>CM060415.1:205071763-206366146 GCA_030545235.1 Helianthus tuberosus | reverse complement strand
AAGACAAAAGTAAAATATTTGTTGGTTTGAATGCAGGATTCCTATTGTTGTGGCAGTATTGCCACAAATGGATGCGGTTGCACTCCCACCGCCCTTAAAGACGTAACCCTGAACATGAACCATGCCGTTCGGACCACCACATTGAGGCTAGTATAACCATGGAGTACAAAATTCGAATCACAAGCACCCTATTATCCAGGTAAATTACAGAAACATTATACACGATGTGACTTTACCCATGATGCACTCATGAGCAGAATATCACCTACAGTAGGAAAGATACCATTGGCAAAAGTCAATTGGATATCGATATGACATTCAGTATGGCGTATCGATTGTGTCTACCCTACATTCAACTATAAAAGATCTCAACCTCAGACGACAAAGATATGCACTTATTCATTGCAGTACAATTACCACAAGCATTCAGCACGCTTTCACTTTTCTCTCAACCACAGTACTAACGCCTGAGTCAGTCATGAGAGGAAACACCCATCTCTATGTGACGAAGGCTAACACTTGTTTCATATATCAAAGATATCACTCATCGTTACACAATACCCTGTTGGTAACAATCTTCTTTTAAGTACACTTACTTTTGCGGACCCAAACAATTTCCAACCAAGCGAGACTATTTATTGTGTATCCCAGATCAAAAATTGAGATTTGAATCTAAAGAGTTTTCTCTTATTAAATGGTTATTCCCCAACCACCGACTTTCATTTGAAATGAAATAAGCAAGCCGAACCCGTCTCCATTGTCCATCTTCCTACATGCTTGCATGTACCATTGGAAAAACTTGGGCTGGTTTTTACACTAATACACCAACAGTTAATACCATACACAGCAATAAGAACCTTATATGCGAAACCCATCAAAACTACATAGTTTTGATTATACCTAAACTTCTACTGTAGATAAACTTTAAAGCACCCAGAGGTCAGTTTCTTGACACGAACATGAACTCCATCTTGTTTGAACCCTAAACAACATTCTTGAAATGGTTGACTTTTCATTCCCATTAGCATCTTGAAACTTATGATGAATTCGGGTAATATTGTATGTGAATAAATTAGGAACAATAATGATAATAAAAACAATTTTAAAAGTAAACAAAAAGTGAACCAAGAGTACCAGCACGTTGGCAAGAAAATACCATCTTATTTGTCTCCTAGCAACTTTGCATGCTGGTGTTGGCTCGAAGGAAACTGAACAAACTGAGAACCAACATAATTCATTGTTCCATAAACTCCAACAGGTATCTCGCTTTTAGGAGCAGTTATGCAGTAGTGCCAGTGGTCGATGCAGAAGGCGGTAGTTGAGTATAAGCATAATCTGGAATCTTTTGTTGTTGCATCTGAATTCTAGGAGTAGTTTGAGCAGTCCTACCAGTGATCGTTGTTGTTCAAAGACTTGATATTTAACAACTGATCATGATAAATCATAGCTGGTTTTTGTCTACCGCCACTGCAATCCACACATATAGTCATATAAAACATTTAATAAACATCAAAACCCTGGGGTTTAAAAAGCACGCCTGGGGCGCGCCTAGGCGCAAGGCGCACTAAAGCACAAGCCTCAGCGCCTCATGTCACCCGAGTCGCGCTTTTTCCAAAAAGCGCACGAAAAGCACAATTTTTGGGTTTTACACAAAGCGCGCTTTTGTGTGTCTCTCGCTTTTTAAAACTAAGATCGAATCTCAAAATCAAACATCATTTTCACCTAGGCATTTATATAAACACTGAATATTCACATCTAAACTCATAATCACACATCATATTCACTCAGGCATTTCTACAAACACTTAACATGCATTCTAATCAACCAAATTAAAACATACAACACACCTCGAAACCGAATCCATAGAAGCCAAATCAAAACCAGCAGACAGCTCTATCTTACCCGACAGATGACGAATCAACCTCCTCCTTTGATAAAGTAACTGTAATCACAGACGCATGACGGGTTGTTTCAAGACTACATTCAAAGAAATATAAATAAGTTTCTGCACATCTATATATAAGAGAAAATAGATTATGAACATTCACATCATAGCAAATATTATTAATTTTTTCATTCTTACGGAAGGAAGCCTTCTTCTAGTGGTTACACGTGGGAGGTTTATCTCAATACACGTAACAATACATCCAACGGAATCTCCTGTCACTCGGACTGCTTCAATAGCGGCGATCAACACATTGTAGCTTCTGAACTCATTTGTACTACAAAACTATGAGATATATTCAAAAAACGATACCTAGAAAAGCAAGCGATAGCAGCATGACGTTTACCCATTGTGCCCCCAAGCCCACCTTTTGGTAATAGTCGAAGCTGTCCAAAAAGCAAATCTATGTCATCCTAAATCTGCAAATGATATATTATGACTCATGAATTCAACGTATACAAAGAGGTAAGGTTAAAAAGCAAAAACATTTTAGAGACTTTACCATGAGCATTTGCTTTGGTGGAATGTTATATTAAGAAACAATTGCTCCAACCTTTTTAAAAGAAACCAAGAATACAATAAATTGCACAATATAAAAAAGAAAAGAAAAACAATAAGAAATCTTTGACCAAACGTGTGCTTACCTTAAGCCTCCTGAATAAAAGGACGCAGTCATGATCCTATCTTTTCAGTATGCACGTAGAAACTAAAAAGCATAACAAAAAAAAAATCAAATGGAATAAAAAATACTGCAAGTACATCAATAATAGATAAGGACCTTGTTAAAGTCCCAATTGCAGCATTTGAGGACAAACAATAGTATACACTTTCAAGCTGCTATCCTTATCCCACCAAATTCATCCATCTTTGATCTCTTATACTACAGAATTATAAGTCAAAAGGGCAACTAAATAGCTAACGATAATCACAAATAGGTAACTAAAAGAATACAGCACTTTGAATTGAAAACAAAAGTTGATCAAGTTTACCTTAGTATTCTGGTGCCTGTGAATGCCACTAAGGTCCTCATCTCCATCAACCTTCCTTTTCTGAGACCATTGAATAACAATAATAAGATTTATAGTGTGGGTGACTTAAACATGAGCCTAAAAAAGTTTCTTACTCAATTTTTGTAATATTTCTCAAAATAAAAGCAGCAAAATATGACAGAAGAATCTAACCTTCTCATGGGGTTTCTTCAAATGCTCAGCACCAGAGTCACGAGGATTTATTTTATCATTCTCGTTTTTCTTATCCTTATGATGATGATGATGTTTGTGTTTTTTATGTTCTTTGTCTTTGTGCTTTTTATGCTTCTTTTCTTGCCCTTTAATTCGCTTTTTGATCTTCCAGCTTGTGTAGGAACTCCCTTCTGTGACTACAAAACAGCACAAGAAAATAACACCTCTCATTAGTTACATATTTCAGTACTTTACATGATATGTAATATAGGTAAAATAGAGCAATGTAAAATTGAGCGTTGAAATAAAATAGTCAACTTTCTTACGTCTGGAAGCTCAATAGGAGCCGTTTCCCTCAAGTGAAAGGCGTCCCCAAGAGCATTAAGATCAAACGGATGTATTGCCTCTTGTGAAATGGACTTATTATCATTAATGAGCTGATTTAACTGCATCCCTTCGCCTTTACGAATTTCTTTGTCTCCGACAACATTATGAAGGTAATGTGCATCTAAAACCGATAAAGAAGTTGACTTCTTGCAAAAGAACTCATAGTGAGGAAACAATTTGTAGTATTGTACAAGATCGACGGCTCCAGTAAGTTCCTTTGGACCTGATGGCAAATAGCACAAATTACTCGTGAAACCACTGAAGAACAGATGAAATATAAGATGAAATATTAGATGATCTTAACTTACAAATTATTTTAGAGATTGTTGGACGTAGCAACAGTTTTTACCTGAAAGAAAAGATGCTGAAGAGCTTCTGATGTTGTTGGCCTCTTACACGGATCCCAAGAATAAAGCAACTACATAGCAAAACAATGGAAAAATTAACATCTTTAGTTTAAAATTTTGCGGTGGTTGCAAAGCATAGTAACCAATGCTTACCGAAATCAGATTGACTGCATCCTTGCTTGCAGATGGTACCAATGCAGAAAGATTTACACCACCAAGCTGCTAAGGCAAAGCAAATCAACATGCACCATTATTTTGTAATTATAAATACAGGAATTTAAATAAACCAAAATCAAGATTATTATGATATACCCGTTTTGAGTGAAAGTTTACCTGCAGAAGGCAGAGGAACACCAGCAAAATGATAATTTTATTAAAGTTCAGGGGTTGTAGTAAGATCGATTAAAAATGAAAAAAAAAAATCAACCAACTAAATTGATGGGGGTGTAAACAAAAATTGAAGTAAAGTGTAGGGGGGAAAATAAACCAACTAAATTGCAAGGGGTGTCAACCGAAAGTTAAACTAAAGTAGAAAGGATAAAGTTAATTTTATTAAAGTTAAAGGAGTGTTAATAAAACTTTGGCTAAAAAGTAAAAATTACTAAAAACAAAACTGTAGCTAGTGTTCCCAGAATTGTTATATGTATAGATTTGAAAAAAGTAACCGTTATGTAAGTAAATTTAAAGTTTGTAATTACCGTTGCCACAAAGGTTAGCAATAGCTCCAGCCACCATCCGAAGAGTTTGAGGATCATCGGCATTTTGTGCGGTCATTGCGAGCAAACCGATACCCCCTTGAGACATTATAAGCTCCTGGTTGGTTTCTGCAAATGTATTTCATTATTAAACTTATGCGATACACAACATCTTTAAAACGCAAAAGACAGGAAACAAAAGACTACCGTTCATTGCTAGGTTTGCAATTGCGCCTGCAGCAACTCGATGGATATTTCATTATTATTTTTTTATTTTTATTTCACCTATCTGAGATAAAACATAACCCACATCGGCCCGTACCTAAGTGATTGGGTCAAAACTGCCAGGGTTGACCCGAAGACACCATCTTATCCACTTTTTATGAATAACATGACAACAAAAAAGATATTATTACAGTAATGATCTAACTCTTTAAAACAATTTTGGAGGCTGTTTGCATCAAAAAACAAACTTTGGGTGTATTTCGGACCGTTTTGAGATAAAAGTGCAACCAATATTGACCCGTTTGTCACACCTATACAAACTTACATCCGGGGACACACTATGAGTTCCATATTTGTCATCCCGATACATTGTACTGATCTGGTACAACTGTTGTACACTAAGAACCTGTAAAACAAAACAAAATAAAGTATAAACACACAAATAAAACACTATTCGTACAGGAAATATAATAATCACCTTGCTCAAATAGTTTTGCCACCGAGCCCTTCTCTTGCTCCCCTGAATGCTTCATATGCGGTTGCCTAACGGGAGAGATGAGGGAACCCATGTCTACCGTCATTTCTGCACTATGATCACCACTCTCCAGCTGTTTTCTTGTCTAAAAAGTAAAAGATATATAGTCAGACATTTAACAATTAACACATCATATATCAAACATCATCATTAGCATCAAATTCCTCATCGGCATCAAAGCTTAACTGCAGTAGCTGAGTTTGTAAAACAGATATTTCTTCTTCAAGCTTCTCCGTCTGATGAACCTTGTCTTCCAGCATCTTGCAAAGCTTTACGATTTCAGCGTTTCCCGCCACAA
Organism: Helianthus tuberosus; assembly: GCA_030545235.1. Classification (NCBI taxonomy): domain Eukaryota; kingdom Viridiplantae; phylum Streptophyta; class Magnoliopsida; order Asterales; family Asteraceae; genus Helianthus; species Helianthus tuberosus. The sequence continues at coordinate 206,360,533 of CM060415.1, read as the reverse complement.
AAAGACAGCTTTTTTATTACGGTTCATCTATCGATTCCTTAGATAACGCACGTAGAACACTATAAATTTTATGATAATCTAATGAGTAAAGTACACGGATGGTCCCTGTGGTTTACGAAATTTTGGATTTGGTCCCTATCTTTTCGAAATTACAAAGATCGTCCCTGAGGTTTGCAATTTGTAACGCGTTTGTCCCCAGCTTTTTCCAAAAGTACATGATTGGTCCCTATAGTTTGCACTTTGTAACACATTTAGTCACTAACATGCTAAAACCTTCAGATTTGTTGGCTGGGAACTAAATGTGTAACCAAGTGCAAACCACAAGGACCATCCGTGTACTTTTGGAAAGCAAGGGACAAAATCCAAAATTTTGGTAAACCACAGGGACCATCTGTGTACTTTAATCTAATATTGCAGTTTAAGCATAAGAATACCTTCAGCCGCCAAATTTGCAATAACTTTCACAGCATGGATTCGCACATCAGGGTCTTCCGCTTCAAGTAATGATAAAATCTTTTGCAATCCAACTGTCACATAACATATTTCATTAACAAACAATATAAAGTATAAACACACAAATAAAACACTATTCGTACAGGAAATATAATAATCACCTTGCTTAAATAGTTTTGCCACCGAGCCCTTCTCTTGCTCCCTTAAATGCTTCATCTGCGGTTACCTAACGGGAGAGATGAGAGAACCCATGTCTACCGTCATTTCTGCACTATGATCACCACTCTCCAGCTGTTTTCTTGTCTAAAAAGTAAAAGATATCTAGTCAGACATTTAACTATTAACACATCATATATCATACATCATCATTAGAATCAAATACCTCATCGGCATCAAAGCTTAACTGCAGTAGCTGATTTTGTAAAACAGATATTTCCTCTTCAAGCTTCTCCGTCTGATGAACCTCGTCTTCCAGCATCTTGCGAAGCTTTATGATTTCTGCGTTTCCCGCCACAAAAAGACAGCTTTTTATTACAAAAACAACATGTTTCGTCAGTTCATCTATCGATTCCTTAGATAACGCACGTAGAACACTCTAAATTTTATGATAATCTAATGAGTAAAGTACACGGATGGTCCCTGTGGTTTACGAAATTTTGGATTTGGTCCCTATCTTTTTGAAAGTACAAAGATGGTCCCTGTGGTTTGCAATCTGTTACACGTTTAGTCCCCGGCTTTTTCCAAAAGTACATGGATGGTCCATATGGTTTGCACTTTGTAACGCATTTAGTCACTAACATGCTAAAACCTTCAGATTTGTTGGCTGGGAACTAAATGCGTAACCAAGTGCAAACTATAAAGGACCATCCGTGTACTTTTGGAAAGCAAGGGACAAAATCCAAAATTTTGGTAAACCACAGGGACCATCCATGTACTTTAATCTAATATTGCAGTTTAAGCATAAGTATACCTTCAGCCGCCAAATTTGCAATAACTTTCACTGCATGGATTCGCACATCAGGGTCTTCCACTTCAAGTAATGATAAAATCTTTTGCAATCCAACTGTCACAGAACATATTTCATTAACAAACAATATAAAGTATAAACACACAAATAAAACACTATTCGTAAAGGAAATATAATAATCACCTTGCTCAAATAGTTTTGCCACCGAGCCCTTTTCTTGCATCCCTGAATGCTTCATCTGCGGTATGTACAAAACAGACATCTATAATCAAATAGGAAAAGGAAATATTAGGATTTTTGTTTACTTGAACTTCAGAATTGATGAAACCATTTCGAGTCTCTATGCGAATGATGTATGGAAGGGGGAAATGAAGTACTGCCGCAACACCCGTCAGTTGTGCCAGTTCTATAATTATGTAAAAATCATGTCAGCAATCATGTCAATATTTTAAAGAACTTTCATCGATATTTTTTCTAGTTATGTAATTTTTGTCATTATAGTCCTTGACATCAAGAGCTCACCAAGTCTTTTATATATTTCATCTATGTTTATATTTCTTTCAACAATATCAAGTACATAATTTCATATCTTAAACAATCCCACAAAAGAAAAATGACAACTGTATAACATAATATTCACATTTTAATACAATCTAATATAAAGGAACCTGAACTGATTAATCGATATCATCTGAAACCCTAACAACGAAATCCATATTCCAAAGTGAAAATTCTATTCAATAAAATCGATTGTCAACAATGTTTATTGCGTATCAAGAACGTATGTGGATCGCTGATTAATATCCACCTAAAAAAAATAAATCTTCAGAACCAAAACAGATTTCGCAATTAGGGTTCCATTCTCATCAAATCAACTTTGTACTCAATCTCTGATCGTAATTGGATGATAAATCAAAATAACTTTGATTAAATCCAAAAATAACGAAAATCGTTTAAAATGGAACGACAGAGAACATACCTTGACAGTTCCAACACATGAAGCTTGAAGGTTAAATCACCGGAGGTTATTCAGAATTGAATGATTGTGGTGGTTGCGGGTGGATTGATGTAGGGTTTGGTATCCAGGGAATGAAGAGAAGCGGCAGATAGGTTGGGAAGAGGAATGAGGGATTTAGGTTTTAGAAGTTTTATATACCCGGGTCAAAAAACCGGGTATGGGTGTCCCAATTCGGATCCCGTGTAAATATATAAGGATTCCCACATTTTCCCGCCAAAAATCTAGTATGGTTGCACCATATAGCGACACGTGTCCCACACTTTATTTGTTTATTATATATATAGATATAGATGATACAACCAAGAAATAAGGAAAGGATATATACAAATAAATACAAAAGATTATCTCTAACTAACAATACAATCTATTCCTAATTTTCTGATGATAATCGGCTGGCTAAGATAGACTTCATATTTGCTTGATGTTAAAATGATTTGATATCAGTAGATTGTCTTCGTCTTTTGAACACACCCAATATTGATGTAAGCTATTTTTAATATTGTCTAATTTTTTTATTTGCCGGGTTTCGTGTTTCATTTTGTAGCTATGTATAACGGATTCCGGCAAAGGACCAGCGGCTGGTGCCTAGGTCAGCGGCGGCGAACCGTTGTGGAGCTGGTTAGAGGTCACGAAGAGCCGCTGAACTTTAATCATTTGTAGCATCAAATGCTCCGCATGTATACTAGGTTCCTATTCTATTAAGAACTTTCAACCTTATTTATTAAAAATCATATTGTGCTATTTACATGTGCTTCATGTTCTATGGATCAGAATCAATGTGTGTAAATGACTACCAGTGGTATATATTCCACAGGATAACACGGTTCTTTGATTTTTTTCCAGGTGCTTGATGAAGCAGATCGGATTCTTGATATGGGATTTTAACCAGAAGTTCGTTCCATTCTTATAATAAACAAGACCAATTTTTACTTCCAAACATAAATACCCGCAGCAACGCGCGGGCATCCCCACTATATTTTTTAACAAAAATTGAAGCAAGTCATGTTGTTGATTACTTACATATTGACGATCTATTGTAGCCGTTCGGGCAGAGCATGTCCTACGCTAGGCCTAGAAGAATTTACATATTCTATCAATTCAGAAAGTAAATTAATTTAGAAAAATCAACACTCAATAATAAAATGTATTCTAGACATTGAAAGCGGAGTATCGCCACTACAAGTCACAATAAACAGATCATTTCATAATGGGCGTTTGAATTTTTGACAACTATTTAACTGCAAAGTGGGGCTATTTAAGTTATCTGCAAATCATATATCTCACAAATATATATGTTCTAGATCAAAGTAAAGTCTTACCATCAGGCACATTTAGAACAATCAACCCGCCAGCTCTGAACCTACCAAACATATTCGTCATGTCTAGCCTTATGTTGTTTTGTGTTCCTACAGATTATAAACACGAAATAGTATTACATATTAGTTCACATTTTTAATGAGAAAAAAATAGGAACAAAAAAAGAAGATAAAAAGAGAAAAAACCAACATGTAAACATTTATAATTAAAAGCATCCAGCATTGTAGGACCGTGTTTCGTGACCGAAACCGTGATTATCATGATTATGTTCATAGACGGGAAGATTAGAGACGGATGAAATACTTGCTTGTATTGATTTTGTAACATAACATAACAAGCCGGCCCTATTAACAAGCTAACCGAGCCATACCAAAGGAGTACACATCCGGGGAGAGACCAAGTGGTGATCTCTCCCGGTGAGGTCTCAAACCTCCTAAAATCTCCTTGTGTTGCAAATGGCAAGGGTTTTCTATTTATAGTCACACCCCTTGTCTTGCAAACACACACGGTCAAACAAATAACCCTCTCGTTTGACCACTTCAAACGAGCGGGTCAATACACGTTCGTTTGACCGTTTCACTAACTATTACAAATTCAGCGTAAAATAATAACTAATCTATTCGACAAGCATCGGACACAAAATCTGCATCAACAAATTCCCCCTTGTCCGTTGCTGTCGAATGCTGAAAATGCAACTGCAATCGATCTTCAGTCAAGTATTCATCTTCTTTGTGTTAACAAATTCCCCCTTGACCGATGATCCAGGTAAGTAGTATCTTGACGCTCCTTGTAAAATATTTCCCCCTTAAAGTACGCGTATCCGTGTTGGGTGTTGTGCAATTTCCTCAATTGACCGATCTTCCGCTGATCTTCCAATACTCCAACCGGCATTTGATAAGGGTTCCAATCTTTAAGAACTGCATCAAGTCTTGATCTTGTCATAAGAACTCTATTTCATACAAGCATACTACATTGATAGAGATTTCTGGTGAACTGTCTTCTGTAAACCGTCTTTGTGGAATCGACCAAGTAATGCACTTTAATCTTCAGCATCAACACTCAGGAAAGTCAGCTAGACCAAGTGTATCCCTTGCAAGCTCAACCAGCATGCTTAGTTGAACTACATCCAGATCTCATTGTCTCGCCTTTGTGAAGTTGACCACGTAATGCACTACGGATCTTCAGCATCAGTACTCAGGAAGTCAGCTTGACCAAGTACATCGTTTGCAAACTCAACGAATTGAGTTACCCCCAGATCCCTGTAAAATCCCAAGGAAACATCAAACCCAAAACCGAATCCTGCAGGTCTTCAGTCTTGAACTATCAGCTTTCATAAAGATTCCCCAGGTCTTCAGTGAACAGCGCTTTTGTAACTACTGTAGACTTTAGAAACCTGTATTTTTCCGTGCAAAACCCTTCACGCTGGCTGGAGAATTAATTAAAATCCTCAAATATGTGTCTGTGCAAAACATTCCACGCCGAACCGTTAGTATCACCGGAAAATCACAAACTCTACCACCTGTGATTGCGTTTAGAAATTTACCGAAGAAATTCAACATACGAAATTTTTATTCCCCCTATTTCTTTGGTAAGATTTCTAAACCTTAACAGATTCTCTCCACTTCAAAGAAACTGTCGTCAAATGTTCACCAATTCCCTCCACTGAGCGGAACTGTCGTCAATCTTCGTTGAATGTTCTTGGTTTTTCGAAAAATCACGAAAACGAATTTCTTCTTTGCATATGCTAGTTGAATAAGAACGTCCCCTAGTACCCCGTTGGATCCGACTTGTATCCCTCTAAAGACTTTGTGAACTCGTTAGGACCGGTATTGACATTCTAGGTTCATTCATTCGTTACCAAATGCGAGAATATGACAATAAACAAAAAGATTTCTTCGTTGCATATTCTAGTTGATAAGGAAATTTCGCCTAGTACCCCGTAGGATCCGACTTGTATCCCTCCAAAGACTTTGTGAACTCGTTAGGACCGGTATTGACATTCTAGGTTCATACGTTCGTCTTCAAATGCGAGAATATGACAATAAACAAAATGCTTTCGAACATTTTCGAATAACCGATAACAATCATAAACATTGACGTGCGGAAGTGAACATACCGTTTTGTTTTTGGTTTTTGGCCCATAATAGTCGCGTCACCATTTTTGACATTTGTGTCGGTAACCGTGACTACCCCACATTTTTCAAAATATCATCATCTTTTGTTTTCATCATGCTGCATCATCCTGAACTGGTTTGGCGCGCTCTCGAACTCGTACGTATTTGACGTTGACATTTAGAGGCACGGTTCAAATAAACTTCGCGAACACCCGACCCCACTCCGCAAATAACCCAGCTTCCATCAACGAGTCAACCACCATTATCATTTTTTTTTTTTTTTTTATGTGGGTCAAAAAAGAAAAAAAAATATTCCACACAAACCCATCAGAAGCTCAAATCCTCTAAAATACTATGAATGATTCATGTGGTCAAATGGGAGGTAAACCAAAATAATATCCCACATGTGAATCTTGACCCACTTAAAATAAAAATCCAACTGATGGCTGATGATGCTGACATTATCGTTACTAAACTTGGGCCCCTTCTTTTAATTTCATGTTGTTAGAATGAAATATATCATGAACACAGCCCAAAATAAAAATTGATAATGGCCCAATTATTTTCTTTGAGAACTTAGCCCATTCAAGACATGAACTCACAATCCCTAGTTGCAAACATATGTCAGCCGTTAATGGAACCCTGCACTCTTTCTTCTGCGATACAACATCAGTATCCAGACATCCAAAACTCCAAATCCCTTTCTCTTCGAAACCCAGCACAATCATTCCCTTGGTCTATGCAAAACCCTAGCTGCAAACAACAGCCGCTACCATCTTCCAGTTGACAAAATCGTATTTCCTGTCATCCTCTGCGATTAACAAGCCACCAAACAATCAAAAAACTCCATTATTCAACAACCAATTCGAAGACATCATCTTCATGTCGGACTGCTTCTTCTTCTTCGATTCACAAACAGCAGCAGCCGACAGCTTTCAAGTCTTCTGCAGCCGACAAACCTCTCCGATTCCAACTTCAATTCGATACACAGACCCCTTCTTCTCTTTCGATACATCTGGTATCTCTCGAGGATCATCTTTCGAAGGATCAAACAGCAGGTCGATAGATGGAAAGATATCCTTCGATGAACAAACAGCAGGTCGAAAGATATCAGGTCGAAAGATGGAAAGATATCCTTCGAGGATCATCTTTCGAAGTTGTTCTTATGCAGATCTTTGAAACCCCTCCTTCGGTGATATCCTTCGGTAAAGAAACCCCAGTTATCCTTCGGTGATATCCTTCGGTGGTCGAAAGATATCCTTCGAATCTTCAAGCAGCCGCCAAGAACATCAAGAACACAGCTTCTGTTCAATTTTGCAGATTTGACGAAAACATTGTATTTTTTATTTTTGATGATAATAACTTGATTATATAGGTGAAAAACATAAAACGGAACACTTGTTTCAGCACAGATCTGAATATTCGGGTCCAGATCTGAGTTTTTCTCATTTTCACCCAACTTTTCTTCTTGAACAAAAATCACGAAAATCACAGATCTAGAGCACATGTGACTTAGTAAACTGTTAGATTTACTAAATCGGGCACCATGGCTCTGATACCAATTGTAGGACCGTGTTTCGTGACCGAAACCGTGATTATCATGATTATGTTCATAGACGGGAAGATTAGAGACGGATGAAATACTTGCTTGTATTGATTTTGTAACATAACATAACAAGCCGGCCCGATTAACAAGCTAACCGAGCCATACCAAAGGAGTACACATCCGGGGAGAGACCAAGTGGTGATCTCTCCCGGTGAGGTCTCAAACCTCCTAAAATCTCCTTGTGTTGCAAATGGCAAGGGTTTTCTATTTATAGTCACACCCCTTGTCTTGCAAACACACACGGTCAAACAAATAACCCTCTCGTTTGACCACTTCAAACGAGCGGGTCAATACACGTTCGTTTGACCGTTTCACTAACTATTACAAATTCAGCGTAAAATAATAACTAATCTATTCGACAAGCATCGGACACAAAATCTGCATCAACAAGCATGCCTGTCCAGTTTTCTCTATTAGGTGTATGCAACGATATAACCCAATATTGAGAGCACCTTTCTTTAAATACACACAAGAAATACAAAAGGAACATATAATAATAATAAAACTGCGGATAAGAAATATGAACTCCTCTGCTCTCACTCACTACTAGTCTTCACTCACTACTAGTCTTCATTCTATTAGCCTAATCATCTATATTTACCACTTGGCAAGCATAGGCTTAACTGATGTCCACTGTGGCTAGGCCCATCAGCTATCTTTTATTTTTTGTTTTACCCGTTTGATAAGCTAAAGATAAAGCGTAACCCGAATCAATCCACTAATAAGTAAATGGGGCAAAATGTGTTGCCTCGTAAAATAATTCTACATATGGAAATTACATCACCTTATGCAAAGCTTCAACTAAAACGGGAACTATGTAGTAGAGAGCTGTTTTATATAAGATTCATTACACTATTGAGCTAACCCTTTCTCAATGGCTAATTTTGCAGACTACAACAACTCAGGCACGGCTACAAAATATAAATAAATCCCATTAAACAGTTATGTATAACATACTCACCAAGAATTAGTCAACCAAGATAAAAAAAAAAAAAAAAAATACCTCACCCTCCCAAATAAAGTAAATTCCATCACCAGGACACCAGGTTCAGGTTTCCCCTTCATGGATAACATACTCACCAGAATCATTTTGTTGATAATAGTATAATTGCATTAGCTCTTCAGGTATTTCAACATATAATATTGTTTTGCAATGTATAAATTTCCACAAGATGCAGACTTCCATTACTTTATAAACAATTGGCAACAACGTAAGAATAACGAAAATAGAGGGACGAGCAAGAAATCCAACAAACCTTTCTACAGAACCAATAGCATCACGGTGTTCAAAGATGTAAAAAATCGAGCCAAATTTATACATCATCCTCATAATTGGCGTCGTCACGATCTCCAAGATGAACTTCTTTGCCATCAGGGCTCTTCTCTCTAGTCCTCCTCAACTTCAATCTCATCTATACACGCGTATAAACAAACAACCATCAAGCAAAAAGAGAAGAAACCCAATAGATAAACATGTAAATAATAGAAAATGCTTATTAATTGACAAGTTGAGGTTGATAAGAATACCTTCTTCGTCCGATATTATGTGATCGATGAGGCGAAAACTTTAAGAAACACAGTGAGAATGTTGGATTAGGCAGAATCGTAAACTTGTAGACGCTAAAGAAACAAATATCAGGGCTAGTAGGGTTGAGTTTATAGGAGAGTGGGATCCCAAAAATCAGATACTACACCCAGTCTTTTAGGAACGTAGTGGGGTGGAGAACATGGACAACAACAGATGCTAAAAAGAAAACCGTCCATAACCACCAACATAGAGGAGTATCAGTCTTGAACAATCACATATTCATGTGCTTATCTAAAATTTTAACACAACTACAAATTAAATCATATCCGCATCGTATAGTTGAAGTGATATATGCATAGTGGAGGGTTCAAATGAGAAGAAAAATTTTGTAAGAATAAAAAAAATAAGTTTTAAACCAATAGAAATGCTCCATTTTACTTCATTTAATATGTGTATTTAATGTTATTAATAAGGGCATATAGGTAAATTTCTAATTGTAATTAATTAGCTAACTAATTAAATTTGTAACTCACTTTTAAATATACTCTTTCAAGATAAAATAATTTAGGGTGAAGGACAGTTTTCGACATGTCTAGGATAAATTTTAGTATGTGTAGGATAAATTCTTAAATGTGTTTGATAAATTTAGATATGCGTAGGCTAAATTTCGGTAAGTGTAAGATATATATAGGATAAATTTTGAAATGTGTAGGATAAAATGTGTTTTGCTTTATTAATGAAAGATAACATAATTAATGGGAGGAGTTATAAACTATAAAGTATTTTACTTTTATGCCCTTTCTTCTTTTTCTTCTCACATTAAATTTCTTCTCAAATGAACCTTCCCCTATATGCATATATGCATAAACTATATACGGTTTAGTCTAATTCAATTGTAATCTTATGAAGGAAGAGGTAAAAGCACGTATTTGGATGAAAATGAATAGAAGTAAAGTGATCTTACGAGTAAGTGACAGTGTCGACTTCCAAGAAATCATCTTCACAGCCATAATCAGTGATTTCAAGCGCCAAATCAAAATCCGTTGCCCATTGATTCAAATTTCACATAGCCACCTTTAGCAACCTTATCTTTCTCAGTTTTAATCTCATCAACAAAAAAATCAAGATCACACATAGAAACAGATTTGAAAGAAATGGGTATTAAATCAGAGGCAGAAAACATATGTTGAAGCAGTGTTCAAAGTCCAACCTGGACTTTTCGGTTTGAATCACAACTTGATGCTTTCAAAGATGTGTAAAAAAACGGTGGAGACGCACCTAAGCAATCAACCGATAGAGACACACCTAAGGAAACAGAAACGATGGAGCCGCTTTGGAAGCTGTTTGGTTACAATCGAAGCAATATTAAGCCCACCTAGTTATAATCGCTGGGTTAGGGTTTAATGGTTGGGAATTTGATTGTAAAGTTGATAAATTTGGAATCGACTTCAGGGTTTGGGGAACAATCGAAGAGTGTGATTCTAATAATGGAGGGTTTAGGGAGAAGAAGAAGCAGGGAGAAGGGTTATAGTTAGGGTTCCTGAAATGACGGGGAAGTGGGGCAACTGAACCGGCGACAATGTGATAACCGCATGAAACTGATGCGAGATTATCAACCGGCTTAAAAACTGCCTATGACCAACGGTATAGCAGTTAAAAATAGGAGTTTAGAGGGTCAAGATTTATTTTCAGCATGATCTAATGGACAAGAATGATTCAAAAAGTGGTTAGACTTAATGGGAACAATATATATATATATAATTATTTTTTTCAATATAGAAAGTACATGATTCTATAACTATGGTTGTGGTCCTGTACTCTTGTTTAAGACTAAATCTAAACCAGAACACGTCTATATATCAAGATATACATTTTAGGAAAATTTATATTTCAAGATACACATTCCAAACCAATATATATATATATATATATGTATAGAAAAAGTATATCGTACATTACGGCTTAACGTACTTCACGTACAACAACTTGCGTGATTTGTTCTATAACATGCGTGATTAATGTTTTCAATATGCGTGATTATTGTGTTTCAACATGCGTGATTTTGGATTTTTGAGTTATAACGTGCGTGATTTTAAAATGAACGTGCGTAATTACCTGTCGTACGTGAAGTACGTTAAGCCGTAATGTACATTAACCTTCCTCTATATATATATATATATCATTTTTTGATATGATATTTGAGATGTTATAAAAAAAATAGTTTTGTTATCTCAATTTCAGTGATCAGCCCATCTACCTGCCAGATTGGAAACATTTTTTATTCTTTAGAAATCCATTAGTGCTGCAAGAAACCCCTCTGGCATACCTTCCTCCCATATCTCTATGTTATAAGTTATTTGATATATCTCAACCCCCTCTCACACATTGCCAATCTTCATCTTATTATTGATTCTGATCATGCAAGATCTTAGTGGGAAACCAGCTAGTGATAAACCAGATGAATTGACCGTGATCACGCGATCGGGTCAAAGCATTTTCATGTCTGTTTACAAGACCAAAGTGGGTGATCAGTGTTGGTTGATCACCATTACTTGGTGCAAGAACATGTTAATTCATGGTTTATCAGTGTCTATAGACGGGCCACACGCAGAAACAAAGTGCAAAGTCGAGCTAAAACCGTGGTACCGAAAAAACGCAGCCTGCTGTTGCGTTTGCAGCCGTTTAACGTGCTTGCAGCCGTAAATGTGCCGTTAAACGGCTGCAAACGCAACAGCAAACGGGTGTAAAAACGCGCAGTTTGCTGCCACATTTGCAGCCATTTAACGACTCGTTTACGGCTGCAAACGCAACAGCAAACGAGTGTAAAAACGTCGTCGTTTGCTGCCGCGTTTGCAGCCGTAAACACGCCGTTAAACGGCTGCAAACGCGGCAGCAAACGGCTGTGTTTTTACACCTGTTTGCAGCCGTAAACATGCCGTTAATGTTTTAACATATTTTATATAATGTTTTAACTTTTTTTTATTTAATTCCTAGGAAAACTTCAATTTCGATGAAGTTGAACAGGATTTGGAAGCTCAGAACTTGAAAGACGGCATTAAAAATGTGCTTATGAAGCGGTACTCGGGCCGCAAGCACGATGCTAAAGAATAATTTCTTGATAATGGAGGTTATGACGATGTCGAAAGAGCAAGGGCATAGCACCCCAAGGATATGCCTTATGAAAACTGGCAGAGAACCATTGATCACTTCTTGGAACCCAAAATATATTGCAAGATGTGAGGCAAACACAAGAGTCTGCCAGCGTCAACTATTCCCAAACCGTGGGGGGATAACGTCATACAGTAGCACCGCCTACAAACGTATAATGTTTTATATGTGTGTGTTTGTATGTTTGTGTTTATTTAATGTCTAATCTAAGTTTTAATGTTAAACAGGGTTTGAAACATCTCGATACGTACCACAAAACTCACACTGATAAAGATGGGAATTGGGTTAATGCGGTAGCCGAGCAGAATTATGTAAGTATCTATCTAAAGTATTATTCTCTATAATTGTCACACCACAACCAATGGCGGAAACATCGGAGTGAGACAAACGAGATTGCTTAAAGACTTCATAATCTATGTAACAATCTATAATTCAAAACCAATTTCATTACATAACATAAATTGTCAAAATACAACATAGGAAATTTAAATTACAACATTTAAAAGAAGTTCAACGAAATAAAGTAATCAAATCTAGTATTTCAAAGTGTGTTTCTAAGTCGTCCCTACTAGATTCATCATGATCATCATCATCAACCTGCAACATGTTAAAAGTATAGTTTAACACAAAAGCATTGGCGAGTACACAAGTTGTAGATACATAGCATAAGTATAAAAGAATTTCTCAAATCTAACATGGCAATTTTATATACAAGGTTGAACTAGCATGTATAACTAAAAGTCAAACCTGAGTGTCCACGAGAATAATGTGTATCCCTCGCCACTAAAGTGAACGAGACCGTTATGTATAATAAGCTTAACAATACCCCGATGGGCGGCGTGCTACTCCTATAGCGCTATATTTGTTAAGGTGGGCTAGCTAAGTTAATGACAAATAGCATGTATGTATTCTAGCATAAAACCTAAGCATAACAAATAGCATGTATGGAGGATTGAGTGAATAAATATGTTTGTGTGAATTGTGTATTTTGGTAAGTTAAACATTTTACACCCAAAAGTGCGTTAAAGCGTAAAAGGGTCAAGTGTACTCACGGTTTTGCAAAGCTTCCTTTGAAATCCCGTGAAGAGTTGTGTAAGTTGAGGATGGAATCACCAAAGTCACCCTACATGGGGTAAACGAAGGTGTGTAAGTTAACGGATTTAGAATGGAAGATTCGGATTTGGAATTTAAAGTATCAAAAAGTATGTATACAAAAGTAATATCTAGTTCTAAGTACTCATTTATGACACTATGTTATGTGTGGTTTCATGGGTCCCAAATTACCCATTAGAATCAATAACAAGTGACTTAGAATCCTATAGCCTAAGTTTATGACGAATAATCATGACCTAATTACCATCACAAACTCAGTCATGTTTTTATGTATATATCGGTATTTATATAATTATAATATCATCCTAAAACTAAGTCCAATCATAGATAACATGTAGTATCATGTAAGTCAAGCATGGAGGTTAAAACCTCTTTATATGATTCACCACTACACGAAATCATCACAAGGATGATTCGGAGGGTCATGAATTACAAGAAGTAAACCTAACTAGTGCAAGCTCAAGTGACCAAGTAAGTCTCTAACCCGGGTGAGCCAACACATCATGAAAAGAATTAACTAAGTGATGGAGGCTAGACGGGGTCATGTTACTTTGATTCTCGAAAATCACTTGAGTGTTTATACACAAAGCTCACAAATGAAAGAGTGGAACTAGTGTTGGAAAGCCCAAGCTCCCATTGTTCCCACTTCACAAGTCACAAGTTCATCATATGAAAGATGATGACTCATGCTTGCTTTCATCACTTGATTGTGTTATGTATAAACTGAATATAAAGAGTTTTTGAACTCATAACTTGGTGAGAATCAATCTCAACACAAACCCACAACTATAGGTGGAGTTGTGAGCTTGGTGGATTCAAGATTCCACCAAGTTTTAGCAAAGAACATAAAGATACAAGAATATGAAACAAAACAGAAAATAAAGTGCACTTTGGGCCTCAAATGTGGTAAGGTTTCACCTTAGATTACCAAGGTAATCTTGTGAAAACCTTCCTAGAGGTTATCCAAGTGTTTTAGAATAAGAAACAAGCAAGAAATAGATGAAAAAGAATCACTTAAAACTTTTTTCCAGCTTCAGTGAATTTAGAGAGAATAAGAGGTGTTTTTAGAGTGATTAGAAGGTTTGTAAAATGAGTGTGGGAGAGGTTGTTTATATAGGGAGGATATTAGGGTTTGAGTTAGGAGTGTATTAATGAGGATTAGGTGGGAGTTCAGTCAAGAAAACACAACAAGAACCAATCTGTGCGCAACTTTCCTTTGGCTGCGGATTGTGGTCTGCCGCGGGTCGCGACATGTGCACAAGACCCGTGCGCGGGTCGCGGAGCCTTGTCTCCATGCTGAATTTCATTGTTTGTCAAATCTGGCCTCTCATGTTTGATGTAAGCCATAATTATGGTATATTTTGAAGTGTTTAATGTATAATTATTATGTAAAACATGTAATTAAGCACTAGCTGTCACACCCCAACCAATGGCGGAAACATCGGGATGAGACGAAGTGTGAAGATTGCTCGAGACATCATAACACTAAAAATCGTGACAAGTATTTAAATAGTAAATTTCATTTCATTTCTAAAGAATCAATTACAAGAGTTTGAAACAAGTACAACACGAATAATGGAATACAATACAAATAAAATACAAAATTTAAAGTGTGTATCTAAGCATCCTACTAGATTCCATGCATCACCAACATCATCGCTAAACCTGCAACATGTTTTAATAAAATTCAATGCAAAAGCAAAGGAGAGTACACAAGGTTTGAATAAGTATAGCATAAGTATAAAAGCGTTTTACTCGAATCCACATGGCAATTTGTAAGCAAGGTAACTAGCATGCATATCATTACGTATAAACCCAAAGTGTCCACTAGTATTTAGCATCCCTCGCCACAAAAGTGACGAGACCGTATAGTATAATGACCTAACAATCCCCCGTCGGGTGGTGTGCTACTTCTATAGCGCTATAATTGTTAAGCGAGGGTACAACATAGTAATGGCATGAAGCATGTATTATCTAGCATAACAAGTAGCATGTATTATCTAGCATAACAAGTAGCATGTATAACGGATTGAGTTCACAAAGTATGTTTAAGTGTGTGTAAGTGTAATTTTTGTATGGTAACATGTTACAACCCAAAAGTGGTTTAAAATGTAAATGGGTCGAGTGTACTCACAAAGTTTGCATATGCTTTCCGATTATCCAATTGTTGACGAGTAGAGATTTAGAGTCCGAATGTATAAGGGTTAAAGTTCAAGTATGCTTGGAGTCGAGATTCGGAATAAAACAACATGAAAGTATTATATCAACATAATCATCTTCAACACATAACACTTGTATGACACTTGGTAACCACGAGGGTTATAATGATTTCATGAGTTCAACACCCATAAGAATCATAACAAGGTTTAGGTCTTTAGATGATGTTCTACTACTTTGACAATTGAACATGAATTCAACATCAAGGGTTCGAATGTACATAAATATTATTTAGGTCGTATAGTATATATTAATAAGTCCAAATGTTCAAGTATTTCAAGCATGAGGTAGAAGATTACATCTTCATTTAGGTACCTCAAAATGTTTCATAGAAGTCATGTAGGAGGTAGGAAGAACAAGCTTCCATTTAGGCACCTCGTATATGTTCACCACTACACTTGTTGTAACAACAAACAAGGAGGGTCATGAACTAGGATTAGTACAAGAATGTAAACAATCTAAGCTGTGAGAAATCATCAAATCATGTGGGGATTTTATGTTGGAAAAACCCAAGTTGTTCCATAATCACTCCTAAATCAAGTTTGCAACTTGAACATGACTTGTGGGTTAAAAACCCTAATCAAAACATAATTTATTTGAGGTTTAATCTCTGATTTTGTATGTCTTAACCTTGTTTTTAAGCCTAACCAACCACAAGAATGGTTGTAAGCATTAGGACATAGGTTTGAGTGAGTTAAACTCATGTTTAAACAAAGATTAATGAAAACAAATTTAAACAGTAGACTTTGAAGCCTTTTTGCCGGAGTTCCAGGGACTTGTTTGCTGTGAAACACCCCCAGAATCGAAGCTAAGGTCAAGCCAAGCATTCTTGAAAAAGAATGGACCAAAACGGATAAGAAATGAAGAAGTTATGCCCATTTTCGTAAAGCTCGATGAATCTGTCCGAACCTGAACTTTCAGCAACGATTTTGAGTGATTGAAGGAGATTTAGATGAGTTTGTAAAGTGTTTTGAGCTTGGAGGAGATGTGTATTTATAGGGGAGAAGTTAGGGAGTGGTTAGGAGGGTTTTAATGGTGATTAGAGGCCATTGGAGGAGGAAAAGAGTTGGGATTTCGTGCATTTTCGCGGCTGATTCAAACCTGCCGTCCGCCAGAACCCCTTACGGACCGTAAGGGGTGTCTTTGCGGTCCGTAAAGCCCAAGCAGAAGCACAAAAAATTTATTTCTTGTTTTAATGTTTTGTGACATGTTCCAATGTTATATATTACGTATTTTATGATCATTTTTTGGTATTTAGGCATACTTACCATGTACTAAAGGTAACACAAGTATCAAATGAATAAGATTAAGTATAAGACTCGTATGTAAGTATCGTACGAAGCATGTACGTTACGTATTAGTAGATTTATAACACGTTTGCGAGCATCACAAATGTGTGTCAATTGTTTCACAAGTTAAACGATTGAATATGTAAGAAGTATGAATAATACAAGTTTGGAGAAAAACACAAGTTTTATTTATGAATTCAAGTCCCGTATTTTACAATGATTTCAATGAAAGGATGATTACAAGAACGCAAGGTTTCCAAGAATAGATTTACAAGCGATGGTTTCTAAATATAGGAAGTATGAAAATGCAGGGCGTTACAGTCTCCCCTCCTTTAGGAAATTTCGTCCCGAAATTTATTCAAGAGGTAGACTTGAAGAGTTTTGGCAAAAACTTGATACTTGGAAATTTTGAAATGTTTTGAAAAGTACGAAATCTTGGAAGAATAGTCATAATAGATTTGTAAAATGATTTGTTTGGCTAAAATGGTTTAGAGGCATAACCATGAGTGAAACATACATAGGTAAAACGATTTTCAATAGCTAAATTTGGAGTTGCTTTACAAACGTATTGTATTTACGAAGGAGGTCTTTATACAATGGTTTGAAATCAATAAAATAGATTGCGTAGGAAGTTTTAAAGATAGTATAAGACCACATATTCATTGAATCTGCTTCTCGAGTGGAACGAGGAGGTTTGGTAAGATAAAGTATTAATGACCTACTAAATACGTTTACACGAGAATAAAGAATAGAAAATTTGTTCTACAGGTAATAAGATAAGTTAGGATTCGAATGTTTAAGCAAGCTTGATTGTGAACGAGGTTCTTATGAAAGAAAGGATAATGGGGAATAATACGAGTATAGAAGTGAGCGATTGACCCTTAAAGAATGCAAGCATAAGAATAGCGTAAGTGTTGGATAGATGAACGTAGTGTGTTAAGGATGAAGTCTCGTCATGGATAATCGGATATAATGCGTTCGTGAGTTGTATAAAGTTTGTATTAGGTCTAAATAGGTCTGCAAAACACTGAATTTCTCATGGTACGTTTTACGAAAGTTTGGTAACATGGTGAAAACACTTATATATAGGAAGTACCAGCGGCGTATCCACCATGTTTTGTCCATGTTATGTCCATCCCGTTATTCGGTGTCATGTTACGTTCCGTGTCTTACCATACACAGTAGTACACTCTATGATTCTCATGCGCCTATCACTATAATCCCGTGTGCACCCGCGATTATTTTGATTGTTGCATGATCCACATAGCTTGTACTAGTTGTGTATGAATCAGGGTATACATAAATTTAAAAAAAAATAAGAATGTGTACGTATAAGAATATAGTATGTAAGCAAGTCCATGCTTAAGTATGTATGGGACCCACGCAAGCGAATCCCTCGGATTACGCTCGTGTGTAGGTACGAATGTATGAGTATGAATGAAAGTATGAGCATAAGCTTAAGTATGAATACGCATGTATGTATGAGCACAAACATAAAATGTATAAGTAGTATGTGTATAAGTATAATCATAAAAACATATAAATATAAGTGTAGGTACGAACATTAAAATTTACGTATATAGTGTATGTTGGGACATCACAGATTTAAGTGTATAAAATCGTTCAAAAGGTTAAGTATGTAAATACGAACAATTATAAATGAAATTGCCGCGTTAAAACGTCTAAAACGTGTATGATGACATGTATGTATAGTTGTTTAAACGAAACATTGAGTTTATCGTATCAAAATTAGATTGATCTTGGTTTGAAAGGTAGAATATAGTTTGCATATGTAAAAGGATATAAAGTACTCATTGGTTAAGCGTAATGCATTTTGTAATGAATGGAAATGCTACTTTTGTTTTAAAAGAGTTTACGAAATCCGAAGATGGTCGGTCTCCAAGAAGTCTTCTTGCCCACGAGTTTTGTAAATTGGTGTAGGAAAAGGTTTTCAATCGAAAGTAAGTTCGTTTTATTAAACAAGAAATTATGAATTTAGGAGGTTCTTATGAAAACGATGATCCTTAGAAAAGAATTTTAGCAAAAGGACTTAGTGATTGTTAAAAGTTCCAACAAATGATTTGTTGAGGTTGAAAAGAGTCCTTGGTGTCCATAAGATCTTATAGGTGTAAAAGAAGGGTTGGTTTGATCCTCCGACTACGAATGAAAGTCTTTAGTTCGATGATATATATCATGAGTGCGTTTTAGTGATTAAGTCGAATATGGAGTTCATGGGCAAGAGATTCCTTGGACCGGTTAAGTTGATAGGTAACATTTCGTAAGGTTTAGAAATTTGTGTAGTAAAACGTTTAAGATAAGTTTAAGAATCTCGTGTATATGAGTTAGGTGAAAATAGGTTGTAGGATAGAAAATATGCTTGATAAAGCAATATATTTTGAAATCGTACACGTATGTATTTTGAATAATGATCAATAATTTAGGTATAAGACATGATCGAGTTTGCATAAGAAGATATTTTGAAGAGACGTTTTGGTAACGATCACCTAGGTAAGGGAATCACCCCTAACTCATCGGTGAGGTCGTTTTAAGGAAAGGGGAAGTGGAGTTAATCGTCAAGGTAAGGAAATCACTCCTATCTCGATGATATGTCTCCACTTATCGTTACAAGGAACGTGGATTTAAATTATATGAAATCATGCATATGTATAAGTTTATGAAAAAGATTTAGTATGATGTGTGTGTGAGAAGAAAATATCGAAAGTAAATTCGAATTTGAAAGATTTCATCGTATAAAATAAATAATTGAAACAAATGTTTGATTAAAAACTTGGATGGTTCCAAAACGGAACTTTTGACTAACCAAAGTGGTCGAAAAGTCTTTCGAATTTAGGGAGTATGCTTTGGCCTAATAGGTGGAATACTCTCGCCGACAAGTCGGTTAACGGTATTTACCCTTCCGGTTACTACATGTCCCAAATCAATTGAAATTTCGAGACTTGGCGGGATTTATGAAAATCAAAGAATGGAACTAGTCGACAAGGTGCGGATTTCACCCCTAACTTGACGATTTCGTATCCTAAGTGTGGTTGGTACTCGTCGGTTCAAAATTCAATTTCAACACTTGACGAGGGTCCACTAGAATTTGAAATTTGAATTTCTCCATCAAGGTAAGGATTTCACTCCTAACTTGGTGGTGAATTTCGTGTAAGAAAAGAAAAGTAGAAGGATTGAGAGTCATTCACCAAATTGTGGGTTTCACGCCTATTTTGGTGAAGTCGTCTCGTTTGTGTATTATGAGTGTTTTCGGATTTAGAGATATCGAGTAAAATGCATGAGGGAAGTGTATGCCAAAGGAATACGCAAACAAGTATAAACACGTAAGGGGGGATATCAAGAATGGTACATAAATAATGAAATGATAAATCAAGTATTAACACATAGAGAAATAGATCAAGAATAATACGTAAAGGATCGAACAACGAAACAAGTATTAACACATAATAAGACAAGCATTAATGCATAAGAATAACATGTCGAATATTACCCACGAGTGATATACATGTTTAAAAGAGCATAAATAAGAAACAAATAAAGTATCATGTAGTAGTTCAAGCAAAACATACGAATAAGGCACTAAAACTATAGACTAGGTAAAAAGCATGGCAATTTTCCTAATTCCCTAAAGTTATGGCTCTGATACCAATCTGTCACACCCTAACCAATGGCGGAAACATCGGGATGAGACGAAGTGTGAAGATTGCTCGAGACATCATAACACTAATAATCGTGACAAGTATTTAAATAGTAAATTTCATTTCTAAAGAATCAATTACAAGAGTTTGAAACAAGTACAACACGAATAATGGAATACAATACAAATAAAATACAAAATTTAAAGTGTGTATCTAAGCATCCTACTAGATTCCATGCATCACCAACATCATCGCTAAACCTGCAACATGTTTTAATAAATTTCAATGCAAAAGCAAAGGAGAGTACACAAGGTTTGAATAAGTATAGCATAAGTATAAAAGCGTTTTACTCGAATCCACATGGCAATTTGTAAGCAAGGTAACTAGCATGCATATCATTACGTATAAACCCAAAGTGTCCACTAGTATTTAGCATCCCTCGCCACAAAAGTGACGAGACCGTATAGTATAATGACCTAACAATCCCCCGTCGGGTGGTGTGCTACTCCTATAGCGCTATAATTGTTAAGCGAGGGTATAACATAGTAATGGCATGAAGCATGTATTATCTAGCATAACAAGTAGCATGTATAACGGATTGAGTTCACAAAGTATGTTTAAGTGTGTGTAAGTGTAATTTTTGTATGGTAACATGTTACAACCCAAAAGTGGTTTAAAATGTAAATGGGTCGAGTGTACTCACAAAGTTTGCATATGCTTTCCGATTATCCAATTGTTGACGAGTAGAGATTTAGAGTCCGAATGTATAAGGGTTAAAGTTCAAGTATGCTTGGAGTCGAGATTCGGAATAAAACAACATGAAAGTATTATATCAACATAATCATCTTCAACACATAACACTTGTATGACACTTGGTAACCACGAGGGTTATAATGATTTCATGAGTTCAACACCCATAAGAATCATAACAAGGTTTAGGTCTTTAGATGATGTTCTACTACTTTGACAATTGAACATGAATTCAACATCAAGGGTTCGAATGTACATAAATATTATTTAGGTCGTATAGTATATATTAATAAGTCCAAATGTTCAAGTATTTCAAGCATGAGGTAGAAGATTACATCTTCATTTAGGTACCTCAAAATGTTTCATAGAAGTCATGTAGGAGGTAGGAAGAACAAGCTTCCATTTAGGCACCTCGTATATGTTCACCACTACACTTGTTGTAACAACAAACAAGGAGGGTCATGAACTAGGATTAGTACAAGAATGTAAACAATCTAAGCTGTGAGAAATCATCAAACCATGTGGGGATTTTATGTTGGAAAAACCCAAGTTGTTCCATAATCACTCCTAAATCAAGTTTGCAACTTGAACATGACTTGTGGGTTAAAAACCCTAATCAAAACATAATTTATTTGAGGTTTAATCTCTGATTTTGTATGTCTTAACCTTGTTTTTAAGCCTAACCAACCACAAGAATGGTTGTAAGCATTAGGACATAGGTTTGAGTGAGTTAAACTCATGTTTAAACAAAGATTAATGAAAACAAATTTAAACAGTAGACTTTGAAGCCTTTTTGCCGGAGTTCCAGGGACTTGTTTGCTGTGAAACACCCCCAGAATCGAAGCTAAGGTCAAGCCAAGCATTCTTGAAAAAGAATGGACCAAAACGGATAAGAAATGAAGAAGTTATGCCCATTTTCGTAAAGCTCGATGAATCTGTCCGAACCTGAACTTTCAGCAACGATTTTGAGTGATTGAAGGAGATTTAGATGAGTTTGTAAAGTGTTTTGAGCTTGGAGGAGATGTGTATTTATAGGGGAGAAGTTAGGGAGTGGTTAGGAGGGTTTTAATGGTGATTAGAGGCCATTGGAGGAGGAAAAGAGTTGGGATTTCGTGCATTTTCGCGGCTGATTCAAACCTGCCGTCCGCCAGAACCCCTTACGGACCGTAAGGGGTGTCTTTGCGGTCCGTAAAGCCCAAGCAGAAGCACAAAAAATTTATTTCTTGTTTTAATGTTTTGTGACATGTTCCAATGTTATATATTACGTATTTTATGATCATTTTTTGGTATTTAGGCATACTTACCATGTACTAAAGGTAACACAAGTATCAAATGAATAAGATTAAGTATAAGACTCGTATGTAAGTATCGTACGAAGCATGTACGTTACGTATTAGTAGATTTATAACACGTTTGCGAGCATCACAAATGTGTGTCAATTGTTTCACAAGTTAAACGATTGAATATGTAAGAAGTATGAATAATACAAGTTTGGAGAAAAACACAAGTTTTATTTATGAATTCAAGTCCCGTATTTTACAATGATTTCAATGAAAGGATGATTACAAGAACGCAAGGTTTCCAAGAATAGATTTACAAGCGATGGTTTCTAAATATAGGAAGTATGAAAATGCAGGGCGTTACAGTCTCCCCTCCTTTAGGAAATTTCGTCCCGAAATTTATTCAAGAGGTAGACTTGAAGAGTTTTGGCAAAAACTTGATACTTGGAAATTTTGAAATGTTTTGAAAAGTACGAAATCTTGGAAGAATAGTCATAATAGATTTGTAAAATGATTTGTTTGGCTAAAATGGTTTAGAGGCATAACCATGAGTGAAACATACATAGGTAAAACGATTTTCAATAGCTAAATTTGGAGTTGCTTTACAAACGTATTGTATTTACGAAGGAGGTCTTTATACAATGGTTTGAAATCAATAAAATAGATTGCGTAGGAAGTTTTAAAGATAGTATAAGACCACATATTCATTGAATCTGCTTCTCGAGTGGAACGAGGAGGTTTGGTAAGATAAAGTATTAATGACCTACTAAATACGTTTACACGAGAATAAAGAATAGAAAATTTGTTCTACAGGTAATAAGATAAGTTAGGATTCGAATGTTTAAGCAAGCTTGATTGTGAACGAGGTTCTTATGAAAGAAAGGATAATGGGGAATAATACGAGTATAGAAGTGAGCGATTGACCCTTAAAGAATGCAAGCATAAGAATAGCGTAAGTGTTGGATAGATGAACGTAGTGTGTTAAGGATGAAGTCTCGTCATGGATAATCGGATATAATGCGTTCGTGAGTTGTATAAAGTTTGTATTAGGTCTAAATAGGTCTGCAAAACACTGAATTTCTCATGGTACGTTTTACGAAAGTTTGGTAACATGGTGAAAACACTTATATATAGGAAGTACCAGCGGCGTATCCACCATGTTTTGTCCATGTTATGTCCATCCCGTTATTCGGTGTCATGTTACGTTCCGTGTCTTACCATACACAGTAGTACACTCTATGATTCTCATGCGCCTATCACTATAATCCCGTGTGCACCCGCGATTATTTTGATTGTTGCATGATCCACATAGCTTGTACTAGTTGTGTATGAATCAGGGTATACATAAATTTAAAAAAAAATAAGAATGTGTACGTATAAGAATATAGTATGTAAGCAAGTCCATGCTTAAGTATGTATGGGACCCACGCAAGCGAATCCCTCGGATTACGCTCGTGTGTAGGTACGAATGTATGAGTATGAATGAAAGTATGAGCATAAGCTTAAGTATGAATACGCATGTATGTATGAGCACAAACATAAAATGTATAAGTAGTATGTGTATAAGTATAATCATAAAAACATATAAATATAAGTGTAGGTACGAACATTAAAATTTACGTATATAGTGTATGTTGGGACATCACAGATTTAAGTGTATAAAATCGTTCAAAAGGTTAAGTATGTAAATACGAACAATTATAAATGAAATTGCCGCGTTAAAACGTCTAAAACGTGTATGATGACATGTATGTATAGTTGTTTAAACGAAACATTGAGTTTATCGTATCAAAATTAGATTGATCTTGGTTTGAAAGGTAGAATATAGTTTGCATATGTAAAAGGATATAAAGTACTCATTGGTTAAGCGTAATGCATTTTGTAATGAATGGAAATGCTACTTTTGTTTTAAAAGAGTTTACGAAATCCGAAGATGGTCGGTCTCCAAGAAGTCTTCTTGCCCACGAGTTTTGTAAATTGGTGTAGGAAAAGGTTTTCAATCGAAAGT
This sequence comes from Helianthus tuberosus, assembly GCA_030545235.1. Classification (NCBI taxonomy): domain Eukaryota; kingdom Viridiplantae; phylum Streptophyta; class Magnoliopsida; order Asterales; family Asteraceae; genus Helianthus; species Helianthus tuberosus. Next base: position 206,336,052 of record CM060415.1, on the reverse strand, counting down.
AAGTTCGTTTTATTAAACAAGAAATTATGAATTTAGGAGGTTCTTATGAAAACGATGATCCTTAGAAAAGAATTTTAGCAAAAGGACTTAGTGATTGTTAAAAGTTCCAACAAATGATTTGTTGAGGTTGAAAAGAGTCCTTGGTGTCCATAAGATCTTATAGGTGTAAAAGAAGGGTTGGTTTGATCCTCCGACTACGAATGAAAGTCTTTAGTTCGATGATATATATCATGAGTGCGTTTTAGTGATTAAGTCGAATATGGAGTTCATGGGCAAGAGATTCCTTGGACCGGTTAAGTTGATAGGTAACATTTCGTAAGGTTTAGAAATTTGTGTAGTAAAACGTTTAAGATAAGTTTAAGAATCTCGTGTATATGAGTTAGGTGAAAATAGGTTGTAGGATAGAAAATATGCTTGATAAAGCAATATATTTTGAAATCGTACACGTATGTATTTTGAATAATGATCAATAATTTAGGTATAAGACATGATCGAGTTTGCATAAGAAGATATTTTGAAGAGACGTTTTGGTAACGATCACCTAGGTAAGGGAATCACCCCTAACTCATCGGTGAGGTCGTTTTAAGGAAAGGGGAAGTGGAGTTAATCGTCAAGGTAAGGAAATCACTCCTATCTCGATGATATGTCTCCACTTATCGTTACAAGGAACGTGGATTTAAATTATATGAAATCATGCATATGTATAAGTTTATGAAAAAGATTTAGTATGATGTGTGTGTGAGAAGAAAATATCGAAAGTAAATTCGAATTTGAAAGATTTCATCGTATAAAATAAATAATTGAAACAAATGTTTGATTAAAAACTTGGATGGTTCCAAAACGGAACTTTTGACTAACCAAAGTGGTCGAAAAGTCTTTCGAATTTAGGGAGTATGCTTTGGCCTAATAGGTGGAATACTCTCGCCGACAAGTCGGTTAACGGTATTTACCCTTCCGGTTACTACATGTCCCAAATCAATTGAAATTTCGAGACTTGGCGGGATTTATGAAAATCAAAGAATGGAACTAGTCGACAAGGTGCGGATTTCACCCCTAACTTGACGATTTCGTATCCTAAGTGTGGTTGGTACTCGTCGGTTCAAAATTCAATTTCAACACTTGACGAGGGTCCACTAGAATTTGAAATTTGAATTTCTCCATCAAGGTAAGGATTTCACTCCTAACTTGGTGGTGAATTTCGTGTAAGAAAAGAAAAGTAGAAGGATTGAGAGTCATTCACCAAATTGTGGGTTTCACGCCTATTTTGGTGAAGTCGTCTCGTTTGTGTATTATGAGTGTTTTCGGATTTAGAGATATCGAGTAAAATGCATGAGGGAAGTGTATGCCAAAGGAATACGCAAACAAGTATAAACACGTAAGGGGGGATATCAAGAATGGTACATAAATAATGAAATGATAAATCAAGTATTAACACATAGAGAAATAGATCAAGAATAATACGTAAAGGATCGAACAACGAAACAAGTATTAACACATAATAAGACAAGCATTAATGCATAAGAATAACATGTCGAATATTACCCACGAGTGATATACATGTTTAAAAGAGCATAAATAAGAAACAAATAAAGTATCATGTAGTAGTTCAAGCAAAACATACGAATAAGGCACTAAAACTATAGACTAGGTAAAAAGCATGGCAATTTTCCTAATTCCCTAAAGTTATGGCTCTGATACCAATCTGTCACACCCTAACCAATGGCGGAAACATCGGGATGAGACGAAGTGTGAAGATTGCTCGAGACATCATAACACTAATAATCGTGACAAGTATTTAAATAGTAAATTTCATTTCTAAAGAATCAATTACAAGAGTTTGAAACAAGTACAACACGAATAATGGAATACAATACAAATAAAATACAAAATTTAAAGTGTGTATCTAAGCATCCTACTAGATTCCATGCATCACCAACATCATCGCTAAACCTGCAACATGTTTTAATAAATTTCAATGCAAAAGCAAAGGAGAGTACACAAGGTTTGAATAAGTATAGCATAAGTATAAAAGCGTTTTACTCGAATCCACATGGCAATTTGTAAGCAAGGTAACTAGCATGCATATCATTACGTATAAACCCAAAGTGTCCACTAGTATTTAGCATCCCTCGCCACAAAAGTGACGAGACCGTATAGTATAATGACCTAACAATCCCCCGTCGGGTGGTGTGCTACTCCTATAGCGCTATAATTGTTAAGCGAGGGTATAACATAGTAATGGCATGAAGCATGTATTATCTAGCATAACAAGTAGCATGTATAACGGATTGAGTTCACAAAGTATGTTTAAGTGTGTGTAAGTGTAATTTTTGTATGGTAACATGTTACAACCCAAAAGTGGTTTAAAATGTAAATGGGTCGAGTGTACTCACAAAGTTTGCATATGCTTTCCGATTATCCAATTGTTGACGAGTAGAGATTTAGAGTCCGAATGTATAAGGGTTAAAGTTCAAGTATGCTTGGAGTCGAGATTCGGAATAAAACAACATGAAAGTATTATATCAACATAATCATCTTCAACACATAACACTTGTATGACACTTGGTAACCACGAGGGTTATAATGATTTCATGAGTTCAACACCCATAAGAATCATAACAAGGTTTAGGTCTTTAGATGATGTTCTACTACTTTGACAATTGAACATGAATTCAACATCAAGGGTTCGAATGTACATAAATATTATTTAGGTCGTATAGTATATATTAATAAGTCCAAATGTTCAAGTATTTCAAGCATGAGGTAGAAGATTACATCTTCATTTAGGTACCTCAAAATGTTTCATAGAAGTCATGTAGGAGGTAGGAAGAACAAGCTTCCATTTAGGCACCTCGTATATGTTCACCACTACACTTGTTGTAACAACAAACAAGGAGGGTCATGAACTAGGATTAGTACAAGAATGTAAACAATCTAAGCTGTGAGAAATCATCAAACCATGTGGGGATTTTATGTTGGAAAAACCCAAGTTGTTCCATAATCACTCCTAAATCAAGTTTGCAACTTGAACATGACTTGTGGGTTAAAAACCCTAATCAAAACATAATTTATTTGAGGTTTAATCTCTGATTTTGTATGTCTTAACCTTGTTTTTAAGCCTAACCAACCACAAGAATGGTTGTAAGCATTAGGACATAGGTTTGAGTGAGTTAAACTCATGTTTAAACAAAGATTAATGAAAACAAATTTAAACAGTAGACTTTGAAGCCTTTTTGCCGGAGTTCCAGGGACTTGTTTGCTGTGAAACACCCCCAGAATCGAAGCTAAGGTCAAGCCAAGCATTCTTGAAAAAGAATGGACCAAAACGGATAAGAAATGAAGAAGTTATGCCCATTTTCGTAAAGCTCGATGAATCTGTCCGAACCTGAACTTTCAGCAACGATTTTGAGTGATTGAAGGAGATTTAGATGAGTTTGTAAAGTGTTTTGAGCTTGGAGGAGATGTGTATTTATAGGGGAGAAGTTAGGGAGTGGTTAGGAGGGTTTTAATGGTGATTAGAGGCCATTGGAGGAGGAAAAGAGTTGGGATTTCGTGCATTTTCGCGGCTGATTCAAACCTGCCGTCCGCCAGAACCCCTTACGGACCGTAAGGGGTGTCTTTGCGGTCCGTAAAGCCCAAGCAGAAGCACAAAAAATTTATTTCTTGTTTTAATGTTTTGTGACATGTTCCAATGTTATATATTACGTATTTTATGATCATTTTTTGGTATTTAGGCATACTTACCATGTACTAAAGGTAACACAAGTATCAAATGAATAAGATTAAGTATAAGACTCGTATGTAAGTATCGTACGAAGCATGTACGTTACGTATTAGTAGATTTATAACACGTTTGCGAGCATCACAAATGTGTGTCAATTGTTTCACAAGTTAAACGATTGAATATGTAAGAAGTATGAATAATACAAGTTTGGAGAAAAACACAAGTTTTATTTATGAATTCAAGTCCCGTATTTTACAATGATTTCGATGAAAGAATGATTACAAGAACGCAAGGTTTCCAAGAATAGATTTACAAGCGATGGTTTCTAAATATAGGAAGTATGAAAACGCAGGGCGTTACACTAGCTTGATTAAAAGAATATAGATCATGCATGTTAATTGATTAACCAAGTATTTGTATGAAAGTAGCGTATGATACATGTATTTTAGATTGTTGTTTGTAATTCAAACATGTATTTATGAGGATAAGTGATATGCAACAAGTATGTACACGAATTAACGTATAAGTAAACATAAATAGGGAATGTATAATTCTCACAAAAATAATAAATTTTTTTTATTATTAACAAGCCACGGTTTACGATGATTGGAAACGAAGAATGATTACAAGAGATTACAAGTTTCCGAAAATAGAAATACAAGATAAGCTTTCTAAAAATGGAAAGTTACGAAAAGCGAGGCGTTACAATAATATATATATATATATATATATATATAAAGGATCCTGTAAAAAAGACCAAAAGTGTGAGAAAGGTAAGAAATAATATCAGCCATTAAATCTTTCCTTATCCATTTTATTAGATCAAGGATATAATGGTAATTGTACTAATAATTCTAATTTAGGATTAAATTAATGTAACCGAATTTAGTTAGTTATTTTAGGATTAAATAAATGTAACCGAATTTAGGTAGTTATTTTAGGAATTTGAATTTTGAATTTCAATCTGAATAGTTTTCTGATAAATATGGTTTTGCCCCTTTGATGTTACAGTGTATGGTGTTTTTTGCATGGGTGATTTTCGTTTAGTATACGAGTTTATTTAATGACACTATGTGTAATCCTTCCATGGTGTTTTTATATGTACTTGGTGTTTTGATGTATACTATTGAAGTTGAAGGGTGTTTTTTATACCAGTTGTTTCTTTTCTACGGTTTGATTAATTGCGTATGGTGTTATGTTGTAGATATTATGTTGCATTGTCTTTTTTTGCACATCGTTAGTTTTGAATGGTGTTTTCTACATTAGTTGTATATTTCCATATGGTGTTTTACTATAAAACACAACGCCTTGAATCACAATACAATGAAAACACCATTGTATGAACATAGAAAAACACCATGGACTAAAACATCCAATCGAAACATAATTCTTTTCTCTACATAAGTATAACAATATGGTATTCATATTAAAGATAAAAAAACACTCGTTATTATGGTGTAATTTAAAAAAAAAGAGTTACGTATAAAAAGTTATTAACATTTAAAAAAGAAGGGGGAACTTGCATGTGGATTGCATGTGACTTTCTAAATTTAAAAATGTTAATTTTAACTTTATATCCTTAATCTAGAAAATTAATTATTTTAATTGTTACACTATTTACAAGATTGCCATCAAGATCTCAACCATTATATTAAAGATCTAATGGTTTAGATTATTTCTTACTCTTCTCACAAAAAAACACTTTTTTTACAATAACCTCACCCTATATATATATATATATATATATATTTAATCATCTTCGTATTTAATACAGCTTTATTTAGAACGCGAGATTATGGGCGGAGAAGGCAGTGGTTCTTAACCGCCGAATGAGGTTGCCGCGTTTCAAAATGTGTTGGGTGATCGACGAGGATTGTTCCGGGGATTGGGCATAAACCTTCTTCCAATATGCCATCGAACGTGTTTAGTGTGCAACCTCAAACTCCCCAATCCTTTTCTGAGGTAAACTATACAATCTGACTTTAAAAAGTTATATAAGTCGCTATGAGCGCATGTTACTTTGCTAAATATAAGTTGGTAGTATGTTAAATGCTAATATAGGTTTTGATATGTATTAATGTAGGAATATGTTTCAAGTTTGTTCCAAACCCCGACATTTTTAAATCAACTCGATTCATATCCTGCTACGAAGGGAAAGCAAGCCGCAAGCGACGATGACGATATTTTTCACAAGGAAGATGAAGATGATGATGACTATTAAGTATTATCGACTTGTAGTTTTTGGATGTTATTTTAGGATGTTATTGTACGGATATTTTAGAATGTTGTATACGTTTTATGCGATTTTAGTATGTAATGTATCATGTTTATTTAGTTTGTTTGTGTTGCGTAAAACTGGAAAATTGGTAGGTTTGTATATAACCGGAAATATTGAAAATGCAGCAAAAAAAATTGAAAAAAAAAGAGTTTATCGGCGACACATGTCACCCCTATTGATTGAGACCATTAACGAAGACTTAATTCCAGTGACATATGTCGCCGCTATTTGGTTATATCAATAACGGCGACATGAAGCAATAGCGGCGACAACAGAACCTTTACCGTCCAACCTTTACCGACGTCGCCGCTATTAACAATAGTGGCGTAGATCATAGTCTTTAGTGGCGACATCTGTCACCGCTATTACCCCATTTTCTTGTTGTGATATCATAACATTGAATTTAGGGCTTGTTTGACTAAGCTTTTCAAAACAACTTATTTGCTTATTTGCTTTTCTGAAAAGCAAATAAGTCAATAAGCTGTTTTGAAAAGCTTTAAAATGGAGCTTTTCAAAATGACTTATTTGCTTATTTGCTTTTCAAAAAGCAAATAAGCAAATAAGTCATTTTGAAAAGCTCAGCCAAACAGCCCCTTACTATCATAAATATTTTGAGTGTAAAGTGACGTGATGAGAATGAACCCATGCTCTTAGTAATTTGTATTTGAGTAAACTACAAGTTTTGTCCTTTATGTTTGTATCAAATTGCAGGCGGTATCCTTTGTCTTTAAATTTGACGAGTTTTGTCCTTAATGTTTTAAAATCCTTCACGTTATGTCCTTTAGCCCTAACTCAGTCAGATTTTTTTGTTAAATATGATCATGTGCCTTGCACATGAGGGCATTCTTGTCATTTCACATTTCCAGGGACTATTTTGTAAAAGAATTTTATTTAGGGACTGGTTTGTACCAAACTTAAAAAAATATATAAACTTTCTTTCTTTTCTCTCACCGAAACTCCCCCCTCTCTCTTTACCACCGCCACCATCAGTCCCCTACCTGCACCTCCTCATATGTTCTTCTCTTCTCTTTGTAGCAGTAGTATGCGTATGCATTTAACAGGTTTTCATATGTACTCTCCTCTATATGCGCAATTATTTTGGGAAACAAACCTCTTGTTTTTCTAATTTTCAGATCCATTGGCAGATCTTGTGAATCTCACCTTACCACCTTCGACCACCACCGAAGCTTTGAGTTCTCCGGTGAAGTTCCTGTCCTCAAACGAAATTCAAGGAACTTCCTGCATCATTCTACTCGCCGCGGATCAGCCGCACCATGACCAATCCCTGCAGTTTCATCGCCGCCACCATCTGTACCAAACAAGAGTTCATCGCCGTTGTTTGACCCGTCTTCGATTTGTCGCAACCACCCGCTTGTTGGTAGTCGATCTTTAGTATAGCGTCATCACTTGCTTGATTTCTAATTCTGGTTTGCAAACTGAACTTTTGTCTATTTCGATTAATGATGGTTCGAATTCTGGCGTGGTCATTGTCTGGTGATTTAAGTTTTAACTAATTAGGGATATGATGCTACTAAAAAAATAGGTAGATGTCGAAGAGATTTCTTTTTCCATCATTCATTTATTGTAGGAAATTTGACCATTTTTTATATCTGTGACAACAAGATATGGTACAGAGGAGGAGGTGAAGACAGGGGATTGATGGTGGCGATGGTAAAGAGAGAGAAGAGAGGGGGGAGTTTCAGTGATAGAGAAGAAAGAGAGTTTATATATTTTCTTTAAGTTTGGTACAAACTACTCCCTGAAAAAAATTCTTTTACAAAATAGCCTCTGGAAATGTGAAACTACAAGAATGTCCTCATGTGCAAGGCACATTGCCATATTTTGCAAAAAAATCTGACTGAGTTAGGGCTAAAGGACATAACGTGCAGGATTTTGAAACATTAAGGACAAAACTCGTCAAATTTAAAGACAAAGAGTACCTCCTGCAATTTGGTACAAACATAAAGGACAAAACTTGTAATTTACTCTAAAATAAAACATTACAAAAACCTAAAAAATACAAAGTTAAAAAATGAGGTACTAGAAAATAAAAACTACATATATTTCGCTCGAATTTGTGCCTTACGAGCCTCCAAAATGACTCGGTCCTCCTCTGCTAGATATGAAAAGTCGGTGGAATGGTCGGATGAGGAGAAGTTGGGGTGCTAGGTGGCATCGGATAATATCCAAGCTCACCCGTCCGCGGGTCTCTTCGATAACAGTCTTCTTGCTCGTTGTTGGGATTGTTTGGTGCAATTTGCCAAAACGGATGGTTCGGATCCCACACGTTTTGGTTGTTGGGAAACATTGTGTGATTATGAAAAAACGTATAGAGATTTGGTATAAAGAGTAGAGCTAGAAGGGATGAAAATTATGGAAAAAAGTTGGGTATTTGTAGGCAAATTATAAATTTTAAAATTATTTTTTTTAATTGTTACAGTTCATCAACGGTGATTTTGGCCATTCTCACCTCGATCCCCTAAAAAATTGCTCGTTAAAGTGCTGGCGGAAGGGCCATGCCCCCCCCCCCCCCACCTTAACCGCGGCGGTGTGGTAGTTGACGCCCCAGGACGCTATATATAGTGGCTGAGGTGGCGGGGTGGCGTTCACCCCCTGGCCTTATAGCTTTTTGAGTATGAGTAGGGGTGTTAAAGAGTATGCTCATAACATCTTTCTAACTATCATATGAAGACTATTATATTTTTGTTTGACTACCTCTCGAGGGTCTTGTCTTGCACATGTTTTGAAGTTGCAATTTGAGAGCATTGGTGGCCATGGAATTGAACAAATGTGAATGTAAACAGACAATTAAAAATATACGAGAATGATAGAATTGACATTCGTAGATCACATTTTTTAGACAATCTATGAAGATCCCATTATATTCTTACATAGGCCGAAACTCAATGCCACGTATAATAAGGCCGGACATAGTTCCCTCATAAGTTATCAATTTCAGATTCACTGGAATACAATCGTCTTTGAGTTGATGATTTGAGTTGAATTTCCACACTTTAACCTCCATCCATCCATCTTCTCTATGTTCCGGAATACTATTGTTTTCATGTATATTCCATGGGCTTGGGATTCTAAAATAAATAACTTGAGCCTCGTTCTTGTTTCGGCGAACTAGATCTCTCACTATCACCGGACAATGCAACCCGACACATTTTTCTGAAAGCTTGAAAACAAGGTAACACAAATATTCTGTATCTTGTAACCACATTTGACTTATGATTTTGCATTTGATACGAAATACGTGTTGTGTTAGTAGCTCAATCACCTCTTGAAATCTGCATGAACGATGATACAACATAACTTCTTACATACATGTACATAACATAGAAAAGCACATAGTGAAGTTACATAACTGGACTATGCATATGAACAATTTATGATTAGAAGACACAATTAAGTTTGTTCAAAAAGCAAACCTGGACTTTGTCGAGAGTTGCAAACAAAAACGCTTCACATTAGAGGTGTCATACAAAACCTCCTTTGCTGAAAGGATACATATGTTCTTTCTATCGTCTTCGTCTTCGTTTAGGGTCCTCAACTGTTCATCAAAGGGTTTAAATAATTTATCACCAGAGAATATTGTATCATTTTTTAGGTCTCTTTAACATTTCATGAAGGTCACCTACCTTGTTAGCCCAAGTTTTTATTGGCCGAGGTATTAACCTGGAAGAATACATATGCTGAAGGAAAAAAAAAACAGTTAGGATGACACTTATATCATGACTGTCCAACAAATATATGTGTCTGTTCTTTGTGTGAGAGGTCTGGCCCGTAGAAGGGACAGGGTGGCCGACCGCCTAGGGACCGCTTTCCCCAAGGGTCTGAATTTTTTCTAAAGATATTTGTATATTTTAAATATGTATGTAATTTTTTTTACATAAAAGCAAGGTTTTCATGACAGGTTTGAAGAAAAAAAATAGATATCTAAGTGAAGAACAAAATCAAAGAAGTGATGGCCTCTGTTCGATTTGAAGAACCTGTTGTCCTCTTTGATTTCGAAGTATATTTAATCTGTTTGAGTTGAAGATTGACTGGAGATGATGACTAAGCCGACACTAAACAAAAAAAATATGGATGTTAGAAGTTTTAATGTGAGAGAATATGTACTAGCAGGGATACACATAAATTTACATTAATCAAATTAAAGAAAGAGAGAAGTTTAAGTTTAAATTTTAATAAAAATTCAATTTTTTTTACCTTTTTAAGTTTTTAACGGATAATTTAGTGTTATATGATTTAAAAAATTTTGTTTAAAAAATACTTGATTTATATAGTTCTAAACATTTTATTATATCTCGTACTTTATTTAATTGTAAAACCTTAGTATACTTTTATTACCAACTCTTCTCTATCATTAGCTCTAACTCCTTAGTATACTTTTATTACTAATTATTCTCTATCATTAGCTCAAACGTGTCGTAACACACATGAACAAGTATTTTATGCCAAATATTAATACTATGATTAGCCTTGGTTCGGTCTAAAGTACGCAGTGTCCGCGAATATTACATATACTATAGCATCCTGCCTCTCATACGACCAATATTGTCCACTTTACCCAGGAAGAACTCATGGCCGGGTTTGTTTTTTGTTGCTTTGGTGGAGACTTCCACCGGATCTCACCCATCCTGGTATTACTCCCCACTTGATAAACTTAACTTTGGAGTTCTCCTCTCATCCACTAACACTAAGCCCAAAACATGTTTGTAATTTAAGAGACATAACATTCCTTATGAAACAAGAAGCTCTCGTGGTCACGACCGGTGTGGGATTTTCCTAGGGTGTTACATGTATGGATTCCTTTTTTTTTTTTTAATTTCTTTTTAACATGAGTGTGGACACCGTGGAGTTCTCCTCTCATCCACTAACATTAAGCTCAAAACGTGTTTGATTTAAGAGACAAAATATTCCTTATGAAACAAGAAACTCTCATAGCCATGACCGGCGTGAGATTTTCCTAGGATGTTACATATATGGATTCCCTTTTTATTTCTTTGTAACATAAGTGTGGATGATGAACTCATCGATTCTTTATATCATTAGGACCAAACAAAACATACCACCCAGTGGATGTAATCTGCCGTACTGACAAAAGGTTTTCTTTGATAATCAATTTTTCAGTAGTTGCACATTCTTTGGCACATTCTTACTTCCCGCTTGAAACCGAACATCGCCAACATGTGCAATTTCATGCTCGAGTAATCTACAATTACTACCACTTAATTCCCGAAATAGGCTATCGGATTTTTTGATTCGCTCCGTGTCTCCGATCATGTTTTTTTTTTTTTTTTTTTTTTTTTTTTTTTTTGAAAGGTAAACTTTATTAAGAAAAAACGGCCGGCCTGACAAAAAAACGCAGGACCGCACCACACCTGTCTACAATCCAATCTCGCAACACGTTATTCATTGTTCCGCTCATTACATGTAAGGATAAGACAACCTCCTCAGTAGCAAAAAAATCCTCAGCATCCCAGGCTTCCTCCTCTTAAAGCACCATCGCTTTCCCTTCTTCTACTGACATGTGATTCAATCTTCATGCATACCCTAGGCACGTGATTATCCCCTGGTCTTTTGGAAGTTTCAAGTTATTATCCGTTAGAGTCTTAGGGCTGTTTGTTTACCTCTTAATGAGGCTCTTAATGGTTCAGATCTCTTACTGGTTCAGCACTTAATGGTTCAGACTGTTTGTTTCACTAGCAGATGTCTGAATGGTTCAGACATTTGTCTCTGAATGGTTAAGCATTATACTAAGTCTGAATGGTTAAAAACTCTAATCTGAATTGGCCAGGTGTTTGCTTCTAAACGGCTAAGCATTATACTGGCTCTTAATGGTTTAGACCTCTTACTGATTCAGCACTTAATGGTTCAGACCTCTTATTGGTTCAGCACTTAACAATTTAGAAGTTGTCAAACAGCCCCTTAGTCTCTACTCTCTAGTTTGTTTATGTTTTGAATAAGTCAGGAAAAAGCTGTTATCCTTGACCGAGTCTCTAGGCAATAGCCGTTTAGTTTACATTTGTTTATTTGCCTATTTAAGCAGCATATGTCTGCTTTATTTGATGTATTCAGTACAAAAGTTTCTCAATCAATAAACAAAGTGATGCAGGCCCTAGTCTAGAAGATAAAGTCATGGCATTTTTGGAGCCCATGATCGTGCTACCAAGGGTGATTTATGAAAACGACCATAACTTTGGCTACGGGTCTCTGTTTTAGGCGTTCGACCGGTCAAATCGAAGCTTGAAACGAGGGGCACATCATGGTAAGGACCCGGGAGGGCCTTGTCCAAGTTTCGGTCCAGAAAAACGCATTCTAGTGGGAGTTACGAACACTTTTGTGTTTTTTCGTGTTTTATGCATTTTGTTTATGGGTTTGTGTTTGGCCCATGGCCTTTTGTGGCCCATTTCAAATTTCTATCTTTATTTATATCCTTCCCATGTAATTCGATTAGTCAATTATCAATTTTGACAATAATCATTTTTCTCTTCTGATTCTCCACCTTTTGGGTTGAACTTGGGGGTTTGGGAAGATCATCACGGGTATTCGCAGAATCAACGTGATCAGCTCTTCATTATCGTATCACACACTACCTCACAAAGCATTTGCCTTCGGGTTTTTATCATGTGTTAAAAGTTTTTATAGTTCTAATACCATCATCTTCTCCTGATTCGACTTATAGTCTCTAGCCATGTATCCATGGTTTCTATAGTTATAACACTTGTATGGAAGACATTTACCGGTATTTCTTGTAGGTCCCTCGGAGGATGAGGTCAAACCTTATCCTTGTTATGTCTAACACACTAGCAAGTGCGGAATCCAAGCTAGAATGCAAACCGGTAGTTTATATGAGAGCACAAGCCACAAAGAGAAAGGTAGACACACGAGATATCAAAGTTTTCGCTTGTATTTCAGTGAACACGGTTACAACTGAAAATACTCTCTCTACAAGACTGAGTTCACTCACTTCTCACACACTTTCTCTCTACTTTCTTTAAAAATGAAGTGAACACATTACATGGATATATATATCCATCACAGCTCGTCTGGTCGAAGGATCAGATAGTCTGATCGAAGGATCATCTATCGATCTGAAACCTATCGAAGGATCCACATATACCTCGAAGGATGATATCCTTCGAGGTCCATCTATATCCATCGAAGGTTTATCCTTCGAGCTCATCGAAGGATATAAACAATCCTTCGATGACTCATCCTTCGACACAAACATCTTACCAACAATGTTCTAACTGTTTGGCCAAGTCAAACCAGGAGGATGGTTGACTTGGTCAAACTTACATCGAACACACATAATAATGAACCTAAGACGTAACTCAGACTAACATAAGACATCGTTTTGTATCATGACAAAATACAGACAAAGTACAGACACAAGTGCACCAACAAACTCCCCCTTGGCTGTAGCTTTGTCTCGATCTTCGTGTCTTCAAGTCTTTGACGTCCTTTCAAGTCTTCAATGTCGGAGGATCTTTAAAGTCTTCACGTCTTGAAAGCAGAAAGTGTACCAACAAACTCCCCGTTTCATGTAGGAAGTGTGTTGACAAACTCCCCCTTAACACAAGCTCCCCCTTGATTTATACTTGTGAAATACTTGTGCTTTATGAATTGAGATCCTTGTGGTGTTGATGATGGTCAGCGGCAACTCGAGCATCTTCATCACTTGAGTGCCTTCACGTCGCGTCTTCATTCCGAAGCTTGTCATCGACCATGTTCTCCTTGCCTTTAGAATCTGCACATGCAAGAAATCTAAACGCGTAATGAGAACAACTGCTTGGAATATCATAAGTAAACGACACACATGAGACCATTGCTCAAGCAACTACCGTCCGACAGTTTGAAAGTTTAACAAATTTATCAATTTTAGATTTTAACTTTCAAAACTTGTAAATTCTGACCATTTATGAAGATTTAGTCGTTTTGGTTTTCGTTCAGGTTTCAGGTAACGAAGACTCGAGCTCCAACATCGTACGATCGAAAATAAAATAGAAATAAAATCTTTTTGGCTTTTAGAAAGTTTATATTAAAACACACCTAAAATCTTTTTGGTATTTTTGAATATTTCAAAGGTAAAGACTGAAAGCAATAAATAAATATATACAAAGATGCAGAAACTGAAAGCATTAAATAAATATTTACAGACAATCTTTTTGCGAGTTTCGAGGGTAAGAGAATCATATCAGTGTACGGTCATGCCAAAACGCTCTTGTTGTTCAATTAGTTAACATTAAGATAAGCATCCTATATCAATTATCGGTATTGTTGTCCACTTAAGCTCAACTTATCAGATGTAATCATGGCGCGGGGATACGTTAAGGTATGATTTATACTTACCGACCGGTGTTCATCCACATCACGACACATTCCCGTATCAAGGTATGCACGAGGGTTCATCTTACCGGTGAGTATACCGATTATCATCTGTTTGACCGTATATGATGTGAGATTCTCACTTATTTTGATTGAAAACAAGCCCTTTGTGATATAATCACTTATTGATGAGGAACTTGATTTTCGATGCATGAGGGCACAGGAGCAAGTCCGTGAACAGGTCAGTACTTTCGTACAGCAGAGAGACGAACTTGACTCCCGGATAGATGTGATATATTATCACTTATTTTTGAGGGACATGTGATTGTTGATCACTTATTGAGGTCGAATGCAATATGTACACGTATGTATGGTATCATGGAAGATCTAGACTTGCGTCCCCGTTTGTTTTATCGGTAAAAGATACAACCATGATACCCAGATGATAAGCAGCATAAAGACCGAATATTTCAGAACCTCGGCAATCTCTCAAACGAAATTTCGGTACTAAGACCATATGCCAATGAATGGTTCCCACCTGGTCTTCAGTCGATTTAAGGTTTATATCACCCTGCACACTTTAAAATGATTGTGAGCCTACCGATACATCTTATATAGAGCTGCTTATCGTTTTTCAGTTTAGGTTTAAAGAGCTTTGGACAGACCACTGATGTACTATCATTTTCTCTTTTGCTCGCCAGGAAACTCATTTTTGTTTTTCTATTGTTTTTGTGTTTTTGAAATTTTTCGATGTTTTTGGATTTTCAAATTTGGATTTTCTCCCCCTAAAAAAACAATAAACTAAGACAAATTTAAAACACAAAGGTATTTACAAAAATGATTTTCCGATGTTGGTTTTACTCTTGCTTGACCTTAATGCCGTTTACCAATAATAAATAGTCAAATCTTGATTTGTCAAATGCTTTGGTAAAAAGGTCGGCACGTTGGTCATCGGTGTGGACGTAAGCAACATCGATTAGCCTTTTCTCAAAGCAATCACGTATGAAGTGATACTTAATTTCGATGTGCTTAGTCTTTGAATGCTGCACAGGATTTCTAGTGATCTGTAAGGCAGCAGAATTATCAACGTAAATAGGAGTAGTTAGGAATTCAAAACCGTAGTCGCGCATTTGTTGTTGGATCCATAGGACTTGGGAGCAACAACTTGAGGCAGCAATGTATTCAGCTTCGCATGTTGATGTAGCTACACAGGTCTGCTTCTTGCACTGCCATGTGACTAGGCGATTTCCCAAAAACTGACATCCAGCCGTTGTGGATTTGCCGTCGATTTTGCATCCGCCAAAATCAGAATCACTGAAAGCGATCAAGTCAAAGTTATTATCCCTAGGGTACCATAGACCGGTGTCAGGGTAACCCTTCAAATAACGAAAAATCCTTTTTACAGCTGCAAGATGTGAGGCCTTCGGGTTGACTTGATATCTGGCAAGCAGGCACGTTGGGTACATTATATCTGGTCTTGATGCTGTGAGGTACATAAGAGATCCGATCATCGCGCGGTAGTATGAGGGGCTAACAGCTTCACCCTTCAAGTCTGGAGTAATTCCGTGATTTTGCGGCAATGGAGTACCGATGGGCGTTGCATCAGACATCTGGAACCGGCTCAAGATGTCACCAACATATAGGTCCCTCGGAGGATGAGGTCAAACCTTATCCTTGTTATGTCTAACACACTAGCAAGTGCGGAATCCAAGCTAGAATGCAAACCGGTAGTTTATATGAGAGCACAAGCCACAAAGAGAAAGGTAGACACACGAGATATCAAAGTTTTCGCTTGTATTTCAGTGAACACGGTTACAACTGAAAATACTCTCTCTACAAGACTGAGTTCACTCACTTCTCACACACTTTCTCTCTACTTTCTTTAAAAATGAAGTGAACACATTACATGGATATATATATCCATCACAGCTCGTCTGGTCGAAGGATCAGATAGTCTGATCGAAGGATCATCTATCGATCTCGAAGGATCATCTATCGATCTGAAACCTATCGAAGGATCCACATATACCTCGAAGGATGATATCCTTCGAGGTCCATCTATATCCATCGAAGGTTTATCCTTCGAGCTCATCGAAGGATATAAACAATCCTTCGATGACTCATCCTTCGACACAAACATCTTACCAACAATGTTCTAACTGTTTGGCCAAGTCAAACCAGGAGGATGGTTGACTTGGTCAAACTTACATCGAACACACATAATAATGAACCTAAGACGTAACTCAGACTAACATAAGACATCGTTTTGTATCATGACAAAATACAGACAAAGTACAGACACAAGTGCACCAACATTTCTTCTTGTCATCACATTGTTCTTTATGTTTTTGTGAATTATCAGACTACTTCTTGGACCGATCTAATCCTCTTTTCATCATCATCATCATCATGCTCAGTAAATACCACCAATAGCAAAGCTAACGTAGGGTCTGAGGAGAGTAAAAAGTAGACAACCTTACCTCTACCCCATAGGAATAGAGAGCCTGCTTCGAGTGAGACCCCCGACTCGATAGCAGTTTTGCATCAAGCCTTGGACATAAGGCACATAACACTCAGCAATTAAGACAAAGGCTGATTAGTGCATGTATTCCCTTGCCTTTCGGCTATCAACACCACCACATAGATCTGATCCTCATTTCCATTTCTGATTTCCTGCGTGTAATTTCCCTATATGTTTGATGAATAAGGCATCTAGTTCGGACTTAGGTATGGTGATCAAGACCTTACTCATCTATTTTACCAGTGAATCTTGACCTGCTAGAAAATTCTCGAACTTTGTCATGTTGGTTGATTCGGCAAACCCTGAATCGCACAACAAAACTTACGAACTTTGGATTCAACCTGTGAATGATAATCCGCTACATTCAAGCATCCGTGATTCTGGCTTGTGGATCAAACTCCCCGATTTCCAAACACTAGGTTTTAACCTTGTGAAAATATGAAGGAAACGAGAGTTCCTTTTAGCTCGTGGACATTAGCTCGTTTTCCAAGAGTTGTAGCTTTGGATCATTTTCTTTGAATACAAGTCAGCCAAAACATCATAGGCTTTCTTTGGTGTTTGCCAGATCTTGGATATGTTCCAACATGTCCTTCTCAATCGTTGTTTACAGAATTAACAACAATTTACCTGCCTTGATTCTCCACTTGTGTATTGCTCCATTCAGATCATTCCTCGGTTGCATGGTCTTTGCGCCATTGACTACCTCTCAAAGATCTTGACCCTGTAGATATAAACTCATAGGTAGACCATGTATTGTAGTTCTGGTCAGGTTCTTCACACCACCAACATCTTAGATTTCAGCCATCATTGAATGGTTTGGCTCTAATACCACTTGGTACGAATTACGTAAACATAATCCTAACATCCATATTTAACTAAGGGGTTAATGGATTTAAACACCCCCAACTATTGCCATTTGGCTGCTGGCACTCTCAACTTTGACTTTGGCTCCCACCACTCCCAACTTAACACATTGTTTGTCATGGCACCCCGTCGTTAAATAAACACTAACTGGGTTAGGAAAATTAGCCTACGTGTCATATTAATCTGACGTGGTATGTATGACGTGTAATGCAAACCTGATTCATCATCTTTAAAACACCTACTACCCCCAAACAGAAAACCATATGAAACCGTAGATGATTTAAGCAAAGAGAAAGTGGCTCAGATCTGTAACATGAAGATCAGACAAGAGGGACGATCACCGCCATGGCTGCAACATTGATTGCACCGTAAGAGCAAATAAAAAGCCCTTGTTGGTGCTCTCACATACCATCCGGGTTGCCCCGCCAAGATACGGGTCGATGTTGACCCCATGACTGATTACGATGCTCGGATATGAATCCGTACACAAATCATTATCATCATCGCCTTCTCATTTTCATCTTTCACCATCGAAATAATTGTACACACACATATATGATATATCTATACTATATTGTATATCGAACGCTCTACCAACTTTGCTACACACATTTATGGTTTGGATCCTGATTGAATCAACAACGATTTCACACTGCAAGTGGGGGATTGATTGAATCATGGGCTCAACATCATCAGATCAGCACATAACAGCACGTCATCTTCAACAGCGATTTCACACTGCAAGTCCTCTGTTTCCTAACCGCAACCGATCGAGTGAGAAAATGCTTATCAACGGTGGATTTCACCGGCGATTTTGCGGTGAAAACAGGTTTGTGGTAGTGTGTGAGTGTGGAAGTGTGGAGGTGAAACGGCGGACTTCACCGGTGACGGCACCACTGTTCCCATCCTCAACATCACACCACCCCCTGCGACGGCACCACTGTTCCCCTCATCAACATCACCTGATCATCATCATAACCCCATTTTCCCCCAAAATCAAAACCCATCGTCGTTTGTTTTCGATATCATCTCGAACAGCCTTCTAGATCCAGATTAAGCGGTGTTTGGTGGTGTGGGGTAGGTGGTCGCAGTGGGTGGTGGCCAATGGATCTTGAACAGGGGATTATGGTGGTAGGGTGGATGGCAGCGTAGGGTTATGGTGGGGTGGAAGGCAGGACGGTGGTGTGGGTGGATGGTGATGGTGTTAAGTGAGAGAGAGAAGGGTGAATATAAACTAATTAAAAAACGCCTAGGGCTGTAAACGAACCAAACGTTCAGCGAACAGTTCGTGAACCGTTCGGCGGGAAGTTCGTTTATGTTCGTTCGTTTAATAAACGAACGAACATGAACAAGAAATTTTGTTCGATTAGTTAAATGAACGAACATGAACAGAGGTCCCGTTCGTTCGATTGTGTTCGTGAACGTTCGGTAAGGTGTTCGTGAACGTGTTCGTGAACATTCATTGATTTCCATTCGTTTATGTTCGTATGTTTGTGTTTTGATTGAAGATATTTGTACTTTCTTATCTTTTATTTGTCCTTTTGTATATTATTAGACTTTTATTTATTTTATAACCCTAACAATTAAACTAGAAAACCCACTTTCACCTTGTTTATGCATCATTTCCCTTTTATTTCTAATTATTTACAGCGGCAAATACGATCGACCTCCGTTCCACAATAAGGGATTCAAGTTCGATTGCTACTCTCTGGGCCATCTATCTTTATCCTTCCTCGCGTTCGCCAAATTTATTTGTGTTCGTTTGTGTTCGTGAACCGTTCGCGAACACACTCATTTCCTTAATGAACGAACACGAACATAAAATCTCGTTCGGTAAGTGTTCATGAACCGTTCGTGAACACATTTATTTCCTTAACGAACGAACACGAACAAGGCCTTGTTCGTGTTCGTTCGGTTCGTTTACAGCCCTAAACGCCACATCATCTAAAATTAGCCACGTAGGACAACAAAACTAACGAAGTTAGTGTTTGGTTAACGATGGGATGACACAGCAACCCAAGTGTTAAGTTGGGAGTGATGGGAGCCAAAGTCAAAGTTGAGAGTGCCAGCGGCCAAATGGCAATAGTTGGGGTGTTTAAATCCGTTAACCCTTAACTAAGTAAACAACTTAGAAAACAAGAAAACTTTAAAGTACGAAACATAATACTACTTAAGTTCTAATTAAAATATAAACTCCATAAATAAAACTAAGCTTACTATTAGTCCCTAGACTTTAAATGATCTCTTCCTATCACTCCTTGAGATTAAACTGAACCATCCTTGTCATCCAAGTGATGTTTAAGTTTTATACAACATGTAAGGTTAATGACCTACAAGAAACTCTAGTATTTGTTTATAAAAGATCTACAACGAACAACTTTGATCCATAAAAAAAACATCCATTAACTGTTCAAGATTCTATTTAATTACCAGTTGAATCCTTCATACCTGATATTTGTATGAGTTTAGTTCCAGAACTTGTTTGACTTGCTCAGTTTCTTCGACTTTCACCTATTTAAAATTTATAATATGATGTATTAAACTTATCATGAAAGTGTTAAGGAAGCATCTAAACTAAAGTGTATCTTCATACGTACTTTGTCAATCACTCGAAACTCAATGCCTTCAACATAGATAGAACTATTTCCACAATGGTATCGTGAAAGGCTTTCAAGTAGAACGTTAATATTGGTATCTTTCTTGTCATTCAAAAATCGATACAATTCAATCATCATCCACTTTTCGTCTCTCCATGTTGCGAAATATGCATGTAACTTCTCTCTACCTTTTTTGTACTTTAGGTTCACATACATTGGTTTACTTGAAAATTTCCTTGTGTCACAAAATTTGAAGATGATGTAAGCCCCATAATTGACACCCGGCGATAAAAACTGAGTTGTTATATTGATTCGGATATTGAGCTTTGAGATATCAAATATCTCTGCTACTTTCTGAAACCTGCACTTATTAAAAGATATTAAAGTTAATATTCATCCCCCTTCCCTAAACCCAAAGAATAACCCCCCACGCACACATTGTAATTATTGATCTTTGGCTCGTCAAACTCTTAGCGTTGTTACTCTTGTTAAACCGTATGCCGATTCATAAATCCAGATGAAGTCGATGTATTATTGAGTTGAGATGAACCGACTTAATTTTTAAAACAACGAATCAATTCATATATCATTTCTTTGGTTTATAGGTATTTTGCGTGCAAAATATTACTATATCTACGGATGAGGATTTGGTACCGGGTACCGGTACCGATCAATTTTTTATACGAATTTGATACCCACTTTTTGTGTTTTGATACCGAGCTCGTCCATAACCATATCTAATGGACTCAAAAAAGAAGATACGAACCTTGACTCTTGAACAGATCGCCATTTTTGCGACTTGCGATTTTTGTATGAAAACATTTTTGCCGATGTCATTTCATTTCTTTCTCCATTGCTGCCAAGTATGAACAGCTAGATAGAAAACAAAATGAGTCAAACCCAAATTATATCAAGTGTAAATGTTTTGGAACATCCATAGAATTGAGAAAATAATATAAATAAATGAACACAAATTTGTATGAGCTTTCATTATTAGGCATCATGATTTGGGAGAGTCTTTAAATTTTACCGAGACGGTTAATAAAATATGATCGGTGTTAGTTACCAACTTACCACTTTGTCACCTTGGAGGAGGATTCCTTTGGTAAACATGTCGTAGAGATCCTTTTTCATTTTGATAGAGCCGTAGATATCTGGAGTTTTTGATGCCTGAATGATTTCTTGGTATTCTATAGGAATCTTGGGTTCCCAAATGTCGTAATCCTCCTATATTAAACATTAATATTAAGTAAACATATTCAATCTGTGACGGATTTATATATATATATATATATATATATATATATATACACAACAAAAAAAAACTTATTTTTAAGAAATAACATTTAACAACCATTACATGTTTTATCTTTTTCTAAACCTGAAACTTTTTTGCTTCACTTATTTCTGGATATGTTTTGAGTTATATTTCTTTAATACATATAAAAATCTCGGTACAAATGTAATCAAAGTAGGAAGCTAACGATAAAATAAAAGTATGAAAACTTACTTGGAATTTCAACGCCATCTTAAGTTGTGATACTACATCGCTTGCCGCTGGCCGATCTTTCCAATCATATTCTAAGCATTTAAGAGCAATATCAACAAATGCAGTCAACGATTTTGGCGCAATTTGTCCCATTATTCCCTCAAATATCATCTCATCAAGGTTTCCTCTTTCTTTGTAGTGTCTAACAGCTAAAGGGCCTAACGACTGAGAGTGATTCTCACATCCCTCTGCCCAGGCTAGTCTCCCGCACAACATCTCAATCAGAATCACACCTAATGAGTATATATCTGACGATTGTGTTAAATAAAAACTACTATGAAACCCTGGGTCAACATATCCCAGTGAGTTGCAAGCATTATCATTGACATGTTCAGCTTTGCTGAATACAGTTACTTTACAGGAGAACTCAAAATTAGAGATTTTAGCATTCCAATCAGAATCAAGTAGAATGCTACCACTTTTAATGTCTCTATGTGTAACTGGTTCCTCTTTCTCACTACCACCTACATGAAGAAATTCCAGTCCGTTTGCAACATTGATGCATATCTTTAGGCGTTTTATCCATGTAAGACTATGATTGTCCAAATGTTCATTGAGTCTTCCGTTGTAGGCATGCTCGTAAACAATGATATTTTCATTCATTTTATTGCAATAGCCTACAAGACCAATGATGTTCTCATGATTATACTTGAGAAGAGTTACAAGCTCTGTAATAAATTGATGATATCCTTGACAAAACATCTTATCCCACTGCTTTGCAAAAATGGGGGTGAATCCTTTGGAATGTTCAACCACGCCTTCATAAAGTTTCCAGAATCTTTCTTCCCCAATGCAATTGCTTCCATGGAAGTTATCTGTGCCGGATTTTATGGCTTCAAGTGATATAAATAGGTTGTCCTTGCTGTTTTTCTGTAAATCATTATATTAAGTTAAAGAACTAAACATGATATGGCATGGAAATATTCAAAAACAAAAGAAAATAAAATATGTGCATTGGGTTCAATCTTAGTTCATTTAGCCGGTTCCCTTTTGGTTCTCCAATTAAACATTTAAACCCCATACGTACGTACATACATACATACATACATACATACATACATACATACATACATACATACATACGTGTGTGTGAAAACCTAGTTCAACAATCATATTTTTTTTTACCATCTCTAATATATGCTTTTATGGTTACTACAAAAGGCATTTAAAAAGAAATTGTAGGCACTTGTTACAAAGTGTAATAGTCTGTCATCGTCACATATGTAACACAATAACACAAAACAACGACATTTTTAACCCATACGTAACAAGTGCGTACAAAAAAAATTGACTTTTTTTCGTAATACCTATAATAAATGTATTACATAAGTTAATAACTATTACAGTTTGATAGGGTTTTCTCAACTCAGGTAGGTTTTCGATATATTGATTCGCTATGTGTGTGTGTATAGAAACAAGTTCTAGAGAAAACATCCTAAAGTGTGAAAATTGTGAGAACAGTTTCTGGGACGACAGGTGGCATAGGCGCTATTTTACACTCGGAGGTATGATCGTCATTTCGTTGTTTGTTTTGAAACACTCCTTTTGTCAACCTATTTATTCTTTTAGAAATTCTAAATTTTTCGTTTTAGTTGTTACCTCTTCTTCAAGTTTTCGGGATTCATGGAGTCTAATATGGATTGTGAGTTACAAAGTAATATCTTCATTGTGCATGTTTTACGTAAAATTCTTTTATCAGTGTTTTCGTGGCGTTTTTTTCGCTAGGTTAGATTGGCGTTTATTTTGGTGTTTATCACATGCAATGTTTTTTTATTATCACTGTTATCGCGTTAAAGGTGTTTTTAATTTACATAATACAGCTGGTGTTATTAGTATTCTTCTCTTTTTTGGCATTTTTGTTTATTTCTAGATTTCTCATTACATTAATGGCGTTCTTTCTACACTTGTTATGGCTTTAAGGCGTTTCAGAATGTTTTTTTTTTTCAATCGGTATTTGGATTTCTTAATAACTGTTGTATATGCAAAGCGTCTTTTACACATGAGCAATTAATTTTTTTTTCTTTTTGGCCTTTTTATTATAATGATTTGACTTTCTAAACAACATGTTTTATTTTCAAATCACGTTTGTTTTACATTATCATTTGCTCAGTTTCGCCGTAACGCGCGCCGTCAAAAAACTAGTTTACCTTAAGACATGATCTCGTATATATTTAAATAGTAAACTTATAATCTTGTATATATTTAAATAGTAAACTTATCATAATTTTGAAGTTTTCATATTATTAATTTAGATAGTAAACTTATCATAATCCAAGAACTCTGTAAATAAATTAAGGTATGGGTAACAAATTAATGTATACTTATCATAATCTAAGAATTCTATAAATAAATTAAGGTATGGGTAACAAATTAATGTATCTATAAAGTTCGTTAATGTATAAAAAAATTTTATTTGTGTTTTATTTTTATACACTCATGTGAATATGGTTGCAAACGAACCAAACGTTCGGCGAACAGTTCGTGAACTATTCGGCTGGAAGTTCGTTTGTGTTCATTTGTTTATTAAACAAACGAACACAAACAAGAAATTTCGTTCTTTTAATTAAATGAACAAACATAAACAATAGGTGCGTTCGTTCATTTATGTTCGTGAATGTTCGGTAACGTGTTCGTTTGTGTTCGATAGTTCATTAGTGTTTTTAACTTTTAAATTTTATTTAAATAATTCAAAATTCGGACAAATAAAATAGTTAATAAGTGTCATTGTATTATATATTTTGTTCATGAACGTTTGTTTGTGTTCGTTTGTTACCATTTGTGTTCATAAACATTAGTTTGTGCTCAATTGTGTTTATCATCGTTCGTTTTCATTCGTTGCCTAAGACTAACAAACAAACACAAACAAGTTCATTTCCTTAACAAAGAAACACGAACACAAAATCTTGTTCGGTAAGCGTTCGTGAACAGTTCATGAACACATATATTTCTTAACAAACGAACACGAACAAAGACTTGTTCGTGTTTGTTCGGTTCGTTTGCAGCCCTACATGTGTAGCTTAGACTGTAGTTAATTGAATAACAAACATCTCACTACCAAGGATCAAGAATGCCAGAAAAAAAAAGGAAGTTCCATTTTTTCCATTGAAAGGAGATACTTACTTGAAAGTTTAATGCTTTTTCAAGTTCTTTGATGATGAATTCCATTGTTGGGCGATCAGATTGAGTTTCAGCTAAACACTGATATGCGACTTTTGTAAATGTGTCCAAAGAATCTTGATTGGCCCCTCGAGTTAGCACATAAATGTTTTCATCAACTTCTATCATTTTTGGATCTACCAAATTCTTCAATGTTCCCTCTTTGAAACATTTACGTGCTATTAATGGAAGCCCCCCTTCGTTATAAGTTTTGTCATAAGCCAACTTCCCACACATGATCTCAAACAAAACTACGCCAAAAGAGTATACATCTGATTTAGTTTTCAGCTTACCTGTTTTCAGATATTCCGGATCCAAGTATACTTCTGTCCCAGCAATATTGTCGGTAACGAGGGTGCTACCTTGTTGAGTTCCACGGCGTAACTTAGAAAGCCCAAAGTCGGAAATCTTTGCCACCCAACTATCATCCAATAAAATGTTGGCACTTTTTATATCGCGATGTATTATGCTTTGTTTGTCCTCTGTTCTTGTGTGTAGATACTCCAATCCACGTGCAATATCAAGACATATTTGTATACGTTGAACCCAAGTAAGATTAGTCATGTTATTAACATTTTCAAAATAATCAGCAAGGCTTCCATTAGAAACATACTCGTAAACAAGGATCATCTCCTCTCCTTCGTCACAGAAGCCTCGAAGCGACACTATATTTGGATGCTTACAATTATTAAGTATTTCAAGTTCTGAAATGAAACCTTGTTTTCCTTGCTTATCCATTCTACTAAAGATGCGTTTAATAGCTACTGTGTCATGTTTCTTAGGAACTTCACCTTTATTCTTCCCTTCTGTCGCCGACACATTAAGATTGAGTTGTGCTTTATACACCTTTCCGTAGCCGCCTGAACCAATGCAGTACATTTCAGAAAATTCATTGGTTGCTAATTCTATATCTCTCAATCCAAATTTCAACAGATCCAAACTTTTTCCCTGCAATATTAAATTACTTTATTTAACAAAAGCATAACGATACACCCCATATTACATTACAAGTTGAAAGAAAACCTTGTTTTTGTCATTTTAATGATACACATAATCATTTCAATCATAATTACCTTCAACTGGTTAGTTGACGATGTACCTTTAACCGCAACATTTGTACTTGGATGTTCCTTTTAAATTTGCAATAATGAGAAATAAAATAGTAAACTTAACTATAAAGGAATGAAGATGAAAGGTAGAAAGGAGAAAACAGTTACATGTTTATGCTGAAGTTCCCGTGCTTTCTTAAGGTTTGATAGAACTTGATTCATTTCTAAACGTTGTGATCGCTTCTCCTTTAAGCAATAATATGCTGTTTCAGCGAAGATGTTTAGTGATTCCTTATTCATTTGTTTTCTAAGATCAGGATCGATCAAATTATCTAGTTTTCTATCTTCATAATGTGATCTGGCCAATCGAGCAAAATCCCAATTATCATTGTTTTGGAAAGATGCTTCTCCCGAAAACAAGACTTCAAACAATAAGACACCAAAGGAGAAGACGTCTGACATATGAGTCAAACCTCTGGTGCTTTCATATGCTGGATCCATATACCGTAATGAGCCATTATATTTACTGGTAATGTGAAGATGATGCCTATTAGTATTAAAAGCAAATCCAAAACCATGTAACTTGGGTTCCCAATTGTGATCTAGCAAAATTTTGGAGCTTTTGATGGTACCATGTATGATACAACGGTTGCCGCCAAGTACATCATGATGAAGGTATTTCAAGGCATGTGCAATCCGAACACATATATGCAATCTTCGCCTCCAAGTGAGGGTTGGGCCACTTAGATGTTTTTCAAGACTTCCATTGGCCTCATGCTTATTTATGATGAATACCTCATCTTTCTTACCAGTATACTTAAAAACAGAAGCGATATTTTTGTGCTTGATTGATTTAGAAGATAACATTTCGTTGATCATAAGCTCCATTTGGTGAGTTCTACGTGCAACAATATTAATGAAGTTCCCTGATTGCAAGAGTTGTCCTTTGTAAACCTTAAAAGAAGTGCCTTGTGCGAGGAAATTTTCATCAGCAAAGTCGTTGGTGGCTGATTCTATCTCTTCATATGGAATATATAAGGAATCCGTATATTCATTCCAGGACATGGCGTATATGTCTTTGGGAGATGAAGACATGATCTGTGTGTTGATCAAGGTAAACACAGACAGCAAAATATTAATTAACAAGCTTACCGCTGAACTGAATTTAGGAGAATAAAAGACAAAACTGGAAAATGGATTAATTATGGCTGCAGCTCTTGCTAATACAAATTAAAATTTAAGAAGTTAGCCAAGGTGGATGAATCCATGATAGTGAAGATTTCCAACCCATAAAACGTAACATGTGTTTTCCTTAGCCTTTTAGTTTCTTAAAATCAAATTTACCTCGTCTTGAAACATTACCCTCAATCCCGTGATAGATTTTTTTTTCACTTAGACCCTTTTTTTTTTTTTTTTTTTTTTTTTTTTTTAGTAAAATTTCATTCCAATCATCAGGGCAAATTACATAAGGATAGCAGGTAGACGAGCAACAAACTGCGCCGCCATCCCTTTTTGAATAGAAAACCCTAATCTACTAAAAACAAAGCCCCGCCCCTGAGGGAAAACACAATTTATATTATTAATAGTTAAAATACAATTTAACCCTTATATTATTAATAGTTAAAATACAATTTAACCCTCTTAATTTGATTTCTTTTTGCTTTGGCCTTTAGATTAATAAGTAAAATACAAATTAAACTGTCTTGTTTGTTTTGAAATAAATTTCACCCTCAAGTTACAAAATCAAACTTAATTCATATAACTTTGTTATAAATAAAATTATTATTATTTATTGATTTGTTTAGTATTTGATGTTATTTTAGGTTTTATAAAATTAGTTAAAATATAGGGTAAATTACACTTTTCGTCCTTTATGTTTGTATCAGATTGCAATGGATGACCTTTAACTTCAATAATTACAGTTACAATTCTTTATTTGTAATACTCATTACATTTTACATCCTTTATCACTAACCACGTTAAAATTTTCAGTTAAATATGGCATGTGCCTTGCACAAAAAGGTATGTTGGTAATTTCTCATTTGCTTTTTTTTAACAAATAACAAAACCATATTTTAAAAAAGTAAAAAACATATATAATATATAATTATTTATAAACCCATATCTCTCTCTCAGCTCTCTCTATCTCTCACCCTCCAACAAACCCCCACCACCACCAAATACAGCCACCATCAACTTCGAATCCAGCCGCTACCACCATCAAATCCGGCCACCAAACTTCGTCTCTCTCTATCTCTAAACAAACACAAACATCATCTCTCTCTATCTCTAAACACACACAAACGCACATCGGTGACCATCAGGTTACCTTGGCCACCACCACCACCGCCGTCTATGACCATCACCGCCAGGGCCGGCCATGAGCATGTGCCGGGTGGGCGACGACTCAGGGCCAAAAACATAAAAGGACCCGTAAATTTTTTATATAATATATACATAATATTAAATATATAATTACAACCATATGCTTATAACAAATTAACAGCTGCAGTTGACTGGTAGTCAAGATGGTTTTTAAGTCGCTGGTTACAAGGTCGAAGCTTGCTGTGTCACCGTTTTTTACTAATTTAGTACTCACTGTCTTAAATTAGTTGGCCACAATATATCAATATTTCCTTTTTTTCTCCTGTTATCTTTTATCTTTAACTCAAGTTTTCTTTTTTCACTTAAAATTTTCTTTTCCTTTTTAACCAAATTCTTTTATTGTTTAATATTATTATTAATTATAAACATATTTTGTTTTTTTTTCCTTAACTTCTAAAATATTTTTTTTACAAATTATTCGAACTGACATGAATTTGTTCGGTTTATTATAGTACTCGTAACAGGGTTTGATCGAATTGTTGAGTGACACAACAACGGCACTGAATTTTTGTTTACTAGGGCGTGTAGGGCCCTTTTCCTTTTGTCTCGCCCAGGACCCAAATTTCTTTTAACATTTTCGGAGACGGTCCTGATCACCGCCATCTGTGACCATCACCGCCCCCAGAATAATCACCTAATCTGACACCATCTTCACTGCCGTCTGTGACCAGCACCGTCGCCGGAAACCTTAGATCCAAGCCGCCATCTCCTTCGTCTGAAACATCCCTAACAGATGGAGACCCCTAGATCCGGTTGTCAGGCCGCCGTAGAAGACCTAGATTGAAATGAGTCATCGCCTACATTCTTTTCCGGAAAGAGAGGGGGTTTAGAATTTGGGGGTTTGCTTTGAAATTGTAGATCATCAAAGTGGGTTGTTGAGATGAAAAAAAAAAAAGAAAGCATGACTTGATTCTTTTCTGGTGGTTCGTGGCACCAAGAGGCTAAGCCTGGTGATTAGGTAACAAATTTTTTTTTCTTTAGTTCTTAG
The DNA here is from genome assembly GCA_030545235.1 of Helianthus tuberosus. Classification (NCBI taxonomy): domain Eukaryota; kingdom Viridiplantae; phylum Streptophyta; class Magnoliopsida; order Asterales; family Asteraceae; genus Helianthus; species Helianthus tuberosus. The sequence continues at coordinate 206,306,601 of CM060415.1, read as the reverse complement.
ATGATTATGTAACAAATTTGTATGATTTGTTTTTTTTTCTTTGTTTCACAGATGATGTGATTGAAGATGATTTGAATGATTTAACTTTTTTTCTTTGGTTCATAGACGATGTGGTTGAATATGGTGGTCGTTTGTTTGTGATGATGGGGTGGGAATTAGAACAGGGTATGGCCGAAGAAGTGGTGTTTGCCGGCGGTGAGAGAGAAATGGATGAAGTAGGGGATTTGTTACAAAGTTTGTTTTTTTCTTATCTAAGTGCAGGACAAAACAACTTCTGGATAGGCTAAAAGACAAAATTACCCTCATGTGCAAAGCACATGCCATACTTAACTGAAAATTTTAACCATGTTAGGACTAAAGGACGTAGTGTGTAATGGTTTTTACAAATAAAGAATTGTGACTATAATTATTAAAGTTAAAGGGCATCCTTTGCAATCAGATACAAACATAAAGGACGAAAAATGTAATTTACCCTAAAATATTATATATATATATATATATATATATATAAGTTTAAAATACCATATCTACCTTTTAATTTTTTTTTTTTATTATTTGATGTTATTTTAGTTTTTTTAAATTAATTAATAAGTTTAAATGAGATTAGAATAAGTTAGTTTTAAGGAAATCTGAGATGACACCATGTCTAGAATTGATTCAATTTTGAGTGGTATGTAGCTCATCCTCTTTCAAGTGAGCTTCTTCTATGTGTGATTCAAGTCATTTGCTCTTAAACAACTATATTTTTCTTAAAATAACAAATTCAGAATTTCTTTTTAATAATCACTTCAAGTGTTTTACACCAAGTCTCGTTTCGTTCTCAATAAGAGCATCCAAAATGCTAAAAGTGGTTTAAAATCCAGATTGCCTAGTCAGCATGCTACATCATTCCAAACCCCATTTTTTTCCCACAACAACCCAAAACATTTGAAAACGTAAAAGAGGGAACTATGTACTCACTTAGGGGCTGTTTGGCAACATCTGAACCAATAAGTGCTGAATGAATAAGAGGCTCTGAATGGTTAAGAGGCTCTGAACCAGTAAGTGTTGAACCAGTAAAGTGCTGTTTGGTTGCACATCTGAATGACCGTGTGAAATTACATTTTTACCCCTCTAAACAAACGAAAAAAAAACATAAAAATGTCTACTGTTTTTGCAATTTATATCACAAAATACAAAACCCATATGAGAAAATCAACAAATTCATACAAAAACAATAATATACAACAGATTGATGAACCATCAAATTCAAGAACAAATGCAAATCAGCTTAAATAATACCTGATGATATAAGTGAAGAAGATGAAACTGGTGACGGCGGAGAATCAGAAGAAACCTTGTACGACGAAAAAGACCCAAGAATCAAAGACTTCATGATTCGAATCAAACCCAAATCTTTATATGAACGAATCAAACGATTCACCTGTAAAATCAAAGACCGCTGGAGCTTCTTCCGGTCCTGTGGTGGAGGCCGCCGGAGCTTCTTACGGTTGTGAGTTCTCCGGTGACTGTGTCGAGGAGAGAGAGAAGAGCGAGGGTGGAGAGGGAACCGTGGGGAGGTGTGAAGGAAGATGGCGGCGCTGCAGAGGTCGCGGATGAGGAAGAGGACGCCGGCTGTGGAGCTCCGATTGAGGGGTAGGGCGGCGAGTGTGTGGAGGTTTGGAGTGGAGGAGGTCGATGGTGGAAGGAAGGGAAGAAGATGCAGCTGTGTGGAAGAAGAGATGTGGTTAGGGCAAGGGTATGCATGTCATACGTTCTATTCAGTTCTATTCAGACATCAAATATATCTGAACCATTCAGTCTGAATGGTTTCATTAGATGTGCTTATTTGGGTGAACCAAACACCTTAGCCTCTGACCGATTCAGAGGCTAGCCTCTTAATGGGGCCATTCAGACCCAAACAAACAGCCCCTTAGATTGCGTAGATGTCTTGTGTAAGCAAAGCTCAAGTGTTTCCTAATGTATTGGATTGTTATAAGTTAGTGTATAACGTGACTTAATCGGAAGAATGGATAAAATAAGGTTTATAAACCAAACGAGTGAAAGATCTCGTGTAATATGGTTTCTTAAACCTTACATTCTGATTTGGAACACATCATCACCTACTTTTCCTTTTATTTAGACTATTTATAATTTATATATTCCATTTATAAATCACATAAATAATAATTGTGTTTTTCATTTATATTAATAAAATATATTTTCATTTATAATTATATCAAAATTAATTATTTATTAAATTTTAAATATTTACTAATAAAACTTTTTATTTATTAATTTTTTATTTATTATTCTCATACGATTATTGTTCCAACGACTATATTTTCAATCGGGTACTGTTCCGATGGTTATTTTTTTTCAAATGGTTATTGTTCCAACGGGTATATTTTCAAACGGTTACAATTCCAACGGCTCTTTTCCAACGGTTACTGTTTCAATGGGTAGTTTCAGACAACTATTTTTCCAGTCCTTATAAATACAACATCTCATTCCCATATTTGAACATCTCACTTCACAATTCACTGCAAATACCAAACTAATTCGAAGTTATGGGTGGCAGTTATAATCAATGTGGTGCAGTTGGCTCGTCGAACCTAAGGCAATCGTCTCGTCAAGGTTCTAACGTTGCTCCTTCAAACCCTCCACTAGCAGCAGTCTACCCTCCACCGGCAGCAGGCTACCCTCCACCGAAAGCAGTCTACCTTCCACCTGCACCAAGGCTTAGGCGATCACTCCATTTGAATCCACATATTGCAAACATTTCATCTATGGTAGTCTACCCTCCTCGACATTCAAACCCACCACATCCGAAAGAGTTTGATGATCCAAATCCTCTAACATATGAGGAGTTGAATTTGGTGTATGACTACATAATGGCGCAACTGCAATCTGATCATCTACGACATGGGGGAGCCAAACAACTTCAACATAAACCCTCCACCCACAAACCCTCCACCTAAAACTCTCCGTCTAACACAAGTCGTACCCAGTTTGACTGAAGGGTACGAAACCGACCCAGGTGAGGAATACATATCAATGGTACACGATGAACCATCCACTCCATCTCCTGAGTTCGGACGCTTACGTCAAGACGCGAGGTCGGACGGTCGTGAAAGTGATTGTAGGGTGTAATCTCAAGAGTGCAACGTAGATGATTGGGATTGTTACTATTATGGCTTTTATGTGTTTAATTGGGACTAACTAATGTTTTAATTTTAGGCTTCTATCATATTTTTAATTAGGTTTGTGTAATATTAAAATTAGGTGTGTAATATTATAACTAGGTTTGTGTAATAGTTTAATTAGGTTTATGTAATTCGTTTTGTATATTTGATGCTTAATTTTATTAGGTATAGTTTTTTTTATTAAAAAGCGTATGAACTCTTTAAAAAACAAACAAAAATGTTTTTTATTTAATTAAAAAACCCCACCGGGAGGGGCCCACCTTTTGCTTTCGGACTAGTCGGCTTGAGCGAACCTCATCATTTCCAAACCACACCACGTCACCACCTCCATCGCTCTCTGGTCCGGTTGTCTTCATTTGGAATCCAAGCCAACGCACCGGATGGTGCGTTGGAGGTGCTCCAATATTAAGCTTTTTGTTTTGTTAACAAAAGCTTTTATACACTTCTCAACAATAACCTAATATGCACGGTGTGGAGCATTTTTATTTTGTTAAATGCACTTTTTAACAAAAAAAATACATAAGAAAAAGCAACACACGCTTTGCATAGCTTTTTATCTTGTTAAAATCAAATTTACCTCGTCCGGGAACACCACCCCTGATCCCGAGGTGGATTTTTCACTTAGGCATTGATATTATTAGCTAAAATATACATTCAAATCCGATTATTTACTATTTCTTATTATATTTAAACTAAAGATATTACTCACATAATATATATATATATATATATATATATATATATATATGGGAATAAGTTAAAACGAGAACCACCTCGAGTTGTAAGAACCCGCGAGAACCACCCCCGCGGGGGGCCGTTGACCACGATTTTTTTTTACAACTAGATATGTATATTTTAACACCCTACGCAAAGTTTGGGTTTAAACGGCGCGCCCGAGGGGGTAGTTTTTTACGCCCAAAGTTTGGTTAAAAAAAAAGAAAAATTAAAAAAAATTAAAAAAACCCAAACTTTGGGCGTAAAAAACTACCCCCTCGGGCGCGCCGTTTAAACCCAAACTTTGCGTAGGGTGTTAAAATATACACATCTAGTTGTAAAAAAAAATCGTGGTCAACGGCCCCCGGCGGGTGTGGTTCTCGCGGGTTCTTACAACTCGAGGTGGTTCTCATTTTAGCCTTCCCCTATAGGATTGGCTCATGCGAGAACTCCATTTATTGCGAGAACCGCGAGAACCGCGAGAACCAATGTGAACACAACCTAAAATAGCTAAAAAAACCTAAAAAAAACCTAACCCCCACCCCCACCCCCCCCCCCCCTCAAAAAAAAAAACCTAACCCCCCCCCCCCCCCCCCCAAAAAAAAAAAAAAACCTAAAAAATCTTTAAAAAATCTAAAAAAATCAAAAAAAAATCTAAATTTTTTTTTTTAATATTTTTTATGCTCAAATCGCTACTTTTAGTGGCCAAAAATTTTTTTTTTTTTAAAAAAAAAAATTTTAATTTTAATTTTTTTTTTACTTCGAAAAGTAGCGATTTTTATATAAAAATATTAAAAAAATAAAAAATTGTGTGATTTTTAGCTATTTTTAGGCATTTTTTGTTGTGTTCATATTGGTTCTCGCGGTTCTCACAATAAGAGGTGGTTCTCGCATGATTTTCTTCATATATATATAGGTCGGTTATTGTACAATAGCCCTAATCCTACATATTATACGCGATTACCCCAGACGTAGGATCATACATCATTTAAACACGTGTCTAGTTAATTGATATGATTAAATTAATCAAATTTATATATATATATATATATATATATATATATATAGGGTTGAGTTTATTTCAGAACTTTAAATAACTACAGAACTTTCAGAACTCCTAATAAACAATCATTTTATATATAAGTTTTTTTTATTTAGGATATTTTTATCATCTATTATATGTATTTCTTTGATTACATACATGTTAAAAGTAGTTTACATATGTTTAATTGCCAAAATTATATATATGTGTCATAACTAATTACATATATGTAAAAAAACTAGTTTACATGTGTGTAATTATAAGATTACATATAAAAAATGATAAAATTACACTTAACATGTCTGTAATCGTAAAAATACACATAATAAATGATAAAATTATCCTAAACATAAAAATATATAAATAAAACTCCCTTTGCTTTAAGTGTGGTCTATTTTTTAGTTTTAAATATTGATTTTTTTAATAGAGTCCCTTGCAACAGGAATGCGTGATATTATCATTCTCGTTTGTATCCTTTAAGACTTGACTCTAAAACCACTAATTGGTGGAATACTTTATATAGAATAGAATATAATATAAATTAAGGCCATAACCGAAAAGAGGCCAAATAAGATAAGTGTATAGCCGAATCAGAATTCGATTTCGTTTCGTTTGAAAACCAAGTAAACCAGTTTTAACTGAATAAATAAAATTTAACCGAATTGGCTTTTTTCGTTAAAAAAATTATCCTGAAATTGCCTAACCGAAAACCGATTTGGTTATTCAGTTTCATCTTCAAATCAAACCGCAATAGCTGAATAAGAATTCGGTTGGCTATTTTTCTAATTTTGGTTACGGTTTGGTTTTTAGTCTATTCGGTTTAAAACCGAATAATTACAAGGGTGCTAGATTTGTGTGTGTTTGTGTTTAGACTAGTTTAATTATAGCCAAATAGCTTATTTAAAAAGTCAAGTTGAATGTCTCAAGGACATAGGGTATGCAAAAGTAGTTGATAGCTGGTGGCTGGAAGCTGGTAGCTGTAGCTTTTTAGATATATTTGGTGTTTGGCAGAGCAGCTGGAGCTTTTAATAAAATGTATAAAATGACTAAAATAGACATAACTAAAAAATTTAAAAAGTTTGTGCATTAAAAAGTTCATTATATTTAGAGGTTAAAATAGTTATTTTTCCGTAAAAGCTTGTAGCTCTTTCTAAACGCTACTAGTAGGAGCGTTCAACCAAAAGCTTCAAGCTCCTAACCTAAAAGCTTCAACCTTCTTCAACCAAACAAGGTTTTTTATTGAGTAGGAGTTTTTTCTTAAAAGCTCCATACCAAACATACCCATAGTGTGATGATCAGGTGTCTTATACTCTATTAATGAGGTAGAGTGTTCAAATCTTGCAAAAGTACGTTAGTTTCCCATTAAAAAAATGTAAAACTGTACTCAAACCAAAAAAAAAAAAAGGGCATGAGCTATTGCCGGCCAAAGCGTGTCTACCAATTGCTTGAATTGAATCAAAATAGATAGCAAATAAAAAAGAAAAATAGGATGAATACATAATATTATACCGAAATTTGCAAGTTAAAGTCTATATGAAAAGAAGATGACAAGCTAAAAGAGAAAGTTTTATGGTCTTTTTGTACGAGTAAAATCCAATAAATTTGGTGGTTTTTTTTACTACACAACAAAGCTCAAGGTCAGGGGAATTACCTTAAGTAGAGTATGTAGTTGAGTCCTGTGATGTGATATTCAATTTCTACTTCTTTCTTGACTTCTTGGCACGTTGCTAACCTTTGTAATCTGTTTGGAATAAGTAGTATGGAACAAGGTTGGTTGGGGATGGATATTTATAATTGGAGGAAAGCACATGTATGGTTATTGATATATGTTAAAAGTTTAGATTTGGTCCATAACTATCAGAAAGTACATTATTGGTCCAAAACTATGTATAAACGTAACATGTATATGTTAAATACGTTTGAAATGACCAAAATACCTTGTATTATTAAAAATTGAAGATAAAAAAATCTAAAACTAATAATAATTTAGTGTCCCCTCTCTCAGTCTCTCTCTCTCACTCCTCTACCTACTCTCCCACCATCTTTAATCGCCTGAAACTAGCCTGCAATCACCATGTTTTTTAGATAGGAGGATGGATGCAAATCGTTTTCAGATCTAAGGGGTGTAGGAGGTGGTTGCCGACGTGCAAACACATTCTCTCTCTCTCTATTTTCAAATCTAGTGGGGCAGCTATTATGATCACAGGGAGGAGGTGGTGTAGGTTCTAAGGACGGGTGAGGTTGCCGGCAGTGGCGGATCCGGCCCTATTTTGTGGGTTTACATGACCTCACTTGATATAGGAAAAAAATAAATAATATAGTGAGAACCTTGTATGAGTTGGAAAAATTAGTAAGAATCTATCTAAACAAACCCTCTGAAAAAAGTTTCTGAATCAGTCATTTCACTACTAGAAAATCTGAATTTTCTTACACCAGTTTTCGTAGGAAATGCGTTACAAAACAGGCTTTCCCACAAATTTGTGACAAATACATGATGTAGGAAAATGCCTCGTAGGAAACCTGTTTCCAACGCATTTCCTACGCAATTTCCTACCCATTTCCTACAAAATCGCCGTGTCACAAACTGCTACAGATCTCCTACAACAATTCATAGTTATTTTTAATATATTATTTATGATAAATATTAATTATTATATTTTCGGAATTTTTTTAGCTACACATTTCCGACAAAAAAAAATTAAAAAATTTCATTCAGCATTATTTGTGACAAATTTCTGACAGAAAAATAAAAATAGTTGTTACAAATTTCCGACAAAAGCATTATTCGTGATAAATATTACGACAGAAATATAAAAATAGTTGTTACAAATTTCCGACAAAAGCATTATTCGTGACAAATTTCCGACAGAAAAATTTTTAGAAACTACAGGGACTACTTTTGTAAAAACTGAAACTTCAGGGACCTATCGTTTAGAACCGCAACGCCTTAACCAGTTTATCCTCCTACTAGGAGCTGTTAGAATATGAAACTTAATTCCTTTTATACACTAACTAGATTTAAACTGTTTGTCGGAAATGTGTCACAGGTTGTGACACAATTATGACGGAACGATTAAATCAACTAAAAAATAAACTGTTTGTCGGAAATGTGTCACAAGTTGTGACACAATTCTGACAGAACGATTAAATCAGCTAAAAAATAAATATTTTGTCACAAATGTGTAGGAAATATAATAATTTTTAATTATTATACTAATTTTACTATTATATATAAATATAGAAGTGTATATCCTTGTATTTATTTTTAATAAAATTAAGTAATATGACTTAGTTGTCGGAAATGTGTCACAGGTTGTGATACAATTCTGACGGAACGATTAAATCAACTAAAAAATAAATTGTTTGTCGGAAATGTGTCACAAGTTGTGACACAATTCTGACGGAACGATTAAATCAGCTAAAAAATAAATATTTTGTCACAAATGTGTAGGAAATATAATAATTTTTAATTATTATACTAATTTTACTATTATATATAAATATAGACGTGTATATCCTTGTATTTATTTGTAATAAAATTAAGTAATATGACTTAGTTGTCGGAAATGTGTCACAGGTTGTGACACAATTCTGACGGAACGATTAAATCAACTAAAAAATAAACTGTTTGTCGGAAATGTGTCACAAGTTGTGACACAATTCTGACGGAACGATTAAATCAGCTAAAAAATAAATATTTTGTCACAAATGTGTAGGAAATATAATAATTTTTAATTATTATACTAATTTTACTATTATATATAAATATAGAAGTGTATATCCTTGTATTTATTTTTAATAAAATTAAGTAATATGACTTAGTTGTCGGAAATGTGTGGCAACTTGTGACGGAGTTCCGACGGAATGTTTAATTAAACTAAAGAATAAATATTTTGTCACAAACTTGTAGGAAATGATTTAATAATCAACCTTTTGTAGATTATTTCTAACAAATCTGTGACGCAACTATCAATTAATTAGGGTTTTTTTATTTTCTGTCATTGTTGCGTCAAAAATTTGACATAGAATTTTGGAAAAAAAAAATCGTAGGAAATTTGTCACAAATGTGTTTGAATCTGTGACAAAAATAATTGTGTAGGAAATTTCCGTAGGAAATTATGCACTTTTCTAGTAGTGTTTGTTGCCAATAGGCTTGTAGGAATTACGTTGGTGGTGGCTAGAATCAAGGAAGAAGATGGCTATGGGCTGGTTTGGTGCTGACGGTGGAGGATTATAACTAATCGTCATTCTAGCAAATGGTTTCAAGGAATATCATGTGTCACCTTCATATTTACTCTCATCTTTTTCAATTATTTATGGTATCTTTTAAATCTTTACAATTGTTCAGTTATTTTATGGTATCTTTTATACTTCTTTTACAATCTATTTTAGTATATAAAACATTTCCTGTGTAAAAAATGATAAATTCTCATCAAATTTTAAGATGGCATATGAATTGTCAAATTAAAATGCCTAACGTTTTGCCATTTTCTTCCATTCATACCTTTTTCCCTTGATCAATGGCATTTATATTTAATAAATCTATACTATATATTAGACTATATATAAATAATAAAAAATAAGTTTATGGATATAAACTCATCACATTCATCAAGAACATATATTAAAAACTACATTATATTGTATTTGTATATTTGGACTAAAGGACTAATCAGTGAACCAAAATTGATCAAATTTAACATAAAATGTCTTTTGTAATTTTAGAGAAGTTAGTTAATAATTTAGATGTAAATTGTCGACTCCCCCGCAACACGTGGGTTTCCTACTAGATAAAAAATGTTGCAGTATACTATAAAATGTTTATCATAAGGGTTCCCCTGTTTATCATAAGGGTTTCCTGTGCATTGCAGTTGTGAAGCGCGAGTGCTTTTACATATATACACACACAACGTATATACCATTTTTTAACGTTTTTAAGTTTGAATTATGTTCTCGGCCCATATTGTCGACTCTGTTGCAACGTGCGGGGTCCCCACCAGTTATTAATAATATATGAAGTATTACGTAAAAAACACGTGAACAAAAAATCAAGTATTTTATTCTCTGTAATTTGAGTCTAGTACTTTTGCTATACCTTAAAAATCAATGTTTTAAAGTCGACTTCCTGTGCGTGTATCATGCTTAATTGTTTATATGTGTAACTATAAATAGGTTCATGTGCGTATATAATGCTTAGTTATGTATATGTGTAGTTATAAATAGGTTGTGGTATTATCTTATAAGTTGTGTAACTATGCATGTGTGTAATTATAATATGGCTTGCGTAATTATCTGTATAAGTTGCATAATTATAAACATTTTTCCCTTTTCACAATTTATCATATATTCAAACCCGTATATACATGGGATTCTAGCCTAGTATTGTGTATATATATACAAGCGTTTTAATTAAGGGCTATCTTGGTCATTTCACACGAACATAATAGGAAAGATTAGCACCCATCCTTATAAATTTATTTGTTGGTAATTTTATTAACTTATTTTACAACTTCTAAAATACACATGAGTATAATACGATTTTTTATAATGACTGACTCACACACCCTTTAAAGCTACTCTCACAATATTTGAACTCTCACCATCACTTGAAAAGGAAAGCATTTTTTTAACACCGTTGTGGACCTTTTGGTGACCACAATACAATTAGCTGGTGAAGTCGTTATCTTTAAAAATTAGTAAAACAACAAATCAAAACAGGATGGGTTTCTTGTAGGAAAGAAACCGATCTATAAAGAATTCTTACTCTTACGTAACTGATTAGGCCATTATGGACTTTAGTGCATGTCATTAGATTCTAATTGTGTATTTGACAAAAAAGAAAGGCAAAAATGTTAGGAATTCTTAGTATACTTAATATGTAATTAATTAGGCCATTATGGACTTTAGCAGGCGTGATAAGATGCTAATTATTTAATATTGTGTATTTGACAAAAACGAAAGGCGACAGATTGACAGGAACTTGTGAGCAACCATAAAAATAATCTTTAGTATACTTGGTACATATGTAATACTTTTGTTTTTTTTAATAGTGAACATGTACGCTTCTAAAATAAGTACTCTCCTAAAATCTATCTAATGTTTTACTTTGTTATACTTGAACTTACGCTATTTGCTGGGAATAAACACTTGACGTCACTAGACTAAAAGCCCATTGTTATGTGACTGACTATATGCAGGGCCGGCTCAGAGGATGTGTGATGGGCCATAACTTTTATGAGCCTAAAAAGATATTTCCTCATGTTATATTTGTATTTTTTTTTATAAAATATATATAAACCCAAATAGAGAAACAATGTTAATGTAGTGCAAATGGTAGCGAACTTCTATGTTTAATTGCTTATGCTTAAGACACAGGTTTGAGACCCGACATTTTTTAATTTTTTTGGTCATTTGTTTTTATTTTAGCTACTTGCAATTTAGCTTGAAATTTTAGGATTGATTCAATATGTTAATTTTTTTAATGGCAGACGGGATTTTATTGATCACAACCACAAACGGCAACTTCCCAGCTAGATGCTAGGAAGCCATATTACATGGAAACAAAATTTTAAAATTATACATCAGAGCTTTGATAAAGCATTTATACTAAGCCTTCTCCATTCCTCCCAAGATGGCATCTGAATTTTTGATCTATGATTTAACCATGAGAAAGTTGTTTCTTTGATTTCCTCCAGTATTCTTCTTATCTCGCCAGTTTTGCCCTTAAATATTTTCTCGTTTCACGCTTGCCAAATACTCCACAACATGCGTAGGCATGTTGCATTAGCCACTTTTCTTTCGTTTCTGGAGATTCTAGAGACCTTGCCCCAAACCTTGCCCATCCACCTGAAAATCTGCAGCCAAACTGCACTCGCAAATCTACAGTTCAGCAAAACATGGGCTGCAGAATCTTCGTCATCACACATTTTGCAAACTGAAGAAGATATACCCACTCACCTTGAGGCCAGCGCTGATGCAGTCGCAATCCTCTCGTTGACTGCCCTCCAGACAAATAAATTGCGCTTCGGGATCGCCCACTTATTCCAAATAAGTCACTTGCCTGTCAGATTCAATTGTCTTGAAAGCTGCTGCTTCACACTTTTAACCAAAAAAAACCCATATTGTCTTCATTTTTCCATATCCATCGGTCCTCTTTTTATTGTTTCTCAGTTCTTCCATCTCTGCCTTTCCTGTGATATTACTCGGAACCCTCGCCCATGCCCAATTCCATATCTTCGCCCCGTTGTTTATCGTGTAGCATTCTGAGATCTTTGCCCGTTAGTTCTTCGCTAACTGGTACAAGTTTGGAAACTATTCCCTAGGGGGTCCGTCTCCTGTCCAATAATCTGCCTAGAATAAGGTTTTGTTACCCAGCCCTGCATTGCACTTCAATTGTCTCGCAGCAACAACATTGTATTTCCTAAATTCCTTGTCAATGACCCCAATAGTTTTCCACACCCCTGGGTATGCCTTTTTGACTGGAATTGCCTGGACCGTTTTCCGGTTTTAATGTATTGCTTGTACCACTTGGACCCATAATAGACCTGGTTCCATTTTTAGACGCCACCACCACTTCACGAGTAAGCTAGGTTTAAGTCTCTAATACTACCGATCCCAAGACCCCTAAACTTTTTCGATGCAACTACTTTTTTCCATCCCACCCACCTTATTTTCGTGTCGATACTACATCCTCCCCATAGGAACTTTCTCCTAATACCTTCAAGAACTTTTATAACCGCGATTGGGCATTTGTAAAGCAAAAGTAGTATTTGGGTAAACTACCTAGTACCGCTTTGACAAGCACAATCCTGTCGGCAAAGGATAGTACATTTGCCTTCCAATTAGAAAGTCTCTTGTTGAAAGTATCTATTACCTCTTTCCAATTTTGCACCCTATTCATATTTGCGCCAACTTTGAGGCCCATGTTGTTGGGTATAATCTTGATCGGGTCAAAGTCGGGTGCACGGGTACGGGTCGAAACCGAGTTTAGCATTAACGGGTCAGTTAGGCTGTAGGACAGGAACAAAAGGCAGGGAAAATGCTGGTCGAATGAAATCAGCAAGAAAGTAAGAAGATGGTGACGTCCAGAAAGAAAGAAAGAAGTCGCTGATCAAAGAGAAAAGAGAGCAGGCCGAGAAAGAAGAAAGAAGCAGAAAGAAACCGCGATTTCATTGGATCGCAAGAAAGAACCACGCTAAAGGGATATTTGCCTGATTTACACATAAATACCGATGCCATGCCTTACACCTCTACCTTGTTTTTTCCGACTCCAAATAATTTGCTCTTCTTTGCATTTACTTTTAACCAAAAGATAATAAAGAAGATCCTCAAAATCCTCTTGAGATTTCTTATATTATTCTCATCACACTCACCAACAAATATTGCATCGTTTGTGAACAACATGTGCATTAAGTACCGTCCATTACCTCGTAGTTTTACCCCTGAAAACAAACCTGAATTTTCCGCCTTTGTCATCATGACGTGTAGTGCTTCCATGCTACAATGAAAGGAAACGAAGACAAGGGGTCCGCTTGACGCAAACCCCTTTTATATTGAAACTCACCCGATGGTGACCCATTCACTAATATCGAGCCCCTGCACGTATATATAAGATTCCCACGACCCAATTCCTCCATTTTGAAGGAAACTCCATGTGTGTTAAATGGAAATAAGAAATTTGAAGGAAACTCACCATGTGTGTTAAACTCCATGTGCCTTAAACACAAAAATACTCTTTTTCACCTTCTTTCCCAAACCACTACTTCGTTAATAATCAATGGTTCATCCATTGATAGTGCCGATTCGAGATGGCTAATCTCCCAAGAGACCCGTAGAGTGGGTTAGGCTCCAAAGAACATAGATGAGAGAACAAGACAATAATAACTTTGATCTAATTTTTCTTCTCCTTTCAAAGTGCATCGTACATAACTTTAAATATGCAAAACTAATCTAACAACTACCTAGTAAGTGAGAACATGCATGCAGTAAACAAATGAACATGGGAAACATGGAACATATAAAGGAAACATGGGTATCATGCAAGTAAACGTGGGTTTGGGTTGCTGATGTGTTATGCACGTATCATCCACTATGTTCTTACACGAAACGAAAGTGGATTGAACGCTAGATACAACACTTTTTATTACCCGTTTCATACGATTTGCCAAGACTTTTGAAATGATTTTATTCACCACACCAATCAACGAAATAGGTCTAAAATCAAAAAGTCATGGGATCCGTCACCTTAGGGATTAGAGCTATGAACAATGCACTACACATGTGATTGATAAGGTTGTACTTGCATACACATATAATCAGGTTTCAATATACCTATTTACCCAAAAATTTCAATAGGTTTGATTAGTTGGGCCCAACAACTCAGGTACATAACTTTTCTCAGTGGTTTCTCTGATTCTTTTATGCCTCCGCTAGAAGCCATGGCAGCCGGCGAAGAAAGCTTCTTTGTTTGGGAGAGTGATCGGAGATTAGCCTTCGTGTGATGGTGGATGGCCCTCATGTTGTAGTTCCACTTGGCAAAGCCTTGGTCTTTGAGTCATTTATGGATTTTGTTTTGAATTATTTAAACCTGTTGTGATTTGTCATTTATGGATTTTGTTTCAAACTTGTTACGGATTATGTGTTTATGCATTATTTAAGCCTATTGTGAACTTTTGGCAACTTTTGTTTCACTAAACAGGTTCCTAGATATGTAATTATTGAAACATTCGTAAACAGGTATTAACATGTAATTATCGTGTATACCTGTTAAAAAATATTTCGTGTTCGTGTATGGAAAACTGGACACGAAACCTTATCATGTCGTGTTTGTGTATAGGATTTCGTGTATCGTGTATTATCGTATTCGTGTATTATCGTGTACAGGTATACACGATATGCCAGCCCTACCCGTGGATCGAGGTTAGTTTTCGTTTGGCGGCATAGACCTATGAGATGTGTCTGCATCGTTTTTCTTGGGTCTCCGGCTTATATCACCAGCCGGATACGGTGACCCCACGTTACACTGACGTGAGCCGGATCGCGGACCGATACACTCTTGTCAGTTTCTAAGGAGTGATAAAACAGTCAACCTTTGGCATGACCAAAGTCAGCGCCACCGCTATTAAAGACCCCTTGTACCGATATTTGCATAGATTTATCGGTATATCTATTGCATCACGCGAGATGGGTCGCGAGTTGTGCAACAAGGGCGACCTGTTCTATTTATATTGTTTATTATATAGACCGTCGTGCGCCTTGGCCATGCATCTCGCCGAGTGGTTCGCGTCACCACATCACCGACATGAGTGGTCGTCGTTGTACGGAGGGGTATCCATCACCGTCATTATCCGCCACTTGGGCCTACATCCAGATGACGACTACTTTTTGTCCGACCCAATCCTCCCGACGAGATTATGGCGGAAGACGCTGGTCGGTATGCGCATTACGCACGACTTTATGGGAATTGGCCTTTGCTTTCGCGACTATGACGGCCAAAATTTTGTCCCGCCGCAGTTGCCGGAGGTCATGCCTCCTTATGTGGAGTAGTGCGGGGCAAGCCCTTCGACGAGGCTGACACTCTTGATGATCCTCTGGTCGATGTTCAATTCCCACCACGGCCACCGCCACTGGGGGTGCCCAGTAACAGGGAGTGGAGTAGCAGATACATTTCCGGATAGACCGCCGCCATGACCGTATTGAGGGCCTTTTGAAAAAGGGTTAACCTGAGGGCATTGAGGGCCTTTTGAAAAAAGGGTTATCCTGAGGGCACAATATCTTCGTCGTCAACCCCTACCGATACCACTACACCGATCGTATTCGGGCGATCAACGTCCGTCGGCGGAAGGTCAGGATCCGCAAGGATTAGGAGCAGGTTTAGGATAGTTTATTGTCGTTATTTGTATAAAATTAACTTTTTTTTAAAAAAAATTAAACACCTACATTTGTCAATGAATGTATAAAAAAATCATATGGGTCGTATATGACTCATATAGCTCTATGCGAGTCGTATACGACCAGCCGCCAGACCAAAGCTGGTCAGCCTAGTTGTATAAGATATAACCTTATACGACTCGTATAAGTCTATACAAGTCGTATAGGTGGTGGTTGAGTGTCCAATTAAATTAAGCCTTTAGTAAACGTAACCATATGTATGTAATGTTTTGTCTACGCATCCGTGTTTTAACTCTGTTCTAATGTTTTCATAACTGAATCGGTCTTCTTGTCGGTTTATTGGTCGGGCGGGTCAAACAGGTCGACTCGAATGCAAGAATCGGATTATGCCATAAATAATATATAAATAATAGGGTAAAGTTGAAAAATAAAATTAACTAGAATTGAGACCCGCCGCAATGTGGCGGGGATTTTTTAGTTATAACTAAGTCGATCTAGGACCCGCACGTTATGTTAAACCTATCAAACGGGAAAAAAAATAGACGATGTAAAAACGTTCACCCACACACGCACGTTGCGTCGTGTTAACTCGCAAAATTTAGAACGAAACGTAAAGCGTTAAACCGAAGACGCACGTTGCGATGTGTTAAGTCACAAAATTTAGAACTAAGCATAAAGTGAAAAATTTGCGGAAAATGAAAACTATAAAGGAACAAAGTTGAAAGCAAAAAAAGTGGTGAGGATAGATTGCAAAAGATAAAAAAGTTTTGGGTTAAAAGTAAAAAAAAAACAAATGGTTTTGCGTTAAAAGTAATTTATGAAATACTTTTGGGTGAAAAGTAAAAAAAAATCTTTTTTTTTTTGGAAAACCCCCAAAGCCAAGGTTACGACAACCATATGCATAACCATTTTTTCTTTGGAAAACCCCCAAAGCACACCCCGTGCTGCGGCGGTGCGTAAAACGGTGTCAAATAGTACTAATGTCACACAACCGTCATCGACCACCGACACTGACTCGCCCTAGGATCTGCGTGTTGCGACGAACCTGCCAAACATGAAAAAATAGAGGTAAAAACGTTGAACCACACATGCACGTTGCGCCGTGTTAATTTGCAAAATTTAAAACAAAACATAAAAATGTTGAACCACAGTCGTACGTTGCGTCGTATTAACTCGAAAAATTTAGAACTATACGTAAAACAAAAATTTGCCAAAGATGAAAAGTATAAGTGACAAAAGTTGTGAAATTAAATTGCAAATAATGAAAAGTTCTGGGTTAAAGTTAAAAAACAAATTATATAGGGTTAAAATTGCAAAAGGTAAAAACCTTTGAATTAAAAGTAAAAAATCAAGTTTTTTTTTGAAAAAGTCCCAAAGCACAAGGTACAAGTGGTTATGCACAAAAAACTTGCTTATTTATATATGGAATAATTACAATATAGTTTAACCCCTAAAAGATCTGGTCCAATCACTGGTTTACGATTCAACCGATCGATTTGACTCAAAACTGGTATGATAGAGTAGGGATGAGCATATGAATACCAATACCGATCCCATACCGATCCCGTACCGATCGGTATCGGTATCGGTATCCCGATCGGTATCCACATTTTGGCGATTTCGGTATCGGTACGGTACGGTATCGGTATTATACCGATACCGACCCTCAAAATACGGTATAATACCGATACCGTACCGTACCGATACCTAACCGACATGTTTCGGTATCGGTATCGGTACCTAGTTTGGGTGAAAATCGGTATCGGTATTAGTCGGTATCGGTATCGGTACGGGACGGAATACCGACATGCTCATCCCTATGATAGAGTGAACCGGACGTCCGGTGTTTTAAGTTCATTTACTCTTTCTTCAGAAAAAAAGATATGTGGGGTATCTTGGCGAGTTTGTGCACGTGATCATTACGGTGTCACATACACGTGTGCCCAAAAAGTCATGTCTTTTTATCTTTACTTTTCTTCAAAGATCACCATAGAATAAGCTGAAACTACAACAATACCCCCTGCTCTATTTATTGATTTGCAAATTTGCCCTTTTAACATTTTTTAATGCTAAGTGGCCTTTAAAAAACGACAGTCATAAATTATGAGAATTAAAATAAAACAATATGTTATTTTTTTATAAATCAAATAAACTAGAGCAAATTAAATGGAGGGTAAATTACTTTTTGAGTCTCTGTGTTTTATTGGTTTTAACTAGTTGAGTCCAAAAAAAAAAAGTTTAACGACCTGAGTCCCTATAAGCATTTTCTTTAACTATTTGAGTCCAATTTTTGGATGTTTGTTAAGTCTGCTGTTAAGTCCCCCCACGTGCAATCCACGTGAGGGGTATTTTCGTCCATTTATGCCTATTAACCCACGTGAGGGTTATTGGACGCTTGTCACTCTATAAAGCTTGTTACACTTCTTACAATTAGGAGTCTTTGTAGAATAACTTAACCCATACTAATAGTATATAAAAATGGCTTTCCGATTAGACCCATAAAGGTTGAAATATGTTGTTAGTTGGCGATGTTTGTAAACTACAAATAATCTAGGGACTATTCTTGTAATTATATGACAAAGTCACAAAACTAGAAGAGCACTTCCAGAACTTCCTTCTTTCTCACGCAATTCCATTGCTCCCCAACGAGGACTTCTTTCACATCACGTGATTAAAGTTCCCAATAAGCCCTTGAGTTTAAAACGAATTGCAGTAAGGGACTTAAACTTTTAAACTTTATCCAAACCCATAATCCGAATAAATTTCGTTACAAAAAGTACATGCTACCCACAAATTCCAGCATTTTATAAGACAAAACTTTGGTTTTTCCACCAAAATGGTAACCTAAATCTATAAATACTTTTTCTTTTTAACAGCATTTTATTAGTGACCACTTACATTCAGGGCCGGCTCAATGATTTTGGTGGCCTAAAGCGACATGAGTTTCCGGGCCCTTTTTCCAAAAGCAAAATGGCATAAAATTCTAAAGCATAAATGATTACCATCGAATAACTATTGTGAATTGATTGAAAATAAGCGAATGAACTAATGGAGGAAGACGATGGAACGAACTGATGAATCGGCCTGAAAAATCATATAAATCACACATAATCGTATCAACGCATAATCGTTAATAAATTCAAAGTCAAACATGCTAATGATAAAATCATACAAATCACACATAATCGTATCAACGCATATAACAAGCTTACAAGTATTCAAAGGGTTTTACCTGAACAAAATTTGGATTGAACAGAATCCGACGAACGGATTTAAACGAACCGATGAATCGGCCGGAAAAATAGGTGACAAACACAAAACGACTTCAACGCGTTGATTCGATTTGGAGGCGAATGGCACAACTGAAAAGGCTGAGACTAGGACCACCGCCATTTATGCCACTCCATTTTTTTGAAACTTGACTTTGACGCTTCGATTTTCCAATCTGACCACCGCTCAAAGCATTAAATAGGTAAATGGAAACTGGATTTACTCAAGCCTAGACATAAGCCAAACCAGAATATATACCTATAATTTATTTCAAAATATGGGGCCTTATTAATGTGGTGGCCTAAAGCAGCCGCTTGGGTTGGATTACCCTTGAGCCGGCCTTGCTTACATTCACCAAGTAGCCAATGCATAAACACCAATTCCTGATAGTAACATAAGCAATTACACCAAAATACACTCCATTTAAAAGCATTTCCGTTATTTGCCTATCAAAATCATCTGACTTAGCTCTATTATCCACCCATGTGAAAGGCACCACCTTTATTTCTTCAACCAAGTCGATCAATCATATCCTCTTGTATTTGAAGATCCTATTGTTTCTACTCTCCTTATGATCCACTTCGTTTTCAAGAAACAACATGTATTAACTTTTTCTTCTTTACCGGCATATCCGTATTCTTATCTATATCCATAACACCCATAACCAAATTAAACTCCATTGTCACAAAAACTTTGCACCAAATAAATATTCACCACTTAATAGACTTTGCTATCACACAGATCACTAATAAATGATCTACCTTTGCACACATTACATCAATACATTATATACCTCATTTAGTCAAATCCCTATTTTGTTGAGATCTAAATAGTTATAACATAAATTTCAATCATTCATTCCCAATAAATCTAAGCAACGGTGACCAATAATCAAATTGTTAATCAAAATCGAACCGAAAACCAATGAAATCGAACCAAATTTAACCAATTATATAGATATTGATTTCGAGGATGATGAATAGTAACCTTATTTTTATAATAATATATAGTTTTTACTTATTTTATTATTTAATATATTATAATAGTTTATTATTATATTTACTTTTAATAACATATTTTTCTTTTTTTTAAACATATATTTCCTTTACCTTTGTTTTAATAATTGTTTTTTTTCTTTTTTTAACATATATTAATTTATCGATTAATTTGATACTTCTTTAATCAATAGTAACTTTATTTTTATAATAATATATAGTTTTTAATTATTTTATTATTTAATATATTATAATAGTTTATTATTATATTTACTTTTGATAACATATTTTTCTTTTTTTTTAAACATATATTTCCTTTACCTTTGTTTTAATAATTGTTTTTTTCTTTTTTTTTAACATATATTAATTTATCGATTAATTTGATACTTCTTTAATAAGTTACGTTTTATATTGATTTCGAGGGATGATGAATAGTAACTTTATTTTTATAATAATATAAACTTTTTTAATATTTTATTATTTAATATATTATAATAGTTTATTATTATATTTACTTTTAATAACATATTTTTCTTTTTTTTTTTAAAACATATATTTCCTTTACCTTTTTTCAATAATTGTTTTTTTCTTTTTTTGAACATATATTAATTTATCGATTAATTTGATACTTCTTTAATAAGTTACGTTTATAACTTTTTTCTAAAAACTTAAGTACGTAGTTGTGCTTGATTTCTTTCCCTGACATTCCGTTATAAGTTTTGTTAAAAACAAGATTATACTCAAAATAAAGTATTTATTTGGTATCATAAAACGTACGATGATAAACTAAATCGTTCTAATGGTTTGACTTTCTAAACAATATGCTTTATTTTCAAATCACGTTTGTTTTACATTATCATTTGTTCGGTTTCACCGCAATGCGCGATATAAAAAAAACTAGTATCTGATTAACCAAAAACCAGATTAATAAAAAATTGGTTATCTGTTTTTTACCCTCAGTTAACCGAAATTAAGCGAATTGAACCATTCATATATTTTAAGCTTTTGTACATCTATTTCATGTATTTATAAATCCATTTCATAAAATTCTAAGCAAAAATTTTACACCAAGTATGGTTTTCGTCTTGTTTATTGACAAAAACTAACTAAACCAAACCGAGAACAGACAAACTAACTAAATAAACTAAAATGAATAATGGAAAACTAGTTGGTCAATAAAATAGATTAACCAATGACTACGCTTTTAGTTTTGGTCAAGACTAATAACCAAACCGTACACATCGCTCGATTTAATTCGAAAAATACAAAACAAGGAAATTAAGTTTACAAACTAATCCAAATCCCATGGGCTAATCTATAAAGACCCTTAAAAACACATTTTCAATAAAGAGTAAACTTCCGTTTTGCTCCCTGTGGTTTAGACATTTTAACGGTTTTGCGCCAATAGTTTAAAAATAGTCATTTTCCTCCCTGATCTTTCGAGTTTGTCGCCAGTTTGCTCCCTAATCTTTCGAGTTTCTCGCCAGTTTCCTCCCTGATGGAGTTAGAGGCTGGGAGCAAAATGAAGATAAGTTAGAAAAATCAGGGAGGAAAATGACTATTTTTAAACTATTTGAGCAAAACCGTTAAATTGACCAAACCACAGGAAGCAAAACGAAAGTTTACTCTTCAATAAAAGTTTCCCTCACGCCGCGTCCAAATCCAAAATCCAAATAACTCGGTTACTTTCCGTGTTTGAATACTTTCAACATCGTCAAAAGTCAAAACCCTCTATAAATCACCCCAAAATTCCCCCAAATCCTCAACAAAACCCACAAATTCTTACAATATTCCTCAAATTCAAATGGTCGTCAACAAGAAAAACTGGTCGCCGTGGCACCACTCTCCGCCGCCGCCATCCGCCGGAGCCAAAAAGTTCCGAGTAAAAGTCGAACGAATAAAGCTAGAAGGATTCGAACACGGAACCGGAGGCGGAGAGAAGGTTATGGGGGTCGAATTGAGGTGGAAAGGTGAACGGAAACACGGGCTGGCCGCCGTCGGATTTCATCGCCGGCGGGCGGAGCTGCGGTGGTGCAAGGAGAGAACCGTCAGGAAAGGGGAAGTTATCGTTTGGGAAGAAGATGATGAGTTGGAGAATGTTTGTTTGTTTTCAGAAACGTCAGCTATTGGTGGTGAGATCGATGGAGGACATAAGTTTGTTCCGTGGATTGTGACGTTAAAATTAACCTATGTAAGTTTTTTTTTTTTTTTTTTTTTTTTTTTTAAGTAAAATGCCAAGATCAACCTTGTGGTTTGGGTATTGTAATTCATTGCTAATTGTTAATATTAACGATTGATGGATTCAGGGAGAATACATGAAGGGGAAAATGTCCAAGATCGGAAAAGTATCAATGGATTTAGCAGAGTTTGTTTCGAAAATCGAGTCTCCGGTGATCGAGAAGAAGCTTCCGGTTGATCTCACGGTGTCCGGATTAACGACACAAGCTACAATCTCAGTAAGTTATTTTTTCGATGGTGTTGAAATTTTAATATCATTCCACACGAAAAAGGGCAATTACAAAGCAATGGCGGGTAGTCGGGCAACAAGTTGCGCCGCCATCCTCTTTTGAATAGAAAAACCAATTCTACTAAATATAAAGTTTGAAACCTTTAGCGACGAAGAATTACTATTAACGACTTTTTGAACCTGATTCAAAAGTCGCACAGCGTCAGGAGCGAGACCACTAAAGGTATCAAACGCAAACGGGACAAACACATGTTGATTCTCCAGGCAGTACTGTACAAAAATACAAAGTTTGAAACCTTTAGCGACGAAGAATTACTATTAACGACTTTTTGAACCCGATTCAAAAGTCGCACAGCGTCATGAGCGAGACCACCGATGGTATTTGTCTCTCACAAAAGTAGTTTTCGGTTAGGTTAGGTGGTAGTAAAAAAATGTACAAAAATAAAATCTAATTGTAGTACTGTACAATATTTTAATGCACGAGATGCTATTTCAACATGCTAACAAAAGTCTATTGGTCACCACAGGTTTTGTTGAGTTTTGTGGAAATTAGGGACTCGGGTGAGTTTGATTCTGAGTCGACTCAGTTGGAGGGTACTCATGTTGTAAGAGCCAAGAAGAAACAATTGAGTTTGGAAGATGTGAGTTTGTCTGACTCGGATGACTCGGTCATGTTCGACTCGGATGGAACATCGGAGTTGCTATCTACGACTCCACCGTCGTCTTCGGTTGTTGTTAATCCGGATATTACGGATAAAAAGACTGGGATATTTGATTGGAAGAGACGACGATTAAACTTTAGACCGTTGAAAACAAAAGTTGAAGATTCCCGACCGGTCACATTGTTTTCTAATGACTCGGTTGCCTCGGGTGACAAGTACAAGACTTTAGTGAATAATTCGTTTCAAAACACATGGGAAACAAGAGAATTCGTTAGTCGAGACGGTGAGTCAAAGCTTAATACGCAAACGTTTTTCGCTTCTTTCGATCAACGTAGTGATAAAGCAGCCGGACCAAGTGCTTGTACCGCTTTAGTCACGGTTATGGCCCACTGGCTCATGTCGAATGACTCGACTACAATGCCAACGGTCCAAGTGTTCGACACACTCATTATCGACGGTTCATCCGAATGGAGAACCCTTTGCGAAAACACGACCCACGTAGCCGAATTCCCCGACAAACATTTCGACCTTGAAACAGTGTTACGTGCCAGAATCCGTCCGATAACTGTTTCCCGTGAGAAATCATTTGTTGGGTTTTTCAGTCCCGAGAAATTCGACTCCTTAACGGGAGTAATGTCGTTTGATGATATATGGGATCGTGAAATCAGTCGAAACCTAGGGGTGTACATAGTAAGCTGGAACGATCATTTCTTCGTGTTGAAAGTGGATGAAGACGGTTACTATATTATCGACACTTTGGGCGAACGGCTCGTTGAAGGGTGCGAGCAAGCATATATCTTGAGGTTCGATAATGGCTCGAGTTTGACCAACAGCGGGACGGACCAGGTGGTTTGCAAAGGGAAAGAGTGTTGCAAAGAGTTTATCAAGAGGTTTTTAGCAGCCATACCACTTAAAGAACTTGAAACCGAGGAGCGAAAACAGGCTGTTCCTTATTACTCGTTGCACCACCGCTTGCAGATCGAATTCAACTTCTGTAGTATGGTGTAGCAAACGACTCGTATATATTGTATATAGTTAGTTGTATCATGTATGTATATACTAAATTGATAAACTCTTGACATGTTGTGTTTGTATTGATTCAAAATAAATGACTTTCAAGTTATGGTGCAACAGATGATACTATGTTTTGATACAACTCTTTTGTGAAACCAAAATGCAATGGGGTGAGGAATAGTGAATCCCTAAATATTGGGATTCCCTTTAGCTTCCCTAAAAATGGGGATAGAGAATGGGATGGAGTGGTGTTTTAAGGCTGGAGGGTGTGGGGGCGCCACCCTCGCCAGCTGGACACCTCTAGCGCCCCCCTCCGCCATCGTCCACACCCCCGGCGCTATGCCGGGGCGCCATTGAAGCTCCGCCACCGTTGTAACGAGCTCGAAGGGGCTCTATAGGTGGGACCCACTTGTTTTGCACCAATGAAATCTTTTTTTTTAATTTTCTTTAATATGGGGCTCCATCCACACCATGCAAATTAAAGGGGGCTCCATGGCTGAGTTGGATCCTAGGTGGCGCTGACGTAGATCCTAGTTGGCATGATAAAGCCCAAGGGGGCTCCAACCACACCCTATAGCCTAAGAGCATTCACATCCATTCCATCATATTTTCACCCTAAATTACACTAAAAAACATTACAATTTCTCTCTCCTTTTTAATTAAATAATATTTTTTATACCTTTATCATTACCTTTTCTCTCTCCTCCACTCACAACCACTTTCAAAATATATTAAAAAATTATAGGGGTAAACAGTGTCCCTCCAAATATACAGATGAACAGTAATATTTTCTCTCTCCTCCACTCACAACCACTTTTTATACTCTTTATATTTTAAAAACACCACACACACAATTTGATTATTTGGATGTGAATGCTATAAGGTGACTGGATTTATCAGTAGTAATGAAGTTCATTAATAAAATGATGTGGAAATATAATATTCATCTTAAATATTAAATATTGTAATCAAAGTCTTAAAATAACAAATATTTTGAGTTCTCTCATTATTCATACAAAAAAATATTGTAATCAAAGGTCTTTAAATTAAAATATTTTAAATTCTCTCATTTTTCATTTAAATAGAGTTCTGTACATAAGCATATTTTCAACAAACATATTCTCTAAGCTAGTAAAATGCCTTTCGAAACGGTATCTAAAACGCTAGATAAACGTGACACAGACTTCCCAGGAGACGTTCGTTTGCCAAAGAAAGCTGCCAAACGACATATCGTGGATAATCTAAATGACAAATTACAAGACCTTGTGAAGGCCGAAAAACCTTTAACTGTTGTTCTGATCAACCAGGCAAAAGAAGTCATCCCCGAAGTAAAGTTTCGCTATTATCATGGGGAATATCTAATCACAAGAGTGGGTGATAAATTAGAAATAGGAGATACAGTTTCATTCAGACTTGAGGAAGTCGAAGAGAAAAAACTTCATATATATTATGTTGTACACAAAAAGACCGGTGCAGCCAGTGCCTCTGGAAGGTCATAGATAAAGGAAAAAGATAGTTAAACTATTTGTATTATCAAATAATATGAAGAAATTATTATTAACAACATATTGAAATAAAATACTTGTATGAGGAGTTAATTAGTATACCAACTAGGGGGTTATACATTTTTAATAAAATTTTAATGAAACGTATTTAGCAGGCGGAAATTCGGTCAGTTTTGGTGCACTCGCTATGTGAATGCAATTGCGCTTTCGCTTGACTGGATGTACTGAGACTTGGGGGGGAATTCTTTGAGCGAGTACCGAAGCCTTCCGGAAGTTGTTCAAAAGAATCAGTTCAATCATTTCCAATGTCTATGGGGAAGAAAGCTAGTATTAGTAATGTTTAAGTCAAATCTTTTTGACCCACATGTGTTATCATTGAAAATATTGTAGAAGTACTCTTATCAATACAAATTCTCACAATTGAAAACTATTAATCTGAAATAGATAAATACAATGAATAATTAAATTTTCTTTTAGCTAAAACATTAACGAGTGGGAATTAAAATAAAACGGGTCAAAGTACATTGAATTAAAAATTTTAATTCAATGTACTTTGACCCGTTTTATTTTAATTTAAAATAAAACGGTCTAGCTTCTACTCGAAAACCATTGATGTAGATAACAGTAATACCTCCAGATTGAGGTGATTTATTCGCCTTTGTTTTCGGCCCACTTCGACTCTTTCTTAGGTACATTGAAATAAAATGAAACGGGTCAGGGTAATAGGTTAAACTTCATCTAAAATATTTAGTAAAAATTACAACTCAAAATGAAATGCTTTGATTAGCTAAGTATAGATTGATACCTATGAATTTAACTACTCGATCAGTACAAAACCTCGTAGTTGAAATCAAGTAACTTTTATGTGAAAATAAAAAAACCATCTTTTTCTTACATTTTGGGGTGAACAACTTATGTAACCAGTATGAAATTGATTATCCATAATGATTATTTGACCCCTAGTTAAGAATCATATAATCAAGAACATAATCTACTTGTCTAAACATTAAGAAACCAAGTATAAACAATTATATGATTGTTTCATTAGGGACACAAATTGATAGGGGGTCCACAAATGATTCAACTGAGTTCAGACAAGATGCATTTATATGTTACAAACTCATTACTAGCAATTGGGACTAACAGCTTTATCCATAATTTGTGGAAAAAATTCTAAATAGTAAGAATGCTAGACTGAGTTTGCCTGAAAGTTATTGAACGACGACATACTTGAGGTATCCTCATTTGCTTGAAGAACGCGAGGAAGGCTCGTATGGCGACCATGATAAGTTTGTACTTCTTCCTGTTGAGAGGGTTCCCATCGCTCTACAAGAGGACCCAACACGTTAACCACATAACTCATGTCAGGTCTCTGAAACGGGTCACACGCAGTGCAGTGGACTGCCAGCTCAGCCACCTTGACTATGCTTTCAAGAGTTACTTCATCATCAATATTAAGAACTTGGTCTATACAATTTACCATATTTTCCTTGGAGAGGAGAGGGACCCTTCTAAACCATGTCGCCAAATGACAACTCTCATCTGACATAGTTTCATCTACTGCTTTTCGGCCCGTAACCAACTCCATTAAAACTACCCCATATGCATAAACATCCACCTTTCTTGTCACCCTCCCGTTCCCTGTTTTTACAAAAAAAAAGATTGAATTTTTAGGTTCGGGTGGCTTTTATCTGGAATAAACTTTAAAGGAACATATATCTTTTTTGAACCGGCAAAGAGCATATATCTTGTTTTTCTATTGACCAGTAACAAATAAATCTTTTAACTACTTCAAAGTTATTGAAGGGTAATTTGAATATTTAACTACTGAAACACATAAATCTTTACTTAGATAACTAGTGGTTTTATATCTTGTTTTTCTATTGACTAGTAACAAATAAATCTTTTACTCAGATAACTAGCGGTTTTGATGTTCTTATTTAATAAATATGAGTTTATTAAAGTTTGAGAAAAGAAAAGGATAAGTTATCATATTAATAACTCTATTATACCATACAAAGCACCCTCTAAATCATGTCCATTATATTTATAACATATGTAACTGCAGAAGAAATTGAATTGAAAAAGGGAAGGTGGTAGTTCTCACCGGCATACTCTGGTGGCAGATAACCGAAAGTCCCTGCCAATCGCGTATCGACTGAGTGCTTCCCATCAAGCACAATCTTAACCAAACCAAAATCCGCTACCTTTGCTCTCATGTCACCATCAAGAAGGATGTTAGCTGGCTTTAGGTCTCGATGAATGAAGCGTTGTTGTGCCAAACTATGCAAATACTCCACCCCTCTTCCTACATCTAAAGCAATGGAAACCCTTTGTCTCCAACTAAGAGGAGGGGTTTTATGTTTTCTCCATTCAAACAAATGTTGACTTAAAGTTCCTTGTTCCATGTATTCATACACCAAAAGCCTCTCGTTACCATAAATACAGTAACCAAGAAAAGCCACAAGATGTCTATGCCTAACTTTTGTTAAAACTTCAATTTCCGCTTGGAACTCTTTTATCCCTTTTGTTCCCAATTTCATTCTCTTGACTGCAATCATACTTCCATCGTCATACTGGCCTTTATAAACAACTCCAAATCCACCTCTCCCCAACACATTGTTGTCACTGAAATTATCGGTCACTTGGTCGAGCACTTGAATGGAAATCATTAGACTACCATTTTCGTAACTAGGCGTGTGGTTATGATGTCTACTAACTTGACTATGTAATTTGGTAGGAACTCTATAAAACTTGTAGTAACATATGTATGACACAATCCATGTAAAAACAAGAATGCTAATCACAATACCAATAATCATACCAACCGAAACAAGCTTCCGTTGTGCATGTTGAGTTGGCCCCCTACCTGAAGTGCTAGAATTAGGTGTAGATTCGGGTGGCTTGATACTTCCATTATGAATGTCTTCACCAAGTAAAAGATTGTTATCAAGTACAACCCTCACTTTTTGTGGGAATTCAGGTACAAGCCCCGAAAGATTATTGTTTGACACATCAAGAAGTTGAAGATCCGGCAAAGATGTCAAAATCTCAGGAATAGACCCTATGAGATTATTATCTTTCAATGATAAACTCCTTAATGAAGTCAAATTCCCAAAGGAAGGTGAAATAGTACCCGAAAATTTCATATTTGAAAAGCTTATTGCGGTCACATTCTTTCCTGAAGAATCACAAGAAATAAAGCGCCATTGGGCACATGCATTATTACCTTCCCAAGATTCTGCCAATAACATTGGATACCCAAGAGCTTCAGCAACCTCAAGGAGGGCCGTCACTTGTGGGTCACAATTTCCGGGCGTAGCCAGACAGAATCTGTTACCACTTAATCCCAAGGCATCTCTTAAAGCATTTTGAAATACCGGAAATGGACCTTGTAACTTATTCATTTGTAAGGTAACATTGACTAATGCAGGGAGAGATATCAAAGAACTAGGAACTACACCTGTTAATTGATTATCCCTAAGTTGCAAATCAAATAGATTTATCATATATAAGGTCAAACAAATTACACCAAGATAGCCGGTAAGCGGGCAACAAGCTGCGCCGCTACCCCCTTTTGAATAGCGAAACCTAACCTAGTAAAAACGAAACCCCGATCTCTAGGAGACGAAATGTTGCTGTGAACAACCCGTTGGACCCGTTCAAGAAATCGGATGGCTTCTGGGGCTAGCGAGCCAAAGGTATCAAAGGCAAAAGGGATAAAGGAATGTTGATTATCCTCGCAGGCTTTTGCGTGTTTGTCCATTTTCTTTGCTGCCGCCCTTGCAATCGCCTGACCAGGGACAAAACCTGTATCCCGAAAGCCTACAAGGGGGGAAACCCCGGTAAGATCAACACAAGCGTGTTTACCTGCATCCCACCCGAAAACTAAAACGTCCGCGGGGCGCAATGTGGATCTTCCTTCCCTCGGATCTGTCAAAAAGTTTACGGGGGCTTCTTTCTTCACCGAGATCCCCGCCCGTTTGAGGATGTCCCCCAAGATATCCCGCACCCAGTCGTGCCTATACTTAAAACCTGGCAGTTCTTTACAGTGCAGAGCATGCTCCCCAAATTGGTCTAAGCAAGCTTTCCGGCAAATCGGGCATTGCTCATCATCAGGGAACATAGGAATCATGAGCCGATATTTTAAGATAGCACGATATTCAACGGCTGACATCTTTTGGCCTAAGCCCTCGATGGGGATGACCGATAGAAAATCTTGGGCGTGGGGGCCCCGCAAGCATTCTAGGACGGCGTTCTGACGAGGGGTCGTACAGAAATCTGATCCAATATTCTGAGCGATACGACAAAACAGAGCACTCGCCAAAGTCTTCTGGGTCTTCGGTGGGGCGGTGTCCCTGTTAGCGAAACCGCCAATATCCAAATCCGGGAGGTGTCTATGCAACTCCCCCAGAGCCATGTCATAATCCCCATCCATTCCAACAACTCCACTCTCGCGCAAGATGTGATCTTGCAGCCCCCATGATTGAGCTCGCGAGGCAACAAAACCGTAAATGGAGACATCCATGGCCGATAGAAGCCCCACCCCCCCCCCCCATCTTACAGGGCAGAGAAGCAACCCGCCACTGAAAATCCCTAAAAAACGGACCCCCACACACCACAATGTCCTCTATAGCCCCCCGAAGCCCTTTATCGAATAAGGATACCGCCTCCTTTACAAACACAGGTTGACAAGTTCGCAGACCAAAAAGGAGCTTGGCGACACCCATGCAAGAGCGCAGCAGGAGAAGCTCACTTTGCGGGTCTCGGAGTTGCGAAAGGCTACTCATAAGGTCCACTGCCCGGGAAGCTCGTCGCGCAGCCAAAGCACTAATGAAACTGGGGTCCCGGCTCACAGCTCCCCCAAGGAGTCTCACGCCCCCCGATGGTCTTCCAATCTCCTTCGGGAATAAACTAGCCTCCAATTTTTCTCCATTGCAAGACGGCCAATATACCTCTGTTTTTTTTATATTAAGCCGAAGCCCCAAAGGTGGCCCCTCAGATTGAATGATAGCCAGAGCCTTTGCTACCTCAGATGTTTTTCCCATAATAGTACCATCATCCAAATACCACGCGTGGAAGGGGAGGGTGCAACTGTCTCGTATACGTTGTGTGAGGGGGTGCAAGACAAGGGCGAACAAAAGAGGCCCCAAAGGATCCCCCTGCTGGACCCCCGTGGACGACCCAATACAGTCATTACCCACATAAAGCCTAGCGGTTTGCCCATAAAGAAAATGTACCTACGGAAATATAGATGGGCATCGAATCCCAACCTCCCGCAGAAGAGCTGTGCGATCCACTAGGTTGAAAGCATTGGAGAAGTCAACGGTAAGCATGGCGAAGGCCCCATCATCGTGAAAGGCATTAAGGAACCTGTTCGCGCTATGGAGGATAGCTTCAGCCCCATCTGGTGTCCCAACCCCGAATTGATGGTCCCCCAGGTACCTGACCATCTCTTTCCCTACCTTTTTCATCGCTATCTTGGAGACCAGCCTACGCCAAATGGCCCCGACCGCAATAGGATGGATCCCCCCATCAGGTTTCAGCAAGGGGGTCAGAGGAGCGGAGGCAACGAACTCAGCAAGAGACCTGGGGCATAACCCCCCCAAGAAGACATTGACTACCCCGGTGATGGCTAAAACTAAACCCGAGGAAGTAGAGGACCCCTCTCCACAAAAGCTATCCAGTAAGTGTTGCGCCCTGAGCCCATCTCTCCCGCACGAAGTTCCTTTGGGGAAAGACTTAATGCACCCCAAAACGCACTCTGCATCAACAGTTAAGGGTGCCTGAGGGATTGTGTCTGCTGGCACAACCGGAGGGGGTGTAACCGGGTGTTTCTCCGCGAGGGCCTCCAAAGTGGAGGGCCCAAGGGGGGCAACGCCAGAAGAGGACAACACCTTGACCGCAGCTGTGAAATGACCATCTGCCACTTTACGAAGGCACTGCTTAACATTGGTACGGCCCTCCCGACGGTCGGACCCAGTTACCGCCCCTTTCTCCTTTACATCCTGAAAGAGGGAAGCAACTAGCTCGCTAATCCCTTCCCCGTCTTTCCAGATAGAAAGAGCCCGTTGGATGCTAAAGCACTGTAACGTTTTCCTGTTCCCGGACCGACGTTCCTGCCTATTGGCAGGGCTCACAACTTTTAAAGTACAGCGAGGCAACAAGAGTAGCTTAACCCAATATTCAACCGACCCAGGGGTAGCAACCACCTTCCGCATAGCCGATGTTAAAGCTTGCGCGAACGCCATTCGACAACTAGGAGGAAAGCTCTTGACTGTCGTGATGGGAAGAGAAAAAACCCGCGCCAGAAGGGAGCCATCCACACCGACAGAGGCAATGCCTTCCCCTGAAGCCCCCTCTCCCGAAACTTGTGGTTTGGGAATCCCCACAATAAAGTCCTCGGTCCCCCTCGAGCTAGGGACGAATTTAACAAGGTCATCAACATGATGACACCCCCGGCTAAGAGCATGCACAACCATGCACTCCCCGCACAACCAGTTGTTAAGCGTTTTCAAAGTTTCTCCTACGTCCTCATATAAGTCGGGATCCTTAGCAATCGCATCCCGTAAAGCATCTTTCCTGTTATCTGACTTGAGGTGGTCCCGTTGGAAGTGAGAGAGCAGTCTCGCGTATCCTTTGGACCCTACAAAACCATCTTTGCAAGAGTGGAAATTCCTGAAGGGGCAAGGCCTAACACCCTCAGGGCCTCCCCCCTGCACAACACCTTTCGTCATACACCTAAGAACAATAACCCAACTCGAGTGAAGTAGGGGGATGTGCCAAAAACTAAAATTCCCTGCCAGGGAGGAAGGAGGGGGAGCAACCACGAGTTGCCTGCCCCCCTTACGGGGTTAGGACCCACGCTTTAAACCATGGACAAAAGGTGCGACTAGATATATTTATTATTATTATTATTATTATTTTTTTAACTTGAATACAGACCTCTGATGAAAACACTAATCACCAACCCTAACTTTTGAATTATGCAGCCACCAACTCCTATCTTTGCCTCTCTCTCTTTCAATGAAGAACAACTCCTAAACCCTAAAGAAAATAAGCAGCCGCCACCCTCATCTCTCACTCTCTCCTTCTATGATAATCAGCCACGAGAGATCTTACTCTATCGGATGGTGTACGTTATACAATAGTGATGATGCTGGAGATGAAAGGTGTAACGATGGCCGGTGGTGGTTGGTAACAGTGGCCTGATGTTGAAGTAACAAAACAACAACAAAAAAAAAGGCAAAGAATAAAATCTGTTTCTACTCTATTCTTAAACAAAACACCTAAAAGGACGCCGGCCGGAAACATCCGGAGAGTAAAAACCCTTGCCGGACCTAAAACCGGCAGAATAACGACGCCGGAAAACGTGACTTACCGGCGTATTTACCAAATACGCCGGAGAACTTGAACTCGCGTTCAAGATTTAAACACGCCAGAGAAAAAAAAGTCACCGGGAAAGTGCAAATATGCCGGAAAAGGTGGTGGTTTTACGGTGGTCGGATTATAGGGTTTGAATTTGTGATAAGAAATTATAGATCCGGAAAGGTGGTGGTTTTGTAAGGAGGTGAGAGAGTTGGACGTCGGAGAGATGCGGCGGGGTAGGGTGGTTGGGGCGGAGGGAGGGCGGAGAGGGCGGAGAGAGTTGGACGGAGAGGGTGGTTGAAACAGATGTACGGTACTGTGTTGGTTGGAATTGTGCATTTTGATAGGTCCGGTATAACACCGGTGAACGCATTAGCTTGTAACCAAACTTGATAAAGTTGAGTCATGGAAGAAATTACATCAAGCGTACCAGAAAGACTTTGCATTTGATCGTTAAGCCAGAGATATTGAATTCCTGATCCACCAAAAGTTGCAGGTAGTGTTCCAGTGAGATTATTGTAAGACAAACCGAGGCTCTGAAAACCAAGGAAACCATCAAATATGTCTGGAATGAAACCGTTAACTTGAGCATTGCTAGCTTGAAATGACTGTAAATTGCTGCATTGACTTAGGTCGTTAGGGAGACTCCATGGCGACAGATCTAGATTATCAGAAATGCTAAAGATCTGGAGATTGGTGAGACCCAGAAAAAAATTAGAAGGAATAGAAGTGAAATTGTTGGCATCAAGGTACACTTCTGTGAGGAAACCGAGGTTAGCTAAAGTAGGTAAGTCGCCCGAGAGTGAGTTGTGTTGAAGAGACAGGGTTTTGAGTTGCGAAAGGCTGTTGAGGTTGGACGGGAGAGTCCCGCTGAGCGATTTAGATACTAGATTTATGGCAGTAACATGCCTGGTACTGTCGCATTCAATTCCTTCCCAAACACAGAAATCATCGGTGGTTCTCCAGGTGGATGGAGTAGGGGAAATGGAGGTGGAAAGCTTTGACATGAAGGAGGCGTCATCAGAGGTGGAGAATGAGATGAGCAGGAAGAAGGAGAAGAAGAAGTTGATGAAGAGTAGAAAGTGATGGGCCATTGATTATAGGAGGTGAAGCAGGTGGTGGATCTGAGATATCTTGTGACTAGTCTTACATGGTTTAAATATGTTTCAAATACTTAAGTCTTACATGAATTTTACAAAACTAACTTTTATAAGAATCAAAATGTAATAGTGGGTTGGTACCACCACAACCCTTAACCACTCATAATTTGTTTGATGCCCCTATATGCTTGGAAACTTATCGACAGGATTCCCTATACTAATACAATAAAATCATAACTCATAGAGGATAACTTGAGGGTAAGTTAAAATAATATCCTACAGGGAATTGTGCCTAATACTTTATGTAAACTTTTGTCAAAGAAATTTTTTTTTTGAGCGGCTAAATATTTCACAATCCTTGGTGTTTGTCAAAGAATTAGGTAAGTATAATTTTATATAGCGTAACCTCGTACTGCTTACTCAGCAACTCATAAAAAGCATTTTTTATTATAATAAAAGATATTAAATTTCATCCTTTACAGCTGTGTTATCAATTGTTTACACATGTTTTTTTTTTTTTGAAGATAATTGTTTACAAATGTGTTCCCACTTCTCCGTCCTCAAAATTCTTCACGCGTTTTCTTCTCTGCCAAACTATTGCTGTACACGTAAGACCAAGAAAAAATGGCAACTATTTTAAGTTGAACCTTCTGAGTTTTGGCATTACATAGCATGCAGCTGTATAAAATATTCAAATACATAGTACATGTGTTAATGTCACGGATTTCTTTTGATCTTATCGATCTGCATTGTAATATACACATATAGTACATACAAAAGATCAAATAACTGAAATTCCATGTGAACTTTACGAAGTAGCACTGTAGCACCGCAGTGGTGGCCCCAGGAATTATTTGCTGGGGTGCGGATGAGTAGTTCAAGCATATTTTCAGGGGGTGCAGTCGGGTTTTTTGCCTAAAAAATACACTATTTTTTTTTTCAAGGGGTGTGCCGGCCCGCCCACCCACCCTGGGCTTCACCTAGGTTCGCCCCTGGTAGCACGACTCAGTTATTTAATGATATGAGTTGACGCTAACCCGCGCGTTACGGCGGGATGTTGATTATAGTTTTTCATTTACATCCGACGTTGAGGACTAACAATGTGCAGCACGTGCACTCACCAACGCTGGTGCTGATGTACCATATAGCCAAACAAAAAATAGATGTAAACCGTTAAACCACGCACGCCCGTTTCGGTGTGTTAATGCATAAAAATTAGACAGAAACGTAAAACATAGAAAATAATAACGAAGTCAACCTAGTACCCGCACATTGCAATGGGGCAGTTAACCGTAAAAAAATTAACACATGTGAGTTGCAGTGTGTTAAATCGCAAATTTTAGTCCGATTCGTAAAACACAAAAATTGTAAATTAATTTAAGTCATTTACCGTATTGTTAACAGTTATTTTTTTTTTAAACTTTAAACGACAGTTAAATCGCATTTTTCATTGAGAATTACAAAAAGAAAATTGGATAACATATTTATAAAGTTTAGATTAGAGTATATATATAGTAGAAGCATGAACATTAAACAAATCATTATTTAATTAAAAGAATCTAATGTTTTCATATTCTACAACTTACGTAAATCAAACAAATTATGCATGTACACACCACTACTTCACACCAAAAGATAATCACAACTTCATATTTTGACAAATTTTGCTAATAATTTAGAAAATAATGTATCCAAAAAGATAGGGTTAAAGTTTTGGTAAAAAAAAAAAAAAGGCTTCACTATCAAAATTACAACTGCGGCAAAAAAGACAATCATCCATAGTAATATCACGGCAGAGATGATGTAAGCATAGCCATGAAAACCTGGAACCAAAACACGTTTTGGTTCTTGCTCGTCCACGGTGGTGTCGGTGGCAGCGGGTGATCTCGCCTTCAGCCGAGTGCCAACGAATCTGGCCATTCAAGGCCATTTCTCTTTCTTACTTCAGGGTTAGTCGATGTTTTGTTCCAGATTGTGGTGGTGGGGGAATTGGGTTGGTTCCGCTTGCAACGTCATGACTATCGCTTATGTTAACCATGGTGGGTGTGTGCAGTCAATATAGTAAGGCTCCCACTATCTGCACACTCAGTTTGCCTATCTGCACACTTAGGGTTTACATACGCTGCGTATTGGTCAATACGCAGCGTATAGGGTTAACCCTATACGTTGCGTATTGACCAATACGCAGCGTAGGTAGACCATAGATCCTAGTGCCTGATAACCAATCATTGCACAGAAAACAAGGTTCGCATACGCTGCGTATTGAGCAATACGTAGCGTATAACCAGGGACCATTTTTGTAAATTTACGAAACTTCAGGGACCATATTTGTCAGTTTTCGAAACTTTAGGGACCTTTTTGTAAATTTTCGAAAAACCAGGGACCATTTTTGTAAATTTACGAAATCTCAGGGACCATTTTTGTAAATATATCAAAAAAGGGAAAAAAGGGGGTCTTCATTTAAGAACCGGCCCTTGCACGACTCGAACTTGTGACCTGTCGTTTAGAACCGCAACGCCTTAACCAGTTTATCCTCTGTCCAGAGCTGTTAGAATATGAAACTTAATTCTTTATATACACTCGTTAGGTAATACGCTGCGTATTGCTCAATACGCAGCGTATGTTAGTGGTTGGTACACTACCCGACAGTCAAACCTAGTACCATGGTCAAATCAGTCTGACATAGGGTACGTAGTGATCAATACGCATCGTATAGATGTAAACCTATACGCTGCGTAGTGGTCCATACGCAGCGTATGTCAGACTGATTTGACATCGATACGATGTTGTCCAGGCACGTGAATAAAGTAATACGGGGAGTAGAGAGCAATACGCTGCCTATTGAAGTGTCACATGAAAGTCTATTTATCCATCTGTTCACAATTCGAATTCTCAATCCTCTGCTTTCTTTTTCATCTTCCTCTTTCAGTAAACAATTTACACCCTTGATCCAAAATTATTTGTTCTGTTTTTTGTTCAATCTTGTTAAAATGTCATCATTTTGGAACGATAATTATTTCAGTAATCGCTATTCTAACGACATATGGGGAGCAAATGCTGCCAACGAGGAGGAGGAGGAGGTTGTGTCTGGAGTCCCTGTTGATCAAAAAACACAGTTGCCAGACTTGAACAAGACTCCCACTCCACCTGTTGATGAACCAAATTACCCGGCGCATCAAGTGTATCCAGATTACGGATACGGGTATGAATCTCCGTACGTGCAACAAAGTGGATACGGTGCTGAGAATGCACCTGTTGATGAACCATATTACCCGATGCAGCAATCGTATCCGGGTTACGGGGTATACGGGGATGAAGGTGGATACGGAAGTTACAGTGGATACGGTGGTGAAGGTGGATACGGGGGTGATGGTGGTTACAGTGGATACGGGGGTGAAAGTGGACACAGTGGATACGATAGATATGGGGGTGAAGGTGGTTACAGTGGATACGTGGGTGAAAGTGGATACAGTGGATACGATACATCACTTTATGAACCATCTACCCCGGGCAATCCGTTTCAAATAAAGGAGGTATCACATTATTATTATTATTATTGTTATTATTGTTATTGTTATTATTGTTATTATTATTATTATTATTATTATTATTGTCCCTGAGGTTTCAAAAATTGACACAAATGGTCCCTGAGGTTTCAAAAATTGACACAAATGGTCCCTGAGGTTTCGAAAATTGACACAAATGGTCCCTGAAGTTTCGAAAATTGACACAAATGGTCCCTGTACTGTTCAGTTAAGTATGCTAACTGAGTTAGTGTTTAAAGAAGAAATCTTTATATGAAAGTTAACCTGGTTAAACCATTCAGTTAAAATAGTTTCAATAATGACCATATTAGTCCCTGAAGTATGAGTTCCAATTATATTATAATTATTATTATTATTATTAACGTAACTTTTTTTAGCGTTTCATGTCTCTAACTGATTTGAAGAATTGGGTACAAGAAACGGGAAAGGAGTGTGGTTACGTAATTGTTACCCGCCGATCAAAAAATATTGGCGGTACTACTAGGATGGTATGGCTTATGTGCGACCGTAGTGGTGAGCACCGTAGTAAAGCAACAGTTAGGAAAGCTGGTAGCAAAAAAATCGGTTGCCACTATCTGCACACTCAGTTTGCCTATCTGCACACTTAGGGTTTACATACGCTGCGTATTGGTCAATACGCAGCGTATAGGGTTAACCCTATACGCTGCGTATTGACCAATACGCAGCGTAGGTAGACCATAGATCCCAGTGCCTGATAACCAATCATTGCACAGAAAACAAGGTTCGCATACGCTGCGTATTGAGCAATACGTAGCGTATAACCATGGACCATTTTTGTAAATTTACGAAACTTCAGGGACCATATTTGTCAGTTTTTGAAACTTTAGGGACCTTTTTGTAAATTTTCGAAAAAGCAGGGACCATTTTTGTAAATCTACGAAATCTCAGGGACCATTTTTGTAAATATATCAAAAAAGGGAAAAAAGGGGGTCTTCATTTAAGAACCGGCCCTTGCAAGACTCGAACTTGTGACCTGTCGTTTATAACCGCAACGCCTTAACCAGTTTATCCTCTGTCCAGAGCTGTTAGAATATGAAACTTAATTCCTTATATACACTCGTTAGGTAATACGCTTCGTATTGCTCAATACGCAGCGTATGTTAGTGGTTGGTACACTACCAGACAGTCAAACCTAGTACCATGGTCAAATCAGTCTGACATAGGGTACGTAGTGATCAATACGCATCGTATAGATGTAAACCTATACGCTGCGTAGTGGTCCATACGCAGCGTATGTCAGACTGATTTGACATCGATACGATGTTGTCCAGGCACGTGAATAAAGTAATACGGGGAGTAGAGAGCAATACGCTGCCTATTGAAGTGTCACATGAAAGTCTATTTATCCATCTGTTCACAATTCGAATTCTCAATCCTCTGCTTTCTTTTTCATCTTCCTCTTTCAGTAAACAATTTACACCCTTGATCCAAAATAATTTGTTCTGTTTTTTGTTCAATCTTGTTAAAATGTCATCATTTTGGAACGATAATTATTTCAGTAATCGCTATTCTAACGACATATGGGGAGCAAATGCTGCCAACGAGGAGGAGGAGGAGGAGGAGGAGGTTGTGGCTGGAGTCCCTGTTGATCAAAAAACACAGTTGCCAGACTTGAACAAGACTCCCACTCCACCTGTTGATGAACCAAATTACCCGGCGCATCAAGTGTATCCAGATTACGAATACGGGTATGAATCTCCGTACGTGCAACAAAGTGGATACGGTGCTGAGAATGCACCTGTTGATGAACCATATTACCCGATGCAGCAATCGTATCCGGGTTACGGGGTATACGGGGATGAAGGTGGATACGGAAGTTACAGTGGATACGGTGGTGAAGGTGGATACGGGGGTGATGGTGGTTACAGTGGATACGGGGGTGAAATTGGACACAGTGGATACGAAAGATATGGGGGTGAAGGTGGTTACAGTGGATACGTGGGTGAAAGTGGATACAGTGGATACGATACATCACTTTATGAACCATCTACCCCGGGCAATCCGTTTCAAATAAAGGAGGTATCACATTATTATTATTATTGTTATTATTATTATTGTTATTGTTATTATTGTTATTATTGTTATTATTGTTATTATTGTTATTATTGTTATTATTATTATTATTATTATTATTATTGTTATTATTATTGTCCCTGAGGTTTCAAAAATTGACACAAATGGTCCCTGAGGTTTCGAAAATTGACACAAATGGTCCCTGAAGTTTTGAAAATTGACACAAATGGTCCCTGTACTGTTCAGTTAAGTATGCTAACTGAGTTAGTGTTTAAAGAAGAAATCTTTATATGAAAGTTAACCTGGTTAAACCATTCAGTTAAAATAGTTTCAATAATGACCATATTAGTCCCTGAAGTATGAGTTTCAATTATATTATAATAATTATTATTAGAGAAAAATGCCCGGATAGTCCCTGTGGTTTTACCTTTTTTCACCTATAGTTCCTATCTTTCTAAAACTACTTGAATAGTCCCTGTGGTTTTCCGTTTTGTTCTCGGATAGTCCCTGGGTCTAACTTCAGTTACTTTTCTCTGTTAAAATGATGTGAAATGACAAAAATACCCTTTCCTTAAAAGGCCAAACCACAGGGACTATCCGGGCATTTTTCTCTTTTATTTATAAGACACGTAGACACTGCTCCCTCATCTTCCCCATCTTCTTAGTGAAAACCCTAAACCCACCTTCATCTCATTCTCTCGATTTCTTCTGCACCTCAAAGAAATGTCAGTGCACCTCCTCCTTCACATACATCTCACACACCTTACAATCTCACCCACCTCCTCCCTTCATCGCTGAACGGCCGACCACCCCCACCGCGGTCTGGTGGCGGCGTAGTGGCGAGAGAGATGACGAGGCAGAGGGACACCAGAGAGAGAGAGAGACCGAGGAGGTAGACGACTGCGGCAGCGCCGCCATACGCGGCGGCGGCAGTGGAGGCGTGGCGGTGGTGCTTCGTTTCGATAAATTGTGACGATGGTGGTGACGACGGCTCGGGGTTTTTCAGTTCAGTCCACACCCGTCAAGGCGGGTCAGATCTGGTTTCGGGTTTTGTTTGTTCCTGGTTCAAGTTTCAGGTTTGTTTTCGGTTCCTAGCTCGGTTCTTAGTTGGTTCAAGTTCTAGTTGGTCTCTTTCGGATCATGGCTCCAGTTTTCTGTTCAAGTTTAGTCTACCACGGTTTCTCCGACAAACCCACCTCTCACACCTTAAGATGATAATGTTGAAAGCGACGTCCGGTAATAGCCGATCAGGGTGGTGGCAGGCGGGGTGTAGACTCGGTTACTAGGTTGAAGGATGATGGCAGTGGTGATGATGGTGGTTATTTTGTTCAATATTCAGGTTGGGTCTCAACAGAGTTGGTTTGGGTTTTGTTTCGGGCTCGGTCAATAGCCGTCAAGAGGAGTTCGGGTCAAACAAAGTCAAACCAGTCAACGACGGTGGTTCTGCGCGGCGGAGAC
Organism: Helianthus tuberosus; assembly: GCA_030545235.1. Taxonomy (NCBI): domain Eukaryota; kingdom Viridiplantae; phylum Streptophyta; class Magnoliopsida; order Asterales; family Asteraceae; genus Helianthus; species Helianthus tuberosus. Next base: position 206,265,352 of record CM060415.1, on the reverse strand, counting down.
CGGCGGCGGCACGGTGGAGGGTGGAGGAGGGTGTGGTGGTGGGGTTTTATAAAAAAAATGAAGAAGATGCCCGGATAGTCCCTATGGTTTGGCCTTTTAAGGAAAGGGTATTTTTGTCATTTCACATCATTTTAACAGAGAAAACTAACTGAAGTTAGACCCAGGGACTATCCGAGAACAAAACGGAAAACCACGGGGACTATTCAAGTAGTTTTAGAAAGATAGGGACTATAGGTGAAAAAAGGTAAAACCACAGGGACTATCCGGGCATTTTTCTCTTATTATTATTATTATTATTATTATTATTATTATTATTATTATTATTATTATTATTATTATTATTATTATTATTAACGTAACTTTTTCTAGCGTTTCATGTCTCTAACTGATTTGAAGAATTGGGTACAAGAAACGGGAAAGGAGTGTGGTTACGTAATTGTTACCCGCCGATCAAAAAATATTGGCGGTACTACTGGGATGGTATGGCTTATGTGCGACCGTAGTGGTGAGCACCGTAGTAAAGCAACAGTTAGGAAAGCTGGTAGCAAAAAAATTGGTTGCCACTATCTGCACACTCAGTTTGCCTATCTGCACACTTAGGGTTTACATACGCTGCGTATTGGTCAATACGCAGCGTAGGTAGACCATAGATCCCAGTGCCTGATAACCAATCATTGCACAGAAAACAAGGTTCGCATACGCTGCGTATTGAGCAATACGTAGCGTATAACCAGGGACCATTTTTGTAAATTTACGAAACTTCAGGGACCATATTTGTCAGTTTTCGAAACTTTAGGGACCTTTTTTGTAAATTTTCGAAAAACCAGGGACCATTTTTGTAAATTTACGAAATCTCAGGGACCATTTTTGTAAATATATCAAAAAAGGGAAAAAAGGGGGTCTTCATTTAAGAACCGGCCCTTGCAAGACTCGAACTTGTGACCTGTCGTTTAGAACCGCAACGCCTTAACCAGTTTATCCTCTGTCCAGAGTTGTTAGAATATGAAACTTAATTCCTTATATACACTCGTTAGGTAATACGCTGCGTATTGCTCAATACGCAGCGTATGTTAGTGGTTGGTACACTACCAGACAGTCAAACCTAGTACCATGGTCAAATCAGTCTGACATAGGGTACGTAGTGATCAATACGCATCGTATAGATGTAAACCTATACGCTGCGTAGTGGTCCATACGCAGCGTATGTCAGACTGATTTGACATCGATACGATGTTGTCCAGGCACGTGAATAAAGTAATACGGGGAGTAGAGAGCAATACGCTGCCTATTGAAGTGTCACATGAAAGTCTATTTATCCATCTGTTCACAATTCGAATTCTCAATCCTCAGCTTTCTTTTTCATCTTCCTCTTTCAGTAAACAATTTACACCCTTGATCCAAAATTATTTGTTCTGTTTTTTGTTCAATCTTGTTAAAATGTCATCATTTTGGAACGATAATTATTTCGGTAATCGCTATTCTAACGACATATGGGGAGCAAATGCTGCCAACGAGGAGGAGGAGGTTGTGTCTGGAGTCCCTGTTGATCAAAAAACACAGTTGCCAGACTTGAACAAGACTCCCACTCCACCTGTTTAAACGCCCGTTTACGGCTGCAAACGCAGCCGCAAACGGCAGCGAAATCGCAGCCGTTTGCGGCTGCGTTTGCAGCCGTTTAAACGCCCGTTAGGGACCTACGCGACTTACGGTTCGACATGGACTAAATAATAAAAAAATAATATAATTTAACGACGATCTTAGTTTTGACGCTCATAAGGCGCGTACGGTCCTAACGAGCGTCGAAACTAAGTTCGTCGTTAAAATATATATTTTTTTATTATTTAATCGAAGTCGAACCGTAAGGCGCGTAGGTCCCTAACGAGCGTCGAAATAAGTTCGTCGTTAAAATATAAAACGACGAACTTAGTTTCGACGCTCGTTAGAGACCTACGCGCCTTACGGTTCGACTTCGACTAAATAATAAAAAAATATAATTTAACGACGATCTTAATTTTGACCCTCGTAAGGCGCGTAGGTCCGTTACGTGCGTCAAAATCCGTAACGAGTAAAAAATATATTGTTTTTTTATCCTCATTTAATCGATGTCGCCTGATTATTATTTACTGACTGGTTTCCATTTATGCAGGTATTTGCACAAAATGATTTCCACTTCGATCACTGCTCGAAACAAAAGCCGGGAGTGGTGTACGAGTGGTGACTTGTTCTTTTTATATTGCCTCTTATACAAGAGGCCGTGCGCTCTCGCCCACGGGTTGGCGCAGTACTTCGCCTCCGCGCATCATCGACAGGAGCGCGGAGTGCTATTCGGCGGCGCCTACGTGACCAAGTTAGCCCATTCGTTGGGCTATCATCCGGAGAACGACCGCGGCCGTGTAGGCCCGGCGACACAGCCAAAGCGGATGGGGATGAACACAGTAAACGGGATGCAAATTACCAAAGACTTTCCATGCGGGAAGCGGTTAAAGAAACTAGACAGCACGCAATACGAGCTTACACAACTGCCAGAACAGTTCCCTCTGTTTTATCCTCCGCACGATCCGGAGCCGCCGGAGCCGCATGAGCCGGTCGCCGTTCTTCCGCAGACACCACAGCCGCGTGGACCACCCGGGGCGCCTCAGTTCCCACGCCATGTTTGGCCCGGTCCTGACCCGTCACATCAGCGGCTGCTTCGGAACGTTGAAAGGAACAACTATCTGTTGGAGTGGGTGGCTGCGGCGCTGCAGCAGCAGCGACAGCATGACGGGTTACCTCCACTACCCTTCATTGCGGATGCGGAATGGGATCAGCATCATCATCAGCAGCAGCAGGAGCAGCAGCATCAGGAGCAGCAGCAGTAGTATTTTATTATTTTGTTATGTATGCACAAACTTTTCTTATATATATCAAACTTTCGGTGTAAACGGTTTAACATATTTTGAAATGTTATATACTATGATGTACATATAAAATTCTGGCAGGTTATTTAACATGTTCTGTTGTATAGATAAAGTCCTGGAAGTTTTAAATGCAGTCGTTTGCGGCTGCGTTTGCAGCCGTTTAAACGCCCATTTACGGCTGCAAACGCAGCCGCAAACGGCAGTGAAATCGCGTTTAGGGACCTATGCGACTTACGGTTCGACATGGACTAAATAATAAAAAAATAATCTAATTTAACGACGATCTTAGTTTTGACGCTCGTAAGGCGCGTACGGTCCTAACGAGCGTCGAAACTAAGTTCGTCGTTAAAATATATATTTTTTATTATTTAGTCGAAGTCGAACCGTAAGGCGCGTAGGTCTCTAACGAGCGTCGAAACTAAGTTCGTCATTTTATATTTTAATGACGAACTTAGTTTCGACGCTCGTTAGGGACCGTTTGTGTCAATTTTTGAAACATCAGGGACCATTTTTGTAAAAATTGAAACTTCAGGGACCAGAGTGTAAATATATCAAAAAAGGGACCATTTGTGTCAATTTTTGAAACTCCAGGGACCTTTTAAAACAGAAGTTTTAAAATTCAGGAAGGTTATATACGCTGCGTATTGACCAATACGCAGCGTATATAAACCTGGTAAACTTTTGATAGTTCAAACCTACCAAAATGACCCCAATTTTGCAGATGTTTTATATACGCTGCGTATTGACCAATACGCAGCGTATTGGGTAACTAGGGTATATAAGGAATTAAGTTTCATGTTCTAACAGCTCTGGACAGAGGATAAACTAGTTAAGGCGTTGCGGTTCTAAACAATAGGTCACGAGTTCGAGTCTTGCAAGGGCCGGTTCTTTAAAGAAGAACCCCTTTTTACACATTTTTGATATATTTACACTTTGGTCCCTGAAGTTTCAGTTTTTGCAAAAATAGTCCTTGACAGGGACCATTTATGTCAATTTATGAAACATCAGGGACCAAAGTGTAAATATATCAAAAATAAGGGACCATTTGTGTCAATTTTTGAAACTCCAGGGACCATAAGTGTAAAATTCAATACGCTGCGTATTGGTCAATACGCAGCATAGACACACCTTGTTTTCTGTGCAATGATTGGTTATCAGGCACTGAGATCTATGGGCTATCTACGCTGCGTATTGGTCAATACGCAGCATATTGGTTTAACCCTATACGCTGCGTATTGACCAATACGCAGCGTAGATAAACCCTAATTTTGCTAGGGTTTGGTGTGCCAATAGGCACTTTAGTGTGCCAATAGGCACACTCTATAGTAATTGTAAAGTTCGGGGTATGAAGAATCGGTGGACATATTGCCTCCTCTTCCTCTACCTTTTTCCATTAGTATTGTCCTCTCCAAAATCTCGAATAGGTCTTGTCCTTTTCCACATGTTCTATCTGCTTATTATTTTAATGACGGCGTACGTGTCTCCAAAGTGTGTTCGTTTTGTTAATCAAACTGCTTTATGCGGAGTTTGTGAGACTGTAGAGTTCCAATCAAGTTTTCTATCGATAGTGTAGCCAAGTCCCTAGATTCTTCGATTGCTACCACCGTGTATTCAAAGTTTCGGGTTTAACTCCTCAATATCAAGTTTTCTATTGATACACGTAACTGATTTGTGAATGCAGTTACCCTGTTGTAGAATTCTTCAATTGTTTACGTCTCTCACATTTGAAGCAATTGGTATCGAATTCACACTGAACCCACACATCTTTATACATGTATATAAACCAATGGATGGCTTTCAACCAACAGAATGATTCGATTCATGAAGGTTTGGCATATTGTAACTTAACGTGTGAGCGTTTCGAACTCTGGGTGATTCTCGATCATGTGTTGTCTTTGTGTGACCAATCTGTGAATTGGGACCGGTTGCATACCGGAGAAGGAATCGGGAACCGTTAGATCATATGATTTAAAGAAACCCATCAGTTTCAAAGAAGGGTGAATCTATATTAAACGGGATTTCCTAGAATGCATTTGAACAATATCCAGTCAACCAAATAGGTTTTTCGGAATGTTGTTTGTAATTTTTCAATGTTGGGTATGTGTGTTTTTAAAAGTCCTAACTTTTCATTTTAGAGTGGCAACCCAAGTAGCTTTTTGTAGGGTTATATAATTTGGTGTAGCGTGTCACTAGACTAGACAAGATAAGAAATAAGGTTTTTAGGGATAGATTAGGGGTAGCTAATATATCAGATAAAATAAGAGAGGGGAGGTTGAGATGGTTTGGACATGTTAGGAGGGGACAAACGACAGCCACAGTTAGAAGCGTAGAAAATCTCAGTATGAAGGGGAAGAGGAATAGAGGCAGACCATAGCTAACGTGGGAAGAGTGGATTAGGCAGGGTTTGCTAGAATTACACATCTTTAAGGACATGATCCAGGATAGAAGTTAAGGTTAAGTACTTTTAGGATGATAGTTTGGTTTAACATTAAACTCGTTCTTTAGGAGCTTAGGATGTTGGTCTTTCCTAAGGAGCTTAGCGTGTTGATGTGCTTTGGTGGCATTTGCTTGTCTGTGTGTTTTTATGATGTGTTGTATGTCCTTATTATTTGCTTTCACTAATTGTCTATTTGGTAGCCTGCTAAAATTATCTTTAGCGCACTATGTTTTATGTTGTTTTTTGAGTAGTTATGTGCCTTGTATGTTTGGATGTAACTTTGATGTCTGGATATGGCGTTGGAGTTGGGGTCTTATCGGAAGCATCCCCTTTATCCCTTTGGGATAGAGGTAATGCTTGCCTACATCTCATCCTCCCCAGACCCTACCAATAGCTTTACTGTAGGTGGGAATTTGGTGCTTTTGTGCAACTGAAGACTTATCATTTATCTCATACAGATGTTCGGTAGTTTCTTTAATCAAAAAATCATGCGAGAGCAATATATGTTGCACTTATCACCCATATTGGGAAGAGTGAAAATCATTGGCGTGTTGCTTGTGACTGATCAAGCAACGATTTCGATCAAATTTTTATGTGACAGGCAAAGAAAACTTTAAATTTAACGAGTGGGAATTAAAATAAAACGGGTCAAAGTACATTGAACTAAAATAAAACGGGCTAGCTTCTACTCGAAAACCATTGATGTAGATAACAGTAATACCTCCAGATTGAGGTGATTTATTCGCCTTTGTTTTCGGCCTACTTTGACTCTTTTTGAGGTACATTGAAATAAAATGAAACGGGTCATGGTAATAGGTTAAACTTCATCTAAAATATTTAGTAAAAATTACAACAGAAAATGAAATGCTTTGATTAGCTAAGTATAGATTGATACCTATGAATTTAACTACTCAATCAGTACAAATCCTCATAGTTGAAATCAATTAACTTTTATGTGTAAAAATAAAAAACCATCTTTTTTCTTACATTTTGGGGTGAACAACTTTTGTAACCAGTATGATATTGATAATCCATAATTGGTTATTTGACCACTAGTTAAGAATCATAGAGTTAATTACGTTTTTCGTCCCCGTGGTTTGTCAAAAATCACTATTTCAGTCCATTAGTTTAAAAATTGCGTTTTCAGTCCCTGTGGTTTCACTTCCGTAACCATTTCAGTCCACCTCTGTTAACCCCATCCAATTATCATGTTAGTTCTATATGAAATGACTATAATGCCCCTGATATTAAAGTTAAAACACAAATAAATAAAGGGCTAAATTATCAAAGAATGAAAGTGAAGGGCTAAACTGTTAAAATGTTGTTGAACTTAAATATTTCAACTCTCTCTCCCTCTGCATAACAACACAGCAAGCACTGCCACCACCTACCTCCACTCTTACCACCCACCACAACCACCCACCTCCACCACGCCACCCACCTCCGCCACACGCCGCCCACCTCTGCCACACGACACCACCCCGCTATCACGATCCCCGACCCGGTTTGACCCGTTTCAGGAGCCGTGGGACAGAAAATCCCGTGGTACTTAATTAATTGAGTTAACAGCGGAAGATTTCATCAGGATCTTTTTAAAACTGAAATTTTTCGATTATTTTATTTCACAATTCGAGATACATCCCTGGTAATTTACATTCATATGATTTCACTGAGAAATCTTTATTTTACAAAACATGTTTCTTTATTTTATATTGAGCCACCTCATTAAGCTTGTAGTGCTTCGCGACACTTTTCCTGGATCACAACAGATCACCTGAAACATGTTTGAAAAAGGTTTTGTCAGCGGGAAATACTGGTGAATCATTCTTTTTACTAAAACGACGCGTTTGTTATAATTTACAGTATTAAGAGCAATTACAATGTTTCCATATATCAACCAACTACCCACAGTATTTGTCACTCGACCATCCATTGGTAACCTCATTGTCCAATGGTGTCTGTGACTATGGTCATATCACCCCTTGGCTAACTCGTTGTCCAATGGTGAAGTTTATCAAGTATTGTATACAAATCCAACATATCGGCTGTAATTTGGTGATTACAAAGACTTAATCCCTGTAATTATAACTTTGAAAGTAAACAGGATTTTGAAATCAAATTTGATAAAAAGAGAATGACTCACTTTGCATATTTAATATGAACAGAGCTTAGCCTACTGATTAGCCTTGATAAAATAACAATGCACACAAACTAGGTTAGTAACTAATACAACATTTACGATAAGTCACGAGATTGAAACCTTCACAACGAATGACAAAGTGCGATACTTAAACATCCATCGAATTCACGACGAATGACAAAGCATAACCCTAATTTGGGCAGCACTTAAACATCCATTGGATTGATTTCTATCGATCGGACATTAAATCGTATCAACGATCAAGTTATTACCTTGTATTGCGGCATCGTTTTGTGATTTGTGTGTTTTTGTAGTAATCAGGCAATATCTCAACGTACGTATTGAATTTCTACGTCGAACCAACGCAGAATGTCATGTCCCAAGCCCCTATATTTATACTTAAAAATTGTCCCCCTCGCGTGTCGCGAGGGGTCACCTGGGCGGCGTCGCGTGGCGCGAGGGACACCCTACTACCATAGGGTAGCCTCGTGTCCAGGTAGCTCAGGTGAGTTGGTCGCTCATTAATTTTCGAATCACACGTAAAACTGTTTGGATATTATCAACTAGGGTTTACCCCCCTGAGTTTTAGGGGCCCTAATCCTGATTCCGATTATTCTGAAAATTTTAGGGTTTATGCAGAATCACTTGGGTGTCTTAATTAGGGTTTCCTATCGGACAAATTGAAATAATAAATAGAACTTTTGATGAGAGTTGTTACATCCTCCCCACCTTAATAAAAATCTCGTCCTCGAGATTCATTGGAACAAGTAGGGGTATTTTCGCTTCATCTCTGATTCCAGCTCCCAAGTGTATTCAGGTCCTCTCTTTGAATCCCACTTGACTTTAACTAGTACCAATCTTTTGTGTTTAAGAAATTTCACCTTTCTGTCTTCTATCTGAAGAGGTTTCTCAACAAATTTTAACTTTTCGTTTACCCCTATATCTTGAAGAGGTACTACCAAAGATTCGTCTGATAGGCATTTCTTGAGGTTGGATACATGAAATACGTCATGTACTCCAGCTAATTCTTCTGGTAGTTGTAAAGTATAAGCAACTGGTCTTATACGTTGGATCACTGAGAATGGTCCTACGTATCGTGGACTTAGCTTTCCTTTCTTACCGAATCGAACTACTCCTTTCCAAGGTGAAACTTTTAATAGTACCTTGTCTCCAACTTGAAACTCAAGTGGCTTCCGTCTATTGTCTGCATAACTTTTCTGTCGATCTCGTGCCGTCTTCAGTCTTTCCTTGATTTGTGTGATTTTATCAGTATTTTCTTGTACTATCTCGGGACCTGATAATTGACTTTCTCCTATCTCTGCCCAACAAACTAGAGTTCTGCACTTTCGTCCGTACAATGCTTCAAATGGGGCAGCTTCAATGCTTGAATGATAACTATTATTATAGGAGAATTCGATTAAAGGTAAGTGATCGTCCCAATTTCCACCAAAATCTATCACACATGATCGAAGCATATCTTCCAGAGTTTGGATTGTCCTTTCACTTTGTCCGTCTGTTTGAGGATGATATGCAGTGCTTAGATTTAGTCGAGTTCCCATTGCTTCTTGGAAACTAGTCCAGAAATGGGAAGTGAAACGACTATCCCTATCTGAAACAATGGAGAGTGGAACTCCATGTAAGGATACTACTTCATCTACATACAACTTTGCCAACCTTTCCATGCTAAAGGTTTCTTTCATAGCTAGGAAGTGAGCTGATTTGGTTAATCGATCCATAATTACCCAAATCGTATCATTACCTTTTCTGGTTTTGCGCAACTTAGTAACAAAATCCATTGTTATGAGTTCCCATTTCCATACAGGCATTTCTAATTGTTGTAGTAGACCTGAAGGTTTCTGGTGTTCTGCCTTAACTTGTGAACAAGTAAGACACTTAGAAACATATCGAGCTATGTCATTTTTCATTCCTATACACCAAAAGTTATTTCTTAAATCTTGGTACATTTTATTGTTTCCAGGGTGCATGGTATACCTAGATTTATGGGCTTCTTCCAAAATCTTATTTCTTAATTCTCCCTGCTTAGGTATCCAAATTCTTCTTTTGTGGAATCTCCAAATTTCATCAGCTCCTTGTTCTAATTCTTTTATTCGTCCTTTCATTCCTTCAGTATCATCCTTGATTGTTGTTTCTTGAAAATGCTTTAGTTGTTCCATTAAATCTAACTGTAGATTTAATCTAAGAGCACGAACTCGTTGTTGTTTCTCATGGTACTTACGACTTAAGGCATCTGCAACTACATTTGCCTTTCCTTCGTGATACTGAATATCACAATCGTAGTCACTTAGGATTTCCATCCATCTCGTTTGCCTCATGTTTAACTCTTTTTGCCCATATATATATCTTAAACTTTTGTGATCCGTATAGATAGTAAATTTACTTCCGTACAAATAATGTCTCCAAATTTTAAGAGCAAAAATTATGGCGCCTAACTCTAAGTCATGAGTCGTATAGTTTTCCTCGTGCTTTTTCAATTGCATTGAAGCATACGCAATTACCTTCTTGCGTTGCATTAGCACACATCCTAATCCTAGTTTTGAAGCATCACAGTAAACTTCAAAATCTTCAGTTCCTTCTGGTAAAGCTAGGATTGGGGCATTTGTTAACTTTTTCTTTAGAATCCTAAAAGCTTCTTCTTGCTTAGGTCCCCATTCAAACTTAACTGCTTTACAGGTTAGCTTAGTTAATGGTACAGCTATCTTGGAAAAATCCTTAATAAACCGTCTATAGTATCCGGCTAAACCTATAAAACTTCTAATTTCCATTGCGGATTGCGGAACCTTCCATTTGGTAATTGCCTCTATTTTAGCAGGATCTACATGAATGCCTTCGTGATTCACCATGTGACCTAGGAATTGCACTTCTTGCAACCAAAATTCACACTTCGAGAATTTGGCGTACAACTTCTCTTTTCTTAACAAGGTTAAGAGTGCATGCAAGTGCTGACAATGCTCGTCCTGACCTTTGGAATAAATAAGTATATCATCGATAAAAACAATTACAAATTTATCCAAGTACGGTTTACAGATTCTATTCATCATGTCCATGAATGCGGCGGGTGCATTCGTTAATCCAAAGGGCACGACCGTAAACTCATAATGACTATACCTAGTTCTGAAAGCAGTTTTAGGTATGTCTTCTTCTTGTACCTTCAATTGATGGTATCCGGAGCGTAAATCGATCTTAGAAAAGTATTTAGCTCCTTGAAGTTAATCGAAAAGATCATCAATCCTAGGTAATGGGTATCGATTCTTAATTGTAATCTTATTCAATTCTCTATAATCAATACACATTCTCATCGAACCATCCTTCTTCTTCTTCTTCACAAACAACACTGGTGCTCCCCACGGGGATGAACTAGGTTGTATGAAACCTTTACTTAGTAATTCATCCAATTGCTTTTTCAGTTCTAACATTTCTGTGGGTGCTAACCGATAAGGTGCCTTGGCTATTGGTGTAGTTCCTGGAATTAGATGAATTCTAATTTCTACTTCCCTATCTGGTGGTAATCCTGGTAACTCTTCGGGGAATACATCTAGGTATTCTGAAACTACAGGAATCTGCTTAAGTTCTTTACCCTTAGTACTAATGATTACTGAAATTATATATACTATTCCTTGCTTCCGTTCATAACTAGCAACTTTCATTACTGATATGAACTTCATGGGCTTATGTGGTTTATCTCCTGTAATCATGATTACTTCTCCAGTAGGTGCCTGAATCTCTATAGAATTTTTATCAGAAAGGATTCGAGCATGGTTGGCTACTAACCAATCCATTCCTAATACGACATCGAATCCAGTTAAATTCATTGGCAATAGGTTTGCATGAAATTTATGACCTGAAAGTTTTATATTTTCTTTTTGCAAAACCTTATCTATATTAATAGAATTTCCGTCTGCCGTTTCGACTGTAAAAATCTGCCTAAGGTTGGTTAGGGGTAAGTTAAGAGCTTGGCAGAATGAAGTATTTATAAAACTTTGGTTTGCACCAGAGTTAAATAATACTTTTGCTTAAATGTTGTGAACTAAGAACGTACCAGCTATCACATCTGGAATGAGTTCTGCCTCCTGAGTAGTTAATTGGAATGCACGAGCATTTTTCTTGGTAGCTACGTCGGCTGGTTTAGCTTTATTGTCTGCTGGTTTAACCAACTTAGGGCATTCTGATTTAAAATGTCTTGTTTCTCCACATTTATGGCAGACCCTTGTTTTCTTTCTGCAGTCTTCTTCGCGATGTCCTACGACTTTGCAAAAGTTGCAGATTACATTACATCTTCCATAATGTTTCTTTTTGCAATTTCTGCAGAAGGGCGGAGTTGAAGATTGCCATGTTCCTCTTTTCCTGAAACTGCTGTTATTACCCGTACGAAATCCTTGGGTAATTTTCTGAGCCAGTTCCTTTTTCCTGTTTTCATCTCTTGTGCGTACCAGTTCGTCAGTTAGGGTGTTAGCTAATTCCACCACGTCGTCAATAGTACGAGGTCTCGCAGCTTTAACGATATTACGAATTTCGCCAATCAGTCCCCAAATATAGCGAGAAATGAGTACCGGTTCTGGCGAAGCCAGTGTTGGTACCACTCTAGCATATTCAAAGAATGTCGAAGTATACCCGCGACAATCTACACCCATCATTCGATGATTTAGGAATTTATTCGCCATTTGATCTTTTTCATATTCGGGACAGAATTTTCTTTCTACAAGACTCTTAAATTCTTCCCAGTTCATGGCATAGGCCATATTTCTTCCTTTGGCTTGAAGTACCGTATTCCACCATTCTAGCGCCCCTTCTTTGAGAAGATTCGACGCGTACATGACCTTGTCGTCCTTGTCACATTTACTTATTGTAATCACTGCCTCGGTTTTCTCTAACCAACGCAGTGCCGCAGTCGCTCCTTCTTTGCCTGCAAATTCAGCGGGTTTACAAGCAAGAAATTCTTTGTAAGTGCAACCAGGCGTTGCAGCTTTCATTTTCTTAGGGAGCGGAACTTGCCGTGGATCATTATCGTGATTAGTATGATTACCGCCTCCGTTTACGCTATTACTGAAGTTATCTTCAGAAATACGTTTGCTAGGAATGATTTGTTGAGGTTCAACAGGTTTCTGGGCAGCAGCAAGTATTGCTGGAATAGCATTGGCTATTCCTTGAGCAACGATATTTTCTATATCTTGCCTAGTCATAAATTGATCCTCCGGGTGTTGCTCAAATTGGTTAACCTCATTAAGTGGTTCATTATTAGCGTTTTCCATCTGATAATTAATATATATAATTTATTAGTATCGAATAAATAACAATTATACACAAAACAATCATACAAATTTTACAACACACATATAGCCAAAACTATCGATTTCTCGATTCTCATTTTTATATTTTATAATATGCATCAATACACACCATTATCTTACAAAGTTTTATTTGTAGTTATTTTACAAGATTATATTTTACTATTATTATTATACAATCATAGTTTCACAACCCCACTATCCCTCGTCAGTTGGCATTTCAATAACGACGTTTCCTCTCATCGTATTTCCAGGAGATCTGTTCTCCTACTTCCCTGATCCTATTTCCTGCATCCACCAGCTCCTCGCCAAAGTGGCGGAGTTCAGCTAAATTTTCATTGCTCATTGGTGGGTTTGGTATAGGTTCTGGGTCGAACTGAGGGAGAAAGGTATAAGGATTGTTGAGAAGGTTTTGGAACTGCCAATCATTGGTCCACCACTCATCTATTCCTAAAGGTTGGGTGTGGATTATAGGTTCTGGGATTGTTGGTTCCAAGTTCATTGGTAGTTGTGTTTCAGCAGAATATGGGTAGAGATTATTATTGATAGGCCTGACGACATCACAATTTGCCAATGCTTGATCCAATTCCTCCTGAAATGGTAGCTCCTCGTCTTGTCTAGAGCTTTCCCCAATTTCCATCTCTATTTGCCTAGAACCTTCTCCAATCTCCATTTCTATCTGCCTAGAACCTTCCCCGGCTTCAATCCCCTTTCCTTTATCTAAGGGATTTTCTATTTTGGGAATCTTCCTAGTTGCGGGTTTCCTCCTGCGCACATGCCTCCATCCCACAAATCTTCTCCTTTTCTTAGGCTTGGGTTTCTCCGGAGGTGGAGCGTTGAATTCCATAGGTTCTTCTATGTCGGGTATATAACCAGTGAAATCTCTAGAAACCTCTATTTTCACCAGATAGAGATTGAGATTTTGAAGGGCTTCAGACAAGTCATTCATGCTGTTTAGCATATATGCAAAATACACAAAAATTACTAAGTTAGAATTTTATAACAAAATTTCATAGATAACCTTTAAATATTATTGCATATCGTGTGACTAATTTAAAGAACAACTGACAATTAAAACATATTAGGGTTTACTGTACTGGATAAGGTTTCTGGCTTGTAGGTGATAAAGGTGCTAAAACTTGAGTCAGAGTATTAAAGATTTGCATTTACTGCTACAGTTGCTAGCATATAAAGATCTGCCCATTTTTCATCTAACTTGTCTTCCCATGGTGGGTTACTGCCTAGTTCTTGGGTTTTCTGATTAACTCTCTTTTCTTTTGGTTGTGATTTCTTTAATTTCTCCTGACTTTTCCTAATAATCCATTTTCTTTTATTAGGAGAAAGTGGTTCCTCATATTGTGCCTTTCGAACAAATATTCCTTCATCAGGATCTGTTGGGTATTTTGAGGAATTTGTTTCGGATGAACTTCCCTTCTCATTTGATGACCTATCTAATTTAAGATAGATGTTTGAAAGCTTTTACTTACCCATACTGTACACAAATATTCAAATAATAAAACACATAATCACAAAAATAGCAATCAGTAAAATTAAGTATTTTCTAAATACTTAATTGGCTTAAATCAGTTGCTCTGATACCACCTTTTTCTGTCACGACCCCCGACCCGGTTTGACCCGTTTCAGGAGCCGCATGACAGAAAATCCCGTGGTACTTAATTAATTGAGTTAACAGCGGAAGATTTCATCAGGATCTTTTTAAAACTGAAATTTCCCGATTATTTTATTTCTCAATTCGGGATACATCCCCGGTAATTTACATTCATATGATTTCACTGAGAAATCTTTATTTTACAAAACATGTTTCTTTATTTTATATTGAGCCACCTCATTAAGCTTGTAGTGCTTCGCGACACTTTTCCTGGATCACAACAGATCACCTGAAACATGTTTGAAAAAGGTTTTGTCAGCGGGAAATACTGGTGAATCATTCTTTTTACTAAAACGACGCGTTTGTTATAATTTACAGTATTAAGAGCAATTACAATGTTTCCATATATCAACCAACTACCCACAGTATTTGTCACTCGACCATCCATTGGTAACCTCATTGTCCAATGGTGTCTGTGACTATGGTCATATCACCCCTTGGCTAACTCGTTGTCCAATGGTGAAGTTTATCAAGTATTGTATACAAATCCAACATATCGGCTGTAATTTGGTGATTACAAAGACTTAATCCCTGTAATTATAACTTTGAAAGTAAACAGGATTTTGAAATCAAATTTGATAAAAAGAGAATGACTCACTTTGCATATTTAATATGAACAGAGCTTAGCCTACTGATTAGCCTTGATAACCTAGTTTAAATAACAATGCACACAAACTAGGTTAGTAACTAATACAACATTTACGATAAGTCACGAGATTGAAACCTTCACAACGAATGACAAAGTGCGATACTTAAACATCCATCAAATTCATGACGAATGACAAAGCATAACCCTAATTTGGGCAGCACTTAAACATCCATTGGATTGATTTCTATCGATCAGACATTAAATCGTATCAGCGATCAAGTTATTACCCTGTATTGCGGCAGCGTTTTGTGATTTGTGTGTTTTTGTAGTAATCAGGCAATATCTCAACGTACGTATTGAATTTCTACGTCGAACCAACGCAGAATGTCATGTCCCAAGCCCCTACATTTATACTTAAAAATTGTCCCCCTCGCGTGTCGCGAGGGGTCACCTGGGCGGCGTCGCGCGGCGCGAGGGACACCCTACTACCATAGGGTAGCCTCGTGTCCAGGTAGCTCAGGTGAGTTGGTCGCTCGTTAATTTTCGAATCACACGTAAAAATGTTTGGATATTATCAACTAGGGTTTACACCCCTGAGTTTTAGGGGCCCTAATCCTGATTCCGATTGTTCTGAAAATTTTAGGGTTTATGCAGAATCACTTGGGTGTCTTAATTAGGGTTTCCTATCGGACAAATTAAAATAATAAATAGAACTTTTGATGAGAGTTGTTATATCCTCCCCACCTTAATAAAAATCTCGTCCTCGAGATTCATTGGAACAAGTAGGGGTATTTTCGCTTCATCTCTGATTCCAGCTCCCAAGTGTATTCAGGTCCTCTCTTTAAAATAATAAATGCGTGTCACTTATTTGTCAGATTGTCAACCTCGATTGTGTCAGTCTATGGGACGGGTATGACTTGGGACCTTAAATTGCTAATTCGGTAAGGGATTCAATGGTGATTTGTTAATAAGGTGAGTAGTGTTTGTGACGGTTGCTTGAGGACAATCAATGTTAAGTGTGGGGATATGATGGAGAGTGTGAAACCCGAGTGTTAACGTGCTTATCTTGTGTGGTTTATTGCCGTTTACGTGATTATATACTTTGAATATGTTAACTACGAGTTCTTGTGGTTTTACAGGTTAATCAGCGTAATTCGGTAAAGTTGAAACGTTTAGTGATGAAGCAGAATATCCGGGAGTAATAATCAAGTGAATCACATCATGCGGTAGATATTTCAGGTGGAAGAGATAGCTAAATGTGCAAGAAACGTGTAGCAACGAAGTTACGGCTATGTTCAGCAAACAACAAAAATCAAACAGCAGCCTTAGACTGTAACCTACGGTCTAAAAGCATAGGCTACGGTTGCATAAAGTTTGGCAGCGAGCAGATTGTATTTGAAGGGGTACCAAGGCATTAATTAAAAAGGAAAAACACTTATGATCAACATCACGTGCAAATATAGGAGGCTCATTATTTTTAATAAATGAAACATGATATAGGGGTTGATGGACATAAATTGTGGAGCAGCATAATATATCAAAAACATCATCATCACATGGATTGAAGTAACATTAAAGAAATCAACAATATCAGGGGGTCATGTGAGCTTGGCACAGACTCTCTTGGGCGGCACATGCAATTTTAGTGGATGTAGACATTTGAGGGATGATGGACTTCACGATTGGACAGGTTGGTCTCGTGAAGGAAAGTCAACAACCCATTATCATACATACATATATTGGCGGCAGACAAGTGTTGAGGGATGATATTTCAACATAAGATACAACATTACTAAAATCATCAAATCATCATCACATGGGCTGAATTCTTTTTGGGCCGCCATATTCAGGAGAGGAGATTTGTGGATTTATGTGATTGGGCCGCCAACATCAAAGGCAGAAAAGACATGTGGGCCGATTCAGGGAGTAGGGACGTGACTTTTGAAGGGCAATTAATTAAAATAACATCATCACATCATCAGATCTCGACGAAAAAGAAGAAAAGGGTTTTTCAACCGGGGATGACCGAAGCTAAGCTATTAAAGATCAACAACCTATCATGAGCGGCTAAATCTCTCGTGTACACTTCGGGTGAATGATTCTTGTGAGACACTTTTAATTCTAGTTTCTGTTTTGTATTGAGATTTGGATTTGTAGTCGGGTGACAGCCGACTATTTGCGTGATTATATTATTTGTGTGACAGACAAATCCTGAGTGACTGTCAGAGTTATAATTATGTTTTGAATCCAACTATGCTTTTGTTGATTGAATGATTCCTATGTATGTTTGTTTTAATATTTATCTGATCAATTAATATTAAGATTTTGAACTGTATAGGTAATTGGTAGATGTGACAGATTTACTATTCAATCAATAGCATCCAATAAAATCAGAACTAGGTTATTAGTAATTACAGAATCTGAATCCCGGGGTGATCACTTTTTCTCATCATTGTTTATTACAACTCAACCTTTTTCTTAATTTTTATTCGTTAGTTTAGATAATTCTTATAATCAATCACACCGATTTTCCAATTCGGTAGTAATTAATTAATACTTTTCATTCGACACTTTCCACAATCCTCCTCTGGTTCGATATCCGACTTACTCTAGCTACTAGTTTATTTCGGTTTTTGCATGTTACTAACGACAGACATCAAAATGGCGCCGTTACCGGGGAGGCGTGCGCAAAGTGTTTAGTGTTAAGTTATTAGTAAAATAGATAAAAAAAATCCAAAAATAGTGTCAGTTTTGTTTTGTTTTGTTCAAATTTATGCGTGGTGCTTGTGTTTTTGTGTTTGTGCAGGATGACAGATCTTACAATATTCTGCAGCTCTCTTAGATGCATTTGGTGTAGGGAACCACCGTGTATCGGTTGCCACGAGGCCCGATTTAGACGGGAAATAGCGAAATGGGAAGAACCACCGATGCCTTGCTATGATAATCCTTCCCCTACACCATATTTCTATGATTCTGATACAACGGTGGAGGATGGTTATTACTCTGACGGATGGGCTCGGGATGAGGATGCTTATTATGAACCAAGGACGGATGGACAATGTTTCTGTTGCGGTCGTAATCATATTTATGATTATGATGATGTGTGCACGGTATATTTAGAAAATCCAGAGTATTGGAATAAAAAAATGATGGATGCGTACATCTCAACACCGTATCAGGGATACCGACAGTATCATCCCGAGGAATATCCTGAGCCCGAGGGTGTGTATGCTTATCAGACCGAGGAGGAGAAAAAGCTTGCTATGTTGGAAGCGAGTTTGTCCAACCTCGGGCAGTATTTATTAGCACCCAACCTTTCCGATGAAGATCGAATCAGCTGCCTAGTTTCCAAGTGTCAGAAGTTAAAAATGAAGATAGGAATAGAAGAGTGTCTCTCACCATTACCTGATGATATTAGAGATTATTCTCACATGGAGGAGGAGGTTGTGGAGGATAATACCACACCAATGAATCCTTTATCTGATGAAGAGTCACTGGTGGATCAGATGGTGTGTGAGGATGAGGAGGCAGAGCAGTCTGATGAGATGAAGGTGTGTACCGAACCTCTCCCCATATCAATCATTCAAATTAATAAGTGTGGGGAAGAGGGTTCGAGGAAGAAGATGAGAAGGGTGAAACAACAAGACATCGGTGTATATCTCGTGAAGTGGATTAGTGAAACCCGCAGGTGCAGTCTGAACATGCCAATTATACTGACGAATTTATGGAGATGGCATGTAAATTTCCGGGCATTTGTTGGAAATGTTTTGGGTAAGTGTGCATTGAGACCACCGTAGCGGAAATCAGGTACGGTCTGGCTGAAGACCTTTAAACTTAGCGCTCTCGGGAGGCAGCCCGAGGATGTAGAGTATTGTATTGTATTTGTTCTTTTGTTTTGTTCTGTTTTGTTTTGGTGTTGGTTCTGTTTTGGCAGGTTACTACGTTCCATCTTCATGGATGCAATGAATCAAGTGTGGGGATGTTTGGCAACATCCCCGGTGAGATCTCAAAGAATCCATGAGGGGCGTATGTTCCGGTTAGATCGCAACAGTTACACCGCCACAGACACTCACTTGTTTTCTGATCAGGTGCATGTGTTTATCTATCCTGTGTTTTATTTGTTTTCGTGTACTTGGTGGTGTGAAATTTTTGTGTTGGGAATGGTGTTAGGTGTCGCGTCGAGTTAATTGGTTGTTAGCCGTTCATGGTTTGCGGGTGGTATCTCTCGAGTTTAGAGTATAAATTGCACCATACATTGGGGACAATGTATCCTAAGTGTGGGGATGCGGTAACTCGAGAAAAGGGTTGGTAAGATTGTGATCTCAATTGCTTGGAAGGGTTGAAATTGTGAAAAATTGAAAAATTTTAAAAATTTTTGTTTTTTAAGTATGCTTGAACTACATGAAAACCAACATTTTCAATTGCTAATGGGTTCCTTGCTGATATTAAACTAACTTAGATCCCTAGTCATGATTGTCCCTTTAAGTTTCATGAGAGTATTTCTGACATGTTTTTAAAAATTATTGAGAAGAGATGCCTAACTAGGGGTAACATGCTTTAGGAATTACACATGCTACGTGTCGGCAACCTATATCCCTTTTGTTCGGTGAGAGATTCGAGCCTACTAGATTGTTAGTTGAATTACAATAACTGTTCATTTGTTGAGAATAGGCCATATGTTGCTTTGTATTAGAACTTGTGTGGTTTGATACGTGCCGAGACTGTGGTTTGGCGTATGCACATAAATGATAAAGGCATTAGGATCCCTTCCATTGTGTTATTTGTTGATTGTTTATCCACCCACCTTAGTTAACCATGTTGAGCCTTATACCTTTGATTTGTTACACCTTTGTTTTACTCGTTTGATTACCAATCATGAATGACAATTGTGTGTGAGATATCTGTTGAAAAAAAAATGAAACGAAAAAAAAAAGAGAGAAAAAAAAAACAAAAAAAAAATTTATTGTTATGTTCGTGTTAAATAAATGGGTCGAAAATAACCCAAAGTGTTAGTATCATTGTGAATAAGTTGTCATAATTTGGTATTCGTTTGTGTTCGCCATATAAACATAAAAATCCAAAAATACATCCTTACCTTTACCCTTAACCCAAAAGTCCTTTTGATATGTGTTACGTTATTTGACACAGTGGAGGTGTGATTGCATTCAAGCTTATGATTACAAGGTAAGACCTTTACCAAACCGTTCCCTTAACCCCCGACCAGGTAGCCAACATACCTCCATATAGACCGTGGAGATATGAATGGTGAAAATCTTTTATTTTATATAGACAGTAAAATAATGCCAAGACACCACGGACAAACGACAAGGAAAGATCACCTTCAACATAAGTAACTAGTTATTAAAGTCATTAATACAAAACCAAATAAAAAGTGCAAAAGATTAGAAATAAAAAGTATTATACTAGACACTTTGTCTTCACCAAGTGATGTAAGAGACTTAGGCAAACATGGCCTTGATTGTCAAGAACTCTTACGATCAATCTTGGATCCCGAGACGACTCACACACTCTATGATGGACAATGGATGATGGTGGTGGATGATGGTGTTATGGTGGTGGTGGGTGGTGGGTGAAGTGTGAGAGAGGTGGTGTGCCAAGGGATGAGTTGAAATGAAACCAAACACTCCTATTTATAGGCTGGACAGAAGGCTGGGCACGGCCCCGTGTCCGCTGGGCTCGCCCCCGTGCCTGTCTGACACTCTCTCTCTTCATTAATTGTAATTCGCAATTACAATTAATGCGCCTGCTGTACTTTCGCCACGCCCCCGTGTTCACTGGACACGGCCCGTGGTGGGCAATAGAAGCTTCTATAGGTTTGTCTTTTCTGCTGCTTCTTGGGCACGGCCCCGTGCTGGCTGAGCACGGGGCGTGTTCAGTCTTCTGCCTTCTCTATTTTGCTTGGGAAGATGCCGTTGAGGGGTCGGGCAGTCCACTTATGTTCCTTTTCTTGTATTTATGTTAGATTTAGCTGTCTTTTTGCTTCTTTTGTGAATTTGAGCTCATTTAATCCTGAAAATACAAAAGGAAGACAAAAACACTCTTTTTCCAACATTAGTACTTAAAAAGTGTTAGTTTTATGCCTCATTTAATGTAATTTATATGTTGCATTTTACACACATCAAATACCCCCACACTTGAACTTTTGCTTGTCCTCAAGCAAAACTCTTTAATATGTGGCTTACACTCCCAAATGGAATGGGTAGAAGAGAAGGTTTTGGGCTTGTCATAGAGTGTTGGGAATCCAAGATCTTTTTGGGTTTTATTTTTATCTATTTACAATCTTATTCGTTATGATTTGTTTAGAACTTTTCATAGGAGAAATTACTTATTTGGGCATAACATGCCTTTTTAAAATTCCATTTATATACAAGTTCACATACCTCACGGGAGAAATCACTCACACTCGGCCGAAGGTGTATTTTTAGTGAATCACTCGAGAGCGGCATGGAACTTATTCCTACCATAGGCTTGCCAAGCAATCAATCCTCCTCCTTTTTAACTTTTATACCTTTGTAAATATCAAGAGGACTTTGTGGGTGAAGGGTTAGGCTTGGGTTAAAGGTAGGTGGTTGGGTTAGTGGTTAGTAGAAAAAGGGTGAAAAAGCGTAACAAGTGTCGGTTTTCGTAGGATTTTCTATTTTTTTTGTAACTTTTTATTCTGATGAAGCTTTTATTCAAACAAAGTTATTTTTGATGGATTTGTTTGTTTATTTTCTTTTGCTTCATCATCAACACATTTTTTTTTTCAATCATACGGAAAAAAACCGAACTTGTTACTAAAACAAAGGGTTAAAAATGAAAAAGGTTTTGGTGGGTAAAAAGGGTTTTGGGTTATGAAATGAAAAGGTTTAGGCTCAAAGGGGCTAACTAGGGGGATTTTTTGGTAGGTGGTAAAAGAAAAAGAAAAAATAATGGTGTAGAAGAAAAAAAAGGGTTAGTCCTAATGCCTCCATCATTTACTTACTCGGGTTTAAGTTGATAAGGACCGGGAATGTATCGTCATGGCAAGTTCTAGAGTCGTAAGAACCAAGCGGCTATTCACACAAGAAACGAAAAATGAGCATTTAGTCTAAAGATGTAAATTTGTATGCTCAATAAAGGCTCAAAACTCACTTTTGTGGGAATGGGTTTTTATGTGATCAAGTATATATAATCAAATTTTAACTAAGCTTGTCATGCCGTTTCATAATTTTCTTATGTTGGTTATTTTTATCACGACGCTCTTGGTTGTAAATTTGTAAAAATATAACCTTATTAATCTTATGATTCCAAACTTAAACTTTAGACAAGTAAAAAAAATGAAAATTTTTGAAAAAAATTGGGGTGTTTAGCGGTTCCAATAGAGTTTTGTGTAAGGCTTGTTATTAGGACTTGCAAAATTTCAAGGTTTTAGCATCCCCCCCACACTTAAATTACACATTGTCCTCAATGTGTCCCAAAATAAGTTTTTAGGTTGATTGAATGTGTAAACATGTGTAAAAAGCAAAAATTTTGTGTTACTGGCAACCTGGACACGACCCCGTGTTGAGTGGACACGACCCCGTGTTCAGGTGCCAGTAACGAGAACTTACAGAAGGTGAACACGGGGGCGTGTTGGCTGGACACGACCCCGTGTCTATCAAGGTCTGCAGAATCTAAACAAACAGCAGGTTCTGGGGAATGGGCACGGGGGCGTGTCGGTTGGACACGACCCCGTGTGGACAGTCTGCAAATTCGAAAAACAAGTTTCTTTCTTCGTTTTTCCAGTCCCGGCTTTAAGAGTACTAATGCTTAGTACTTTAAGCCCCAAATGTACCTGCTTACCCAATAAACACTCCAACAAAACAAAGCAAACATCCTACTTTTACCAAAGTTAACATCCATGTCAAAGTTAAAATAAATGCAGAAAATAAAAGAAGTTAGGAAAAGTAAATTGCTCAACATTTGGCACGCAGGCCATTAATTGTTCAAGATTAAAAAGGGTTAACCTGGGGAGTCATCAATCAACCGCTTCCTCCTCTGCTCCTCTCGCCTACTCCATAGCATCGTCATCATCGTCATCATCCCCTCCATGGCGTGCAATGTGGTCTCGTATGTATCCAACATCGTCTTGGATCTCGGATAGGTTTCTCTCGATAGCCCCGACCCGGTGGTAGGTGTTGCTCGCCATGTTATAGGTGTTCCTAGTACACATAAGGTTTTCCTGCAACAAATCATGCAAACTTTGAAAGTTAGGAAAACCGCCTCCCGACGAGGATGATTGGCCCGGATCACCGTGGGGTTGGTATTGGTACTGATGATGCTGCGGAGCTGGGAGGACAAGCGCTTCTTGCGGGTTCCATGCATGACCTTGCATCCTTTGGAAGGCTACCGTCCCGTCTTCTGCCTCATAAATCAGGTTCATTGAGCGGCATATGTTAATATCCACCGTACCCGACCATGGGCTCCTCTCAAATGCCCTAGGTATGTGGGCGAAGTGCTTGAAGAGACGGTACACCCATCCCCCAAACAAAATAGGCGTCGGCGCATTAGCAAGGCGGTTGTGATGCATGTTTCGGAGCATGAGGAACGGAACATCGAGCGGCCTGCGGTTGTGAATGCAGTGAAGGAGAACCAAATCTCTTAACCCAATGACGCCACTACTGTCATGCCTTTGGCTAAGAGAGTAGCCGAGGAGCCTATGAATGTATCTGTATAGCGGATCCCTCAGCTTTGTACTCTTAGTGCTGCTCGGATTGTAGAACCCTTCTCCAATCTGAGCCCACATGGCTTGGCGTTCGTTGACACCTACCTCCCCCAGTATTTTCTTCGTTTCCCGCATCCTCTTCCGCATACAACCCTATAATCGACCCAAACTGTGCCATAGAGATCGAATACTTCGTTCCGCCGCATCGGAAAGCTACCCCGTCATTGTCGAACGGGTCGCACCTCGAGTTGAATGTGAAGGTGCTATAGAATTCCAATGTGCATTCGTGGACGAAACGGAGCCGAGTTGTTAGGGCGACTCTGAGTGGTCCCGTGACAATGTTGTTGAAACGGTCAATTTGATTCACCATGGTTAGCAATTCCATGCAAGCTTGCCTCGGGTATTCCTCCGGCCTTGTTTGAAGAATTTCGTATCGAGCTCTTGCATCGAGCTCATTGGCGTTAAATCTTGTGAACTTCCTGGCCATCTGCAAGAATACACCAAAAGTTAGCACGAAACAAAAATATTTTCGGACAAAACTGCAAACAGCGGGCTGGACACGACCTCGTGTTCAGCGGACACGGCCCCGTGTTCAGCGGACACGGCCCCGTGTCCACGTGTCTGTTACTAAAAAATTCCATTTTTCGACCCGGTTTCGAAAACTTGAAAATTTTTGGTCCTATAGGTGCGGTTTCCCCCGAAAATGAAACCCTAAGTGCCGTTTTTCCCAAAATATCACGTTTACCCAATCAATTTTATCTTTTTCGGTTCGAGAACAAGGGTTTGGGGTTTTTATGAGAAATTGGGTGAATCTATGAACAATACACGTGTATCTACTTCCCTTAACACTAATCTAACTAAATGCAAACAGATCTAAACAAAAATTTGAGGTTCGATCCGGATGATCTTCAAGAACCCTAGATTTTCCCCCAAATTTTTGGTGGTTTAACTACATGCAAGTAACTAATCTAACTACTAAAAGTGATAGAATCATACCTTGATGTTGTTAGAGCGATAGGAGATGTTGAAATTCTGCGAAAAATCGCCGGAAACCAGAGCTTTTTCGGGGAAACGGGGCGTGTGGAATGAAGTAACTGTTTTGAAAAAGGGGATTTATCCCGACTGCAGCGCGGACACGGCCCCGTGTCCATCGGACACGGCCTCGTGCCGAGCGTGGTTTTGAAATATATATATATATATTTAAGTGCTCGTGTGAGTGCCCTCTTTTTCCCATAAGCTATGGTTAGAAAACTTACCGCTTTATTTTGTTGTCTCAATCGTTCGTAACTTACCAGGCATGATGTTTTTATTCCTCCACCGTTTGAAGCGAGATCTCTTCTTCTTCATCCTCAATGAATCCTTGATAGAGTTTCAGCCGTTGGCCATTGACTTTAAATGGAGGTCCATTTCGAGATTTAATTTCTACTGCATCGTGTGGAAAAATATGGGTGATGGAAAAAGGTCCTGACCACCTAGATTTTAATTTACCAGGAAACAATCGAAGTCGTGAATTAAACAAAAGAACTAAATCTCCTACCCGAAATTCATTAGGTTTAATATGTTTGTCATGCAAATTTTTCATTCGTTCCTTATAAATTTCAGAGTTTGAGTATGCATAATTCCTAAGTTCGTCTAATTCATTTAATTGACAAAATCGATTTTTACCAGCAAATTCTAAATCTAAGTTTACATTTTTGATTGCCCAGTAGGCTTTGTGTGCAATTTCTACTGGTAAGTGACAACTTTTTCCACAAACTAGCTTATATGGGGTTGTACCTATTGTTGTTTTATAAGCAGTTCGAAAAGCCCATAAAGCATCATCTAATTTATCAGCCCATTCCTTTTTATTTATCCCTACGGTTTTTTCAAGTATTCGTTTTAAACCTCTATTAGTCACTTCGGCTTGTCCGTTGGTTTGAGGGTGATATGCTGTTGAGACCCGGTGATAGACCCCATATCTTGTTAAAAAAATTTCGAGTTGATGGTTGCAAAAATGGGTACCTCTATCACTTATTAAAGCTTTTGGTGTGCCAAAACGAGAGAATAATTTTTTCAGAATTTTTACCACGACTCTTCCATCATTTGTTGGAAGTGCCTCGGCCTCGGCCCATTTAGACAAGTAATCTACTGCCACAAGTATATATTTGTTTCCTTTCGATGGTGGGAAAGGTCCCATAAAGTCGAGTCCCCACACATCAAAAATTTCACAAACAAGAATGCCATTTTGTGGCATTTCGTTTTTGGAAGAAATATTACCTGTTCTTTGGCAAGCATCACATGTTTTTACAAGACTTTGGGCGTCTTTGTAAATGGTTGGCCAATAAAATCCTGAATCAAATACCTTTCGTGCGGTACTAGCAGCACCATGATGTCCTCCGTATGGACCTTCATGACAATGGCGGAGAATTCTTCGTGCCTCACTACCATGTACGCATCGTCGGACGAGTTGGTCGGCACACATTTTGAAAAGATATGGATCTTCCCAAAAGTAGTGTTTCACATTGGCAAAGAATTTTTTTCTTTGATGATGCGGCCACCCTTTTGCGACTATACCGCTAGCTAGGTAGTTAGCATAGTCGGCGTACCATGGTTCTTCCTTGTATTCCACCATTTCCAGGGACTCAGTTGGGAATTTTTTGTTGATTTGCTCGTCCCTGGTTGTTTCCAAAGCTGGGTCTTCTAAGCGTGAAAGATGATCTGCAGCGGTGTTTTCTGCTCCTCTTTTGTCCTTGATTTCAATGTCAAATTCTTGGAGGAGTAGAATCCAACGAATCAAACGTGGTTTTGCATCTTGCTTTTTGAAGAGATATCGGATGGCTGCATGATCTGTATAAACTATAGTTTTAGAAAGAATAAGATAAGAGCGAAATTTATCAAAAGCAAATACCACAGCTAGTAACTCTTTTTCAGTTGTTGTGTAATTTTCTTGTGCATCATTTAGTGTTTTACTAGCATAATAAATTGGGTGGAAATGCTTTTCTTTTCTTTGTCCCAAGACAGCTCCAACTGTAAAGTCACTAGCATCACACATGATTTCGAAAGGAAATTTCCAATCAGGCGCTATCATGATAGGTGCATTGACTAACATTTCTTTTAAGGTGAGAAATGCTTGATTGCAATCATTGTCAAAGATGAAAGGAGCATCTTTTTCAAGTAATTTTGTTAGAGGTCTAGAAATTTTAGAAAAGTCTTTGATAAACCGCCTATAGAATCCGTCATGCCCTAGGAAACTTCCGATAGCTCGTACTGAGGATGGAGGTGGTAATCTAGAAATGGTATCTATTTTGGCTCGATCCACCTCCATTCCTTCGCTTGAGATCTTGTGACCGAGTACTGTTCCCTCCGTTACCATGAAATGGCATTTTTCCCAATTAAGGGCGAGGTTAGTTTCCTCACATCGGGATAGCATTCGTTCAAGGTTATCGAGGCATTGGTCATATGAATCCCCAAAGATAGAAAAGTCATCCATGAAGACTTCCATTGTCTTTTCTATCATGTCATGGAAGATGGCTACCATGCAACGTTGGAATGTTGCCGGGGCATTACATAGACCAAACGGCATGCGTCGATAAGCAAAAGTTCCATAGGGACAAGTGAAAGTTGTCTTTTCTTGGTCTTTGGGTGCTATCGGGATTTGAAAGTAACCTGAAAAACCATCCAAGAAACAATAAAATTTATGACTGGATAGTTTTTCTAACATTTGATCAATGAACGGTAAAGGAGAGTGATCCTTTCTTGTTGCTTCATTTAATCGTCTATAATCTATACATACTCTCCATCCTGTGACGGTTCTCGTTGGTATTAATTCATTTTTCTCGTTAGTTATTACCGTCATACCTCCTTTCTTTGGAACTACTTGGACGGGACTCACCCAAGGACTATCGGAGATAGGATAGATAAGTCCGGCATCAAGTAGTTTGATGACTTCGTTTTTAACCACTTCTTGAACATTTGGATTTACTCGACGTTGTGGTTGTATGACCGATTTGTAGTCATCATTCATCAAAATTTTGTGTGTGCACATAGAAGGACTAATTCCTTTTATGTCTACAAGTTTCCAAGCTATTGCGTTTTTATGTTTTTTCAAAAGATTAATTAATTTTTCCTTTTCTAAGTTATCTAATTTAGACGAAATAATTACAGGTAAATTACCATCTTTGTCTAGAAAAGCATATTCCAAACCTTTTGGAAGTTCTTTGAGCTCAAGTGGTGGGTCTTTGGGAGACTCCTTATTTGGTTGCTCATTTCGATCAAGAACCTTAAAAGTTTGTTCTATGGCGACCTCTTCTTCAACAAAGTGGTCAATCTCTTCACTTGTATCGGGTGGTTCATCTTCATCTTCAATTAGGGGGTCATTATTGCCGAAAGGATATTTCATTGACCGTTCAAGATCGACACTTCTTTTAAATGCCCCTAATTGAAGAGGTAGATTGTTGAACTTCCGGTTTTTCAAAGCTTCGTGAGTTTTTACAAATGGTCGCCCCAACACTAGAGGAGCGTCATCGAGGATGACAAAGTCGGTTGGGATTACCATTTGATTTGTTTGAACCAAGACATCTTCAACTATACCGATTGATTTTATTACTTTCCGATTGGATAGAAAAATGGGTATTTGAAGTGGAGAAAAATCACTAATACTTAATTTTTCGAAAATGTAGTTAGGCATTATGTTAACACAAAGATCTTTATCGATTGTGACATTACTAATAAACGAATTTTGAAAGAAACATGGAACCGGTGTAATGTTAATTTCAAATGGGTCTTCTTTTATTAGTGAGGTTTGATCATTAGTTAACTTAACACTTACCGTTTCGTCAATTTTAGTGTTAGTGTTTAACTCTTTTAAAAACTTAGCATGAGTGGGTACTAAACAATGATTTTCAAAAGAAGGTGACAAGAGATTTATTTCTTCAAAATTAGACTCTTCTTGAATTTTAACGTTGTCGGACTCACCTTTTTCATTGTTTAACTCATGTGTCGGTTTTTCACTTATTTGTTCTTCCATTTTTACACTTTCGGTTATCTCTTCCTTTTTTAACTCTTCTCTTGCGCGGGACTCCTCTTCCCTTGCGCGAGCTTCTTTTATACATCGATCGATAACTCTAATGTGTTCTAATATCCTATCGGTTACTTCGGTTATAGAAAAAGAATCGGTATTTTCTAAGCTTGAATCCGGTTGTTCGATCCTTTGTTCCTCATAATACCCATATGAAGTAGATGGTTCACACCATTGTTCTTCATTGTAAGTATATGATGGATAAGGGTCGTAATTTTGTTCTTCGTAATACTCATATGAGGTGGGTTGTTCACGCCATGGTTCCTCATAATAAGCATACGAAGGTGTATATTTTAAGCCCCTTTAACACTTATTTTTAGCCAAGTTTTAAATTTATAAAACACGATATTTTACTAACACTAAACACACATATGGGCAAGTGCACCCATCGTGAGCGTAGTATAGTGTTGGCAAGATACCGAGGTCGTCCAAGGACACAAGAGCTTTTAGTACCGGTTTATCCTCAACGTCTAATCAAAATAAAAAGTTTAGAAAAATGTTTTAAACTAAGAAAAATAAAAACTAACTAAAATGCTGAAAATAAAAATAAAAACAGATAGACAAGATGAATCACTTGGTTCCGACTCGTATCTAGTATAACCTTTGATTATTTCCGCACTTTTGCACATAATTAAGAGATTATCTTAGTTATTGTAGTAGGCCCCTCTTTTGAAGGTGACGTTACCCTCACCCCAGTAGTTTGAGTCAGCAAGGATACAATCCTAAAAGGGTGGATTATTGGAAGATAATGAATTAAGTTATTAATGCAATATTGTGGTAAGCCCCGCTTTTGGCGGTGACGTTACCCTCGGCTAAGTAGTCTGAGTCAGCAGGGAAACAGTCCTAAATAGCCGGGTTATAGTATTAATAGTAGTTAACTTATGAGGGGATCAAAGAGTTTAGACCCCCGCCATCCAATACCGTGAAGTATTGAAGGAGGTCCTACTAAATTTGACCCAGATCCATTGCAGGACCTCTAAACGCTGAACAATGGCAAGACCTTTACCAAACCGTTCCCTTAACCCCCGACCAGGTAGCCAACATACCTCCATATAGACCGTGGAGATATGAATGGTGAAAATCTTTTATTTTATATAGACAGTAAAATAATGCCAAGACACCACGGACAAACGACAAGGAAAGATCACCTTCAACATAAGTAACTAGTTATTAAAGTCATTAATACAAAACCAAATAAAAAGTGCAAAAGATTAGAAATAAAAAGTATTATACTAGACACTTTGTCTTCACCAAGTGATGTAAGAGACTTAGGCAAACATGGCCTTGATTGTCAAGAACTCTTACGATCAATCTTGGATCCCGAGACGACTCACACACTCTATGATGGACAATGGATGATGGTGGTGGATGATGGTGTTATGGTGGTGGTGGGTGGTGGGTGAAGTGTGAGAGAGGTGGTGTGCCAAGGGATGAGTTGAAATGAAACCAAGCACTCCTATTTATAGGCTGGACAGAAGGCTGGGCACGGCCCCGTGTCCGCTGGGCACGCCCCCGTGCCTGTCTGACACTCTCTCTCTTCATTAATTGTAATTCGCAATTAAAATTAATGCGCCTGCTGTACTTTCGCCACGCCCCCGTGTTCACTGGACACGGCCCGTGGTGGGCAATAGAAGCTTCTATAGGTTTGTCTTTTCTGCTGCTTCTTGGGCACGGCCCCGTGCTGGCTGAGCACGGGGCGTGTTCAGTCTTCTGCCTTCTCTATTTTGCTTGGGAAGATGCCGTTGAGGGGTCGGGCAGTCCACTTATGTTCCTTTTCTTGTATTTATGTTAGATTTAGCTGTCTTTTTGCTTCTTTTGTGAATTTGAGCTCATTTAATCCTGAAAATACAAAAGGAAGACAAAAACACTCTTTTTCCAACATTAGTACTTAAAAAGGGTTAGTTTTATGCCTCATTTGATGTAATTTATATGTTGCATTTTACACACATCATTAGCCGTTCATGGTTTGCGGGTGGTATCTCTCGAGTTTAGAGTATAAATTGCACCATACATTGGGGACAATGTATCCTAAGTGTGGGGATGCGGTAACTCGAGAAAAGGGTTGGTAAGATTGTGATCTCAATAGCTTGGAAGGGTTGAAATTGTGAAAAATTTTAAAAATTTTTGTTTTTTAAGTATGCTTGAACTACATGAAAACCAACATTTTCAATTGCTAATGGGTTCCTTGCTGATATTAAACTAACTTAGATCCCTAGTCATGATTGTCCCTTTAAGTTTCATGAGAGTATTTCTGACATGTTTTTAAAAATTATTGAGAAGAGATGCCTAACTAGGGGTAACATGCTTTAGGAATTACACATGCTACGTGTCGGCAACCTATATCCCTTTTGTTCGGTGAGAGATTCGAGCCTACTAGATTGTTAGTTGAATTACAATAACTGTTCATTTGTTGAGAATAGGCCATATGTTGCTTTGTATTAGAACTTGTGTGGTTTGATACGTGCCGAGACTGTGGTTTAGCGTATGCACATAAATGATAAAGGCATTAGGATCCCTTCCATTGTGGTATTTGTTGATTGTTTATCCACCCACCTTAGTTAACCATGTTGAGCCTTATACCTTTCATTTGTTACACCTTTGTTTTACTCGTTTGATTACCAATCATGAATGACAATTGTGTGTGAGATATCTGTTGAAAAAAAAAATGAAACGAAAAAAAAAGAGAGAAAAAAAAAACAAAAAAAAAATTATTGTTATGTTCGTGTTAAATAAATGGGTCGAAAATAACCCAAAGTGTTAGTATCATTGTGAATAAGTTGTCATGATTTGGTATTCGTTTGTGTTCGCCATATAAACATAAAAATCCAAAAATACATCCTTACCTTTACCCTTAACCCAAAAGTCCTTTTGATATGTGTTACGTTATTTGACACAGTGGAGGTGTGATTGCATTCAAGCTTATGATTACAAGGTAGCATATTTGGTTTTGAGTGATATATATATACTAGCACCTTACACGCTAGTCTTGATAAAACCGAGAGGAGTGACTATTGTGAGGGGCGTGTGGCATGTGTGTAGTAATATAAACATGTTAGTTTTAGTTAGGCAAGTCTTAAATTGTTTTAAATGCGTATCACTTATTTGTCAGATTGTCAACCTCGATTGTGTCAGTCTATGGGACGGGTATGACTTGGGACCTTAAATTGCTAATTCGGTAAGGGATTCAATGGTGATTTGTTAATAAGGTGAGTAGTGTTTGTGACGGTTGCTTGAGGACAATCAATGTTAAGTTTGGGGATGTGATGGAGAGTGTGAAACCCGAGTGTTAACGTGCTTATCTTGTGTGGTTTATTGCCGTTTACGTGATTATATACTTTGAATATGTTAACTACGAGTTCTTGTGGTTTTACAGGTTAATCAGCGTAATTCGGTAAAGTTGAAACTTTTAGTGATGAAGCGGAATATCCGGGAGTAATAATCAAGTGAATCACATCATGCGGTAGATATTTCAGGTGGAAGAGATAGCTAAATGTGCAAGAAACGTGTAGCAACGAAGTTACGGCTATGTTCAGCAAACAACAAAAATCAAACAGCAGCCTTAGACTGTAACCTACGGTCTAAAAGCATAGGCTACGGTTGCATAAAGTTTGGCAGCGAGCAGATTGTATTTGAAGGGGTACCAAGGCATTAATTAAAAAGGAAAAACACTTATGATCAACATCACATGCAAATATAGGAGGCTCATTATTTTTAATAAATGAAACATGATATAGGGGTTGATGGACATAAATTGTGGAGCAGCATAATATATCAAAAACATCATCATCACATGGATTGAAGTAACATTAAAGAAATCAACAACATCAGGGGGGTCATGTGAGCTTGGCACAGACTCTCTTGGGCGGCACATGCAATTTTAGTGGATGTAGACATTGGAGGGATGATGGACTTCACAATTGGACAGGTTGGTCTCGTGAAGGAAAGTCAACAACCCATTATCATACATACATATATTGGCGGCAGACAAGTGTTGAGGGATGATATTTCAACATAAGATACAACATTACTAAAATCATCAAATCATCATCACGTGGGCTGAATTCTTTTTGGGCCGCCATATTCAGGAGAGGAGATTTGTGGATTTATGTGATTGGGCCGCCAACATCAAAGGCAGAAAAGACATGTGGGCCGATTCAGGGAGTAGGGACGTGACTTTTGAAGGGCAATTAATTAAAATAACATCATCACATCATCAGATCTCGACGGAAAAGAAGAAAAGGGTTTTTCAACAGGGGATGACCGAAGCTAAGCTATTGAAGATCAACAACCTATCATGAGCGGCTAAATCTCTCGTGTACACTTCGGGTGAATGATTCTTGTGAGACACTTTTAATTCTAGTTTCTGTTTTGTATTGAGATTTGGATTTGTAGTCGGGTGACAGCCGACTATTTGCGTGATTATATTATTTGTGTGACAGACAAATCCTGAGTGACTGTCAGAGTTATAATTATGTTTTGAATCCAACTATACTTTTGTTGATTGAATGATTCCTATGTATGTTTGTTTTAATATTTATCTGATCAATTAATATTAAGATTTTGAACTGTATAGGTAATTGGTAGATGTGACAGATTTAATATTCAATCAATAGCATCCAATAAAATCAGAACTAGGTTATTAGTAATTACAGAATCTGAATCCCGGGGTGATCACTTTTTCTCATCATTGTTTATTACAACTCAACCTTTTTCTTAATTTTTATTCGTTAATTTAGATAATTCTTATAATCAATCACACCGATTTTCCAATTCGGTAGTAATTAATTAATACTTTTCATTCGACACTTTCCACAATCCTCCTCTGGTTCGATATCCGACTTACTCTAGCTACTAGTTTATTTCGGTTTTTGCATGTTACTAACAACAGACATCATTACTCATTAGGGAGACTCCATGGCGACAGATCTAGGTTATCAGAAATGCTAAAGATTTGGAGATTGGAGAGACCCAGAAAAAAACTCGGAGCTGCGGTGGTGCAAGGAGAGAACCGTCAGGAAAGGAAAGGGGAGGTTATCGTTTGGGAAGAAGATGATGAGTTGGAGAATGTTTGTCTTTTTTCAGAAACGTTTGTTCCGTGGATTGTGACGTTAAAATTAACCTATGTAAGGTTTTTTTTTTAAGTAAAATGGCAAGATCAACCTTGTGGTTTGGGTATTGTAATTCATTGCTAATTGTTAATATTAACGATTGATGGATTCAGGGAGAATACATGAAGGGGGAAAATGTCGAAGATCGGAAAAGTATCACTGGATTTAGCAGAGTTTGTTTCGAAAATCGAGTCTCCGGTGATCGAGAAGAAGCTTCCGGTTGATCTCACGGTTGGCGGATTAACGACACAAGCTACAATCTCGGTAAGCTATCTTTTCGATGGTGTTTGTCCCTCACAAAAGTAGCTTTCGGTTAGGTGATAGTAAAAAAATGTACAAAAATAAAATCTCGTTCGATAAGTGTTCATGAACCGTTCTTGAACACATTTATTTCCTTAACGAACGAATACGAACAAGGCCTTGTTTGTGTTCGTTCGGTTCGTTTACAGCCCTAACAAACATGCTAACAAAAGTTTATTGGTCACCACAGGTTTTGTTGAGTTTTGTGGAAATTAAGGACTCTATCGAGTTTGATTCTGAGTCGACTCAGTTGGAGGGTACTCGAGTTGTAAGAGCCAAGAAGAAACAGTTGAGCTTGGAGGATGCGAGTTTGTCTGAATCGGATGACTCGGTCATGTTCGACTCGGATGGAACATCGGAGTTGCTATCTATGACTCCACCGTCGTCTTCGGTTGTTGTTAATCCGGATATTTCGGATAAAAAGACTGGGATATTTGATTGGAAGAGACGACGATTAAACTTTAGACCGTCGAAAACAAAAGTTGAAGATTCCCGACCGGTCACATTGTTTTCTAATGACTCGGTTGCCTCGGGTGACAAGTACAAGACTTTAGTGAATAATTCGTTTCAAAACACATGGGAAACAAGAGAATTCGTTAGTCGAGACGGTGAGTTAAAGCTTAATACACAAACGTTCTTTGCTTCTTTCGATCAACGTAGTGATAAAGCATCCGTACCAAGTGCTTGTACCGCTTTAGTCACGGTTATGGCCCACTGGCTCATGTCGAATGACTCGACTACAATGCCAACGGTCCAAGAGTTCGACACACTCATCATCGACGGTTCGTCAGAATGGAGAAGCCTTTGCGAAAACACGACCCACGTAGCCGAATTCCCCGACAAACATTTCGACCTTGAAACAGTGTTACGAGCCAGAATCCGTCCGATAACTGTTTCCCGCTAGAAGTCATTCGTTGGCTTTTTCAGTCCCGAGAAATTCGACTCCTTAACGAGAGTAATGTCGTTTGATGATATATGGGATCGTGAAATCAGTCGAAACCTAGGGGTGTACATAGTAAGCTGGAACGATCATTTCTTGGTGTTGAAACTTGATGAAGACGGTTACTATATTATCGACACTTTGGGTGAACGGCTCATTGAAGGGTGCGAGCAAGCGTACATCTTGAGGTTCGATAATGGCTCGAGTTTGACCGACAGCGGGACGGACCAGGTGGGTTGCAAAGGGAAAGAGTGTTGCAAAGAGTTTATCAAGAGGTTTTTAGCAGCCATACCACTTAAAGAACTTGAAACCGAGGAGCGAAAACAGGCTGTTCCTTATTACTCGTTGCACCACCGCTTGCAGATCGAATTCAACTTCTGTAGTATGGTGTAGCAAACGACTCGAGTCGTATATATTGTATATAGTTAGTTGTATCATGTATGTATATACTAAATTAATAAACTCTTGACATGTTGTGTTTGTATTGATTCAAAATATATGACTTTCAAGTTATTGGACAACAGATCATAGTCTGTTTTGATACAACTCTTTTGTGAAACCAAAATGCAACTAGATATGGGGTGAGGAATAGTGAATCCCTAAATATTGGGATTCCCTTTAGCTTCCCTAAAAATACGGGGATAGGGAATGGGAAGGAGTGGTGTTTTAAGGTGACTGGATTTATCATTAGTAATTGTAGAAATCCATTCGTGTAAAAATAAATACAAAATTTTATTTATTAACTTGAATTACAACTGAAAATGGAAAGCTGAAATAATTACTGTTACAACTGAAATAAGAAGAAACAAGAACAGAAAATTCAGGAAAAATTAAACGTTCTTGGCTGAGGATCGTGTTAGACACGCGTCCCTTAAAACAAATTTCGTGTATCCCGGGAGAACACGTTTGTTTCCAGGATACAACAGCCCGAAGCAGTTGCACTGCCGGTCTTGACTCCAACCCGAAGGTGTACCTTGATGCAAGAAAGATGAAGATTGCTGTAGAGAGATTGTAGAGATGTGTATTTCATTGTGTCTGGTTCTGCAGCAGGCTCCTCTATTTATACTGCAGGTGTGAAGTTTGAAACTGAAAAATGAATTAAATGGGAGAATTAAACTACATTAAACGTCTTTAATGCACTTTAATTCGTCACTTAATTCTCAGTCAAACGCATTAACTCGTCAGTTTCGAATGCTGAAGTGTAACTGCACTGGCATTAACTGCCGGAAGGTTTTGCGCACGCGCGTACGCGCCCTTGTGCGCTCAAGTCTGCACGTTCATGTGCGCGTGCGCCACGTCACCTGTGAGCCTCTACAAGCACGCCACACAGTCGCGCCGTTCTGGCTCACTTTGGTGCACCGCGCACGTCACTTCAGTGCTTATTGTCACGGGGTTACTTTTCGACCCCCGTGTGGCGTCCCCAAGTCCCCGGGGACAAGCCAATCCATCCCGCTTCTTTGTGTGGGTCACTGGTTTCGTCCTGCCTTGGACTCATCAGGAGAGCGGCGCCAGCTCTGGACCAGTGGTGCGTTCATCGTTTGCACGACTAGGCACGTACACCTCTTCATTGACACTGACTCCATCCCCTGATAAAGTCCAGGACTAGCTAGTAACCCAAGTGTTCAAGCACGGCCCATAGCATTGCGATCTTCAAACATTTGGCCCGTGACACTCTCCCACCACCATTTCATGCATGTCCTCATGCATGCTCGCCATCCCATACCAGCTCGCATACTTGACAATGCATGATCCCCCTTATGTTGAGCATGATTCACTTTGGGAGGGTAGGACACCCGAAAGCACAGCAACAATGATCTTCTGTCGTGCATATTCAATATAGTACGTCAGTTTTGGTTATAAGTGGCGCTGACGTCCGCCGCATCGGATTAGGTGCCGATGATTCACATTGTTTCAGGAATACGGGGACCTGAATAGTTGTAGCAGCTTTCACAAAACTTCCTTTTTACGGCGCTGCTTGAACCGTAGATTTTTGAACATAACACGGAGGGTTTCACTGCAACTATACTTGAGCGGCTCTCACGATCCCATACTCGCGGAGTACAAAGACCTTTGCCGAAGCAAACCCATATTTGGTCTTCTCCCACCACCATTGCGCAACCATACTCTAAATGTTAAGCTCATTTTGGTTAAGAGTCACGTTCCAACGTATCCGAGAATCGTTCTGCTCTGATACCAAGTTGTCACGGGGTTACTTTTCGACCCCCGTGTGGCGTCCCCAAGTCCCCGGGGACAAGCCAATCCATCCCGCTTCTTTGTGTGGGTCACTGGTTTCGTCCTGCCTTGGACTCATCAGGAGAGCGGCGCCAGCTCTGGACCAGTGGTGCGTTCGTCGTTTGCACGACTAGGCACGTACACCTCTTCATTGACACTGACTCCGTCCCCTGATAAAGTCCAGGACTAGCCAGTAACCCAAGCGTTCAAGCACGGCCCATAGCATTGCGATCTTCAAACATTTGGCCCGTGACATTATGCTCCATGCGCGAGTGTGCGCCACCATTCCATGTGTACTCGCGCGCGTACACGCAAGACTGCCACGTCATGCGCCACAGCACGCGGACCCACCAGGGTCATGCGCCTACATGCCACGTTACCAACCACCTGGTCCTTGCAACCTTTGTGCTCCACCACGCGCACGTGGTCAAAAATACAAAGGCGGCTCTCAAGCGGCTTGCGGCGATGCGAGCGTGCGAAGTGCGCCATCAAAGCACCTCATCGCCCACGCCACGCGCGCGAGTGTGAGTTAGGGTGCGGTAGTGTGTGCTTCCATGAAACAATAAGGATGGAGAGTTCCCACTTAAATACCCCTTTAAGTTTCATCTCTCATCCGATGTGGGATAAGGTGCCACTTTCCCACTTTTTTCAGCATTCAAGTTTCAAACACCAAACTTTGAGCATCGATATCTCATTCATCTTAGCTCCGTTTTGGACGTGGTTTACTTCGTTGCGAAGCTCTTCCAACATAGAACACAAACCCACAAATAAATATATAAAACCCGCTCGTTTTCTTATATTTATTTCTAGTCCAAAATAAGAAAAATCATTTTCCTATATTTGTGAAAAATTCTATTTTCACAATTTTTT
This sequence comes from Helianthus tuberosus, assembly GCA_030545235.1. Taxonomy (NCBI): domain Eukaryota; kingdom Viridiplantae; phylum Streptophyta; class Magnoliopsida; order Asterales; family Asteraceae; genus Helianthus; species Helianthus tuberosus. The sequence continues at coordinate 206,227,125 of CM060415.1, read as the reverse complement.
TCCAACAGTAATTAAGTTCATTAATAAAATGATGTGGAAATATAATATTCATCTTAAATATTAAATATTGTAATCAAAGTCTTAAAATAACAAATATTTTGAGTTCTCTCAATATTCATACAAAAAAATATTGTAATCAAAAGTCTTTAAATTAAAATATTTTAAATTCTCTCATTTTTCATTTAAATAGAGTTCTGTACATAAGCATATTTTCAACAAACATATTCTCTAAGCTAGTAAAATGCTTTTCGGAACGGTATTTGAAACGGTATCTAAAACGCTAGATAAACGTGACACAGACTTCCCAGGAGACGTTCGTTTGCCAAAGAAAGATGCCAAACGACAGATCGTGGATAATCTAAATGACAAATTACAAGACCTTGTGAAGGCCGAAAAACCTTTAACTGTTGTTCTGATCAACCAGGCAAAAGAAGTCATCCCCGAAGTAAAGTTTCGCTATTATCATGGGGAATATCTAATCACAAGAGTGGGTGATAAATTAGAAATAGGAGATACAGTTTCATTCAGACTTGAGGAAGTCGAAGAGAAAAAACTTCATATATATTATGTTGTACACAAAAAGACTGGTGCGGCCAGTGCCTCTGGAGAGTCATAGATAAAGGAAAAAGATAGTTAAACTATTTGTATTATCAAATAATATGATGAAATTATTATTAACAACATATTGAAATAAAATACTTGTATGAGGAGTTAATTAGTATACCAACTAGGGGGTTATACATTTTTAATAAAATTTTAATGAAAGGTATTTAGCAGGCGGAAATTCGGTCAGTTTTTGGTGCACTCGCTATGTGAATGCAATTGCGCTTTCGCTTGACTGGATGTACTGAGACTTGGGGGGGAATTCTTTGAGCGAGTAGCGAAGCCTTCCGGAAGTTGTTCAAAAAAATCAATTCAATCATCTCCAAAGCTAGGAGTTCAATGTCTAGGGGGAAGAAAGCTAGTAATGTTTGAGTCAAATCTTTTTGACCCACATGTGTTATCAACTTATCATTGAAATATTGAATAATTAAATTTTCTTTTAGCTAAAACATTAACGAGTGGTAATTAAAATAAAACGGGTCAAAGTACATTGAACTAAAATAAAACGGGCTAGCTTCTATTAAAAAACTATTGATGTGGATAACAATAATACCTCCAGATTGAGGTGATTTAATTTGCCTTTGTTTTCGGCCCACTTCGACTCTTTTGAGGTACATTGAAATAAAATGAAACGGGTCAGGGTAATAGGTTAAACTTCATCTAAAATATTTAGTAAAAATTACAACTCAAAATGAAATGCTTTGATTAGCTAGGTATAGATTGATACCTATGAATTTAACTATTCGATCAGTACAAATCCTCGTAGTTGAAATCAAGTAACTTTTATGTGTAAAATAAAAAACCATCTTTTTCTTACATTTTGGGGTGAACAACTTTTGTAACCAGTATGATATTGATTATCCATAATTGATTATTTGACCCCTAGTTAAGAATCATATAACTAAGAACATAATCTACTTGTCTAAACATTAAGAAACCAAGTATAAACAATTATATGATTGTTTCATTAGGGACACAAATTGATAGGGGGTCCACAAATGATTCAACTGAGTTCAGACAAGAATTTTTTATTACTATGTTTCTAAAAGTTCTAAAAAGTATGAATGCTAGACTGAGTTTGCCCGAAAGTCATTGAACGCCGACATACTTGAGGTATCCTCATTTGCTTGAAGAACGCGAGGAAGGCTCGTATGGTGACCATGGTAAGTTTGTACTTCTTCCTGTTGAGAGGGTTCCCATCGCTCTACAAGAGGACCCAACACGTTAACCACATAACTCATGTCAGGTCTCTGAAACGGGTCACACGCAGTGCATTGGACTGCCAGCTCAGCCACCTTGACTATGCTTTCAAGAGTTACTTCATCATCAATATTAAGAACTTGGTCTATACAATTTACCATATTTTCCTTGGAGAGGAGAGGGACCCTTCTAAACCATGTAGCCAAATGACAACTCTCATCTGACATAGTTTCATCTACTGCTTTTCGGCCGGTAACCAACTCCATTAAAACTACCCCATATGCATAAACATCCACCTTTCTTGTCACCCTCCCGTTCCCTGTTTTTACAAGAAAAGTTTTAATTTTTAGGTTCGGGTCGCTTTTACTTAGAATAATATCTGGAAGAAACTTTACAAGGAACATATATCTTTTTTGAACCGGCAAAGAGCATGTATCTTGTTTTTCTATTGACCAGTAACAAATAAATCTTTTAACTACTTCAAAGTTATTGAAGGGTAATTTGAATATTTAACTACTGAAACACATCACACATGAGATACACACCCGTCGTTGACCTCCACCGCCATCATTGGTAAAAGCTTTGGAAGACAAACAAAGAGATTAATCTTTGTGTTAGTTTCAACAACATAACAAGTGACTCTCCATCTCTATCTATAGGATAACATGTGATCTTTTAGAGAACCTATTTTGACTCGAACCAAACTTTTTCTTATTTAAAACGGTCCATTATGACGGCAATAGCCCAACTTGCCCCAGCCACCTCGTTTGCGAGGCTTGTTATATCATTTTTTGTATAGAAACTGAAGATGCTAATATTGAAAGTGATATCTGAACACTAATATTTTATGGTTATATGCTTGAGCTTAAACAGAACTAACTTTTACCGTTGGTGAAAATTTAACTCCTTTGTGCTTCAGCAGGATGGAAAAACCACTCAAAATAAAAGATGGTTCACTCGAAGGGGTATCGAGTATATGGGTCAAAACTAGATAACTAGTGGTTTTGATGTTCTTATTTAACAAATATGAGTTTATTAAAGTTCGAGAAAAGAAAAGGATAAGTTATCATATTAAGAAGAGTTAACTGCCATTTTCGTCCATGTGGTTTGGTCACTTTGGCCATTTCAGTCCATTTCTCAAAAATGCGTCATTTTCGTCCCCCACGTTCTGGAAAGGTGCCATTTCAGTCCAAAAATCATAACCCAGTTAAGTCAGTTTGTTAATAAGGACTGATTGTGTAAATTTGTAACATAAAGGACTGATTGTGTAAATTTGAACACCACCACCACTAGCCCTGCCACCACCACCACTCCGCTGCCACCACCACCAGCATCGCCACCACCGCCACCACAGCCACCACCGCCACCACAGCCACTGCCACCACCACCGCCACCATCTTCATCTTCATCACCGCCCGTCTTCTTCAATCACTCCGACGGATCTCCTCCGACCACCGTAAAACCTTAACCATCTCTGTTCAACTGTTACGAACCGACACCATCTACTCCGACCATCTTTCTCTTCTCCGGTCACCGTATCTCTCACAACCTGCAACACCAGGTCTTGTACTTCGGTGACCAACGACATCAACCTTCATCTTCTCCGACACCGTAAACCTGCAACATCGACCGCTGCCACCTTCGTCTCTGTTATCGCTCAACGACCACCACAGCCCGTCCATTATCTCCGTCTTTCATTCATCTTCTCCGGAACCATTCACCGGAACCTGCAACTCTCCTCCGGTCATCTTCTCCGGCAGCCACCCATTCATCCTGTAACACCGGTCATCTTCTTCTGCTCACCTCATTCATCACGTCCAAACCTCCAACTCATTATCTTCATATCATTATTCATCATCATCGATCATCATCTGTTATCATCATCATCGATCATCATCGACCTTCATCATCATCATCGCGATCTTCATCATCATCATCATCAGAAGATGATGGTCTGACGAGAGAGAGAGAGAGAGAAGGCGACGGTGGGGGGTGCCATTTTTCCGGTGAGTTGCAGGCGGCGGCAGTGGGGGTGGTGGCGTGGTGGCTGTGGTGGCAGCGGAGTGGTGGTGGTGGCAGTGGCTGTGGTTGCGTGGTGGCTGTGGTGGCAGCGGAGTGGTGGTGGTGGTGGCAGTGGCTGTGGTGGTGGTGGTGGTGGCAGTGGCTGTGGTGGCGGTGGTGGCTGTGGTGGCGGTGGTGGCGGTAGTGGCGGTGGTGGTGGTGGTGGCAGTGGCTGTGGTGGCGGTGGTGGGAACTGGTGTGGCGGTGGTGCCATTTCAGTCCATTTTTCAAATATTTATACATTTTACTTAAATGGTCCCTTATGTTACAAATTTACACAATCAGTCCTTATTAACAAACTGACTTAACTGGGTTATGATTTTTGGACTGAAATGGCACCTTTCCAGAACGTGGGGGACGAAAATGGCGCATTTTTTAGAAATGGACTGAAATGGCCAAAGTGACCAAACCACAGGGACGAAAATGGCAGTTAACTCTATTAAGAATTATATTATACCATACAAAGCACCCTCTAAATCATGTCCATTATATTTATAATGAGTAAATTACTGTTTTGGCTCCTATGGTTTAGCCAGTTTAACTATTTCAGCCCAAAAAGGAATCTTTTATCATATCAGAACCCGAGGTTGTATATTATAACGGTTTTGGCCCCTGACACTAACTTTGTTACTTTTTTGCAGTTAAGTGTAAGGGTAATTATGTCATTATATACCTTAGGGGCTGTTATTGATAATTACAAATTTCTTTTAATATTTAAGAGATTATTAATTCAATTACTCAAGTATTTTTATTATATCTTTATTTTCACGATTATTATTTAACAAAATACGTTTTAAATATACAAATAAATATGTAGTTTCATTAATCGTTTGTTTTTATAAAAATCGTTTTGAAAAAATATTTTTTTTAATTTTTGTTTAAACCATCTATCGTTTTTAAATTAACTTGTCTTTTAAAGTTTTTTAAACACTTCATTTTATACCATTCTTTTTAAAATCATTTATTTTTTAAACATTTTAAAATAACTCACTTTTTTATGTCGTTCGTTTTTTTTTTAATTTTACAAAACGACGTGTATAAAAACAAAAGAAATGTAAGATTTGAAAAAAAAAAAGAAACATTCTAATAAAAAGTTTGCAAAAGATCATTCATTTTTCAAATTTTTGTAGAATGGTTTATTTCTTTTTCAAATCAACCATTTCTTTGGACTGTTTGTTTATTCAAAGTTCGTTATATTTAAACCTTTCGCTTATTAATTTCGTGCGTTTTTTAGTACCTTACACTTGTTAACTTATTTTTTTAAGCTCTTGTTTTTCTTATAAACGCCATTTTAAATTCCTTCGTTTTTGAAAGTCGTTATTTTTATTCAAAATTCGTTATATTTGTATATGTAAAACATATTTTGTTGAATAATAATCGTGAAAATAACGAAATAATAAAAAAACTTAAGTAATTACATAAATAATCTCTTAGGTATTAAAAGAACTTTGTAATTATCAAAAACAACCCCTAAGGTATATAATTACCTAGTTACCCTTACACTTAACTGTAAAAAATAACAAAGTTAGTGTAAGGGGCCAAAATTGTTATATAATGCAACCTCGGGGTCTGATATGTTAAAAGATTCTTTTTTGGGCTGAAAAGGTTAAACTGACTAAACCCCAGGGGCCAAACAGTAATTTACTCTATTTATAACATATGTAACTGCAGAAGAAATTGATTTGAAAAAAGGGGAGGTGGTAGTTCTCACCGGCATACTCTGGTGGCAGATAACCGAAAGTCCCTGCCAATCGCGTATCAACTGAGTGCTTCCCATCAAGCACAATCTTAACCAAACCAAAATCCGCTACCTTTGCTCTCATGTCACCATCAAGAAGGATGTTAGCCGCCTTTAGGTCTCGATGAATGAAGCGTTGTTGTGCCAAACTATGCAAATACTCCACCCCTCTTCCTACATCTAAAGCAATGGAAACCCTTTGTCTCCAACTAAGAGGAGGGGTTTTATGTTTTCTCCATTCAAACAAATGTTGACTTAAAGTTCCTTGTTCCATGTATTCATACACCAAAAGCCTCTCGTTACCATTAATACAGTAACCAAGAAAAGCCACAAGATGTCTATGCCTAACTTTTGTTAAAACTCCAATTTCCGCTTGGAACTCTTTTATCCCTTTTGTTCCCAATTTCATTCTCTTGACTGCAATCATACTTCCATTGTCAAACTGGCCTTTATAAACAACTCCAAATCCACCTCTCCCCAACACATTGTTGTCACTGAAATTATCGGTCACTTGGTCGAGCACTTGAATGGAAATCATTAGACTACCATTTTCGTAACTAGGCGTTTGGTTATGATGCCTACTAACTTGACTATGTAATTTGGTAGGAACTCTATAAAACTTGTAGTAACATATGTATGACACAATCCATATAAAAATAAGAATGCTAATCACGATACCAATAATCATACCAGCCGAAACAAGCTTCCGTTGTGAATGTTGAGTTGGGCTCCTACCTGAAGCGCTAGAATTAGGTGTAGATTCGGGTGGCTTTATACTTCCATTATGAATGTCTTCACCAAGTAAAGGATTGTTAACATGTACAACCCTCACTTTTTGTGGGAATTCAGGTACAAGCCCCGAAAGATTATTGTTTGACACATCAAGAAGTTGAAGATCCGGCAAAGATGTCAAAATCTCAGGAATAGACCCTATGATATTATTATCTTTCAATGATAAACTCCTTAATGAAGTCAAATTCCCAAAGGAAGGTGAAATAGTACCCGAAAATTTCATATTTGAAAAGCTTATTGCTGTCACATTCTTTCCCGAAGAATCACAAGAAACAAAGTTCCAATTGGCATATGCATTATTACCTTCCCAAGATTCTGCCAATAACATTGGATACCCAAGAGCTTCAGCAACCTCAAGGAGGGCCGTCACTTGTGGGTCACAATTTTCGGGCGTAGCCAGACAGAATCTGTTAGTACTTAATCCCAAGGCATCTCTTACACCATTTTGAAATACCGGAAATGGACCTTGTAACTTATTCCTTTGTAAGGTAACATTGGCTAATGTAGGGAGAGATACCAAAGAACTAGGAACTACACCTGTTAATTGATTATCGCTAAGTTGCAAATCAAATAGATTTATGCATTTTGATAGGTCCGGTATAGCACCGGTGAACGTATTAGCTTGTAACCAAACTTGAGAAAGTTGAGTCATGGAAGAAATTACATCAAGCGTACCAGAAAGACCTTGAAGTTGATTGTTAAGCCAGAGATATTGAATTCCCGATCCACCAAAACTTGCAGGTAGTGTTCCAGTGATATTATTGTAAGACAAAAGGAGGCTCTGAAAATCAGGGAAACTATCAAATAAGTCTGGAATGAAACCGTTAACATTAGCATTGCTAGCTTGAAATGACTGTAAATTGTTGCTTTCACTTAGGTCGGTAGGGAGAATCCATGGCGACAGATCAAGATTATCAGAAATGCTAAAGATCTGGAGATCGGTGAGACCCAGAAAAAAATTAGAAGGAATAGAAGTGAAATTGTTGGCATCAAGGTACACTTCTGTGAGGAAAGTGAGGTTAGCTAAAGTAGGTAATTCGCCCGAGAGTGAGTTGCGTTGAAGAGACAGGGTTTTGAGTTGCGAAAGGCTGTTGAGGTTGGACAGGAGAGCCCCGCTGAGCGATTTGGATACTAGATTTATGGCAGTAACATGTCCTGTGTTGTCGCATTTTGTTAGATTTACAGAAGTATAATAAGGATTTGTGCGAAGTAATGAATTGATATCTATGTTCTTGATTGAATTGGTGAGTTCATCAAATGTACAGACGAATACATATATACATTAGGGTTTGTAAGGGTAACCGCTAATACTTAGGTTATCATAAATATAAATAATAATGCTACATAACTATACTATATAACTAATATTAATAAAACTTATTCTAGCTTAATATCATTCTCTAACACCCTCCCGTAAGCTAGAATGCTGCAACATTCATGAGATCCTTCATATGCACATAGTCCTTCGGCTGAAGAGCTTTGGTAAGTATGTCTGCAACCTGATGCTTAGTTGGACAAAATAGAACTTCTAATTCATTGTTTTTTTACCAAATCTCGGATGAAATGATATTTCACTCTTATGTGCTTGCTCTTTCCATGATATACTGGATCTTTGGCCAAGCAAATTGTAGATTTATTGTCACAAAAAACGATGAGAGGATGATCAACACTTTCCTGCAATTCCTTTAAAATTCCTTTGAGCCATAACGCTTGACATCCAGCCATGGAGAGTGCAATATACTCTGCTTCCGTTGATGATAAAGCCACTACCTTTTGTTTCTTTGACTGCCATGCTATAGGTCCTGAACCCAAATGAAAAAGATATCCAGATGTGCTTTTGCTATCATCTATACTTCCAGCATAGTCACTGTCGCTAAAACCAATTAAGGTTCCTTTGCTTCCTTTGGAGTAAATGAGCCCATGATTTAAACTACCTTTTATGTATCTTAAAATTCTCTTCCCAGCTTCCCAGTGGCTCCGTTTTGGTTGCTCCATGAATTGGCTTAGTTTGTTTACGGCAAACATGATGTCCGGTCTTGTATTTGTTAGGTACATGAGACTTCCTATCATGCTTCTGTATAGATTTGAGTCCATTTCTTCCTCAGGGTCCTCTTTAGATAACTGTATGCCATATTCCATTGGTGTGGAGACCGCTTTACAATTTATCATCTTGAATTTATCAAGTAAACTTCTTGCATATTTTTGTTGTGAGAGTATTATATCACCGCTTCTGTAAGTCACTTCCATACCAAGAAAATAATGTAGAATGCCCATGTCTGTCATTTCAAACTCTCTCTTCATAGACTCCTTAAATTCCAGAATCATGCTTAAAGAGTTGTCGGCTATGATTAAATCGTCTACGTAGAGACAGATTACAATCTTTACATCTTTATGAATCTTGGTGAACAAGGTATGTTCATGTGCACATTTCTTAAAACCACATGATGTAAAATAACTTTCTATTCTACTGTACCATGCCCTTGGGGCCTGCTTTAATCCATATAATGCTTTCTTGAGCCTACATACTTTCTTTTCCTCTCCTTTTGTGGCATATCCTTCTGGTTGTTCAGCAAATACTTGTTCCGTTAGCGTGCCATTAAGGAAAGCCGTCTTCACATCCATTTGATGCAAATACCATCCATAGTGTGCAGCCAATGCCAAAATAAGTCTAACTGTGTCAAACCTAATGACTGGGGCGAAGACATCTTGATAATCGACTCCATGTTTTTGTTTGTAACCTTTCACCACCAGACGGGCTTTGTGTTTGCTTATGTTACCGTGTTCATCATATTTAGTCTTGTATATCCATTTCATGCTGATAGGGATTTTACCTTTTGGTGGATCTACTAATTCCCATGTATCATTCTTGAGTATTGACTCCATTTCCATATCCATAGCCTCTTTCCATTTTGCCTCCTTACATGCTTCTTTGTAAGTGGAATGATCTGCATTTGTGAATAGAACAAAATGAGTTGATGATGTAGCGCGTGATACGGAAACGAAGATCAAACACGTTGATTCAAAGAATACCCGTGTGTTCTTCCCCAACCCCCAAATTGCAACCCAAAGGCCACGGAATTTGAAGTGAAAAATTCAATAGTTTCAAAATTCAATTCTGATCATTCATATTACTAGAGGGACATATAAATAGAAACCAAAATTCGAAATGGGCCTAAAAAAGATAACGGGCCAAACACACGGCCTAAAACAAAATGCCCAAAATAGATAAAAAAAACATAAAAATGAAAATAAGTAATAGAAATAAGCGTTTTTTGGCCCGGACGATGACCCAAACCGCCATAGGCGTTTGCAGCAAGATGGAGCTCGTTCTCACGTTCGTTTCGCCTGGTCGCACGCCCAAAACGGACCCTCGTAGCCCAAGTTAGAGCCATTTTAGTGAAGCCCCTTTTGTTACGCGGTCTTGGGCCTCCAAATACAAAATAGCCCGTTCCTCCACACTTGGGCCTGCATCATTCCCCCCTGGATAGACAAAATTCACCCTCGAATTACCAACAGGTTCATCATCAGAAGAATCTCCATAATAAGGCAACAGATGCTTCACGTTAAACACATCAGAACAACGAATGTGACTAGGCAGCTTTAGACGATATGCATTCGGATTGATCTTCTCCAGGATTTCAACTGGGCCAATCTTCTTTGCTGATAACTTGTTGTATTCCCCAGCTGTAAAACGATCTCTAGTTAAAACTGCCCAAACAAAATCACCTTCCTTGAACTCAACATGCCTACGCTTCTGATCAGCAGCTTGCTTATACTTCTGATTAGCTCGGGTCAAATGATCATACACAGCATTAGTTGAACTACCAGCATTTGGTTGAACTTTCCTGTATAGTTCTTCAACTTGATTCTCCGTTAAAGCCTGTGATCTTTGATATACATCGGTGACACTTTTGGTTCTTAAAACTTCATTTTCAGATGATGAAGATTCTGAACCATTATGACTATTAGAGCTTTCCTCATCGCTGTTCTCACCATTTTGTTCTACACTTTGGTCGTTTGATTCTTGTACAGTAGAAATACTTTGATTACTCATGTTTATATCTTGATTATTAGAAACTGCTTCTACTGAAATCTCTTGATCATCTTCGACTACAAGTGGGCTGTCGTCCTCATCATTTCTGATCTCAAGGTATGATGGTGCTTCTTTTCTATTTTCGTTAATAATCCAGTGTTGGTCTTCATTGAATATTACATCCCTGCTTATGATTATTTTGTTTGATATTGGGCTGTATAATTTATATGCCTTACTATTTTCACTGTATCCCACGAATATAGCCTTCTCTGTCTTGTCGTCTAGTTTGCCTCTATGGATTTTAGGTACATGAACATATGCAACACATCCGAAGACTCTTAGATGTTCCACATTAGGTTTTCTTCCACTCCAGGCTTCCTGTGGTGTTATTTTTGGTGCACTCTTTGTAACTGCTCTATTTAATAAGTATGTTGCACATGCAACTGCTTCAGCCCAGTATGTATGTGTTAAGTTCTTCATTTTCAGCATGCTTCTTCCTAATTCCATGAGTGTTCGATTTTTCCTCTCGGCCACTCCGTTTTGTTGTGGAGTATAACTCGTGGTAAGTTGATGATGTATGCCATTTTCCTTAAGAAAGTTTTGAAACTCATGACTACAATATTCCCCTCATCTGTCTGATCGAATGCTTTTTATTGTAAGATTTGCTTGATTTTCCACATGATTTTTAAAGAATTTAAAACGGTTTAATGCCTCTGATTTGAGCTTCAAGAAATAGATCCATGTCTTTCTGGTATAGTCATCTATGAAAGTGATGAAGTACCTGCAGCCTCCTATCGATTGGGTTCTCATAGGTCCGCATATGTCTGTGTGAATAAGTTGGAGCGGTTTGCTTGCATGCCATGATGCTTGTCTAGAGAATGGCTTTCTTGCGTGTTTGCCAAAAATGCAACCTTCACAAACATTTTGAGTTCTAACTAATCTCGGTAAGCCTTTCACAGTTTCATTTGCTCCCATATCACATAAGGTATCTAAATTTAAGTGCCCATATCGTCTGTGCCACAATGTGGACGGATCAGTTGTCGTCACATTGCATACTCGGGGTATTACATCCTTGTTTAGATTTAATGGAAACATTTTATTTCCAGTCATTTTCACTGTTCCGATGTATGCCCCAGTAGAGTCTTTGATCATACATCCTTGATTGTTAAATTTTACTTCATAGCCTTTCTGAACTAACTGTCCGACGCTTAATAAGTTGTGCTTTAGTCCTGCTACATAAAATACATTCGGAACTCGTTTTTCTTGACCTTTAACCTTGATAGTCACATCTCCACAGCCCAGGACTTCGAGTCGTTTGTCATCCCCGGTTCTTACTTCTCTTCTCTCTGATTCATTTAGATTGATGAATAGATTCTTATCACCCGTCATGTGATTACTGCACCCACTATCCAGATACCAGCAGTCGTTTTTAGTCACTTCCTCTACATTAAAAATCATAAACATGGTTTCATCGCTTTCTTCCTCTGTATCATCTTTGTGCATTAATGCACTATTCACTTTCTCATCATCATCTTTCTTATTACAGAATCTAGCCACATGCCCTAGTTTTTGGCAGTTGTAACATCGGATGGAATTATTGTATCTTCCTCGTCCCCTACCACGTCCTCTACTCGAATATTCTGTTCTAGATGATCTAGATCTTTCATAACTATTTCCTTGAATTTGAAATGCTTGTTCTATTGGAACATCATCGTACTCTTTTAGTCGGAGTTCATGTGATTGTAGAATTCCCAGTAATTCATCTGTAGTAATCATATTTAAATCTTTGGATTCTTCTATGGCCACTACTACTGCTTCATATTTTCGTGTTAAACTTTTCAAGATCTTTTCTACAACACGTTGTTCCTCTATTTTCTCTTCATTTAACTTTAATTGATTTACTATTATGGTCGTTCGATTTACATAATCTTCTATCGATTCATTTTCTTTCATCCTTAACGAATCAAATTCACATCGTAGGGTTTGTAATTTTACCGTTTTGACTCTATTTTCACCCCTGTAGGCTTTGTGAAGAACATCCCATGCGTCTTTAGATTTCTGACATGTAGCGATCCGTTCGAAAACTGTTTCATTCACTGCTTGAAAGATGATATGTAATGCCTTTTTATCCCTTTTAATCTTTTCTTTGTAAATGTTCTGGTCATTTTCGGATGCATTTGGGGCGATTTCTGCATAACTTTCATCCACTATTGACCATAAATCTTGTGATTCTAGTAATACCTTCATCTGAATATGCCAGTGATAATAGTTTTGTCCCAGGAGTTTCGGAATTTGAGTTTGAATTCCTCCATTTGTCGTCATCGGAAAACGATTTAGGGATTATGAGAAAAAAAATATTGCAATGAGATTTTCGGATGATATTCGCTCTAAGTTGTGGATCGGTGGCTCTGATACCACTTTGTTAGATTTACAGAAGTATAATAAGGATTTGTGCGAAGTAATGAATTGATATCTATGTTCTTGATTGAATTGGTGAGTTCATCAAATGTACAGACGAATACATATATACATTAGGGTTTGTAAGGGTAACCGCTAATACTTAGGTTATCATAAATATAAATAATAATGCTACATAACTATACTATATAACTAATATTAATAAAACTTATTCTAGCTTAATATCATTCTCTAACATATTTAATTCCTTCCCAAACACAGAAATCATCGGTTTCCCAGGTGGATGGAGTGGGGACAATGGAGGTGTAAAGCTTTGACATGAAGGAGGCATCATCAGAGGTGGAGAATGAGATGAGGAAGAAGAAGAAGAAGAAGTTGATGAAGAGTAGAAAGTGATGGGCCATTGATTATAGGAGGTGAACCAGGTGGTGGATCTGAGATATCTTGTGACTAGTCTTACATGGTTTAAATATGTTTCAAATACTAAAGTTTGAATTTTTGTGTTCCAAATCAAATGATATTTTACAAAAACTAACTTTTATAAAATCAAAATGTAATAGTATTGGATTTATGGGTTGGCACCACCCACACCCCTTAACCACTCATAATTTGTTTGATTCCCCCTATGTGCTTTCGAAACTTATCGACAGGAAAATTAAGGTTTATAGATTCCCTATACTAATACAATAAAATCATAACTCATAGTGGATAACTTGAGGGTAAGTTAAAATAATATCCTATAGGGTATTGTGCCTAATACTTTATGTAAACTATTGTTAAAGTATTAGGTAATTAGTATAATTTTATAATAAAAAGATACTAAATTTCACCCTTTACAGCTGTGTTATCAATTGTTTACACATGTGTTCTTACTTATATGTCCTCAAAATTCTTCACGTGTTTTCTTCTCTCTGCCAAACTATTGCTGTACACGTAAGACCAAGATAAAATGCCAACTATTTTAAGTTGAACCTTTTGAGTTTTGACATTACATAGCATGCTGCTGTATAAATAAATATTCAAATACATAGTAGCATGTGTTAATGTCACGGATTTCTTTTGATCTTATCGATCTGCATTGTAATATTATTAACTCACTGTAATATACATACACATATAGTACATACAAAAGATCCAATAACTGAAATTCCATGCGAACTTTACGAAGTAGAAGTGTAGCACAACTCAGTTATTTAATGCATGGTTGCAAAAGTCGCTAGGCGCTTCCTAATCGTTCGACCGGGGAGTACTCGGACATGTTTAATTATAAAGAAATTAGTTTTCGGAAATTAAATATATGTCTAATAACATAAATTTACTAATATTTATAACAAATTACGTGAAAATGATATTCATTATTTAATATGATAGTCATATAAATGATGTTTTATTATTTTTTAAGTCAAACTCGGCCCGAATTGACCTACTAGATCGGATTTTGGCTGAGTTTGACCGCGTTTGATCGATTCCGAGTAATTAGGCGGAGTTAGAGAAAGTCGCCTCGGCAACCTACCTTGTAGCGACTACTCGGTGAGTACTCGACCTTGGAAACCTTGTTTTACAACCATGATTTAATGATGTGTACTATTTGGTGTAGCACGTCAAGATAAGAAATAAGGTTTTTAGGGATGGATTAGGGGTAGCTAGTATATCAGATAAAATAAGGGACGAGAGGTTGAGATGGTTTAAGCAGGTTAGGAAGAGACAAACGACATCCACACTTAGAAGCGTAGAAAATCTCAATGTGGAGGGGAGGAGTAGAGGCAAGCCAAAGCTAACTTGGGAATAGTGGATTAGGCTGGATTTGCTAGAATTGCACCTCTCTAAGGACATGGTCCGGGATAGGAGTTCGTGGGGACGTAGAATTAAGGTTAAGTACTTTTAGGACGATAGTTTGGTTTAACATTAAACTCGTTCTTTAAGAGCTTAGGATGTTGGTCTTTCCTAAGGAGCTTAGCGTGTTGATGTGCTTTGGTGGCCTTTGCTTGTCTGTGTGTTTTTATGATGTGTTGATGTCCTTATTATTTGATTTCACTAATTGTCTATATGGTAGCCTGCTAAAATTATCTTTAGTGCATTATGTTTAATGTTGTTTTTTGAGTAGCTATGTGCCTTGTATGTTTGGTGTAACTTTGATGTCTGTATATGGCGTTGGAGTTAGGGTCTCATCGGAAACAACCTCTTTATCCATTGGGATAGAGGTAAGGCTTGCCTACATCTCATCCTCCCCAGACCCTACCAATAGCTTTGCTATAAGTGAGATTTACTGGGTACGGATGTTGTTGTTGTATTATTTGACGCTTTTGTGCGACATCTCAAGACTTATCATTTATCTCATACAGATGTTCGGTAGTTTCTTTAATCAAATCTTACAGAGCAATATATGTTGCACTTATCAAGCAATGATTTCGATTAAATTTTTATGTGACAGGCAAACAAAACTTTAAATGACTATGCGAAATTATTCAACAAAACGATCTGAGTGTTTTAAATATAGCATTCAAGCATTTTGTTATCCTTTGATAATGATCTTGCATTACGAAAAACAGGTTCCACAGGAGATAATTCGAAATTCATCTTCATTTTATAATATCGAAAACTGAAACAGGTGCCGAAAATGGAAACCTTCAACGTCTATTTTCAAGTTTTCCGTTCATGCGATGGAAGATGGAACTACATTGTCTTTCAATATTCAACAATTTCTAGTTTATTTGTTTACATAGGATATGTGTAGGAATCCGTTCGTGTAAAATAAATAAAATTCTTTATTAACTTGATTACAAGAACAAAACAAAAGAAACAGAAAACAATTTACTATTACAACTGAAATAAATGAAAACAAGAACAAAAATTTTGAACAGAAACACTGTTCACAGCTGAGGATCGTGTTGAACACGGGTCCCTTAAAACAAATTTCGTGTCTCCTAGGAGATCATGTTTGTTACCAGGATACAACAGCCTAAGCAGTTGCACTGCCGGTCTTGACTCCAACCCGAATGAGTACCTCGAACGCTTGAAGAATATGAAGTATTCAGAGAGAAGAAAGTTGTTGCTGTATGTTTATCGGTGTATCCAATCTGCAGCAGGAACCTCCTATTTATACTGCAGGTCAAAGTCGAAACTGAAAAAGGAATTAAGTGGGTGAATTAAACTGCATTAAATGTCTTTAATGCACTTTAATTCGTCATTTAATTCTCAGTCAAACGCATTAACTTCGTTAGTTTCGAATGCTGAAACGTAACTGCTGCTGGAAGCTTCTGCGCGCGACCGCGCAAGACACACTGGTGCGCACGCAGGTCTGCACCCTCATGCGCGTTGCATCCTTTTGGCTCACTGCCATGCGCGCGTGCGCCACACTGACTCAGGTCCATGCGCACCTGCGCGCGTGTGAAGTGCAAAGTGCGCCATCAAAGCGCCACATTGCGCCTCATCGCCCACGCCACGCGCGCGCGTGTGCGAGTGCGAGTTAGGGTGCTCCGCACCCTTCGCGAGTACACTTAGTGAGTGCTTCCATGAAACAATAAGGATGGAGAGTTCCCACTTAAATACCCCTTTAAGTTCCATCTCTCATCCGATGTAGGATAAGGTGCTACTTTCCCACTTTTTTCAGCATTCAAGTTTCAAACACCAAACTTTGAGCATCGATATCTCATTCATCTTAGCTCTGTTTTGGACGTGGTTTAGTTCGTTGCGAAGCTCTTCCGACATAGAACACAAACCCACAAATAAATATATAAAATCCGCTCATTTTATTATATTTATTTCTAGTCCAAAAATACGAAAAAACATTTTCCTATATTTGTGAAAAATGTTATTTTCACAAAATTTCCAACAATCTCCCACATGAATAGAAATCGATCTATCAAGTTTCAACGATACACGTTCAACAGTTGAGTATTGCAAGATTGGTAGGTGTAACCTTTGAACCTTCTTTTGTGAAGCATACTTAGCCTCCTAGGGTCTTGTAGACACGGTGTCTTTGAACAATCCCCCATTTATGTAGGCGACAATATACATTCACACAATACTCTCCCTAGTCGAGTCAAGTCCTCATGGTTGTGTCCGTTTATGGTCATGGAACACGTTCCTGGTTCTGCGAGAGCTCTAGGATTTGCGCCTCCCCACAAATCCATTCGAAGCGACCCCACTTCTCTCTAACATAGGTGATTCCTCTGAATCATTAAAAGCATCATGGTTAATCTTGGATTTCCTCAAAATCCTTAACCTCAACATGCTTAACCTTTCATTCACGTCACTGATTGGAATGGACTAGGAAGTATACAACTCCCTTTATTAATTTTGGGGCACCCCCCACAGTGACTCCCTTTGGGTTTATGATTAAGTTTGCCTATTGAACCTAGATCTTGGGATCTCCAGTCAACTAGGTTAGGTTTCCCTCATATTCCCTTCATCTATGGGCTTTAGTCCCATTCCTCTTGACAACCTATACACCTTATCTGTGCTTAAGCCTTTTGTTAACGGGTCCGCAATGTTCTCCTTTGACCTAACATTGTCAACTGAGATCACACCCGTTGAGATAAGTTGTCGTACCGTGTTGTGTCTACGTCGAATGTGCCTTGATCTGCGATTGTACATTGCGCTTTGTGCTCTAACAAGCGTGGATTGATTGTCACAATGTATGCAAATCGCCGTCAACGGCTTTGGCCATCTTGGAATATCTTCCACAAATTGGCGTAGCCACTCCGCGTCTTCCCCGCTTTTATCTAAAGCGACGAATTCGGATTCCATCGTGGATCTCGCTATAACCGTTTGCTTGGAAGACTTCCAAGCTATAGCTGCACCAGCAAGTGTAAACACGTAACCACTTGTTGATCTGTGATCCTTTATATCCGATATCCAGTTCGCATCAGTGTATCATTCGATCACTGCTGAATCACGGGTATAATGCAATCCATAGTCTCTTGTGTATCTTATGTATCTAAGCACCCTCGTGATAGCTTTCCAATGATCCTCGCTCGGATTACTGGTGTATCTACTTAGCCTGCTCACAGCATATGCTAAGTCGGGTCTAGTACATGTCATTAGATACATGAGACTACCAATGATCCTTGAGTACTCTAACTGAGAAACACTCTCGCCTCTATTCTTCCTTAGGCGTTGGGTATTATCAATTGGAGTTCGAGCTATACTCGTATCGTCCGAATTGAATTTCCCAAGGATCTTTTCCACGTAGTGAGATTGACTCAACACAAGACCATTGATATAGGGTAAAATATACATATTTGTCCCGTGTAAATTGTATAGTTATTGTATAAGTTTTATTTGTTTTTATTTAGTTTTAGTATTGTATTATATTATTTTGTGTTGGGTCAGGTTCTGGTGCAAATGAAGCAAAAACGAGTAATATGGAAATGACCAGGCAGTTGGGTAGAGTAGAATGCCAGAGACCGAATTAAAATTGCTGCTATTTTCCTTGATTGGGCTGAGACCACTATCTCTATATAATAAGATAGTTTTATTTGTTTTTATTTAGTTTTAGTATTGTATTATATTATTTTGTGTTGGGTCAGGTTCTGGTGCAAATGAAGCAAAAACGAGTAATATGGAAATGACCAGGCTGTTGGGCAGAGTAGAATGCCAGAGACCGAATTAAATTTCTGCTATTTTCCTTGATTGGGCTGAGACCACTATCTCTATATAATAAGATCAAGGGACTAGGATTGCAATTAAAGAAAAGCTGCTTAAAAATACTTTATAAACTCAAGGGACTAAAAGTGGACAGTAAGTGAAACTTAATTAAATGTGGGAGCACATCTATTGTGCATCACGACAAAAGAAAAGAATGAAAAGGAGGGACGCGCGTGAATGAGGCTAGAAACCATCTTTGCAAGAATTTCATGGACTTTTGGGCTTTTAATTTAATTATTCATACAAAGTAGGTCCATACAAGAACCCTAATGCATATAATATATATATGATCGATCATACAACATTGAACGGGGAGATCGGACGCAACATTATCAGACATCACGAACAGAAGGAATCTTAGACGAACATCAGAGGGACGATCAGCAGGGAAGAAAAGACTGTTCGAGGTTCAAGCCATGATCAAGATTTAAGTCCGGGTTTGCAATTTATTAGTATTCAATTTTAAAGACTTTGTGTTCTTTTTAACTTGATACTATGATTTGTTATTTATTTAAGACTTGTTTCTTGTTCTTGGTTATGGTTCTTGGCTAGATTTTCTTAACTACCTAGGTTAAGACAATGGTTTAAATAAAGTTTGGATTTTTATTCGGTTTTTGGCGTGGTTTATGGATTTTTCTTGTATTGTAAAAGCTACGGAATTTTAACTTGGTGTATATGCATGCTTGACATTTGTTTTATCACTGTTTATTGCTTCGTATAATCCTTGATGACGGTCTTTATCACATAATAGGGTTGTGCTAGGGTTCTTGATTTAGGTGAGTGTCTATATCACGTAATAGATCATTAATCCTTTAGGGTGAAAAACGCGTAAGTAACCTTAGAAGTAATATTCGGTAATTTAATAAAATCAAGTGTTCTGCTAATCTTGTCGCTGTGAGGCTCGATGTTATTAATAGGTCTCGGTTTGATTTATAGCTAGGTCTAAGAATTGGTCTAGTCCTTAAACATTCTCTTGTCTATTAAACCAAGATTGAAACCCATAGTTGCCTTAGACTTTCGCGCTGTGAGGTAGATTGTCTTATTTAGGCACTTTCAAGAAACTAGAAGACTGTGAGGAAATCTAGAAAACCGGTAAGCGTAACAGCCTAGGTAGTGCCACAAGAATCGCCTTGAGAGTGTTTGAGGGGCTTAGTGGTGTCTTAATAGGTTTAGTATCCAAAGATCCCGGTTCCAAACCACAAAACTATCGAATAGAAATCCATTCTGAGTTAAACTTGCGTCTAGCCTAGGTAGTCTTCATCACCTTTGATTAAAGTCTTCGTCCAAATTCGTGTCTAGTTATTTAGCATTATTTTAATATTTTTATTTAGGATTTTTAGAAAACCCCCCATCAAATAAACAATTAGTTAAGTCGTGTCAGTCTTAGTCTAGATAGAGTCATTAGCGTAATTTAGTAGAGTCTCTTGGGTTCGATACTCGGACTTCCTTAGGCTATATTGCATCGATCGGTACATTTGCCGGTCGTGTGGTTTAGGTTTTAGAGAGTCTTAGTTTTATAAATTTAAAACTTAGAGAGTCTAGTTTAGGGTTTAATTTAGTTAATTTAGTTAAACCACTTTTAGCACATCAACCATTTTGGGTTCTAGTGATTTTTACTCCAAGAATCACATCCGCGAGACCCATGTCTTTCATGTCAAACCTCGCTTTCAACATGTCTTTCGTTGAGTTGATCATGTTATCATCACTCCCAATGATAAGCATATCATCTACATAAAGACATAAAATCACATAACCTCTTGGTGTGTCTTTAAAATAAACACACTTGTCGCACTCATTTATTTTGAAACCATTGTCAACCATGACATGATCAAACTTTTGGTGCCATTGTTTGGAGCTTGCTTCAAGCCATACAAAGACTTGACCAATTTACATACTTTGCCCTCGTTTCCTGGGGCGGAAAAACCCTCAGGTTGTTCCATGTAAATTTCTTCTTCTAAATCGCCATTTAGAAATGCGGTCTTTACATCCATTTGGTGAACTTCCAAATTTCTTAGAGCCGCAATTGCAAGAACCAATCATATAGAGGGTATTCGCGTTACAGGCAAGTAAGTATCAAAGTAGTCTAGACCCTCCTTTTGTCTAAATCCTTTGATCACTAACCTTGCCTTGTATTTATCAATACTTCCATCGGCTTTCATCTTCCTTTTGAATATCCAACGATATCCAAGTGGTTTACAACCAGGTGGAAGATCTACTAACTCCCAAGTATGATTTTGAAATATAGAATCAATTTCATTCTTAATTGCTTCTTGCCATTGAGGTCCTTCCGCGGAGGTAACCGCTTCACGGTAGGTATTGGGCTCACCCTCAACCATATAGCTCATGAAGTCTGGACTAAAGGATTTTTCAACCCTTTGTCGTTTGCTTCGTCTAAGCTCACCCTCCTCGACCTCAGGTCGTTCATGTCTTTCATCTAACCTCGTAGATGAACTAGGACCTGTTTCATCTAACCATGTAGATGAACTTGGACCTGCTTCATCAACCGCTCTTGATGAAGTCGCATGTGTTTGTCCTAACATAGGAAACACATTCTCAAAATATGAGACGATATTAGAATTTGCTTCTATGATAGTGTGTTTGTGTACATCGGGATTCTTGGACTCATGTACAAGAAAACTATGTGCACTACTTTGATGTGCATATCCTATGAAAATGCAATCAACCGTTTTGGGTCCTATCCTAAGAGCCTTAGGAGGTGGTACAATCACATTAGCTAGGCACCCCCACACTTTCAAGTATTTGTACGAAGGCTTCCTTTTTCTCCATAACCCATATGGAGTTTCGTCCCTATTTTTCAAAGGTATCTTGTTCAACAGATAGTTTGCTTAGAGAATGGCGTCCCCCCACATTTCTCGGTTCACTCCTGAGCTTATCAACATGGCGTTCATCATTTCTTTCAATGTGCGGTTATTTCGTTCCGTAACGCCATTTGATTGTGGAGAATAAGGAGGTGTACACTCATGTACAATGCCACTTTTTGCGCATAAATCCGCAAAAGGTGCAACATATTCACCTCCTCGATCGCTTCTCAAAGCTTTTATCTTCTTTTTAAGTTGATTCTCAACTTCGTTTTTGTACAAGATAAACTTCTCTATTGCTTCGTCTTTACTTTTAAGTAAATACACATAGCAATATTTAGTACAATCATCAATAAACGTGATGAAGTACTTATTTCCTCCACGCGTGGGAACCGCTTTTAAATCACACACATCGGTATGAATTAAATCAAGGGGTTCGGTTATTCGTTCAACCGATTTAAACGATGATCTCGTAAGTTTGGATTCGACACATGTCTCGCATTTGTAATTGGATTCAATATGGAATGTTGGTATTAAATTTAATTTAATTAAACGGTGTAAAGAATTAAAATTTACATATCCTACTCTACCATGCCAAACATTTAAAGACTCAATCATGTAAGTAGAAATAGAATTTTCATTCATATTTTTGTTATCGTTTACAACCGTAACACTCATTTTAAACATTCCATTAAGGGCATAGCCCTTTCCGATAAAAGTACCACGTCTAGACAAGACAAAATTGTCCGATTCAAACACTAGACGAAATCCAAACTTGTTGAGCATCCATCCCGATACGAGATTCTTCCTGATCTCCGGGACATAGAGCACTTTAGTCAAGGTATGCTCCTTGCCTGAATTCATCTTCAAAATGACAGTGCCTTCACCCTTGATGATTGCGGTAGCTTTATTTCCCATATAAAGTTTTTCTTCACCCGACGCTTCCTTGAATGTAGAGAAAAGAGCCTTGTCTCCATAAACATGGCGGGTTGCACCTGTGTCAACGAACCATCCTTTTGGGTTTTCACCCAACGCGTTGACTTCTTCAATCATAGCCGCTTCCTCGGTTATCATTGCAATCAGAGGCATACCATCCTCATCAACTGTGTGCGCACGCTCACGCTTAGGTTTCTTGCATTGGTTAGCACGGTGCCCCGTCTCGTTACAGTTGTAACAAGTACCCTGGAAAGGCGCAGACTTCTTTTGCACAGCCCCCTTTTTCGGTCCAAGGTTGTTAACCTTTGCTTTCCCTTTGTTGTTGTTTGTACCCTTGCCTTTCTTGCCCTTTGAGGTCTCCCCAATTTCCACCATGTTTTCCTTAGCCGAAGCTTGCAAAATGGTGCCTTTTTGGGCCACCCTGTTATCCTCTTCTATACGAAGACGGATGACAAGTTCCTCAATCGTCATTTCCTTTCGTTTGTGTTTAAGATAATTCTTAAAATCCAACCAAGCAGGAGGTAATTTTTCGATCATGGCTGCCACTTGAAATGTCTCTCTGAGTAGCATACCCTCAGCGTGGATGTCATGAAGTATAATCTGTAACTCTTGGACTTGGTTCATAACATTCTTGTTATCAACCATTTTGTAGTCCAAGAAACGGGCTACCACAAATTTCTTTGTGCCAGCATCCTCCGTTTTGTACTTCTTGTCCAAGGCATCCCATAATTCTTTGGAAGTCTTGATGTTGTAGTACACATTATACAAAGCATCCGATAGACCATTGAGTACATAGCCTCGACATAAAAAGTCCGAGTGCTTCCAAGCCTCTACTGCGCTCAGAGCCTGAACATCGGTCTCCCCTTCCGCAGGTTGGGGAACGGTCTCATTCAAGAACCTCGCAAGGTTCATGGTGGTCAGATAGAAAAACATTTTATGTTGCCACCTTTTGAAGTGGAGACCCGAGAACTTCTCGGGTCGTTCAGCATGATTTGCCACTGTGGACACTCCCACAGTGTTGGCAGGGGTTCCGACAACAACATTGGTGTTGCTCGTTTTCACATTTCAGTCGACATTCTGAAAAGTTTCAAGAAAACAAGTTAAATTATGTTTTCAAAATAATAAAGACGCTACTTTATTATTATTAGGAGTTCAAAAACCAGCCGTGTAGCTTCTAAGTCCAACTTTGAAGACTACGACAGGAGATTTTTAGGACTCAGCGACAGAAAGGAGTAGAAGCAGAGTTCTGTTTTGACAAAGTCGCTACTTTGAATCAAAACAGAGAAAAACTTTTTAAAACACAACCTGATGTGAAGAAAAAAAAATTGAATCACAGCAGAATTGTTTGTGAATTACACGAACGGTGTTTTAAAAATTTGTTTTAAGATTGTAGGAATCCGTTCGTGTAAAATAAATAAAATTCTTTATTAACTTGATTACAAGAACAAAACAAAAGAAACAGAAAATATTTTACTGTTACAACTGAAATAAATGAAAACAAGAACAAAAATTTTGAACAGAAACACTATTCACAGCTGAGGATCGTGTTGAACACGGGTCCCTTAAAACAAATTTCGTGTCTCCCAGGAGATCACGTTTGTTTCCAGGATACAACAGTCTAAGCAGTTGCACTGCCGGTCTTGACTCCAACCCGAATGAGTACCTCGAACGCTTGAAAAAGATGAAGTATTCAGAGAGAAGAAAGTTGTTGCTGTATGTTTTTCGGTGTATCCAATCTGCAGCAGGAACCTCCTATTTATACTGCAGGTCAAAGTCGAAACTGAAAAAGGAATTAAGTGGGCGAATTAAACTGCATTAAACGTCTTCAATGCACTTTAATTCGTCATTTAATTCTCAGTCAAACGCATTAACTTCGTCAGTTTCGAATGCTGAAACGTAACTGTACTGGCATTAACTGCTGCTGGAAGCTTCTGCGCGCGCGCGCAAGACACACTGGTGCGCGCGCAGGTCTGCACCCTCATGCGCGTTGCGTCCTTTTGGCTCACTGCCATGCTGTAACACCCCGAAATCGGGAACTTGGTAATTAAACCATGTTAATAATAATGAACGGGTAAAATACCGTTAGTGGTAAAAGTAAACCCGGTGAATATTAGGAATTTAATAAATAAACCTAATATTAAATAAAAAGTGAATAAAAGCTTTTGAGGAAATAAATATTATAAGAGGCCCGATTTAACGGGACTTAAAACAAAACAAAGTAGTATCTCCCCTGAACCCGCTAAGTAAACTAGGAATGTTTAACCTAGTTAAAAAGGGGTAAATATTATTGAAAATAAGTAAGTTGTAGCCTACTTAATAACTAACTAAACATAAGGGACCAAAATGGAAAACTTGGAAGTTTAGTTATTAAAAAAAAAAAGAAACAAAACAAAACACACACTAAGTGTGTGTTCTGGAATGAACGACCAGGAGAAGCAAAGGGTGCCAAACCCTAGTTCATCGAATAACATCAAATTGAAGGGCTAATCGGGGCTCGAATTAATGAATGAACACGGATTAACGATCACTCAAGCTAGGGGATCATAAGGTATGTCGAATTCTTGACATTCGTGAAGTTGGAAAATTTGAAGAAACATCATAATCTGCGAATTTTGTGTTAATCATAGAAGTTATGGCTGAACTATGATGTAAACTTGCTTAGGAACAAAACCCTAAGTGTAAATTATACATGTGTTGTGAAGATTTGAATGTCTAGATGATTTACCACACTTAGATAAGTGGGGTTCGAAATTATGATGATGATGATGATGATATATGTATACTTAGAATCATCATATTGAATAGTAGAAGCAAGATACTTGATCAAATTATTAGATGAGTGTATGTTCATACAAGAATTGAAATGGGTTTTGTATGTTATGATGAAATCGGTAATTTCAAATCATGTAAATAGATGAATGAAATCGTGTTATGCACTAGTTTATATGAAGAATTTGAATATATTAGGTGTTCGGATGAATGCTAGTGATATGATGAAACGGGTCTCACTTATAGATGAGAACCCTTAGTTCTTGCAAAATGAGTGAATAAATTAGTTTTGATAATCGTTTGAACTAGTTGAAGTGTTGAAAATGCAATGGACTTGGTTAGAACTTTAATTAAAACGGTGGCCTAAAAATAATGCCTACCAGATAATTAATGAAATGCCTAAACTAGTTGTCGAGCTTGAATGTGCATTTATAAGCTAATGGGCGTTTGACTTTTAAAAGTCAAACTGACCTCCAATACGATGAATGATAATGTGATATGAAATGTGTAAGGTGGAATAATCGTATTAAATTATGGTTAATCTAACCACCTTGTGAATATTGAATAATAGTTTGGCGCTTAACAAGCTAGGTGGAAGCAAGGGGAGAAAGCGGGTCAAATGAATCAAGTATGAGATGGAAAAGAGCATAACCGGATGCAAGGTAAGTAAAGCTTACACCTTCTATAATAGAATACTTACTTGTATAATGGATAGCATTGTGAATAATAAAATGGACATGGTTTTCGCGGACGTTTTGTCAACAAAATAGTTGTTGACAGCAAGCAGGTCCGTATTTGCAGAAATTGTTTCGAGGTCTTAAACACTTAGTTTTGACTCAATATTTGGTCAGAATTGGTATAACAATATAAATGATGATTGGTAATTTTTGTAAACTTTTCGGAAGTTGTTTAACGTGGTTTTCGCGGACGTTTTGTCAACAAAATAGTTGTTGACAGCAAGCAGGTCCGTATTTGCAGAAATTGTTTTGAGGTTTTAAACACTTAGTTTTGACTCAATATTTGGTCAGAATTGGTATAACAATATAAATGATGATTGGTAATTTTTGTAAACTTTTCGGAAGTTGTTTAACGTGGTTTCCGCGGACGTTTTGTCAACAAAATAGTTGTTGACAGCAAGCAGGTCCGTATTTGCAGAAATTGTTTCGAGGTCTTAAACACTTAGTTTTGACTCAATATTTGGTCAGAATTGGTATAACAATATTAATGATGATTGGTAATTTTTGTAAATTTTCGGAAGTTGTTTAACGTGGTTTTCGCGGACGTTTTGTCAACAAAATAGTTGTTGACAACAAGCAGGTCCGTATTTGCAGAAATTGTTTCGAGGCCTTAAACACTTAGTTTTGACTCAATATTTGGTCAGAATTGGTATAACAATATAAATGATGATTGGTAATTTTTGTAAACTTTTTGGAAGTTGTTTAACGTGGTTTTCGCGGACGTTTTGTCAACAAAATAGTTGTTGACAGCAAGCAGGTCCGTATTTGCAGAAATTGTTTCGAGGCCTTAAACACTTAGTTTTGACTCAATATTTGGTCAGAAGTGGTATAACAATATAAATGATGATTGGTAATTTTTATAAACTTTTCGGAAGTTGTTTAACGTGGTTTTTGCGGACGTTTTGTCAACCAAATAGTTGTTGACAGCAAGCAGGTCCGTACTTGTAGAAATTGTTTCGGGGTCTTACACACTTAGTTTTGACTCAATACTTGGTCAGAAGTTGTATAATAATATAAATGATGATTGGTAATATTATGTATTGTTAAGTGTTACAAATACAGGCAAGCGGAATGTATGAGCATGTTTTGCCAAGGTTGGCGAAATGTAATGCAATGTATTAAAAACGAGTCAATGTTGACCCGTGCCAGGTACGCACAAGGAATGATGCTCTCGTGAAGGGTACATGTACCAACCATAATATGGATTATGGTTGGAGGAAATAAGAGTTTTTTTTTAGAGTTGATAAAATTATAGTTTTGACATAAATACCCATAACGGGTCAAATAATTCGGTTTAAGAACCGGAAATTTGAATTCGAAGGAAACAAGAATTTTGAATTGGATGGAAATATGTTTATAACTTGTTGTGAAACTGTCAAAACTAACTTTTATGTTGGTTTTGATTTTAGGAATGTCTTATGGAACTCCGGATGAGGATCAAGCAAGAAAGGAGAACCGAACACATGTCTTGAAGCTTCCGCAACGATCTTATTTTGTTCTAGTTTAAAAAGTGGATATTGTAAACACTTGAAATTATATTTTGGAATGTTTTTAAATTATGTAAGAAGTTAACTTGGAAAAGTTTTTGTAAGCTTGCATTTTCGTATAAAATGCGTGTTTAATATTATAATATTGACTAATAGAGACGGGTCTTACACATGCGCGCGTGCGCCACACTGACTCAGGTCCATGCGCACCTGCGCGCGTGTGCCACGTCACCTGTGAGCCCATACGAGCACGCCACACAGTCGCGCCGTTTTGGCTCACTCTGGTGCGCCGCGCACGTCACATCAGGGCCCATGCACCATGCGCGCAACCGCAAGCCTTCGTGCCACGTGTACTCGCGCGCCTCGAACCTGCACGCCACTTCACCACTTGGTCCTTGCAGCCTCTGCGATCCACCACGCGCACGTGGTCAAAAATACAAAGGCGGCTCTCAAGCGGGCGAAGTGCAAAGTGAGCCATCAAAGCGCCTCATCGCCCACGCCACGCGCGCGCGTGTGCGAGTGCGAGTTTGGGTGCACCCTTCGCGAGTACACTTAGTGAGTGCTTCCATGAAACAATAAGGATGGATAGTTGCCACTTAAATACCCCTTTAAGTTCCATCTCTCATCCGATGTGGGACAAGGTGCTACTTTCCCACTTTTTTCAGCATTCAAGTTTCAAACACCAAACTTTGAGCATCGATATTTCATTCATCTTAGCTCTGTTTTGGACGTGGTTTAGTTCGTTGCGCAGCTCTTCTGACATAGAACACAAACCCACAAATAAATATATAAAATCCGCTCATTTTATTATATTTGTTTCTAGTCCAAAAATAGGAAAAAACATTTTCCTATATTTGTGAAAAATGCTATTTTCACAAAATTTCCAACAATATGAACATCAATAAAATTCCGGTAATACATGTGAGTCTGGTGGGGTAACATATCAAAATGATTCAGGTCAAAATGTGTTCGTGTCAAACGAATTGTTTAGAAAATTGTTATTGTCAAATGGCTAGTGGTGTGCGGATACAGTTGAGGTGGTGTTGGTACGACGACAGTTGTGGTGGTGGAGGCGGTTGTGATGGTGTACTGACAATGGTGGGGATGGTAGTCCTGTCAATGACAATTGGTAGGTGGTGACAGCATTGGCGAAGCTTGGGGGACGATTTTTCCCAATTCCGTGAGGGCGAAAACGTATATTCCTAAAAATTTCTATACGAAGGTACTGTTCATAACACTACGCGTCGAAAAGTTCGGGGGGCGGGCGCCCCCTCCCGCCCCAAGGAAGCTGCGCCCCTGGGTGACGGCAACCAATATGTGGTGGTGGCCATGATGAATGTGCCTGTGTCGGCGCGAACCAGTAGGTAGTGGCGGAAGAAAGAAGATTAGTGGTGCTAATCTATTTTAACGAAGGGTTATTGAATTTAAATAAACTTAACTTTCACCATTTTGCGATAATACTCTCAACTTACGAATTGTACCACACCACTCCGAACTTTCAACTTATTTTGCTCTTTCACTCCCAAACTAACTGAACCGTAACCCAGTTAGTTTTTTGCTTATGTAGCATCTGACGTGACATTTTTTGCTGATGTGTCATATAACGTTGTATTTTTTCGCTAGCATGGCATCTGACGTGGTAATTTTTGCTCACGTGGCATCTGTTGTGGCGCTGGTTTAGTAACGTGACATCTGACATCAGCTAACTGCGTTAGGGTTCAGTTAGGGGCCGTTTAGCAACTTCTGAATATGTAAGTGTTGAACCCTTAAGAGGCCTGAACCATTAAGTGTTGAACTAGTAACGGGTCTGAACCATTAAGTGAAGAACCAGTAAGAGGTCTGAACCATTAAGAGCCAGTATAATGTTTAACCCTTCAGAGGCAAATATCTGACCAATTCAGATAAGAGGCCTTAATCATTTAGACTTGGGTATAATACTTAACCATTCAGACCAATTCAGATAAGAGGTCTTAATCATTTAGACTTGGTATAATACTTAACCATTTGGAGACAAATGTCTGAATCATTCAGACATCTGCTCGCGAAACAAACAATCGGTACCATTAAGTGTTGAACCAGTAAGAGATCTGAACCATTAAGAGCTAAACAAACAGCTCCTTAGTTTGGAAATGTCAGTGGAAAATAAGTTGGGAGTAGCGTGATACAACTCGTAAGTTGAAAGTGTTATCAGACAAATAGTAAAAGTTGAGGTTATTTAAATCTAATATCCCTTTTAATGAATTTCAAGTTAGCAAGTATAATAAGAAGAGTAATCTATTATATAACTTAGGGGCTGTTTGTTTACCTCTTAACGAGACTTTTAATGGTTCAGACCTCTTACTGGTTCAACACTTAATGGTTCAGACTGTTTGTTTCACGAGCAGATGTCTGAATGGTTAAGACATTTGCCTCTGAATGATTAAGCATTATACAGAGTCTGAATGGTTAATACCTCTAATCTGAATTGGTCAGACATTTCCCTCTGAACGGTTAAGCATTATACAGGCTCTTAATGGTTCAGACCCCTTACTGATTCAGCACTTAATGGTTCAGACCTCTTATTGTTTCAGCAGTTAACCATTCAGATGTTGCCAAACAGCCCCTTAAACAAACCCAATTCGAGACGTTAATTTATTAAGAAATGAGTTACTACTAATAGTTATATTAGAAACATATCTTAACTCACATTATGAAAGCCATTATGAAAGCCGTTTAGAAATTGGAGATTGTTAAGATTGAGAGATTCCTAGGCCATTTTGCTTAAAAACTACTAGATAAATGCTTGGTTAGGAGCTTGACAAGTTTTTTTTTTTTGGAGGGCGTAGTTCAGTTGGTTCCAAACAATCCTATGGGTAGCGTACCGTCTAACCCACCCGCGTTCGATCCGGCCTGCAGTTAAGCACCTTCCGGTCTAAACGGGACCCCGTGCGGGAAAACCCCACAAGGCCAGGGATCGAACCCGTGACCTGTGGGTAACAACCCCCACACCTCCACCACTGGGCTGTGGCTATGTTAATATGATAAAGTTATTAAATATTATTTTAATAAGCAATTAACATCATTATCTTTCACCTTTAAGAATATATTGATGATTGGATTTATAAGTAATATTTAAGTTCATTCATAAAAGAATGATATGGAAATATAATATTCACCTTAAATATTGTAATAAACGTTAAATCTTATTTTTCATATAAAAGAACCCCATATAGTCTATATGATAGTCACTATCATATTAGCATTATTTCCACAAGCATATTTCCTAAGTTAGTAAATGTATTTTGGCAGGGCAAAAAAGAAGGGTGAGGGCCATAGCCATGGCAAGGAGAAGGCAATAGATATTAATTCGTCAAACGAAGATATGTTTTTTGGCGATGTATATAGAGTGGCCAAGGGTCGTGGCATAAAGAAGGAAATGGATATTTCGTTGTCAAAGGAAGATGTCAGACGACATATAGTGTCTCGTCTAGGTGAAAATTTAAAACACAAACTCTTAGAGGATAAAAGGCCTTTATATGTTGATTTGATCAGCTCAGCATACGAAGGCTCTCACAAAGTATGGCTTCGCTCGCATGGTGAGAACTTTCTTTTATCAGAATTGCATGGAGTTGCGTGTGATGATTTTGACGTCGGGGATAGAATTGTATTTGAAGTTAAGGAAGTCGCAGATCGACAACTTGTATTACAGTTCGAAAAAATAACTAGTGATTAGTGATATTAGAAATATGATTAAAATATAAATTCACACAATACTACTTATTTTTTTAATATACACTAGTACTTTTACCCGCCGCGCGTTGCGGAGGCGTACCCGGCTTGTTCTGAACAAAATTTACATAGAAATCGAAACATAGAGTAACTGGAATTTAAACATAGATATGTGGTTGCCGAGCAAAATTTACATCTGGACCAAATAAAACAGATCCTTATCAATCTTGTTTTATGAACAATAGATGCACATAACCCTACAGTACATACATAGTAAATTAGCAAAGAGATTGGTATATGTTGGCTTTGAAGTGAATGAAACCTTTTTGTCACCTGTATCTAATTTTGCATTGACGGCAAGACTGATTGTCATCTTAGCACTCATACTCATAGCACAGCCTGCGAACTGGGAATGCACATACATCACAGGCATAAACACTTTCTCTTTCTCTGTGCTATTAACATTTTCCCCACATATGTGGCAAACTTGATTCCCACTATTCTTCAAAGGCTTCCCCTGCACAATCAAAACATAACAAATGTAAACTGAAGCTAAACCCAATACAATATTCCAGTAGATATATATAGCTTCAAGACATCTTAGCTCCCAATCAACCAATTGTGAACTCAACCATCAAGACTGAAATGATACCACCAACCATAACTACAATCTGTAAGTGCAAGCACCAGGTGAAAATGACAAAAATCAATTTCCCTAGTTGTAACAAATATATGTTGCTTAGGCTTACCATCAGTATTTAAAACCCTTACAAAATTAATAACTGCAATTCTAATTAAGCAGAAAACAACAATTATATTGTAAGCACATGCATTAAAATCTCAAAAATCAAATACCATAATTGTAAAAAATTCATATAGCTTAGGCTTACTATCAGATATTAAAATCATTATAAACATATTCGAATTCGTCACCAGCCATAATCTACTCGACGGTGTCCTAATCCCCGCCTTCCGACAAAAACCAAAGACGCTACGATGCCTACGAACTGATTCATGTCAAAATCAATAACGGAATAACCCATACCTGTCCGCGAGGTGAATCGTCTCACCACCCCCTTCTCCACCATAGCTAATTAACGCCGTAATCGGCTTGCTGGAAGTCCAACGAAACCCTAGCTAATTGCGCAGTAGTTCGTCAATCACTGTAGGATCTGAACACCACCGGAAACCCTGTAAATTGTTAGTGAAGCACATAATGGAACCATCGTAGGAGACATCACTACCATGACCATACCGTCACCGCCATCGCTCTCTTCTCCTGGCCAATATACTAATTGTTTGCAGAGTGATATGGGTGAGCGCTGACTTGGTAGTTAGATCCTAGCCCTCCATGGTGGTGGTTGTCTTGGTTGTATGATCGGAGATCTAACCCTAGATTGTAACAACACTCATCAAAACTATTATTTATTATTATAATTAGTTCAATAGGAAACCCTAATTAAGACACCCAAGTGATTCTGCACAAACCCTAAAATTTTCAGAACAATCAGAATCAGGATCAGGGCCCCTAAAACTCAGGGGGGGTAAACCCTAGTTACGATTATCCACATAACTATCTGTCAAAAACGAATTTTACGATTTCATCAACTCAGCAAGCCTAGTTAGGGACGTGGCTACCCTATGGAAATAGGTGACCCCTCGCGTCACGCGAGGGGGGTCAAAATCTGGCTATAAATAGTGGACATTGGGACTTGATTTCTGGTACTGAAACGACGTAAAATTTCGCTACATGCACTGAGTTACGCTCTGTTTACTATCAAAACACACACGAATCACAAATCGCTGCCGCAAAACAGGGTAATAACTCAATCGCTGCTACGATTCATTGTCCGATCGATTAAAATATCCAATGGATGTTTAAGTGCTGCCCACATTAGGGTTATGCTTTGTCATTCGTCGTTAATTCGATGGATGTTTAAGTATCGCACTTTGTCATTCGTTGTGAGGGTTTAATCTCGTGAGCTATCGTAAATGCTGTATTGATTACTAACCTAGTTTTGTGTGCATTGTTATTTAAAATAGGTTAACAAGGCTAATCCATAGACTAGACTCTGTCCGTGTTAAATCTGCAATGTGAGTCATTCTCTTTTTATCAAATTACTTTCAAAAAGCATGTTTATTTTCAAGGTTATAATTACAGGGATTAAGTCTTTGTAATCACCAAATTACAGCCGGTATGTGGGGTATTGTATACATTACTTGTTCCCGTCACCATTGGACAACGAGTTAGCCAATGGGTGATCTGACCACAGTCACAGAAATAAGTCGAGTGACAAATACTGTGGGTAGTTGGTTGATATAGAAACAATGTAATCACCCTTAATACTGTAAATTATAACAAACAGGTCATTTTTATTAAATTGAATGATTCACCAGTATTTCCCACTGACAAAACCTTTTTCAAACATGTTTCAGGTGATCTGTTGTGATTCAGGAAAAGTGCCGTGACGCACTTCAAGCTTAAGAAAGTGGCTCATTATAAAATAAAGAAATTATGTTTTGTAACTTAAAGATTTCTCCGTGAAATCATATGATTGTAAATTACCGGGGTTTTATCCCGAGTTGTTAAATAAAATAAAAGGGAAAATTTTAGCTTTAAAAAGATCCTGATTATAAACTTCTGCTGTTAAACTCAATTAAATAAATACCACGGGATTTTCTGTCCCGCGGCTCCTGAAACGGGTCAAACCGGGTCGGGGGTCGTGACAGAAAAAGGGGGTATCAGAGCCACTGAGTTAAGCTAATTAAGTATTTAGAAATACTTAATTTTTCCTGATTACTATTATGTGATTATGTGTTTTATTAACTGACTATTTGTTAGTTACAATATGGGTAAGCAAAAGCTTTCAAACATCTATCTTAAATTAGATAGGTCATCAAATGAAAAGGGAAGTTCATCCCAAACTCCAGAAGAAGGAATATTTGTTCGAAAATCCCAATACGAGGAACCACTTTCTCCTGATAAAAGAAGTTTGATTATTAGAAAAAAGTCAGGAGAAATTAAAGAAATCCCGAGAAAAGAAAGTTAAAAATGAAACCCAGGAATTAATCAGTAAATCACCATGGGAAGACAATTTAGATGAAAAATGGGCGGATCTTTATATGCTAGCCACCGTAGCAGTAAATGCTAATCTTTAGAATACCATGACTCCGTATTAGCAACTTACAAGCTAGAAATATCATCTAGTAAATAAATAAAATTACAATAAAACTTAGTATGATTAAATTGTCAATTTTTCCTTTGTGTTAAATTAGTCACAGAATATGCAATAATATTTGAGGTTTATTTGTAAAGTTTGTTATAAAATTTTAATTTATTATTTTTACATATATGTTAAACAGCATGAATGAATTATCTGGAGCCCTAGAGAATCTCAACCTTTACCCTGTAAACATAGAAGTTTCTAAAGAATTTACTGGGTACTTTCCTGATGTGGAACAACCTATAGAATTCAACGCTCCACCTCTGGAAAAGCCAAAACCTAAGAAAAGAAAGAGATTCGTGTGGGGGAGGCGTGTACATAGGAAAAAGCCAGCTAAGAGACTTCCTAAAATAAATAATCCCTTAGAAAAAGGAAAAGAAATTGAAACCGGGGAAAGTTCGAGACAGCAGGAATTGGAGATTGAAGTAGGGGAAGATGCTAGACAAATGGGAATACAGTTTGAGGAATATTCTAAGCAAATAGAAATGGAGGTTGGAAAAGGTTATAGACAAACCAAAATGGAAATTGGAGAAAGTTCTAAACAAACCCAGGAAATGACATTTCAGGAGGAACTAGATTTTATATTGACAAGCTGTGATACTATTAAGCCTGTCAATAATAATAATTTTTACTCTAATCCTATCGAAAATCAACTCCCTATAAATCTGGAACCAGCAATCCCAGAACCAATAATCCATACTCAACCTTTGGGAATGGACGAATGGTGGACGAATGATTGGCAATTCCAAAACCTTATCAACAGTCCCTATACGTTTTTCCCTCAATTTGATCCATAACCTTTACCAAATCCACCGATGAGTAACGAGAATATGGCTGAACTCCACCATTTTTGTGAAGAGTTGATGGATGCTGGGAATAGGATCCGAGAGATAGGAGGACAAATTTCATGGAAATATGATGAGAGGGAACATCGTTATTAAAAATGCAAGTTGACGAGGGAGAAATGGGTTATGAGTCTGTGGTTGTATAATAACAGTAGTAAAATCAGTATGTGTAAAATAAACAATAAAACGGTTGTATATAGAAGCATAATATATAAATGAAAATTTAGAAAATTTTATAAATTTTGTTTGTATATTTGGTTACGTGATTATGTGCAATTAATTGTGACATTGGATTATTTCTTATTTTATACTAATTATTCATTTATAAATTAATTATCAGATGGCAAACATTGGTAATGAACCAGTAAATGAAGTAAATCAATCTGAGCAAATTCAGGAAGAACAATTGTTAAATAGGCAAGATATAGAGGATATCGTTGCACAAGGAATAGCTAATGCTATTCCAGCTATCGTTGCTGCTGTTCAGAAACCTGTTAAACCTCAATCAATCATTCCTAGTAAACGTACACAAGGCGACAACTTTAGTAATAGTATAAACGGAGGTGGTAATCATGTTAATAACAATCATGATCTGCAAGCCCCAATTTTCAAGAAAATGAAAGCTGCAACACCTGGTTGCACTTACAAAGAATTCCTTGCATGTAAACCAGTTGAGTTTGCAGGTAACGAAGGGGCTATTGCAGCACTGCGTTGGTTAGAGAAAACTGAGGCAGTGATTACCATAAGTAAATGTGCTGAGGAAGATCAATTCATGTATGCGTCAAATCTTTTTAAAGAAGGGGCGCTAGAATGGTGGAACACAGTGTTACAAGCTAAAAGAAGGATCGAGGCATATGCCATGAAATGGGAAGAACTTAAAAATCTTGTGGAAAGAAAATTCTGTCCCGAGTATGAAAAAGATCAAATGGAAAATAAGTTCCTAAACCATCGGATGATGAATGTGGACTGTCGAGGATATACTTCGACATTCTTCGAATATGCTAGAGTGGTACCAACGCTGGCTTCGCCAGAACCGGTACTCATTTCTCGCTATGTTTGGGGATTAATTAGTGAAATCCGTAATATCGTTAAAGCTGCGAGACCTCGCACTATTGACGATGCGGTAGAACTAGCTAACACCCTAACTGACGAGCTAGTACGAACAAGGGATGAAAACAAGAAAAAGGAACTGGCTCAGAAAATTACCCAAGGATTTCGGGTGGGTAATAATAGCAACTTCAAGAGAAGGGGAACAGGGCAATCTTCAAGTTCGCCATTCTGCAGAAATTGCAAAAAGAAACATTATGGAAAATGTTATATGACCTGCAACTTTTGCAAAGCCATAGGACATCGTGAAGAAGACTGCAGGAAGAAAACAAGAATTTGCTATAACTGTGGAGAAACAGGACATTTTAAGCCAGAATGCCCTAAATTGGTTAAACCGGCAGACAACAAAACCAAGGCGACCGACGGAGCTACTAAGAAGAATGTCAGAGCATTCCAGCTGACCACTCAAGAAGCAGAACTCATTCCAGATGTGATAGCTGGTACGTTCCTAGTTCACAACGTTTACGCAAAAGTATTATTTGACTCTGGTGCAAACCAAAGTTTTATAAATACTTTATTCTGCCAAGCTCTTAAGTTACCCTTAACCAACATTAGGCAGATTTTTACAGTCGAAACCGCAGATGGGAATTCAGTTAAAATAAATCAGGTTTTGCAAAAAGTAGAAATAGAACTTTCAGGTCATAACTTTTCTGCAAACCTATTACCTATGAAATTAGCTGAATTCGATGTTGTGTTAGGAATGGATTGGTTAGTAGCTAACCATGCTCGTATCCTTTGTGACCAGAACTCTATAGAAATTCAGGCACCTACTGGAGAAGTAATCATGATTACAGGAGATAAACCGCGTAAACCCATGAAGTTCATATCAGTAATGAAAGTTGCTAGTTATGAACAAAAACAAGGAATAGTATATATGATTTCAGTAATCATTAATACTAAGGGTAAAGAACTTAAGGAGATTCCTGTAGTCTCAGAATACCCAGAGATATTCCCAGAAGAGTTACCAGGATTACCACCAGATAGGGAAGTAGAATTTAGGATTCACCTAATTCCTGGAACTACACCGATAGCTAAAGCACCTTATCGGTTAGCTCCTACCGAAATGGTAGAACTGAAAAAGTAATTAGATGAATTACTAAGTAAAGGATTCATACAACCTAGCTCATCCCCGTGGGGAGCTCCAGTGTTGTTTGTAAAGAAAAAGGATGGTTCGATGAGAATGTGTATTGATTATAGAGAATTAAATAAGGTTACAATTAAGAATCGATACCCATTACCTAGGATTGATGATCTTTTCGATCAACTTCAAGGAGCTAGATACTTTTCTAAGATCGACTTACGTTCCGGATATCATCAATTGAAAGTACAAGAAGAAGACATACCTAAAACTGCTTTCAGGACTAGGTATGGTCATTACGAGTTTACAGTCATGCCCTTTGGGTTAACAAATGCACCTGCTGCATTTATGGACATGATGAATAGAATCTGTAAACCGTATTTGGATAAATTTGTAATTGTTTTTATAGACGATATACTTATTTATTCCAAAAGTCAAACAGAACATTGTGAGCACTTACAAGCACTCTTAACTTTGTTAAGAAAAGAAAAGCTTTATGCCAAATTCTCGAAGTGTGAATTTTGGCTACAAGAGGTGCAATTCCTAGGACACATGGTGAATCATGAAGGTATTCATGTAGATCCTGCTAAGATAGAGGCAATTATCCATTGGAGGGTTCCGCAAACCGCAATGGAAATTAGAAGTTTTATAGGTTTAGCTGGATATTATAGACGATTCATTAAGGATTTTTCCAAGATAGTTGTACCATTAACTAAGCTAACTTGTAAAGCCATTAAGTTTGAATAGGGATCTAAACAAGAAGAAGCCTTTAGAATCTTGAAGCAGAAATTAACAAATGCTCCAATCTTAGCATTACCAGAAGGGACTGAAGATTTTGAAGTATATTGTGATGCTTCAAAACTAGGATTTGGATGTGTGCTAATGCAACGCAAGAAGGTAATTGCGTATGCTTCAAGACAGTTGAAAAAGCACGAGGAAAATTATACAACTCATGACTTAGAGTTAGGCTCCATAATTTTTGCCCTTAAGATTTGGAGACATTATCTTTACGGAAGTAAATTTACTGTCTATACAGACCACAGAAGTTTAAAATATATTTTTGGGCAAAAAGAGTTAAACATGAGGCAAAGGAGATGGATGGAAATCCTAAGTGATTACGACTGTGATATTCAATATCATGAAGGAAAAGCAAATATAGTTGCAGATGCTTTAAGTCGTAAGTACCATGAGAAACAACGACGGGTTCGTGCTCTCAGATTAAATCTACAATTAGATTTAATGGATCAACTAAAGAATTTTCAAGAAACAGCAATAAAGGATGTTGCTGAAGGAATGAAAGGAATAATAAAATAATTAGAACAAGGATCTGATGGAATTTGGAGATTCCACCAAAGAAGAATTTGGGTACCGAAGCAGGGAGAATTAAGAAATAAGATTTTAGAGGAAGCTCATAAATCTAGGTATACCATACACCCTGGAAACAATAAAATGTACCAAGATTTAAGAAATAATTTCTGGTGGATAGGCATGAAGAAGGATATAGCTAGATATGTTTCTAAGTGTCTTACTTGTTCACAAGTTAAGGCAGAACATCAGAAACCTTCAGGTCTACTACAACAATTAGAAATGCCTGTATGGAAATGGGAACTCATAACAATGGATTTTGTTACTAAGTTGCCCAAAACCAGAAAAGGTAATGATGCGATTTGGGTAATTGCAGATCGATTAACCAAATCAGCTCATTTTCTACCCATGAAGGAAACCTTTAGTATGGAAAGGTTAGCCAAATTGTACGTAGACGAAGTAGTATCCTTACATGGAGTTCCACTCTCCATTGTATCAGATAGAGATAGTCGTTTCACTTCTCATTTTTGGACAAGTTTCCAGAAAGCAATGGGAACTCGACTAAACTTAAGCACTGCATATCATCCCCAAACAGACGGGCAAAGTGAAAGGACGATCCAAACTCTGGAAGACATGCTTAGAGCATGTGTGATAGATTTTGGTGGAAATTGGGATGACCATTTATCTTTAATTGAATTCTCCTATAACAATAGTTATCATTCAAGCATTGAAACTGCCCCATTTGAAGCCCTATATGGAAGAAAGTGCAGAACTCTAGTTTGTTGGGCAGAAATAGGAGAAAGTCATTTATCAGGTCCAGAGATTGTGCAAGAGACTACTGATAAGATCACACAAATCAAGGAAAGACTAAAGACTGCTCGGGATCGTCAAAAGAGTTATGCAGACGATAGAAGGAAGCCATTGGAGTTCCAAGTTGGAGATAAGGTACTATTGAAAGTTTCTCCTTGGAAAGGAGTAGTCCGATTCGGTAAGAAAGGAAAGCTAAGTCCAAGATACGTAGGACCATTTCCAGTAATCCAACGTATAGGACCAGTTGCTTATCGTTTACAATTACCAGAAGAGTTATCTGGAGTACATGATGTATTTCATGTATCCAATCTCAAGAAATGTCTATCAGACGAGTCTCTGGTAGTACCTCTTCAAGACATAGAGGTAAACGAAAAGTTAAAATTTGTTGAGAAACCTCTTCAGATAGAAGATCGAAAGGTGAAATTTCTCAAGCACAAACGACTAGTGCTAGTTAAAGTCAAGTGGGATTCAAAGAGAGGAGCTGAATACACTTGGGAGCTGGAATCTGAAATGAAGCGAAAGTATCCACACTTATTCCAGTGAATCTCGAGGACGAGATTTTTATTAAGGTGGGGAGGATGTAACAACTCTCATCAAAACTATTATTTATTATTATAATTAGTTCAATAGGAAACCCTAATTAAGACACCCAAGTGATTCTGCACAAACCCTAAAATTTTCAGAACAATCAGAATCAGGATCAGGGCCCCTAAAACTCAGGGGGGGTAAACCCTAGTTACGATTATCCACATAACTATCTGTCAAAAACGAATTTTACGATTTCATCAACTCAGCAAGCCTAGTTAGGGACGTGGCTACCCTATGGAAATAGGTGACCCCTCGCGCCACGCGAAGCCCCAAGGGGTACCCCTCGCGTCACGCGAGGGGGGTCAAAATCTGGCTATAAATAGTGGACATTGGGACTTGATTTCTGGTACTGAAACGACGTAAAATTTCGCTACATGCACTGAGTTACGCTCTGTTTACTATCAAAACACACACGAATCACAAATCGCTGCCGCAAAACAGGGTAATAACTCAATCGCTGCTACGATTCATTGTCCGATCGATTAAAATATCCAATGGATGTTTAAGTGCTGCCCACATTAGGGTTATGCTTTGTCATTCGTCGTTAATTCGATGGATGTTTAAGTATCGCACTTTGTCATTCGTTGTGAGGGTTTAATCTCGTGAGCTATCGTAAATGCTGTATTGATTACTAACCTAGTTTTGTGTGCATTGTTATTTAAAATAGGTTAACAAGGCTAATCCATAGACTAGACTCTGTCCGTGTTAAATCTGCAATGTGAGTCATTCTCTTTTTATCAAATTACTTTCAAAAAGCATGTTTATTTTCAAGGTTATAATTACAGGGATTAAGTCTTTGTAATCACCAAATTACAGCCGGTATGTGGGGTATTGTATACATTACTTGTTCCCGTCACCATTGGACAACGAGTTAGCCAATGGGTGATCTGACCACAGTCACAGAAATAAGTCGAGTGACAAATACTGTGGGTAGTTGGTTGATATAGAAACAATGTAATCACCCTTAATACTGTAAATTATAACAAACAGGTCATTTTTATTAAATTGAATGATTCACCAGTATTTCCCAC
Organism: Helianthus tuberosus; assembly: GCA_030545235.1. Classification (NCBI taxonomy): domain Eukaryota; kingdom Viridiplantae; phylum Streptophyta; class Magnoliopsida; order Asterales; family Asteraceae; genus Helianthus; species Helianthus tuberosus. The sequence goes on along the minus strand of CM060415.1, from coordinate 206,186,187 downwards.
TGACAAAACCTTTTTCAAACATGTTTCAGGTGATCTGTTGTGATTCAGGAAAAGTGCCGTGACGCACTTCAAGCTTAAGAAAGTGGCTCATTATAAAATAAAGAAATTATGTTTTGTAACTTAAAGATTTCTCCGTGAAATCATATGATTGTAAATTACCGGGGTTTTATCCCGAGTTGTGAAATAAAATAAAAGGAAAAATTTTAGCTTTAAAAAGATCCTGATTATAAACTTCCGCTGTTAAACTCAATTAAATAAATACCACGGGATTTTCTGTCCCGCGGCTCCTGAAACGGATCAAACCGGGTCGGGGGTCGTGACATAGATAGATAGAGAAAGAAGACAGTGATGTTGTTTGTGAAGACTGGATACTGGTTGTCTTGTATTAAGAGAGAAAGGGTAGGTGGCAAAGCCGCCGACCTTTCTCTTTAATATTATATAAATGTTTAAACTATTTGTATTGATTAAAGTATTACTAGTACAATATAATGATGAAGTTCAAATCAGAACGCTATATATTATAAGAACTAAAAAACTTTTATTAATTATTGATTTGGATTAATCATTGGCTTAAACGGATTGATGGCTAGAGAATGTTTTATTTATTTTAGGAAAAAAAGTAGTCTTGATAATTTAAGTGTGTTTTTTAAAGAAAAAAAAATCTAATGAATAAGAATACTTTATTTTTACTTTGTTTAATATTTATATTTAATGTTATACTCCACCAAACCCGTTTGATCAATAAACGGGTTAAAGTCGTTAGTGCTAGGCTTATTGAAAGCTGAGTTTTTCCTCTCAACAGGACTCCTAAGAGCGTTAAAGTCCCCCACAACCAACCATTGCCCCCACAAAATTCCCCATTGTATTAGCAAAATAGCCGGTGGCGGAACTAGAATCTTTTTTCTAGGTGTGCGAACAAGTGGTTTACCAACTTTTCAAGGAGTGCAATCGGGATTTTTACTTATAAAATCATTAAATTTCTTTTTTAAAGGGGTGCGTCCGTCCACTCAACCCTTAACCTAAGTCCACCCCTGAAAATACCGCATAACGATCTCTTCTCCGGCACTCGTTGAGGGACATAAACATTAAGAATGTTTATGTCCTTCATGTTACCAATCACAAAACTCCAATCAGTAGGAAATGTTGATGTTTCACAATTTTTTTTTGAAAGATAAACAAATTTTATTCAAATAACTTCTGGTTTAACCATTTGTTAAAACAGAAGATCTCCCAGAAAGCATTACACCATATAATACAACTTCATAATCCCATACAAATTAAATCAAAGATACACCAGTTCTCTCAGGTAAGAAATGACAGCTTTGCCCGACTCTTCAGCCACATAAAACTAAATAATCTGACTTCTTCCTTCATCATCCAAGTAAGAGATGACAGTTTCACAAAATTTACATTCCTCCCAGTTAAATATGGTCTATTCATTTATTGATTGGCATTGCATAATCAAAAATTAAATACTAAGATGAAGTAGATATATACAATATTTTAATGGATATGAGAATGTATTAATACTACATATTGAATTGATTTCTCTCTTGAAAAGAATTGTTTTATATAAACTTAACAATTATCACATAATACAACCTCGACTCATATAGTACAACAACTAACACAACACATTTAGGGGATGTTTGTTTACCTCTTAATAAGGCTCTTAATGGTTCAGACCTCTTACTAGTTCAGCACTTAATGGTTCAGATTGTTTGTTTCACGAGCAGATGTCTAAATGGTTCAGACATTTGCCTCTGAATGGTTAAGATTTATACAGATGCTGAATGGTTAAGACCTTCAATCTGAATTGGTCAGACATTTGCCTCTGAACGGTTAAGCATTATACATGCTCTTAATGGTTCAGACCTCTTACTGGTTCAGCACTTAACCATTCAGATGTTGCCAAACAGCCCCTTAGATGCATTTAAAATATTTTTTTAAGGTCCGAAAAGATATTGGATGGCTCAAACTATCTACACACCAAGTGTGTAGATAGCCAACCCAAAAATGTGTTTTTTGTCCTATGTGCATACCCTGCAGTGTCGAGCTGTGGCCAAAGCGCGACGTTTTGGTCCGGTCAACCAGACAAAGACTGACGGGTGTCTGACGGGTCTGTTGACCGGACCAAAACGCTGAGCTTTGGCCGCGTTTTGGTCATGTCAACCAGACCGGGTGTCAGTCTTTTGTCTGGTTGACAGGACCAAAACGCGGCCAAAGCTCGGCGTTTTGGTCCAGTCAACAGACCCGTCAGACGCCCGTCAGTCTTTGTCTGGTTGACCGGACCAAAACGCCGCCCTTTGGCCACAGCTCGACACTGCAGGATGTGCATATAGGACAAAAAACACATTTTTGGTGTGTCAATAGACAAATAGGTGTGCAAATAGGTACACCCTCTTGGATCTAAGGCAACTAAGATATTTGAAGCGAAAAACGCGACAACCATCAGCGGTCCCAAAAGTAAAATCTATAAATGGACATAACACTAGGGAGAAGTGGGCATGTTTTCAACAACAAGAAGACGCTAATGTGACAGCTCACGTGACACAAAAAGACGCGTGTAAAACATTATATCTCAAAATATTCAAAAAAGACAACCATCAATAGGTACCCAACCGCCGTTCACATTATTTCTCCAACCGCCGTTCAAAAAAATAAAATAGGTCCCCAACCATATATTTCCACCATCTGAAACCATCAAACCCTAACCCTTCACAATCACAGTCCAATTTCTCCTTCAAGCCCTAATTTTTCTCTCCATCACAATCAGATCATCATCGTTTAAGCTTCTGTATCGAGACCGAGAGGAGAGTTAGGGCAATTGAAAGAGAGATGACGATTGTATACACGCTAGTGGCTAGAGGATCGGTGGTGTTGGCGGAATTCAGTAGCGTGCAGACGAATGCGAGCGCGATTGCCAGACAAATACTCGAGAAAATGGCCGGAGATACTGATATGAATGTTTCGTACTCGCAGGATCGGTATATTTTTCATGTTAAGCGGACTGATGGACTCACGGTTCTCTGTATGGCTGATCATGTGTCTGGAAGTAAGTTGAATAATAGTGATCCTGTTTGTTTGATTCGGTTGTTTACCCTCTTCCTCTCCTCGCCCCATTTTCACCGGAATTTACAGGTTTTGGCCGGAATCTTGCCGGAATCGCCAACTTACGGCCAACTATGGCCGATTAGCGATTGATTCACTGATTACCTAAAAGGTTTAATCCCGATTATTCCAACACTGGGCATAATAAACAAAAAAAGAAAGCGACAATGTGTTGGTGACTTGGTTTTAAAAAGCAAGAAGCACACCGAGGCTACATGGTCAATAACCGAGGCGCAAGGTGCATTTATAATTTATATATGATTTTATATATAAATTGCCTACACGAACAACCTAAAAAAGCTAAATGTACAACATTCTGATGCACAAAAACTTGCCATGTACAAGAGACGCGCGCCTTAGCTGCGCCTCAGGCAGCTTTTCTGTGAAAAAACGCGCCTTCGCTGCGCCTCATGTGCAGCGCGTGCCTTATGTAGTAAAAAGTGTGGACCCTCGCCTCAAGCTGTGCCTCGCACCTAGGCGCGCTTTTTAAAACCAAGATTGGTGATTATAGCGGCATCATGAGACCGGAGGAATTGTAGTTAAACTCTAATACGGTTTAGGAGGTGCATAGTGTATTAGTGCACTTGTATAAGCTGATATGGTCAACACCTGAATGGATTGCATAGTAGTTGTTTGTCAACTATGTTTCCTGTAAAAGGTTAACTTCTTTTCCAGCCAAAATTAACCATCTTTTTACTGGTTGTCAGTTATATAACATCGCTTCCATATTTGCAAAACATGGACAGAGTGGTTAACATTTAATTTTTCAGGAAGGATTCCTTTTGCTTTTCTTGAAGACATACATCAAAGATTTGTGAGGACTTACGGCCGAGCAGTATTATCAGCTCCAGCTTATGGCATGAACGATGAATTTTCAAGGGTTTTGAGCCAACAAATGGAGTATTACTCGAATGACCCTAATGCAGATAAAATTAACCGTTTAAAAGGCGAAATGAGTCAGGTAAGCAGATTCATCCTTTCAATCATGAACTAGATAGGTGTATTTGAGATCATATATTCATATCATTATAATTGTTGGTTTTGCTTTTGTTAACAGGTGCGCACGGTTATGATACAGAATATTGACGAAGTTTTAGAAAGGGGTGACCGTTTGGAGATACTTGTCGATAAAACTGCCACTATGCAGAATAAAACACTTCGGTTTAAAAAACAGTCTCGACGATACAGGAATGCAATTTGGTGGAGAAATGTCAAGCTCATGTATATCACTCATCCCGTCTTTTACTTTGTATTGTTAATTCCAAAATCTTTAAATGGTTGCATGGCTAAATGACTGTTATACCCTTTTCTGTTACTTGGAAAGAACTAATCCATTTTTATGTCGGATTTTGAATGCAGGTTTGCTTTGATATTTCTTTTGCTGGTGCTAGTGTATGTCGTTGTAGCATTTGCTTGCAACGGGCTGACCCTTCATTCTTGTCTAGCGTAACTAGTGGAGAAATTTATTGCTTTTCAGGAAAAAGAAACCGAAAACGGGAAAAGTTTTGCTGAATAGGCCACGTGTGTCAATATTTGTAGCTTCAGTTTTAGGTTCAAAACCATCTTGCCGCGGTCACTTCTTGTGAGGTCAAGCCAGTTACCCTTTTTGAGATTGGTAGAATGATCATTTTACTCGAGAATTGTAAAGTGACCAAAATACTCAATGTTATATGTTTATTGTTATTACTACTTCTTTTAGTTATTTTCATTTTGTAAGTATGAACATTAATTGATCTCCCTCACCTCATGAAATTAAACTGTTTGATTTTATCTCATGGTTTAAAGAAAATGTAGGACTATGTCTGGTATCTATAATAAGACGCGTCACTTAAGTGAAACGAACGAATATCATGGATCCAAAATAATGCTATAAGTTGGCATTTGAATTATGGACATGCAGGAACACGAATGGTAGGCATATGAACAAATACAATGGAGAATGGAGCAACGCTTATCGGGCTTGAGAAGTTTTTTTGGATCGGTTCTAACGAAGGTATAACACCCGAAGAATTTACAAGTAATTCGATTCCGTTTAGTAATACTATTTGGCTATGCAAGTCCCCATCTTTTGCGGTTAGGTGATATTCGTCTCTTTGTGCCTCGTCAATTCTAGCATTCCTAAACATCTTGGAAAATTTTGTTCTTTGTTTTTGTGTCGTGTTTTGTTGGGTTGATGTGATTATTGTTGTTGTATTTCCAATAATAACGCCGACATTTGTTGTTTTAAAACCGTCTAGGTTGATCAGTAGCAACGTGATCCCTGCCTGTAAAGTTGAGACAATTTTAAAAGTTAGTTATATGAACAAAATATAAAGTTTTGGCTTTTTGCGTGTTCATTTACCGATGTTTTTGAACAATGAGCGTAAGAACGTATTTTGTTTGTGCCCATGAAACTTGTCGATAAAACATGCCTTCCCATTAGCCGGTGCCAAAGAAGTGCACTGCATTGTAAAGTTTGTTAAGGTGTTTTGAGTAGCTAAAACATGTTTGAAAGTAACATTGATCAAGATACTTGGCTTTGCGACAAGGAATACTTTCGCAAAATCTGTCACTAGATAGTTGATAGATTTACCTGTAGTAATCAGGATTTGGAACAAAAGTGGTAGTGTTAAGAAGTCCATAGTTTCCTCCTATTAACGTTTGTCGACAATACGTTTTTGTGTCATACATAGATGCCATCCCAAGTTGATCCAAGTACCTATTTGATCCATCCCCAATGCAAAGATGACATTAAGTTTTCAAAACTCTCATTAAGAAAATATTTCTTTATCAAAACCACTAGTCACAAATAAGTATAGTGACAAAGTCAGAACTACAAGAAAACGATGACGTTGGATACCATTTTAATTAAAAGTTGGTCGGTGTATTATATTGTGACCATGTAAACTATATGTGAGTAGATTGTTTTTAGATAGTCGTCAAATTGTAATTTAAAGCAAACAAAATTTATACGAAAATGACCTACCAAAAGCCAAACACAAATGCGTTGGTGACAAGATTGTGACCACTGTTATAAGCACCGCCAGCTTCGCCCACCCAAGCCACTGTAGAACTCCTGGATTTCTTCAAAATGTTTTGAAGGTCTCTAAACGGCTGTGACCCTCCATCAAGATACGACGGATCAAGTATCTTTTCAACCAAATGATCGTCCACACCTAATAATATCATATTTAATAGGTTCTAACCTACATATATGATAATTTTTCATGAAAATGTTATAAGTTTACCTGGACCGAGGTTGTATATGTGTTGAGTTATCACTTGAAGTGAACCTAATGATTCGGTTACATACTCGTTGAACCAATTTGCGTCAAAAAATCCTCCTGGCCCAAGAACAATAGGCTTTTCTTGAAATCCAGCGAATATCTTTTGCACTAGATTTTGAAGGGAAATTGTGTCTGATGCGTACTGTTGTGCCGTGACACTTGTTCCTATCCCGGTTCCACTCAGTTCATTTCCTGATCACCAAATTATGTGACATAAGTAAATCTTTGATGACAGTTGTGATGATCGAGTAACAATTATTGTTCAACTATTTATAGAAGTACAATGAGAATATTTACAAAGGTAATCTAATCAAATCATATCTTCCAATTACTATGGTAGTTACATAACAGTAAAACCTATCTAATATGTTCTCTCTAATACTGATGCCGTCTTAGTCAAATCTTAGAGTATAGAAGCCAAAACTTACCAAGTTCCCAACCGCTAATAATGTATCCCTTGTTGACGGTGTACCTTATCAGAGCTTCTGCTTCGCTAGAGTCCCATGATCCTATCACCGTACCATCAAGCCCAATTTTTCGGCCACTTAGAGCATTCAACCCGAACACAACCTTTGCACTGTAAAAATTGAGAAAAAAAAAATAACGAAAGTCATTCGAAATCAAAAATCATGGTTTAAACATGTCAAATTCATAGCAATAGTAAAATATAAGAATTGATGTATCAAAACTTTAACAAAAAAGTAAACATAAATATTTTGATACCTACAATTTAGATAGGTGGCATTAAACAAAAAAATGAACATAAATATTTTGATACCTACAATTTAGATAGGTAGCATGTTTAGCGCAAGCCGTGTTTTACCTTACTTTATATGGGGTCTCGTGAGTTTCCGATTACAGATTCTCACAGTTAACAAAGAAAATAGTGTCAATACAGTTATGATTTAACCAATTTGTACATGATGATTAAAAAAAAGTATTATTAAAAATATTAGTTAGACTCTTACAAAAAAAAAAATTAATTAACAAAAGAAAACATCAAAACATGATATACAAAGAAAGTGATAGATAAATAAAAAAATAAAACCTACCCAGAGTTTTTAAAGAAAATATTGAGCTGATCCCATCTTGACATGGTCAAGCAACCATGAGTGAACCCAAACATTAAACTTGAGTTTTTGGTGAAATTTGGACATGTTTCTTGATCACCAATCTTCTGGTACATCACTTTGTCTTGCAAAGTCCCACCCAATCTAACTTTCAAGGGAGAAAAGGCTGCATTTCACACTCAACATATCAAAACTTTATTGATTCGTCTTAAACCAGCCCGTTTTAAAACGTTACACATTTTGAGTCTGTCACTACTAACATGTATAATGTATATCTTCTTTACTTGATCAAGCTTATTTTCCGAAAAAGGTGACAGAAACAAAAGGGGTTTATAGTATGTACCTTTGATCGCGTTAAATAAGATTTTGTTATTAAGATCCTGTCAAACAAAAAAAATGAAAAAAAAATGTTTTATTAACAAGAATGTAAAATGTTAGAGAGGCTTCAGCGACGGATTACTGACCACATGTAATTAATTTCATGTAATTATTTAAAACCATATGTTAACTGACTTTATAAACTCACCAGATTGAGAAGAGAAGCATTTCCCCAGCTACAACTTCCATAATCACACTTTTCTGGTGGCCACCAATCTAAAGTAGCACATATGAAATCTTCATCTATAAAACCAATAGAAGTTGTACCGCTTATACTTACGCTGCCCTCGGTAACATTAACGCTTAACGAATGAATCATATTCGAGCTAAAACAAAGCACGAGTAGCAAAAATAACAAGACGGATAGACTAAAGAATAAACCCATCTGAAAATGCCAATTTCTTTTGAAACAGTTTAAAATTGTTATGCAGAAATTAAAGAAACAATTAATTTTAAGTGGAAATAAAGGGAAAATGTTACACTTTTGGTTTGATCTCATAGCTGAAATGATTGTAATCATCTATTTATTAACAAAGTTGAGAGTTATTGGTGTGTTTGTGAAAGAAAAAAAAACATTTACAATGTATACAAGTCAATGGTTGCATATTGGGTGTCTTTTTTTCCTTAGATAATCTTGAGAATATTTTATATTATATATTTTAATAATTAATAAATAAACGAGTGATTGTAATAGAAACTATATTGAATAATATCTTTTACAATAATAACTATATAATATACTAAATTAACACAAGAATCTTTTATATATTTTTAAGTTTTGACAAATATTTTATATATTATATGTTAAACATATATATTAATTGGGGCAATTTTTATCTAGATTTTAACTTAAAATATAAAATTTTATTTTGTTTTTGAAATAGGTTCCTATAGAACAGTTTCTAATAGCAAGACCGTGGGGTATGGTGGGGCGGGGGTTTGGGATATGGGTTGACACGTGGATATGGGGCACTCAATACAAAAACCCAAGTTTTATAGGGGTATGGTGGGCGTGGCTGGGCTGGCGTGACCAAGCCACATCATTTTTTTTAATTTAAAATGGCCCGATATGCCCTAGCTAACAAGCTAATAAGAGCCGGCCACATAGGATCGCTAGCATGCCCCACGCCCGGCCTTAAACTCCCGCCCAAGGGGCCACGGCCAAACCCAAGCCCACCCGGGGTGGTGACTTGGGCGTTTCTCTCCAACCCACGCCCAAACCCCCACCTCATACCCCATAGTCTTAAGAGAGAGGCTCCTTTACAAAAGAGCCCTCTTGTACAAAGAATAGGCGAGAATATCAGCCATTGATCTTTCAATGGCTCAAAACTAAGACCATACGGTATGGGCGGGAAAGCCCCTTCACGCCAGGAACACCACCCTGCTTATATAGCGTGGAGGGCGGTGTTGTAGGCGGGGCTTGAGGATTTCAACCGGTGTGGGGGCACATGTGTGGGTGAGATGAAGGCTCTTGATTGGTGGGTGTAGTTTATGTTTGTTTTGATTGGTTGATCTTTATTATTTTTTTAATTTTTTATTCTTTTCCACGCCACTTTCCCACCCATGTTTTTTTCTCCACGCCACCATGCTGACGTGGTTGTCACATGTTGATCCACGCACTCCCTTCAAGCACTTCCACACCATGTGGTCTAAGCGATGATATTTTTCGTAAATCTTAGGTTCGAACAATTGAAAAAACAAATAGAGAAAGCGTATTCTGGTCCTTTCTCACTTGAACTCATTCCCCTCTTGATTTTCAAAAGGCTATAACTTTTTTCATGCGTTAATATATATTTTTTTTAAATTACACATATTAACAAGCATTTCGTTCTCTTTAATTCGAACAGCCTATTGTTATAGTTTTCTTGAAAAAATACATGATTTTAAATACCTATTACGTGATTTTGAATACCCAGCACATGATTACGTGATTTTGAATACTCGTTACGTGATTACGTGATTTCATATAGTATGTGAAACCACACTAAGTGATTACGTAATTACGTAACAATAGTTGACTATGTATTATTACGTGACTACGTGATTTCGTAATTACGTGATTTCATTATAGTATTTTATGTGAAAAACACACTTAGTGATTACATAATTACGTAAAAACAAAGATATGTAATACATAATATTTCATATGGAATACCTAATATTTCAGGTCTAACCATGTATTAAGGATAAATTATATACAAAACATTAGTCAAATCAACCTATAATAACCACATAATGATGTATATTATTGATTTAATCATGTAATAAAGCATAAACAATCAAGTTTTTATTATTAAATGTGTAATCACGTAATAAGCATAGTTGTAATAACATCAGTTATAACAAATTTACCTATATATTAATTTTTGAAGTCAATGAACAGTAACTTCACTAAGGGTGAGAGGGGCACTCCTCTAAGAGGGGAGTGACCTCTCTTACACACACCCAATCAGCACGCGCCACGTCAACTCCCCTCTTAAGTTCCCATTTTGCACTCAAATGTTGGCATCACTCCACTCACACAATTATGTTTTTATAAAAAAAGAAGAAAAAAATATGATTGGTGGAAAAAGAATGGATCCACATTAACAACCAATCACCCCCTCTATCTCCTCTCTCTCAATCGGTGAGTACACACCGAGCTTCCCACTCCCCGCGCGGTAAAGTTTGGATGGTGGCGGTGTACCCGCACGGCAAATGAAGTCACCGCATGGGGTCACCGCATGTGCCATGTGCACCCTAAGGTATGAAGAAATAGTATCGGGTACCCGATTTTATTAAATCGGGTGTATTTTCCGTACTGGTTCGGCACCGGTATTCACCGATTTTTACCCTCAAATACCGGTGTTGTACCGGTACCGACCGGTACCGAACCGTACTGTACCAGTTATATTCGGTACCGGTACACAGTTTTGGGGATTTCGGTAACGGTATTTTCGGTACCGGTTGGTACTGAGCTCATCAAATCCTGTAGTAACGTAGCAATGCAAGTAATTGTACCGTTTAGATTACTTTTCATACACACAGTAAGTAAACTGTATTTCGTTTGAATGAAGTTTTATATACACAACAACTTATTTTGCTTTCTTTTTTGTCTTTTTTCTGTAATGAATGAATTGTAGCATGTAAAATTAACTTGGATATTTAGATTATTGGTGAGCAAATCGTGTCAAATCCTGTAATCAAACCGGTATCGTATCGGTACCAAATTTACTATACCAAATCATTTTCGGTATCAATTTGGTACCCGCCTTTTGTCGTTTTCAGAATCGTTACTTTCGGTTCGACACCGGTCTAGCACCATAGCTGTATTTATTGATTTTTACCTTCAAATACCATACCATACCGTATTGTACCGAGCATTTTCGGTTCCGGTACCTAATTTCGATGATTTTCTGGATCGGTACTTTCGGTGCCGTTACCGGTACTGAGCTCATCCATATTTTAACGTGTTAGCGCCGTAATAACTAAATTGAAAACAACCGAATTTCCAACGTGTAGGACGTGTGGGTCCTGTTATTATATATTAGGTTATTTAAAATCGCTTTTTTAGGATGGAGTGACCATCCTTACCACGTCATTTTTATTTATGTTTTGATATTCGATATCTGCTGCTGATACGCGTTTTGCAGACATTGGGTCTCCGCCGCAACGCGCGGGCGGAAAATCAACTAGTCATATTAAATATGTAATCAAGTAATAGATTTATATTGAATGTGTAATCATGTAATGGTTTATGTTGAATGTGCAATCACGGAACGAATATTCAAAATAACGCAGTCATGTGCTGGATATTTAAAATCACGTAATGGACAAATGAGTATTCCAAATCCTGTATTTTTTTAATAAAAGTATAACAATAGGCTGCTCAAATTAAAGAGAATGAAATGCTCGTTAATACGGTGTATTTTTTTTAGATATTAATGTATAAAAATTTATAGCCGTTTGAAAATTAAGATGGGAAGTTGTTCTCTCGAGAAATGACTAAATTACCCTTCAAGTTTGTCGCAACCCCCGATCCCTAATCCCTGGGAACGGGCGGCCGCGAGCCAGTTTCGGTGGTATCACGTATTGTCTAATTTGGAAGCGGAATTTTCATCAGGACCGTAGTTAGGAAATATTTGATCAGAGTAAAATACCACATTTTCATAATATTAAACATATGGGATAAAACCCAAGTTTGCAATACACACATTTTCATAGGAATAAGTCCTATTTTAATTAAGAAAAACATCTATTTCCTTTTAGGTAACTTTATTGCCACTTTTCCAAGCCTTCAGTGCTGTCCAGCTGGCTTCTATTTGGCTTTCACAATTTGTTACCTGAAACGCGTTTTAAAAACATTTGTCAGTGGGAAATACTGGTGAGTGAATCCCAATTTCATCAAGTTTAAATAAAACCCATTGTACAGTATTGAGGGCGATCTCGTAATTACATATTTTTCCAAGTTATATCAATTAACATCCATGGTACTGTCAGACCCGACTTGTGGAAATGTTACTCCTTAACCAGGTTTTCATGGATCTGATGAATCGCGTGTGTAAACCATATCTCGACCGTTTCGTCATCGTGTTCATCGACGACGTCTTGATCTATTCCAAATCGAAAGCCGAACACGCGCAACATCTACGTTTGGTTCTCGAGTTACTCCAGGGGAACCAACTCTATGCCAAGTTCTCCAAGTGCGAATTCTGGTTGGAGGAAGTTCAATTTCTGGGTCACATTGTTAATAGTCAGGGCATTCACGTCGATCCTGCAAAGATTGAAGTTGTTAAGAGCTGGGTTACACCTAAGAACCCGTCCGAAGTCCGTTCTTTTCTCGGACTAGCGGGCTATTATCGACGATTTATCGAGGGATTCTCAAAGATCGCTGTACCGCTTACCTCTCTTACTCATAAAGACAGGCCTTTTGTTCGGGGGACTAAACAAGAGACTGCCTTTCGAACCCTTAAACACATGCTTTGCAATGCTCCTGTTCTCATATTACCCGACGGAAACAATGATTTCATTGTCTACTGTGATGCTTCCAACCTTGGTCTCAGTTGTATTCTCATGCAACGGGACAAGGTCATAGCTTACGCATCTCGTCAGCTCAAAATCCACGAGAAGAACTATACAACCCATGATCTCGAGCTAGGCGCGGTTGTTTTTGCATTAAAGATTTGGCGACACTACCTGTATGGTACTAAGTGTACGATCTTCACCGATCATAGGAGCCTACGGCATATCTTTAATCAGAAGGAACTTAATATGCGTTAACGCCGATGGGTAGAACTTCTCAACGATTACGACTGTGAGATTCGTTATCACCCAGGCAAAGCAAATGTTGTTGCCGACGCACTTAGCAGACGGAGCTACCTGCTTAGCACTCGTAATGTTCAAGCCCAGCACAACCTCGAAGCTCTCATCCGCGACGCTCAACACGCATGTTTCAACGAACGCACCTTGAAGAAAGAAAGAATCTACCACGATGGAGCCCAGCTTGTGAGCAAATCGAATGGAATATTCCACTTTTTAGACCGAATTTGGATTCCCAAGAGAACCAATTTGCGACAAATTCTGATGTACGAAGCCCATAAATCTCGGTATTCTATTCACCCCGGTGCCGACAAAATGTACCAGGACCTTCGTTATAAGTACTGGTGGCCGGGCATGAAAAGGGATATCGCTCTCTACGTCGGAAAATGCGTAACTTGTGCTAGAATCAAGGCTGAACATCAAAGACCCTCTGGCTTACTCGAACAACCACCAATTCCTATGTGGAAGTGGGAGAGCATTGCTATGGATTTCGTAACCAAGCTTCCACCCACGTCATCAGGTCACGACAGCATATGGGTTGTGGTCGACCGTTAGGCTAAATCAGCTCACTTTCTGCCCATACGAGAAGACTACAAGGTAGAACGATTAGCCCGAATCTACACCGACGAGATCATTTGTAATCATGGGATGCCTCGGGACATCATCTCTGATCGTGATGCTCGGTTTACTTCGCGATTGTGGGAAACGTTTCAAACGGCACTCGGTACAACGCTTAATCTAAGTACTGCTTTCCACCCACAAACCGACGGTCAGACTGAAAGAACGATCCGTACTCTTGAAGACATGCTCCGTTCGTGTGTTTTAGACTTCGAAGGTAATTGGGATAAACACCTGCCGTTAGTCGAATTCTCGTATAACAATAGCTATCATTCTAGCATCGAGATGGCACCTTTTGAGGCATTATACGGAAGAAGATGTCGATCGCCTATTGTGTGGCACGAGATCGGTCACTCGCAACTAACCGGTCCTGAGCTATTACAAGAAACGACCGATAAAATTTTCCAAATCAGAAACAACCTGGTGAAAGCTCGGGATCGACAGAAAGTTTACGCCGATAAAAAGCGCAAGCCCCGTGAATTTGGCGTTGGTGACTACGTACTCCTAAAGGTATCACCTTGGAAGGGTGTGGTCCGATTCGGCAAGAAAGGGAAACTCGCGCCTCGATATGTTGGACCTTTTAAGATTCTGGAAAGGATCGGAAAAGTCGCCTACAGACTCGAACTACCGGAGGAACTTAGCAACGTCCACCCGACTTTCCACGTGTCAAACCTCCGAAAGTGCATCGCCGATCATGACTTACATGTCTCTGTAGACGATCTACAAGTGAACAAAACATTACACTTCGTGGAAAAGCCTGTCGAAATCATGGATCGCCAAACCAAGCAGCTCAGGCGCTCACGCATTCCTATTGTGAAGGTCCGATGGGAAGGCAAACGAGGCGCAGAGTTCACTTGGGAACTCGAAAGCGACATGAAGGCAAAGTACCCGCAGTTGTTCCAGGAGAAAGTCTAGATAGAGAAAGTCCTCACGTGATTCATGGTGGTTGTAGCAGCTTCCAGCTTAATTTCGGGACGAAATTCCCCAAATAAGGGGAGGCTGTAACACCCCGTGTTTTCGTAAGTGAAAGTCAAAGTCAAGGTCAAAGTCAACGACCGATTTCGCGCAACTTGACTTGTAGAAATGTCTTTCTTTTATTTATATTATGTGGAGTAAGTGTTGTTAATTGCAATAATCGATGAGTATTAATCGTATTTCAATCGACCTACGACTGTGAACTATAAGAAGTAACAATGCGATAAAGTTAATCAACTAACAATCAAGCTAAGTTAAACAAATCGACATCAATTCGCAACTCGAGCTACGTATTTTTACTTATCATTATACGTGTGTGTGTGTGCCTTACGTGTTAACTGTGCATGTTTATTTATGATATGTTGTGATAATCAAGCGAACTCAATCGAACTCGAAATCTAACTCTAATGCAATCGAACTCGAACTCGAATCACAAATCGAACCAGGATAGATAGCGGAAAAGAGATTACGCTAGATATGAAGTGGTTGAGACTGAAAGTAATTTGACTAGGAAACCCTATCGAATCGAGCCGCGCGCAATCATAATCGAAATATCGAAAATCGTCGCGCGAAACACTCAAAAGGTGCAACCGATCGATCAGGCTCCCAGCCGATCGAACAGCCAGCCGAACGGACTGCTGTCCGATCGAGCTGCCAGCCGATCTGCCAGCCCTTTCCTCTTTTGTCATCCTATAAATACCCCTGTCATTGTCATTCTTTCCACTTTTGGAAACCTCTGTTCGACCAGCACGCACAACTCGCCTTTTCTCAGATTTCTCTCGATTCCGGTAAGTTTTCGTCCTAAATCTTGTACTTTCTTGATCTATACACACTCCTACACCTTTCTATCTTTCAAATCTAAACTTTTAACCGTGAAATCATCAAGAATCAAGTGTTCTAGGATGATGTCATCATGGGTCCTTGAAGAACTTCATGTTTTGGCCTCAATCCACCAAGAATAACTTGGATCTAGCCGATTTCCACATAAATAAACAAGGATCTTTTATAGATCTGAACATATTCATGGTGAAAAGGATTGAAGGATGGATTTTCCCAACTTTCTTCAACTCTTTTCACTCGAACCAGTAGAAACGGAACCTGAGCCGGGTTACAAATCACTTCAGTGGTTATACGGCTCAAGATCTGGATTCTATCCACGAGGTTAACCGACTCCGGGTTAAATGTTAAACTTCGTTCCGAACTGACCACCGACCGGATTTGGGTGATTCCTGTCCGACCCGGGAAACCAAGTAAGAACGAGGCATCTATGGTTTTACTCGCTGTCAAAAATACCTCGATAAAACGACAAACAAACAGAACAACCAAAGTGTTAGACGCAAGGCTGATCAGGTCAGGATGCTAACCGATCGGACTGCTGTCCGAACGGACGGCCAACCGATCGGATAGTCAGCCGATCGACTGGCCAGCCGATCGGCTAGCACATGGTCCCACACAATCAACTTATTTTGGAGAATGGTGTTGAACGAGCTGTTGTTCGATCAAACTACTGTTCGATCGGATTACTCTTCGGATCATGAGATACTATGCTTCAATACTTAATCAATTTTCAACATGTTCAATGCACTAGAAGTGCCACCCGATCGAACTGCCGTCCGATCAGGTGACGCCCTGTTGTCCGATCGAACAGCAGTTATGCTGCTCGATCGATCAACCATCCGATCCACTGAACAATACCTTGCAATTCATTAAAGTAGTTGACTATTGTTGACTTGCCAACCGATCGAACACCTGTCCGATCGAACACCTGTCCGATTCAAAGGCTAAACCTTGAAATTCTGTTGAATGCCTAACCGATCGGGCTGCCGGCCGATCGAACAGCCGTCCGATCGACCTGTCACACCCCAACCGATGACGGAAACATCGGGATGAGACGAACAAATTGCTCAAAACATCATAACACTATGTGACAATATTTAATTGAATTCAAATTTCATTTCAAGGACTAAATTGTCATACAACATTCAAAATGGAAATAACAACATTGTTCAAATTCAAATCAACAAAAGATAAATAGATTAAAGGTGTGTATCTAGTCCATCCTACACTTGTTTCATCAATCATCCATACTTCATTAATCAACCTGCAACATGTATTAAAATAGAGTTTCAATGCAAAGGCAATGAGCGAGTATACAAGTTTGTTTACATAGCATAATAGAATAAAAACTCAAATCCAATCATGATTCATAATATGTGAATTACTAGTATGCAATTTTGGCGTACACTATGATCAAACCCAAGAATCCAACGCATAAAATAGCCTAATCCCAATTGATAGCGGGATGGTAAATGTTTAACTTAACAATACCCCAAGTTTAACGGGCGGTGCGTAAATCCTATAGCGCTATAATTGTTAAGGTGGGCTAGCAAAGTTAATGAGCATATACGTTCCAAATCGTTCAAATAGAGCATACAAGAATCATAAGTAAAGCACATTAGTTTCATGTTTGTACAAGGATTGAGTATGTTTAGTTTCTAGTTTCAAAGATTGTATACATAATGTACATGTTGCATCCCAAAATAAAAAGGGGAAAAAGGGATCGAGTATACTCACGGTGGTTGCAAGCTTTCCTACTTGGAATTCCCGCGAGTGAGTTGTTGGAGTAGATTAGGTTGGAGCACCTAGTCCTTCTACACGAGGAAACGTAGGTGTGTGAGTTTAGCGTTCAACGGAAGATTATAATTTGGAGTTTAATGACGTGTGCGTATATATACATAATATTTTGCAATGAATTACACACGATTGGGTTTTAAATTTATAAAAGTGATTATTACTTTTACATCAAAACACACACGAAAGAGGCAAGTGTACCCCGTCACATATGTAATAAAGTATCGGTAAGAACCAAGTATCGATCCAAGGAAATGGGCGGAGAAATAATACTAGACCTTTGTCACTAAACTACCGGTAAAAACATAGGTTTGGTTGATTTAAACTAAACTAAAGTAAAATAACCAAATACATAATAAAAACATAATAGATAGTAGATAAAAAGCCTTGCTAAATACACAACCACATCATGTCAACTAAGTCAGTTTTGGCACTAGAAGCATTCGGTCAATTTTCCAATTTAAGACAATTAGTATCCCTTTCGGGAATCCTAACATGACAATCATTCGGAAAGCTAAAACGATAAACACACTTTAACCACCTAAAATTGTTCTTTAACGTGCAATTGATAAATGTCTATGAAAATCTCTTAAAAATAAGTTAGTCAGCCGTTAGGATTATTCTAACCTCACTTAAACAAGGAAAGCGACACCGATAAACACAATGCAACCACCGAGATAAGCATAATCTAGATTAAATCACAACCGAGTTCATTTTACAAATCTTACACAATAATTCACTAAGATAACAATTTTGGCCTAAACTACTAACTAAGCTAACAAATCATGGCAAGAATTTATAACGACACCATCTAACCCGTTTAGGCCCTTACGTGACGGCAAGCTCTCTTGATTAACAATAATTACATTTTATTAAATCACTAACCATTTCTAGTATCATGATGCATACATTTAAACCAAGTTAAACTAGTTAACCGAATTCAAAGTTTACTAATACAAGATTAATTAAGCTTCATTTTTCAACTATCTCAACTAACCAAGCACCAATCATCCAACATAATTACTTATAATCAAGAATTCAATATCAATAACAAGGTTGCAAACTAATCATCAAAGATTAACATAGAAAATACTTCAAATGTCATTACAAACAAAGTTTAACAAACTAATGGTTATAATCTAGCAAGGGATTGTTGTGTTTTTGCCCAAAGGCTACAATAATACATAAATCATAATCTAAGTACTTGAAAGATTAACAAAAACATGGAAAGATTAGAAAATCAAACCATAAACAAGTACTAGACTAAGGATCCGGGTAGTAATCGAGCTAAACGAGACAATGTGGCTTGAATCCGGGTGAAAGCTAATGCCTCCGGAGCCTAAAAATCGCCTGTGAAGCTCTCCAAAAATCCAGAATATCGAGCAGAATGTTTCTGCTGTGTTTTTATACTTTTTGCTGTTGCACGGTCGTTCTCCATATGGAACGACCGTGCACTTTATTCAATTATTAGGGATGGGTCACCATACTGCATACGTCATCAGATCGTTGACCAGATTTGAAATGGCACGACCGTTCTTCGTGTGGAACGGTCGTTCAGTTCCGGGTTACATGTTGCACGCCAAGTCGCACCTACCGTTCATCACCGAGACTCTGCTGATTCACCGGAGACGCACGGTCGTTCCTCATATGGAACGCCCGTTCTTCACCGAGTCGCTTGTTTTCCCAGAACGCCCAGTCGCACCGATCGTTCATTGCCGAGATGATCAAGATTGTCGGAGATGCACGACCGTGCCACAGGTGGAACGGTCGTTCCACAGGCCCAGTTCAGAATCCTTAACAGAATGTCCGCAGCTTCGTCGTTTTGTCCGGAAAGTCCTCGTTTTTGCTATCATCTTGTCTGGAATGCAGTTTTAGGCCTGTAAACATAAATGTAGATAAATAAGTATCCGAATGACGGTTTTACGGCCAAAAACGCATAAAATAGGGGTAAAACGGGGGACTAAAATATGTGTAAATTAACGAATATCATTTAACATAACATAAAGTATGATATCAAAATAATCATCTTTAACTTATACTCTTATATGACACTACGTAACCACTAGGGTTATATTGTATTTCATGGGTAGTATGCCCATTAGAATCATACTTGGAGTGTTAAGTCTTAGATGGTATTCTACTACTTTAACACATAAACACAAGTTTAATATTAAAGGTTCGAATGAGTGTATATATATATTTAGGTTAAGTATTACATATTATTAAGTTCAATAATTCAAGTAGGAGGTAGAAGATTAAGATCTTCATTTAGGCACCTCAAGTTTACTCATGGATGTCATGTATGGGGTAGGAAGACAAGCTTCCATTTAGGAACCCCTTGAATGTTCACCACTTCTCTTGATGTAAAAACAACCAAGGAGGGTCACGAACTAGGATTAGTATAATATAAACAATCTAACTAAGAGAAATCATCAAATCATGTGAGGATTGTATGTTTGGAACAACCCAAGTTGTTCCATAATCACTCTACATCAACAACTAGCTCGAACATGACTTGTGGGTCAAAACACCCTAACAAAACAGAAATTTTATGAGGTTTAATCCTCTGATTTAAGTGTCTCAACCATAAGAGAGGTTGTAAGCATTAGGACATTGGTGTGAGATGTGTTAGACACAAGTTGGATGAAGTTTAAACAAGTTTGAAAGAGTATGTAACAAAACAGAAAGTTCTTGGACCATTTCAGGGCAATTCCAGGTCTGATTTCTCCAAGGAGAAGTGAAGGAATCAAACCCCATGATTATCCAAGCAAGTAGGAAGATAAATCAAGTAATTTCGTTAAGAAATGAGCAAGTTATACTCACTTTAGTGCAAGAGTATGAATCTGTCCGAAAATGCAGATTCTTGCTAGAACTTGAGAGTGTTTAGGAGAGATTTGAGAGTGTTGAAAGTGTCCAAGTACTTGGAGGACCTTGGGTACTTATAGGGGAGTGATTAGGGTTGTTTTGGGGGGATAATTAAAGCTAAAACTCGGTTTAAACATTGAAATCCCGCTCAAAGATGAATCTGGTCGCGACTGCACATGTTTTCTGCAGACCTGAGGTCCATGCGGCCCGCCTAAGATATTAGGGTAAGTCCACGCGGGCCGCGCGCCACTAAGTTTCTGGAACTAAGTTTCATTTATTACAAATTGGCCCCTGAAGTTGTTATTTTGGTGTTTTAAGGTCTTTTAAGGACTATATCCGCCATAAAAGCATAGTTTGAGGTACATCCAAGTATGAGGAATATAACCGAAGTACCATTAAGCGTATGAGTATCAAAATCAAGTGTCGTTCACGTTCAAGACACGTTTTATGCATAAGTTTAGATTAATTACAAGTTTAGCACATAGTTTCCAAGAATAATGATTAAACACCAATTGATTCACCGTTTCGAACATACGAGCATATATAAAGTGTGTATAACATATTTGTAACAAAATACGAGTTTCATTAATGATCCAAGTCTCGATTTTACAATGATTACAAGGAAAGGACGATTACAAGAATACGAGGTTTCCAAAAATAGAAATACGAACAAAGCTTTTTATAAATGGAAAGTACAAAAGAGCCGGGCGTTACACGACCGACCTGAAAGGCAAAGGTACTTCAATGTTTTCAAAATGCTACAACAAAAACTTCAAAGGTCAAGCCATCATACACAAACACATCCTTCTCAAAGGAAGGAACAATCCACTCGTACAGCCATCCGATCGGCCTACCGACCGACCGAACAGCAGACCGTACGGACTGTCAGCCGTCCGATCGAACTGTCGTCCGATCGACCAGCTGTCCGACTCCTCAATACTTGTTTCCTGTTTTACGTTTCACTTATCGTTATGCTACCAAATCTATTCAAGCTAACCGTATTCGCTAAGCGCTCCCTTCAATCCATAAATCACTGTGAGTATACTCGATCCCTTTTTGCTTTAAGCACTTTTGGGTGTTACATACGTTACGAATATTCAAACTACAATTATCACACTACTCAAACTATTTGAACGCTAACCGTTAATGCATGTTATACGTGGCTCATGAATGCTTGTTTGTTATGTTTACACATGGAATGCTGTCTACCTGCCTTAGCAACGATAGTACTATAGTTTGGACTCAGCACCCGTTCACACGGGGGTTGTTAAGGATCTTTTACTTGCATGGATTACGGTGGTAATCATGTATTGCGAACTGCCTCGGGCAGTCAACCCGCAGTCATTGGTATCGATGGATCTATGTCGATAACTAACGTGCTTCATTTCACTATGTGTACGTGCTGGTTATGCGTAAACGAATTCGAACTCTATATGCTATTATCAAACTTGTATGCTCACCTTTACATTTTATGTATTGACTTTATTTTAACGTATGTGACAGGTGCTTAGGAAGTTTACATGCTTAGCATGCTGTGAACTTGAGGCTAGGAAAGGTCTAGGATGCTCTCTGCGCTGTGATGAAATCGAAGCTAGGAAATGGGGTCCTAGAAACCAATAAATAAACTATTTTTGTTTGAATCTGAGTTGTCGGAACAGGATATTTGTCTTGATGCTTATCTGTAATAATTTATTTACTATTTGAGACATGGTATGGGACATGTTAACTTAAATTAAATGGTAATGATAGTTGTTATGGAAACTTCTGGACAATCTGTTTCGCTCAGTGCCATGCCCCGATGATTCCACCATTGGTTGGGGTGTGACAGATTGGTATCAGAGCCATAACTAAAGGGAATTAGGCAAGACTCGACCTAGTCCGGGTCGAAGTCTTAGATACCTAGACTATAGTTAAGAACCAGCAGACCGACTTGTACATAACCAGTAGGGATTATGTACGAGCTTATTTCCTCGTTATTCTCGCTTATTCTACGCTATCACTACACTCGGATTTTCCAACTATGAGTAGGTAATAAGGTCAAGAATAGGTGTGAAAACCGCAAACTCTCGACTAAAGCTGCTTAATCAACTCGTATTTTAACTACAAATGAGGAGAATTATGCCAAATCAGGAGTGAAATCCATATTTTGATGAATAATCTCCTCAATTTTATCAAAACAAGAACGAAGTTGTTAAGCCAGGGGTGTAACAACCCTCATCAAAATTATTATTTATTATTATATTTAGTTCAATAGGAAACCCTAATTGAGACACCCAAGTGATTCTGCACAAACCCTAAAATTTTCAGAATAATCAGAATCAGGATCAGGGCCCCTAAAACTCAGGGGGGGTAAACCCTAGTTACGATTATCCATATAAAACTCTGTCAAATTCAAATTTTACGATTTTATCAACTCATCAAGGCTAGTCCAGGACGTGGCTAACCTAGGGTGAATTCGTGTCCCTTGCGCACCGCAAGGGATTAGGCTTACGGTGCGCAAGCCAGGTCAAAATTTTACTATAAATAGCAGACATTGGCAATCGAAGTTTGGCACTTGAACGACATAAATTCTCGTTACGTACACTGAGATATAGTATAAAGAGTCCAAAACACACACACGAATCACGAAGTGTTGCCGCAAAACAGGGTAATAACTCGATCGCTATTACGATTCATTGTCCGATCGATCAATATATCCAATGGATGTTTAAGTGCTGCCCACATTAGGGTTATGCTTTGTCATTCGTCGTTAATTCGATGGATGTTTAAGTATTGCACTTTGTAATTCGTTGTGAAGGTTGATCTCGTGAGTTATCGTAAATGCTGTATTGATTACTAACCCAGTTTTGTGTGCATTGTTATTTAAATTAGGTTAACAAGGCTAAGCTATAGACTAGACTCTGTCCGTGTTAAATCTGCAATGTGAGTCATTCTCTTTTTATCAAATTTGATTTCAAAAGCATGTTTATTTCAAAGGTTATAATTACAGTGATTAAGTTTATGTAATCACCAAGTTACAGCCGGTATGTGGGGTTTTATATACATTACTTGATAATCTTCACCATTGGGGCAGCCAAGGGGTGATATGACCATAGTCACAGACACCATTGGACGAATGGGCCAATGGGTCGAGTGACAAAATACTGTGGGTAGTTGGTTGATATCTGAAACATTGTAATCTCTCTTAATACTGTAAATTATAACAAATGTGTCGTTTTAATAAATAGAATGATTCACCAGTATTTTCCGCTGACAAAACCTTTTTCAAACATGTTTCAGGTGATCTGTTGTGATTTAGGAAAGGTGCTGTGGAGCACTGCAAGCTTAAGAAAGTGGCTCATTATAAAATAAAAGAAATATGTTTTGTAAAATAAAGATTTCTCCGTGAAATCATAGTATTGTAAATTAACGGGGTTTTATCCTGAGTTGTGAAATAAAATAATCGGGAAAATTTTAGCTTGAAAAAGATCCTGATGATAAACTTCCGTTGTTAAACTCAATTAAATAAATACCACGGGATTTCTGTTCCGCGGCTCCTGAAACGGGCGAAACCGGGTCGGGGGCCGTGACAAGGGGTGAAACCCTAACCTTGACAACTTGTTCTGCACATTTTACAAAACTCTCACCAAGGCCTCGACGGACTCCAATGACCTGAAATCTTGATATGACTAACGGAGAAGGTGCCAAATGCCCAAGAATCGAGGCAAAAGCACAGTTCTGTGGGTCAGACAAGAATGACAAGTCCTTGAGAATAGTTGAACCACCTTGGGTAGTCGAAGTCTACTAGCCGCAGACAATCTATTTCTCAAATTTCATGTATTTCGATTTTGAGTCCGCAACTGCTGACTCTGACGTTTCGCCAATTTTATGTGCCTATTTATGTTCTTTCCTGTTTATGTGTTTAAACTTTGGGATTTACTCGATTTTTGTTTTTACTTCGATCGACACACGTGACTCGCACTGCATCTTGTGATTTTGTGCTTATTTTGACTCCAAACGATTGCGTGACGACACGTCCAACGTGCGAAATCCGTGAACGTGCGTGACCGAACACACAAGAACGTACTATAACCAGTGATTCTATTGACATAATTGAAATCGTACAGGAACCATGAATCACCTTACCACTTTCTCTCTCTAGCTTCTTTCTCCAGACCTAGGTTTCTGTTTTCTAACTGCCTCTAGTGACTAGATGCATATGCGTTTCCTTGTTTCTTTGCTCTACGTGATTAGGAAATTGTGTGATTATGTGCTCTACGTGATTACGTGATTTGTGCTCTAAGTGTTTATGTGGTTACGTGATTAAGTGATTCCGTGACTTGCGTAGTTATAAGTCTATGTGTTTACACAGTACATGTTACTGAGCTTTAGTAAGTAGTAGACGTGTGAGGTGAGATTCGAATACAATGTGTTGAGTTCCGTGACGATGTCTGTTGCAGACCATGTCGTCTGGATCCCGTCATGCACTCTCTCATCAAGAAAAGAGGGACAAACGCCTTGCTTCCATCATCGCGAAAAGTGTAGCAAAGGCCGTGAGTGATGTTTATGAGAATGCCAGCAAATCATCCGAGGAATCAAGAACCGAAGCTCCTAAGACTGCCGCAAGGCCCTTCAGTTTCAAGCAATTCAAGTCGTGTGGGCCAAAAGAATTCACTGGCGAAGGAGGTCCTACTGCACTATTTCACTGGTTCGATTCCATTGAGGTTACTCTGCGACAAAGTGGTTGCCCTGATGACCTTCGAACTCTAAATGCTACCGGCGTTTTCCAGTCCCGGGCACTAGACTGGTGGACGGCCGAGAGGAACAAGCGAGGGAACGATGCAGCCTACGGTCTGTCGTGGGACGAGCTCAAGGAAGTTATGCTAGAGGAATTCTGCCCTCCTCACGAACGTCAAAAGCTGGAAGATGAATTTTGGCACATACAGCAGAAGGATGGTGACAATGCTGGTCTCACTGCTCGTTTCAAATAGCTCAGCATTATCTGTCCCGATCAAGTCAAGACTCCCGACATGACAATCAAGAAGTACATCCGAGCTTTGCCTGACTGCGTTGCTGATTTCGTGCAAGCGGCTAAGACTACGACGATCGAGGAAACCTATCTGCTAGCCGCTGAGATCAATGACAAGCGGGTTAAGGCTGGTGTCTGGGATAAGACTTCGAAGCATCTGCATCAAGCTACTGCTGCCCCACCAACTGCTGAACCCACCTCATCAAGCAACAAGAGGAAGAACAAGAGAAAGAACAGCTCCACCAACAAGAATTGTGCGATCACTGCTGCACCGATTCAAGCTGTATCTGCCCAACAGCGTCAAGTAGCGGCGCCTGTGGCCAATGCACCGCCTGCCAAGCGTGCATACACTGGACCACACCCGCTCTGCCCTACTTGCACCAACCACCACCCGACTGCCATTCAATGCCGCTTTTGTGCTCATTGCAATCTGTACGGCCATTTCATTGCCAATTGCCGTATTCGTCAAGCTCCTGCCAACCAAGCTCTACTCACTGCCCCACAGGGTCAACAAGCTCCTCCGGCACCCGCAGTCAAAGCCAGAGCCTGCTTCGCATGTGGCGACCCGAACCATTTCGCCAACGTGTGCCCAAACAGGTTCGTGAAACAAGAGCCTCAGCAACAGCAGCCGCAGCAGCAACAACAAGCCGCACGTGCCAGAACTTTCAACCTCAACGTGCGTCAAGCCCAGGCCGACAACAACGTGGTCAATGGTACGTTCCTTGTGAATGGTATTTATGCTTCATGTTTGTTTGATACCGGAGCCGATAATTGCTTTGTGTCACTCGAATTTGAGAAACTCCTTAGTCGTAAACGTTCCCAACTCTCCTCAATATTCGATGTGGAAGTCGCTACCGGAAGAACCGTCACTGTCAATTCTGTTCTCCGTGATTGTACTCTTGAGCTCAACAATCACATCTTTTCGATCGACCTTATTCCGATGCAACTCGAAAGCTTTGACGTCATAATAGGCATGGACTTTCTTCGAGAAAACCATGCTGAAGTTGTATGCTTCGATAAGATGATCCGATATTCGCTCGTGAATGGTGACTTATTATGTGTATATGGCGATACTACTTCAAAGGGGCTCAAGCTTATGTCATGTATCCAAGCCAGCAAGTATCTCCGTAAGGAATACAGAGCTTTCTTGGCTAACATTGTAGTAGCAGAGAAGGAAAAGAAAAAGACGAAGGAAGTGAAAGACGTTCCCGTGGTTCGAGGATTTCCCAATGTTTTTCCAGAGGATCTTCCTGGACTACCGCCGAGTCGTGATATCGACTTTCGTATTGATCTCATTCCTGGAGCCAATCCTATTGCCAAAGCACCTTATCGACTCGCGCCGTCCGAAATGCGTGAACTCTCAACCCAACTCCAGGAATTACTTGAGAAAGGCTTCATTCACCCGAGCACCTCTCCTTGGGGCGCGCCAGTCCTCTTCGTCAAAAAGAAGGACGGGTCGTTCAGCATGTGCATCGACTATCGGGAATTGAATAAGTTAACTATCAAGAACCGCTATCCCCTACCTCGCATCGACGATTTGTTTGATCAACTACAAGGCGCTACGTGTTTTTCGAAGATCGATCTACGTTCAGGATATCACCAGCTGCGTATACAAGAAGAGGATATACCCAAAACCGCGTTTCGTACACGATACGGCCATTACGAATTCGTTGTCATGCCTTTTGGTCTAACAAACGCACCAGCGGTTTTCATGGATCTGATGAATCGTGTGTGTAAACCATATCTCGACCGTTTCGTCATCGTGTTCATCGACGACGTCTTGATCTATTCCAAATCGAAAGCCGAACACGCGCAACATCTACGTTTGGTTCTCGAGTTACTCCAGGGGAACCAACTCTATGCCAAGTTCTCCAAGTGCGAATTCTGGTTGGAGGAAGTTCAATTTCTGGGTCACATTGTTAATAGTCAGGGCATTCACGTCGATCCTGCAAAGATTGAAGCTGTTAAGAGCTGGGTTACGCCTAAGAACCCGTCCGAAGTCCGCTCTTTTCTCGGACTAGCGGGCTATTATCGACGATTTATCGAGGGATTCTCAAAGATCGCTGTACCGTTTACCTCTATTACTCATAAAGACAAGCCTTTTGTTTGGGGGACAAAACAAGAGACTGTCTTTCGAACCCTTAAACACATGCTTTGCAATGCTTCTGTTCTCACATTACCCGACGGAAACAATGATTTCATTGTCTACTGTGATGCTGCCAACCTTGGTCTCGATTGTGTTCTCATGCAACGGGACAAGGTCATAGCTTACGCATCTCGTCAGCTCAAAATCCACGAGAAGAACTATACAACCCATGATCTCGAGCTAGGCGCGGTTGCTTTTGCATTAAAGATTTGGCGACACTACCTGTATGGTACTAAGTGTACGATCTTCACCGATCATAGGAGCCTACGGCATATCTTTAATCAGAAGGAACTTAATATGCGTCAACGCCGATGGGTAGAACTTCTCATCGATTACGACTGTGAGATTCGTTATCACCCAGGCAAAGCAAATGTTGTTGCCGACGCACTTAGCAGACGGAGCTACCTGCTTAGCACTCGTAATGTTCAAGCCCAGCACAACCTCGAAGCTCTCATCCGCGACGCTCAACACGCATGTTTCAACGAACGCACCTTGAAGAAAGAAAGAATCTACCACGATGGAGCCCAGCTTGTGAGCAAATCGAATGGGATATTCCACTTTTTAGACCGAATTTGGATTCCCAAGAGAACCAATTTGCGACAAATTCTGATGGACGAAGCCCATAAATCTCGGTATTCTATTCACCCCGGTGCCGACAAAATGTACCAGGACCTTCGTTATAAGTACTGGTGGCCGGGCATGAAAAGGGATATCGCTCTCTACGTCGGAAAATGCGTAACTTGTGCTAGAATCAAGGCTGAACATCAAAGACCCTCTGGCTTACTCGAACAACCACCAATTCCTATGTGGAAGTGGGAGAGCATAGCTATGGATTTCGTAACCAAGCTTCCACCCACGTCATCAGGTCACGACAGCATATGGGTTGTGGTCGACCGTTTGACTAAATCAGCTCACTTTCTGCCCATACGAGAAGACTACAAGTTAGAACGATTAGCCCGAATCTACACCGACGAGATCATTTGTAATCATGGGACGCCTCGGGACATCATCTCTGATCGTGATGCTCGGTTTACTTTGCGATTGTGGGAAACGTTTCAAACGGCACTCGGTACAACGCTTAATCTAAGTACTGCTTTCCACCCACAAACCGACGGTCAGACTGAAAGAACGATCCGTACTCTTGAAGACATGCTCCGTTCGTGTGTTTTAGACTTCGGAGGTAATTGGGATAAACACCTGCCGTTAGTCGAATTCTTGTATAACAATAGCTATCATTCTAGCATCGAGATGGCACCTTTTGAGGCATTATACGGAAGAAGATGTCGATCGCCTATTGTGTGGCACGAGATCGGTCACTCGCAACTAACCGGTCCTGAGCTATTACAAGAAACGACCGATAAAATTTTCCAAATCAGAAACAACCTGGTGAAAGCTCGGGATCGACAGAAAGTTTTACGCCGATAAAAAGCGCAAGCCCCGTGAATTTGGCGTTGGTGACTACGTACTCCTAAAGGTATCACCTTGGAAGGGTGTGGTCCGATTCGGCAAGAAAGGGAAACTCGTGCCTCGATATGTTGGACCTTTTAAGATTCTGGAAAGGATCGGAAAAGTCGCCTACAGACTCGAACTACCGAAGGAACTTAGCAACGTCCACCCGACTTTCCACGTGTCAAACCTCCGAAAGTGCATCGCCGATCATGACTTACATGTCTCTCTAGACGATCTACAAGTGAACGAAACATTACACTTCGTGGAAAAGCCTGTCGAAATCATGGATCGCCAAACCAAGCAGCTCAGGCGCTCACGCATTCCTATTGTGAAGGTCCGATGGGAAGGCAAACGAGGCGCAGAGTTCACTTGGGAACTCGAAAGCGACATGAAGGCAAAGTACCCGCAGTTGTTCTAGGAGAAAGTCTAGATAGAGAAAGTCCTCACGTGATTCATGGCAGTTGTAGCAGCTTCCAGCTTAATTTCGGGACGAAAGTCCCCAAACAAGGGGAGGCTGTAACACCCCGTGTTTTCGTAAGTGAAAGTCAAAGTCAAGGTCAAAGTCAACGACCGATTTCGCGCAACTTGACTTGTAGAAATGTCTTTCTTTTATTTATATTATGTGGAGTAAGTGTTGTTAATTGCAATAATCGATGAGTATTAATCGTATTTCAATCGACCTACGACTGTGAACTATAGGAAGTAACAATGCGATAAAGTTAATCAACTAACAATCAAGCTAAGTAAAACGAATCGACATCAATTCGCAACTCGAGCTACGTATTTTTACTTATCATTATACGTGTGTGTGTGCCTTACGTGTTAACTGTGCATGTTTATTTATGATATGTTGTGATAATCAAGCGAACTCAATCGAACTCGAAATCTAACTCTAATGCAATCGAACTCGAACTCGAATCACAAATCGAACCAGGATAGATAGCGGAAAAGAGATTACGCTAGATACGAAGTGGTTGAGACTAAAAGTAATTTGACTAGGAAACCCTATCGAATCGAGCCGCGCGCAATCATAATTGAAATATCGAAAATCGTCGCGCGAAACACTCAAAAGGTGCAACCGATCGATCAGGCTCCCAGCCGATCGAACAGCCAGCCGATCTGCCAGCCCTTTCCTCTTTTGTCATCCTATAAATACCCCTGTCATTGTCATTCTTTCCACTTTTGGAAACCTCTGTTCGACCAGCATGCACAACTCGCCTTTTCTCAGATTTCTCTCGATTCCGGTAAGTTTTCGTCCTAAATCTTGTACTTTCTTGATCTATACACACTCCTACACCTTTCTATCTTTCAAATCTAAACTTTTAACCGTGAAATCATCAAGAATCAAGTGTTCTAGGATGATGTCATCATGGGTCCTTGAAGAACTTCATGTTTTGGCCTCAATCCACCAAGAATAACTTGGATCTAGCCGATTTCCACATAAAAAAACAGGGATCTTTTATAGATCTGAACATATTCATGGTGAAAAGGATTGAAGGATGGATTTTCCCAACTTTCTTCAACTCTTTTCACTCGAACCAGTAGAAACGGAACCTGAGCCGGGTTACAAATCACTTCAGTGGTTATACGGCTCAAGATCTGGATTCTATCCACGAGGTTAACCGACTCCGGGTTAAATGTTAAACTTCGTTCCGAACTGACCACCGACCGGATTTGGGTGATTCCTGTCCGACCCGGGAAACCATGTAAGAACGAGGCATCTATGGTTTTACTCGCTGTCAAAAATACCTCGATAAAACGACAAACAAACAGAACAACCAAAGTGTTAGACGCAAGGCTGATCAGGTCAGGATGCTAACCGATCGGACTGCTGTCCGAACGGACGGCCAACCGATCGGATAGTCAGCCGATCGACTGGCCAGCCGATCGGCTAGCACATGGTCCCACACAATCAACTTGTTTTGGAGAATGTGTTGAACGAGCTGTTGTTCGATCGAACTACTGTTCGATCGGATTACTCTTCGGATCATGAGATACTATGCTTCAATACTTAATCAATTTTCAACATGTTCAATGCACTAGAAGTGCCACCCGATCGAACTGCCGTCCGATCAGGTGACACCCTGTTGTCCGATCGAACAGCAGTTATGCTGCTCGATCGATCAACCATCCGATCCACTGAACAATACCTTGCAATTCATTAAAGTAGTTGACTATTGTTGACTTGCCAACCGATCGAACACCTGTCCGATTCAAAGGCTAAACCTTGAAATTCTGTTGAATGCCTAACCGATCGAACAGTCGTCTGATCGACCGACCTGAAAGGCAAAGGTACTTCAATGTTTTCAAAATGGTACAACGAAAACTTCAAAGGTCAAGCCATCATACACAAACACATCCTTCTCAAAGGAAGGAACAATCCACTCGTACAGCCATCCGATCGGCCTACCGACCGACTGAACAGCAGACCGTATGGACTGTCAGCCGTCCGATCGAACTGACGTCCGATCGACCAGCTGTCCGACTCCTCAATACTTGTTTCCTGTTTTACGTTTCACTTATCGTTATGCTACCAAATCTATTCAAGCTAACCGTATTCGCTAAGCGCTCCCTTCAATCCATAAATCACTGTGAGTATACTCGATCCCTTTTTGCTTTAAGCACTTTTGGGTATTACATACGTTACGAATATTCAAACTACAATTATCACACTACTCAAACTATTTGAACGCTAACCGTTAATGCATGTTATACGTGGCTCATGAATGCTTGTTTGTTATGTTTACACATGGAATGCTGTCTACCTGCCTTAGCAACGATAGTACTATAGTTTGGACTCAGCACCCGTTCACACGGGGGTTGTTAAGGATCTTTTACTTGCATGGATTACGGTGGTAATCATGTATTGCGAACTGCCTCGGGCAGTCAACCCGCAGTCATTGGTATCGATGGATCTATGTCGATAACTAACGTGCTTCATTTCACTATGTGTACGTGCTGGTTATGCGTAAACGAATTCGAACTCTATATGCTATTATCAAACTTGTATGCTCACCTTTACATTTTATGTATTGACTTTATTTTAACGTATGTGACAGGTGCTTAGGAAGTTTACATGCTTAGCATGCTGTGAACTTGAGGCTAGGAAAGGTCTAGGATGCTCTCTGCGCTGTGATGAAATCGAAGCTAGGAAATGGGGTCCTAGAAACCAATAAATAAACTATTTTTGTTTGAATCTGAGTTGTCGGAACAGGATATTTGTCTTGATGCTTATCTGTAATAATTTATTTACTATTTGAGACATGGTATGGGACATGTTAACTTAAATTAAATGGTAATGATAGTTGTTATGGAAACTTCTGGACAATCTGTTTCGCTCAGTGCCATGCCCCGATGATTACGCCATCGGTTGGGGTGTGACAGTACCCTTTGTGGCTTTTCGTGATACTTTCGGCTTAAAGCATCAGCAACTACATTTGCTTTTCCTTCAATATACTGGATATCACAATCAAAATCACTAAGCATCTCCATCCAGCGTCTTTGTCTCATATTTAACTCCTTTTTCCCGAAAACATACCTTAAACTTTTATGATCAGTGAATATGGAAAACTTACTACCATAAAGGTAATGTCTCCAAATCTTAAGGGCAAAAATTATAGCTCCTAATTATAGATCATGGGTTGAATAGTTCTCTTTATGATTCTTAAGTTGTCTAGATGCGTAAGCTATAACCTTTTGGCGTTGCATCAACACACATCCATAACCTATCTTAGAAGCGTCACAATATACTACAAAATCTTCAGTTCCTTCTGGTAATGCTAGTATGGGTGTATGGGTTAATCTTTGCTTAAGAATTCTAAATGCTTCTTCTTATTTTGGTCCCCATTCAAACTTAATGGATTTACATGTTAACTTAGTTAAAGGAATGGCTATTCTAGAAAAATCTCGAATAAATCTTCTATAATAACTGGCCAATCCTAAGAAACTTCTAACCTCAGTTGGTGACTCGGGGGTTTTCCATTTAGTTATCGCCTCGATTTTTGTTGGATCCACATGAATTCCTTCATGATTAACTAAGTGTCCAAGAAACTGTACTTGCTCTAACCAAAACTCGCACTTAGAAAACTTAGCATAAAGCTTTTCCTTTCTTAATAGACTTAAAAGTGCGTGCAAATGCTTTGCATGTTCATCTTTACTCTTAGAGTAAATTACAATATCATCTATAAAGACAATTATGAATTTATCCAAATATGGTTTACATATTCGGTTCATCATGTCCATAAATGCGGCTGGGGCATTGGTTAAACCAAATGGCATGACAGTGAATTCATAATGGCCATACCTTGTTCTAAACGTAGTTTTAGGAATGTCCTCTTCCTGTACCTTTAATTGATGATATCCTGATCTTAAATCGATTTTAGAGAAAAATCGAGCTCCTTGCAATTGATCGAACAGATCATCGATTCTCGGTAATGGGTACCGGTTCTTAATCGTGACCTTGTTCAATTCACGGTAGTCATTGCACATACGCATTGAGTCGTCCTTCTTTTTAACGAATAAAATCGGTGCTCCCCATGGCGATGAGCTTGGCTGTATGAATCCTTTTTCCAATAATTCATCTAACTGTTTCTTTAGTTCCTGCATTTTAGCGGTGCCAAACGGTAGGGTGCTTTGGCAATCGGTGTTGTTCCTGACAGTAGATGAATTCTGAATTCAACTTCTCTGTCTGGCGGCAGTCCTGGTAATTCTTCTGGAAATACATCTGAAAACTGAGACACTACTGGAATGTCTTTTAGTTCTTTTCCTTTAGTGTTAGTGATTATAGAAATCAAATACACTATAGATCCTTTTCTTATATAACTTGTAGTTTTCATCACAGAGATGAATTTAGTGGATCTAGAGGGTTTATCTCCTTTAATTATGATCTTTTCACCCTTTGGTGAAATTACTTGAATTGACTTTTGATCACATAAAATACTAGCTTTATTGGTTATTAACCAATCCATTCCTAATACAACATCAAATCCTACTGTAACACCTGTGCCTCCACGGCCATCAAACAAATACCAAACCAATGAAATATTGTATTTCATACTTGGGATTTGTAAAAATATGTGTATCATTTGCACATATCAATTTTTGTTCAATTGCAAACTCTAAATCGCTTTCTGGAAGGTTATACGCGCACTGATGCAGAAATATAACCCGTTTAATGCAACGAACACTCCAGAATAGTGAAATAGGCTTAACATACCTTAAATAACCTTTACATAACTTAGAAATAAGATTTGGAAGGTTTGGTATGCCGAAAACAAGTTAATTCGCCTACAGGGACTAAACTTGACAAACTGCGAAAGTATGCCAATTTGAACTGTAACAGACATTCCGGAACATGACCATAAGTTAAACATACCATAAATATCCTTTACATAGCTTAGAAATAGGCTTTGAGGGGTTCGGTGTGCTAAAATAAACTTTTGGCTCATTCAGGGACTAAAAGTGTCAAAAAGTGCACAAGTTTGCACTTTCGCGCATAACTTACGTTCAGAATACATCCGGACATCCAAAAATTTATGTAAGCATGACTATATTATGCTTTAGTGTTTGGCTTGCCAAAAATCCATTCGTCACGTCATTTGGATCGTTTTTCGCGCTTATGCGCATTCCGTCGTAATTAAGCGAACATCGCGTTCGTACGACCAAACGAACCAACACCCGGTATATTTTTGAGCATGTTTCATGTCCACAATGTTTAGGCAAAATTTTAGGGCCTTAAAGTTGGCTTTACGGGCCTTAGAAGTGTCGGAAATGGCCTTAAACACGTGCAGGGACTGAAACTGTCATTTCTGAAACATGTGGGCTGATCAGACATCCCAGGCGGCCCGCATTGTATTTCTCTGATCCTGAAGCGGGCCGCGTCCGCATATCAGATCAGATTCAATGTTTTTAAACAACAAGTTGCAGCTGTTCTATCCTCAACCACACATTCCCAATTGCTTAGTCAGCGGATAAGGATCAATTTTAGACACCATAAGGTCCCGACACTTGTACGGTTGTGATTAAGGCACGTTTTCCATGAAACGATCCTAACGGTTCGGGTATTCCTATAAATACCCATCCACCCCAACCTCATTTCTTACAAGAATCTGGATTTGAGAGCTCTAAGTTGAAACCATTGTTTCATACCTGAGTTCTTGGATCGAGATTAGCATTCGGGGACCCTTCGTAAGTATTCTTTCGTTCTTTTATTGCTTTTCGAGTCTTTCGAGTCTGAAAGTCAAACTTTGTTTGACTTTCTACATTGACCAGTTATGGTCAATGCGAAGTTCGTTTGAACTTCGCAACGTGAGTGTAATCACGTTGGTTATAGTCCCTTGGGACTATGCCTACTGATTACCACGTTGTCTAGGGTCGTAGGGTAAGCGATCTAATAAATCGCTTATACCTCGAACCCGACCCATTTGGTCGATCATTAGGGTCCGACCAAATACATTAGGTGACCATAGTAGGTAGGGAATAACCTTCCGAGGTTATACCCTATGGTCGCTTCGTTTAAGTAGTTGTATGATAGGTAGTTTATATGCCTTAGGTAAATTACCAGAATACCCTTTTCATGTATAATTGGTAATTGAGCATATGTAACCTAAACTTTTGTCACATAACTGGTTATGTAACATGTTTAGGCATATAACACTTGTCATAGGACTAGTTAGACGGTCCGAACGCGTTTCACGCGCACGACGCGTTAAAGTAGCATAAGTTACCTTAATGGGTCGCGATGGGTCGGAAGCACTTAGGTTTGGTTTCATTGTAGTATGTAGGCCTTGTTAAACCATATCATATGAGTTCCAATACTCATTTGGTTTACCAAGCCTCATCCTATCCGATCTCCCGATTTAAGTCCGGTTTAATTATATAGTTTTAGATTGCCGACTGATTTCGTGCTCCCTCAAGCTTTGTTTGGTTGTTGTTCAAGACCTCTAAGCATTCTCAGGCGAGTACATTATTCCCCTCTTTTACTGTTTTCAACTGTTTTGGGGTGACTCATATGTGCTAAATATCTTAACAATGATTTCAAGAACGATTACAATGGTTTCAAAAACAATTACAATGTAGTATCAAGAACGATAACAATAGTTTCAAAAACAATTACAATAGTTTCAAGAACGATTTCAATAAAGTGAACAAACTTGTTGGTTGTAGTTACATAACCAATGACATTCATTAGCAATGATCAAGCCAACCAGTATTAGGTTATGGTACCATAGGATCTGACAAATCCCGTTATTTTCTATACCCATGGTTATGTGTGGGTATTTTGGGTAACGACTGAATCTGTAATTATTAATTTACCCTTTGGTAAGGGTTTGTTAAGAACGAGAGCGAGAGCGAGATGGAACGATGAACGCGTCAAGAAGGTTTGAATGTTATTAGAGAATCGACCATTAAGTATTTTCACAATTAAAACAAGAACGATTTGAATGATTAAAACAACAAGAACGATTGGAACGATTTCACAAAGAGGTTTAACGATTGGGTAAACATTTGGACATGATTTACATTTGATCATGCATTTCCACGAAACATAGTATTGATTTAAACCAAGTTTTACTTCAATACTTTGTTTTGTGCGTTTCACCTATGGTTTAGTTGATGCATTTCACTAGCCATACATATCATTTTGGTTACACATTACGTGGTTTACGTTCGACACAAACACTTTTGACATTGATTATACATGACATGATTTACATCTTAACATAAACATTTTGTTATATTATTCAATACATTTGACAATTTGTTTAAACATGGACATCTTACATTGGAGGTTTGTCTGGGTAAGTGATTTGAGTAACGGTGCGTGTGTAATATGATACAAGCATGGTGGATACGCCGCTGGTACTTCCTATATATAAGTGTTTGTATGGTATTACATATTGTAGCGTTATTTGAATCATTTCAGTTTGAGACATAGAACATTTTATACAAGTAACATACTTTTCACAAGACATTTATTTACAAACAACTTATCTTATAGAAACTTATTTTACATGGTTATTCATTTAATCATGCATTATTCTCTTATTTATACATATCACCTGAACTTATTATTTTTCAAATGATTCACAAAGACAAAGCAAATTACAAGGTTCATGACTAAACATTTTCTTAAACAGAAGTCATGAATCTTATTTTCACAAAACCTATGTACTCTCCAGCATTTCTTTGCTGACCTCGTTTTCACATATGTTTCAGGTATTGTTGAAAGATATCGATTGATAGGATGCATGCTCACATAGGACTGGACAAGGCCTTAGTGACTCAATAACAATGATAGACTATGTTTAAATTGTGTATTTAGATTTCCAGACAATGTAATTATTCAATGTTTAATAAAACGAAACACTTTTTGGTATCCATGGTTATGAAACATTAATTCTGTTGCAACACTCCCCGACGTTTCCGCCGCGATTTGTTGTTTTACGCGGTCGGGGTGTGACAGAAAGATGGTATCAGAGCCAATGGTTATAGGGAATTAGGTTATTAGTAATGCTTTGACCTAGTCTATAACCTTCTTAGGACCCTAACGCGAGTTTACTTGCGTTTAGTCATAAAACAATACTGTCACCTATCCTTTGGCGACAACCACAACAAGAACATAAAATTCAAAACCGCTTTGAAAACTAATCATCTGTTCTAGGATGATTGATTACAAGGTTTTGAACCATCTATTGTAAGGTTTTGAACCCTCTGTTATATGGTTTTGAACCCCTTTTAAATTTTCAAAATCTCGACAAAGTTTTGGGTTTTAAATAATGTGAACACGTGCAAACTGGAAGGGTGAATGCCTGTATTCTGGGTTTTCTGTCTAGGCAAGCACTTCGTATACATCTCATCAGACGCGAGACCAGTTGTGCTTACCTGGGAATTCTTGGGATGAGTGTTCACTTATAGGCGAGCATGTCTTCGCGATACATTATTTTCGACCCATTTACTTTGATCAGTCACTGTGTGTCGTTTGTTGCTTTGTAGTAACAAACAAATGACCACTATCCTTGCTTTCATCAGATTTGTTTCATCTCATTCTTTTCGTCTATTTCTCTCACTCGTTTCCTTTCATGTTTCCTCTTTTAGAATGCCTCCTCGACGCGAAAGCCAGACAGAGACTGCCGAATTGGCAGAAATCATTGCGTAGCAAATGGCTGCTCAATTCCCAAACCTCTTTGCTCAATGGAACCAAGACAACAACAACAACAATGTTCCATGCAAATACAAGGATTTTAACCAGGCTAAACCACTCAAGTTTAGTGGTTCTGAAGGAGCGACTGGGCTTCTTCAATGGTTCGAGAGCATTGAGAATACTTTCCGCCATGTGCAGTGTCCTGACAATCGCAAGGTTGAGTTTTCTTCGAGTGTGTTTCAGAAGAGGGCTCTCACATGGTGGAACGGGATTATGAGGGATCGTGGTGCAGAAGTTGCTCTAGCACAGACGTGGGCTGAACTTAGGGCCCTTATGATGAGGGAATTCTGTCCTCGTCATGAGCAGCGAGCTTTGGAGAAGGAATTTGATG
Source organism: Helianthus tuberosus (assembly GCA_030545235.1). Taxonomy (NCBI): domain Eukaryota; kingdom Viridiplantae; phylum Streptophyta; class Magnoliopsida; order Asterales; family Asteraceae; genus Helianthus; species Helianthus tuberosus. Next base: position 206,147,839 of record CM060415.1, on the reverse strand, counting down.
AGTTGAAGCAAGATAGTGGTGAGCACAGGGCGTATACTGATAGGTTTGAGGAGTTGAGTCTGCTTTGCCCGACAATGGTTACCCCACTTGACATAGCTATCGAAAGGTACATCGACGGCCTACCTGACTCGGTACAAGACATCCTTACTGGTAGTAGCCCTGCCACACTCCGTCAGGCGATCGAGTTAGCTGCGACATTGACTGAGTCGCAGATTCGGAAGAATAAGTTACACAGAAAGGGCGACAAGGGTAAGAAGCAGGGGTCTGACGAGGAGGATAGCAAGAAAGGTCAAAACAAGAAGGGAAAGGAAGGTGATACGTCAAAGAAATCAAGAAAGCGAAAGGGTGGTCAGAACTTTGCTGTTACAGCACAGACTGCTCAGAACCCGCGGAACCCACCAGCTCAGCCACCTGCAAAGAAAGCATATGCCGGTACCGCACCTCATTGTGCACGCTGCAACGGTCATCACGCGATACAACAAGCTTGCTGGCAATGCACGACGTGTGGTAAACTTGGGCATTTAGCCAAAGTTTGTCGTTTGGGACAAAATCAGGCTGCTCAGGTTCAAGCTCCGGTTCAAGGGAATGCTGTGAGATTCCCACCGGGTTCATGTTTCAACTGCGGAGAGATTGGTCACTTCCGCCACAACTGCCCAAGACTGGTGAATGCAAATGCTAACGCAAACCCAAATGCGAATGACAACGTCAATGTGAATCCAGCACGTGGTCGAGTGTTTAACATCAATGAGGCACTCAATGATGAAGGAGTGAACAATTAGTATTTTTTTTTCCTCTGGTTGGTATCTTGTAACATTTAAAGACAATGCGGTTGTTATATAAATAAAAATTTGTGGTTTTATTTTCTAACTAATGCAATTGTATGAATGTTTGATTCAACCTTGTGATGTCAACACAAAGACAAAACTACTCGTGTGGTTCTGTCATTTTTACGATCACTTGAGATCTCCCTAAGAACCTCAAACACTTATTTCTTTTAAATCTAAAGTATCTTATCGTCTTGCACCGTTCAAGATGCAAGAATTATCAAAACAGCTTCAAGAGTTGTCTGATAAAGGATTCATCCGTCCGAACTTTTCACCTTGGAGAAATTCCTGTTCTCCTTGTGAAAAGAAAAATGGATCTTTTCGAATGTATATCGATTAACGTAAGCCTAGTAAGCTTACCATCAAGAATCGATATCCCCTACCTTAAATCAACGATTTCTCCGATCAACTGCATAGCGTTTCATGCTTTTCCAATATCGATTTGCGTTTTGGGTATCATCAACTTTGTATTCTCGAAGAAGATATTCCCAAAACGGTTTTCTGCACGAAGTATGGCCATTACGAGTTTACAGTCATGCCTTTTAGGTTGACAAATACTCCAGCCATCTTCAAGGACTTAATAAATAGAGTCTGCAAGCCTTATTTGGATCAGTTCGTCATTGTTATTAATGACATCTTGATCTATTCATATCCCGAGCTGATAACGATCAACACTTTCATTGACACTGGAACCCTTAAAGAAGGAACAAACTTTTCGCTAAATCCTCCAAGAGGAAATTTTGGCTTAAAGAAGTTCAGTTTTTGGGTCATGTAGTCAACAAGCAGGGTATTCATATGGATCAATCCAAATTACCGCAATTAAGGAATTGATTCCTTGTATGCTTTAAATACCCGTGTCCAAAGATAACAAATTTAAAGGTCAAATTAAACAATTATGCGATTATGTGATATGTGTTTATGTGTTCTCCTCTATGTTCTTGTGTGGTACGATTTTCAAATCCTCATAGAATCTTTCATATCTTCATATGAGGGATTCATAGTAGGATACTCAAAAGGTACTACCTTAAATCCTTATGGGCTTCTACGTGGTAGTTAAGACCCTTGGGTTATATAGTACCATTCCATGATTCGATGATAGACCCTTGAGTGGTCTAGTTAAAGATTGATTCAAGACCTGGTTAAGAATGGCATGTGATGATACAGCTGAAAGGACCCTATGGTGGTCCAGTCACACTCATCACAGGTTTGTTCAATTGGTTTTACCCTACACATTATAAAATAGACTGTGTGAACTGTGCAAGGAATTGTCTAATTATGGACGCGTACATAATTATGAAATTTAGTGCACAGAAACCCAGTAGGATTTATTATGTGTAAGAACCGATAGTGACAACAATAACAAAATGAGAATGATGTAATGGAGGTACGGTGGACGCACCAATGACGCTTCATATACTTGTATATAAGTATCCCTCTTACATTGCAAGCATAATGTTATTAAGGTTACTAGAAGTTCAGAACCCTAACCAATGTTGTTCGATCTTTTCAAACTTCATGCTTTCAAGCTCTCACAAGTTTCCTCTAAATAAATTTCGGGACGAAATTTCCTAAAGTAGGGGAGACTGTAACACCTGTGCCTCCACGGCCATCAAACAAATACCAAACCAATGAAATATTGTATTTCATACTTGGGATTTGTAAAAATATGTGTATCATTTGCACATATCAATTTTTGTTCAATTGCAAACTCTAAATCGCTTTCTGGAAGGTTATACGCGCACTGATGCAGAAATATAACCCGTTTAATGCAACGAACACTACGGAATAGTGAAATAGGCTTAACATACCTTAAATAACCTTTACATAACTTAGAAATAAGATTTGGAAGGTTTGGTATGCCGAAAACAAGTTAGTTCGCCTACAGGGACTAAACTTGACAAACTGCGAAAGTATGCCAATTTGAACTGTAACAGACATTCCGGAACATGACCATAAGTTAAACATACCATAAATATCCTTTACATAGCTTAGAAATAGGCTTTGAGGGGTTCGGTGTGCTAAAATAAACTTTTGGCTCATTCAGGGACTAAAAGTGTCAAAAAGTGCACAAGTTTGCACTTTCGCGCATAACTTACGTTCAGAATACATCCAGACATCCAAAATTTATGTAAGCATGACTATATTATGCTTTAGTGTTTGGCTTGCCAAAAATCCATTCGTCACGTCATTTGGATCGTTTTTCGCGCTTATGCGCATTCCGTCGTAATTAAGCGAACATCGCGTTCGTACGACCAAACGAACCAACACCCGGTATATTTTTGAGCATGTTTCATGTCCACAATGTTTAGGCAACATTTTAGGGCCTTAAAGTTGGCTTTACGGGCCTTAGAAGTGTCGGAAATGGCCTTAAACACGTGCAGGGACTGAAACTGTCATTTCTGAAACATGTGGGCTGATCAGACATCCCAGGCGGCCCGCATTGTATTTCTCTGATCCTGAAGCGGGCCGCGTCCTCATATCAGATCAGATTCAATGTTTTTAAACAACAAGTTGCAGCTGTTCTATCCTCAACCACACATTCCCAATTGCTTAGTCAGCGGATAAGGATCAATTTTAGACACCATAAGGTCCCGACACTTGTACGGTTGTGATTAAGGCACGTTTTCCATGAAACGATCCTAACGGTTCGGGTATTCCTATAAATACCCATCCACCCCAACCTCATTTCTTACAAGAATCTGGATTTGAGAGCTCAAAGTTGAAACCATTGTTTCATACCTGAGTTCTTGGATCGAGATTAGCATTCGGGGACCCTTCGTAAGTATTCTTTCGTTCTTTTATTGCTTTTCGAGTCTTTCGAGTCTGAAAGTCAAACTTTGTTTGACTTTCTACATTGACCAGTTATGGTCAATGCGAAGTTCGTTTGAACTTCGCAACGTGAGTGTAATCACGTTGGTTATAGTCCCTTGGGACTATGCCTACTGATTACCACGTTGTCTAGGGTCGTAGGGTAAGCGATCTAATAAATCGCTTATACCTCGAACCCGACCCATTTGGTCGATCATTAGGATCCGACCAAATACATTAGGTGACCATAGTAGGTAGGGAATAACCTTCCGAGGTTATACCCTATGGTCGCTTCGTTTAAGTAGTTGTATGATAGGTAGTTTATATGCCTTAGGTAAATTACCAGAATACCCTTTTCATGTATAATTGGTAATTGAGCATATGTAACCTAAACTTTTGTCACATAACTGGTTATGTAACATGTTTAGGCATATAACACTTGTCATAGGACTAGTTAGACGGTCCGAACGCGTTTCACGCGTACGACGCGTTACAGTAGCATAAGTTACCTTAATGGGTCGTGATGGGTCGGAAGCACTTAGGTTTGGTTTCATTGTAGTATGTGGGCCTTGTTAAACCATATCATATGAGTTCCAATACTCATTTGGTTTACCAAGCCTCATCCTATCCGATCTCCCGATTTAAGTCCGGTTTAATTATATAGTTTTAGATTGCCGACTGATTCCGTGCTCCCTCAAGCTTTGTTTGGTTGTTGTTCAAGACCTCTAAGCATTCTCAGGCGAGTACATTATTCCCCTCTTTTACTGTTTTCAATTGTTTTGGGGTAACTCATATGTGCTAAATATCTTAACAATGATTTCAAGAACGATTACAATGGTTTCAAAAACAATTACAATGTAGTATCAAGAACGATAACAATAGTTTCAAAAACAATTACAATAGTTTCAAGAACGATTTCAATAAAGTGAACAAACTTGTTGGTTGTAGTTACATAACCAATGACATTCATTAGCAATGATCAAGCCGACCAGTATTAGGTTATGGTACCATAGGATCTGACAAATCCCGTTATTTTCTATACCCATGGTTATGTGTGGGTATTTTGGGTAACGACTGAATCTGTAATTATTAATTTACCCTTTGGTAAGGGTTTGTTAAGAACGAGAGCGAGAGCGAGATGGAACGATGAACGCGTCAAGAAGGTTTGAATGTTATTAGAGAATCGACCATTAAGTATTTTCACAATTAAAACAAGAACGATTTGAATGATTAAAACAACAAGAACGATTGGAACGATTTCACAAAGAGGTTTAACGATTGGGTAAACATTTGGACATGATTTACATTTGATCATGCATTTCCACGAAACATAGTATTGATTTAAACCAAGTTTTACTTCAATACTTTGTTTTGTGCGTTTCACCTATGGTTTAGTTGATGCATTTCACTAGCCATACATATCATTTTGGTTACACATTACGTGGTTTACGTTCGACACAAACACTTTTGACATTGATTATACATGACATGATTTACATCTTAACATAAACATTTTGTTATATTATTCAATACATTTGACAATTTGTTTAAACATGGACATCTTACATTGGAGGTTTGTCTGGGTAAGTGATTTGAGTAACGGTGCGTGTGTAATATGATACAAGCATGGTGGATACGCCGCTAGTACTTCCTATATATAAGTGTTTGTATGGTATTACATATTGTAGCGTTATTTGAATCATTTCAGTTTGAGACATAGAACATTTTATACAAGTAACATACTTTTCACAAGACATTTATTTACAAACAACTTATCTTATACAAACTCATTTTACATGGTTATTCATTTAATCATGCATTATTCTCTTATTTATACATATCACCTGAACTTATTATTTTTCAAATGATTCACAAAGACAAAGCAAATTACAAGGTTCATGACTAAACATTTTCTTAAACAGAAGTCATGAATCTTATTTTCACAAAACCTATGTACTCGCCAGCATTTCTTTGCTGACCTCGTTTTCACATATGTTTCAGGTATTGTTGAAATATATTGATTGATAGGATGCATGCTCACATAGGACTGGACAAGGCCTTAGTGACTCAATAACAATGATAGACTATGTTTAAATTGTGTATTTAGATTTCCAGACAATGTAATTATTCAATGTTTAATAAAACGAAACACTTTTTGGTATCCATGGTTATGAAACATTAATTCTGTTGCAACACTCCCCGACGTTTCCGCCGCGATTTGTTGTTTTACGCGGTCGGGGTGTGACACCTACCAGATCCATTGGGTAAAGGTTTGCCATAAACTTTTGATTTAAAAATTCTATTCTTGCTCCTTGCAATATTTCAGAAATCCTAACCGTTTCTCCATTTGCTGTCTCTAATAGATATTCTTGTGGTAGTTTAGTTAATGATTGATTTAGAAGTTTGCAAAACGAAGTATTAATAAAACTTTGGTTTGCACCAGAGTCAAATAATACCTTAGCAAAAACATCATTAACTAAAAACGTACCGGCTATCACATCTGGAATCATTTTGGCTTCATCTGCAGTCAGAACGAATGCTCTAGCATTTTTAGTATTCTTGTTGTTCGCAACTGGAGCTAGTTTCGGACAATTTGGTTTGATGTGGCATTTTTCTCCACAGTTGAAGCATAGTCCATTACTGGATTTTCTCTTGCAATCTTCTTCCTTGTGTCCTGCCATCTTGCAGAAATTGCAAAGAGTGGAGCATTTTCCCGAATGGTTTTTCTTGCAGACCTTGCAGAATGGTGCAGAGGTAGAACCTATATTCCTACGGTTGTAATTCCCAGAACGAAATTCTTGGGTAAATCTTTGAGCTAGGTTTCTCCTCTGGTCTTCTTCTCTAGTACGGATTAACTCATCTGTCAAGGTATTTGTTAGTTCTACAGTTTCTTCTATAGTTTGAGGTCTAGCTGCCTAGACTACATGCCTAATCTCTCCAATTAATCCCCAGATATAACAGGAGATTAATACCGGTTCAGGTGATACAAGGGTTGGTACTATTCTGCCATATTCAAAGAATAACTTTGTGTACCCCTTACTATCCACTCAATTCATCCTAAGATTTAGGAATTTGTTTGCTATTTGTTCCTTTTCATTAGGAGGGCATAATTTCCTTTCTACCATATTCTTAAATTCCTCTCATTCCATATTATAAACCCTATCACTTCCTCTAGACTGAAGGATAGTGTTCCACCATTCTAAGGCTGAATTCTTAAATAGATTGGAAGCAAAAATTAGTTTGTCCTCTTCCGCACATTTACTTATTTTTAGAACAGCCTCAGTCTTTTCTATCCAGCGTAAAGCTGCAATAGGTTCTTCATTGCCCGAGAATTCTATCGGTTTACAGGACCAGAATTCTTTGTAAGAACAACCATAAGGCATGGTTCTTCTTCTTTTGGGAATGGGCACTTGAAGTACAGGTCCATTGTTTACGCTGTTTTCTGGTTCAGTTGGTCGCTTACTGTTATGTTTACTTTTATTGTTCGCTTCCTGAACCGTTTGAAGAATAAATGGCATTGCATCTATAATTCCTTGTGCCACTATGTGTTGGATAACACTATTATCCACTTGGTTTCCGTTGTTATTGACGCTTGGATTCTCGTTAACCAAGTTAATGTTACTCTGGTTATCATTATTCAGATTTCCTTGATTTCCTTCGTCGGCCATCTGAATTTTAAACAGTTACCCCGTATTAATATCACAAAATAATACTTAACATAGTCAATCACATGACACGCATTTTGGTCAAAAGCGTCGATCATTGCGACTTACTCTATTCATATACTATGCATCTATTACACACCAGTACTGAAATTAAAATTACAATACCAACTGAAATAAAATTACACTAATAGTAATAGGCATCCGTAGTTTTTTTTTCATACACATACACACATATTATATTATTTTATTATTATTATTACTATTACTACTGTCTCCACCATCTCATTCATGGATATGGATTCATCCAGAAATCCATATTGCGCTCGTCATACTTCCAAACGAGTCGCTCTCCCACCTGTCTCATTCGTTCACTACTCTCTAAAATTTCCTCACCAAATGTCCAAAGTTCTTGTACGTTTTCTACACTCATTGGGGGTGCAGGTTCTAGGACTAGGTTCGAAATCTGGGGTACGGGTTCTTGATATGGGGGTGTAGGTGCCTGGAATCAGTAAGGATCTTCTAAAATTTCCCTAATGTATTCGTCGTGGTAATAGGGATCTAAATGACCCAAACCTGGGTAGGCTCCTAGAGTTGGCATGGGCATGTCTTCATGTATCGGGTAGCGTTGCACATAGTCCCTAACGTCATCCCACCAGGGGTCGTAATTTGGGTCTAAGGGGTTTGGTGCTGGTATCCTAGGTATTTCTTCCGGGTTGAAGTCATGCATCTCTACTTGGTTTTCAGGGTTTTCTATCTCCATCGGTTGGTCAGGGATTGGTGGCTGTGGTTGGGGTGCTATTATTTGCTCCAGATTAGGGTCAGCTGCAGTGGTTGCTAAGATGTGGATGTTGGCTATACCCCTATTGATCATGTCCTGGGCATAGGCATCTGTCTCTCTCTTGGCAGCTGCTAGTGCTCTCTGGTCTTGTAACTTTTTCATATGTTTTCTACGCTCGTGTGCCCCTCTACTGAACCAACCCCTCTTTTTCTGAGGAAATGGCTCTTCTGACTGAGCCTTAAACACAAAGATTCCTTCTTCCGTATCAGCAGAGTACCCCGAGAGGGCAGGCTGAGAAGAGGAGGTGCCTTCGCTTCTAGACGAACCAGACAATTGACGGTACGCGTCAGATGGTCCTTGGTCGCTCATACTGTAAACTAACAAATAGTCAAATACCACATAACAATTAAATACAATTATGCACATATTCTCATGATTTATTTCCTAACAATTTAAATTTTGATGTCAGCAGAACACTTCTGTGGCTAAATCAGTGACTTAGCTCTGATACCACCTTCTGTCGCAACCCCCGATCCCTAATCCCTGGGAACTGACGGCCGCGAGCCAGTTTCGGTGGTATCACGTATTGTCTAATTTGGCAGCGGAATTTTCATCAGGACCGTAGTTAAGAAATATTTGATCAGAGTAAAATACCACATTTTCATAATATTAAACATATGGGATAAAACCCAAGTTTGCAATACACACATTTTCATAGGAATAAGTCATATTTTATTTAAGAAAAACATCTATTTCTTTTTAGGTAACTTTATTGCCACTTTTCCAAGCCTTCAGTGCTGTCCAGCTGGCTTCTATTTGGCTTTCACAATTTGTTACCTCAAACGCGTTTTAAAAACATTTGTCAGTGGGAAATACTGGTAAGTGAATCCCAATTTAATCAAGTTTAAATAAAACCCATTGTACAGTATTGAGGGCGATCTCGCAATTACATTTGTTTCCAAGTTATATCAATTAACATCCATGGTACTGTTAGACCCGACTTGTGGAAATGTTACTCCTTGACCAGGTGGTAACAAATTTTGTATACAAAACCTCAACATACTCATGATAATTGTATTCTTACAAATACTCAATAACTGCTTAGTATACATTTAATTGTATGAGGTTTTGTAAAAACAGTTAACAGAAGTTTACAAAAAGCGGATCAACTCACATTGCTGTCTTAGATTATCCTTAAGAGTTTTCTGGTGACAATCTATAGTTTACACAAATGCACACGCGTTAGTATAATAACTCATTTTAACATTAGTAATACCCTCCCCGAGACGGCATTCCAACGACTACGTCGGGCAGAACCACGACAGCCGTTACGGAACCCTAGATCAATCGGGCAGCGTATCTAATACATATCCAGGGGTTATAACACTTACAACGGAGCAGAACTTCGCTATTTAGGGGGTATTAGACCCGAGTATAATGCCTATTATGAGAGAATCACGTTTAGAAAGAAAGAAATGAACGAGTTTGGCTGAAACCCGATGCTTGCTATTTATATTGCCTTATTTCAACTTTTACGCGGCCCGCGTAAATGTAGACAAGGGTCTACGCGGCCCGCGTCAAACCCAGTCAACGATGTAGCTTGTCCGGATCAGCTACTAGACTCGCCACGATGATGACACGTGTCATCACCGGGCTTCGCCACACTTTTGATCTTAGGCGGCCCGCGTAAGACCCTTAAGAGGTCTACGCGACCCGCGACAAACACAAAAATCAGATTTTTAATTATTTTTAATAATATTTAGTGTATTCGGGGTCCGTTTTCGCGTATGGGGTGTATTTTGGGACATATTGGGGTATTTTAAAAAATATTAGGGTGTCGGAAATAATTCGAGGGTGTCGGTTTGGAGTTGTTATAAAGTTAATGTCAGTTGTCCTCCTCTCGTAAAATTTGTCTTTGACATGATCCAAAATCGTGAGAATAATGGTTTTTTTTTTGTAAATATTAAAAAATAAAACAAAGCTTTCATGGAAAAATGAGAGATGGTCATGAAATTGGCCTAGCAATACGATTTGGATGAAACTGCTAAGTTTTTAATAGTAACAAAGTAACGGAGATATATAGACTCATCAAAAAGTCCTTTTTTTTTACATTTTAGTATATAGTTAATACCAGTGGCGGAGCTAGACTTTAACACCAGGGGTATCCCAAAAAAAAAAAAAATTTACGGTGTATTCATATAAAATCCTTTATAGGGGTATCCTCGTAATTTTTTAGGGGTATCCTTTATATAAAATCGAAAAAAAAACAAAAAATTAACACTGCGAAACACTGCGAACACGACCTTGAGCCGTAGCCCGTGCTACGGCTGCCAATGTTCTGTCTCCGCCCCTGGTTAATACATTAATTAATATTTATATGAAAGTAAAGACATATACAAAAGTATGACAAACTAAATAAACACACCAAATATAAATGATCACTAGATAATAAATGTAGTTATAATTTTATTATATGATAGCAAATTTTATTTTATAAATTGAACAATGATTGGTAAGGTTTTAACTAGTGGGAAAGGATTAAGGATCCAAGAATAGTTGGTTACCAAATAATTTTTTTAGGCGTTCAAATAGCAAATCATACACTGCTAGTATACTGTAAATATTATTAAATTAAACTACCTAATGTATGCTAATAAAAATGAAGACATCAAATGTTATAATATTGTATCTATGGGTGGAAACAAGCCTAGAGGCTTGAGAGCTACTTGTTATCGGTTAAAAGCTCGAATGAGTCGAGCTTTAACGAGCCCGAGCCTGAAATAGAGCTCGTTTAGTTATCGAGCCCGAGCCCGAGCCCGAGCCTGAAATACAAAGCTCGTTTAGGCTCACGAGCCTAAACGAGCCCAAACAAAAATTTATTTATTTTATATATAATATAAGAATAATGATGATAACATTGGTAAGCCGAGCTTTGGCTCGTTTAAGCGCTATTGAAGCGAGCTCGAGCTGAGTTTTTAGCCCGTTTGAGGTTGTTCTTAAAATAGCTCGAGCCGAGCTCGAGCTTTGGGTTTTACTCGCGAGCCGAGCTCGAGCTCTAATAAGTAGGCTCGAACCGAGCCGAGCTCGAGCCCAGTCGAGCCCGGGCTCGGCCCGGCTCGTTTACACCCCTAATTGTATCATATAATATTAAGGATTAAGTTATTCTACAAAGCTCCTGATTGTAAGAAGTGTAAGAAGACTTTATAAAGTGACAAGTGTCTAATAACCTAAAACCTAAACCCACTACACCCCCTCCCCCCGCCCAAAAAAAAAAAACTATACCTCACCAAAAAACCTAACCCCCCCCCCCCCCCCCATCCCAATCTATAATATTAAAAAATCGTTCTACTAAGGGACTGTTTGGCAACTTCTGAATGGTTAAGTGTTGAACCATTAAGAGTCAGTATAATGCTTAACCGTTCAGAGACAAATGTCTGACCAATTCAGATTAGATGTCTTAACCATTTAGACTCAGTATAATGCTTAACCATTCAGAGGCAAATGTCTAAACTATTCAGACATCTGCTCAGGAAACAAATAGTCTGAACCATTAAGTACTAAACAAGTAAGAGGTGTGAACTATTAAGAGCTAAACAAACATACCCTAATTGATTTTTTTAGAGAAGTAACATAATAAATATATATATTGTTAGCTATTAAAGCTGTATGGAATTTCTTTTCTTAAATATTGTTAGCTATTAAAGCTGTATATAGATTTTCTTTTCTTTAATTCTGCACGTTCCATTACATTTGTTTTCAGTTTTTATGTAATTAAATGTTGAATCTTTGTCCATAAACATTGGTAATGCGTTTCAAGAAGAAAAATTATATGATATATTGTGGTTCTGTTATTAGTTTAGACTCTGAAAATAAACGAAGTTTAAACAAAATAACAAATGTTCACTTTCGTTATTTTATTTGATTTAAATTGGAATATTTCATGTAATTAGTATAAAGGTGTGCATATGATATAAGATATAAGAGATATAACATTAAGGGGTTGTTTGGCAACACCTGAATGGTTAAGTGCTGAACCATTAATAGGTCTGAATCATAAAGTGCTGAACCGGTAAAAGGTCTGAACCATTAAGAGCCGGTATAATATTAACCGTTCAGAGGCAAATGTCTGACCAATTCATATTAGAGATATTAACCATTCAGACTCTGTATAAATCTTAACCATTCAGAGGCAAATGTCTGAATCATTCAGACATCTGCTCGTGAAACAAACAGTCTGAACCATTAAGTGTTGAACCAGTAAGATGTCTGAACCATTAAGAGTCTCATTAAAAGGTAAATAAACAGCCCCTAATTTTGTTTGTTTTGATTAAAATTTCAAAATACAATGCAAATAAATATTAGTTGGTTTAAAGTTTACTAGTGGAGTAGGGATGGTTTAGGTTTATATTAAATAAATATTAGTTGGTTTAAAGTTTACTAGGGAAGTACGGATGGTTTAGGTTTATACTTTATATGGCCTTCACTAGGTAAACTTAAGCCTCTGGTGACAATTATAAAATTATTAAAGGATATGCATTTTAAAAATTTTTGTTATCAACTAGTATTGAATAGCCCGCGCTTTACGGCGAGTATTAGTTACACGATATATCGATTAGTTATTATAGACAATGCGGGTTTTAATTTAAACGACGGTAAAAATAAGTAATCAACACGGTTAAATAAAAATATCTAGAATTAAAAGTTAGTTATAAGTATAATAAGGTAAATAAAATAAGTTTGTTACCTGGTATATTGAAGGCTTAAAAAAACCATATAGGCCTTAATCCAAACGGTGATAAAAATAAGTAAGCAACACGATTAAGTAAATATTCTAGAGTTCAAAGTTAACGTTACTTATAATAAGTTAAATAAATAATAAGTAAAAAAATTATAAAAAGGATAAAAGAACATATAGTTGTTAAAAAAAGAAAATAAATTAATTTATTAAACTTCAAGGGTCGTAATATAACTTTATTAAAGTCTGGTGGTTGAAACGTAAATCATTTATAGAAAAAGAGGTTTATACACTTCCGTTTGAGAAAATCTATTAAAGTTTAGGCGTATAAACGTAAATCATTTATAAAAAAAGTTATTAGAGTTCAGGGGTTGTATGTTAACTTTATCAAAGTTTAGGGTTAAAAACGTAAGTTAATAAAAAGAAAACCATACAATATTATAGGTTACAAAATTGACCATTAAAAAATAGTACACTTAACAATTGCTTTTGTTATTGTATAGAACTAGTGGGATTTCTCGCGCTTCGCGGCGGGCTTTTGGTCGATATTAGCACGGTTCCTTAAAGTATGGGCTTGGTTCTTATAGTAACCAAAAGAAATACACCCAAAAGGATATCGACCCGTGTTTTACATCGATCGAAAACTATAGAAACAAATATCGATACCGATAGCGATGTTTTTCGGGATGGGCATCAATTCGGTCACCGATACTTGCTATAGCATACAATATTAAAAAAAAAAATTTGTCAATACAATTTTATTTTCAATCACTTTTTATAACGCAACATCGAGAAAACATAAAAACGAATACGGTACCAATACCGATATAATTCGAACAATATTGTTTCGGTTCGTCACGTTTAAGAACAAAAAGAGTCAGCCATTTTTACCCATTTGATTAAAAAAATTATCGAATCGTAGATAAAAATAAGGATGTTGTAACGGTGTATTCAAAAATTTATATTATGTTATTAAAATAACAAAAAAGGTAAATGGTGTAATTATAGATAAAAAAGCTCGACGATTTTTTGTATCACCATGTCGAAAAAACCATAAAACTAAAATATTATAACAATTATATTAAAAATATATATATAAATAAAAGAACCTAAAAACGGTGGATAGACACACCATACAATTCATTTTAAAGTGCAATTAAAATTAAAAAAAAAACAAAAAAAAATGTGAAATGGACAAATAAAAATGAAATATTGTTTAAGTACTTTGAAAATGCAAGGATGTATATGAATAACAAACTCTTTATGTATTAGTCAATGTCTTAAAAACCGGTTTTTAAATCATACCGGGATGACCTTAAAAATGGTTCAACCGGTAGAACCGGGTTGTAGTGAGTGGTTCAACCGGATGAACTAGTTAACTCTATAATTTCATAGAGATACATACGTACATGAATTATATTGACATAACTTATCAATTTTAATTTTTTTTCACTAACATAATAAATTATAATATAACTATTAGCATGTCCTCTTTCTTTTTCAAGTTTCAAAATATAATCTTTCACATATCGTTGCTTTACCCGTATAGACATACATACATACATGCATGCATGCATGCATGCATACATACATACATATAAATATATATATAGAGAGAGAGAGAGAGATACGTCGAATTGCTTCAAGTCTTTCACTTTTTGACACACTTGTGGATCTATTTACTCTCAGATTATTTTACTGAAATAAGTAAAACTACCGATGAAGATGAAACTGGAAGCATGATGAAGATGGAGTTATGAACAGATGGAGATGGAGCTGAATCTTGTGGATAAAGTGATAATCGTAAGTGATGATGGTTTTGAATGTCGATCCATGGTATATGTATCTGATGAAAGTCTAGAATACTAAAAATCCAAACCAAAATAACCATAGGCCGGTACTGGTATTACGGTTCAAACCGGTATACCGGATTTTACTGCCGGTACGAATCTTATGCCGTTTCACTTATTTACTGGGGTGTTTCGTACCAGATTTGCACCCGACACCGGTAATACCGGTATACCCGGCCGGTATTTACCGGCTTTTAAAACACTGGTATTAGTAACAAATAGAAAATGTGGTGGCTCGTTTATCGGTTTCATGAAGTCCTCAACTTTACATAAACTACTATGACTTCTTGTGCTTTGCGGCAGAAATTTAATTGTATCAACTCGGTTCGTTACATATAGCAACCGAAAGATAAAAGCTAAAAAATAGAGTTATGACATGCCGAAATGGCGAAATGTTATCAACATATGTTTTACATCGACCAACAACCTTAAATTCGTTAAATATTATATTATAATTATATTATAACAAATTAAAATGTTAACCAACTAAAATAGTAAATTCAACATTTTAAAAGTTATTTAGTTAAATAGTTTTAGTTAAACAATACAATAGAGAAAGGATCAAATAGGAAGTTTATTTTGGCTAGAAAGTATATGAAGCAATAGGATTAGGACATGTGACAAAATTTAAAATAAAGAGAAATGGTATTTTAGTCAATCTTATCATTTTCTTCTTCCTTCTTCTTCCCAGTAACATCAAAACCCACCATTTTCAAAACCCACCATCTTCAACCATTTCTTCACTTTCTATCTCAATAATCACTACATTATAGTGCGATTTTCGTCACCAATCAATGATTCAAACACCCGATCAACGTGTTCTTCAGCTTTTTTTTGAAGAAAACCCAGTTTAATTTCACACAAAATCTCGTTTTTTTCTGGTGATTTTGAAGATAATCACTCGATTCGTTCGATTCGATCGCTGATAAGTGTTTCAATCATTCAAATTTTGTCAATCGTTGAAGAAACCGACTTCGATCCATGTAAGAAATTCTTTAATTTCATTTTTATTATATGGGTTTTTGATTTAGTTATTGTGTTTTACGATCTTGGCGGGGGTCCGGGGGCAGCGCCCCTGGTAACAGGGTCCCAGGGGCGGCAGCCCCTGGCAGGGTCCAAGGGGCAGAGCCCCTGGCTGGGGTTGAGCTCGGAAATTTTTTTTTCGATTAAATTGCTTTAATAAAAATGCATCAGAAAAATTAATTTTCCAGAAATTGGCTCATTTCGAAGACAGTAATTCGTAGACAATTCAGACAGTTCACAGACAGTTTTATGTGTCCATTGCGTTTTAGAAATAAGAGAGTTTTATGTGTTTTCTGGCTATTGCGTTTTAGAAAAAAAAACACATTTTTAAGTGTTTTTAGTCATTGCGTTTTAGGTAAAACACATTTTTGAAGTGTTTTTAGTCATTACGTTTTAGGTAAAACACATTTTTAGGTGTTTTCAGTCCATTGCGTTTTAGAGAGAACACTTTTTTTTGTTTTTTTAGGCCATTGCGTTTTAGAAATGAGACATTTTTAAGTGTTTTCTGGCCATTGCGTTTTATAAATAAGACATTTCTTTGTGTTTTTTTGTGCATTGCGTTTTAGGTAAAACACATTTTTATGTGTTTTCAGTCCATTGCGTTTTAGAAAAACTGACATTTTAAGTGTTTTCTGGCCATTGCGTTTTAAAAATAAGACATTTGTTTGTGTTTTTTGTGCATTGCGTTTTAGGTAAAACACATTTTTATGTGTTTTCAGTCCATTGCGTTTTAGAAACTACACTTTCTTTTGAGTTTTAGGCTATTTCGTTTTTGAAATAACACATTTCTTTGTGTTTTCTGGCCATTGCGTTTTACAAATAAGACATTTCTTTGTGTTTTTTGTGCATTGCGTTTTAGAAAAATGTCATTTTTTAGGGTTTTTTTCCATTGCGTTTTACGCAACTGGGTTTTTTCCATTGCGTTTTGTGCAATTGGGTTTTCAAAAAAAAAATGAAAATATAGCAATAGTATACTCGTTTTAAAGATAAAAAAACGCTTGTTTTTTTTGTGCAATTTTTATAAAAAAATTAATGTCGTATGAAAGAGTTATTAACGTTTAAAAAATGGGGGGTAATTGGAGGAGAGAGAAACTATTGGCTTAGATTGACTAGAATGGATGGTCAAGATCACTTACTAGTCTTCTTAGCCAAATAAACTTTCTATTGTATCTCCACCCTACAACAATAATGTGTTTTTATGATAAAATAATAGTGTATTCTTTGAGTAAGGTAATTTTCCAGTTGGGCCATTGCTTCATCTGAATTAAATGTGTCAATTGGGCTGTAGGAGATTAGTTTGTTATGGGCTAAGAAAAATATCCTCGTAACATAAAAGAACAGCCAGATGAGAAAGGGGAGAAGGATGAGGCAGAAGCTGGGATGAGCACGGTACCCGTTCGATACCGAAAGTATCGGTATCAAAAAACGGAAAAAGTGGGTACCAGTACTCGTAACGAATATACCAGTTCGGTACCGGTACTTACCGGTGTTGTACCCGTAAATATCGGTACCGAAAACGGAGAAAGTGGGTACCGGTACCGGATATCCGGTACGGTTCGATACCGGTTCGGTACCCGGTACCAAATGCTCATCCCTAGGCAGAAGTGGGAACACGGAGAGAAATGTGAAGCTCTAAAAGGCATGTCGCCTACCTACCGAACTATTGTGGGTGCCGGCATAGCCTTTTAACCAGTTATATAATAATAGAGTAAGTAAACTACTATTTTTGTCCATATGGTTTGGTCATTTTTACCTGTTTCGTTTAAATAGTTTATTTTTCGTATCTACATCATCATGGTTTCTATTACATGTTTCATTTAAATAGTTTATTTTTCGTATCTACATCGTCATGGTTTCTAAAACTTGTCATTTTCATCCAACTGATTAATCCCACCCGTTTGTATAAAGTGGATAATAGGTTATACTAGATATGCAATTTGATTATGTGTCGATAACCTCTTGTTTGGGGTGTGAAAAAAAAAGGAACCCAAAAAATTCGAGAACCAAATCATATATGTAACCGAAAAACCCGATCCGTAGATCGAATACGGTAATCGAAATTCCAAATTCAGTTTTCATATTGGATATAAGATATGCAATTTTTTAATTCGGTTTAACGTTTAATGTCTAGCCCAATAACCAATCTAAATGACCCATAGATTTCTAACAAAAGGCCTAAATCTCTAAATCTCACATAAGACCTAAATGGATGAAGTTTGTGTATTTTTATTTGTATTTCTTGAACTTGCATAATAGCCGAGGCTTGAAATTCTTGAATTCAGTGTTACATAAGAAGAGATAGAGCAACTTTTATACACCAGTTTCATAACAATAGCCGAACCTAAATTGATCTAGGCTTGTTTGGTTTTTAACCAAACCGATCCGAATTGAATTAGATTTGGTCGGATTGATTAGGGCATCGCCAAATTTAAATCAATAATTCTCATCTTTACTTTTCACACAAATCAGTGCACTTACTTTTAAAAAAATCTATGTTTATCTTCCAGACATAACAAATCACGATAGCAGCATGTCAAAAAAACATGCCGATGAAGGCTTAATATTAACTAGTTTTAAGTCACCCGAGTTGGGGGGGGGGGGGGGGAGGGGGTTAAACCATGCTAAGTAGCAAACGAAAATTCACTTCACTATATGACAAAGCCAATGAAAAACAGTGCTACCAGCGTTGTGGGGTGATTTGGGGGGGGGGGGGGGGGGGTAAAACCATGCTAAGTAGCAAACGAAAATTCACTTCACTATATGACAAAGCCAATGAAAAACCGTGCTACCAGCGTTGTGGGGTGATTTGGGGGGGGGGGGGGGAGGTAAAACTGTGCTAAATAGTAATCGAAAATTCGTCAAATGACAAAGCACTAAATGACAATCGAGTAAAGTACACATGATATTTGAAAATTCAATAAATGTCAAAGCCACGAGGTGTGAATGAAATTCAGTAAATGACAAATAAAGGAAAGAACAGTAGGTGTAACTTAGTTAAATGACAAAGGACACTAAAAAACAAAAGAATTATTATTTCTAACTATGTTATAAATTAAAATATATAGACAATTTTTTTTATCATGGAAGACTTCACCCCTAAATGAATCCATTCCCTCATTTAGTTAGCAACTTAGCATTTGAGATACTTAACTAATACGTTATCAAGCCCAAATCGTAAAACCAAACCAAAATCAGATAGTAAAATATTAGTTTTGTTTTACAATGACTAAAAACTAATAGTAATAGTTTTGCTTACAATTTGATTTAAAAATCACTCAAAACATTCAAAACGAACCATTAACACATTGTTTTTTTAGATAGTTAGCTATGATTTTGACCGACTATAAACGGTTTGGTTTTGACAGTTTATGGTTTGAAACTTGCAACCGACCTAGTAAATCTAACCACCTATTTAACATTGTGAGTTATTTATATGTACTATATTTATAAAACTTCGTTATAATTTATTTTCATAAAACATGATACACAACTATGCTAAAAGAGTTTGTCAACCAACCACTTCGACCAACTCAATCAACCAGATCGGCTGAGTTTGTATTTTTTCAAAACCAAAGTTAACGCTTCGGGCCAAAAAAAACCCCACTGGACTGTAAACACCTCTTACAACTCAGATCGGCATGTCCGGTCCGGTCCGGTTTTAATAATACTCTAAAGAGTAAATCGCCATTTTAGTCCCTGAGGTTTGACCAAAATTGGCACTTTAGTCTAAATATTTTTTTTCTTGCTATTTTAGTCCAAATAGTTTTGTTTTCTGTCATTTTAGTCCCTAGCTTTTGTCATTTTTTGTCATTTTCATCCAACCCACGAATTCCATTCAAAAAATTTAGTTAACTTAGGTGAATTTTGGTCAAACCACATTTTTCTTTCTTTTTTCGCAGGTGCGGTGGCATAAGGATGGTGTTGTGCCGGTTTACAGTGAAGATGATGGCGGTGGTTGTTGGTTTTACGATGATGGAGGTGGTGTTGGTTGATGATGTGGGTGGCGGAAAAGTGGTCGGTGGTGGTGGAAATGGTGGGTGGTGATGGCGGTGGGGTGGGTGGGTGGTGATGGTGCAAGCATGTGTTGGCGATGATAGAAGGTTGTGATGGGGTGGGTGGTGGTCGATGAAAATGACAAAAAACGACAAAAGTATCAATTTTGGTCTAAAGTGGCAGAAAACAAAACTATTTAAACTAAAATGAAAAAAAAAAAAAACAACTATTTGAACTTGGTCAAACATCCGAATAAAAAAACTATTTAATATCTACCATGTGGTAATTACAAACAGTATCAACCCTCTTGTGAAACACAATCAAATACTGCATACTGCTGCGACACACACTCGCTGCACAAAATCCAGATCGCTCCAACCGGTGCCGCCTTCAACGGTTCTCTCGTCCACCAAAGATCAGGTACCGATTCTCTCATTTATCATCAATCGATGTTTACTAATTATTATTTATATCTCACCTTATGTTTTTGTACAACATTCTAGGGTTTTAGAATCCGATTGTGCTTTTTTACTATATTCATTGCATGTAAGACGATATTGACCGTTTAGCTCGTCTAATTACGTTCTGTAGTTTGTGAAATTCATCGTGTAAAACATGTATTTGCGTATTAGGAATTTAGGATTTAGGATTTGAGATTTTGATTTTTTTTTTGTATTGTGCAAGTAGAGTTTGAGTTGATTCTGTTGGCAGATTGGTTAAGTGTGTAGTTAGATTTATTATGATTTATTTTATTCGATTTTCGATGTTGATAAACTCTATAATGGATTCTGGATGCCAGATTATTGATGATACAGTTGAGTTGTCTCCACTAATTCCTTTGGTGTAAAGCAGATGATAGGTTATGTTATATTAGGTATGCAAATTGAGTATGCGTTAGTCCACATTTGTCGAAGGAAGGCGCAAAGGGTGAGCCGTGGACCTCAATGCAAGGTGCTTAAAAAGCGAGGGCTTTTTTAGGCGAGGCGTATAGTATAAAAATACAATTTTTAGGGGTTTTTAACATGTTTTTGGCTTCTTTAAGGCTACTTTAGGTTGATTCCAGGCTTGTTTAGGTTTGGTATAATTGTTTCAGACCTGTTTAAACGATCTATGACGAAAAGGCTTTCTATCGGTATTCTTGTGAGTCGTGATTACTGTCCTTGATCCTTTAAATAAACAGAAGAACTAACCATTCTAGTTTCAAGTATTCTCAAGATTGCTCTCCTTGACTTTGTGATTCATCATTGCCTTTTGATGTCCGTTTGATTTCGAATTTATTCTTGATTTCTTTCAGGTTTTGCACAAATTACATTTCTTCTCAATATTCTGTATCATTAACGTTCACTTTTTACAGGCTCTAAACAGGCCACTAATACTATGGCAAGTAATCATGGCGGCAAGGGTATTGTGGATTCTGGGAGCAGCGAACTTAACAATTCTGAAACCACTGTTGAGATAAAGATAAAGACTTTGGACTCTCAAACATACACACTGCGAGTAGATAAATGCGTAAACACTAGTTTTCTTTCCTTAGTATTTCATCATATATTTTCTTGTTCGACTTTCGTTATATTTGTATATCTTTATAGGTACCTGTTCCTGCACTAAAGGAACAAATTGCTACAGTTACTGGCATATTATCTGACCAGCAACGTTTAATATGTCGTGGCAAAGTTCTCAAGGATGATCAGTTACTTTCAGCTTACCGTATCCTTCTAGTTTCATTAAAAAAAGAAAAAAAAAAGAATCTTGTTACGTTCTGATATTGAAGCTCCTTAATGAGTATGAACTGTAGATGTAGAAGATGGACATACTTTGCACTTGGTTGCTCGACAGCCGATTAACCCATCACTATCAACCGTTCCTGATCATACAGGTTTCTTTTGTTTTGTTTTTGTTCTATTTTGTATAGGGCCTACTTCTAGAATCTTCTTTTAGGCAGATATATACTGCATTTGCAGCAGGTGATCCAGCTTCAAGTACTAGACACGGGCCCAGTGTGGTGGTTGGAACATTCAATATATCCGATCAAGGTGATGGCAGTCTTCCAGATTTTAGTCGGGTAAGAATTAAGTTTATGAAAAACTATAAATCACTGAAACCCGTAGATTGACACTTAACCGAATAATTATTTTGTGCTGTTCTTTAATCTGGTAGATTGTTTCGGCTGTTCTCGGATCTTTTGGAATAGCAAATGCTGGAAGCGGTGGTGATGCAGTAGATTTGCAAGTAAGTTGACCATTGACTAATTACATTCTTAAATAATTTCATATGTATTGTGATTTTTGAACACGGTTTCACCTCATGTTTTCTTCAACAGCAACACATCTCCGAAAGGCTTTCACGGATACCTGGCCTAAATGAAATAAGAAATTCCACTGGTCAACAACCCGATGATGCTTCCGGAAGAAGTCAACCTAATTCTCAAAGTGCTACTTTCACTATTCCAGCTAGTGCTTCTATGGACCCTTTGCAGCTCCCTGTAAGTTCAATATCATATATAACTACAATCACTGCTTTCTTTTACAGTTCCTCCCGTTGATTGGACCACCGTTCTTTTTGTCTTTCAGTTTCTTTTTTGTTTTTTCTATACCTTTATTCTTCAACTTTCACCATTGGCACTTACAACCTCTCAACTTTTTAAAGACTTTATAATTGAGTATTTGAGTTTTACGTGCTTATTTTTATGTATGTCGGTATAAATTCAAGTTTATTTACGTTTCAACGTTAAAAAATATTTGGAAATGAGTAGGCTCAGATAAATACGTTATTTTTATGTACGTTTTCAGTTCTATGTTTTGACATAAATTTTGTTCTAAAACGAGTCAAGTCAAATATAATACGTTTTAATTAGACAGTATAAATTCGAGTTAATTTACGTTTCGACGTCGTCACAACATGCCATACCATTCTTTAACTTAAAAAAATCTGATGTTATGTGTTTATTTTTATGCAAGTGTCGGTATAAATTCGAGTTGTTTAACGTTTTGACGTAAATTTCTTTCGCAAATTAGTCGGGTCAAATATAATACATTTTTGTGCTCATTTTTATGTACGTTTTCAGTTGGTCTATGTCGGGACAAATATCATCCGTTTTCATTAGACGATATAAATTCGAGTTACTTTACGTTTTGACGCTGCTGCAACGCATGGGGAAATTTACTAGTTTTAATTATATCTGATGCACAATTATAGTTTTTAGACAACTTATTACTTATTTCCTGATTAAAACTTTAAAATATCTCCCTGACAGGTTATTCCTGATTCTCTGACTACCTTATCCCAGTATTTAACGTGTTTGCGACAAGAATTTAATGAAAATGGTCAGAAGTTCTTTATATTGAACACTTTAGGCACCATTGTTAGCTTACTTTTAGAGTTTTAGTTGCTTACGATGTGAATATGATATTATGATATATGATGTTTGGCAGCTAGAATTCAGGGCAACAGTGCTGGTGAAGAATCAAATGCTGCACCACGTTCAGCAGCCGGTCCGGGCGGATTACCGACACCAGCGGCTCTAAGCGAAGTGACTCAGTCTACAAGGCAATTGCTCATTGAGCAAGCCGGAGTATGCTTGACGGTATATCATATATGTACTAAACATTACAAAAGTATCAATATTCAATAGCACCATGTTAGATATATCATGTTTTTTTTTCGTGCAGCAATTGACCAGACAATTAAGGGACCAAACGAATGTAACCGATCCCGTGGCACGGTTAAGGATGCAGTCAAATGCGTTGAGATCAGGTGCACTTTTGCAAAATTTGGGCGCTTTCTTGCTTGAGCTTGGGCGCACAACGATGACGCTTAGAATGGGGCAGACACCGGTGCATTTATATTTGTTTAATCTTTATTTTCTTGAATTTTGTCGTATCAGACATGAAAAAGTAGTTGTTTTGTGTTTTTCCAGACTGAAGCTGTGGTTAATGCTGGACCTGCTGTTTTCATATCTACATCTGGTCCAAATCCCATTATGGTTCAGGTAATGTAAAAAACATGTTTTTGTTATGTTTAAAAAGTCTAGGGACTGATATGTAAATTCAGAGAAAAAAATTCAATCCTTTTTATAATCTTCTGCCTTATTTAACATTGGTGCAGCCTTTACCTTTTCAACCTGGAACCAGTTTCGGAACGACACCTACGGGCCCCGGTGCTAGTTTTTCTTCAGGCACCGGTTTACGCCCAAGGAATATCGATATCAGAATACGTACTGGTAATTATTAATATTCTGATTTATAATATTGATTTGCAAGAATATACTGATCTATTTTTTCTTCAATTGTTACGCGCTCTAGGTTCAGTGTTGTCGTCAGCTGCTAATCAAAGAGAAGCAAATGGCGGGGAACGGTCAGCAGCTGAGTCGGCAGCTTCCGATGGCGGTACTTCAAATCAACAAGCTGCCTCGGGAAATGTGCGGGTGGTACCTATTAGGGTTTCTACGTTGCCACCTGGACTTGCTGCTTCTGAATCATCTATTGGTTCTATGAGTGTACTATATCCAGTGGTAGATAGAAATGGAAGTCACCATCATAATGGGGAAAACAGACCGCATTCGGCCCCTAATCGTACAGCTCAGCAACAACCACCTGAAGTTCCTGGTAAAACCAGAACGGTTACTATTAGGGCAAAAAGTTTATCTACATGTTTGAAGGAAAAAAACCTTTTAAAAAAATGAAGTCATCAAATGCCACGTGACATACACAGAGGTGTACAAATCGATTTTTATTTTTACAAAGCGAACCGGTTTTTGAGTGGTAAACAAACCATTTTTTTTCAAACTGGTTCGGGTTTAAAACCGGTTTACAAGGATCAAACCTATTAAACAGATTTGGTCCGGGTTAAAAATCGGTTTGGGACAAAAAAAAAACCGTCTTTTTTTTACAACCAGTTCGGGTTATAAATGGGTTTCAAAGATTGAGAATACGAACTGGTGTCCAAATCGTAGGGATGAGTCGAGTTGAAACCGGTTTTCAAAAACCGAGTTCTTTTTTCAAACCGGATCGTTTTTTTAATTGGTTCGGTTAACTCAGGACTATAATTATTTATAAATTGTAACTTGGTTGCCAACTCGGGAAAATGTGTAAAGTTTGTTTCTATTCTATGCAAGTTGCCCCTTCTATAATATGGTTATATTTAGTATAATATAGTGTGATAAAGTTTAATTTTACTACAAGAAAAAATTTAACTAATAAGTTTAAGAACTCATATGACAGTTCAAGGTCAAACGTGAAGTTTTTCAATCTGATGCAGGTACAACTCATGGTCGAACTTTTTCTACAGAGGTTCCTAGTGGACTTGGTCAACTGCTGAGAAGTTTATTCACCAGTGGCCAGAACAATGACAACGGCTTTATCTTTCAGGGAACAAGTGTTGAAACTGCTCACACAGCTGTCAATTCCCAAGAAACGCCAGCTGTCAGTTCTCAAGAAACGACAGCTGTCGGTTCCCATGAAACGCCAGCTGCCAGTGATGAAGGGACATTTCTGGCTAATTTGTTGCACCAGATTATGCCTGTTGTGACTCAGCACATTAATGGTGGAGCTGATGTGGAAGATGGAGCGGCACAACCTCCTTCAAGCGTAAGGCGTTTGCTTTGTAGTTTTGTAACTAGAAATCCCAGTACGGATTTAATAATATGATAGAATGAATTTGGAGAATGCCTAGATATTTGGGTATGGGTATGAACCTTCAAGGGGATGGCGTATAGGGGTGTGAACTTATGACACGAGCCGAAAACACGACACAAACCTAACACGGAATTCCCGGGTTTAGGTTTAGTCTAAACGGGTTCGGGTCAGTTTCAGGTTGAACCCGCTAACTGGTTTAGTTAAATGGGTCGTGTTCATGTTGACCCGTCGGGTTGGCAGGTTGACCTGTTTAACCCATTTATATTATTATATAAAACTTTTCATAATGTGTGTATATGTCATAAGTTTAATTGGTTAGGTATTTTATGCAATAAATATATTAAAAGAGCAATTGACATAAGATTTTACAACTAAAATATAATTGTTTTATATACATTGTATTTTTTTGTTATAAGATTTTATTTTAAAAATATCAATATATGGAAAAAAATATAGAAATTCAGGTTAGACAGGTTGTGTTCGGGTCAACCCGCGAATATATGTGTCATGTTTGGGTTCATGTGTTTGAGACGATTTTCGGGTTCGGATCGTGTTCGGGTCCGTATAAAATTTTCGGGTTTGGGTCGGGTTGAAGGCCACATGCGTGTAAGTTGCACTTTAGCTGATCCTATTGGTTAGTAGGGTATTGGTGGGGTCCTATAAGTTTTTAGGTATAGGGTTCTTATGGTTACCAAAAATGATTGTGGGTATAATGTCTACATTTAAAAGCCAAGCCCGTTAGCCAAACACTTCTATTAGGAATGAAAGTTATTCCTTCATTCCCATACCCATAGACCAAACCCTGCCTAAGTCTTACTCTTCTGTAGAGGACTAGAGGTGTCAATTTCGGCATATATACTCATAGAAGGATCATTTCTCGCTATGTTTAGCGTTAAAAAGGGTACTATTAAATAACCAAATTATTTTGCCAATGAGGTAGTGGTGGAGTGGTTGGGGAAAGAATTGGTGTTTCTTGTGACCTAGGTTCGATTCCCACTCTCATTATTTTCTGCGGCATCCAAGTGAGCGAATACGGGTGGCGCCGGTTCGACTTGGATAGGATGCGAGGTTTTACTGATTATTCCATTGTCGTGCCTTCGGGCGGTGGAGGTCGGGTTTCCGCCCATCTAGGGAGAGCCAAGGGGCTGGTGGCGGTCGAGTAGTCAACCTTGGCCACAGCGCCCGGTGTCACACCGTCGTTCCTTGCCGTTCAAAAAAAAAAATAACCAAATTATTTTAAAAGGATACTCGTCAAATGTGGCATCCTCTTTAAACGGGTAGAAGTCGCACATTGTATTTCAAATATGTATAACCTCTTTTAATTCTTTTAGGCAAATTTGGTTTATTAATCCGACCTTTTGGTAGTTGGCCAATAATAGTCGCACCTTTTAAAATCCCCACTGGCAGTCCCACCTTTTGAACTATTTTTTCTCAGTGGGCCTCCGCTAAAAAAGCTTAAGTCAGTTGAAGAGTTTCCGAATTTCAAACTTATGTTTTAGGGCTATTGATCAGAACGTGGATACGAGTCGATTGATGTAAAACTTATCTCGAAACAATGCCACATTTGAAGAGTTTCCTTTTAACTTTTAAGATACTTTGGTTATTTAATAGTACCCTTTTGACGCTAAACATAACCAGAAATGATCCTTCCATGAGTATATATGCCAAACTGTCACCTCTAGTCATCTACCGAAATTGCTAGAGCACTGTTTCGAGGTAAGTTTTACATCAATTGACTCGTATCCTCGTTCTGATCAAAAGCCCTAAAACATCAGTTTGAAATTTGGAAAAAAAACTTAAGGGAGTTAAGTTTTTAAAACGGAGGTCCATTGAGAAAAAATAGTTCATGAGGTGGAATTATTATTGGCCAACTACCAAAAGGTCGAATTAATAAAATCCAATTTCCCATTCTTTTATTAACAAATTCGGTATATTTCTAAGTTGTATATTTTTATTGTCATATTTCACACGAATTATTTGTAAAAAGTTGAACAAAAAATGTCTCGGGACCCTAACAGAAATACCTGATTTGACTTGAATGTTTTGACTTGTTACCATATATCTGCCCATTTTATCACGTCTGACATGATTGTGACACTCATTTAGGATAAACTTTTTACACTGAAGTTCTTACAAGCCATACATATCTATCTATATGTAGGTTGAAGAGAACCAAAACAGAGGTGCATCTTCACGCCAGCCAGATGGACCTTCGTCTCCTCCGAACCCGAAACGGCAAAAGGTACCTTTTGAAATCTGAATCAAGATTTATACAAAGAATTCGGTTTCTACACTTTTTCTATTTTTTCTTCTATTATGCAGACAGAGTAAGTAATTGCAAGAGCAAGTTGAAGCATAAAATGGTTTCTACAACGGGTATCGAGATCCAAATAGCTGGTTTGACTAGACCAGATTTCAGTTGACCGCCTATAGGCGATGATGCATCAGTCGATGAAATCCGAGTTCAATACACATATTTTCCTTCCCTCCTGTGTGTTTTGAGTAAACAATTGCATGGCAAAATGCTATTTTTGATTGTCGTTTCGTTTGGTTTAATATAATATGTTCAGAGAAAATTCATTTGGGTAGACTTGTGCTAAGAAATCTGAGAGTAATTGGGGCTACTTTTATACTGTCAAATTAATTATATACATCAGAAGCCTTTGCCAGATTGTGTTATTTAATGACGTGGCTTAATAGTTTTTTGTACCATGCGCATATTGAAGTTGTACGACGGTTTCTTTGTATAATGTGGGTTGGTTTTGTGAAGTTTCTCTTGGTTTATAAGGTAACAATCGGTGGTTACCTATATATCTCTCTCTAGAGGTTTTAGGTGTTGCCATGTCGTTGCCTGGCGGCGGAAATACGGTTTGCAGTGGGTTGGTTTTTTGTTTGTTTATCGCTTTAAACGTTGCTGGCGGCTCTGGCCGTCTATGGCGGAAGCAAAGTTACTGTGTGCGCTGCCTTCTTAAGTTTTATGTTTCTCACTTTAAACCTTTTGCTTTGAATCGAGTGATGATCTGATTCTGGATCTGGGTGATAAACGTTATTATTGTTGAGGTTGGCCTTGGGTTTCCGACTAGTGGCCATGTCTTAGATTATGGAATACATGTGTGTTACTCAGATAAAGATAAAATCGATGACGATGATGTATATTTCATTCGAGATAAACAAAACAGGGGTGGTGATGATAACGGGGTAACCCATACCTGAGCCTTAATTGCTTATGTTTTTATTATTTTGAAGGCATTATTTTTTTTACTTTGTAAATTGTAACCAATTATTTGAAGTTATGATGGATTTTCTAAGCTTTGGGGCTACGATGTATGTCCGAGCTATTAATTTGTCTGATCCGTGGTCGTGATATGATGGATTTTCTAAGCTATTAATTTGTCTGATCTGTGGTCGTGATATGATGGATTTTCTAAGCTTTGGGGCTACGATGTATGTGTGAGCTATTAATTTGTTTGACCCGAGGTCGTGATAATTGATAGTGGTGACGGTAGCTGGAAGCTATGGTGCCGGCGGTGGTAGTGGTTGGTGGCGTTGAAGCAATGGTAGCATGGGTTGTAGCTATTTCGTGTTGTTTATGTTTATTTGTTTTTTTTTATGAAATTTTAAATTAGTTTTCGCAACACATTTGTTGACTTGGAAAATCTGATTCCAGCCTATTTGGCCATACGGAGTGGAGGGCCATGAAGCGTCATGTGACAGCCACATCAGCAGAGGGCAATGGTAAAAGAAAGCAAGGAGTGGAAGGGGCATGAAAGTGGCGTTACTAAAAACTAAAAAAATAAAATAAATTTCAACCAATCAAGAGCCTCCACGCCGGTGGAAAAACCCCCGTCCACACCACCAAGGCATGTCTGGGGTGGTGTGCTCGGCGTGGACTGACTTCCACGCCAGTTTTCCACACCCACTCCATATAGTCTTAGATGGAAAAGGAGACGAGTACCAAAAAAACTAAATTATAAAAAAGTTATAGTTCAAATGTATATACGATCATATAGTAATAGACTGAATAAATGAATTGTGATGATAAATTATCAGGTATTTGAATTTTTGTTATGGTTTTGATAAATTTGATAAATTAAGTTTAACTAACTTATACGAATAAGATTTGTTGAAGTATTTGATGAATGTGTTTGAACTATGAATACTTTTTTTATAAAAAATTGACAATATTTTTCCTAAATATTGTAAATCATATTACTTTAACGAATTACCTTTTAAGTGTGAATGTCAATTCAGAATTTATTGGAATGAACTTTCAAGTTAGTGAATGTTTTATTGATATCAGAAAAATGGGACGCATTAAACATAAAAAAACGTTCATCGTGACGTTCTTTTCAGTATAAATACTTGAAATACCCTCGGAGTAAATTACTAGTTAATAAACTAAATATAAGCATATAACGCAATATAACATGTAAGTTTAAGTTTAAGTTTTCTAATTTTTTAATTTAGTAAAAAAGAAAGTCAACTTAACAAACACCTATATCTTCTGGGTTTTCTCTTTCAAGTGCATCAAAAACTGACTGAGTTTTCGTCGGCAAATATTACCACCCTCCGTTTAATATTATTATGGTAAAAACGAAATATTACCGGTGTAGATATTTTTATTATTATTATTTATTGTTTTAATATCATATCAGTTCTACATAAAATGATGAAGGTTTTATGAAGAAGATCATGTGGTGTTCACATTTCTCTATTTTGGTAAATCTGATATCATAACAATGTGTTTTATGTTCACCGGGGCTATAAATAAATGCTTTCTTATTATGTATTACACATCTGTTATATCATTATTTTGAAATAGTAAAGTCCAAAACAATAACTGAATAAAAAAAATATTTTAAAAATGTCTGAGCCCGGGTTCGAACCGGGGACCTCTAGTGTGTGAGACTAGCGTGATAACCGACTACACCACCCAGACGTAGTTGTGAATATGCTGGATCTTTCACTTTATATATTGATATGACTTCAGTAATTTAGCAATATACAACCTCTGCATTTCTGGCTCCACCAGTGTCGCGTATCTTTAGCATTTCCGGACCTACACACAGTCGTGGGTGGGCGGCCGCACCCCTTGAAAAAAAAAATTAGTGTATATTTTTGGCAAAAACCCGACCACACCCCTTGAAAATAAGGTTAAATGCCTCATCCGCACCCTTAGCAAATAATTCTTGGGTCCGCCACTGGCATTTTGAACATCTTTTTCTCGTTAAATTAATCAAAACATTGTCCATGTGTGATGTGTTGGTTCGTTTTAACGATGCATATTGAATTGAGGTTTTTTTTTCTGTCAAATTTCGGTTGTTCAAAGTAAAACTCTAAATGTTTACTTCGAATTGCTTATTCTACTCGCAAATAATCTCATACATAGTTTAGACAAGTAATCTCACACTTAAAACTGCTTATTGTACGATTTTTGTATCAAAACACAATAAACATATAATTAGTTTTGACAAGTCACCCCAAACACCCCTCTATACTTGGATATGTAATAGTAGGTCATGCTAGTCAATAATGGCATAAATGGAATAAAAGCCTCTAAATAGACTTGGCAAATAGGCAGGTCAAACACGTTGGATTAACATGTTAAAATGATTATTTTTTGAAGTACCAAAATTAAAAATGACGAAAGTCAAGTACAAAAACATTATTAATAGGGTTGTAAACGAACCGAACATTCAGTAAACAGTTTGTGAACCGTTTGGTGGGAAGTTCGTTTATGTTCGTTCGTTAACCTAAACAAGCGAACATGAACAGAGGATGCGTTCGTTCATTTATGTTCGTTTGTGTTTATTCACGGTTTTGATATGTTATATTTTATTGGTTTTAGTTTTTCAATTTTTTTAAACCCTAGTTATGCTATACGCCTCCGCCAACATCCCTCATTTGACCATTTCAATTTCAGTTTGTGTTAATGCTTGAGAAACTTCTTAATTTTTGTGTTGGTTATGTTTATGACAATTATGTCAACTATGTTCGGATAATAATGTAATTTATTTATTTTTGGTGGATTCTTCGTAATCTTGTGATGAGAAATGCATATTTAATTCTAAAATGAACGTTTGTTTGTGTTCATGTATGTTTAGTTTGTGTTCATTACGTTTAGTAAGTGCTCGTGAACACATTCATTTTCTTAATAAATGAAGACGAACAAAAAATCTCATTTGGTAAGCGTTCGTGAACAACTTATTAACATGTAACATGTTGATTCCCTAATGAACAAACACGAACAAAGCCTTGTTCGTAGCTTTGTTCATGTTCGTTTACGGCCTTCATTATTAACAAGTTACTGCATCGAGAGTAATCTCATCTCCAAGTAATTGGCGCTCTTGGAAGCTGGAAGATCACAGCCAATTCATTGTCATGGTTTCTCTTGGTGCATTCGTAATGGGATGCTTGACGGATACTTCTCTCGAAGCCAGACTATTTGCTAGAAATAGAGTTAAATGCTTGGTTGGTCCCTGTGGTTTGCAAAATCACAGCCAACTCCCCGTCTCCGGCGACCTGTCGGTCGTCCGGTTTCTCCGGCGAATCAACCAATCCACCACTCGGTCTAAAAATCCAGGATCTGTTGAATCAGTGTGGGTTGGTGATGAAGATGATAAAGAAAAGTAGCATCCCGTAATTGACAATTTGGGCAACAACCAACCAAATCCTTGTGAATGACCAAGTTCTTCTTCCTGTGTTAGATATATCAGAAGAAGCAAGCAGCCATTAACGATTGAATGGTTCTTATTTGAATTCGTCAATGGTGTTATCGAAGCTGAAACAGCCGGCTTCCCACCTTGATTTTCTCAATTCGCAACATATGTCGTCCTGGCCTCTGATTACTACTGTTAGATGCCGAACACATCATCAGCGGTGTTCTGTGGTAAGTTGTTTAATCTCCCCTTTTGATGGTGATGAAGATGATGTAGTTGTGTAAATCATCCCCTCCCTGGTAACCGATGTTCGTGATTTGACCCAGATCTAGGGTTTGGATGCACAAATCGTTGGTGGTTTAACCCAGATCAGGTGCGTTTTGTGATTTTTTGATCAGGAGTGTGGATTTCACGAGTGAGAATGTGAAATTGAGTGGTGGGGGTGGGCTGGGTTGAAGGTGACGGTGGATGTGGAGGTGGTGGTGGTGATGGATTGAAGGTGGAGATGCTGGCCTGGTGGATTTTAGAGAGAGGGGGATGATGATGGTGATGGTGATGAAGATGATGGTGATAAAGAACTTGGTCCTGCTGCTGATAAAGATGATGATGGAAGTAAAACTAAACAAAAATTATAGAGTTAATAAGCAAGGGTATTTTGGTCATTTAACATGGACTTGACTGAAAAATTTAAATGATGTTAGTGTTGGGGACCAACCGAGTGCATTTTTAACAAGTTTTGGGACCACGCGTGTAATTAGTAAACCACTGGGACCAACCAAGCATTTAACTCCTAGAAATATTATGCTGTACTTCACCTTCCTTTGCCCACAACCAAGGAACAACGACTTGCGACGCCATATTAAATCACTAAACACCATAGCTCAAGCCATGTTTTCATTTAGACAAAACATACATGAGGGGTTTCTGTCTACGAGACTAACGTCAGTTTCAATTCTAATAATAAAATACAACTAGATGAATCCTCGAATGTCACCGAGTCATTTACTTATCTCAGTATCTAGTTATCTAAAGGTATCAACTTTGTTCATTACAAAAACCAGGCGTCAACAAACCCGAAAGAGTGGATTAGCGCAGCAAAGTTGTTTTGTATAGTGCAAGTAAAAACATTGGAAATATCAACTCCAGCCATCATATAACATCGCAGGACTACACACCAGATAAGACCGAAAAGATCGATACAATAGAAATAAATGTTCCAAAAAGAACTTAAGAACTCGACAAAAGAGCCCTGTAAAATGTTCAAAATTTGATTAAAAAGATAAACCGAACAGCAAGACCGATCACTACCTAATTGTCACCCTCTTCTATCTTTGCCTTGTCGCTGACATAAATACCATCAAGAAACTTTCTGATATCTTTGTTCTTCACATGACATTTCTGCATATACAAAATCAATTTTGTTAAATCGTTATAAATGATTATTGATCACAAATAAGTAAGATTAGATATATCAATACCTGATTAATCAAGGCACAAGATCTGGAAACAAGCTCAATGTCATTTCCATCCAAAATAAGTTCATCCTTAACCTTCTCAGATCGAACCACAGTAACACCTTCAAGCATATCAACCTTCCTCACCTATTAAAAACAGAAACAATACAAAAATCAATGCAATCTTTAATAAATGAAATAAGAACAGTGATAACCATAATGATACAAACAAAACTGAAGTTATAAAACCAAATTTTTGTAACAATTCAAGTCATTCAACATAAAAATTCAAATTGTTTCTCTAAAAACCTATGCAGTTAATATCAGTGATATTAAGGTTATATCGGTCCATTAGTAAAATATTGGTGTCATACAATGGTTAGAATATCGGTACCTTGGTTTAAAAAAGCGGGAAGCGCACAAAAGCGATGAGGTCTAAAACCGATTTTTAAAAAGCGAGACGCAAAAGCAGTGAGCTTTTCGTACGCAAAGTGATTATATAATTTATTTTATATATCCCATAAGTGATTTAGCTATAATTAAGCTTTATATATGTTTTAAAACGAAAAAAACATAAATGTACAGCATAAAAAGCCTGTTGTACAACACTCAAAGCATAGAAACACCCAATGTACAAAAAGCGTGCGCCTCAGCTGCGCCTTAGGTCGATTTTCACCCTAAAAAGCTCGCCTCAGCTGCGCTTCTTGTACATCGTGCGC
Organism: Helianthus tuberosus; assembly: GCA_030545235.1. Taxonomy (NCBI): domain Eukaryota; kingdom Viridiplantae; phylum Streptophyta; class Magnoliopsida; order Asterales; family Asteraceae; genus Helianthus; species Helianthus tuberosus. The sequence goes on along the minus strand of CM060415.1, from coordinate 206,113,698 downwards.
CTTATGTCACACAAGGCGATGGGGTTTGCGCCTAGATGCGCTTTGTGCTTAAGCGCGCTTTTTTAAACCAAGGTCGGTAGCAATATTATTGGCAATATTGACTGATATATCACCGATTTTTGACTGATAGATTACTGAATTATTAGGGTTAAATTGCTATATCACCGATATCTAACAGAGATAACCTATATCTCAAATTTGACCGATATCCGATATTTTACCGCATTAACTGCATAGTCTAAAACCAACTTAAAATACCTAATTTCATATAGCAGAAACTAAAGTGATGTAACACAAACTTTTGTATAAACTCAATATACAAATTTAATCCATTTCTCTAAAACAAACTGAAAATAGTGTATAGAACCTAACTTCACATCCCAACACACTTAATCTTAAAGTCCAAACTATTTCTCTAAAACAAACTAAAAACAGTGTATTAAACCTAATTCCACACCTCAAAACCAATCTAAAATAACATAACACAAATCAGCATCAAAACTTAAACCAAACAAACTCACAAATCAATCCACAACAAACAAATTAAATACGAAATAACTTGAACAAATTATATAAAACAACTACCTTCTTTTCACCTAAAAAGTTCCGGATCTCAATCGCCGAATTATCACTCGTAATGCTAGCATTAATCGGAAAATGAGCATACACAAACCGCATCTTATACCGGAACCCTTGAGTCACACCAATGATGAGATTGTTGACGTGGCTGAGTGCTGTACGGATAGCGGCAGTTGTTTTGCGAGATCCGAACCACGCATCAACCTTCAACTTCCGTTTTCCGGTCTCTTCATCGGTAATAAGCATGAAATCGAGATTCAAATGCTTGAAATTGCGAGTTAGGGTTCCTCGTGGTCCTTTGACTTCGATGATTTTGGCTTTCACCTTGATTTCGATGCCGTCTGGTATGTCCATTGTCTCTGATGATAAGATCGTCTTCATTGTTGCAGACGGCTGGTGAGGAGCTAGGGTTTTGGAGTTGCAGGTTTCACGATTGAAACCCTAGTGACAGAGAGTATTTATATGCGTGCATTACTACTGAAAATGAAGATGGGCTTTAAGTATGGGCCAATATGTTTGTTTTACAAAGTTGTGTGGGTTGAAGAAATAATAAGCCCATTTGGAGGTGCACAAAATAACTGGTTTTACTGGCAAAACAAAAATAAACCGGTTTTGGTTAATTATCACCGGGGATGCAAAAGAGTCGAGCGGCTCACGAGTGTTAGAGATCGGCTTGAGAAAAAATCAAAATGAGTTGAGCCTTATCGAGCCCGAGCCGAGCTTGAGTCTAAACAATAAAGCTCGTTTATTTATCAAGCATGGGCTCGAGCCTAACATGTAAATCTCGTCAGGCTCGTCGAGCGTTAGTGTAATATTAGTTTTTATTAGTACTTAATAAAATTTACCCCTTATTTAAAGTTGTCATGTAAACGAGCTGAGTTCAGCTTATTTCAACTTGTTTACGAACCGAGCTCGAACCTAAAAGTAAATTTGTTTATTAAACGAGCTTGAGCCCAAGCTTCACATATAGAGCTCGCGAGCCTAAACTAGTCTATTTTATATTATTTTTATTAAATATTTAAAGTAATAGATTATAAAAGAGCCAAGCTGAAGCTTTGAAAACAAAGCTCAACCCGAGTTGCGCTCGAGCTCTCATAAGTTAATCGAGTTTGAGCCTGGTCAAGTTCGAGCTCGGCTTGTTTACACCTCTAATTATCACCCTCGGTTCGTGCCCGGTTTGATATTTTTATAAAGAAACCAGTTTTTTAACCCACCTTTAAACGGTTAAAAGGTTATTTGTAACCAATGGTTAGTTAACTAGTCCCATATAACTATTCGGACATGGTAGGTTGAGGTCCTTCATCCTCCCGAGCCGATTTTTTTTTAAACCGGTTTTGACCAAAGTTATATTAGTAAACTTACAAGGATCATTAATTTGTAGCATTACTCTTTGATAGCTAAATACATTAAGTTTATAACTTATTTTCAAAACATATATTTTAAAAAAATAATATATGATAATTTAGAGTGTACAATAAATTATGAGGTGTGTATGATTAATTTCGACATGTGTAGTATAAAATTCGATAGTGTGTAGTATAAAATTGTATGTGTGTAGGATAAAATAAAATTGACTAATCAATTAGAGAGATAATAACTAATGTAAGGAGTTATAAACTATTTAATGTTTTACTATTATACATTTTTTTCATATCAAATAACCTGTAACACCCCGTGTTTCTGAAGTCAAAGTCAAAGTCAAGGTCAAAGTCAATGACCGATTTCGCGCGACTTGACTAGTAGTGAATTTCTTCTATGTGTTTATTTTAGTTGTATTATGTGGAGTAAGTGTCAATAATTACAATAATCGACGTATGTTTTCGCTATTCAATCGATTTACGACTGTGAACCATAAGAGGTAACAATGCGATAAAGTCAAATCAATCCAACTTAATCGACATCGAATCGCAATCGCACTCGCAACTCGAATTACGCATTTTGGTTATTGTTATACGTGTGTGTGTGCCTTATGTGTTACTTGTGCATGTTTAATTTATGTATGTGTGGGAATCAATCGAAACGCAATCAAATAGCAATTGAAACGCAATCGAACTCAATCGAAATCGAACTATGATATTTAGTGGAGAAGAGATAGTGCGAGATATGAATGGTTGGGATTAAAAGTAATTTGACTAGGAAACTCTATCGCATCGAATCTCGCGCAATCGAAATCGATACAGCAAGAATCGTCGCGCCGAACACCCGAACCAAGTGCCATCCGGCCGGATTGCCATCCGACCGGGCTGCCACTTGATCTGGTGTCAGGCCGCCATCCGACCGAGATGACATCCGACCGGATTGTCATCCGGGCGAGATGCCATACGAGCGACCCACCCTTTCCTCTTTGGGTAACCCTATAAATACCCCATGTCACTCTCAAACTTTCTACTTTTGGCATCTGACGTCCGAACAGCCCGTGCTCCTCACCTTTTCTTCGATTTCTCTCGATTCCGGTAAGATCTCGTCCTAAATCTTGTACTTCCTTGATCTACACGCACTCCTACACCTTTCTATCTTTTGAATCTTAACTTTTAACCGTGAAATCACTAGATTTGAGGTGTTCTAGGATGACGTCATCAAGGTGTTCTTATGAACTTCATGTTTTGGCTTCAATCCACCAAGAACAACTTAGATCTAACCGATTTCCACACAAATAAACAAAGATCTTGCATAGATCTAAACACATTCATGGTGAAAAAGGATTAAAAGATGGTTTCTAACTTTCTTTCAACTCTTTTGCACTTAATACACTCAAAACTGATAGAATTGGACCTTGTTCTAGCCTTCTACTCGTTCGCGGTATATTGTGCTAGCTCAAGATCTGGATTCTACTCACGAGACCACCAATTTCGGGTTAACCAAGAACAACCGTCTCGAACCGGTTAACTGGTCGAACTAGGGTGATTCCCGGTCGATCGGGTTACTTGGGTCAAGATGGGGTCCTGTTGGTTAACACGTTGTCAAAACGTCTCAATAAAACGACAAACAATCAAAACGACCAATTGAAAGACGAACGAAACAACCGAGACGGAGTGCTATCCGACCGACCGGCTGTCCGAACGACTGCACCTTGGGTCCCACACTTGACCAACTTTATCTGAAGTTTGAGTATTGAACGAATTGTTATCCGATCGGACTACCATCCGACCGTATTACTCTTCGAATCATGAGATACTTGGACTTTAACACTCGAACAATTTTCAACATGTTCAATGCACTAAGGATGCCACCCGACCGGACTGCTGTCCGATCGAGTGACAACCTGCTGTGGATTTGTTCTCATTGAGTAACCTCGCCACTCGAGTCGCCGTCCGACCGGATAATCATCCGAGCGGATTGTCATCCGCACGACTGACAGTCCGATCGACCGACTTGAAAGGTAGAGATACTTCAATGTTTTCAAAATGCTACAAAAAAAACTTCAAAAGTCAAACCATCATACACAAACACATCCTTCTCAAAGGAAGAAACAATCCACTCGAATAGTCATCCGACCGGACTACCATCCGACCGGACCGTCCGATCGGATTACCATCCGACCGAACTACTGTCCGAGCCACTTACACCTTGCATCGTTTTACGCGTCACTTATCGTTATGCTATCAATCTGTTCAGACTAACCTTACTCTCTAGCGCTCCCTTCAATCCATCCATCGCTGTGAGTATACTCGATCCCTTTTTGCTTTACGCACTTTTGGGTGTTACATACGTTACGAATATTCAAATCACAATAAACACATTACTCAATACTATTTGAACGCTAACCGTTAATACATGTTATACGTGGCTTATGAATGCTTGTTTGTTATGTTTACACATGGAATGTTGTCTACCTGCCTTAGCAACGATAGTACTATAGTTTGGACTCAGCACCTGTTCGCAGGGGTTGTCAAGGACAATTACTTGCATGGATTACGGTGGTAATCATGTATTGCGAACTGCCTCAGGCAGTCAACCCGCAGTCATTGGTATCGATGGATCTATGTCGATAACTAACGTGCTTCATTTCACTATGTGTACGTGCTGGTTATGCGTAAACGAATTTCGAACTCTATATGTTATTATCAAACTTGTATGCTCACCTTTACATTATATGTATTGACTTTATTTTAACGTATGTGACAGGTGTTTAGGATGCACATCTGCTAGGAAATCGAGGCTAGAATAAGGCTCTAGAGGCCAACAAATAGTTGTATGTACAAATTAAATCAAGGGTCTCTAGAAGCAGATAAACAATTGCTCTATTTGGAAAATCTGAGTTGTCGGAATAGAACTATTTGCCTAGATTTTGTCTGTAATAATTTGTTTACCTTTTGAGACATGGTATGGGACATGTTATTTTAAATTGATTGGTAATGATAATTGTTATGGAAACTTCTGGACAATCTGTTTCGCTCAGTGCCATGCCCCGATGTTTTCGCCATCGGTTGGGGTGTGACAGATTGGTATCAGAGCCATAACTATAGGGAATTAGGCAAGACTCGACCTAGTCCGGGTCGATGTCTTAGAGACCTAGTCAATAGTTAGGAACCAACAGACCGACTTGTGCATATCCGTTAGGGATTATGTATGAGCTTGCTACTATTTCTCGCCATTCTCGCACACGCTACACTATCACTGCACTCGAATTCTCAATTATGAATAAGCGATTAAGTCAGGATTAGTTCTGAAAACCGCAAAACTCTTGACTAAAATTTGCTTGATCAACCCGCATTTTATTTACAAACGGGGAGAATTATGCCAAATCAGGAGTGAAATCCACATTTTGATGAATAATCTCCTCTATTTTATCAAAAACAGGAATGAAGTTGTTAAGCTAGGGGTGAAACCCTAACCTTGACGACTTTTTCCGACTATTACTTGGTTTTACAAAGCTCTCACCAAAGTTTCGACGGACTCTAACGACCTGAAGTCACAATATAACTAACGGGATGTGTGCCAAACGCCAAAGAATTGAGGCAAAAGCATAGTCCTGAAGGTCAAATGTGCACGACAAGTCCTTGTGAATAGTTGAACCACTTTGGATAGTCGAAGTCTAATAGCCGCAGACAATCTATTTCTCGATTTTTACGTGTTTCGATTCTGAGCCTGCAACTGCTGACTCTGATAATTCGTCGATTTTATGCGTTTATATGTGTGCGTTTATCTGATTTTGTGTTTAATTGTGGAAAAATTATTCGATTTATTCCTTCACTTCGATCGACACACACGACTCGCACTGCATTTCTATCTCAAAACGCCAACAAATCGCTAAGTTATGAACGACCTTATGCTACGATATGCGCTTATACTACACTACTCGATATACTAAACGCGATCGCTATATTCGAACACTCGCGAATTGTGAATGATAGGTTTCTGTATTCTGACTGCATCTTGCGATTTCGTGCTTATGTGCTTTTGTGGATTCTGTGCCCTATGTGCTTATGTGCCTCTGTGTTATGTGAATCTGTGATTACGTGCCTATGTGTTTATGTGATACATGTTACATGGCGTGTTCCTAAGCTTTAGTAAGTATTAGACGTGTGAGGTGAGGATCGATTATGATGTGTCTGAGACCTATGACGATGTCTGTTGCAGAAAATGTCAACTGGACCATCATCCCGTCACACACCACTTTATCGTCAAGAAAAGAGAGACAAACGTCTTGCTGTTATCATCGCTAAACAAGTAGCAAAAGCCGTGAGTGATGTCTACGAGAACATTAGCAAATCATCTGAGGAGTCGAGAACCGAAGCTCCTAAGGCTACCCCCAAAGCTGCCTTCAATTTCAAGCAATTCAAGTCTTGTGGGCCAAAGGAATTCACTGGCGAGGAAGGCCCTACAGCGTTGTTCCAATGGTTTGATTCCATTGAGGTCACTCTACGACAGAGCGGTTGCCCAGACGATCTTCGCACTCTAAATGGTACCGGCGTCTTCGAGTCCCGCGCACTAGACTGCTGGACGGCCGAGAGAAACAAACGAGGGAACGATGCAGCCTACGGTATGTCGTGGGACGAACTCAAGGAGGTCATGCTGGAAGAATTATGCCCTCCTCATGAGCGCCAAAAGTTAGAAGATGAATTCTGGCACATAAAGCAGAAGGAAGGTGAAAATGCTGCTCTCACTACTCGCTTCAAATAGCTTAGCATCATCTGCCCTGACCAAGTCAAGACTCCAGACATGGCAATCAAGAAGTATATCCGAGCCCTGCCTGACTGTGTTGCAGATTTCGTGCAAGCGGCTAAGACTAAAACGATCGAAGAGACTTACCTACTGGCCGCTTAAATCAACGACAAGCGGGTCAAGACTGGTGTCTGGGATAAAACTTCAAAGCACCTACATCAAGCTACCACCGCCGCACCAACTGCTGAAACCACCACCGCATCGAGCAACAAGAGGAAGAACAAGAGAAAGAACAGCTCCAGCAACAAGAACTGTGCGATCACTGCTGCACCGATACAAGCTGTACCAGCCCAACAGCGTCAAGTAGCGGCGCCTGTGGCAAATGCACCGCCTGCTAAGCGTGTATACACTGGGCCACATCCACTTTGCCCTACTTGTACCTACCACCACCCGACTACCATCGCTTGACGTTTTTATGCTCATTGCAATATGTACGGCCATTTCACTACCAACTGTCGTGCTCGACAAGCTCCTGCTCATCAAGCTCTACTCACCGCCCCTCAAGGTCAACAAGCTCCTCCGGCACCCGCGGTCAACGCCAGAGCCTGTTTCGCATCTGGTGATCCTAACCATTTCGCCAACATGTGCCCAAACAGGGTTGTGAAATAAGAGCCCCAGCAGCAGCAGCCTCAGCAGCAGCAGCAACACCAACAAGCAGCACGCGCACGAACTTTCAACATCAACGTGCGCCAAGCCCAAGCCGACAACAACGTGGTCAATGGTACGTTCCTTGTGAATGGTATTTATGCTTCGTGTTTATTTGATACTGGAGCCGATAATTGCTTTGTGTCGTTCGAATTCGAGAAGCTCCTTAGTCGTAAGCGCTCCCAACTCTCCTCGACATTCGATGTTGAAGTCGTTACTGGAAGAACTGTCGCCGTTAATTCTGTTCTTCATTATTGTACTCTCGAGCTCAACAATCACATCTTTTCCCAATCGACCTTATTCCGATGCAACTCGGAAGTTTTGATGTCATAGTAGGCATGGACTTTCTTCGCGAAAACCATGTTGAAGTTGTGTGCTTCGACAAAATGATTCGATTCTCGCTCGCGAATGGTGAATTATTGTGTGTTTATGGTGAAACTGCTTAGAAAGGTCTCAAGCTCATGTCATGTGTCCAAGCTAGCAAGTATCTCCGCAAGGAATACAGAGCTTTCTTGGCTAACATTGTAGTAGCGGAGAAGGAAAAGAAAGAAAAGGCGGTAAACCAGGTACCTGTGGTATGCGAATTTCCCAACGTCTTTCCTGAAGATCTTCCAGGTCTTCCGCCAAGTCGTGATATCGACTTTCGTATCGACCTCATTCCTAGAGCCAATCCTGTTGCAAAAGCACCTTACCGACTCGCACCGTCCGCGATGCGTGAACTCTCAAACCAACTCCAGGAATTACTTGAGAAATGCTTCATTCGCCCGAGCACCTCTCCTTGGGGCGCGCCAGTCCTTTTCATCAAAAAGAAGTATGGGTCGTTCAGGATGTGCATCGACTATCGGGAATTGAATAAGTTAACTATCAATAACCGCTATCCCCTACCTCGCATTGATGATTTGTTTGATTAGCTACAAGGTGCTACGTGTTTCTCGAAGATTGATCTACGCTCAGGTTATCACCAACTACGCATTCAAGAGGAGGATATACCCAAAACCGCGTTTCGCACTCGATACGGCCATTACGAATTTGTTGTTATGCCCTTTGGTTTAACCAACGCACCCACGGTTTTCATGGATCTGATGAATCGCGTGTGTAAACCTTATCTCGACCGTTTCGTCATCGTATTCATCGACGACGTCTTGATCTATTCCAAGTCGAAAGCCGAACACGCGCAACATCTACGTTTGGTTCTCGAGCTACTCCAGGGGAATCAACTCTATGCCAAGTTCTCCAAGTGCGAATTATGGCTGGAGGAGGTTCAGTTTCTGGGTCACATTGTCAATAGTCAGGGTATTCACGTCGATCCAGCGAAGATTGAAGCAGTCAAGAGTTGGATTACACCTAAGAACCCGTCTGAAGTCCGTTCTTTTCTCGGACTAGCGGGCTATTATCGACGATTTATCGAAGGATTCTCAAAGATCGCAGTACCGCTTACAGTTCTCAAGCATAAAGACAAGCCTTTAGTTTGGGGAACTGAACAAGAGTCTGCTTTCCAAACCCTCAAACACATGCTTTGCAATGCTCCTGTTCTCACATTGCCCGACGGAAACGATGATTTCATTGTCTATTGTGATGCTTCCAACCTTGGCCTTGGTTGTGTCCTTATGCAGCGGGACAAGGTTATAGCTTACGCATCTCGTCGGCTCAAAATCCACGAGAATAACTATACAACCCATGATCTCGAGCTAGGCGCAGTTGTTTTTGCGTTAAAGATTTGGCGACACTACCTGTAAGGTACAAAGTGTACGATCTTCACCGATCATAGGAGCCTACAACATATCTTTGATCAGAAAGAACTTAATATGCGTCAACGTCGATGGGTAGACCTGGTTAGAGTGGTGATCAGGGGAAACCCTTTTGAGGTTTTATTACCCACTTAAATACCAACTCATAACTACTTTTAATTCGAGATATGACTGAGCCATTATTAACTAATCTCGAAGTCAAACCCTAATTACGACGGTTTGACTTTTAGCTAATTAACTAAGCTAAACTCAAACAAATAAGAACTAGCAGACTTACAAGAGTCCTATGCACGAGATTGATCACTTGAGGCTGCTTGATAGCTCCAGAAATGATCCACAAATGCAGGAGAAGGTGTGAGGAATGTTTGAGACATTGAAGGCCTATTTATAGCAAAGTCACTCACCATAGATGATTGACAAACAAGTCTAGGACTGACCATGAGTTACCAACATGTGTCCTACATGTTTAGGGGTTGTTTTAGGGGTCAAGTGAAGTGGAAAATCGAGTTAAAGTCGCCCACAAACGCACCTAGCAGGCCCCTATGCGTAAAGTTCGGATTCTGCCCAGACATGGCAGTGGCGTAGCGCCACTGCCAGAGCCTTCAGGCTCGCGCTACGCGACCCCCTAGTGGGTCAGCCAAACAACTTTCGTTAATTTGTATTTTTAGTCCTTGTCTCTTCAAACTTCGAAAAGGCTCTTGTTCCTTGCATTTCTTGCATTATGATCCTTCAACCTTGATCAAAGAGGGCTTTAAAATATATACCCACTTCGTTTTAGTCCTCGGTTAACTTTGTTGTTACCCGAAAAGTTCTAACTTTCGACGTTTACGCTTTAACACTTCGCACACGAATTTGGTCATAACTTTCTCATACGTTAACGAAACTTTATGAAATTTTTATGGTGCATTCTCATGAGCATAATTGATATTTACAAAGCTTCGGGTTTGTAAAAAGGTCACTCAGAGGTATAAATTAAACATGTTGACACATTTGGTCCCTGTAGTTTGAAATCTCCCACTTTTAGCTTCGTATGATCCATGATTCATTCGTTTGAAGGTATGAGCATCTTGTAGGGTTAATATACAATATATTTATTCACAGTTGACACTTAGAATACGTATATTCACATAATTTCCGCGTTTGTCAACTTTAGTCCTTCCATAATATTTCTTTCACACGTTTAAACTTTATGACACGTGTCAACATATTATAGGACGTGAATTTTCGAGGTGTTACATCCTCACCCCCTTAAAATAAATCTCGACCCGAGATTTACTGAAATAAGTAAGGGTACTTTTCTTTCATCGTGGATTCAACCTCCCACGTGTATTCGGGACCTCTACGGGCATCCCATTTGACCTTTACAAAAGGTATATGCTTCCTTCGAAGCTTCCTTACCTGTCGATCTTCAATCGACAAAGGTTTTTCAACAAATTTTAAGCTCGCGTCTATATGCACATCTGTATGTGGTATAACCAGTGATTCGTCAGCGAAACACTTCTTCAGATTGCAGATGTGGAACACATTGTGAATTCCACTGAGCTCTTCCGGTAAGTTTAACTTATAGGCAACTGACCCGACACGTTCGATAACCTCGAAAGGTCCTATGTATCTCGGGCTTAGCTTGCCTTTCTTACCAAATCGCATTACTCCCTTCCAGGGCGAGACTTTAAGTAGGACTTTGTCACCTACTTCGAAGTGAAAATCCTTGCGATTTGGATCAGCGTAACTCTTCTGCCTATCTCGGGCAGCTTTGAGATTTTCACGAATCTGGACAATCTTGTCCGTCGTTTCGAACACAATCTCTGGTCCTGATAACTGGACTTCTCCAACTTCCGCCCAACAAACTGGCGATCTACACTTTCTACCGTATAATGCCTCAAAAGGCGCAGCCTTAATGCTGGTATGGTAGCTATTGTTGTAGGAGAATTCGATTAATGGTAGGTTCTTATCCCAACTACCTCCCAAATCGATCGCACATGCACGTAGCATGTCTTCCAACGTTTGAATAGTACGCTCACTCTGACCGTCAGTCTGAGGATGATAAGCCGTACTAAAATTCAAACGTGTGCCCAAAGATTGTTGGAAACTCTTCCAGAAATGTGACGTGTACCTAGTATCCCGGTCAGAGATAATAGCTACAGGTATGCCGTGTAGGGCTACAATCTTATCAACGTATAACTGGGCTAGCATGTCGGAGCTATAAGTCTCCTTGATGGGTAAGAAATGAGCTGACTTAGTCAGTCGGTCAACTATAACCCATATCGTATCATTTCCTTTCCTTGTCTTGGGTAACTTGGTAATAAAATCCATAGTTACCATTTCCCACTTCCACGTAGGAAGTTCCGGCTGTTGTAGCAAACCTGACGGTTTCTGATGCTCGGCTTTGACTTGCGCACATGTCAAGCATTTTGCTACATGGGCGGCTACAGACTTTTTCAAGCCTATCCACCAATAATTTGCCTTTAAATCCTGGTACATCTTATCAGCTCCAGGATGAACGGAGTATTTGGAACTATGGGCTTCCTGGAGGATGACATCTCGAAGTCCTCCATAAATTGGAACCCATATTCGTCCGTTTAACCGTAAAATTCCGTCCTTGCTAAGAGTTAACTGCTCCTCAGTTACTCCTAACTTTTCATTAGGATAGTTAGCTTCCAACACAGCTTCCTTCTGTGCAGCTAACAACCTTTCCATCAAATTATTCTTTATCTCCATACGCTTGGCGTTAATTCAGATGGGCTTAACCATTTCTTTCCGACTCAAGGCATCGGCGACTACATTCGCCTTGCCGGGATGGTATTTGATTTCACAATCATAATCATTCAAGGTTTCCATCCAACGGCGTTGCCTCATATTCAATTCCTTCTGATTAAACAGATGTTGGAGGCTCTTGTGATCAGAATAGATCACACATTTGATACCGTAGAGATAGTGCCTCCAGAGCTTCAGTGCGAATACAACGGCACCCAGCTCCAAGTCATGGGTGGTGTAATTCTTTTCATGCACTTTCAATTGTCTTGAAGCGTAAGCAATCACCTTGCCTTTCTGCATAAGTACACACCCCATGCCAGTGTGCGAAGCATCACAATAAACCACAAAGTCTTCGATTCCATCTGGCAATGTCAGTACCGGGGCGTTGCTCAACTTTTGCTTCAGAATATCAAAGGATTCTTGCTGCTTAGGGCCCCAAACAAACTTAACCTTCTTCTTAGTTAAGGAGGTTAGGGGTGCAACAATCCTTGAAAAGTTTTCAATGAAACGCCTGTAATATCCTGCCAATCCCAGGAAGCTACATATTTCTGTAGGCGTCTTTGGCTCTTGCCAGTTCATAACAGCTTCAACTTTAGCGGGATCCACTTGGATACCACGCTCACTGACCACATGTCCAAGAAATTGGACTTCTCGTAGCCAAAATTCACACTTGGAGAATTTGGCATATAGCTTTTCCTGATGCAGGAGTTTGAGAATACATCGAAGATGTTTCTCATGGTCAGCTTGGTTTTTCGAATAAATGAGAATGTCGTCGATGAAAACGATGACGAATTTATCTAAGTAAGGCTTGCAGACGCGATTCATGAGATCCATGAACGCGGCTGGTGCATTAGTGAGCCCAAAAGGAATCACTAGGAACTCGTAGTGACCGTAACGAGTCCTAAATGCAGTCTTGTGCACGTCTTCATCCTTGACCTTCAATTGATGGTAGCCTGACCGCAAATCAATCTTCGAGAAGTAACTTGCCCCTTGAAGCTGATCGAACAAATCGTCGATTCTGGGCAACGGATACCTGTTCTTGATCGTGACTTTATTAAGCTCACGATAGTCGATGCACAGACGCATCGACCCATCCTTCTTCTTGACAAACAAGATTGGCGCTCCCCAAGGAGATGAACTAGGTCTAATGAAACCTTTAGCCAGCAATTCATCTAGCTGCGTCCGCAACTCCTTCATTTCTGTGGGTGCCAATCTGTATGGTGCTCTAGCAACTGGTGCCGCTCCTGGGATGATATCGATCCTAAATTCAACTTGTCTATCTGGTGGTAACCCAGGTAGATCTTCAGGAAACACTTCTGGGTATTAAGAGATGACAGGGATGTATTCTAACTTCGGTTTGGGCTCATCAATAATCACCTGTGCCATGTAAATGACACACCCCTTCTTCAAACACTTGGAAGCCTTGAGCATAGTCACCTGCTCAGGCAGCCCATATTGGGTATCTCCCCGAATGGTAAGTGATTCACCAGACGGAGTCTTTATTACCACTTGTTTCTGGTTACAGACAATTTGGGCCTGGTTATGAGATAACCAGTCCATACCTAGAACTATGTCAAAACCAGCCAACTTAAAGGGAAGTAGAGACAGAGGAAAAGAATGGTTCTTAATGGACATAACACATCCATCTAACACAGTAGAGACGGTTTCTATGGTACCATCTGCTAACTCTACCTCATAGTTTGCATTTAAGGTTTTGACAGGTAAATTCAACAATTTACAAAACTTATGATCTACGAAAGACTTATCTGCGCCTGAATCAAAAAGTACTCTTGCAAAGACATCATTTACAAGGAATGTACCTGTTATGACATTATCGTCTTGCACAGCTTCTTTCGCGTCCATTCTGAAGACTCTGGCATTAGTCTTCTTAGCCTCCTCAGGCTTCTTGTTGTATTTCGGGCAGTTGGTCTTGATGTGCCCCTTCTCATTGCAACGGTAACACGTTGCGTCTTTTATCTTTTTGCAATCCAGGGTTTTATGATCCGTGGACTTGCAAATTCCACAAGCAAAGGGTTTTGACTGGGTCTGAGAGTTCGACTCCAGTCTGCACTTTCCATAGTGCTGCTTCTTGCAAATTTTACACTTGGGCTTCTCATCAGACTTATGCCCATCCTTCCTCGACTCAGATCCCTTCTTGTTATCACCGTTCCCACGGTGTTTCTTGTTCGACCTTCGCGAACCATCATCTTCACGCTTCCTCTTCTCGGCCTCCTTATTCCTCTGCGATCTTTGCCGGACCGCATCCAGAGTGAGGGATAAGGAAATGTCAGTTAAAGACCTGAAGGTAGTTGGCCGGGACGCTTTTACGCTTGCCTTGATCTCGGGTTCTAAACCACCAATAAAGCGAGCGATTCTTTTTGGCTCCGGGGTTACCAGGTAGGGAACCAACCGGGACAGCGTATTGAAGCTTGTCAGGTAAGCTTGACAGTCGAGGTTCTTCATTACCAACGATAGAAAGTCAGATTCTATCTTCTCCACCTCATGTTGAGGGCAGAAATTTTCCTTGATTAGGGCAATGAATTGATCCCACGACATGCTATACAACGGGATCTTTCCGGAGGCCTCCATCAGAGATCTCCACCATGCCAATGCTTCACCCTTGAAGGACTGTGACACAAACTTAACTATATCCCTTTCAGCGCACCCGCTGATATCCACCACCGTGTCCATTTCGTCTAGCCAAGTCATACAGTCGACGGCCCCTTTTTCCCCAGTAAAATCCCTGGGTTTACAAGACACGAAGTACTTATAAGTGCAACCCTTGTTACGGGGTCCTTGATGCAGTACTAATTGCTGAGATGGGACACTTTGATGGTTGGTGGACTGACGGTCATCACCATCTTTCTTGGGTCCATTCTTTTTGGGAGGAGGCTTGCTATGAGCCTCAGAATGTGTCCTGGGCTTTGAATGTGATGCAGAGTGGGTCCTACTTCGAGTACCACTGTATTCCTCATAGTGCCTATCCAAAGCCTGTGTAACAGCGCCGTCTATGATCGCTTTTAATTCGGCACCCGTTAACGTAATCTGGGCGTTCTCATTTGGCTCCACTGGATGGCTATTGATTTCATTTGATTCAGCCATTTGAATTGAACTGTTGCAGAAAACAAGAACAATATTTTATTTGGGAGTTTATTATGGAATTACCCCTTAGGGTAACTCGTTAACCATGGTAATCAGAGACCATATTTGATTAACTTATTAATCGTATTAATTTAGGATTTCAATTAAAATTTATCCTAAACATAAACAATAACAATATATATATTAGCACATAAGGCTTAGTCACATGGACAATTTAAATTATAAGTTATGATTTCAGAGAATCAAGACTTTTAAAGTTTGAACCTAGTTCATTACCCTTATCAGACAGGGAGTCATATCTACCACTGTCTTTTGGCTCATATGGGAGTGAGCTGGGCCCGTAGGCATCATATTACCACGTATGGTAAAATATGATCATCTTAATTGATGATCTTAACCCATGATTCAGAGTTCATATAACTGGGTTTGGAATCTTCTAAAGAATCCTTATACATATAAGAATGACTTGTGATTTTAACGAATCACTTCTGCCAGGAATGTTAACATGTTTTAAGATGTTAACAGAGATTTGAATCTTTTAAACAGGTCTTACCATTTTGGCCCGGTCTTATATTTGACACAAGGCTAGGTTTCACACTCTAAGATTCTTAATTAAATAATTACATAGGCAGATTATTTCAAAAGGAATGATTTTAATTTATTTATTTCATTTGTAAATATTTATGCACAAAATGGCAAACATGGAATTTATAAAAACAACATTCCATTAATTATACATGTGTTACATATTGCCCTTAAACGGGTCTTTTCCAAACAACAACCATTACCCACGTAGGGGTTTTAAACAAGTACTTGCCCACGCAGGGGCTTTAAGCAACAAATTGGTCCACGCAGGGACCTTAACAACTAAACATCATACCCACGCAGGGGTTAATGGAAAATAGAAAGATAGGCCCACGCAGGGGCTCCAAACAAACATACATCACACATACCCACACAGGGGCTTAACAATCAAATACACCCACGCAGGGGCTAATACAGAAAATGGAAGGATTCAATGATCCTTCTTGTTCTTCCCCTTGATCAATCCCACTAATCCCTGGAAGAATGTCTGCCTCTCCCTACGGTCCTCGTGAACTACCCGTTCTACTTGATTCAATCTCTGCAGGAGTTCTTCATGTTCAGGTGGTGAGAATCTAGGTGGCTGCGATTGAGCCCGGATGATGGGTCTAGGAGGTATCGCGTATCCCTGAGTCGGGTAACTCACCCCCCATGGATCCCCATAGGGTCCTTGGGTGTTGTAGTTCACTGCTACCATGTACGGGTCAGCCTCCGCGTACCCATAGTCGTGATGCGTTGGGGGCTCAAACGGGTTGTAAGCCATGCCACCCGTGTACGCCGGGATTGGGTTATCAAATCCCATCGGCGGTGGCTGTAGTACAGCAGGGTTGGAGGGTCCACCCATTTGTGGGTCCTCCTGGTATGGCGGGTAGTGACTAGCACTTGACTGTCGTGGGGAACTGAAATTGAAGCCCCCCGGTCGTACCGACATGCGGGCACCGGTTCTCCTACGCCTTGGCGGTTGAGGAGGTGCCGGCTGAACTGGTGGCGGTGGAGGTGGTGGCGTAACGGCCACAAATCGGTGATCCTCGGATGAATCTTGATGATGCGGCTGCGGCTGTTGCTGCTGCTGCTGAGACTGCTGATGCTGCCCATGAGACGACGAGTGGTGAGAAGGCGTATAGTACCACTCGTGCTGATTAAATAGGGCTTGGAAACTGTCTGGACCACCGTAGGGTGATCCGTGGAAGGACGATCCGTCGGAGATTTCGATCGGATGGTTTGGAGTACCACTCGCCGGCATGACGGGGTCCGTATCCTCGTCCATATCATCTGCGTGATCTCCTGAAAAGTGGTCCTCTGGACCCAGTGGGTTAAAACCCACGGGCTCTGGTATGAATCCTACCGGGTTAAACTGTCCCCGAAAAACAGGTGTAGGGTCTCCATAGGAATGATGGGACAATGACCTTTGCAGCGGTATGTAGGAAGGCAGAGGGTTGTTGGGCTCGTCTTCCGAATGTGGTCCATATGAATTGTGGACCGGAGGGGTAGAGCTGTGCGAAACAGATCGTCTCGCTGGTTCGAACAGGTTTCTCCTGTTCCGTCGTGGACCTTCGCTCTCCGTAGCAGGTTGGGCTCGTACATTTGACGGTCCAGCTTCATGGTCATTGGGGGCGGTGACTGGCCCCTTGCCTCGTCCTCGTGTTCGGAAGAATCTTGGAGGCATTTTTGTCCTGTCAATACAGCATAAGATAACAACAACAACAAAATATAAAATTTAAAGGACAAAACAAAACTCGAATAATGGTGGAATTTGTCCTATGTTTTAAGTCTAGACTCGAAGGTTTAGATATGTGCAATTGTGTACTGAGATTAAACACAAAAAGGCTAGTGTTTAATTCACTCAGAGTTGGCTCTGATACCAACCTGTCACACCCCGATTTCCACGTGTCACCGGTGGGCCCGGTGGGGGAGTATCGTGACGTGGTTGGCAACGTAATAGTCAAACAACACAATATAATAATGCACAGCGGAAGCAAATTTAAAATATAATACAACCGAATTTATTTATTGTAATCAAAGTCACAATATCCGGTGTTTATCCACAGTAGGATTGATGCAAAATAACATTTAATGGTTCAACAGACTTCTGGCATCCTAAGCTTGCGAGACTTTTTATTGATGCTTAGGAGACAATCCAGCCAATTTCGTTTAGTACCTGCATTCAGTCTTTTTGGGAAAATACGTCAGTTTACACTGGTAAATACATTCAACTGACTCATTTTGGAAAATGATTAAAAATTGGTTTGGATGCACATGGCATAAACATTTTTATTTAACTTGGGAGAATTATTTAATATTATAATCTTGTGAACGAATTACATGTTACTTATGCGTTCAGTAGCCCAGATCTAGTCTGGGTTAAAGATCAATAGGCACACCACATCATTGAGTTATACACGGACGGTGTACGCCTACACCCCGTGCTCAGGTCGCGGCCATCTCGTAAGATGATGCCAAGGATATCCGGGACATGGTCATTAACCCCCCAAAGGCTGTAAAGTAAACAAGACTGTTTTAACGAGCCGATCAAATTATTCAACTACCCACTAAGCGTGGAGATTTGATGCTCGATCAAGCGGTACGCTATGTACCGTAACCCAAGCCCGTATAGGGAAAATAAGTTAAAAGTATTTACCTGAGTAAGTATTAATCACAACAAGCAAAATGCACGTAGCTTTTACTGGTTCTCCTAATCTGGAACGAAGGTTTATAATAACCTATTAGAATGCTAACGGGTCTTTTATTAAGCTTAAGCTTAGACCGGCTAGTTTCAAGATACGGTTCGTACGCACGATTAAGCGAAGACCGGATAGAATGTGATTCAGACCCGACAAGTTTGAAGACTTGTTTAATATGGGTTTATTATTCACATTCTGGATTTTGAGATAAAACCGTTAAGGTTTGACCCGTTTCGGCTAATTTATGTAAACTTGTTACATAAACTGAACCGTACGCGTAATAAGCGTGACGGGTAGTCATGAGAGCTATATACAGGTTTCCTAAGTTAATTATGTCTCAAATATGTTGTGACATCAGTAAGGTGTCTTTCGTTATGCCCGAAATGTGTTTAAACACAAACTAGGCCCCGTAGGGGTAGTTTGGTCATTTAAAAGTTTATAAAAGAGTTTAGGTGACAACCTGAGTTACAGGTCTGATGTAATCAGCAAATATACCCAATTTGCTAAGTTACATCAGTAGGTTAAAGCATGTATGCGAAACTTATCATTTTTAACCATACTAGGCCCCGTAGGGGTATTTTGGTAATTTCACATAAGCCGAAAAGCTCAAAACTGAAGTCTGAGTTTATCAACCTTTGCTTACTGTAAAAATATTATAATTTTCCTCTTATATCAGTAGGTATCAACCCGGTTATGTCAAATATGAGTTTAAAACATACTATGTGCTAAAAACGCTAAATAAGGCGATTAAAGGCCATTACCGGGTTCGATACTTACATCTGATATTTTTATACTTCCAGAAGGCTTAAAATAATTTATTTATCATAACTAATCAGTGGCAAAAGGTTTGGGGTCGTTTAGATATGTAAAACTCATTTTATGGCCCGTAAGGGCAAAACCGACAATTTACCGAATTAAGCCTACGACTATGAGTTATGCTCAGCCTAAAATTAATTAAAAATCTTTAAAATCCCAAAATAATATATTACATCAGTGGGTAAAAGATTTGATACTAAAAAGTATGTTTAACTAGGCTATATGCTAATTACGCCATTTTATTAACATAAAGCATTAATTTAGCGATAATGAGCATAACTCTTAATCTACAAGTCAAACTGATGTCTAACTTTGCATACAAGTCTTTATATCAGTAACAAAGGTTTCTACACTTTTACATTTTCATAAATCCCGTTTTAAGGTAATAAGGGCATATCGGTCAACATATGAGCAATTAACGGAAACATGTATAATAATTGTATAACTAATGAACCAAGGTGTATAATCACAGAGGGTTGTTCTAACATGTAACCTAGTCCAATTAAAGCTCTGAGGCATTTCTAAAATATGCCTAAACGGGTCAGAACTGAAAGTCAAAGTGAGAGTCAAACTATGTGACTTTCGGTTCCGAACCAGGTCTAAACAGGAGATAGTCGGGTTGAACATGTTTGGACATGTTCTTACACTAATTACTAAGTTATAACAATGATCAAACAGGTTATATATGTTCTAGATGGCTAATTATGCATAAATGACATTTTAAGCATTATGTTGACATTTTAATTAAAAGTTTGACCCGACATTAGACCTGGTTAGAGTGGTGATCAGGGGAAACCCTTTTGAGGTTTTATTACCCACTTAAATACCAACTCATAACTACTTTTAATTCGAGATATGACTGAGCCATTATTGACTAATCTCGAAGTCAAACCGTAATTACGACGGTTTGACTTTTAGCTAATTAACTAAGCTAAACTCAAACAAACAAGAACTAGCAGACTTACAAGAGTCCTATGCACGAGATTGATCACTTGAGGCTGCTTGATAGCTCCAGAAATGATCCACAAATGCAGGAGAAGGTGTGAGGAATGTTTGAGACATTGAAGGCCTATTTATAGCAAAGTCACTCACCATAGATGATTGACAAACAAGTCTAGGACTGACCATGAGTTACCAACATGTGTCCTACATGTTTAGGGGTTGTTTTAGGGGTCAAGTGAAGTGGAAAATCGAGTTAAAGTCGCCCACAAACGCACCTAGCAGGCCCCTATGCGTAAAGTTCGGATTCTGCCCAGACATGGCAGTGGCATAGCGCCACTGCCAGAGCCTTCAGGCTCCCGCTACGCGACCCCCTAGTGGGTCAGCCAAACAACTTTCGTTAATTTGCATTTTTAGTCCTTGTCTCTTCAAACTTCGAAAAGGCTCTTGTTCCTTGCATTTCTTGCATTATGATCCTTCAACCTTGATCAAAGAGGGCTTTAAAATATATACCCACTTCGTTTTAGTCCTCGGTTAACTTTGTTGTTACCCGAAAAGTTCTAACTTTCGACGTTTACGCTTTAACACTTCGCACACGAATTTGGTCATAACTTTCTCATACGTTAACGAAACTTTATGAAATTTTTATGGTGCATTCTCATGAGCATAATTGATATTTACAAAGCTTCGGGTTTGTCAAAAGGTCACTCAGAGGTATAAATTAAACATGTTGACACATTTGGTCCCTGTAGTTTGAAATCTCCCACTTTTAGCTTCGTATGATCCATGATTCATTCGTTTGAAGGTATGAGCATCTTGTAGGGTTAATATACAATATATTTATTCACAGTTGACACTTAGAATACGTATATTCATATACTTTCCGCGTTTGTCAACTTTAGTCCTTCCATAATATTTCTTTCACACGTTTAAACTTTATGACACGTGTCAACATATTATAGGACGTGAATTTTCGAGGTGTTACACATAACAAAGCTTCCACACATGTCATCAGGTCACGAAAGCATTTGGGTTGTTGTTGTCCGTTTGACCAAATCAGCTCACTTTTTGCCAATACGGGAAGACTACAAGGTAGAACGATTAGCCCGAATCTACACCGACGAGATCATTTGTAATCATGGGACGCCTCGCGACATCATCTCTGACCGTGATGCTCGGTTTACCTCGCGACTGTGGGAAATGTTTCAAACGGCTCTCGGTACATCGCTTAATCTAAGTACCGCATTCCACCCTCAAACCGACGGTCAGACTGAAAGAACGATTCGTACTCTTGAAGACATGCTCCGTTCGTGTGTCATAGACTTCGGTGGTAATTGGGATAAATACCTGCCGTTAGTCGAATTCTCGTATAACAACAGTTATCATTCCAGCATTCAAATGGCACCATTCGATGCCTTATACGAAAGAAAATGTCGATCACCTATTGTGTGGCACGAGATCGGTCACTCGCAATTAACCAGTCCCGAGCTATTGCAAGAAACGACTGACAAAGTCCTCCAAATTCGAGACAACTTGTTGAAAGCTCGAAGTCGACAGAAAAGTTACGCCGATAGACGACGCAAGCCCCTTGAATTTGACGTTGGCGACTACGTACTCCTAAAGGTATCACCTTGGAAGGGTGTGGTCAGATTCGGCAAGAAAGGGAAACTAGTGCCTCGATATGTTGGACCTTTTAAGATTCTGGAAAGGATCGGAAAAGTCGCCTACAGACTCGAACTACCGGAGGAACTTAGTAACGTCCACCCGACTTTCCATGTGTCAAACCTCTGAAAGTGCCTAGCTGAGCATGATTTAATCGTACCACTCGATGACCTTCAAATAAACGAAACACTACACTTCGTGGAGAAGCCTGTCGAAATCACGGACCGCCAAACCAAGCAGCTCAGACGCTCGCGCATTCCCATTGTGAAAGTTCGATGGGAAGGCAAACGAGGCGCAGAGTTCACTTGGGAACTCGAAAGCGACATGAAGGCGAAGTACCCGCAGTTATTTGTTACGGCTTCGGCCTAATTTAGGGACGAAATTCCCTAAACAAGGGGAGGCTGTAAAACCCCGTGTTTCTGAAGTCAAAGTCAAAGTCAAGGTCAAAGTCAACAACCGATTTCGCGCGACTTGACTAGTAGTGAATTTCTTCTATGTGTTTATTTTAGTTGTATTATGTGGAGTAAGTGTCAATAATTACAATAATCGACGTATGTTTTCGCTATTCAATCGATTTACGACTGTGAACCTTAGGAAGTAACAATGCGATAAAGTCAAATGAATCCAACTTAATCGACATCGAATCGTAATCGCACTCGCAACTCGAATTACGCATTTTGGTTATTGTTATACGTGTGTGTGTGTGCCTTATGTGTTACTTATGCATGTTTAATTTATATATGTGTGGGAATCAATCGAAACGCATTCAAATCGCAATCGAAACGCAATCGAACTATGATATTTAGTGGAGAAGAGATAGTGCGAGATATGAATGGTTGGGATTAAAAGTATTTTGACTAGGAAACTCTATCGCATCGAATCGCGCGCAATCAAAATCGATACAGTAAGAATCGACGCGCCGAACACCCGAACTAAGTGCCATCCGGCCGAATTGCCATCCGACCGGGCTGCCACTTGATCTGGTGTCAGGCCGCCATTCGACCGAGATGACATCCGACTGGATTGTCATCCGGGCGAGATGCCATCCGACCGACCCACCCTTTCCTCTTTGGGTAACCCTATAAATACCCCATGTCACTCTCAAACTTTCTACTTTTGGCATCTGACGTCCGAACAGCCCGTGCTCCTCACATTTTCTTCGATTTATCTCGATTCCGGTAAGATCTCGTCCTAAATCTTGTACTTCCTTGATCTACACGCACTCCTACACCTTTCTATCTTTTGAATCTTAAATTTTAACCGTGAAATCACTAGATTTGAGGTGTTCTAGGATGACGTCATCATGGTGTTCTTATGAACTTCATGTTTTGGCTTCAATCCACCAAGAACAACTTAGATCTAACCGATTTTGCACACAAATAAACAAAGATCTTGCATAGATCTAAACACATTCATGGTGAAAAAGGATTAAAAGATGGTTTCTAACTTTCTTTCAACTCTTTTGCCCTTAATACACTCAAAACCGATAGAATCGGACCTTGTTCTACCCTTCTACTCGTTCGCGGTATTATGCTAGCTCAAGATCTGGATTCTACTCACGAGACCACCGATTTCGGGTTAACCAAGAACAACCGTCTCGAACCGGTTAACTGGTCGAACTAGGGTGATTCCCGGTCGATCGGGTTACTTGGGTCAAGATGGGGTCCTGTTGGTTAACACGTTGTCAAAACGTCTCGATAAAACGAAAAACAATCAAAACGACCAAGTGAAAGACGAACGAAACAACCGAGACGGAGTGCTATCCGACCGGACTACTGTCCGAACGGATAAGCCATCCGAGCGACCGGCTGTCCGAACGACTGCACCTTGGGTCCCACACTTGACCAACTTTATCTGAAGTTTGAGTATTGAACGAATTGCTATCCGATCGGACTACCATCCGATCGGATTACTCTTCGAATCATGAGATACTTGGACTTTAACACTCGAACAATTTTCAACATGTTCAATGCACTAAGGATGCCACCCGACTGGACTGCTGTCCGATCGAGTGACAACCTGCTGTGGATTTGTTCTCACTGAGTAACCTCGCCACTCGAGTCGCCGTCCGACCGGATAATCATCTGAGCGGATTGTCATCCGCACGACTGACAGTCCGATCGACCGACTTGAAAGGTAGAGATACTTCAATGTTTTCAAAATGCTACAATGAAAACTTCAAAAGTCAAGCCATCATACACAAACACATCCTTCTCAAAGGAAGAAACAATCCACTCGAATAGTCATTCGACCGAACTACCGTCCGACCGGATGACCATCCGAACGGATTGTCATCCGCACGACCGGACCGTCCGATCGGATTACCGTCCGACCGAACTACTGTCCGAGCCACTTACACCTTGCATCGTTTTACGCGTCACTTATCGTTATGCTATCAATCTGTTCAGGCTAACCTTACTCTCCAGCGCTCCCTTCAATCCATCCATCGCTGTGAGTATACTCGATCCCTTTTTGCTTTACGCACTTTTGGGTGTTACATACGTTACGAATATTCAAATCACAATAAACACACTACTCAATACTATTTGAACGCTAACCGTTAATGCATGTTATACGTGGCTTATGAATGCTTGTTTTTTTATGTTTACACATGGAATGCTGTCTACCTGCCTTAGCAACGATAGTACTATAGTTTGGACTCAGCACCTGTTCGCAGGGGTTGTTAAGGACAATTACTTGCATGGATTACAGTGGTAATCATGTATTGCGAACTGCCTCATGCAGTTAACCCGCAGTCATTGGTATCGATGGATCTATGTCGATAACTAACGTGCTTCATTTCACTATGTGTACGTGCTGGTTATGCGTAAACGAATTTCGAACTCTATATGCTATTATCAAACTTGTATGCTCACCTTTACATTATATGTATTGACTTTATTTTAACGTATGTGACAGGTGCTTAGGATGCACATCTGCTAGGAAATCGAGGCTAGAATAAGGCTCTAGAGGCCAACAAATAGTTGTCTATACAAATTAAATCAAGGGTCTCTAGAAGCAGATAAACAATTGCTCTATTTGGAAAATCTGAGTTGTCGGAATAGAACTATTTGCCTAGATTTTGTCTGTAATAATTTGTTTACCTTTTGAGACATGGTATGGGACATGTTATTTTAAATTGATTGGTAATGATAATTGTTATGGAAACTTCTGGACAATCTGTTTCGCTCAGTGCCATGCCACGATGTTTCCGCCATCGGTTGGGGTGTGACATAACCGTTAGACACAACCCAGCTCCCTATATTCGTGTTTTTCCCTCTCTCTCATCACACACATTCGGAAACCCTCCATCATACCAAAATTAGCTAGAAATCATGGAAGAATAAAACAAATTCGCCCTAAAATACAAGCGTATGTTGTTCTTTTTATTTGATTATTATGTTCTAGAACTCGAAATCTATCATCGGTGTGTTTTTTAAACGATTTTATTGTAGGTAAAAGATTCAAAAACATCGTTCATCGTAAGGTCGTATGTGGTGGGTGGTTTCTGAAGGTGGTGGTGATGGTTGTTTGCGGTGGTTTGGTGGTGGTGGGTGGTTTTCGGAGATGGTGGTGAGGGTTGGTGGTGGATGGGAGAAAGAGTATGATAGGGGTTGGCAACTTTAGGGTTTTAAGGGAGGGGGAGATGAAAAGTGAAGTTATTACTATTACAATTTTGCTCTCATGTAAAGCCCGTGACCTCATCTAACATTTAAAATAAACCTGGTTATTGTCAAATGACAGGTGGATCCTTGTCAATTTAAAAAGTAAAAGACATCCATATCAAACATAAAGGATGGAATATGTATTTTACCCAATTCCTATATCTATTAAAAACCATGGTCGATGGAGTCCACGGTTGGTAACTTCTCCAAATTTACCTATATATTAAATTTTGAACTAAATGAACCAGTGGCGAAGCTTTACCATGAAAACGGAGGGGTCGAAAACGTATATACCCAAAAATTTCTATAGAACCAGGGGGTCAAAAACGTATATACCCAAAAATTTCTATACGAAACTACATATATAACACTACTGAGCGAAAAGTTTGGGGGGTCGGGCGCCCCTCCCGGCCCCTCTTAAGCTACGCACTTGAAATGAACAGTAACAAAATATAATTAAAATAGAATTGAATGAATATATATATATATATATAGTAATAAAAATATAATTGAATGAATAGTAACATCACTAAGCGATGAGCAAATGGTACCGGTACCGGTATCAAATTTACCAAACTTTGTGTATTTTCGGTACCGGTTTGACACAGTATTCACCGGTTTTTACCCTAATAAAATAGAATTGAATGAATAGTAACATCAC
The DNA here is from genome assembly GCA_030545235.1 of Helianthus tuberosus. Lineage (NCBI taxonomy): Eukaryota > Viridiplantae > Streptophyta > Magnoliopsida > Asterales > Asteraceae > Helianthus > Helianthus tuberosus. Next base: position 206,087,699 of record CM060415.1, on the reverse strand, counting down.
TAAGGGATGAGCAAATGGTATCGAGTACCGGTACCAATATCAAATTTACAAAACCGGGTGTATTTTCGGTACCACTTCGGCACGGTATTCACCGGTTTTTACCCTTAAATACCGGTGCTGTATCAGTACCGACCGGTACCGAACCGTGCCGTACCAGGTATATTCGGTACCGGTACCCACTTTTGGGGATTTCGGTAACGGTATTTTCGGTACCGGTTGGTACCGAGCTCATCAAATCCTGTAGCAACGTAGCAATGCAAGTAATTGCACCGTTTAGATTACTTTTCATACACACAGTAAGTAAACTGTATTTCGTTTGAATGAGGTTTTATAGACACAACAACTTATTTTGCTTTATTTTTTGTCTTTTTCTATAATGAATGAACTGTAGCATGTAAAATTAACTTAGATATTTAAATTATTGATGAGCAAATCGTATCAAATCCTGTAATCAAATCGGTATCGTATCGGTACCAAATTTACTATACCAAATCATTTTCGGTACCAATTTGGTACCCACCTTTTGGCATTTTCAGAATCGTTACTTTCGGTTCGACAACGGTCTAGCACCATACCTGTATTTATTAATTTTTACCTTCAAATACCATATCGTATTGTACCGAGCATTTTCGGTGCTGGTACCTAATTTTGATGATTTTCCGGATAGGTACTTTCGGTGCCGTTACCGGTACCGAGCTCATCCATATTTTAACATGTTAACACCGTAATAACTGAACTGAAAACAACCGAATTTCCAACGTGTAGGACGTGTGGATCCTATTATTTTGATATTCGGTATCTGCTTGTCATTACTAAAACGCGTTTTGCAGTCATTGGGTCCCCGCCGCAACGCGCGGACGAAAAATCAACTAGTTCATATAATTTACACCTTCAACCAACATCACATCTTATCTTCTCCAAAACTTTCTTTTGTTTAAATTACTTTTACGACTGTACTTGAACTCTTCACTTTACACCGTAAAATGCAAGACATTATACTATTTTTATCTATATCTAACCACGTTAATATCACAAATATAACATAAGTAACAAAGTCAGAAAACATTATATCACGCACGGATACCACACTTTAGTATCAGACCACCCGTACTGGGCTTGGTCAGGCGTTTTTTAGAGCCAAACACGCCCCATCACGCCAAGCACCCCATCCCCGTGGGCGTGTTTGGGCGTTTTTTTGCAAAAAATGAGTTGAGGCGTTTTATATATCACACCGGAGAAGAAAATTGGTGACCAATGAGAGTTATCCCCTTTTCCTTTAGCCAATCAATTTTTTTCATGGTTTTTTAATTTATTTAATTCTTTACACCACTATTAACATAATGTCATCATCCTTACTACACCCATTTTAGAAAAAAACGTTCAATAATTCCTGTGTACTACCACATGACGGAAAACGCCCAAAAGTGGCGTCATTATTCACCCTTACCACTACGCATACGCATGGTCTCATGTAGCTGTGGCACTCGTTCAATTCACACAGGTTTTGTTACCCTTTTTCCTATTTCTTCCAGTCGACGACAGTCGACACATCTGTTAAATGGTGACGAAGAAGAAGAACATGAAGAAGGAACGGGCGATTACGAGCGACAATCTATTGGCGGAGCTTTTATTAACTCTCAAACCATCGCCTGATGTCACTATCGCTCCAAACCCTAGCGACGGAGATCCAGCAGTCAAGGTTTGTAGAAATAAACTAAAAAACAAATACATTAAACTCGTTTGTTACTATTTTGCCCTTGCTACTCCACCTAATTTACCCTAGCTGCTGGACTTCCATTTTTCATTTTTTCTTTGATTGATACGTTGAAGTTTGTTTCATTCACTCATTCGACATTTGCATTTGATTGATATCTTGTTTATACAATCGTTTAATTAAGTGTATTACCAGTTAAACACATTAAAAGTATGGAAAATGTGCGTGATCGATTAATATTTAATAGGCCTGTAACGAACCGGACGTTTTAGTGAACCGTTTGTGAACTGTGTGGCGGGAAGTACACATGTTTCGTTCGTTCATTTATGATCGTGAACGCCTGTTTATGTTTGTTCATTTATGTCCGTTTGTGTTTGTTCATTTATGTTCGTTTGTGTTTGTCTATGTTATTGAATTGTTCGTTTACAATGTCAAAATAAAGAACATAAACGCACAATAACATGTTTATTTTCTTAAAGAAGGAATATGAACAAGAAATTTTTCTGTTTAATTGTTCGTGTTAGGTTAAAGTTAAATGAACATGAACAATATGAACAAGAAAATCCATTTGTTTAACTGTTTGTGTTCGGTTAAAGTTAAATGAACTGACACAAACACGCCCCCGTTCGTGTTCGTTTAGTTTGTTAACATGCCTAAATGATTTAATACTATTAATAATATCTGAATTGAAATTTTGCAGGGTGTCGATTCCACAACTACGGTCTGCAATATATCAAAAAAAAGAAAGGTAATTATTCCTTTTAGTTATTGGGATGAAAATGACTTGCAGGGTTATAAATGTCTAACTGTTGATAATTCTCAGCTGGATGAGTTGAATCCCGCAACAGCCGACGCTAAATATTCTCCTGAATGTATGGTACGGAATAAGGATTGGTTAGACGATGCAGAGTTGTGTCGTGACATGTTTGATCATCTTTCGATGCCTGCTGAGGTGTTGGCTAACCAAGCAATGTCTGATGAGGATTTATCCTCTCGGGTTCGTTTGTTGTTGGTTAAACTCTCTCGTTTAACTCCAGAACTATTGAGCCGTTATGAACATAGCTTAAAAGTTGCTAAAAGAAAATCAAAGCGGGTCGAAAGGTACAAGCGGAAGGTAGCTGATAAGGACGCAGAGATTCGTCAGTTGAAGGAGGAAGTTGAGAGCTTGAAGAAGGATAAGAAGATAGCCAAAAAGGAGGATTTAAGTACCTCCAAAGTTAAGGAAATGATTCGTTTTTGTTTCGACGAGATTGCCGTCAAGCATCAAAAGGAAGTGTCTGTTTTGAAGACGTGTTTGCAAGATGTCCAAGCTCAATTAGAGCATAAGGATCGACTCCTTGTCGAAGGAGTTACCGAGTTAGATTCGGTGGAAGACTTGTTGGTGGCCGAGCGTGACCGTCATTCGGCTAAAGAGCAAGTGTGGATTGAAGAGACTCAGGCTTTGAATGAATCTCTTAGCTTTTTGAAGTATGTTGTGGATGGGTTGTTAGTGGATAGACAGATGTTGAAGGACGACCGGAAATGGCTGATCAGTGAGGGTTTTGCGCATGTTATTAACAAGGTTCATCGAAGTGACGAGTTCTTGAATCCTTGTAAAGATTTCACCACTTATGCTACGTTTACCGGGCTTCAACGTGGGCTTAAGTTAGGCTACCATTACTCTGCTCAGGGTGTTGCGATTGAAAAGTTGGATTTTTATCGCCCTAGAATTGAAGATAAGATGAAGGTGGCATGTAGGTGGTTGTGTGATCTTAGGCTTCCGTATGTGGAAACACTTTCGAGTATGGTGGATCAGCCCCTTGATGTTATTCGTGGTTTGGAGCCTGAAAGGCAGCTTGCTTGCAAGGTTTCTGATACCCGAGCTAGGAAGAAGATTCCCTGTGTGGATATTTTTGCCAGTCGTGTGGATGAGTATTTGAAACAACTGAAACAGGACACGTCGAAGTAGGTGTTTCTCCATAAATTTAGTTAGCGCTTTGTAGTTTCGTTGCGCATAAGGTGTTTATGTTTGGAACTATCTTGTGGCTAGCATTTAGTTCTCTATACTGTAATTGACAAAAGTACTTAGCATGGGATTTGAAGTGTTGAAAGCATTTCATATAAATTAAGTGAAAGAAAACATCACATGCTTGTCTTTATTCCGGTTTCTGAAGTTATATTAAAGTGGATAATCGGCAGGGGTTTTTTTCATGAGTCAAAGATTACGTTTATATTGTTAATAGCAGTGGCACCTCCTCACGCCCCGCTTGCGGTATGCTCATATAATGTATATATGCGTGGGCGCTCGGGGGGCAAAAGTGAAAGTGCACTAATTTTAACGTTATTTTACTAATTTCGTGAAAATAACGTTAAAAGAGGGGGACGGTTAATCATGCATCATGTGGTGGCGTTGATAGCCAAAAGACAAGGGGGTGCATGCACTAATCGGCGTTTGTCTCAATTGCTGAGTGTTATGTGCCTTATGTCCAAGGCTTGATGCAAAACCACAATCGAGCCGGGGGTCTCATTGGAAGCAGCCTCTCTATTCCTACGGGGTAGAGGTAAGGCTGTCTACATCTCACCCTCCTCAGACCCTACCTTAGCTTTGCTATTGGTGGGATATACTGAGTATGATGATGATGATGATGATGAGCAGTGGCACCTCCTCATTCATCGTGGCTTTTTTATTTAACTTTTAAACCTTCGACTTCGCTAATATACGTGTTTAGCCCTCTGTTTTGAAAAAAAAAAGATTTCTTTTTATTGGTTAACTTTGTTTATTCCCACTACTTTTATTCCTTTTAGTAATTGATTGTGATTTTTTTATTTTACTTTTGAACCTTTAACTTCGGTAATATACATGTTTAGCCTATCAGTTTTTAAAAAAGCTTTCTTTTTATTTGTTAACTGGTAGTAGTGTACATGTTTAGTCCCTCTATTTTTATCCCTTTTAGAATTTCATCTTTTAGTCTTTTCCCCTTGCTATCGTTACAAACCAACCCAGGGGTATAGTGACCATTTGCTATTGATGAACCAACGCGAACGGGTTTTCTTGTTCAGATTTGTTCGTTAAGAAAATGAACATGCTAATGTTCATTTAGTCCGTTCATTAATAGTGTGAACAAACAGTTCATGAACATATCAGAACACAAATGACCACAAATAAACATAAATGAACTAACATAAGCAGACATTCACAAACGAGACATGCGTTTATGTTCGTTCGTTTAATTAAATGAACAAAACTTTTTGATCATGTTCGCTCGTTCATTCAATTAAGAAACATAAACGAACTTCTAGCTGAACAATTCAGAATGTGTTCAGCTGATAACACATTCTTCACAGCCCCTAATTTAAAAAGAATAAAATTAAATAAATGATATACATACTTTGTTTTGAGCATAAATTTTCTCATATACATGTTCAATCCTACTTTTAGGCCCAAAATAATTAACATTTTCCATACTTTGAATGTGTTGAGCTGATAACACATTTAATTAAACGATCGCAGAGTAAATGCAGAAAGAATGAAAAGCAAAATAACGGATCAATCAAAGAAAAAAGGGTATTGGATTTTAATAATCCCAAGTTTCACTAATTGGCCGGTAATAATCCCAACTTCAAAAATTGCCTACAACAGTCCCAACTTGTAAGATTTTGGCCACCAATGATCCTTGACTAACTGGGTTATAACCTTGTTGGGCTGGTGACCTGCAACTTATTCCGGCGACCCGTTTTACCCCTGAAACCACCAAACGAGACCACCACCAATCATCTCCGACCTCCTGTAATCTTCTCCGCTTCTCAAAAGTTTAAAATTTCCACCATCTACGCAACTCCGGTGACCTGCAACTTATTCCGACGACCTTCTTTACCCCTGAAACCACCAAAGGAGACCACCACTTGTCATCTCCAACCTCTAGTAACCTTCTCCGCCGCTCAAAACTTCAAAAAACTAACTGGGTTATAACCCAGTTAGACAAGGATCATTGGTGGCCAAAATCTTACAAGTTGGGACTGTTGTAGGCAATTTTTGAAGTTGAGATTATTACCGGCCAATTAGTGAAACTTGGGATTATTAAAATCCAATACCCCAAGAAAAAATGAAAATGGTAAAGAACTAAAGATACAAACCTTGACTGACGGAACGTTAGGGTTTAAAGCCACAATGATGTCAGCCGTTGGTATGTAAAATATTTTAAAAAATAACATTATACATATTATATTTTAACTAGAATTAAGCACCCCCCGCGTTGCGGCGGGGCCTAAAACTATGTCAAATAACATCAATGTCACACCGTTGGTAGCGACCACCAACACTGAAGTTGTGGCGTGTTAATGCGAAGAAATAAGACTGAAACATATAATATAAAAAAAAATAACTATGTAGATTTAGGACACACGCGTTGCTACGAACTTGTTAAATGGAAAAAATAGACGTAAAAACGTTGAACCACACACGCATGTTGCGCCTTGTTAACTCGTAAAATAATGTAGAAAAGAATAACTAAGTCAATGTAGGATCCGCCCGTTGCGGCGAAGTTGCCAAAGGGGGAAAATAGACACGTTGCGACATACCAGTCAAATGTGAAAAAATAGACGAAAAACGTTGAACCACAGAAGCACGTTGCAACGTAATAACTCGCAAAATTTAGAACGAAACGTAAAACGGAAAACTTGTGAAAGATAAAAAGTATGGGGGGACCAAAGTTGTAAATAAAAAAGTTTTTGGTTAAATTATAAAAGATGAAAAGTTTTGGGTTGAAAGTAAACAAATTAAAAGTGTTCAAATATAAAAGATAAAAACTTTTGGGTTAAAAGTGAAAAATCATAAATTTTTTTAAAATTTTTTTGAAAACCCCCTTATGCTTAGGGTACAACAACACAATGCAACAATATGTTGCTAATTTATATTATGGAAATATGCCTTTCGGTATTTAAATTCTTAGAAAAATATAAATAATACACAAGCATACATGCACACACATAGCCGCCTTGATCATATGTCCGTGTTCGTTCATTTAAATTTAACCGAACACGAACAACTAAACGTTCAAATTTTCTGGTTCATATTCGTTTGTTAAGAAAATGAACATGTTCTTGTTCGTTTATGTTTGTTTTTTTAACATTGTAAACGACAATTCAAGAACACAGATAAACACAAACAAACACGTGTTCATGTTCCTTCATTTAATTAAATAAATGAAACTTTTTTGTCAATGTCAACATAATCCAGCTTCCCGCCACACAGTTCACAAACGGTTCACTAAAACGTCCAGTTCATGTTTACTGGCCAATTTATCAATCATGTTTCCATACTTTTAATGTGTTTAACAGATTATACATTTAATCAAAAGGATTGCGTAAACAAAATATTATTAATCAAATTTAAATGTATATGTTGGTATCGGATCAAATGGTTTCAAACTTAATACATGCAACAGCATCTGAAACGGATCCAGCTCACCTACAATTACACAAAAGCGGAAGATTTAACTAGGGCTACAAATGAACCAAACGAGATTATATGTTCGTGTTAGTTCGTTAAGAAAATGAACGTGTTCGTTTGTTAATTTTAGAAAAACGAACGCAAACGAACGTTCATGAACATTAATGGAAACAAACAAACACAAGAGTTGATGAACAGAATATAGAATTTGTCGGAATTTTGAAGTATTTAAATAAAATATAAAAACTAAAAACATTATTGAGCTATCGAACACAAACGAACACATTACCGAACGTTCACGGACATAAATGAACAAACGGTATTCTTGTTAGTGTTCGTTCATTTATTAAACAAACTTCCCGCCGAACGGTTCACGAACTGTTCGCTGAACCTTCAGTTCATTTGCTGCCCTAGGCTTAACAAATCATTCCATAACAATAACAGAAACACGCAGAAAATAAAAATAACTTTTACATACCTCCAGGAAGAACCTCGGGACTTTTTCGGTCATCCTCCAACAACATCCGATTATCATCCAACAACCTCTGACTCTCTGCCAGCAACTCATCCACGGGGCGAATAGATTCATTCAAGTCCGAGACTGTTCAACCCACACTTGCTCGTGTTAATTTTAGAAAAACGAACGCAAACGATCGTTCATGAACATTAATGGAAACAAACAAACACAAACAAGAGTTGATGAACAGAATATAGAATATATAATACACCGATACTTATTAAATATTTAATTTGTCGGAATTTTGAAGTATTTAAATAAAATATAAAAACTAAAAACACTAATGACCTATCGAACACAAACGAACACATTACCGAACGTTAAGGGACATAAATGAACAAACAAAATTTCTTGTTCGTGTTCGTTCATTTATTAAACAAACTTCCCGCCAAACGGTTCACGAACTATTCGCTGAACCTTCGGTTCATTTGCAGCCCTAGACTTAACAAATCATTCCATAACAATAACAGAAACGCAAAAAATAAAAATATCTTTTACATACCTCCAGGAAGAAACTCGGAACTTTTTCGGCCATCCTCCAACAACATCTGATTATCCTCCAACAACCTCTGATTCTCCGCTTGCAACTCATTCACGCGGCGAATAGATTCATTCAAGTCCGAGACTATTCAACCCACACTTGCTCGTGTTAATTTTAGAAAAACGAACGCTCATGAACATTAATGGAAACAAACAAACACAAACAAGAGTTCATTCCATAACAATAACAGAAACGCAAAAAAGAAAAATATCTTTTACATACCTCCGGGAAGAAACTCGGGACTTTTTTGGTCATCCTCCAACCTCCAATTATCTGCTAGCAACTCTTCCATGCGAGATTGCAGAGAGCGAATAGATTCATTCAAAGTCCGAGACTCTTCAACCCAAACTTGCTCTTTAGCCGAATGGCAGTTGAGTTCAGCCACCAACGAATCTAGCTCAGTAACCCCTTCGACAAGCAGCCGATCCTTATACTCCAATTGAGCTTGGAGATCTTGCAAACACATCTTCAAAACAGACACTTCCTTTTGATGCTCAACGCTAACCTCGTCCAAACAACAATGAATCACTTCCTTAACTTCGGAGTCCTTTTTGGTCATCTTTTTATACTTCTTCAAGTTGTTAACTTCCTCTTTCAAACGAAGAATCTCCTCGTCCTTATCAGCTAGCTTCCGTTTGTACCTTTCGACCCGCTTTGATTTTCTTTGAGCGACTTTTGAGCTACGCTCAAAACGACTCAATAGTTCCGGAGTTAAACAAGCGAGTTTAACCAACAGACTAATCTCATCCGACATTGCTCGATGAGCCAATACCTCACCCAGCGTGGAAAGATGATCCAAAACGTTACGACACAATTCCGCATCTTCTAACAAGTGAGGGGAATACTTGCTGTTCGTCGTAGCAGGATTCAACTCGTCCAGCTGAGAATTATCAACAACAAATAGAGTAATAGACATTTTTAAACCTGCAAGTCATTTTTTCCCAATAACTTAAAATAAATAATTACCTTTCTTTTTCTTGATATACTGCAGATACAAGTGGTGGCACCTACAGCCTGCAAAAGTTCATTTCAGACATCAGCAACTGTATTTAATCAATAGGCCTGTAAAAAAATCGAACACGAACAATAAAACAAACGGGTTTTCTTGTTCATATTTGTTCGTTAAGAAAATGAACACGCTTGTGTTCGTTTATGTCCATTGACTCCGTTCGTTAACATTGAAACGAACAGTTTATGAACATAGATGAACCACAAATGACCACAAACAGTGCTAGGGCTGCAAACGAACCGAACGAACACGAACAAGACCTTGTTCGTGTTCATTTTTCAAGAAATATATGTATTCACGAACTGTTCATGAAACTTACCGAACAAGATTTTATGTCTGTGTTCGTTTGTTAAGGGAATTAACTTGTTCGTATTCATTTGAGTTGTGTTTGTTTGTTAATCTTAGGCAACAAACGAAAACGAACGTTGATGAACCCAAATGAGCACAAACTAATGTTCAAGAACACAAATGGAAACAAACGAACACAAACAAGCGTTCATGAACATAATATATAATACACTTGACACTTATTAAACATAATTTTGAAATATTTAAATAAAATATAAAAACTAAAAACACTTATGAACTATCGAACACAAACGAACACCTTACTAAACGTTCACGAACATAAATGAACGAACGCGACCTCTATTCATGTTCGTTCACTTAACTAAAAGAACAAAATTTCTTGTTCGTGTCTGTTGTTTGTCTAATAAACGAACTTCCCGCCAAACGGTTCACGAACACTTAATGTTTGGTTCGTTTGCAGCAGTAACAAACACATATGAGCAGACGTTCACGAACGAAACATGTGTTCATGTTCGTTCATTCATTCATTCAATCAACAAACATAAACGGACTTTCCGCCCAATAGTTCATTCATACACATTTAATTAAACGATCGCAGAAACAAAAAATGAATCAAAGTAAATGCAGAAACAATGAAAAGCAAAATAACGGATCAATCAAAGAAAAAATGAAAATGATGAGATACAAACCTTGACTGACGGATCGTTAGGGTTTGGAGCGAGAGTGACGTCAGCCGAGGGTTTGGAGCGAGACTTAGAATCCCCTCGTCGAACCGGCGTAGAAGATGAAGAAGATGGTTTGAGACTTAACAGAAGCTCTGCCGTCTGATTGTCCCTCGTAATCGCCTCAGATACTGCTCGTTTCTTCTTCATTTTTAGCTGATTTTTTTTTCGTTTTCTTCTTCTTCGTCACGCTTTACAGATGAAATGGAGATATGCAAGTAGCAACAGGACCCAAAGTTGGGTTTGTTCGTTAACTAGAGTTATGCGCCGCCCGAGTTGCGGGGCGCTAAACCGAGTATTTCTTAGTTTAATAACATGTACGTCTTTATGTCGGTTAGTTATACATGCTACTTATAACACGATATCAAAGATACATCAAGTTAACAAATTAAAGAAAAACAGTACCATAGTTATGATAAAAAATAACTAAGACGATGACAAGCGTGTAATATAGAGTTGGGGGCAAAACAATAATTTGTCAAGACCAATTAGCGAGTGCTAGGCAGCTGTTTGGCATGAATAAAATCAAAATTGAGTCAACCAAATAAAATAAAACACTACCTTGGTTTTGCCAAAAAAAAAAAAACGATGGCAAGATTGCAATTTTTAGCTGAGGTAAAATCGTAATTTTAAAATTGAGGTAAAATAATATTTTGAAGTGAGGGCAAAACCATTTTTTTATTTTGAATTCGGGGCAAAATCGAAATATTTTAACTGCGGGCAAAATCGTAATTTTTAGCTGGGGGAAAATCGTAATTTTAAACTGGGAACCAAATCATAATTTGGCAGGACTTTAGCTGAGGGCAAAACCATAATTTTATTTTGAACTGGGGGCAAAATTGTATTTTTTTACTGAGGGCAAAATCGTAAATTTAAGCAGGGGGCAAAAGCAAAATTTTATTTTGAACCGGGGATAAAATCATAATTTTACACTTGGAATAAAATTGTAATTTGACATGACCTATAAATAACTATTATATGAAAAAAGGAAAAAAAAAAAACACCAAAGTGGCCGCCACTTTTGGCCAACCACCAAAGAGAACTATTCCCGCCGCCCACTTTCATCTTTCATTTGTATGTATTGGAAATAAATAAATGGTTTATGAACAGTTATCGAACAAGATTTGATGTTTGTGTTCATTAATTAAGGAAATGATTGTATTCATGACGGGTTCACGAACACAAACAAATTTGGTGAACGCGACGAAGGATAAAGGTGGATGGCCTAGAGAGTAGTACTGGAACTTGAATCCCTTATTGTGGAATGGAGGTCGATCGTTTTCGTCGATGTAAATAATGAGAAAAATAAAGGGAAATCGTGCATAAACAAGATGAAATAAGGTTTCCTAGTTTAATTGTTAGGGTAATAAAATAAACAAAAATTTAATAATATAAAACAAGGGTGATGTCAAGAAAAAAGGTTCGAGACCCGGTTCGAAGCCGAGGGGACGTGGCTCGCAAACTAGGTGAGGCGGTTCGAGTGCACCATTTCAACCCTCGCTCGGTTATTCAACACACTCTCAACCTCCACTTCAAGCTTCACAACTGAGTTTTTACAACATCCAACACCAACCTAATACCCACACGTCCAACAATGGTTGCACCTGGCCTGTACGAATATTCCATGGAAGCGCAAAACTCATTCGACACGTTTGCATATATGAGCCCACCAATCGGGATATGGAGACGTTGATTAAGCCACACGACAATGCTTACCCGAAATGTTGCCGTTTATTCTAGCCCGAAAATGCGAGATCACGAAAAAAATATAATTGGTCATGCAATTTCTAATTTTTAGTTTTATCATTTAGGTTTTTATTTTAATTCAATGTAATGTCTTTTTTATTTTAATTTAATGTAATGCATTTTTTTATTATAACATTTCCACAAACAGATGGCGCACAATAACCATTACCCTCAAAAACAAATGCGTACATGATAAATTATATCTTCTTCATCACCTGCCAATTCAACATGCATGTCAGTATATCAAACCTATATGAATATGTACATCTATACAATCAGTGGCGAAGCTTGATATTTACAACGGGGGGTCGAAAACGTATATACCAAAAAATTTCTATAGAACCGGGGGTCGAAAACATATATACCTAAAAATTTCTATACAGAAGCTACATACATAACACTGCTGAGCGAAAAGTTCGGGGGGTCGGGCGCCCCTACCCCTTTTAACCTGCGCCCTTGTATATAATATACGAAAAAAACAAATCACAAAAAAATCAGATCCAAATGATACCCACTAACATAGCAGCAGAAACATCAAAGTCCACAAAACTACACCTTAATCCTAAATAACTTTTGTTCATCGTCGGCCCCCATCACCGTCTTATGATTTCCTGGTATATGAAAGTGTCATCTGAACGTGCCGGAAGGGGTCGTCGCCGGAGCTTCGTCGTCCATCGCCTTTTTTCTCTACGTTTCTAATCTTTGTCTCTAAAGTGTTGTATAAAGTTTTGAGTAAAATGTGACTTTCATCTCTTTGACTGGTATGCCTCACTTGTACCCTGTCATGCCTCACTTGTACTCTCGTGCACCAAAACCTTTTAAATTAAGAGGTCTAATGATCTGATGCCACCACCATTTTATACATTGAATGGTCCAATAATATGACGCCACCACCTACTTCTACTATTCATTTCCTTTGCTTATTAACACACACATTAACATTAATAATAATAATAATAATAACTAATTAACACATAGTAATAATAATAATGTAATTTTATTTCGTTTAAATAATGTTTTAATTATAAATGTATAATTTTAAGAAAAAAATGGACTCCTCACGTGAAAACACCTGTTATGTTTAAGTGCCAAATGAAGAGTGGAGAGGGAAGCTCACATGACATGAGGCCATTGGTTAGGTGGAGACTTTACCAGTCCCCATGTGCGGAGCACCCCTTATCAGTGTCGTAAAAACCGCAACTAGTCGGCAATTAATCGCTAGTCGGCTAGTAACTAAGTATTTTTTTGTTAATCAGTCCATTAATTGATAGTTTGGCCTAGTTGAACCTAATCGGCCCTAGTCGTCTGGCCAAAAATCGGCGATTCCGACCAGATTCCGACAAAAAACCTGTATATTCCTGCCAAAATGTCACACCCCGATATTTCCACGTTTGACCGGTGGGCCCGGTGGGGGTATCGTGACGTGGTTGGCAACATTACAGTCAAACAACACAATATTTACTATGCACAGCGGAAGCAAATGAAAGGTATATTTCAACCGAATATAATATTGTAATATCAAGTATCACAACAGTCGAAAGTTTATCCACAGGTGGAACGAAATAAAATGGAAACAGTAATTCAACAGACTTTAGGCATCTTAAGCTTGCGAGAATCTTATTGATGCTAAGGAGAAATCCAGCCTATTACGAGTAGTACCTGCATTTAATCTTTTTGGAAAAATACGTCAGTTTACACTGGTAAATACAATTAACCGACTCATTTTAAAAATGATTAAAAATTGATTTGGATGCACATGGCACAAACATTTTATAACTTGGGATAATTATTTAAATATATAAACTTGTAAAAGGATTACATGTTCCTTATGCGTTCAGTATCCGGGTTCGTGCTGGGTTAAAGATCAATAGACACACCACATAATTTATTTATGCACTGACGAGTGTACGCCTATACTCCGCGCTTAGGTCGTGACCATTTCGTAAAATGATTCCAAGGATATCCGGGACATGGTCCTTAACCCCCCAAAGGCGTTTAAGCAAACAAAACATATTTAAACGGGTCATCTCGATAATACTTAACCACCAATCGATTAAGGTCGAATGTCCGACCAAGCGGTATTTTATATACCGTACCCCAAGCCCGTATAAGTGAAAATAACTTAAAAGTATTTACCTTTGCAAGTATAATTCACAATTAGTAAATGCGGGTAGCTTTTACTGGTTCTCCTATTCTGGAACAAAGGTTTATAATAACCTATTAGAATCCTAACGATCTTTAGTTAAGCTTAAGCATAGACCGGTTAGTTTTAAAGAAAGATACGATTCGTACGCACGATTAAGCGAAGACCGGAATAGAATGTGATTTAGACCCGAAAAGTTTGAAGACTTGTCTTATATGGGTAATCTAAACACATTCTGGATTTTGAGATAAAAACGATAAGGTTTGACCCGTTTCGGCTAATCTATGCAAACTAGTTACATAAACCGAACCGAACGCGCAAGAGGCGTAACATGTAACCATAAGAGCCATATACAGGTTTCCTAAGTTAATATGCCTCAAATGTGTTGTGACATCAGTAAGATATCTTTTATTATGCCCGAAACGAATTTAAACACACATTATGCCCCGTAGGGGCATTTTGGTCATTTACAAGGTTATAAAAGAGTTTAAGTATTAACCTGAGTTACAGGTCTGATGTAATCAGCAAAAATACTTAATTTGATAAGTTATAATAGTAGGGTATTGCATATATGTGAAAATTATCAATTATAACCAAACTATGCACCGTATGGGCATTTTGGTAATTTCACATAAGCCGAAAAGCTCAAAACTGAAGTCTGAGTTAAACAACTTTTACTTACTGTTAAAATATTATAATTTACCTAAAATATCAGTAGGTATCAACTCTTGTATGTTTAAAATAGTTTTAGTACATACTATGCGTTAAAAACGCTTAAAAAGGCGATTAGAAGCCATTTCCGGGTTCTATAAATAAAGCTGATATTTTTATTATTCCAGAAGGTCTAAAATAATTTATTTATCATATAAAATCAATAGCAAAAGGTTTGGGGTCAAATAGATATGTAAAACTCATTTTATAGCCCGAAAGGGCAAAACCGACAATTACCGGATCAAGCTTATAACTCTAAGTTATGCTCAGCCTAAAATTAATTAAAAATCTTCAAAAATCCCAAAATATTATATTACATCAGTGGGTTAAAAGTTTGATATCAAAAAGTAGGTTTAAATAGGCTATATGCTAATTATGCCGTTTAATCGCTAAAAAGCTTTCTAATTACGCTAATGAGCATAACTCTCAATCTACACCTCCAACTGATGTCAAATTTTGGTTGCAAGTTTATAAATCAGTAACTAAGGTTTCCACTCTTTTACATTTTCAAAAATCACGTTTTATGGTGAAAAAGGCATAATAGTCAACATATGGGCAATTAACGGAATCATGCATATTAATTGGATAACTATTGAACCAAGGTGTATAATCATAGAGGGTTATACTAGCATGTAACCTAGTCCAATTAAAGCTCTAAGGAATTTCTTAAAACATGCTTAAATGGGTCAGAACTGAAAGTCAAAGCAAAAGTCAAATTATGCGACTTTCGGTTCCGAACCGGGTCTCTACTGAAAATTGTCGGGTTGAACATGTTTAGACATGTTCTTACACTAATTACCAAGTTATATTAATGATCAAACAGGTTGTATGGGTTCTACATTGCTAATTATGCATAAATTGGAAAATAAGCATTTTGTTGACTTTTTAATAACAAGTTTGACCCGACATTTGACCTAGTTAGAGTGGGAATCAGAGGGTGCCCTTTTAAGGGTTTATTGCCCACATAATTACCAACTTATAACTACTTTCAATTCGACTAATCACTGGACCATTAGTGATTAATCGTGAAGTTAACCGTTAATTATGACGGTTTGACTTTTAAGCTAAAACTAAGCAAAAACTCAACTAAGAAAGGTTAAGCATACTTACTGAAGTCCTATGCACGATTAGGAAGGCTTAAGGTCTGCTCTTGAACTCCCAAAAGCTCCAGAAATGCAGAAGAAAAGTGTGATCACAATGGTTGCAACAAGAGGCCTTTTATAGTGTTCTTGATCTCATAGATCATTGACACACAAGCCTAGCAATGGCCATGGATCATCCACAGATGTCTCCTAGGTCTAAAAGTAATGTAGGGGTCGTCCAAAGATGTGAAAAATCGTTTATAGGTCGGTTATTGCGTTTAAACAGCTAACAGTCGGATTTTTAGTCGCTGGGCCACCCTTACGGACCGTAAGGGGCTGTCTTACGGACCGTAAGGGGCTGTCTTACGGTCCGTAAGACCTTGATCAGAAGCAAAAAATCTTGATCTTTCGGGTTTCGAAGGGGCAACTAGTGTGTTTTGAATTTGGGACATGATTTAACAGTATGGGCCTTTTATTATGGGTCTTGAACAGTTATGTACCCTACCATTTCGCCATGTTTCCTTGAATTCTTTTGAAAGTGCCGTTAATGAAGGTTTACCGTGCTTTTCTTCGTAGGAGTCCACCATTGCAATTATGAATCAGTTATTGCTAGAAATCACCGGATTGATATATATATACCAGATGTTTATTAATCTTGGGATTCGTAATGAGGTCGTTCAGAGGTGTAAAATTAACATGACAACACTTTTAAATCCTGTCGTACATCTTTAATTATATCCGGGTTTATATCACTTTTGTCTTACATGTCACACCCCAACCGATGGCGGAATCATCGGGGCATGGCACTGAGCGAAACAGATTGTCCAGAAGTTTCCATAACAACTATCATTACCATTTAATTAAAGCAATACGTCCCATACCGTATCATAATTAGTCAAACAAGTTATTACAGATAACATCAAAACAAATACTCTGTTCCGACAACTCAGATTTAAATAAGTAGCAATTGTTTATCTGCTTCTAGAGACCCCTAATACGTTATCTACAGACAACTATTTGTTGGGCTCTAACGCTTTATTCTAGCTTCCATTCCCTACCACACATGCATCCTAAGCACCTGTCACATACGTTAAAATAAAGTCAATACATAAAATGTAAAGGTGAGCATACAAGTTTAATAATAGCATATAGAGTTCGAATTCGTTTACGCATAACCAGCACGTACACATAGTGAAATGAAGCACGTTAGTTATCGACATAGATCCATCGATACCAATGACTGCGGGTTGACTGCCCGAGGCAGTTCGCAATACATGATTACCACCGTAATCCATGCAAGTAAAAGATCCTTAACAACCCCCGTGTGAACGGGTGCTGAGTCCAAACTATAGTACTATCGTTGCTAAGGCAGGTAGACAGCATTCCATGTGTAAACATAACAAACAAGCATTCATAAGCCGCGTATAACATGCATAAATGGTTTAGCGTTAAAATAGCTTGAGTAGTGTGATTGTTGTAGTTTGAATATTCGTAACGTATGTAACACCCAAAAGTGCTAAAGCAAAAAGGGTTCGAGTATACTCACAGCGATTGTGGATTGAAGGGAGCGCTTTTCAGCGAGTACGGTTAGCCTGAATAGATTCGATAACATAAGGATAAGTGGCACGCAAAACAGTACAAAGTGCGAGGGGTTAGGATGGCTGATCGTGCGGGACAGCTATCCGTGAGAGGAAGTCATCCATGCGTGTGAACTATCCGTACGGATGGTAATCCGTGCGGATGGCGACCCATCCGGATAAACTATCCGTGCGTGTGAGCCGTCCGTGCGGATTAGTCGCGCGTGCGGATTGCTTATCCGTACGGACAAGTTATTCGTGCGGATAAACGTTCAAGTGGATTGTTTCTTCCTAAGGATGTGTTTGTGTATGATGGCTTGTGCTTTGGAGTTTTTGTTGTAGCATTTAGAAAACATTTAAGTGTTTCTACCTTTCAAGCCGGTCGCGCGGACAGCAATCCGTCCGGATGGTAGTCCGTGCGGACAATGGTAATCCGTGCGGACAATCTGTGCACGCGGGCAGAGACCATCCGTCCGGATAGCCTGTCCGTGCGGACGACTTGGCCGTGCGGATGAACACTGTTTGAATTTATTTTAAGGCCTTAGTATCTCATGATCCGAAGAGTAATCCATTCAGAGGTCGTCCGTCCGGATTGCTCATTCATCGATACTCAAACCTTGTTTGGAAAGTGGGTCCCAAGGGTAGCTCGTCCGGGTGACTGCCCGTCCGTATAGCCTGTCCGTGCGCACAGCTTGTCCGCGCGGACAGTCTCTGGTCTGATTGTTCCGTTCGTCTACTCTTGGTTTCTGTTGTCGTTCATCGAGACGTTCTGATTTCGTGGTAACCACTTGGAATCGTATTCTTACTCGCATGACTAAGCCGGCCAGGAACCACCCTGACTCGACATGTCGGCGACTCAGAACGGTCATTCTGGTTGACCCCGAAATCAGGTGTCTTGCGGTAGAACTCCAGATCTGGACTAGTGCATCACTATTATCGAGTAGAGACTAGAACCGATCAGATTCGTACCGATCTTAAGGGTAAAAGAAGAAGAGAACTTAGGTTTATTTCTTTCAACTCTTTTATCCTTAGAAAAGTTTAGATCTAGGTGAAGTTGTTGTGAAATCTTGTGGAAATCGTTCAGATCTGAGTTACTCTTGGTGGAATGAAGTCAAGCTTGAAGTTCATAAGAACTTCATGATGACGTCACCCGAGAATACCTCAAATCTGGATGATTTCGTGGCTGGAAGTTGAGTTTTGAAAGATGGAAAGGTGTAGAATTGTGTAGTGATCAAGAATGTACAAGAATTAGTGCAAGATCTTACCTGGATTGAGAGAAATCTGAGAAAAGGTGAAGAATGCGTGTGGTTCGGACGTCACTTGCCAAAAGTGGAAAAGTTGGAGAGTGACCCGTGTATTTATAGGATGCCAAAAAGGGAAAGGGTGAGCCGTGCGGATGGCACGCACCCGGATAGGCTATCCGTGCGGATTGGTCATCCGTGCGGACTGGTCATCCGTGCGGACTGGCAATCCGTGCGGATAGGCAATCCGTGCGGATTGACCATCCGTGCGGATGTCGCCTGTTTTGGGTGTTCGGTGCGATGACGCTTCGGCTTCGATTTTTCGAGCGATTTGATAGGGTTTCCTAGTCAAATTACTTTCAGCCCCAACTACTTCTTATATGGTTCGACTCGGAATTCGGGTTCGGGTTCGTTTACATTCGAGTTAGACTTCGAGTTCGATTGAGTTCGCTTGATTATCACAACATAACGTAAAATAAACATGCACAGGTAACACGTAAGGCACACACACACGTATAAACAACAAGTAAAATACACAGTTCGAGTTACGATTCGATGTCGATTTGATTAGCATAGCTTGATTAACTTTATCGCATTGTTACTTCCTATCATTCACAGTCGCGTGTCGATTGAAATACGATTAACATGATTCGATTATTGTAATGAACGACACTTACTCCACATAACATAAATAAAATAAAAACATTTCTACGAGTCAAGTCGCGCGAAATCGATCGTTGACTTTGACCTTGACTTTGACTTTCACTTGTGAAAACACGGGGTGTTACATTACATGACACGTGTCGTTATTTCATTGAACACGAATTTTCGAGGTGTTACATCCTCACCCCCTTAAAAGAAATCTCGACCTCGAGATTTACTGAAATAAATGAGGGTATTTTTCTTTCATTGTGGACTCAACCTCCCACGTGTACTCGGGACCTCTACGGGCATCCCAGTTTACCTTTACAATAGGCACTTGCTTCCTTCGAAGCTTCTTAACCTGTCGATCCTCAATCGACAATGGTTTTTCCACAAATTTCAAGCTCTCATCTATATGCACATCCGTATGTGGTGTGACTAGCGATTTGTCAGCTAGGCATTTCTTCAGATTGCAGACGTGGAATACGTTATGAATACTACTGAGCTCTTCAGGTAAGTTTAACTTGTAAGCCACTGACCCAACACATTCGATAATCTCGAATGGTCCTATATACCTCGGGCTTAACTTACCTTTCTTACCAAACCGCATCACTCCTTTCCAGGGCGATACTTCAAGCAAAACTTTATCGCCCACCTCAAACTTTAAAGGTTTACGCTTTGGATCTGCGTAGCTTTTCTGCCTATCCCTGGCAGCTTTCAAGCGGTCACGAATCTGGACAATCTTGTCCGTCGTTTCAAAGACTATTTCCGGTCCTGATAATTGAACTTCTCCTACTTCCGCCCAACAAACGGGCGTTCTGCACTTTCTACCGTATAAGGCCTCGAAAGGCGCAGCCTTTATGCTGGTGTGGTAGCTATTGTTATACGAGAACTCAATTAATGGCAGGTGGTTATCCCAACTACCACCTAAATCAATCACGCATGCACGCAACATGTCTTCCAACGTTTGGATTGTACGCTCACTCTGTCCGTCCGTCTGAGGATGGTAAGCCGTACTGAAATTTAAGCGTGTGCCCAAAGATTGTTGGAAACTTTTCCAAAAGTGGGATGTGTATCTACTATCTCTGTCAGAGATAATAGACACAGGTATGCCATGTAAAGCTACAATCTTATCTACGTACAGTTGGGCTAACATGTCGGAGCTGCAGGTCTCCTTAATAGGTAGGAAATGTGCTGACTTAGTCAGTCTGTCTACGATCACCCATATGGTATCATTTCTTTTCCTTGTCTTAGGTAACTTGGTGATAAAATCCATAGTTACCATTTCCCACTTCCAAGTGGGAAGTTCAGGCTGTTGTAGCAAACCTGACGACTTTTGATGTTCTGCTTTGACTTGCGCACACGTCAAGCATTTAGCTACATAGGTAGCTACAGACTTCTTCAAGCCTATCCACCAATAGTTTGCCCTTAGATCCTGGTACATCTTATCAGCTCCAGGATGAACGAAATATTTAGAACTATGGGCTTCCTGAATCCCGAAGTCCTCCATAAATTGGAACCCATATTCGTCCATTCAATCTCAGAATTCCGTCATTGCCCTGAGATAATTGTTCTTCGGTTACTCTAAGCTTTTCATTAGGATAGTTAGCTTCCAACACAGCTTCCTTCTGTGCAGCTAACAACCTTTCGTTCAAACTGTTCTTTATCTCAATGCTCTTAGCATTGATTTTGATGGGTTTGACCCTTTCCTTTCTGCTCAAAGCATCGGCGACTACATTCGCCTTGCCAGGATGGTATTTTATTTCACAATCGTAATCATTCAATGTCTCCATCCATCGGCGCTGCCTCATGTTCAAATCCTTCTGGTTAAAGAGGTGCTGGAGGCTCTTGTGATCAGAATAGATCACACACTTGATACCATACAAATAATGCCTCCACAGTTTTAGTGCAAATACAACGGCACCCAACTCCAAGTCATGGGTGGTGTAATTCCTCTCGTGCACTTTCAACTGTTGTGAAGCATAGGCAATAACTTTGCCTTTCTGCATAAGCACACATCCCATCCCGGTGTGTGATGCATCACAATATACCACAAACTCTTCTATTCCATCAGGCAATGTCAATACAGGTGCATTGCTCAGCTTCTGCTTGAGAATATCGAAGGATTCCTGTTGCTTAGGACCCCATTCAAACTTTACCTTCTTACGAGTCAATGAAGTTAGGGGTGCAGCAATCCTTGAAAAATTTTCATTGAAGCGCCTGTAGTATCCTGCCAATCCCAAGAAACCTGTGGGCGTCTTTGGCTCTTGCCAATTCATGATAGCTTCAACCTTAGCGGGGTCCACTTGGATTCCGCGTTCACTAACCACATGTCCAAGAAATTGGACTTCACGAAGCCAGAATTCACATTTAGAGAATTTGGCGTAGAGCTTCTCCTGCTGAAGTAGTGAAAGAATACATCGAAGATGCTTCTCATGATCAGCTTGGTTCTTCGAGTAGATAAGGATGTCGTCAATGAAGACAATGACAAATTTGTCCAAGTAGGGCTTACAGACGCGACTCATGAGATCCATGAATGCGGCAGGTGCATTAGTGAGCCCAAAAGGCATCACTAGGAACTCGTAATGACCATAACGAGTCCTAAATGCAGTCTTGTGTACATCTTCATCTTTAACCTTCAATTGATGATAGCCTGACCTCAGATCGATTTTAGAGAAGTAGCTTGCCCCTTGCAATTGATCGAACAGATCATCTATCCTGGGCAATGGATACCTATTCTTGATAGTGACCTTATTAAGCTCACGATAATCGATGCACAGACGCATCGATCCATCCTTCTTCTTGACAAACAAGATCGACGCTCCCCAAGGAGACGAACTAGGTCTTATTAAACCCTTGGCTAGCAATTCATCTAGTTGTGTTCTCAATTCCTTTATCTCTGTTGGTGCCAACCTATAAGGCGCTCTAGCAACAGGTGCAGCTCCAGGGATGATGTCAATTCTGAATTCCACTTGCCTATCTGGTGGTAAGCCAGGTAGATCTTCAGGAAACACTTAAGGGTATTCAGAAATGACGGGAATATCCTCAATCTTGGTTTTCGGCTCATCAATAGTCACTTGTGCCAAGTAGATGACACAACCCTTCTTCAAACACCTAGAGGCCTTGAGCATAGTCACTTGCTCAGGCAGTCCATACCGGGTATCTCCCTGAATGGTAAGTGGTTCACCAGACGGAGTCTTGATCACCACTTGCTTCTTATTGCAGACAATCTGGGCCTGGTTATGAGATAACCAGTCCATACCCAAAACTATGTCGAAGCCGGCTAACTTCAGAGGAAGTAGGGACAAAGGAAAAGAGTGGTTCTTAATGGATATGAAACATCCATCTAATATGGTTGAGGCGGTTTCTAAGGTGCCATCTGCTAATTCCACCTCATACTTCACACTTAAAGTTCTAACAGGCAATTTCAACAATTCACAAAACTTATTATCTACGAAAGACTTATCAGCGCCTGAATCAAAAAGTACTCTTGCATAGACATCGTTTATAAGGAAGGTACCTGTAATCACATTGTCGTCCTGCACAGCTTCCTTTGCATCCATCCTGAAGACCCTAGCATTGGTCTTCTTCCCTTCCTCATTCTTCTTTGCAAGTTTTGGGCAGTTGGACTTGATATGCCCTTTTTCGTTGCAACTAGCACGTTGCGTCCTTCAACTTTTTGCAATCCAAGGTCTTGTGTTCCTTGGACTTGCATATACCACATGCAAAAGTTCTTGACTGAGTCTGCGAGTTTGATTCATACCTGCACTTCCCGAAGTGTTGTTTCTTGCAGACTTTGCACTTGGGCTTATCACCAGATTGATGCCCATCCTTCTTTGACTCAGACCCCTTCTTGTGGTCACTGTTTCCTCGGTGCTTTTTGTTTGACCTCCGTGAATTGTCATCTTCACGTTTCCTTTTCTCGGCATCCTTGTTCCTCAGCGATCTTTGTCTAACCGCGTCCAGTGTGAGGGACAAAGATATATCAGCTACAGATCTGAAAGTAGCTGGCCGAGAGGCCTTCACGCTTGCCTTTATCTCTGGGGCTAAACCCCCAATGAATCGAGCTATTCTTTTGGGTTCCGGGGTCACCAGATACGGAACCAACCTCGACATTGTATTAAAGCTCGTGAGGTAAGCTTGGCAATCTAAATTTGTCATTACCAATGACAGAAAATCTGACTCAATCTTTTCGACCTCGTGCTGAGGACAGTAGTTCTCCCTGATGAGGGCAAAAAATTGCTCCCATGTCATGTTGTACAATGGGATCTTCCCAGTGGCTTGAATCAACGGTCTCCACCAGGCTAAGGCCTCACCTTTAAATGATTGAGACACAAACTTGACCACATCCCTCTCAACGCATCCGCTGATATCAACAACTGTGTCCATCTCGTCCAACCACGTCATACAATCTACAGCTCCTTTCTCCCCAGTGAAATCCCTGGGTTTGCATGAAACAAAATATTTGTAGGAGCAACCCTTGTCCTGGGTCCCTTGTTTCGGTACGATCTTCAGAGATGGAACACTTTGCTGATTCGAGGACTGACTGTAACACCCCGAAAAATATAAAAAAAACTTTATATTAGATTTATAAAGTATAAATAAACAAGATTTTTACTAACTAGAAATTTTAACCTAGTTAGTTAATAGACTAGAAATAGCCTATGAAGAGGTTAAAGGTTACTAAACAATAAGTAAGACAAAGTTGAGGGGTTAAGTTGACATAATTGAAACTTAAATTTGTTAAAACATATTAAAATAAAACAAACACCCCCAAAAGAGATGTTGGTCGATCTGGGGAAGACCAGGTCGACACCCCCATAGTTCCAAACCCTAAAATCATAAAAACTTTCAAATTGGAGGTGTTAATCTGGTCCAAATCGAGAATTGAGCATAGAATCGTAATCCTCACTGCAAGAGGATTCTAAGGCAAAGGGTCCGGATCATCAAGCGGACAAGCCGAGGGGAATTCACGGGGGAAAGGCGTGCTCTAAAGGTACGAAATTGTCGTTTCGTTACATTATGTATTATTTGATAGATTTACGTTGTAATTTGAGAACATGGTAAACAAGATGAATCAATACATTACGGAAGTGACTATTCGTCTTAATCTAGTGAGACGGGTCAAAACAATTGTTTGAAATTGAGGTTTGAATTGCATGGTTTGATGATTAACTCTTGGTGTCTAAACGGGTCGAACAATCTAACAAGGCATGATTAAATTTTTGAATTATGATTGAAAGATCTTTGATGATTGGTTATTATATAACATTTAAGTAATATGAGGTTTTAAAGTTTCGGTATCATAAATGAATCGAAATTCGAGAGTTGAAATCTTGGTGTAATGAATAAACAATCAAAACAGGAAATTCCCAGGTGATACCGTAAATTACGGTGTTACCGTAATTTACGGTAGATGCCAGAAAGTTACGGTGAGGATCTACTGGTTTACGGTGGAACCAGAAATTTTCAGATGTTACCGTAAATTACGGTAATACCGTTATTTACGGTGGAGACAGGAAATTTTATAATTTTTATTATTTAAACTAATGTGTAACATATGTTTAACTTTATTTGCCCAAAGTCAAAACTAATGTTCTAATGGTTTTGACCCTAGGTGGCTAGATGGATCTTACGGATGGTGGTCAAGCAGTGTCAAGAACCGAACACGCTAAATGAAGCTTCCGCTATTATATGAATCTTTTGTAGCTTTTGTTTATGGGTTGTAAACTCTTGTTAAACAATTTTTGAAACGTTTTAACATTAGTCATTAGTTGACTAAGGTTTTTAATTACATATGATCTTTGTTAAAGAATGACGTGTATTTAAACTATATTTTGCTAAAATTTAAGGGTAAATATTTTAGGGTGTTACAAGTTGGTAATCAGAGCTCATGGTTGTCAATAAGTGTTCGGTTCAAGCTTGATCGATCGTCCGGTAAGAATTAACTTGTTTTGTTAATAAATTATGTACTACGTATAAAATGAGAAATGGACAATATGCATGAAAAGAGTGTGTAAGCTCACTCAAAAAGCAAGAAATGCATGAAACATGAATTATCAAATCAAGTTACGGACTTGATTAAATAGAAACATGAATTATCAAATCAAGTTACGGACTTGATTAAATAGAAACATGAATTATCAAATCAAGTTACGGACTTGATTAAATAGAAACATGAATTATCAAATCAAGTTACGGACTTGATTAAATAGAAACATGAATGATCAAATCAAGTTACGAACTTGATTAAATCAAAACAAGTAAAGCATGTGTTATAAATGGAATGTTAACAATTTATGTAAACATTTCAGAAATCGAGATGGCTGATGGAGGCAATGATAATGCGGTGCCAAGAGTCACCGAACAAGTGAAGGAAGTGATTGCCGAAGAGGTTGGGAAGGCGATCGAAAACAGTTTGTCGGGTTTTATTGATAGAATCCAACACACGGTTTTATCAATAGTAGAAGATAGAATCAAGAAACTGGAAGATGATTCAAATGTAGCAAAGGAGAAGCGAGGAGGACGAAAGCCTTGTTCATACAAGGAATTCATGGCTTGTAAACCACCAACATATAATGGGGAGGTTGACCCAATAGTGTGCCAACGATGGCTAAGTGACATCGAGGGAGTATTCGAGAGAACCCATTGTGACGAAGAAGACTACGTAGCCTATGGTACGGGTCAACTAAGGAGTCAAGCGAAAGATTGGTGGGATAACAAAAAGAAGGAGATCGGAAGCGAAGCGGCTAAGGCCATGACTTGGGAGGAGTTTAAGACACCGTTTCTTAAACACCATAGTCCCAAGGCGGTCGTAAATAAAATCAAGGAAGAGTTTATGCAACTCAGACACAAAGGTGAATCCATAGACAAGATCACGGGGATGTTTATGGACAAGATGAAGTTCTGTGACGAATTGATAACGAATGAAGAGCAAAAGGCCTATTATTACCATAACATGCTAAGCGCGGAATATAGAGAGTTCATAACCCCTTCGAAGTACGAGACCCTTACCGAGATTGTCAATGCTGCTCGGGAAAGGGAGATTGAATTGAAAAAGAGCATAGAACGGGGTGAACGAAGGGCACTAGATGTGAATCCAAGCCCTACCAAGAAAGCAAGAACGAATGAATCCGCAAAGAGATCAGATGCTAAAGGTAGCACATCAGGTTGCAAAATTTGTGGGAAGAATCATAAGGGCGAATGTCGTTACAAGGATAAGCCTTGTCCCATATGCAAGAAAAAGGGACATATGGCTATGTCATGCCCGGAGAAGGTGACGGTTTGTTACAATTGTAATCGAACGGGTCACAAAAAGTCGGAATGCCCGGAACTGGTTGGAAAGAAAGATGGGCAAGAAGCGAAAGATGAAGCCCCGAAAACAAAGGCAAGATCTTTCCAACTAACTGCTGCAGAAGCGAAATTGGAACCTGACGTGGTCTCAGGTATATTTGCTGTAAATTCAATTCCCGCACACGTGTTATTTGATACGGGTGCGAATAAATCCTTTGTTTCATATGGGTTTATTCGACATCCTTCATTTATTCTAACAAAATTACCTGTGCCTTTAGAAGTAGAGATAGGTAATAACAAAAGCTTTATTGTTTGTGATGTATGTGAAAATTGTAAACTGAGCATTGATGATGAAGAATATTTGATAAATCTAATCCCGATGTCGATGGGAGAATTCCAAGTAGTCGTGGGGATGGATTGGCTATCTCAATACCATGCAAAGGTCGTGTGTTTTCGCAAAGAGATAAAACTACCATCTCCGAGCGGAAAACACGTCACCATTTATGGCGAAAAACGAGGCAACCCCATAGTATGTTCGATGTTGAAAGCTCACAAGCTCATGAAGCGAGGATGCAAGGCATTCATAATTTATGCGAATGAGACCGAGAATGAATCACGGAAGATAGGAGATGTACCGGTAGTACGAGATTATGAAGATGTTTTTCCGGAAGATTTACCGGGGATACCGCCTGAACGGGAAGTAGAGTTCGGGATCGAATTGATTCCGGGCGCGAAACCGGTGGCAAAAGCCCCGTACCGACTTGCACCGTCGGAATTACAAGAGCTAATGTCCCAAATTCAAGATTTGCTTGACAAGGGATTTATAAGGCCGAGTGTGTCTCCTTGGGGCGCGCCGGTGTTGTTTGTAAGAAAGAAGGACGGGAGCATGCGCATGTGTATCGATTATCGGGAGTTAAACAAACTCACGGTAAAGAACCGATACCCGCTCCCGAGGATAGATGACTTATTTGACCAACTACAAGGCGCGAGTTGGTTTTCAAAAATTGACCTTAGGTCGGGGTATCACCAACTAAAGGTCAAAGAAGAAGATGTGCCGAAGACGGCTTTTCGCACAAGATATGGACATTACGAATTTCTCGTAATGTCATTTGGGCTAACAAATGCGCCCGCGACTTTCATGGACCTTATGAACCGGGTTTGCAAGCCAATGTTGGATAAGTCGGTCATCGTGTTTATTGATGATATCTTGGTGTATTCGAAAAATGAAGCTGAACACGCACATCACTTACAAGAAGTGTTAGAGACACTTAGACGAGAGAAGTTATATGCAAAATTCTCTAAATGTGCCTTTTGGTTACGAGAGGTGCAATTTCTCGGCCATGTCATAAATGCCGACGGGGTTTTGGTGGATCCGTCAAAGATAGAGGCGGTGTCAAAATGGAATCCTCCGAAGAATCCTTCGGAAATTAGGAGCTTTTTGGGGCTAGCTGGATATTATAGGAGATTCATTCAAGATTTCTCCAAGATTGCATCGCCGCTAACAAAGCTAACCCAAAAGAAAGCAAAGTTTGTTTGGGGAGTCGATCAAGAAAAAGCGTTTCGGACGCTAAAAGAAAGGCTAACTCAAGCTCCGGTACTGACATTGCCGGACGGAGTCGAAGACATGGTGGTCTATTCGGATGCTTCGTTATCGGGGCTCGGTTGCGTGTTGATGCAACGGGGCAAAGTAATAGCCTATGCCTCGAGACAATTGAAGATACACGAGAAGAAATACCCCACGCACGATCTTGAGCTGGCAGCGGTGGTGTTTGCATTAAAAATATGGAGGCATTATTTGTATGGGGTAAAATGCACTATATTCACCGACCACAAGAGTTTAAAATACTTCTTCGATCAGAAGGAGTTAAATATGCGACAAAGGCGATGGTTGGAAACGGTGAAGGACTATGATTGTGAGATACATTATCACCCCGGAAAGGCAAATGTGGTAGCGGACGCCCTAAGCCGAAAAGCTGACTATGTCCCAATACGTGTGAGATCGATGCAACTCGTGGTAACCTCGGGTATACTCGAACGTATTCGAGAGGCACAATTAGAAGCAGTAAAAGAAGAGAATTGGAAGAAGGAAAGAATAATTGGTCAGTTGAAAGACTTGTCGGATGGGAATCAGGGGTTAAAGACTCGATCCGGAAGGATATGGGTCCCACACACCTGTGGATTAAAGGCGCTTCTACTTGATGAAGCTCATAAATCCCGTTATTCAATTCATCCGGGTGCGACCAAGATGTACAATGATTTGAAACAAAATTATTGGTGGCCCGGAATGAAAAGGGATGTGGCGAAGTATGTGGAAAAATGCTTAACATGCTTACAAGTCAAGGCGGAGCATCAGAAACCCTATGGCAAACTCCAACCGTTAGAAATTCCGGTTTGGAAATGGGAACATATTACAATGGACCTGTTAACCAAGTTGCCTAAGACGAATCGTGGTTTTGATGCAATATGGGTAGTGGTGGATAGATTGACGAAAAGTGCTCACTTCATTCCGATTCGTGAGACTTATACGTCAGAAAAGATGTCAGAAGTCTATACTAATGAAATCATAGCACGTCATGGAGTGCCGGTGTCCATTGTGTCTGATAGGGATACCCGGTTTACTTCGAATTTCTGGCGTGATTTCCAAGAACAAATGGGGACCAAGTTGTACATTAGCACTGCGTACCATCCCCAAACGGATGGACAAAGTGAAAGAACGATACAAATATTGGGAGATATGCTACGGGCATGTATAATCGACTTTGGAGGCAGTTGGGATGTTCACCTACCGTTAGTCGAGTTTTCGTACAACAACAGTTACCAATCTAGTATTAAAATGGCACCATACGAACTGCTTTACGGTAGGAAGTGTCGAACCCCGGTTTGTTGGGGTGAAGTGGGTCCACGTGAACTCGCCCACCAAGACATAGTACGAGCCACGAATGAAAAGATCGATAAAGTTCGGGCACACTTGAAAGCGGCCCAAGACAGGCAAAAGGCGTATGTTGATAAAAGGAAAAGACCAATTGAATTTCAAGTCGGTGACATGGTCATGTTAAAAGTGTCCCCATGGAAAGGTGTTATTAGATTTAGAAAGAAGGGGAAGTTAAGCCCAAGGTTTATCGGGCCATTTAAAATTATCGGAAGAGCTGGCAAGGTAGCTTACCGTCTTGAACTACCGGAGGAGCTGAGTGGGATCCATGGCACGTTTCACGTATCTCAACTAAGAAAGTGCTTAGCAGACGAAACGACCTATATCCATTACGATGATATCGAAGTGGATAATAGTCTAAATTATGTGGTAAGACCGGTTGAAATTTTAGACAGAAAGGTCAAACGTTTACGAAATAAACAAATTGAACAAGTCAAGGTTAAATGGGAGCATAGAAAGGGTTCGGACATTACGTGGGAGTCCGAAGAGGAGATGCGACGTCTTCACCCTACATTGTTTGGTACGTACTACGGTTTCGGGGACGAAACCCTTTTAAGGGGGGTGGACTTGTAACACCGCGAAAAATATAAAAAAAACTTTATATTAGATTTATAAAGTATAAATAAACAAGATTTTTACTAACTAGAAATTTTAACCTAGTTAGTTAATAGACTAGAAATAGCCTATGAAGAGGTTAAAGGTTACTAAACAATAAGTAAGACAAAGTTGAGGGGTTAAGTTGACATAATTGAAACTTAAATTTGTTAAAACATATTAAAATAAAACAAACACCCCCAAAAGAGATGTTGGTCGATCTGGGGAAGACCAGGTCGACACCCCCATAGTTCCAAACCCTAAAATCATAAAAACTTTCAAATTGGAGGTGTTAATCTGGTCCAAATCGAGAATTGAGCATAGAATCGTAATCCTCACTGCAAGAGGATTCTAAGGCAAAGGGTCCGGATCATCAAGCGGACAAGCCGAGGGGAATTCACGGGGGAAAGGCGTGCTCTAAAGGTACGAAATTGTCGTTTCGTTACATTATGTATTATTTGATAGATTTACGTTGTAATTTGAGAACATGGTAAACAAGATGAATCAATACATTACGGAAGTGACTATTCGTCTTAATCTAGTGAGACGGGTCAAAACAATTGTTTGAAATTGAGGTTTGAATTGCATGGTTTGATGATTAACTCTTGGTGTCTAAACGGGTCGAACAATCTAACAAGGCATGATTAAATTTTTGAATTATGATTGAAAGATCTTTGATGATTGGTTATTATATAACATTTAAGTAATATGAGGTTTTAAAGTTTCGGTATCATAAATGAATCGAAATTCGAGAGTTGAAATCTTGGTGTAATGAATAAACAATCAAAACAGGAAATTCCCAGGTGATACCGTAAATTACGGTGTTACCGTAATTTACGGTAGATGCCAGAAAGTTACGGTGAGGATCTACTGGTTTACGGTGGAACCAGAAATTTTCAGATGTTACCGTAAATTACGGTAATACCGTAATTTACGGTGGAGACAGGAAATTTTATAATTTTTATTATTTAAACTAATGTGTAACATATGTTTAACTTTATTTGCCCAAAGTCAAAACTAATGTTCTAATGGTTTTGACCCTAGGTGGCTAGATGGATCTTACGGATGGTGGTCAAGCAGTGTCAAGAACCGAACACGCTAAATGAAGCTTCCGCTATTATATGAATCTTTTGTAGCTTTTGTTTATGGGTTGTAAACTCTTGTTAAACAATTTTTGAAACGTTTTAACATTAGTCATTAGTTGACTAAGGTTTTTAATTACATATGATCTTTGTTAAAGAATGACGTGTATTTAAACTATATTTTGCTAAAATTTAAGGGTAAATATTTTAGGGTGTTACACTGACGATCGTCATCAACTTTCTTGGGTCCTTCCTTCTTAGAGAGTGGTGGCTTGCTGTGAGCCTCGGACTGAGTTTTAGGGGCAGACTTAGAGCGGGGTACAGATGAGGCTTTACTATGAGTCCCACTGTACTCCTTAAATTGCTCCTCTACAGCTTTAGACACAACTGTATCAATCAGTGTACGAAGCTCTCCTCTGGTTATATTAATCCTAGCGTTGTCATTATTCTCCAGAGGATGACTGTTAATCTCGTCCGAGTCAGCCATTTATCTTGAACTGTTACATAAGATATTGACAATAGTTTATTTGAGGGTTTATTATGGAATTGTCTTTTATGGCAATTCATTAACCATGGTAAACACATTCCATATTTGGTTAATTTGTTACTCACATTTATTTAGGATTTCTATTATAATTTATCCTACTTATAAACAATAACAGCATTATTAGCACACAAGGCCTAGTCATAGGGACATTTTTAAATCATAAGCCATGATTTCAGAGAATCAAGGCATTAAGGTTTGAACATAGTTCATTACCTTTTTCTGACAGGGAGTCATAGACTACCACTGTCTTTTGTCTTATATGACAATGAGTATGGCCCGTAGGCACTATACTACCAACGTATGGTCAATATATGATCATCTTAATTGATGATTTAAACCCATGATGTATAGATCATTTAGTTGGGTTAGGAATCTTTTGAAGAATCCTATTATAAGAATGACGTGTGTGATTTTAACGAATCACGTCTGCCAGGAGCGTTAACATGTTTTCAGATGTTAACAGGGATTTGAATCTTTTTAAACAGGCCTTACCATCTTGGCCAGATCTTATAATGACATACAGGCTAGGTTATACCTTTAAGATTCTTAGTTAATATTTAAATGGGCAGATTATTTTTTAAAATGAATGATTTTGATTCATTTATTTCACATATAATTTTTTATGCATATAATGGTAAAAATGAAACTTATAATCTTAACATTCCATTAATTATTAAAAAGATTACACATCGCCCTAAGCGGGACTTTTTAACAGAACGAGTTACCCACGCAGGGGTCAAACTGAAATACTAGTCCACGCAGGGACTTAAACAAACAACATACCCTCGTAGGGGTTAACAGAAAGATAGGCCCACGAAGGGGCTCAAAACAGCAAGACAGACCCACGCAGGGGCTCAACTGAAAACAAGGAAAAATACAATCAATAATTGAAGGATTCAATGGTCCTTCTTGCTCTTCCCTTTTATTAAACTTGTCAATCCCTGGAAGAAACTTTGTCGCTCCCTGCGATCTCTGTGAAAATCTCGCTCGACCTGGTCCAATCTTTGAAGAATTTATTCCCGCTCGGGTGGGGAAAACCGTGGCGGCTGCGATTATTGCCGAATTATAGGCCTACCAGGTATTTGGTACCCATGAGTCGGGTACCCTACTCCCCAGGGAGCTCCATACGGTCCTTCAGGATGAAGGGCGTTATAGTTGGCCGCTACCAAGTATGGGTCGGCTTCAGCGTAATTGTAGTTGGTGTGAGCCGGCTGCTCAAACGGGTTGTACGCCATCGAACCGGTGTAGGCAGGAATCAGGTTATCAAAACCCATCGGTGGTGGCTGCGGTGCAACTGGGTTTGAAGGTCCACCCATTTGCGGGTCTTCCTGTAGTGGCGGATAATGACTGCCACTTGAGTGACGAGGAGAGCTAAAGTGAAAGTCTCCTCCTCGCGCGGACATCCGTGCGCCTGTCCTCCTACGCCTTGGCGGTTCTGGAGGTGCTTGATGAACTGGCGGCGGTGGAGGCGGTGGCGTGACTGCCACGAATCGTGAATCCCCAGAGGGATCCTGCTGCTGCTGCTGCTGCTGGTGAGGTGACGAATGATGCGAGGGTGTAAAATACCACTCGTACTGGTTAAACCGTGCCTGGTAACTGTCTGGACCACGGTAGGGTGATCCATGAAAAGACGAACCATCAGAGACCTCGATAGGATGGTTGGGGGTCCCGGTTGCAGGCTCGACAGGATCCGTGTCTTCGTCCATGTCCTCTGCATGATCGCCGGATAAATGATCCTCTGGCCCCAATGGGTTAAAACCCACTGGTTCTTGTATGTAATTTGCCGGGTTAAACCGGCCCTGAAAGACAGGTGTGGGGTTACCAAATGAATTATGCGATAGGGATCGCTGAAGAGGTATATAGGAAGGTTGTGGGTTATCGGGCTCATTTTCTGACTGTGGCCCATAGGAGTTATGATAGGGAGGCATTGAACTGTGCGAGACAGATCGTCTTGCAGGCTCAAAAAGGTTCCTTCTGTTCTCTCAAGGATCGGCACTTGCGGTGGTAGAAGGAGCTCGCCTTTGCGAAGGCCCGGCTTCGTGATCAATGGGGGCGGTGATTGGCCCCTTGCCTCGTCCTCTTCGTCTGAAAAATCTTGGCGGCATATTTAGACCTGTCAATATAACATAAGATAACAACAAAATATAAAGGACAAAGATAAGATAAAAACAAAAACATTTTGGATTATTCCTATGTTCTTTGTCTAGACTCGAAAGTTTAGGAATGTGCAATTGTGTCATTGAGATTAAACACAAAAGGCTAGTGTTTAATTCACACAATGTTGACTCTGATACCAACCTGTCACACCCCGATATTTCCACGTTTGACCGGTGGGCCTGGTGGGGGTATCGTGACGTGGTTGGCAACATTACAGTCAAACAACACAATATTTACTATGCACAACGGAAGCAAATGAAAGGTATATTTCAACCGAATATAATATTGTAATATCAAGTATCACAACAGTCGAAAGTTTATCCACATGTGGAACGAAATAAAATGGAAACAGTAATTCAACAGACTTTAGGCATCTTAAGCTTGCGAGACTCTTATTGATGCTAAGGAGAAATCCAGCCTATTACGAGTAGTACCTGCATTTAATCTTTTTGGGAAAATACGTCAGTTTACACTGGTAAATACAATTAACCGACTCATTTTAAAAATGATTAAAAATTGATTTGGATGCACATGGCACAAACATTTTATAATTTGGGATAATTATTTAAATATATAAACTTGTAAAAGGATTACATGTTCCTTATGCGTTCAGTAGCCCGGTTCGTGCCGGGTTAAAGATCAATAGACACACCACATAATTTATTTATGCACTGACGAGTGTACGCCTACACTCCGCGCTTAGGTCGTGGCCATTTTGTAAAATGATGCCAAGGATATCCGGGACATGGTCATTAACCCCCCAAAGGCGTTTAAGCAAACAAAACATATTTAAACGGGTCATCTCGATAATACTTAACCACCAATCGATTAAGGTCGAATGCCCGACCAAGCGGTATTTTATATACCGTACCCCAAGCCCGTATAAGGGAAAATAAGTTAAAAGTATTTACCTTTGCAAGTATAATTCACAATTAGTAAATTCGGGTAGCTTTTACTGGTTCTCCAATTCTGGAACAAAGGTTTATAATAACCTATTAGAATCCTAACGGTCTTTAGTTAAGCTTAAGCTTAGACCGGTTAGTTTTAAAGAAAGATACGGTTCGTATGCACGATTAAGCGAAGACTGGAATAGAATGTGATTTAGACCCGACAAGTTTGAAGACTTGTCTTATATGGGTAATCTAAACACATTCTGGATTTTGAGATAAAAACGATAAGGTTTGACCCGTTTCGGCTAATTTATGCAAACTAGTTACATAAACCGAACCGAACGCGCAAGAGGCGTAACGGGTAACCATAAGAGCCATATACAGGTTTCCTAAGTTAATATGCCTCAAATGTGTTGTGACATCAGTAAGATATCTTTTATTATGCCCGAAACGAATTTAAACACACACTATGCCCCGTAGGGGCATTTTGGTCATTTACAAGGTTATAAAAGAGTTTAAGTATTAACCTGAGTTACAGGTCTGATGTAATCAGAAAAATACATAATTTGATAAGTTATAACAGTAGGGTATTGCATATATGTGAAAATTATCAATTATAACCAAACTATGCACCGTAGGGGCATTTTGGTAATTTCACATAAGCCGAAAAGCTCAAAACTGAAGTCTGAGTTAAACAACTTTTGCTTACTGTTAAAATATTATAATTTACCTAAAATATCAGTAGGTATCAACCCTTGTATGTTTAAAATAGTTTTAGTACATACTATGCGTTAAAAACGCTTAAAAAGGCGATTAGAAGCCATTTCCGGGTTCTATAAATAAAGCTGATATTTTTATTATTCCAGAAGGCCTAAAATAATGTATTTATCATATAAAATCAGTAGCAAAAGGGTTGGGGTCAAATAGATATGTAAAACTCATTTTATAGCCCGAAAGGGCAAAACCGACAATTACCGGATCAAGCTTATAACTCTAAGTTATGCTCAGCCTAAAATTAATTAAAAATCTTCAAAAATCCCAAAATATTATATTACATTAGTGGGTAAAAAGTTTGATATCAAAAAGTAGGTTTAAATAGGCTATATGCTAATTATGCCGTTTAATCGCTAAAAAGCTTTCTAATTACGCTAATGAGCATAACTCTCAATCTACACCTCCAACTGATGTCAAATTTTGGTTGCAAGTTTATAAATCAGTAACTAAGGTTTTCACTCTTTTACATTTTCAAAAATCACTTTTTATGGTGAAAAGGGCATAATAGTCAACATATGGGCAATTAACGGAATCATGCATATTAATTGGATAACTATTGAACCAAGGTGTATAATCACAGAGGGTTATACTAGTATGTAACCTAGTCCAATTAAAGCTCTAAGGAATTTCTTAAAACATGCTTAAATGGGTCAGAACTGAAAGTCAAAGCAAAAGTCAAATTATGCGACTTTCGGTTCCGAACCGGGTCTCTACTGAAAATTGTCGGGTTGAACATGTTTAGACATGTTCTTACACTAATTACCAAGTTATATTAATGATCAAACAGGTTGTATGGGTTCTACATTGCTAATTATGCATAAATTGAAAAATAAGCATTCTGTTGACTTTTTAATAACAAGTTTGATCCGACATTTGACCTAGTTAGAGTGGAAATCAGAGGGTGCCCTTTTAAGGGTTTATTGCCCACATAATTACCAACTTATAACTACTTTCAATTCGACTAATCACTGGACCATTAGTGATTAATCGTGAAGTCAACCGTTAATTACGACGGTTTGACTTTTAAGCTAAAACTAAGCAAAAACTCAACTAAGAAAGGTTAAGCATACTTACTGAAGTCCTATGCACGATTAGGAAGGCTTAAGGTCTGCTCTTGAACTCCCAAAAGCTCCAGAAATGCAGAAGAAAGGTGTGATCACAATGGTTGCAACAAGAGGCCTTTTATAGTGTTCTTGATCTCATAGATCATTGACACACAAGCCTAGCAATGGCCATGGATCATCCACAGATGTCTCCTAGGTCTAAAAGTAATGTAGGGGTCGTCCAAAGATGTGGAAGATCGTTTATAGGTCGGTTATTGCGTTTAAACAGCTAACAGTCGGATTTTTAGTCGCTGGGCCACCCTTACGGACCGTAAGGGGTTGTCTTACGGTCCGTAAGACCTTGATCAGAAGCAAAAAATCTTAATCTTTCGGGTTTCGAAGGGGCAACTAGTGTGTTTCAAATTTGGGACATGATTTAACAGTATGGGCCTTTTATTATGGGTCTTGAACAGTTACGTACCCTACCATTTCGCCATGTTTCCTTGAATTCTTTTGAAAGTGCCGTTAATGAAGGTTTACCGTGCTTTTCTTCGTAGGAGTCCACCATTGCAATTATGAATCAGTTATTGCTAGAAATCACCGGATTGATATATATATACCGGATGTTTATTAATCTTGGGATTCGTAATGAGGTCGTTCAGAGGTGTAAAATTAACATGACAACACTTTTAAATCATGTCGTACATCTTTAATTATATCCGGGTTTATATCACTTTTGTCTTACATGACACGTGTCGTTATTTCATTGAACACGAATTTTCGAGGTGTTACACAAAACCTATAAATTATGGCTAGTTTCCAACCAAATCATGTGAATTCCAGCAATGAATCTTGTATAGTTAAAAAAAATGAGTTGAAGAAGGGTTAAAACATGTCTACTTAAATATTTACCTATAAAATGTGTATATGTATACATAAAACTGAAAATAACATATAAAAATCTCAATCCAATTAATCACAAATAATCGCTAGTCGGTACATCATTGGCCGACTAACGCCTAATGCTTTTTACAACCTTGCCATTATCTTTCAAACATATCACTCACCCAACCTCTCCCTTTACTTTTATTATAAAAGAGTTAACTGCCATTTACGTCCCTGTGGTTTGTTCAATTTTGTCATTTCAGACCAAATTTCAGAATTGCATCATTTTTCTGCCTGACATTTTGGAAACGTCAGTCTAAAAAATAACCACAATTAAAAAATTCAGTTAGCTTAGGGGTAAAATTCATTTGTTTCTAAGTAGTTGCAATTTTAACTGTGGTAACCTCTAAGTTAACTGAATTTTTTAACTGTGATTATTTTTTTGGGCTGAAATAACACGTTTCCAAAATGTCAGGGAAAAATGGTGCAACTTTGAAATTTGACCTGGATGGCAAAAGTGAACAAACCAAACTACATCTTCCTATACTAATAAATGGAAATCCTTTTTGGACACGTGTCACTTCCTGGTGCATTCTCATCTTATTTTCCTATTTACCTCTCATATTAAATAATAATAATAATAATAATTAAAAAAATTAGATAAGAATAAACATTTGTTTTCTATAAATAATTTTAAACAAAAATTTAGATAAAGATAAACGTTTGTTTTTATTATGATCATATTAAATAATAATAATAATTTTAAACAAAAAAAATATATAAGAATAGATATTTGTTTTTCTATAAATAATTTAAACAAAAATTTAGATAAGGATAAACATTTGTTTTTATTATAAGTAGATTCATAATTCATTTTTAAAAGATAAATCTTGACGACTATATGTATTAACACATGACATTATATTTTATTCAACACGTGCAATATACAAGTTTTTTTAAAGATATATTTTTTATTATTTATTATATAAAATTACATTTATGCAAAATAAAAAAAACAAAGTAAAATGTTATAATAAGTAAATATTACATAAAAGCTCATCTTTAAAATATAAACTTGACGATTGTATGTATTAACATATGACATTATATTTTATTCAATCCGTGCAATATACGAGTTTTTTTAAGATATATTTTTTATTATTTATTACATTCAATCACTACAATATACGAGTTTTTTTAAAATATATTTTTATTATTTATTATATAAAATTATATTTATTCAACCCATACGATACCTAACCTAGTGACTCATTATAAAAAGAACCCTACTAATAAATATCTTAAAGAAAATCAAAACAAAAACAAAAGGTAAACAAAATCACAAGTTTTTTCAGGCAGAGTTTCCCAAATTCATCCACTTTGTAACCGGAGAAGAAGGAAGATTTCACTTTCAGGCACAGAAACAAGTCATCATCAGGTCAATCATCATTTACTCTCTTAATTTTGCTTCATTTTACATGTATACACGCTCGTCAATTTCGGATTTAACGAAACCCTAACCCCCAATTTCGTGCACTTGTACTTTATTTGCAGAATTTTACTTTCTTCTGTGTACTGAAACCCTAAATCTCCCTCGTCACGTGAATTTGAAGTTGATCGTTGTTGTTTCAGGTAAATTTCGCTATATTTTTTGTACAGATATGATTGTTTGGTTCAAATTGAAGTGATTTAGTTTCTGTTTACTGAAACCCTAAATTTCGCTAAATTTTTGTATAGACGTTATTCGTTGATGTAAATTGAAGTGATTTTGAGGAGTATTTTGAGCCAGCTGCATTTTGTTTGCTATAATTTATTTGTAGTGTTTAATTATTGTGTATACAGATTAATCTATGTTGAAGTGGGGTTATTTTTTCTAGAAATCTTATCTTTTAATCATAGAATTTTTGTGTTACTGATAAATTCTAATACCCTTACGATACGTCTCAATTTACTTTCTGTTTGTGTCTGTTGTGATATCTTGTTTTAGGGAGATTAGATATAAATATTTGTTGGATTTATGTACAACAAATCTTCTTACATATGCGACGCTCAATTCTTCCATATAAAGTTTTGCTTCCATGTTACCGTCTAGGAGTATTATGTTTGCCAATATAAACGTGCTCTCACGTTATTCTTTTGAAATTGTAACACTACTCGTTATGGTTGATGTTAAATAATAAATTTGTTGGTTATGTTGCAGAGATGAGTAGTTTAGCTGAGAGGCTCCGTGTTAGATCGGATGCAAGGCCCCGCTATAGTATGGATGAATCTGATGATGAATCAGACCTGCTTGGTAAATCCAAAACATCAGAACAGTTTCAAAGAATTATCAGAGATGATGCGGTAACTTCCACCTTTATAAAGTCAAATAACATTGTAGATTCTGCATGATACGTATCTACTACACTACAAGTTGTTAAAGATATTTATTGGTTAAACTATTCACAGGTAGAGGATTCATGTCACGCGTGTGGTGAATCTGGGAATCTGCTTGTTTGTGAAACATGCACGTATGAATACCACCCTAAATGTTTATTACCACCTCTCAAAGCTCCACTTCCTACCACTTGGAGATGTCCAAAATGCGTATGTTATAGAAACTATTATGATTACTTGTATTTCTCATGTAAGTACTAGGGCTGTGAACGAACCGAATGGACATGAACAAGGCCTTGTTCATGTTCGTTCATTAAGGAATGAGTTTGTTCATGAACTGTTCACAAACGCTTACCGGACGAGATTTCTTGTTCATATTTGTACATTAAGAAATGGATGTGTTCATGAACTGTTCACGAACACTTACCAACACAAATGAACTCAAACAAATGTTCATGTACATAAATGAACGCAAATAACGTTTTTGAAACAAATGAATACACACGAATATGTACTCGTATAACTAGGGTTTTGAATTTTTAAAAACTAAAAACAATAAAACGAAGATACAATATATAAACACCTTTAAATGAACAAACGCAAATGAATGTAAACGAGCAAATCACGAACATAAACGAACAAACGCAACCTCTGTTCATGTTCGTTCGTTTAACTTAGCGAACAAAATTTCATGTTCGTGTTCGTTCATTTATTAAACGAATGAACATAAACGAACTTCCCACCGAACGGTTCACGAATTGTTTGCTGAACGTTCGGTTCATTTACAACCCTGATAAGTACTAAATTTTGATTATCATGATGTATTGTACCTGTAGGTTAATCCTCTGAACGATATAGAAAAAATTTTGGACTGTGAAATGAGACCGACAGTTGCTGATGATAGTGATGCTTCGAAACTTGGTTCAAAGCAAATATTTGTGAAACAATATCTGGTTAAGTGGAAAGGATTATCTTATCTCCATTGCACCTGGTATATCTTCTCATAAAAATTCTATTAAACGCTAAATTAATTCTAAGATTTATTAGTTAATTCAGACTTCTTTTTTTTTTTCCTGTGTGTATTTAGGGTACCGGAAAAAGAGTTTATAAAAGCGTACAAGGAGTTGCCTCGTTTAAGGATGAAAGTAAACAATTTCCGCAAGCAAATGCCTGTGGGCAACAATTCCGAAGATGATTTTGTCCCAATTAGGCCTGAATATACGATGGTTGATCGGATTCTTGCTTGCAGGTGAACTTTCTGAATCTCAACTTTTTATATTTCTTTTAGAGTAAAATGGCATTTTCGTCCCTAAGGTTTGGTCAGTTTTGCGACTTTCGTCCAAAGATTTGTTTTTCTGCATCTCCAAAAGGCTTGAAATCTTGCCATTTTCATCCGGCTCGATAAATCCATCCATTTTTCTCAGTTAAGTCAGGGGTATTTCCGTCTTTTTTGCTAACTTAAAGGGCAATTCGTTCTTTTTTCGCTTTATGTACAAACATTTAGCATAATGTACAAGTATTCAAAATACCCTTACTAAATAAAAAAGACAAAAATACCCCTGACTTAACGTTGAAAAATGGATGGAGTTAACGAGCCGGATGAAAATGGCAAGATTTCAAACCTTTTGGATTCAGATGTGAAAGAACAAACCTTTGGACGAAAATCGCAAAACTGGCCAAACCTCGGGGACGAAAATGGCATTTTACTTTTTCTTATAAGTAATGACATAAACTTAGGATGCGTGATATGTGGTGAATGAATCAGGCAAGAAGAGGATGAGGAAAAGGAATATTTGGTAAAATATGTGGGACTTAGTTATGATGAATGTTATTGGGAATCGGAATCGGATATCTCATCATTTCAGCAACAAATTGAGAATTTTAACAGGTTGCAGTCTAGATATCGGAAACTAAGGAAGCAAAAAGGCAACAATCGCGATGCGCTTGACTCGAAAAAGAAAAAAGAATTTTTGCATTTTGAAAAAAGTCCTGAGTTTCTTCCTGGAGGTATGCGAAAAATATTTTTATTTGCGTTCAGTGAACAATTGGCGAACCGTTTGGTGGGAAGTTTGTTTGTGTTTGTTCGTTTAATAAATGAACGAACACGAACAAGAAATTCCATTCGTTTATTTATATTCGTGAATTTCGTGAACGTTCGGTAAAGTGTTCGTTTGTGTTTGATAGTTCATTAATGTTTTTACTTTTTATATTTTATTTAAATACTTCAAAATTCCCACAAATAAAATATTTAAGAAGTATTAGTGTATTATATATGTTCTATATTCCGTTCATCAACGCTTGTTTGTGTTCGTTTGTTTCCATTAATGTTCATGAACATTAGTTTATGTTCATATGTGTTCATGAGCGTTCGTTTGAGTTCGTTTTTTTCTAAAATTAACAAATGAACAGGAACACGTTCATTTCCGTAACGAACGAATACGAACATATAATCTCGTTCAGTAAGTGTTCATAAACAGTTCGTGAACATATATATTTTCTTACCAAACGAACACGTGTTCGTTTGGTTCGTTTGCAGCCCTAGTTAAATCGTCCACTTTGGTGTAATTGTAGGTGAGCTCCACCCATACCAGCTTGAAGGGTTGAATTTCTTGCGTTTCTCATGGTCTAAACAAACACATGTGATTCTTGCAGACGAAATGGGTCTTGGTATGTATTAAGTTTTCGTTGGTCTCTTAGGTCTTGCTTTCTTATATGTTTAATAGTTTACAATTTTTTATTTTTGTTATATTTTAGGAAAAACGATACAAAGTATTGCTTTTTTGGCATCTTTATATGAAGAGAATATCTCCCCACATTTAGTAGTAGCACCACTTTCTACTTTGAGAAACTGGGAACGTGAATTTGCCACATGGGCACCTCATATGAATGTTGTAAGTTGCAAGATCTCTCCAATACTGATATATACTATGCAGTTAATGCGGTAAAAAATCAGATATCGGTCAAGGATCGATATTTGAGATATGGGATATCGGTAATTTTAATATCATAGAGAATTTATATAAATTGCAGTTTAACACTAACGATTACCATTAACAAATTAACATTTTGCAACTTGCAAAACACTAACAAGTGTAGCAAGTAGGAACTGATTAAGGCTTTAAACTAACATTTAACACTAACAATTAATAATTAAGACTTAAAACACTAATAGCAGCAATAAGAAGAAAGACGAATGGTAGAACTAAGAAGAAAGGTACTGATATCAGGCAAATCGGTGATATATCGGTCAATATCGACGATAATATCTGTACTGATATAGTACCGATATTCTGACCGATATTTGACACTGATATATATATATATAGGGTTAGGTTAACATACATTAAGTGTTATCGTACATCACGTACGCGAAGCTGGGAACCGTCAGATCCGGCCCTAATCACGCATGGGACATAAAATAACGCATGGGATCAGTTTTTGTAAGATAATCACGCATTAGAACATTATTACGCACGTTCATTTGCTGAAAACTTGGAGATAATCACGCATGGACCCTAATTACGCAAGTTCTATTTTTGTGTCGTACGTTAATGTAGGTTAAGGCTTTTTGTACATTATACTTTCTCTATATATATATATATATATATATATATATATATATATATATATATATATATAGGGTTAGGTTCATTTGTGAACCTCCCTATTTTTGTGAACTTAATGAACTCATCCTAATCATTGATTTATTTTAAGATTATAAGGGTAGGATTGTAATTTACCATATATGCTTTATTTTAATTTTATTAATTATTATAAACCAAATTTTAAATGAGATTCATCAAAAGCAGTTACCATAACTGATTCCTATTTTTATGTGATTTCAAATGATTGATCCAATTACACAATATTCATTCGAATTCAATAGTCAACAAAAGAAACCTCATTATTCTTTTCCTCTTTCAGACGTCTGGATAAGTTTCAGATCCTTTTCAATTTCATCTTGTTTTCAAGATTCTTCTTTTTTCTCTCAATTTCATTAGTTTGTTCATTGCTTGTTTTCAAGATATCTTCTTTTTTTCTTAATATGGTAAATACACTGACGTATCATTCCACAGGTTCTAATACATATTTGTATACATATTGTACATGTGTCATTTTCCATCAAACTGTACTATATAAAAAAATTTGACCAACAATTACTTATACACGTGTTATTCTAGACCTAGCAAAAAAAAATAGTTTTTAAAAGGCAATACAACAGTGCCAAATTGACTCATACACTTATGTATAATGGCAGTCCTAATATTGTTTGGTTTCTGATGAAAGC
This sequence comes from Helianthus tuberosus, assembly GCA_030545235.1. Classification (NCBI taxonomy): domain Eukaryota; kingdom Viridiplantae; phylum Streptophyta; class Magnoliopsida; order Asterales; family Asteraceae; genus Helianthus; species Helianthus tuberosus. The sequence continues at coordinate 206,043,459 of CM060415.1, read as the reverse complement.
CATGAGTACAAGAACCAATTACAAGGATTAAACAAAAACAACATACGGACGCTAAAAACAAAAAGAACATACGTACGATATCTAATACATCTGTGAATACATATTTTACCTTTCTCATGTTCCAGCAAAAGCCTTAGTATATACTGTAACAAAACACATGAATCTCTAAGACAACATGCGGACGATAAAAACAAAAACAACACAATACACAGAGATGAAAGGATGATTACTAATAAACAAAGAGTTTGTGTAAAAGAAACCCAACAATAATATAATATTTGTAATCAAAAGAAACATTTTAGATCATAAACAAAAGTTTAAAAGCTTCTGATCAATACACCAGCAGCCTATAAACCTTTGTCAGCAGTCGAAACAGAATAATTAAACCTATCAAAGAAAAGCCTTTTGTGCCTTTTCATATTCAATCGCTTCTGCCAATATTCTTTCACGGTGCTTGCTTGCATCTTTCATCTAACCTGCATTAGCCCTCTCCAGCTTCAGTTTCAAAAACCATTTACCTGCACGTGCAGCATTTAGTATATAAACCAACAGATTTGTTTCATTTGTCTATTAACAAGTTATCTATTTTAAAAGTGTGGACTATACACATTAGTATAAACCAACTGATGTGTATAAACATTAGATTAACTTAATAAAATACACATATGTATAATTAACTTTACACATGTGTATAGACTAAAGGATATGTTTCATTTTTTATAACTATATTGTACTCAATGGCGAAGCTTGAGATTTCCCACCGGGGCGCGCGCGCCCGGGGGGGGGGGGGGGGGGCGAAAACGTATATACCCAAAAATTTCTATACGAAAACTACCTACCCTCCACTACTGAGCGAAAAGTTCCAGGGGTCGGCCGCCCCTCCCGCCCCTTAAAAGATTCGCTCATGATTGTACTGACATGAACCTTTTTAACACATGTGTATAATTCTATTGAATGTTATACTGTGTACAACACAACACATTTCCAATAGAAACATCACAGTAGACAATTAGCAATGTTTTATACAATCATATTCACTATACCAAAGTTTAATTCTGTGTACAAGACACCTGGTGAGCACAATTGTACCCTAGCATCAACCCCTCCCCTCCCCATACGAACCATTTTCACCAAAATAGCATTACAAGCAAAATATATTTGCACACATTGCGTATATACACAAACGTATAAAACACGGTATACACATGTGTAAAACAGAATACAGCTACGTCTCTAATTGGTTAAACCCTAACATATAGACCAAAAATTGACAAAATTGGAAAGAAATATACAAAGAATTGAACAAATAAACAGTAAATTCAGCATCCTATATACACTTTATTCAACAATGAAAGCTTAGTATATGAAAATTGAACTCAAACCCTAGTTTGTCTATACACAATCGCAAACAACAGAGAAAGAAAAAAAAAAACAAAATACACAGCAACTAGTACCTTGATATGTCGCCAGAAGAAGGAAAACGTCGTGGAAAACGTCGTGGAAGACGGTGAATGTTAACGATTCGCCGGAAGAACAAAAGAGGCGACGCTTCTTTTTCTGTGTAGAGAGAGATTACGCGGAATGATTTAATTTGTGTGTGATGATATGATCGTGTATAAACTGAAATTAGCGAGTTTTGAGGAATGATTTAATTTGGGTGTAGTGATATCATTTTACGTATTAACCCTTGTTTCTTTTAATATAATGAGAAGTTACAAATATAATTACAATCTTGCCCTTCATATAAAAAATCAAGATCTCCAAGATTAATGGATAGGATTTGTTCATTTTTGTTCACATAAACACCATGGTTCACTCAGGATCCCCACCCTATATATATATATATATATATATATATATATATATATATATATATATATATATATATATATATATTACATGGGGACTGATAACCGATATATCGGTGATATATCACCGATATTAACTGCATAGTCTAATACTGATATGTTTGATTTAGGTTTATTTTCCAGAATAGAATAATAAGATAACGACTGCAGGTTATGTATGTTGGAACGGCCGCAGCGCGTGCTGTCATAAGAGAACATGAATTTTATTTCCCAAGGTCTCATAAGAAAGACAAGAAAAAGAAACACGGGACTAGTGAAAATAAGCAACAAAGAATAAAGTTTGACGTGTTATTGACATCTTACGAAATGATTAACATAGATAACGGGTCATTGAAGGCAATACGTTGGGAGACCATGGTGTGTTCTTTTGACCATTTATTACAATTCGTACTTTTGGTACATCATTTACATGTATCTTTGCCGAAATTTTTTACTGTGTAGATAGTGGACGAAGGTCATCGCCTTAAAAATAAAGATTCAAAGTTGTTTTCTGCGTTAAAGCAGTTCAACACTCGACATCGTACATTATTGACTGGAACCCCTCTTCAGGTTTTTTACATTAGTCTTTCCGTTAGCTTATATTTTTGTGTTACGTTTTTCACTTTGTTTTTTATTTTTTGATGCGAATTGCAAATGCCTTTCAGAACAACTTGGATGAGCTTTTCATGCTTATGCACTTTCTTGATGCTGGAAAGGTTAGTTTTACAGTTTTACTGCAACTTATAGATATAAGTGTTTGTAATATTACATAATGAGATGTGGATATCTGTAAAACACTTTTTATTACTATGAATATGCTATTTTGTGACATCAATCAAAATTGGCCCTTTAACTCTGGCATTAACCAACTTTAGCCCCTTAACTTTAATAATGACATGTTTAGCCCCTCAACTTTGGTAATGACATGTTTAGCCCCTCAACTTTGGTAATGACATGTTTAGCCCCTTAATTAAAACAGCTTTAGTCCCTCAACTTTAATAATAAACAACTTTAGTCACTCAACTTTAATAATGACATGTTTAGCCTTTTAACTACATCAAACAACTTTAGCTTCTCAACTTTAATAATAAACAACTTTAGCCCCCCAACTTTAATAATGACATGTTTAGCTCGTCAACTTTGATAATGACATGTTTAACCCCTTACCTAAAACATCAAACAACTTTAACACTCGTAATTTGCTTATTTTTATCTACGTTTCAAACCCGCTGCAGAGCGGGTGGTAACCCATTACCCACTAGTTTAACTAAAAATGTTTGCAGTTTGCAAGTTTGGAGGAGTTTCAGGAAGAGTTCAAGGATATCAATCAAGAAGAGCAGGTTTCAAGGCTACATAAGATGTTGGCCCCACATCTTTTAAGAAGTAAACATCTGAAGTTTCTGCTTGTTTTGTTTCAGTTATTTTTATTACATTTTATAGTAACATTTATGATCTTTTGGTATATGTAAATGGCAGGAGTTAAGAAAGATGTGATGAAGAAGTTACCACCTAAAAAGGAGCTAATTTTACGTGTGGAATTAAGTAGCAAGCAGAAAGAGTATTATAAGGCAATTCTAACGCGTAATTATCAGTTATTAACTCGCCGAGGAGGAGCTCAGGTGAATTATTTTTATTTTATTAATATAACAAAAGAGGGTGTTTTAGGAATAGTACCTAAGACACAACCTCTATTTTTTATTGTTTTTCTTTGTCAAATTTTCAACAATGCCATCCAACTCATGGTTTTTTTTTTTTTTTTTTTTTTTTTTTTTTTTTTTTTTGTATTCAATCCTCAACTTTTAGCATTGCCACTCAGCTTTCTAAAAACTTTGTAAAATTTTATTTCAATTCCCTCGAGTTTTACGTGCTTATTTTATGCATGTGGGTCAAATATAATACGTTTTCGTGCTCTTTTTTATGTGCGTTTTTGGTTGGTCTACGTTTTGTTCGGAAACGAGTCGAGTCAAATATAATACGTTTTCACTAGGTGGTAAAAAATCGAGTTACTGACTTACTTCACGTTTCAACTCCGCCGCAACGCGTGGTACGATTCTTTAACGTAAAAAAATATTTTCTTACATGCTTATTTTTAACTACGCTTCGTCCTAAATCCAATTTAGTTTACGTTTCGACGTAAATTTCTCGATAATGAGTCAGGTCAAATATAATATGTTTTCGTGCTTATTTTCATGTGCGTTTTCAGTTGGTCTACGTTTGACGTAAATTTTGTTTGAAAACGATTCGGCTTAAATATTTGACGGTATAAGTTCGAGTTACTTTAAGTTATGATGCCGCCGCAACTCGCGGTGGGTCTAAATACTAGTTTATAAACTTAAGCGCTGAATTTAGTATTATTTTATTTTTATCTTAACTAAGATCTGATGTTTGATATTTGTTACTAAAAAATCAGATTTCGCTTATTAATGTGGTTATGGAACTGCGTAAGCTTTGTTGTCACCCTTTCATGCTGGAGGGAGTTGAACCAGAAGACACCAACGAGTTCTACAAGTAATATATTTTACCTTTTTTGTTCTCTATTAGTTAACAATCGCCCTTAAGTTGAACTCCTTTATCTCATGTTTTATACGTAATACATCAGACAACTGTTGGAAGCTTCCGGAAAATTGCAGCTTTTGGACAAAATGATGGTGAAGTTGAAAGAGCAAGGACATAGAGTTTTAATATATACACAGTTTCAGCACATGTTAGATTTGTTAGAAGATTATTGCAATTACAAGGTATGAAACGGGTCGGACTATTTGAAGATTTGACTTTTGTTTTTGACTTTTACATGATCTTTGAATGTTTTTTCAGAAATGGCTGTATGAACGGATTGATGGGAAAGTTAGTGGCGGTGAAAGACAAGTTCGAATCGATAGATTCAATGCTGCGGGTTCTTCTAGATTTTGCTTCTTATTGTCAACTAGAGCTGGTGGTCTTGGTATAAACCTAGCGACTGCAGACACGGTTATTATTTACGACAGTGATTGGAATCCACATGCTGATTTACAAGCTATGGCCCGTGCTCATCGTCTCGGACAGAAAAACAAGGTTAGAAGTTACATTGGATACTTTGTCAAAATAGGTTTAGGTTCATATTATTCGTTATAAATAAGTAAGACAAAATTGCACAAAACAAACTTTATGTTGACAAAAAAGATGGAAATACCCCTGACTTAACGGAGAAAAATGGATGGAGTTAATAAGCTGGGTGAAAATGGCAAGATATCAAACCTTTTGGATCCAGATGCGGAAAAACATACCTTTGGACGAAAGTCGCAAAACTTGCCAAACCTCAGGAACGAAAATGACATTTTATTCTAATATGATTTAGGAGGTTTTGACTTAGAACACAGGATGAAACGAGACATTTTTAGTACCTTTTTAAAACGGGTTGGACTGTTTGAATTCATTATAAATAATTAACGTGTTAGTGATGCATTAAATTAAGACTTAAGGGGGCTTTCAACCCCTTTGAGTTAACTTTTTCATTTGACCTGTTTGATATAATACACGTAGTTGTTAACAGCGAATAGCAGGCGATAGCGACAAACTACCTATACAATAGCGATAGCGATAGCGATGAAATAGCGTGCGTTTTTTTATGCTTAGCGACAGACTGGAAGAAAGTTTTAGAAATATTGATTTGTAAATTATCTGAATACGCTGTTTTAATTGTATATTTAGCAAAAAAGATAAAATCCCGCTATCTTATACCTATAAAAGCCCGCTTTTTATATTAAAACAGACCCCCCCCTCCCCCCAATCCCGTTATTTGTATATTTGTCACATTGCAGGTGATGATATTTAGACTGATAAATAGAGGGACAATCGAAGAAAGAATGATGGAGATGACGAAAAAGAAGATGGTTTTGGAGCATTTGGTTGTTGGCAAGCTTAAAAATCAAAACATCAACCAGGTACATTTTACAGCTGGAATTGATACGGAAAAAGTTGATATATTTTCTGTGATGTTTTATTATTACAATTTACAATGTAGGAAGAGCTGGATGACATCATAAGATACGGTTCAAAGGAATTGTTTGCTGATGAGAACGACGAGGCAATGAAATCAAGGCAAATTCATTATGATGATGCTGCAATAGATAGGTAAATTGTTATATATGCAAGTTATATATTCATAGTTTTTTTTTCGTCAAATATAATGCGTTTTGACTAGGCGGTACAAATTCGAGTTACTTTACGTTTCGAGTCCGCCGCTGCAACGTAAAAAAATACTATTTTCTTACGTGCTTATTTTTAAGTACGTTTTCGTTATAAATCTAAGTTGGTTTACGTTTCGACATAAATTTTCTCGGTAACGAGTCAGGTAAAATATAATACGTTTTTGTGCTTATTTTCATGTGCGTTTTCAGTTGGTCTACGTTTTGACGTAAATTCTGTTCGAAAACGAGTCAGGCCAAATATTTGACGATACAAGTTTGACGTAAATTCTGTTCGAAAACGAGTCAGGCCAAAATACTAGTCAAGTATAATGGACGCATGTGTGTTCAGCGAAAGTCTATTGATGTTTTCAACATCTGCCCTTAAAGTTCTATATCATCATCATCATCATCATCATCATCATCATCATACTCAGTATATCCCACCAATAGCAAAGCTAAGGTAGGGTCTGAGGAGGGTGAGATGTAGACAGCCTTACCTCTACCCCGTAGGAATAGAGAGGCTGCTTCCAATGAGACCCCCGGCTCGATTGTGGTTTTGCATCAAGCCTTGGACATAAGGCACATAACACTCAGCAATTGAGACAAACGCCGATTAGTGCATGCACCCCTTTGTCTTTTGGCTATCAACGCCACCACATGATGCATGATTAACCGTCCCCCTCTTTTAACGTTATTTTCACGAAATTAGTAAAATAACGTTAAAATTAGTGCACTTTCACTTTAAAGTTCTATATAAAAATGTTAAATTTACCTGTTATTCCAGACAGTAAAAGTCCATATTATGTTTTTTTGTATCTTTGACTATCTTTGACCAAATAGACATCATGGCTTCTTCATTATAGATTGCTTAACCGTGATTACACGGAAGAAGAAAATGCTGCAATGGATGATGCAGAAGAAGATGGCTTTTTGAAAGCGTTTAAGGTTTGAAACTGCTTCTAGACGGGAATTTATGTTTGGAAATTAAAATTAAACTTTGTTTTTATTTTTTGTATAATTAGGTGGCGAATTTTGAGTATATTGACGAGACGGAGTCAAAAATGGAAGAAGAAATAGAAGAGCCATTGGCAGAGAACAAAAACGCAGCGAATAATATAGAACGATCGAGTTATTGGGAGGACTTGCTAAAAGATAGATATGAAGTGCACAAAATCGAAGAATTTAATTCTATGGGAAAGGGAAAAAGAAGCCGTAAGCAGGTATTTATAATAGTTAAGATAACTGTAGGGCATTTTTGTATTTCCATCTTATTATGTTTTTCATACGTCTATTTGCTATTTCGGCAATTTTCAGATGGTGGCTGTTGAAGATGATGATCTAGCTGGATTGGAAGATGTAAGCTCTGATGCTGATGATAATTATGAAGCGGAATTATCCGATGAGGATAATTCAACAGGAATAGCACCTGCTAGAAAGCCTTACAGAAAGAAAACACGTGGTAAACGTTTCAGTTATATTTATTTTAGAGTAAAGTGCCATTTTCGTCCACGAGGTTTGGCCAGTTTTGCGACTTTCGTCCAAAGGTTTGTTTTTCCGCACCTGGATCCAAAAGGTTTGAAATCTTGCTATTTTCATCTGGCTCGTTAACTCCATTCACTTTTCTTCGTTAACTCGGGGGTATTTCTGTCTTTTTTTTGTTAGCTTAAAGGGCAATTCGGTCTTTTTCAGGGGTATTCGGTCTTTTTACATAAAGTGAAAAAGACCGAATTGCCCTTTAAGCTAACAAAAAAAAAAAGACGGAAATACCCCTGACTTAATGAAGAACAATGGATAGAGTTAACGAGCCTGATGAAAATGGCAAGATTTCAAACCTTTTGGATCCACATATGTGGAAAGACAAATCTTTGGACAAAAGTCGCAAAACTGGCCAAATTTCGAGGACGAAAATGGCATTTAATATTTTATATTTTTTGTGTAAGTTGAATATTTTTCATAATATCTTTTATTAGTTGATATCCTGTAGTGATTTCAAAGACAAAACAAATACTATTTTTGCAGTTGATAATGCTGAGCAACTTCCGCTTATGGAAGGTGAAGGGAGAGCCTTCAGAGTACTCGGATTTAATCAAAGTCAACGGGCCCAATTTGTTCAAATCTTGATGAGGTCTTGTTACTATAAAAGAATATAATTTTTTCAATCTTTATGAATATTATATTAATTGTGTAGGAAGTATATTGCAGATTTGGGGTTGGAGACTTTGATTGGGCAGAATTTACTTCACGCTTGAAGCAAAAAAGTTATGAAGAAATTAAAGTGTAAGTGTCAAAGTTCTTTTATTCTCTTTGTCAACTCAAACTTTTTAAGGTTAATAGAATTGTTCTAATTGTAGGTTAAAGTTGAGGCACATAAACTATAGCATTATCATTATCATATATATTAAAAGGCTAAGTTGTCACATCAAGACAACTTTAGCCCCCCAACTTTGATCAAGACAACTTTAGCCCCTCAACTTTGGTAATAACATGTTTAGCCCACAACTATAATAAGGTTTCTCTTTCCTTTACACTTTGACACCTCAACTTTGATAATGACATGTTTAGCCCTTCAACTCTAATAAAGTTTTTCTTTGCTTTACACTTTATTTTAATTACTCTTTAGACCCTCAACTTTAATTTTCTTTTCTTTCCTTTACACTTTATGATAATTACTATTTAGACCCTCAGCTTTAGTTTTTCTCCTTTAACTTTATAGCAATTACTATGTAGACTCTAAACTTTTAGTTTTTTTTTTCCTATGTTATTTATTTTTGGTCGTTTCTTTTTAGTTTTTTTCTAAACACAATGTTTTCCTGAGTTTTGTATGTACCGTCGTAAGTAAGTTATCCTAACTACGTTCCGAACCCGCCCGGGTATTCGTTTTTGCCGATACCGTAACGAACTGAACCGAGAACTTTTTCGCGACTTTCGAATATATCGGCGTGGCGTTGTTTTTTCATCGTCACATAGAATGTCCTTTTGCGATTTGCATATTTTTATCTACGTTTCGAACTTGCTGCGGAGTGCGGGTGGTAACCCACTAGTTATATATTATATCATAATATTTCAAGTCTGTAAAGCTAAAAGTATCGCTCAATTTGAACTCTGAAACCAAAATATAGTCTTCTGTTTCTTGACTTATCTAGTATTTTTTTTCTTCATATATTTGCCTTTCTTTATTATCGTTTATGTGTCTATGTTCATTAATAGGATTAGCGTTTGTTTGGAGATGCTGATATTTGGGGGAAATATAATGGTGAATGAACAGAAAAAGTAAATAATTGAAAAATATCAAATATTGACCAGAATCCGTGATTTTGTGCAAAACCTTAGATTTATCACAAGTTTTTATCGGCAGATTAAAATATTAAAAATGATTATTTTCTATTTTTTTTTGGTTTATTATGGACCTGCAGTTATGGAACTCTGTTCCTGTCACACATTTCAGAAGATATTACCAATGCCGCAACGTTTTCAGGTTACTTTCTTGTCTCTATAAAGTCTTGTTATTGAGTAAATTAATTATTTATCTAATATGTAATATTTTTAACGCAGACGGTGTTCCAAAAGAAGGGTTAAGAATTGAGGACGTACTTGTCAGAATTGCAGTCTTGCTTCTTGTAAGAGATAAAGTAAGTTCCATCCATGTGATTTTCATGTAATTTAATGTCATTATTTTATTTAATTTTTTTGTTACCGTAACTTTTCAGGTGAAATCTTCTTCAGAGAATCCATCTGCTCCGCTATTTACGGATGACATCATATATCGGTATCCGGGATTAAGAGGATTGAAACACTGGAAGGATGAACATGATCGAACCCTACTCCGTGCTGTGTTAAAGTAACCCTTTCATAAATCTTTACATTAATTTTATTTCGAGTTTTCGTCCTTGAGGTTTGGCCACTTTGCGACTTTCATCCAAAAGTTTGTTTTTCCGAATCTGGATCCAAAAGATTTGAAATCTTGTCATTTTCATCTGACTCGTTAACTCCATCCACTTTTCTCTGTTAAATGAGCGGCTTTTTTAGACATTTTCTAATGTCCAAAAAGACGGAAGTACCCATGGCTTAACGTTAAAAAATGGAGTTAACGAGTCGGATGAAAATGACAAGATTTCAAACCTTTTGGATCCAGATACGGAAAAACAAACCTTTGGACGAAAGTCGCAAAAGTAGCCAAACCTCAGGGATGAAAATGGCATTTTACTCTTTTATTTCATTTGTTATTATCATATTCTTTTCTTATTTATTATTTAATTATCTTATATAAAGGCACGGTTATGGAAGATGGCAAGCTATTGTTGATGACAAGGACTTGCGGATTCCGGAAGTGATCTGTCAAGAGTTGCATCTTCCCACTGCAAATCTCAGTGTTCCGGGAGCGGCCCCGCCCCCTGCTGGCGGAAGTCTTGACGGTCAAACTGTGGCTCCTGGTGGTCAACCACAAGATTCTGCTGCTTCAAATAACGCATTGTATCACTTCCGAGAAATGCAAAGAAGAGTGGTCGAGTTTGTCAAAAAACGGGTCCAACTTCTCGAAAAAGGACTTAATGCAGAATACCAAAAAGAATTCTACGTAAGTCGGGCTTATTACATGTTTTGTTTCTTATTACACGTTTTTTTGGATCAAATTCTTTTTGCTTTGAACCTACTGATCACACATGTAGTAAGCATACGTTTCCTCTTATAGTTATATATTGTAAAAGAAAATGCATCTATTTATAGGGTGATGAAAAACCTAACGGGATTCGAAGAGATGATATGGAGACTGAACAAAAGGTTGTAGACAGACCGACTGCAAGTCAAAACGGAACTTTGTCCCAGTTGACCAGTCAATTGCCTCAAATTGAAGTTATCTGTAAGCGTCTATATATAATAATCTAAAATAATTTGATGTCAATGCATTACATTATATTACTTATTTCTTGAAATATCATCAATGCTTACATGAACCAAGTGTTTGATTTTTTGTACAGCTGCAGAAGAAATATCGGCAGCTGCTTGTGATGATAAACCGGATCGTTTGGCAATGCCCCGCCTTTATAACGAGGTTACTAATTAATATTGTTGGTTATATTGATGTAATCTTATTTAATATATTAATTATGTATTAAACTTATGATTTGTGCAGATGTGCACGGTGGTAGGGGAAAATGCTGCTGATGCGGTAGAGACATATTTGGCGAAGAAGCCTGCAGATTTAAAGCTTAAAAAGAATCTTCAACCACTGGTAGCAATACATGAAAAAATCACCAAAATGGTCTCTCCTGTGACTGAAAGTGAGAAGAGTAACGGTGATGTGGCAAGTTCAAGTCCACATCAGCATGAATCAGGTCCAGTCAACGGGGCTGCAAATGCTGAAGTGGCGATGGAAGACGCTGATGGTCATCAAGATAAGTCTAGTGACGAACCTGGTGTCATTGTTTTGGAGTAGTACGTCACTTGTTGACTTTTCAGAGTTGACTTTTTGTTATACTAAAGTGGGGTTAAATCTTTATCCCACTACTATAGTTTTACTAATCAAAGTTTGTGGGAGTTAGGTGCTAAAGTTTGTGTAAGTTAAGGAGACACCAATGTCGTTAGTTTGATAGCGGACTTTGCTTTTGACCATAGGAACTAAACTTTTTTGGGTTCTATTATTGTTATTATAATGGAGTTGATTATATAAACATACAAGTCTCAAGTTGAGATTTTGTTTTGTGGATTGTTTTATGTGGGAGATTTGCATTATGTTCTTTGCTTTTCTGGCGATTTAAGACTTATGTAGAAATTGTTATTTTTGATAGTTTGGAATAAGTAGCAACGAGTATTAAACCTTTTATAAGATACATTTTATATGAAAAATTTTTGGAAGTTAAAAGTTAAGAGTCATGAAAGTATTTTTATGAAAAGAATGACTTTGAAATTTAAGATAACTTTGACTATACAGTATCTGTAGATACCCAAAAGCTAAGACTTTTTTTTTTTTTTAATGTATAACTAGCTTACAACCCCGTGTATTACATGGGTTAAATGATAAAAAAATGTAAATTATAAACTTGTATATAATCCTTATTAATGAAATGACTTATTTAGATAAAATAGTAAAACAAAAGAACAATTATATTTTCGCTATTCAAAATAATTTTCTAAGTTTTCACTTCTCTTTTAGATACTACAATCCATTTTATTATATGTCTTAAAAAGAAGTAACACTAAAAAATAAAAAAAAATAACGATCATAAAATTGTAAATATTTTTAAAAATAATTATAAGTTATGAGGTTATAGTAAATGAATTGTAATTAAATTCTACTATGTATATTAATGATATAATAAATACTTTGATATAAATACTATTTTTAGATATATGGATCATGAGACAAAATACGAATATCATCATTGTATAGAAAATATTACATAAAATAAAGTATACGTTTAAAAAATAGGACTAAAGTTTTTTAAACTATAAATTTAAACGTTTACAACAACTTTTTAATTAGTAGTCGACATTTAAATATTCAAATTAAAAATTTTATAATATTATATAATGTCTTTATTTAGCATGATGATAATGTCTTTAATTGCGTAATATGATTGAAATTAAGCTTAATATTTAAAACTCAATGTTATTAGGAAGTTGGACCATTTTTTAAGATGAAAACATATTGATATTAACATAAATTTAAAATTGGAAGAAAATATTGAACACGTGTATTACACGGCTTAAGTAAATATAATGTTATATACTTAATAGCAAAAAAAAAAAAAAATGTCTTTTGAAAACCATTTAGTGTTCGCATTAAAGATAATTTGGTACTTTATTTAGATAATCCGCGTGTAATTTTAGTCTTCTAAGTTATATACTATAAGCACTTGTACATGTGATTTGATACTTTATTAGTAATTATTGTTTATATCCAAATAATATATTTTATCTTAACAAATATATATGGTGGGTGGAGATAAAATAGGAAGTTTATTTGGCTAAGAAGGCTAGGAAGTGATCTTGACCATCCATTTAGTTAATCTAGGGCTAAGATTAAATGATGGAAATTAAAGGGAAGAAAAGAGGCGTGTGAGTTTGTTTATGGGCATTCTAGTCAATCCAAGGCAATGGTTTCTCTCTCCTCCAATTCCCCCCCCCCCATTTTTTAAACGTTAATAACTCTTTCATACGACATTATTTTTTTTATAAAAATTGCACCAAAAAAACGAGCGTTTTTTTATCTTTAAAACGAGTATACTATTGCTATATTTTCGGAAAAAAAAATTGAAAACCCAGTTGCGTAAAACGCAATGGAAAAAACCCAGTTGCGTAAAACGCAATGGAAAAAAAAACCTAAAAAATGACATTTTTCTAAAACGCAATGCACAAAAAACACAAAGAAATTTCTTATGGGTTGGTTTATTTCCACATCCCCTATAATCTTATTTTCACATCCCAATATCTATACGGGCCGTATAAAATGATACGGGCCGTATAGAATGTTTATGCACAGAATTTTATGCGGTGGAATGTTTTTTTTTTGTTTTTATATGTATACGGGACGTATACTTATATACTGGCCGTATACATATTTGCATAATTTTGTTTCGAAGGTTTGCCAAGGGTTTTTAGTTTTGAAATATGTATACGGGCCGTATAATGTTATACGGCCCGTATAGCCCGTATAGAAAAGTTAACTTTTTTGTTGCAACCAGGAAACCGTTTAGTAAATTTTTGTATTTAAAATAGTGTTGTATATATCGGATTATGTTACGAGTTTGTAGTTAAACGTATTTATTATGTTTAATAAGTTTCCTCTTTGTAAAACGATAAATATGTATAGAAAAGTTAATTTTTTGTTGCAATCGGGAAACCGTTTAATAAGTTTTATAAATTTTAAAATAGTATTGTATATATCGGATTATGTTACGAGTTTGTAGTTAAACGTATTTATTATGTTTAATAAGTTTTCTATTTGTAAAACGATAAATATGTATAGAAAAGTTAATTTTTGTTGCAATCGGGAAACCATTTAATAAGTTTTATAAATTTTAAAATAGTATTGTATATATCGGATTATGTTACGAGTTTCTAGTTAAACGTATTTATAATGTTTAGTAAGTTTCCACTATGTAAAACGATAAATATGTGATATGATTATGATAAACTATGACAACAATTATTAAACAAACAACATAACATCTAAACAAAAGATTAATATTTATAATGTTTTACATCTAAAAAAAAAGATAAACTTTTACAAAGTTTCAAACGTAAAATAACAAAAAAAAATAATAATACAATAAGCAGCTACGGCGGTGGTGATGGTGGTGGGGTTCGGGTCGTGTTCGGGTTCTTATATATGATACGATTTTCGAGTTCGGGTCGGGTTCGGGTTTGTGTAAAAACAACATCAAACGTAAAAACACTAAAATAGTTAACATACAACAAATAAACGTGTAATTAAATGTTATACTTCCTTGTTTTGAAACTCAGTACGTTCCTCTTCAGCATTTGGAACCTCGGGCGGTCCACAACTTATGGGAGAAGAATGAGAACTATCAGTCGGCGGTCGAACACTAACAGGAGGGGCTTCAAAATTAACCGGGTGTTGCGATGGATAATAACCAGCATAATTAGGCTGAATGTCATCCAAACCCCAAGTATCCTGACCTGAACCAGACGCAAAAATGGGATCGAACGGAGCATTCAGATCAAACATGCCCGCTTTGTTATCTTCATTCCCCTGATTCGCCTCGTTACCAAACACATTAAAAATATCACCCCAACCCGACATTATAACGTAAATAATTTGAATACAGAGAAAAATAGAAGAAACGAATAGAAGTTGAATGAAAATGAATGAAATTAGTGTCGTTTATATAGAGAATTTTACGGAATATTACATCGTTTCAAATGATTAACACGCGAATCGAGGAATCTAACGTCTAATCACATAACTCGCACGAGATTCGAGGAATATAACATCGAATCAGAGAATCTTACGTCTAATCACACGTGAATCGAGTAATAATACGTCGCGTCAAATAGTAATAAAATAATAAAAAACGAAAATCATTGTATACGGGTCGTATACATATATACGAGCCGTATATCATCGTCGTATAATATATATACGACCACAGTATCATCTTATTCTCACATGGTTGATACGGGCCGTATAAGGTTATACGGCCCGTATCAACCATGTGAGAATAAGATGATACCATGTGGATTTAATAGGACCCTTTCTTATTTGTAAAACGCAATGGCCAGAAAACACAAAGAAATGTGTTATTTCTAAAACGCAATAGCCTAAAAACTCAAAAGAAAGTGTAGTTTCTAAAACGCAATGGACTGAAAACACATAAAAATGTGTTTTACCTAAAACGCAATGCACCAAAAAATACTTCAAAATGTGTTTTTCTAAAACGCAATGGACCAAAAAACACATAAAAATGTCTTTTTTCTAAAACGCAATGGCCTAAAAACACAAAAGAAAGTGTTCTTTCTAAAACGCAATGGACTAAAAACACTACAAAATGTATTTTTCTAAAACGTATTAGACAAAAAAACACATAAAAAGGTGTTTTCCTAAAAAAATAATTTGTTTTACCACAAAGGACTAAAACTCAGTAAATTGCGTTGTAGCATTGCGTTTATAAACAATTGAAGAACACAGTGTTTTAATGTTAATGATCTTGCTCATATGCATGGAACATCACATCAAACAATTTAAATATGTATTTCAAAAAGAAAATAGTTGAGGATTAAATATGTATCAAAGTTGTTATGGTAGAAGTTTTCAACCATAATTTAAAATCAATAAATTTAACACTTTTAGTTGGTGGGAAACGAGATTCCATTTCTTGGAAAACAGAATATGCCACTCATATTACAAAATCCCAAAAACCCAATGCAGATTCATTACAAAAACGCAATGCCAAATTCTACAGAAAAACGCAATACAAATTCTTAGCTGAATCTAAAACTTGCCTTCTGTTGTATCGGCCCTTCGTATAAGGTAACCATTCCCTTTCTTTCTTTATTTTCTGTTATATATTCGTCAAAACACAAACGCAATACAAAATTCTTATATGAATCTGAAGCAGGTGCCTCCATTATCGTTTCTTCCATAACAAGTAAAGGTTTCGTCACTTCCGTAAAGGTTTTTGCAGTTGCATCAACATCTAAGGCTTTCAGATATGAGCGGATCAGGTTTTGGACGGAAAGACAAGCCGGAACGACGATCGGAGAAGCTAAAAATTCCATTTTTTCTTTTGCGGCGGTGGAGTGGTTGCGGTAGGCGGTAGAGTGGTGGTGGTGGGCGGCAATTGTGGTGGTGGTGGTGTGGGTTTGAGATGAATCATAAAAGAGAAAGACGTACTGCGTTTTTTAAATCTAGGGTTTTCATGAGACTAATTTGTGTTTGACTAAAATGCCCCTCCTTATGTTTTTTCTTTTTGCCACATGTCATAATCCTATTGCTTCCTATCCTTCCTAGCCAAAATAAACTTCTTATTTGATCCTCACCCTATATATGGTTAGGGTAAAATGAAAATTTCTACAAGTTGTGAGAACTTAGAAAACTCGGCTTTACAAAAGGTTTTTTGAAATTTTTACAGGGGGTGTGAATGAGCGGCTAGAGACTCAGGGCGTTAAACTTTTTGATTTTGGATTCAAGTGGTTAAAACCACTAAAACATAGGGACTCAAAAAATAATTTACTATTAATTAAATTTAAAATTATACATTTGATCTCTAACTATATTAAATAATAGAGTAAATTGCAATTTTACACCCTGTGTGGTTAGGGGTGATTGGCACCCTTACCCCCCCTAAGGAAATAATTGCAATTTTACCCCCCACTGTTTGCTGTTATGTTGTAACCTTACCCCCCGGCCTCAAATTTGTTGACTAATCTGTTGACTATAACTTGAAATGACGATAATGCCCTTTCATATTTACCCCCTGTGTTTTGTGCACTCTGTGATATTACCCCCTGCCACCGCCATTCACCACCACAACCACCACTGCCACCTCCAGCCACCACCACAACTTAATATCCCTTTCATATATAACACCACCACTACTTCCGTCATCGGAAACCTGCAACTCCGGCCAATAAGATTTATCCCTTTGTTTTCTGACCAAGCCACACTTGAATTGCAGCAAGAAAGGATTCAGATATGATGTCACCGTAGTCGAGACCGAGAACATGTAATTTCATTGATTAAAATGACTTCAGTTATAAAAAGAACTTTTATATATTTTGATTTTTTATTTGCAGCACTGAGGAGACTAATGTGATGGAGGTTCCTGCAGCTGAAAATAATGGCAACTGCAAGTGTGGTGCTAACTGCAGCTACACCAACTGCACATGTGGTCACTAGAATATGATGATGTAACTGGAACTCATTGGTGTCCAGTATGGGATAGCTAATGTTAGTCTATGGTTCAATAAAACTGTCACACATATGTGGCTATGGTCCATAATTATACAAATATACTTACTGTTGTAACTTAGTTTGATCTTTTTGTTTTATGCACGACTTTATTACAAAAAGAAATTCACGAGAGCTACTGGTAACATTGCGGAGATGAACATCTTCAATTGGCCGTAGTTGCGGGTTTCCGGCGACGGTTTGCCGGAGTTGCAGGTTTCATTTCACCTCTTAAAACTAATAAATGAAAATGAGTGGTATGTGAAATGAATACACAATAATCCAACTATTGCCATTTTAGCTGACTCAGCAGCAGCTTCGGTTTGGCTGGAGGTGGTTGTGGTGGTGGCTGGAGGTGGCAGTGGTGGCATAAACCTTTGATTTTGACTCGATTAATCGAACGTCGTCTTGACTTTGATTCGATCTGTGATGTTTCACTACTTATTTGTAGAAGAACTCATCGAATCTTGTGTTGAGGACTGGGATAAGAAGAATTATAGATCTGTTTTGATCTATAAAGAACTAATTGGAGGGTTGAATCAAACATCTCATCATTTATTAACTAAATATAATTTAATTAATCTGATTTGGCTTGTTATTATGGTTCTCCAGATCTATAATATTGTCCATATGAAGTATGGACAGATGTTTCAAGAACTCAATGAAGGATTTAGTTTTAACTTATCTTCTGGAGTTCCTTGATGTTGGGAATGCCCACAATTGTGGGTCCTTGATGTTGGGAATGCCCACAATTGGCGTGAAGATAGGGTAGATTGATTCTCATGATATGATTATTGCGAATTCTAATATGCTTTGAAGATGTTTAATAATAAGTGGTCTTGATTTACAGAAGGTGATAATAGAATGGACCTGGATCTCGTTAAGTTTATCAACTCAGATCTCACATGGCGGTGGCAGTGGTGGTTGTGGTGGTGAATGGCGGTGGCAGGGGGTAATATCACAGAGTGCACAAAACACAAGGGGTAAATATGAAAGGGCATTATCGTCATTTCAAGTTATAGTCAACAGATTAGTCAACAAATTTGAAGCCGGGGGGTAAGGTTGCAACATAACAGCAAACAGTGGGGGGTAAAATTGCAATTATTTCCTTAGGGGGGGGGGGGGTAAGGGTGCCAGTCACCCCTAACCACATGGTGTAAAATTGCAGTTTACTCTAAATAATATTACACTTATTATATTATTTGATACATTTATATTTGTTATAGATAATTATTAATTAAATTTGAATTTATACGTTTATCTCTAACTATATTAATTAATATTATATTATATTTTGTGTATAAAAAATAATATGTAATACTATTATTAAAAGGGAGAAGCCACCAGAGAATGACATGTGTATAAAAAGATTTTTGTTTATTAGTATAGGAAGATTATTATTACTATTATTATTTAATAAAAGAGATAAATAAAAAATAAAGGTGAGAAATTACCAGAGAATGACACGTGTCCAAAAAGGATTTTTGTTTATTAGTATAGAAAGATTTAAATCTAAAACGAGAGTATATTAGTCTTTCAAACAATAATTAAACTTTAATCTCCTCATCTTAAATACACCTTAATTCCCTTATTTTTTTTTACTAAATTATAGATAATTACTTAACCGTTACACTTTATTCCCCCTATAAAAAACTAACTACCCCATGATTTTTTAACAAACATAACTTTTTTTTGTACGTTAATATTTTTAAAAAAAAAATTACACCATAAAAACAAACATTTATTCTCTTTAATTTTAATTTGAGTGTAGTATAACTATAATTTTTTTAATTATAAAAATTGATATGTTACATGGTTAACAGTGTCTAGGAGTGAGCAACAACTAAAGTGTAAACCGAAACCTAACCGAAAACAAAAGAAACCAAACCGAAATCAACAAAAAACTGAATTAACTGAAAACCAATTAGCCGAAAATCAAATGAACAAAAAGCCGGCTATTCATTTTTTTGTACCTTCGTTTAACCAAAATTAGCCTAATTGAACCTTTCAAATTGTCATATATTTCTTGCTTTTATACCTTCGGTTTATGTATTTCATATTTTATACCTCCGTTTTATGTTTATATTGTTCCACTTCATGTATTTATACCTCAATTTGATGTATATTTAAGTAAAAATTTTAGCCCAAATGTTGTTTCGGCTATTAACTGAATTAAAAGAACCAAACAAAAAACCGTCAATCTAACTGAATAAACCGAAAACCGATTGGTTAATAAAATAGACTAACCGGTGACTTCGGTTTGAACTTCAGTTGAGGATAATAGCCGAACTGATTGAACCTAACATACCACAATGAAATGGATTAATCGCTGACTTCGCTTATGATGTATATCCACCACAATGATGCTACAATAAATATTATACGAACAAGAGAACTACTAGAAACGAATACGGTAACGTAAACTGTCATCCCCGTCGCATCACGCAAGCCACCGTTTAGTTCATTAACATATGTTTACAGTTTACATATCAAAGCCTTTCTAGTATCTATAAAAGATGATGGATTACACAACATTAAATAAAGCTATTAGAGTTATCATATATCTCATCCGTTTATATTTTAGTTTGTGTTGTGTTGTGTTGTGTTGTGTTGTGTTGTGTTGTGTTGGGTTTGTCATGTTTTAACTTGTCAACAATAGTGGGACCAAAACATTTTACTCAGGGATCAACAAAAGATTATCTACTCTATTGATCTGGTCATGGAAACTCATTTAAAAACAAAACCTCAGATTTTATATATACAAAAATCCAATAAATTCGGGTAAACGGAGGATCAATAGGCCCTCTTGACCCCCTCTGGTTCCGCCATTGCTTGTCACTTGTCACCCCTCTAAATTCAATTAGTCAATTTATAAACTCTTATTACAAGTCATTTAACATGTTTATAACTTGATGACCTATCAACTATTTGGATAAACCGATTAAAAGTGTCGTGTTCAAGTTACATTATTCTAAGTATATACACTTAGGCTTGATGTGTGCGTTTAACAATTCAACTTGTAATTGTTAACTTGATACTCATTGTAACACTCGTTCCCGATTATACCGAATATCTTAAATATTTATACGATTAGGTCCCATTTTTTTTTATAAAACAAATAACTTACGAGTTTGGGTTAACTGATAACCTAAACAAACTGGCATAACGGATTATTACACATATATTACAGTCCAAAAACATTAACGTTTTAGACTCGAAAACTTTGTCACGCATGATCATACTTATCTTTCCGGAAAGATGTTCCCAAGGAGATGACGCTTTAAGAGTGTTCCATTTCAGTCCCTAAGGTTTGGTTTGTTATTTAGTAGGCCAAAACCTACTTATTTCGTAAATTCGTAACACATATTAACTAGGTTATATGTTCCTAGTTAAACATAGATTTCAAAATTCAATCATCTAATATATCATTCAAATTCAATACTTAAAAAAACATTTTCAAAAAAAGTTCAAAAGAAAATTTAACACACATGACACATTAAATGCACCCTCGTCTCACATTATCTATTCAATGGAACAGGTCTGGTAAATCTGAACTACAACTTTGATTGATCATTGGTACATTAAGAATTATTCGAGCACAGTGTTCGTGATCGTGCTCCTAAGGTATACATGATTAATTATTAGATTTATTAAATTAGTTTTGGTATATGTTATGTGTTTGTTGTTGTATTGGGTAGATTGAACTTAATATGGATCCATAACATAATCTTATGCTCAAAACTGAAGCAAAATCGGTTCATTTGACAGAGTTGAGATTTTGAGGCTCAACGTTTACTACTTGTAGAACTGCTTTAAATAATTTTGTTTACGATAAATACGAATCAAATTCTAAAAGAAATTGCAGATATTTATATATTTATTGTTGTATGTTTGGTCCATGATTGGACAGACCAAGGGAGACTACCTTCGCGCGAAACATAAGCCGGCCTTGAGAATGGTAAAGTTGCTTCACAATGCGCGCAATTGGTGTGGGACTGTGTCCCAAATCCAGATCCGAGTTACAACATATAGATGAATCCGTTAGAAGGACAAGTTAGTAATGTATCAAGATTAACATAGTATGTATCTAGCTTAGGTTGTCAAAGGCGCTACACGCACTCATGACACAAAGGCCTCACAATTCACTTGGGTTCCAGGAGAAAAAAAGTGCAGCACTGCAGCTTAAAACTAAGCGGCGTCTTAAATCTCACAGACAACAATAGTTTCAAGATTCACCATTCTTCATGCAAGTAAGTGGCATATTAAATCTCACAGACAGTCTGGTAGAGGTGGTAGTTTCAACCCTGTATGTATTTTATCTCCAATGGGTCAAATTCTGGGCCAAAGTGGTCAACTGGGGTTAAACACATTAGAAGTTCTTCAAGCTGAATAGTTAAAACTTTTAAATTGCTTTTTGTATTTTTCAATCATTATTTAGAAATGCAGTTTTTACAATTCCTATTTAATAACTTTTTTTTTTAATTTGAACAATAAGGTCAAAGGGTTGACCTGACCCATTTGCACAAATGAGTCCGGTTCATGACTCACAAACACTTTCTTGCTCTTTGTTAAAAGTGTGTAAATAGTTAATGAGCTTAAGTGATTAGAATTTTGTTGTTATAATAGCAATCTATTTTTTTATATATATAAAGTAAAAAACATGGATTATGGATTAGTTTGAATGCACTTGGGGTTACCCTTGACTGGATTCTTCGTTTTTTTTTAGATTTTTTTTTACTCAATCGGTATTTTTTTTTTATCTTTTGCAAATTCTGACGAGCAAACTGTAGTGTTAGCGTTAGATTTTTTACTCGTTGGATGAGGATCCGTGTTCAACATGAGTATGTCAAAACTAGTTTCTCATAGTGTTAACAGATTTGCTGGATTACATTATTCTTACTAGAGCTACATATTTATATTGCTTGTTCGCATCTACTCGTTAAAACTGTTTTTACTTATTTGATAGTCGACTATGTGTTTCATCAACGTACATAACACCTTAAAATTGTTCATGATTTTAGCTCATACTATCAGTTTTTGTTTTAACAGACCTGTGTTGAACATGGATCCTCATCTCGATTCACCAACCTAAAATACTTTCACAAACCCCTAATTCTTCAATCTTCATTTTGTTCAAGATTGTTAGGATCTGGTGATTTGGGGAAAAAAAGTTTGATTTGGGGAGGAAAGATTTGATAAAAAAAAAAAAAAAAAAAAAAGTAGCCGAGATAATACTAATAAATAGTTGTTATTTCTTTTTGTTTTTGTTATGGGGTGACACGTTTGTGCAGGGGGCGTTTTTTAGGGTGGGCAACTTAGGGTTGCTACCCTCCCCCGTCTTATAAAGGGTCTTTTCTTTTGCTCCCTGTGTTTGTTTCTCTTTTACCCCTAACTCCCCTTGAGTTAGCGGTTTATTGTGTTGTTTTTTGGTTTGCGTTTGGCTTTGCGCATGGCCCCCGCGCGTAGAGGTAGAAATGTCAAGACTGTTGGGTTGGCGTCAGCGTGTGATAGTGGGTTAAGGGCTTGCCCCCTTAAGCATTTCCACGAATGCAAGGATGGTAAACCGGGGTCTAGTGGGTTTTTTCGCCTTCTTGAACACATGCAAAGCACCCACCTCAAGACTGAAAACAGGAAGATTCATGTGAAGGAGGCTATTACTAAGGATTTGGACCTTTTTCTGGATGTGGGGGAAGTCCTAAGGGAAGGAGGCAAATGGTTATGTGGGGAGTGCATGGTTATGCATGCTCTTAGTAGGGGGTGCAAGCATGGTGATGAGATGGTGTCTTTTGCTCCAACCTCGGGGGACGTGGATGATTTCATTGTTGGGATTAGGAAGCCATGCCAAGTGGTAGCCGACACTTTTACACTCTCTCCGGAAGGGGTGGTAACCGATGTTGCCCTTCTCGAGCGTGTTTTTTCCCTCCGTTTTCAAACCGTTAAATGCATCCCCCCCAGTTGTCGACTTGCGTTCGCTCAGGTTTTAACGGGTGCCCTACGTAAAGTGGTGGCGTCTCCAGGCTCGGTTGAAAATTGGGTTCAGTTGCTTTTGTTGCCGTGTTGTACACTGAGGGTTGTCAGGCCTTCTTCCAGGCAAGAGCGGAGATCAGGAAATAGAAAATCCCTGCAGTGCAGCAGCATCTTGCAGGCGCTTGCATTGTGGAAAGATGGGTCTGGTTTCACAGATCTGGTCTCTTCTCTCTTGAATAGTGGGGGAGACGTTGGGGTGCCTATGGGGGTTTCCGGAAGGGGCGAAGACAATAAAAAGGATCCCAATATCAAGCAATGCCTGCGGAAGGTCAGGGATGGACATTTTACGGCGGCGGTCAAAGTTTTATGTTCCAGTGGGGTTGCCCCATTTGGAGAATCGACCATGAAAGCTCTTATTGATAAACATCCGGTGGTGCCACCCCCATCACTGCCTTCCAACCCTATTGCCCAACCCACTATTTTTGCAGCAGAGGATTGCGTGCTTAAATGTATCCAATCCTTCCCTAGAGGGACATCTTGTGGCAGAGATGGGATGCGGGCCCAACACTTGTTGGACGCTATTGGTTGTGAGGGTTCGGTAAGTTTCTCGGGTCTGCTCACAGCTATTACTGGAGTCGTTAACCTATGGCTTGAGGGGCTTTGCCCTAAGGTGTTAGCAGAGTTTGTGGCCTCAGCCCCCCTCACCCCCTTATTGAAACCTGATAAGGGTATTAGGCCTATCGCCGTGGGGGGCATCTGGCGTAGGTTGGTCTCTAAGGTGGCTATGAAGAAGGTTGGGAAGGACATGGCCCAGTATTTGGGGGATTTTCAATTCGGGGTTGGTACACCAAATGGGGCGGAGGCGGTGCTTCATAGTGCGAACAGGTTCCTGAACTCTTTTCATGAAGATGGGTCCATGGCCTTGCTTACGGTAGACTTCACCAATGCTTTCAACATGGTTGACCGCTCAGCGTTCCTCCAACAGGTCCACCAACGTTGTCCATCTATCTATCGGTGGGTCAAGTTCCTGTACGCCCAACCCGCTAGGTTGTATGTTGGCAGCGAGTGTATTGGGGCCACCACTGGAGTGCAACAGGGAGATCCATTGGGGCCCCTTCTCTTTGCCCTAGCCTTACACCCCCTTATTCTCCGTGTCCAGGAGCACTGTAACCTCCCCTTTAATGCTTGGTATTTGGATGATGGCACGATTATAGGTAATGCAATAGAAGTTGCTAAAGCCTTGGACATCATCAACACGGAGGGACCATCCCTAGGGCTCCATCTCAATATTAAGAAAACGGAAGTGTACTGGCCATCGTGTGACGGTCTCAAGGATCAGGACGGCCTTTTCCCGAAAGGGATAGGTAGACCTGAGAGGGGGGTTAAGCTCCTTGGGGGGGCGGTTAGCCGAGATTCTGCTTTTATCGGGGAATTAGCTGGGCGGCGGGCATCGTCAGCGGTTGACCTTATGAAACTCCTGCCCTGCCTCCAGGACCCCCAGTGCGAGCTTCTTCTTTTAAGGTCTTGCATGGGGGTAGCTAAGTTACTATTTGGGCTGCGGACTTGCCAACCCCACTTGATGGCAAATGCAGTATCCTGTTTTGACGATGGTCTCCGAGAGGCTATCGAAGACATTGTTGTTTGCGGGGGGTCCTACTTTGGTGACCTTCAGTGGCGTTTGGCATCTTTGCCGATGCGTTTGGGTGGTTTGGGCCTTCTCTCAGCTCGGGAGGTTGGAGTTTATGCTTTTGTGGCGTCTAGAGCTCAGTCGTATGTATTGCAAGACCATATCCTTCGGAACAGCGGGGTTGTTAAGCTTGATGTAGACTACCAACAGGCCCTTGAGTACTTAAGTGTCTCTCTTCCAGACTTTGATATTGGCGGTTTCTCTAATATGGACACCGCCCCCCCAAAGCCACAAAAAACTTTGGCGAATGCTCTATTTGACAAAATCGCTCAGAGTCTGGGAGAAACATTTGATCTGTCTCCCCGCCAGAAGGCGGTGATTGAGTGCTTGAAAGGCCCCCATGCGCAGGACTTTTTGACTGTTATCCCGATCGAGGGGCTGGGGCAATGCATGTCGGCTGTTGAGTATAGGGCTATCCTCAAATACCGGCTGATGATCCCTATGTATCCAGAAGACGAAACCTGCCCAATCTGCCGTAAAGCCTGCATGGATAAATACGGGGAGCATGCTGTTCATTGTAAGGAGCTCCCTGGTTTCAAATATCGGCATGACTGGGTGAGAGATGTTTTGGGGGACATCTTGAGGAGAGCGGGGATTTCTGCGAAGAAGGAGGCCCCTGTGAATTTCCTTACAGACCCCATGGAAGGGAGATCTACACTGAGACCAGCGGATCTGCTCGTCTTTGGCTGGGCAGGAGGGAAACATGCTTGTGTGGATCTCACAGGAGTCTCTCCCTTAGCTGGTTTAAGGGAAAGCGGGTTTGTAGCAGGACAAGCTATAAGGAAAGCAGAATCAAAAAAGGTGGATAAACACGCTAAAGCATGTGCTGATAACCAACATGCATTTGTCCCCTTCGCCTTCGACACCTTTGGTTCCCTAGCTCCAGAAGCTATCCGTTTGTTGACTAGGGTCCAAAAGGTTGTCC
The DNA here is from genome assembly GCA_030545235.1 of Helianthus tuberosus. Taxonomy (NCBI): domain Eukaryota; kingdom Viridiplantae; phylum Streptophyta; class Magnoliopsida; order Asterales; family Asteraceae; genus Helianthus; species Helianthus tuberosus. The sequence continues at coordinate 206,017,460 of CM060415.1, read as the reverse complement.
ATAACAGTTGCTCATCAAAAGAGGGGCAGGGGTTTGTCTTTAATAGGCTAGGGTTTGCTATTCAGAAAGGGGTAGCGGCGCAGCTTGTTGCTCGCTTACCTGCGATATTGATGTAAAGTGCACTTATTATTAATGAATATAAACTTTGTGTTAAAAAAAAAAAAAAAAAAAAAAAAAAAGTCTAATCATGTAGCTAAAGATGCTACAAGAAGATAGAGAAAGCCACTCGCATAATCTTGCTCAATCCAAAGGCATAGTAAGCTGTCTGTTGTACTCTTTCCTTCATAGGCTAGTTCTTTCACTAAACAAATTTTAACGAATCGTGATCTTAGTATGGCAGTTGTAGACTTGTATATCCATGGGCGCAGGATAGAAGGGGCCGGGGGGGGGGGGGGGGCGACCCCCGAACTTTTCGCTCAGTAGTGTCCGGTATGTAGTTTTCGTATATAATTTTTTAGGTCGTATACGTTTTGGACCCCTGGTTTTATTATTTTTTTAGCTAATACGTTTTCGACCCCCGGTCGGAAATCTCAAGTTTCGCCACTGCTTGTAGCTCTAGAAGACTACACCTTCCACCACCTCAGCTAACTTCTTATTTTTTATTTGTTTGATTTCTCTCTAACAAACTAAAATAATTCATCTGATTCAATTAAAGAAATTGGTAAACGCTTTGGCCGTCAACAGCGCATCTTTCTGCTTGCGTACCATTAGATTTTTTTTGAATAAAACTATATTTATTAAATTATTGATTTTAAAACAAATAATAATAATTATTATTATATTAAACAAACATATCTTTTTTTATTAATAACAGAAATAAAAAGTGTTATGTTTCAATTAGGTGTGCCACGTGTAAGGTTTATAAAATAGTTTTTGCATTTTTATTTAGTACCGATTTGTGCCGATAACATACCTAAACAAAACGATACCAACCGGACATCAGTACAAGTACAACCCTTGAAATACGATTCATGTTATCCCCCAAAGCCCCTATCGGTATTAATGAATTCACTCTTTAACTAGAGTATCAATATTTATTTTTATGATTTTCGGTTTTGCTTTGACTACCAACAATGATGATGAATAGTTTTTTATATCTTGAGTCTATATTTAGTCAAATAAAGTGCCTTTTTGCATTTCAAAAGGGTTTCGTATGTGCATGGATTGGTAATTCCGACAAAATATAATCACACATTGACTATTTGAGATAAGAAAGAGTTGATATTTAAATTTTCTTTGTGTATTACGTTTAAGTTTATTGTTTTATAGATTTAAGACTTGTGATAACCAAATACATATTATACTAAGAGAGTAAGAGCTGTGTAATAAAAGAATATATATATATTCAAGAGTTAAATGCCATTTTAGTCCATGTGGTTTGGGCCATTTTGCCAGTTTAGTCCAAAGGTTTCATTTTTAACATGTGGGTCCAAAAAGGTTTCACAGTTGCCATTTTAGTCCACTGGGTTAACTTCATCCATTTTTTCTGTTAACCAGAAGGCCATTTCGGTCATTTTGTATGTAATTCTGTTAACTAAAAGGGCAATTCAGCCATATAAAATGACCGAAATGGCCTTCTGGTTAACAGAAAAAATGGATGAAGTTAACCCAGTGGACTAAAATGGCAACTGTGAAACCTTTTTGGACCCACATGTTAAAAATGAAACCTTTGGACTAAACTGGCAAAATGGCCCAAACCACAGGGACTAAATATAATAATAATAATAATAATAATACTAACTAATTAAATAATAAACAAATACTAAATAACTAATAATTAAATAAATGAATAAAAAAAGACAACAAAAAGACAAAACAGGCTAAAAACAAAACCAAATGATTGATGGATGTGATGTTTTTGATAGGGGGGGTGTAATTAGTAAATAGGGGGGGGGGGGTGGGAATAGAATGAGCCTTGTGTATATGTATTTGTCTTCAGCTGTAAGTTGTGATTTTAAATAATAGGGTGAAAAGACAATTATACCCTTATGTGCTTAGCACATGATTTGATTTAACATAAAAAACTAACCGAGTTAGGGCTAAAGGATATAACGTACAGGATTTTGAAATGTTAAGGACAAAACTCATCAAATTTAAAGACAAAGGACACCGTCTGTAATTTGGTACAAACATAAATGACAAAACTTGTAATTTACTCGTTTTATAAAGAGAAAACAATATATAAAATAAATATCAATGGTGTGCAGCACATAACAATCGATTACAACTTTTAGTATTTAATCAAGTGTAGAGATAGAAAAAAATTGTAAAACGTTACATATTTTTAAATGTGTTGAGCACCTAAGAAATATGTTGACAGAAATAAAATATTTATCTAATTAAGATTATGAGGGTAACTAACTAATATTTATTCTGAGTGGTTTGAGTAAAGAAACTTTTGCTTCATGGCATTATACTTACTATTTGGTGGGTAATTTTAAGGTTTGGTAACGATACGTTGTTTGATTGGGGGGGGGGGGGTGGCTTCTGTTTTTTGTTAGGAGTGAATTTAAAAGAGTAGAAGATGAATTACAAACTTGGTTCATATGATAATATTTGTTTATTTGACATTTTTTCTATAAGGTCACTAGCATTTTAGTTTTATAAAATTTAGAGGTTGAAGTATATTTTATTTTTATAAAACTGATGTATATAAAAATTGGAAATTAATTTTTGTCTTACTTTATAAAATTTAAAAGATCCTTCACGTTAATAGAAAATAATAACTGAGTTAGTGGTTGGATGAAAATTTATAAAAAATATGTGACAAAACTATTTTTTTTTATAAAAAATGCATGTATATTCTGTTTTATATGTACGTGACAAAATTAATTAATTAAAAGAAATTAAAAAGTAATTAAGTAAATTGCCAAAATCGTCCATGAGGTTTTATATTTGCCAATTTCATCCAAATATCCTTTAATTTAACAGAAAAAGTAAACTAAGTTAGTGATTTGGATGAAAATGGCAAAAATGCTAAAGGTGAAGAACTATTTGGTACAAAAAAGCCGTTTTGGATGAAACTGGCAAATAGACCTAAACCTTAGGGACGATTGTGGCAATTTACTCTTTTAAAAAAAAATTACACCATAAAAAAAACATTTCTTCTCTTTAGTTTTTAATTTGAGTGTAGTATAACTATATTTTTTTAATTATAAAAATTGATATGTTAAATAGTTAACAGTGTCTAGGTATGAGCAACAACTAAAGTGTAAACCGAAACCTAACCGAAAACAGAATAAACCAAACCGAAATCAGCAAAAACTGAATTAACTAAAAATAATTAGCTGAAAATCAAATGAACAAAAAACCGGCTATTCATTTTTTGTACCTTCGTTTAACCAAAATTAACCAAATTGAACCTTTCAAATTGTCATATATTTCTAGCTTTTATACCTTCGGTTTATATGTATTTCATATTTTATACCTCCGTTTCATGTATCTATTGTTCCACTTCATGTATTTATACATCCATTTCATATATTTATACCTCAATTTCATGTATATTTAAGTAAAAGTTTTAGCCCAAGTGTTGTTTCGGCTATTAACCGAATTAAAAGAACCAAACAAAAAAAACGTCAATCTAACCGAATAAACCGAACTGATTAACCGGAAACCGATTGGTTAATAAAATAGACTAACGGTAACTTCGGTTTGAACTTCTGTTGAGGATAATAGCCGAACCGACAGAATCTAACACACCACAATGAAATGGATTAATCGCTGACTTCACTTATGACGTATATCCACCGCAATGATGCTACAATAAATATTATACGAACACGAGAACTACCAGAAACAAATACAACAATGTAAATTGTCATCTCCGCTGCATCGCGTAGGCTACCGTCTAGTTCATTAACATATGTTTACAGTTTACATATCAAAGCCTTTCTAGTATCTATAAAAGATGATGGATTACACAACATTAAATAAAGCCATAAGAGTTATCATATATCTCATCCGTTTATATTTTAGTTTGTGTTGTGTTGTGTTCGGTTTGTCATGTTTTAACTTGTCAACAATAGTCAAAACATTTTAGTCAGGGATCAACAAAAGATTATCTACTCTATTGATCTGGTCAAGGAAACTCATTTAAAAACAAAACATCAGATTTTATATACAAAAAATCCAATAAATTCAGGTAAACGGAGGATCAATAGGCCCTCTTGACCCCCTCTGGTTCCGCCATTGCTTGTCACTTGTCACCCCTCTAAATTCAATTAGTCAATTTATCAACTCTTATTACAAGTCGTTTAACATGTTTATAACTTGATGACCTATCAACTATTTGGATAAACCGTTCAAGTTGCATCATTCTAAGTATATACTTAGGCTTGATGTGTGCGTTTAACAATTCGACTTGTAATTGTTAACTCGATACTCATTGTAACACTCGTTCCCGATTATACCGAATATCTTAAATATTTAGACGATTAGGTCCCATTTTTTTATAAAACAAATAACTTGAGTCTGGGTTAACTGATAACCCAAACAAACTGGCATAACGAATTATTACACATATATTACAGTCCAAAAACATTAACGTTTTAGACTCGAAAACTTTGTCACGCATGGTCATACTTATCTTTCCGGAAAGATGTTCCCAAGGAGATGACACTTTAAGAGTGTTCCATTTCAGTCCCTAGGGTTTGGTTTGTTATTTAGTAGGCCAAAACCTACTTATTTCGTAAATTGGTAATAGATAATAACTAGGTTATATGTTCCTAGTTAAACATAGATTTCAAAATTCAATCATCTAATATATCATTCAAAATTCAATACTTAAAAAAACATTTTTAAAAAAAGTTCAAAAGAAAATTTAACACACATGACACATTAAATGCACCCTCATCTCACATTATCTATTCAATGAAACAGGTCTGGTAAATCTGAACTACAACTTTGATTGATCATTGGTACATTAAGAATTATTCGAACACAGTGTTCGTGATCGTGCTTCTAAGGTAACATAATCTTATGCTCAAAACTGAAGCAAATTCGGTTCATTTGACAGAGTTGAGATTTTGAGGCTCAACGTTTACTACTTGTAGAACTGCTTTAAATAATTTTGTTTATGATAGATACGAATCAAATTCTAAAAGAAATTGTAGATATTTATATATTTATTGATGTATGTTTGGTCCATGATTGGACAGACCAAGGGAGACTACCTTCGCGCATTACAAGCAGGCCTTGAGGATGGTAAAGTTGCTTCACAATGCGCGCAATTGATGTGGGAACTTATCGGTTCGTGTCTGGTTGACCTGTGTCCCAAATCCAGATCCGAGTTACAACATATAGATGAATCCGTTAGAAGGACAAGTTATGTATCAAGATTAACATAGTATGTATCTAGCTTAGGCTGTCAAAGGCGCTACACGCACTCATGACACAAAGGCCTCACAATTCGCTTGGGTTCCAGGAGAAAAAAAAGTGGAGCTTAAAACTAAGCGGCGTCTTAAATCTCACAGACAACAATAGTTTCAAGATTCACCATTCTTCATGCAAGTATGTGGCATATTAAATCTCTCAGACTGTGTCTGGTAGAGTTGGTAGTTTCAACCCTGTATGCAGTGGCGGACCCAATATTTTTTTCCTGGGGGTGCGAATTTTTTTTAAAGATTTTAGACCCCTAGCTATACAAAAAAATCGGTTCATAGCGGGTCGGATCAGGTCGGGTCATGTAAAACAAGTAAACACAAACAAACGAAGTTTCATAGAGGGTCGAATCAGATCGGGTCGGGTCCATTTCAATTTTCAAACAATTAAACCCTAGTTCCTAACTTCCTATCACATTAACAAACAAAAAAGCATCAAAGTTCAAACCATCCGTACTTCTATTTCTCTTAATCATTAAATAAAAGAACAAAAAAACTCATCTAAAACATACATTGGTCTTTAATTAGAAGAATCCGGCGAAAAAAAGTGGTTCAACCCCTTTCCTCTTGAGAAATCGCGACATAACTTCCCTATTCATTGTTCCTTCCTAATCCTATCACATACAAAATAAACAAGGATCTTCAAGTGTTCAACCATAGCCCATGTTCCTTAATTTTCAATTTAAAATTTTGAATTTTAAGCCCTAGTATTTGTTATTTACCAACCAACAGTCATATAATCAACAAAACCACCCAACTAAAGACTAGAACAACCCAAAAATACATGAAAACATATAAAATTTTAAACCTTTTTAACAAATATATATATATATATATATATATATATATATATATATATATATATATCTGTTTCTTTTGAAAAAACCCAATAAAACATCAAAACAAATCGAATTACCTATTTAAGTTCAATTTTTAAATTTCATCTTTTCAAACCCTATACTAGAATCATATAATCAATAAGAAATTAAGAAACAACAAACTCATCCTATAAAGACTAGAACAACCCCAAATTACCTCAAAACACATAAAAGTTTAAACTTTTTTAACCCATCCTAAAATCCTATTATCTCATGACTCTTAAACAAAATCACATAAACATCAAAAAAAAAAAAAAAAAAAAACAAACAAAACATGTACCTGTCAGGGGCGGCATGAATTAACCAGTTTGCAGCTGGAATTTTGTAGTCGCCGGCTGGAATTATGCTGTCGCTGGGCGCTGAAGTGAGGCAGATGGAGGGCGGGAGTCGCTGGTAAGTGGCAACGATTTGGGTTTTTTTATTATGTGGACTAATTTTGTTTAACAAAAATAGTAGTTGGATTGGGCTTGAATGTGTATTAAGTTATTGAGCTTGATGGATTGAATTTAAGTTTTATTAAAGGGTTAGTGGGTTAACTTGTTTACATAATTTGATCGGATTTCAATCAGTATTAACAATTTTTTTTATATAAATTCCTAAGGGGTGCGGACGAAAATTTCCAATAGGTGCGGTCGGAATTTTCCAAGGGGCGCGATTGGAATTTTTCAAGGGGTGCGGACGAAAATTTCCAAGGGGTGCAGTCGGGATTTTTCGTGAAAAATACCACTAATTTTTTTTTTCAAGGGGTGCGGCCGCCCACCCACCCCTTAAGGTGAGTCCGCCACTGCCTGTATGTATTTTATCTCCAATGGGTCAAATTCTGGGCCAAAGTGGTCAACTGGGGTTAAACACATTAGAAGTTCTTCAAGCTGAATAGTTAAAACTTCTAAATTGTTTTTTTTTAAAAAAAAAATTCAATCATTATTTAGAAATGCAGTTTTACAATTCCTATTTAATAACTTTTTTTTTTAAATTTGAACCAATAAGGTCAAAGGGTTGACCTGACCCATTTGCACAATGAGTCCGGTTCATGACTCACAAACACTTTCTTGCTCTTTATTAAAAGTGTGTAAATAGTTAATGAGCTTAAGTGATTAGAATTTTGTTGTTATAATAGTGGTCTGTTTTTTATATATAAAGTTAAAAACTTGGATTATGGATTAGTTTGAATGCACTTGGGGTTACCCTTGACCGGTTCTTCGTTTTTTTAGAATTCTTTTACTCAATCGGTATTTTTTTAATCTTTTGCAAATTCTGACGAGCTAGCGTTAGCGTTAGATTTTTTACTCGTTGGATGAGGATCCGTGTTCAACATTGGTATGTTAAAACTAGTTTCTCATAGTGTTCTCGATTATATTATTGTTACTAGAGCTACATATTTATTGCTTGTTCGCATCTACTCGTTAAAACTGTTTTTACTTATTTGATAGTCGGCTATGTGTTTCCTCAACGCACATAACACCTTAAAATTGTTCATGATTTTAGCTCATACTATCAGTTTTTGTTTTAACAGACCTATGTTGAACATGGATCCTCATCCTACGCTAAAACTATAGTTTGTTCTAAAGTCTAATCATGTAGCTAAAGATACTACAAGAAGATATGGAAAGCCATTCGCATAACCTTGCTCAATCCTGTTACATACCAAACAGGAGAACACAACCCAAAAGACTAGTCTGGTGGGTGAGGGAACCCATTTGGTATACAAACCCCACATCAGTTGCCTATACAACCGATGCGGGACAAGTCCCATTCCTTGTAATAGTATTAGTCCATAACAAATCCAAAGGCTAATAAGCTGTTTGTTGTACTCTTTCCTTCATAGGCTAGTTCTTTCACTAAACAAATTTTAACGAATCATGATCTTAGTATGGCAGTTGTAGACTTGTATCCATGGGCGCAGGATAGAAGGGCCCGCGGGGGGGGGGGGGGGGGGGGGGGGACAGTAGTGTCCGGTATGTAGTTTTCGTATAGAATTTTTTAGGTATTGTCGAATCCCCAAATCACTGGATGACGTTCAAAGGGTCTTCGCTGACGTTGTGATGTTCCAACCTTTATTTTCTACAAAAAAGGAAACCGTTAGCCTCGTCACGGTGGGCCCTGGGAGGGGGATCCGTGACCAAGCTCCGGCGTGAGAGTAAGTAAACTTGCCGGAAATCAAAGAGAAGCCTATTCTGACGAGAGTGATCGTCGGAACATCCTCTGTGGTGTGGATCTTTGTAAATTAGTTGTTATGTGGGTATTTAATGTAGGAGAATCATGGTCGGAATAAATGAGAGTGTGAAGCATTAAGTGAGAGTTACCTTCTGCCCTAAGGCTCGTTGTTCACCCTCCTTATATAAAGGAAAAGGCTTATCTTCCTCGGTAAATGGCTCTTGATTAATCTAACGGTATGCTGCCATCTTCGGGGAACTCAGACACGTGTCTGAGCCCCAACGACTGGATTACTGGTTTCAATTAATGAAGCCAACTTGATTGTACGAGATATCCGGCGATCTCTTTCTCTCCCTTAATCAAGCATTTAATGCTCTGAGATATTCTTGGATTCCTCTCTTCAGTTTTCCCGCTCTTTCCATATGTACAAGACCCTTAAAAAAGAAGTATCTGACTTTGGACTTTATTGATTGGGCCCAGGCGGTTAAAGCCCAAGACGGGTTATGTTGGGCTTCCAACTGGCCCGTCGTCAAGTCATCTCTAGTCCCTGGTCCTAAGACTCAAGTCTCATGGGCCGGGGCTATATCATGTCCACTTGAGAAGTGAAGTCTCTTGGGTTTTAAACGCGGGCCCATCCTCCCTTAATGATCACACGCTTCCTTCATTTCCCGAGACTACTCAAGTGCTATAGATCTACAGCTGGGGGTTATCATCATTATACACGTGATCAGAGCGGTTTTAAACTTTTGAAAGGCGTTGATGTGACGGTTTCCGCCTCCAGTGTCAGTTATTCTCTTTAAAAACCCTGTTCCCTTTTTCTTTTTCCTCTAACTTCCATCACTTTCTTTACAATTCTCCCCTTTTCCCTCTTTTCCACTATAATTCTCCGATCACCGTTCAAAACCTGCAATGAGCCGTACTGACCGTTCTTCTATCCGCTCCGTCTTGACGGCAAAGGACTTAGAAGCTTTTGTTGATGCTTACAAGATCCCGGAGCGGTTTTCCCCCACTCTGCCCGGACCAGATGAGTTGGCGGAGTGCACTCCTAACAGAATCGTCATTTATACTCTTTCTTTCTCTTATTGTGGCGTTCGTTACCCACTGTCGTCTTTCAAGGTGGACATGTTACGGCATTTTGGAGTCCATTTCTCGCAGTTACACCCTCTAGGGTTCATGAGGGTTGTACATTTTGAATTATCATGTGTGGCAGTTTCCGGTGAACCGTCCATCCCCTTGTTTTGTAAGTTTTACAAGTTGATTTCGGATGGAGATTGGTTCACTTTTGCCAAGCGGAAAGATAGTGTGTCCCCTCCCTGTTACTCTTTCATGCCTACTTCTACTTATCCTAAGGAATGGAAAAGCCGATTTATCTTTGTCTCTGCTGCTATGATACCGGAATCGCCGCCCCTGAGAGATGCAAAAGCAGTCATTGAAGACAGTGTCCCGGTCTTATCTGCCGATGAGACCGTCCAGTGGAAACGGATGCATGAGAACCCTACAAGGGCCTTCACATTCCCTAAGGGGGTGTTGGCCATGGGTGGATTAAGTCCTTTTTACTTAGTTCGGCTGAAGGCTTTCTTTGGCAAGAAAGGTATTCCCCTGACTTGTTATGCTTGTTCTTTTTGTTCTTCTTCTTTTCTTGGAAGTTTTTCTTGGGGATTTGGGTAGTCATCTCTAGCGTTGCGTTTGTGCAGAGATGACCCTGTGGGGTTTACTCCAGGGGGATTGTAAAGATGTCAAATTCATGGTGGGTGATAAAATCGAACCGAGTATGACCCGGAGTGTTGAAAAGAAAGCCTCAAAAAGTTCTGTTCAGGCCGGGGACTCTGCCGCTGTAGGGAAGGATGAAGAGGGTTCTTCAAGCGGGAAAGAGGATTCCTCGGGTTCCCTTCGGGTGAAAGGTTCCAGTGATGACGATGATGATGAAGATTTGGAGAGTTGTTTGGTTCGTAAACGAAAGGCAGCCCAGACCAGCAGCCCTAAATAAGCTTCCGCCCCTCGCAATATTCGGCTTAGGCTTTGGAGTGCCAGCGGCCAGAAGGCATTCCCTGCTACTAAATCCGCCTCTGAGCTTCCTCCTACTGGGGTCAAGGGTTTCTTATCCAAGCACCTGAGATCATCTAGCCTTATAAGCGAGCCTCTATTGGTAAGTTTTCCCTTTATGTTCTGCTTTGCTCAATGTGATTGCTTTTTGGATCCTTGCTGATTTGATTGATCTTGATTTGGTTGACCTTTGGTTTTTCTCTTTTTATGTGTTCGGAGCAGGGGAGTTCTAAGGCTCCGATTGAGATTCCTACTGCCCCCTCCTCCTCTCGAGTCCGGGACAAGACTCCCGAGATCAGTGCTGCCCGTATTACCCCAGCTTTTGAGGTTTCTCCTCTTCATGCCACTGGGACTAGCAAACCTTCCCATCCTGAGGGTCTTGTTTCTCAGTCTCCTTTGGCTCCCTTGTTTGCTGATGCCCTTCCAGTCCCCTATGTACCTAAATGGAAGATAACACCATCTACTGTTGTGGGGACTCCTGAGACTGCCCGAGATTTTCTGGCTCATGCTGTTCCTCCTTCTCACAAGTTCATGAACTCTACTTTGAGGCCTGATTTGTTTGATGATCAGTACAGCATGTCCCTTTGTGAGGGGTTCTTTAGGGGAGCTGGTATGTTGCAGCGAATGGATGAGTTGAGGAGAGAGAATGAGGGGTTGAAGGCTGATCTCAAAACTTCCCAAACCGTTGCTGCTGAGCTTTGGTGTCGGGTGACTGATGCTGAACGGAGATTGCTGGAGGAGAAGGTGCCAACTCCTTCTTCTCTCCTCCCCCTCCTTTTTTTTTTATATATTTACTTCCCTTTTTTTTGTTTTTTGTATTTTTCTCTTCAGGGTGCTGGAGCCATGCTGGAGCAAAGAGAACGTGCTTGGGCGAGGGAGAGGATGGCCTTGATTGAAGAGAATGAGGAGCTAGTTACCGAGCTGAAACGTCAAAAGGAGCTTGATTCTGTGTCTCAAGCGGATTTAGATACTATGTATGCCGAATGGGGGATGACCGCAGATGATAACCAAAAGCTGGTTAAGGAGAGATACTGGCTTATTACTGAGGGTTTCAGGTCCTTCCTTACTGCTGTTTCTCAGTCTGAGGAATTTAAGAGCAGTCTTGAGCAGATTTACAGGGCCTACCGAGATGTGGGATACCAATCGTGCCTAAAGGATGGATATGCTTATTCTGCCTAAGGTTTGGTAAGGAAGGAAACCCCTCTTTACAACTCCAAGGCTAAGAAACAGTTGTCCAAGTTGGACAAAGAGTTTGGATAAAAGACCCCTGCCCTTCTCGAGAAGATACTTGAGCATCCTCTGATATCCATCGATGAACTCAAAGCCTTGCTTGCCCCCGCTGGTCCTTCTTCGCCCAAGTCTTTATCTGGGGATGGTTCCCAGTAATTTCAAAACAATAACTACTTCGATATGGTTTTAATTAAACACTTATGCACTTTGGATATTGTTGACTTTTGCTGTTGGGGGAGGCCTTTGTGTTGGGGTCGTCCCAGTATCTAACTTATGCTCTTCTAGTTATCCTATAACTGTATGTTGCTTTTGTTGTGTTGTTACTTGCAGGTGTTGCTACCAGTACCTTGGGGATTCTTTGAGCTTTTTTCTGGGCCTCTTCTTCTTTCTGGTGGCTTATCAGGGCACAGGAGCTGGTTTGGGGTTCATTTGAGAATCCTTTGTTATTTGTAGCTCGGTTGTAGAACTTTGTAGTTCAGTTACAAAATTCTCTAGTGTGTTGTTTGTACACTTGTTTTTCTTTTGTAGTTTGATTACAAAGTTCTGTATATGTGTACAATTGTCTTGTTTTTGTAGCTGAATTACAAAATTATTTGGTGTGTATGTTTACACTTGTTTTCCTTTTGCAGTTTGTTTACAAAAAAGGTTTTCTTGTTTTTGTGGTCTGTTTTGTAAACCAGGATCGTTTGGGTGAAAATGATTCTTGGACAAGTTTATAATCGGAGACTATGTTTCCTAACTTGTTTGTCCGTTTTCTTCGGGCTAGCTAGGCCCTGCCTTGCCCCACAGCCGGGCATTTAGTGTGTTAAGTACACTCTTTTACACGTGTGCTGATTGTTATTGGGTCTGTAGTTTCTAGGCACGTCTGCCTTAATACATTACCCGTAATTTGCCAAAAGGAACAAGTAGATTGTTCATTTTCATATGTGTTTGGGGACTCAGTCCTCCAGTACATGATTATACAAAATGTTTTTCTTGGGACAAACCTTAGATAGTAGTTAGCTTTTACAAAAGTGGCTTCTAAGCCGTTTATCACTAGTTCCTTCTTGAAGACGAACCCGCCTTTGACAAGTAGTATTTCCGGAGTTGCATGAGGTTCCAGGTCCTTGGAACCTCCTTCCTCTGAAGTGTCTAGAACTTGCAGCTTCCCTTGCCATTGGCCCAGGTGACTCGATAGGGTCCCTCCCAGTTAGGTCCCAGCTTTCCTGTACTTTCTTGTAGGCTGGCCTCGTTTGCTCTCAAGACCAGATCTCAGGGTGTCAGACTGAGCTTCTTCATTCTGGAGTTATAATAACTCTCAAGTTGCTTCTTGTATTTAGCCTCCTTTACCGCTTCTATCTCTCTTCTTTCCTCGAGCAAGTTGAGGTTCATCCGTAGGTCCTGTTCATTCTCAGCTTCCCTTAGCTTCATTCTTGCAGTGGGGGACCTAATCTCAGCCGAGATGACAGCTTCAGTCCCGTAGGTCAAGCTGAAGGGGGTCTCCCAGTTGCAGTCTTTGGGAGTGGTCCTGTATGCCCATAAAACGAAAGGTAGCTCCTCCAGCCACCCCTTTTGCTTCCTTCCTAGTCTTCCCTTTATCCCCTTGATCACGCTTTGGTTTGCCCTTTCTACCAAGCCATTACTTTGAGCATGGGTGACTGAGGTAAACACTTGGTGTATGTGCATCTGTTCACACCATGGCCTAAAAGGCTTCCCCGCGAACTGTACCCCATTGTCACTTACTAGCTCCATTGGTACCCCATATCTGCATATGATGTTATCCAATACAAATCGCTTCATTTGTTCTCCCGTAATCTTTGCCAGGGGCCTTGCCTCAACCCATTTAGTGAAATAATCAATGGCAATTACCACATATTTGACCCCTCTGGGACCCTTAGGGAACGGTCCAATAATGTCTATGGCCCACTTCTGGAATAGCCAGGATGTCGATACGAGTATCATGGGGTGTTTGTGCCGGTGTGTCATGGGGGCATGCACTTGACAATTGTAGCATCTTTTGATTTCCTCCGAAGCTGTCTCGTACATTCTGGGCCAGTAGAACCCCGCATTCATTGCCTTGGCCACCACTGTCCTTGGCCCAGAATGTATACCACAGACGCCCTCGTGTATCTCTCGCACCACATATTTAGCTTCTTCATTGTCAACACACTTCAACGATGGGCCCAAGTATGATCTTCGATAAAGCTCCCCATCAATCAACTTATATTGCAGGACCTTGACTCTTATCTTACGGGCTGCCTAATCACCTTCAGGTAGTATCCCGTCTTTGAGGAACCTTATAGTCGGAGTCATCCAAGTTTCCTGAGCATTTTCGACCATGACCACTTCCTCCGTCTTGATGGAGGGGGACGTCAGGACCTCCACCTTGACTTCCCTTGCTAGGTGGTCGAAGGCTGCAGAGGCCAATTTGCTAAGGGCATCAGACTTCCTGTTTTTCCCTCGGGGGATATACTCCATCTTGAAAGTTTTGAATGTCTTGACCAACTCTTTCACTCTGTCTACGTACTGGGCCATCGAGCTATCCTTCGTCTCGTACTCCCCGTGGTACTGTTTGACTACCAATTGTGAATCAGTGTTGGATTCCACGTGTCTTGCTTTTACCATTTTTGCCAATCTTAATCCAGCTATAAGGGCCTCATATTCCGCCATGTTATTGGTGTTCTCGAAGTCCAGTCTAATGGCATATGTCAATTCGATTCCTTCAGGGCTGATCAACGTGATCCCTGCCCCCACTTCCTTCCTCGCTTGAGGCCCTATTTGTGAACAACTTCCATACTGCTTCGTCCTCCTTCTTCCTTTCTTCCTCCTCCAGGCTTTCCCACTTCAGGAGTTTTTTTCTCTTCCTCCGGGACTTCTGCCAGGAAATCAGCCAGTATCTGCCCTTTTGTTGCTGTTCTGGCCTTCTATTCTAGGGAATGCTCCCCCAGCTCGACGACCCATTTAGCCAATCGACTCGATAACTCTGGTCTTCTGAGGACCTTTTGAAGTGGTTGGTCTGTCAGCAACATAATCTTGTGTGCTTGGAAGTATCTTCGGAGCCTTCGGGATGCGAAGACAAGTGCTAGAGTTAGCTTTTCCAGAGGCATGTAACGTTCTTCTGGACCTTTGAGGGTTCTGCTAATGAAGTATATGGCGATTTGTTTTTCCTCCCTCTCAACCGTCATGACTGCACTGGTCGTTGTTTTTGATGCAGATAAGTATAAGAGTAGATATTCCCCGGGGACAGGAGTGGCTAGAGTTGGGAGCTTGCAAATGTAGTCTTTCATCTCTCGGAAGGCTGCCTCTTCTTCTGAGGTCCATTTGAACTTGTTTGTTTGAAGACAGTCCTTCATGACTTTCATGAAAGGAAGGGTTCTGTCAGCTACCTTAGACAGGAAACGACAAGAGCTATCAGCCTCTCGTTCAACTGTTGAACGTCTTTTATGGATCTGGGAGATCGCATTTCAGCAACTGCCTGGGTTTTCTCTGGGTTGGCCTTGATCATCACTCCCAGGAATTTCCCTTCCTCTACTCCGAAGCAGCATTTCCCTGGGTTTAACTTCATGTTCACGTCTTGCATGGTTCGTATGGTTTCAGCTATGTCTTCAATTATAGCCATCTCTGTGAGGCTTTTTATGATAATGTCATTGATATACACTTCCAAGTTTCATCCCCGCTGCTCCCTAAAGAGGGTGTTCATGAACCGCTGGTAAGTGGCTCCTGCGTGTTTTAGCACGAAGGGCATTTTGGTGTAGCAAAAGGTTTCTTCGTTCGTGATGAACGCGGTTTTCTCTTCATCCTCCAACGACATTTGAATCTGGTGATACCTCTTGTATGCATCAAGGAAGTACTTTAGAGGGTACTGAGAGAGGGAATCCACCTGGACGTCTATTTCCGGGAGGGGATAGCAGTCCTTGGGGCATGCTTTGTTCAGATCCTGGAAGTCTATACACATCCTCCATCCCCCGTCTTTCTTTTTGACCATGAATGGGTTGGCGATCAAGGAAGGGTATTTCACCTCCCTTACTATCCCAGCTCTGAGTAGCTTTCTTGTCTCTTCACATGCAACCCTTCTCTTGCTAGGGCCCATGCTCCGCTTCTTTTGCTTTACTGGCTGCACCCAGGTGTAAGTATTGAGCCTGTGTTCAGTCAGGCTCCTCGGGATCCCGGTCATGTCTCCATGTTGGAATGCGAAGAAATCTATGTTGAGGAGGAGAAATTCCTTGAAAGCACTTTTGCATTTGTCGCTGAGGTGACTACCTACCTTGACCGTTTGCTCCGGGAACCTATCGCAGAGGGCCCATTCTTCTATTCCTTCTTTTTGGGGTTTCTCGGGCATCTCCCCCTCTGAGACTGAGTATATCACTTCGTAGAAGGACTTTACCCAAGCCAAGCCCTTTGGTGTCTGAAATACCAAGGCTCCGTGTGGGGTTGAAGCTTGTGCTTGCAGATCACCGATTCCCGGCCTACCTAGGATTGCATTGTACTTTGAGGGTGCTCGGACCACGGTGAAGGTGAGAGTTATTGTGACAACTCGAGTTTTGGAGATTCCATTTTCGCACTATTGCATGCTTAATTGTTTAGATTGTTTGTCTCACGACTTGTTTGTTCACAACCATATTGTACTGTGACCGATATGTTATATTTGGTGTACCTTTTAAGTGTGTATGTTGATAATATGATTAGTAGATTTAATATAAAACAATTTAGAAACATGTTGATAGGTGCTCTGAGTGTAATCTGAAGGTATAACACTTTGCTAAACAACCACCTCACTTGAAATCACCCCAACCCTAGTGTCTCACCCGAAAACACCCTTCCCATGAAAATGTTAAGTGTTTTCGTTGGGGGTGGGCTAGCGAAATCAAGTGGGCTTTGGCCCAGTATCGTATATTCGAGGATTTGTTATTTATGCGCATGATGGGGATAACTTTTAAACCCTAATAGCACACACCTCTCTCTCTCTCGTTTTTCTGGAACCGACGGCAGACCCCCATCAGTCGAAGCCAAACCTCCCTCGTGTGACTCTCGGTTAGTGTTTCTTGTGTTGTTGAACGTGTTGACCGAATTAATTATCATGATGATCTAGGGTTTTCGTTAACATGATTGATTATGAAGTTGAATGATAATGTTCTGGTTAATCGGCTCACATGTATGTTGATATATTGACAGTTAAGTGGTCCAATAGTATGGAAGGAAAATGATCTAACCAAGTGGATAACTCTGACTAAATGGCAGTCCATGTATAGATCTAATCGAACATGTTTGTTAAATGCATGAGTGTCAGAAAACATGTGATGTATATTGTCATATATTGATTTAATCAAATAGACCTTTGATAATATTGTGAGCATGCATGTTAGGTATATTAATATTGGTCCAATCACCTCTTGAGGTGATTAAAATTGTCTGCCATTGAAGTGATAAAAGTCATGATGATTAGATGATTATTTTGTTGATAAATGAACATTTATGATTTCTGAATAAATCCCGTATGATTTCTGTATGATGATAACTATATGATCTTTGTATGATATTGATGTCGGCTGTTAGTGATGATTAGGGTTTTCATACGTAACTGATTATGCGACGTAACTGATGAATCAACGAAACAGGCCTCTTGGCGAAACAGAATGTGTTTCGCCAAGGACTGTCGACGAAATAGAGTTTTGTTTCGCCAACTATTGTGTTTCGCCAAAGTATGTGTTTCGCCGAATGTATGTTTCGCCAAAGGTGTAATCAGCACAGTAACTTGGGTTAATTCTGTTAAGTGATAACTGGAATATCTAACTGCTGTTAAATGTCAAACATGACTAGTATGATTATGATTACGTGTTACCTGCTTATACGTGAACAACTTGAACACAAACTGATTTTATATACGTGCATACTCTAGGACGTGATTGACTTATTTGCGAGCACATAACCTAGCATACCGAGCAAACCAAGGTGAGTTCATACAGCCAAGGCATGGGGTTCCCGGGTGGGAATGGGATTTGATGAATTATTGTGTATACTCAGACGGTAGAACCTAACGATAAGATACGACTAGACTAGTAACACTTATTGAACTGATCTTCGCACACCTGCCAAGGGTTGGCCGCGATATTATGACTGACTTCGCACACCTGCCATAGGAAGGCCGCGAACTAAATTTACAAATCTTCGCACACCTGCCTGGGAGGCCGCGATACAAATAAACCTAGTCTAGAATACTTGGGAAAAACATCCCCTAATATCTTCGCATACCTGCCTGGGAGGCCGCGATGGAAACTAATACGATACATGACGTAACGAACGAACATACTACTACTCACGCTATACTATTACTGAACTGTTATCTGTGAACTCGCTCAACTAGTTGTTGACTCTCTGCTGCATGCCTTGCAGGACCTTAGGTACATATGGAGCTTGCACAGGGAGGAGCAGGTCGTTGTGGGACATGGATCGATGATGCCATGTTAATTATCTAAACGTTTGAATTTACGATTTACATTGTGTTTACATACTTATGCTTCCGCTACACACTTGTTGATGTTTGGTTTTGAAAACACCTTTCGTATTGATGAATGACTTATATTATTTACTATTATGTTCAATATGATTGGTGGCTTGATCCTGGTCAGTCACGCCTCCAAGCGGTGATACTCCGCATGTGGATTTTGGGGGTGTGACAGATTGGTATCAGAGCCATTGGTTATAGAGAACTCGGTTTTAATAAAGGGAAAAACGTTTTTATTAAAACCAGACTATAACCAGTACAGTGCTCAACGATCCACAACGACGCTTCGCTCCACGTGCAAGGCTCAACATCATAGGTACTACTATTCATGTTACTTTACCTACTTGCTAGAATTACATAGAACTTTGCTCGTGGTATGCTCAGATTTCAGAACCTACTATATGTTATTGCTTGAGAATACTTGTGTGCTCACTCTCTTCGCACTATTCGCGAACCTCTCACCCACTTGTTCTCCTTGATGTCAAGATCATGAGTGGACGCGTTAACCTAACTCAAGCCCAGTTGGCGGCTTCGATCACTGAACAAGTTACTGCAGCACTCGCAGCTACCCAGGCAGGAGGTGTAACCTGCCATCACCACTTACTCTAGGATCTTTAGATCCTACTCTCGTAACTCAACACTTGTGCTTAATTTTGATTACTCTAACGCACACGACAAGTCAACACGCTCAGCCACCTGTATGCACATACAAGACTTTTATGGACTGTCGTCCTACTACTTTCAGCGACATTGAAGGAGCTGTTGGACTCCTCCATTTGTTCGAGGAACTCGAATCGGTCTTCGAGTGTGTGAATGACCCGAGGCTCGTAAGGTGAAATATGCCACTGATACTCTCGAAGGCACTGCGTTAACTTGGTGGGACGCACAAGTTCAGATGCTGGGGCTGGCGGCTGCTAATGCCACCCCTTGGGACGAATTCAAGGAACTAATCAAACTAGAATACTGTAACTATGATAACATCCACAAACTGGAAGTGGAGTTCTTTAACCTGAAGATGACGGGGTCAGAAATAGAGGCGTATACGAAGCGATCTAACGAACTGGCAACTTTGTGCCCTACTATGGTGGAACCTCCCATCAAGCGCACCGAGAGCGGTACCTCAAAGGCTTAGTACCAGAAATTCAAAGTCATGTGATGACTGCTAATCTTGCTACTATTCAAGATGTTACTCATCTTGCTCATCGTCTCACAGACCAGGCAGTGGAACAGAACAAGCTGCCTAGACGTATTGGTGCTACTACTACAACCTCTGCTATTCCCAGTGACAACAAATGAAAGTGGGATGGAACCTCTAGCAAGGGTTCGACTACGATTCCGTCCCAGGCACAGCAGCGAAAGATCGATGACAACCAAGGTCCAGGTCAGCAACCTTTTTAGTAGTCAAGGGCAGGGTGGATACAGGGGAAACCACCCTAAGTGCAAACGATATAACTTGCACCACAGCGGGCAGTGCAACCGAAATCATTGTCAATGATGCGACAAGCTCGGTCATGGAGCCAAAGATGGTAGAAACTCACGTCCTGCAAGCCAGAACCAACAACAACAGATACAAGATCTATAGAATCAGCAGCAAGAGCAGGGTAATAAGGGATGTTATCAGTGTGGTGCTGAAGGTCACTTCAAGAGACACTGCCCACGGTTGAACCAGAACCAGAATCAGAACCACAACCAAGGAAACAGGAATTAGGGAAGACAACAATGGGGGTAATAACGACGGCAATGGTGCTAGGGGTCGAGTGTTCGTGATTGGTCAGGGTGATACTAGGAATGACCCCAGCGTTGCGATGGTTCCGACATCGTCATTGGTATGGATTGGTTATCCCAACAACAAGCAGAGATCCTATGCAAGGAGAAGATCATTCGTATCCCACGTTCTGGTAAAGAACCTCTCGAAGTTCAAGGCGACAAGAGTGGTGTCGTGAGTGGCGTCATTTCCTTCCTGAAGGCTCAGAAGTGTTTGCGAAAGGGCCACACAGCTGTTTTAGCTCTCGTTACCGATTCATCGAAGAAAGAGAAAAAGATTGAGGATATTCCTGTGGTACGCGACTTTCCTCAAGTGTTTCCTGAAGAGTTACCTGGGTTACCGCCTCATCGTCAGGTCGAATTTCAGATCGAGCTCACTCCAGGAGCAGCACCTATAGCTCGAGCACCTTATCGCTTAGCTCCAACAGAACTGGAAGAACTGTCTGAGCAGCTGCAAGAACTCTTGGAAAAGGGTTTCATACGTCCTAGCTCTTCGCCCTGGGAAGCTCCGGTATTATTTGTAAAGAAGAAGGACGGTACCTTCCGCATGTGTATAGACTACCGCGAATTGAACAAGGTGACTGTGAAGAATCGCTATCCTCTTCCACGATCGACGATTTATTCGACCAGTTGCAAGGGTCGAGCTATTACTCGAAGATTGATCTAAGGTCAGGGTATCATCAACTGAGAGTCCGGGATGAGGACGTCTCCAAAACAGCGTTCAGAACACGCTACGGCCACTACGAGTTTTTGGTCATGCCTTTCGGGTTGACGAATGCGCCTGCGGTTTTCATGGATCTTATGAACAGGGTGTGCAAACCTTATCTCGACAAGTTCGTCATTGTTTTCATCGACGACATCCTGATCTACTCGAAGAGTCGGGAGGAACACGAGCAGCACTTACGACTTATCTTGGAACTTCTTCGAACGGAACAGCTATACGCTAAGTTTTCAAAATGCGACTTCTGGCTTCGTGAAGTCCACTTTCTAGGCCACGTGGTAAACAAGGATGGGATCCATGTTGACCCATCCAAGGTGGATTCGATCAAGAACTGGCCTGCACCTCGCACACCAATAGAAATACGCCAATTCTTGGGTTTGGCGGGTTATTACAGAAGGTTCATCAAAGACTTCTCAAAGATTGCTCAGCCACTTACACTACTGACGCAGAAGGGTGTCGTTTATCGTTGGGGTAATGCACAGGAAACAACGTTTCAACACTTAAAGGATAGGCTTTGTAGTGCACCTATCCTCTCATTGCCGGAAGGCACGGATGATTTTGTAGTCTACTGCAACGCATCTATCCAAGGTCTTGGATGTGTATTGATGCAAAGGGATAAAGTCATTGCTTATGCTTCGCGCCAACTTAAGATTCATGAACGGAATTACACTACGCATGATTTAGAGCTGGGAGCTGTTGTCTTTGCACTTAAGATATGGAGACACTACCTGTATGGTACCAAATGTGCTATATACACTGATCACAGAAGCCTCGAACATATCTTCAAACAGAAGGAACTGAATATGCGACAGCGACGATGGGTCGAACTGCTAAATGACTACGAATGCTCAATCAGGTATCACCCAGGCAAAGCCAATGTTGTGGCTAACGCCCTCAGTCGAAAGGACACCGCGCCTAAGCGCGTGCGAGCTTTACAACTCACTATACAGTCTAGTCTTCCTTCCCAGATACGAAATGCTCAGGTAGAAGCATTGAAGCCAGAAAACGTCAGGGCAGAAGCCCTACGTGGCTCAAGGCAACGCTTAGAACAGAAGGAAGATGGTGCTTATTACGTAACAGGACGCATTTGGGTCCTACTCTATGGTAACCTACGCGAGCTTGTAATGGATGAAGCTCATAAGTCTCGCTACTCGGTACATCCAGGTTCGGATAAAATGTACCACGATATCAAGACTACATACTGGTGGCCTAGCATGAAGGCCCACATAGCAACATACGTTAGCAAGTGCCTGACTTGTGCAAGAGTCAAAGCCGAATACCAGAAACCATCAGGTCCACTTCAACAACCTGAGATACCACAATGGAAATGGGAACAAATTTCCATGGATTTTGTTACAGGCTTACCTAGATCTCAGCGCGGAAATGATACTATTTGGGTGATCGTGGATCGACTCACAAAGTCTGCTCACTTCCTGGCCATTAAAAAAACAGACAAGTTCTCTACCTTAGCAGACATCTACTTAAAAGAAGTGGTTTCGAGGCACGGGGTGCCAACCTCTATCATCTCTGATCGTGACGCACGTTTTACTTCAGAACTGTGGCAAGCAATGCACAAATCTTTTGGTTCTCGTTTAGACATGAGCACAGCTTATCATCCTCAGACAGATGGACAGTCTGAGCGCACTATTCAAACTCTAGAAGACATGCTTCGTGCGTGCGTAATCGACTTTGGCAATGGTTGGGAAAAACATCTGCCACTTGTGGAATTTTCGTACAACAACAGCTACCACACCAGCATTAAAGCTGCACCATTCAAGGCATTGTACGGGCGTAAATGCCGATCACCTCTCTGTTGGGCAGAGGTGGGAGATAGTCAAATCACAGGTCCAGAAATGGTAGTTGATACTACTGAAAAGATTGCTCAAATACGACAATGCATGGCGGCAGCTCGTGACCGTCAGAAAGCATACGCCGATAAAGATAGAAAACTACTCGAATTCCAAGTTGGGGATCGAGCGCTACTCAAAGTTTCGCCCTGGAAGGGTGTGGTTCGTTTTGGCAAACGCGGCAAACTTAATCCACGATACGTTGGACCTTTCGAAGTTATTGAAAAGATAGGCAGGGTAGCCTACAGATTGAACTTACCAGCTGAACTCAGTGCAGTTCACAACGTCTTTCACGTGTCGAATCTGAAGAAGTGTATGTCAGATGAGACCCACATAGTTCCCTTGAAGGAACTCACTATCGACGAACGGTTGCACTTCGTCGAGGAACCTGTTGAAATCACGGACCGGGATGTTAAGGTCCTCAAGAACACGAGAATCCCTCTTGTACAAGTTCGTTGGAACTCCCGCCGCGGCCCAGAGTTCACCTGGGAGCGCGAAGATCAAATGGAACTCAAATATCCCCAGTTATTCGGAACCAATGCAACTACTACTGAGGCTGAAGCTACCACTACAGAATTTCGGGACGAAATTCCAAATCAACGGGGGGATGATGTGACACCCCAGGAAAACCAGTAATCTTCGCAACCTGCTCGGGGAGCCGCGATACGATACAGGTAAACAACGTCACACCACTAGCTTCCTCAGTAACTGCATGCTAAATTTCGGGACGAAATTTCTTTCAAGTTGGGGATAATGTGACAACTCGAGTTTCGGAGATTCCATTTTCGCACTATTGCACGCTTAATTGTTTAGATTGTTTGTCTCACGACTTGTTTGTTCACAACCATATTGTACTGTGACCGATATGTTATATTTGGTGTACCTTTTAAGTGTGTATGTTGATAATATGATTAGTAGATTTAATATAAAACAATTTAGAAACATGTTGATAGGTGCTCTGAGTGTAATCTGAAGGTATAACACTTTGCTAAACAACCACCTCACTTGAAATCACCCCAACCCTAGTGTCTCACCCGAAAACACCCTTCCCATGAAAATGTTAAGTGTTTTCGTTGGGGGTGGGCTAGCGAAATCAAGTGGGCTTTGGCCCAGTATCGTATATTCGAGGATTTGTTATTTATGCGCATGATGGGGATAACTTTTAAACCCTAATAGCACACACCTCTCTCTCTCTCGTTTTTCTGGAACCGACGGCAGACCCCCATCAGTCGAAGCCAAACCTCCCTCGTGTGACTCTCGGTTAGTGTTTCTTGTGTTGTTGAACGTGTTGACCGAATTAATTATCATGATGATCTAGGGTTTTCGTTAACATGATTGATTATGAAGTTGAATGATAATGTTCTGGTTAATCGGCTCACATGTATGTTGATATATTGACAGTTAAGTGGTCCAATAGTATGGAAGGAAAATGATCTAACCAAGTGGATAACTCTGACTAAATGGCAGTCCATGTATAGATCTAATCGAACATGTATGTTAAATGCATGAGTGTCAGAAAACATGTGATGTATATTGTCATGTATTGATTTAATCAAATAGACCTTTGATAATGTTGTGAGCATGCATGTTAGGTATATTAATATTGGTCCAATCACCTCTTGAGGTGATTAAAATTGTCTGCCATTGAAGTGATAAAAGTCATGATGATTAGATGATTATTTTGTTGATAAATGAACATTTATGATTTCTGAATAAATCCCGTATGATTTATGTATGATGATAACTATATGATCTTTGTATGATATTGATGTCGGCTGTTAGTGATGATTAGGGTTTTCATACGTAACTGATTATGCGACGTAACTGATGAATCAACGAAACAGGCCTCTTGGCGAAACAGAATGTGTTTCGCCAAGGACTGTCGACGAAATAGAGTTTTGTTTCGCCAACTATTGTGTTTCGCCAAAGTATGTGTTTCGCCGAATGTATGTTTCGCCAAAGGTGTAATCAGCACAGTAACTTGGGTTAATTCTGTTAAGTGATAACTGGAATATCTAACTGCTGTTAAATGTCAAACATGACTAGTATGATTATGATTACGTGTTACCTGCTTATACGTGAACAACTTGAACACAAACTGATTTTATATACGTGCATACTCTAGGACGTGATTGACTTATTTGCGAGCACATAACCTAGCATACCGAGCAAACCAAGGTGAGTTCATACAGCCAAGGCATGGGGTTCCCGGGTGGGAATGGGATTTGATGAATTATTGTGTATACTCAGACGGTAGAACCTAACGATAAGATACGACTAGACTAGTAACACTTATTGAACTGATCTTCGCACACCTGCCAAGGGTTGGCCGCGATATTATGAGTGACTTCGCACACCTGCCATAGGAAGGCCGCGAACTAAATTTACAAATCTTCGCACACCTGCCTGGGAGGCCGCGATACAAATAAACCTAGTCTAGAATACTTGGGAAAAACATCCCCTAATATCTTCGCATACCTGCCTGGGAGGCCGCGATGGAAACTAATACGATACATGACGTAACGAACGAACATACTACTACTCACGCTATACTATTACTGAACTGTTATCTGTGAACTCGCTCAACTAGTTGTTGACTCTCTGCTGCATGCCTTGCAGGACCTTAGGTACATATGGAGCTTGCACAGGGAGGAGCAGGTCGTTGTGGGACATGGATCGATGATGCCATGTTAATTATCTAAACGTTTGAATTTACGATTTACATTGTGTTTACATACTTATGCTTCCGCTACACACTTGTTGATGTTTGGTTTTGAAAACACCTTTCGTATTGATGAATGACTTATATTATTTACTATTATGTTCAATATGATTGGTGGCTTGATCCTGGTCAGTCACGCCTCCAAGCGGTGATACTCCGCATGTGGATTTTGGGGGTGTGACAGTTATGGTCCGGACACGGTCTCATACTCCAACAGTGAATGGGAGTTTGATCTTTCCCAGGGGATGGGACACGCTGTTGTTGAAACCAACTAGGGGGATTGAATCTTCTTCCAATCTGTCCCTCACGTCTCTATCGAATCTCAGGAAACAATGCTCGTATATTACCTCTACTCCACTTCCTCCATCCACATGTATCCTGGCCACCTTGTGTCCGGCTATGATAGCCGATATGTTGAGGGGGGAGCCTTTGCACTTCATGCTTCTCCAGGTGTTGCATCAATATGGGGGCCTTCATGTGGTCTGGAGGGCCTAGGACCCTGGCCTTGACACTTATGGTGGGGTTATATGCATCTCTCCTTCTAATCATGTCTACGTATGCCCTTTCTGGTTCTTTTACATCCTTCCCCCAACGATCTCCCCCTCCTTCCTTGATCTCTTTAACTAAGTGTGCCAGTTTACCCATTTTTACCGCAGCTTCTATCTCTCTTTTTAAGTAAATACAATCATCGGGTTTATGGCCATAGCCCTTGTGGAAGTCACAATATTCGTTTGGTTGTGCTTTTGGCCCCGACTTTATGGGGGGTGGCTTCGGAAAAGAGTTCTTTACCCTTTCGGTGGCCAGTATTTCACTCGGGGTTTTTGTAAGGGGGGTAAAACTGTCAGAATAAGGGGCTGGTCCCCTGCCCCGAGGCCTATATGGGGAGTAGGTGGGTCTCACTCTGTCATGCAGCATTTTATCAAAAGTTGATTTTCGGGGATATGATGTACCTTTTTCTGGAGGTTTTGGAGTAGGGTTGGTCCTTCGGGCTGGGACATCCATCTCCTTAGCCTTGCTGACTGTGTCCTTTCCCTGACGAAGGCCCTGACACGATCCATAAGATTGTCAAATGTGCGTGGGAACTCCTCGCCCAGCTTCTCACACAGTTGTGCATGCTTTAGCTCGTTGATAAAGCTGCTGATTTTCATGACCTCCGAGACATCTTTGATGTTCATGCTTTCCTTGACAAACCTCTCCATGTATTGATCTATCCGCTCGTTATCCCGTTGCCTTATATGCATGATCTCGTTAGGGTTTTTGATCACCTTTCTTTGTTGACTGAAGTTTCTCAGGAACTTCTCGCTCAGCTCCTCATAACTGTCTATTCCCCCAGGAGGAAGGCTGTCAAACCAGAGCCTGGCTCTCTCCATTAGGGTTTGCACGAACATGTAGCACCAGACAGGCATGTGCCATCGTCCTAGTTTTTCCTGCACCCTTGAAGGCATGCAGGTGATCCTCCGGGTCCCTTGTCCCATCATATCTGTCGAAATTCAGGGGTAGCTTGAGCTTCGGGGGCATGGGAGCCTCGGCGATCCTCTTGGTAAATTTTGAGACCTCAGCTAAATCTCGAGGAAGGTAGGGTTGGTCCAAACCACTGTTATCTTGATTCTCCTTTTCTTTTCCCTTCGACCCTTTTCCTTTAATGATGTCCTCCCTTTCTTCTGATGTCATTTGCTTTAGGGCCGTCATGAAGTTTTCCAAAGGATCAGAACTGTCGTCCTTGTTTTATGGGCAAGTTTCTCCCTTGTTGGGCGGTGTATCGAAGGACAACCTGGCCTTGAGACTCTCGAGCCTCTCCTGCCTTTCCAGATCCTCAGGATGTTTCTTGAGCTCTGCTTTATGCATGGCAACAAAATCTGGGGTGACGGTGCTTTCTTTCTACAAGACTCTTGTCTGGTTCTCGTTCTCTTCCTCATGGGTGATGTCTTCCACTAAGACTGCATTGTCAGTGTCATGCACCGACTAAATGGTCCGTGCACTAGGAGGTGTTGCCATGTCGTCTTTTTGGGGTGATGGGTTATCACAACGCCGATGATTTGTCGAATGGGAAAATCAGTCGGACTGAAGTCCCACGGATGGCGCCAATGTCGAATCCCCAAATCCCTGGATGACGTTCAAAGGGTCTTCGCTGACGTTGTGATGTTCCAACCTTTATTTTCTACAAAAAATGAAACCGTTAGCCTCGTCACGGAGGGCCCCGGGAGGGGATACGCGACCAAGCTTCGGCGTGAGAGTAAGTAAACTTGCCGGAAATCAAAGAGAAGCCTATTCCGACGAGAGTGATCGTCGAAACATCCTCTGTGGTGTGGATCTTTGTAAATTAGTTGTTATGTGGGTATTTAATGTAGGAGAAGCATGGTCGGAATAAATGAGAGTGTAAAGCATTAAGTGAGAGTTATCTTCTGCCCTAAGGCTCGTTGTTCACCTTCCTTATATAAAGGAAAAGGCTTATCTTCCTCGGTAAATGGCTCTTGATTAATCTAACAGTATGCTGCCATCTTCGGGGAACTCAGACACGTGTCTGAGCCCCAACGACTGGATTACTGGTTTCAATTAATGAAGCAGCTTGATTGTACGAGATATCCGACAATCTCTTTCTCTCCCTTAATCAAGCATTTAATGCTCTGAGATATTCTTGGATTCCTCTCTTCAGTTTTCCCGCACTTTCCATATGTACAAGACCCTTAAAAAAGAAGTATCTGACTTTGGACTTTATTGATTGGGCCCAGACGGTTAAAGCCCAAGACGAGTTATGTTGGGCTTACAACTGGCCCGTCGTCAGGTATATACGTCTTCGACCCCCCGGTTTTATATTTTTTTAGGTATATACGTTTTCGACCCCCGGTCGAAATGTCAAACTTTGCCACTACTTGTAGCTCTAGAAGACTACACCTTCCACCACCTCAGCTAACTTCTTATTTTTTATTGTTTTTGATTTCTCTCTAACAAACTAAAATAATTCATTTGATTCAATTAAAGAAATTGGTAAACGCTTTGGCCGTCAACAGCGCATCTTTCTGCTTGCGTGCCATTAGATTTTTTTTTAAATAAATTAACTATAATTATTAAATTATTGATTTTAAAATAAATAATAATAATTATTATTATATTAACAAACATATCTTTTTTTTATTAATAACAAAAAAAAGTGTTATGTTTCAATTAGGTATGCCACGTGGAAGGTTTATAAAATAGTTTTTGCATTTTTATTTAGTACCGATTTGTGCCGATAACATACCTAAACAAAACGATACCAACCGGACATCAATACAAGTACAACCCTTGAAATACGATTCATGTTATCCCCCAAAGCCCCTATCGGTATTAACGAATTCACTCTTTAACTAGAGTATCAATATTTATTTTTATGATTTTCGGTTTTGCTTTGACTACCAACAATGATGATGAATAGTTTTTTATATCTTGAGTCTATATTTAGTCAAATAAAGTGCCTTTTTGCATTTCAAAAGGGTTTCGTATGTGCTTGGATTGGTAATTCCGACAAAATATAATCACACATTGACTATTTGAGATAAGAAAGAGTTGATATTTAAATTTTCTTTGTGTATTACGTTTAAGTTTATTGTTTTATAGATTTAAGACTTGTGATAACCAAATACATATTATACTAAGAGAGTAAGAGCTGTGTAATAAAAGAATATATATATTCAATGACACATGCATGTCTTGCGCAATGAATGTTGACAGGCCATTGCAAGTTGCCTAATTATATATTTGAAGTCAATAATCATTTACATATTATAATATCAAGTTATTTATTTTTTTGAACAATGACATATTATGACATGATATTAAGTATAAGAAGAATTGTTTATATATGGTTCACTTATATATGACCTTGTGCCTTTCTCACATTCCTCAGCAACCCCTCTTACACCTGAAGCACATGAAATGAAACCAAGTGATTTGATTTATTGATAATCCAAAAGGAACAAACAATACCCCTTTCTACTTTTCACATAAAACCTACAAAGTTTTCTCTCTAAAAAAAACAACCATACTATTCCCCCTCTCTTTGATCACCACACACATCATGTCTTCATCTTCCAAGGACCAAGCTGTCATGTCCTGGGATGAATATATGGCATCATTATATATCCCATATGCCGAGATAGAATCATCCACCAACAACTTTGCTGATGAAAATCTCCTCACACAAGGTACCTATTGTAAGGTTTACAAAGGACAACTCTTACAATCAGGAGAATTGATCAAAATTGTTGTACGTAAATCTCGACAACAATTCCTTACTTTCAACGAGTTGATGTTTTGTAAAGGGCTTAAACATAAGAACATCAACTCTATCTTAAAGATTTCTAGCAATGAAAATGAGACTTTAATCATACACACGTATGAGGCTAATGAAAGTCTCGACAAACATCTAAGTGGCCTAACCCTCACTTGGATGCGAAGATTGCACATATGTCTGAGGGTCGCACATGCATTGAAATCCCTTCATCATGATTATGACATCATACATGGTAATATTAAGAGCTCCAAAATTTTACTAGATCACAACTGGGAACCTAAGTTACATGGTTTTGCATTTGCTGTTGTTGATGAGCATGATGGCCCTCAGAGCACTAGTAAATATCTCCGCGCATTACAATATTTGGACCCAGCACATGAAAACGCCCATAATTTTTTGACTAACAAATCAGACATCTTCTCCTTTGGTGTATTGTTGTTTGAAGTCTTGTTTGGGAGAGAAGCATCCATCCAAAACAATGATAATTGGTATTTTTCTCGACTGGCCCGATCACATTACGAAGAGGGAAAACTAGATGATTTGATCGACCCGGATCTTCGAAGACAAATGAACTTGCAATCACTAAACATCTTCGCTGAAGTGGCATATGATTGCTTGAAGATGCGGCCATCAGAACGTCCAGATACAAATCAACTTCTCACAAAACTTGAGAAAGCCTTGGAGCTTCAACACAAACATGTAATCCTTTAACTTCTCTTTTCTACCTTTCATCTATTAACTTAATTCTCATTATTTTGATTATTCATAATAAAGGAACAATCAATAGTTGCTGCTGCAATTGAAGGTACGCCGTCATCCATCCACTTAAAGGTAAGACCTTCAATCCTTTGACTACTCTTTTCTAACCTTCATCTTTTTTTGTATATATGCTTAGTAGCCTATAAGTATATTAATTTTTTTGTAAGTATATTAATTTGATTATTATCATGGATGGAACCACTAGAAGTTAAGGTATAATTACTGTAGTTGGGATCAAAGAATGACATTTATCCATAACAATTTTTATGTACCAAAATGATTTTCACATCATATATTTTTCTAACATGCTATTTTTTAATAAATTTTTATCAACCACTCTTTATGACTAAAAGAGAAAGTTGGACTAAGTCTAAAGTCAAATGGTTAAAATCATAATACATATGAAGACAGAGGGTAGAAAGAGCAAAAATACATAATAGTTAGTTATGTTAGTTAATCTGTTGCTTAAAGTGAGGGCTTGTATATGAGCAAGTTAGTTTTCTATTGTAGTCCAGTTGTTTGGAGAATCAATACAAATAGTGTTTTCTCTATACACAATTGTTTGTATGTTAGTTAATCTCGTTTTTTTCTATATACACTCATTTTCTCGGTCCTGTGATACCCTCCATCGGTGATCCATCAATGAATTATGTTCGTAAATTCTTTACCCACACCATGTTTTTTTTGATAAAGTATCACCCAATTAATTATAATTAGCGAGTGTTCCCACTTTCAGAGAGACTTCCAACAGATTTGTCCATTATTAATCATCAAGGTCTCTATTTTGCACTCTCACTTCCAAAGTCTACTTTAACCTTTCAATTTCCTTGAAGAATCCATTTTGACTTGGCTTTTCTCTTTCGTTATCATCTTGTAATGATTGGAATGCTGAATAAGAATGATTTTTTTAGCTTGAACTAATTAGAAACATTTTTTTTTTCCTTTTGTTTTACTTAATTAGGCATACCGACTTCAAGAGGTATCACTAGCCACCAACAATTTTTCTGAGGAAAATATCGTAGGTGGATTAGGAAAGGTGTACAAAGGACGACTCATGTTGTATGGGAAATCGAAATTGATGGATATTATTGTGCGGAGGTTTGATTGTAAGTATGGGCAAGGAGATGCATTAAAGACGGAGATTTCAATGCTTTCTAGTCTCGAGCATAAAAATATCATCTCTTTTGTTGGGTTCTGTGATGAGAACGATGAAAAGATCATCATATATGAACACGCAGTTCATGGAAGTCTAGATCAACATCTAAGCGATCCAAATCTCACATGGTATCGACGACTAAAAATATGTTTAGGTGTTGCACGTGCATTGAATTACCTCCATTATGATGTCATACATTGTGACATCAATAGCTCTAAAATATTTTTGGACAAAGATTGGGAACCAAAAATATTTGGTTTTGAACTTTCCACAAAATATCCTCAAAGTTTGAGACATCGCCTTCTCTTCTCTCGCTACTTTAACAACACAAATATGACACCCAAATATGATGTTTACTCTTTTGGTGTGTTATTATTTGAAGTTGTTTGTGGGAGGAAACCAATGATCGGAGACAATGGCGTTAAGAAAGATCTTGATGACATCATTGATCCAAATTTAAGGAAACAAATGGACACACAATTGTGGAGTGTCTTCATAAAAATAACATATAGTTGCTTAAATGAACAACTTGTGAAACGTCCAACCATGGATCATATTGTCAAAGAACTCGAAGACATGTTGGAACTTCAATGGTCATATGAATATCTTGTAAGATCACCATTCAGTTTTTAATTATTTATTTGGTTTCTGTTTTCTTACCTCCTTTGTTTGCTAATTGGTTTTTTTTGGATACTTTGTTATAAAGGAACAGTCAAGATTTGCAGATGAAGGTACATCATCAAATATCTTGAAGGTAATATATATATTTTTTTTTATATTAAACTAGATTGGTGTAGCTTTGAATATGATACCCTTGTCATTTTCATTGAGACTTCACCAACTCAAAAACCTTCGGAATTAAAACCTGTATATGGTCACTTCATTTGTATATATGCATGTTGTTAAACCCTTTTTATAAAAAAATGCCCTAACTATCTGCACACCCAGTTTGCCTATCTGCACACTTAGGGTTTACCTACGCAGCGTATTGGTCAATACGCAGCGTATAGGGTTAACCCTATATGCTGCGTATTGACCTATACTCAGCGTATATAAACCATGGATCTCAGTGCCTAATAACCAATCATTGCACAGAAAACAAGGTTTATATACGCTGCGTATTGCTCTCTACGCAGTGTATATAAACCATTAGACTTTTTTGGGTCATTTTGGTTGGTTTGAGGGATCATTTTTTCACAAAGTTTATATACGCTGCGTATTGACCTATACTCAGCGTATATAAAGGTCTGAAAATGTCATTTATACCCTTGTATTGAGGCTATACGAAGCCAAATACAAGGGTAGTTGTGTCATTTTTGTCTTATATGCTGCGTAGTGATCTATAAGGAGCGTATATAAAGCTCCATTTTTGTATTTTTTTTTGTGTATTCCTTTGTTTATTTATAAAAAAAGGAAAATAACACCCGATACGATACGATACGATATAACACCCGTATAGACCTATAGGTGTGATTTAGGTCCCGTATTGACCTCGTATAAGCCTATAAGTGTGATATCGTATCGTATAGGTGTAGTATAGATCACGTATTGACCTCGTATAAGACTGTAAGTGTGATATCGTATCGTATAGCATAGTATATGTCCCGTATTGACCTCGTATAAGACTATAAGTGTGATATCGTATCGTATAGCATAGTATATGTCCCGTATTGACCTCGTATAAGCCTATAAGTGTGATATCGTATCGTATAGCGTAGTATATGTCCCGTATAGGCCTATAAGTGTGATATCGTATCGTATAGATGTAGTATAGGTCACGTATTGACCCTGTATAAGCCTATAAGTGTGATATCGTATCGTATCGTATCGTATAGCATAGTATATGTCCCGTATTGACCTCGTATAAGTCATTTTTGTCTCATACGTTGCGTAGGGATCTATACGAAGTCAATACGTGACCTATACTACACCTATACGATACGATATCACACTTATAGGCTTATACGAGTCAATACGGGACCTAAACCACACCTATAGGATACGATATCACACTTATAGTATTGTTTTTTATAAATAATTTATATTGGTATTATTTACCAATAATATTGTTTTTTTATAAATAATTTTCTTTTTTAATTTTTATAATTCATAATAGTTGTATTATTTTTAATTTTTATAATTTATATTTGTATTATTTACCAATAATATTGTTTTTTATAAATATTTTTCCTTTTTTTTATAAATAAACAAAGGAATACACAAAAAAAAAATACAAAAATGGAGCTTTATATACGCTCCTTAGAGATCACTACGCAGCGTATAAGACAAAAATGACACAACTACCCTTGTATTTGGCTTCGTATAGCCTCAATACAAGGGTATAAATGACATTTTCAGACCTTTATATACGCTGAGTATAGGTCAATACGCAGCGTATAAAAACTTTGTGAAAAAATGATCCCTCAAACCTACCAAAATGACCCAAAAAAGTCTAATGGTTTATATACGCTGCGTAGAGAGCTATACGCAGCGTATATAAACCATGTTTTCTGTGCAATGATTGGTTATTAGGCACTGAGATCCATGGTTTATATACGCTGAGTATAGGTCAATACGCAGCGTATAGGGTTAACCCTATACGCTGCGTATTGACCAATACGCTGCGTAGGTAAACCCTAATTTTGCTAGGGTTTGGTGTGCCAATAGGCACTTTAGTGTGCCAATAGGCACACTCTTTAAAAAAAAGAGTGGTGGAGAGAAATCAACCATTTTTATTCGAAGCATCCTATTGGAATAAATTCACTACCAGTTTGGATTCAGAATGAGAGAAACTAAATTGAATTGGTAAAGAATTCGATACATAACTAATACATATATACGAGGGGTTTCATATGGATAACCTCCTCAACCTAGGTTAGGAAATAATAATAATAATAATAATAATGCTACATAATTTACATATTTTATCTATACTAAACTGATATAACATAATCTTGCTTATGAATCCTGTTCGTCCCGTAAGCTAGATTGTAGCGATGTGCAGATATTCCTTTAAACGCAGAAAATCCTTTGGTTGCAGAGCTTTAGTGAGGACATCGGCTATTTGATGTTTGGTTGAACAATATCGCACTTCTATATCATTATTCTTGATCAAGTCTTGAATGACGTGATACTTAATCCTTATATGTTTACTCTTGCCATGATATACTGGATCCTTGGCCAAGCATATGGTTGATTTATTGTCGCAGTAAACTGTCAGAGGACAGTCAGTCTTTTCTTCCAATTCATCCAGAATTCCTTTGAGCCAAAGTTCTTGACATCCAGCCATAGACAATGCAATATATTCTGCTTCCGTTGATGATAAGGCTACCACCTTTTGTTTCTTTGACTGCCAGGCCACAACTCCAGATCCGAAGTGAAACACATACCCAGATGTACTCTTACTGTCATCGATATTCCCTGCATAATCACTATCACTAAAACCAATTAACGAACCTTTGCCTCCTTTAGAATAAACTAGCCCCTGATTCAGTGTTCCTTTTATGTATCTTAGGATTCTTTTCCCAGCTTCCCAATGACTTCTCTTGGGTTGTTCCATGAATTGGCTTATTTTGTTAACCGCGAACATAATGTCTGGTCATGTATTAGTTAAATACATAAGGCTGCCAACTAATGTCACACCCCCAAAATCACACATGCGGAATCCCCCGCGAGGCGTGTGACGTACCATGATCTAGCCACCAATCACATTGAACTCATAACAAGTTTGCAAATAAAAACTTTCATTTATTAAAATAAAGTGTTATACAACATTAAATGTAATTCATCGTGTTCAGCGGAAGCATAAATCATTAGTTCTGTTTTTCATAATCCAAGCGTGTGTAAGCCATTAGATTTGTCTCGTGATTCCATGTATCTCGACCCATGACCACTCCAGCATCCCAGACAGCAAGTTCCAACGACATGTACCTATAGGCATGCAAGCATGCAGAAAAGTGTATCAGACAACGCTAGTGAGTTCACAGTTTTTGTTTAACCGTTTGTTACCAAGTATTGATTTATGTGATGTTGATAATAACTCGATACTGCAGATGGCTCCTTTTTGCCCTTCTCCAATGCTCTATAAAACATTGGTCATGATTTTAAAGTTATTAGTTCACGCCCGTCCTATCCAGGTACGTCGTGAGGTGCCAAACCTAATAGCGCTATCATCTAATAACCCTGTTACCCTAAAAGCAACTAACCCGGTAGTATGATGGGACTTAAGTGATAGAAAGTGAGTGTATTATCCAACATCAACATTTACTGAAAACTGCCTCATATCCCCTGCAAGGATATGGGTTTGTGAAAACTGCCTCACATCCCCTACAAGGATGTGGGTTTATGAAAATCCATTTATTTGTTTGTCTGTTTGATTGTCCCCACCGGACGCATGCTTGTTTTGAGAGAAGTGAACTCACCTTAGATTTGCTCGGTATGTTACGTTACATTACCCGTTCCAAGTTGG
This sequence comes from Helianthus tuberosus, assembly GCA_030545235.1. NCBI lineage: Eukaryota > Viridiplantae > Streptophyta > Magnoliopsida > Asterales > Asteraceae > Helianthus > Helianthus tuberosus. Next base: position 205,981,586 of record CM060415.1, on the reverse strand, counting down.
TCAACCAAACCCTACCGTGGTTACCAAAGATGATCAGTTTCGTAAACACATATCTAAACACGTATTCAACGAGTCACATGTAATACTATTGTCACGTAACACATAGCAAACGTTTAGATTTCATACACGTTTATAACACAACTTCTTGTCCCCAACAGTAGTTACCAATAACATCAGTTTCATAATAATTAAATCACGTATTGTCACAGATTGCATTCATCACAAAGATCACCATAAATCTCATAACACGTACTTGGTTCTTATACAAGCCCACATCCCATGTGAATGTCACACATAACAGATGAGTTTCTACTCACACCAGTCAAATCTGATTTCTCATTCTTAAACAGTATTGTTATCACACAACAAATAGCGTTTATAATCCAACTATCCTATATCATATTCATTACAACTGTTTCACTGTTCTGACCATTTGCCTTTACGGCAAAGAATCCTTATGGAGAAGGTCTATTCTTCGCCGAGAATGAATACGACGAAGAGTCCAAGAGGTTCGTCAAACACCAGTCGACGAAGGACTAATCTTCGTCGTGGATGAGTACGGCGAAGAACCATGGAGGTTCGTCAAGAATCAGTCGACGAAGGATCAATTCTTCGTCGGACTAGATTCTTCGTGGGGGAAGTCCTTCGTCGCTGCCCTCAACAGTTTCATCTTTGCAAGCACAATTATTAACAGTTTCTATGATATGCAATACCCTAATCAGCGTTCAATTATTGACGACAATTAGCACATACTAAACATTCAGATTCGAATGCAGTTTATCATTATCATCATCAAGTTATCAACATCATGACCCTAATCCATGAACAAGGTGTACATAACAGAATATTTGAAGCATCAGATTCAGTTGAGAAGAACCCTAATTACACATCAGATATCATCACACAAATCCATTCATTCATAATTATCATCACGAGGTGTTCATGAACAATCCTTGATCCGATTATATCCTAATAATTCATTCCAACGGTTGACTATCGCAAGCGGTTTATCATGGTTTTCACTAACATACCATTATTCCATAAATCAACAAGAACGTATATATAGACAAACACAACTATCATGCAATAACATACATACAAACACAATTATCAAGTACCGGGTCTTAACAATCAGCAAGATTAGAACACTAACCGTAACATAAGATGAATCGGTGACGTTTAGGATGAGGGGCTTCGAACGGAGAAGAGAAGGTTGCCGTCGGGTAGCTTGAGAGGGAAGGAGAGCTAGGGTTTGTTTATGATGATGAAAACTAGATCATGGAAAGCCACACACAACCCTTTTGTGTGTGTACGGTTACTACAAAGACCGGGCCCGAACTTGGGCTGTGATTTGGCCCGAGAGCCCTTTTTGGCGAAGATCTTCTTGGCGAAGATCCTTCTTCGCCACGTTGGGAATGTGACGAAGGATCTTCTTCGTCGAAGATTGGTTGTGACGAAGGATCACTCTTCGTCGAAGATTGGTTGTGACGAAGGATCACTCTTCGTCGAGGGGTGGTTGTGGCGAAGAACCCTAGTTCTTCGTCAAGTGTGTTTCTCAATCGGAGTTAAACATAAATATGTTATGACTAAACATTACACAATGCTTAATTTTTCATGTAACACCCAAACGTAACAATACTTTAATCATTCAAATATCATGCACAAGATACAACGTAAAATGAATTGTGAAACAAGTGATGCGTAGAGGAAAGACCTTGAAATCTCGGGTGTCATATCATCCCCAACTTGAAAGAAATTTCGTCCCAAAATTTGATAAGTAACCCAAAGCAGTAAGGTGTTAGATCAGGGTAACTGTGGATTTTCCTCGGTTACCACATCATCCCCAACTTGAAAGGGAATTTCGTCCCGAAATTCACCAGTTACATCAGATTTAGATTGGTCAGTTGGGAATGATTGAGGGTACTTGAGCTTCATCTGATCCTCGCGTTCCCACGTGAACTACGGTCCATGTCTTGAGTTCCAACGAACTCTCACGATTGGAATTCGTCTGTGTTTACGAACCTTAACTTCTCGATCCATGATTTCAATAGGTCCTTCGACAACTGCAATTTGTCGTCGATTTTCAGTTCCTGAAGTGGTACCACAAGTGTTTCATCGGACAAACACTTCTTTAATTGTGAGACCTGGAAGACATCATGGACGTTACCCAACTCAGCAGGTAACTCGAGCTTGTAGGCCACTTTACCGATTCGATCCCGAATTCTGAATGGCCCTTCATAACGCGGAATAAGCTTGCCGTGTTTCCCAAAGCGCACCGCACCCTCCCAAGGTGAGACTTTCAATCATGACACGTTCGTCTGCAGCGGACTCCCAGCGTTTCCTAAGCTTATCGGGTTTCCTGGCGGTCACGCGTTGCCGCCAAATGATTCCCGATCTAAACAATCTTCTCAGAGGTTTCAAGTACAAGTCCTGGACCTGTGATTAGGTTGCCACCCACCCCAGCCCAACAAGGAGATCAACATTGTCGTCCAAGCAATGCCTCGAGCGGAGTTACCTGAATACTAGATTGGTAACTGTTGTTGTAGGGAAAACTCTATCAAAGGTAAATGTCTTTCCCAAGCTCAACCCAAGTTAATTACACATGCTTGCCGCATGTCTTCGAGTGCCCAGATGGTTCGTCCACTCTGACCATCTGTTTGAGGGTGATAAGCAGTGCTCACGTCTAGATGTGAGCCACATAATTTGTGTGCCGCTTGCCATAAATCGGGTTTAAACACGGATCACAATTAAAGATAATAGAAGTTGGCACCACATCTCTAGAAACCGCCTCTCTCGGAGGAATATTCACAAGCTGTGAAGACCCGTCAGTTTCCTTGATTGCAAGAAAGTGTGCTGGTTATGTGAGACATTCAACGATCACCCAGGTGATATCGTCTCTGTTTCGGGTTTCAAGTAGGCCAGTGACAAAATCCATGGCAGTTTGTTCTCATTTCCATATGGGTGTTTCCGGTTGCTGACATAAACCAGAAGGTTTCTGATATTCCACCTTGACTTTCGCACAAGTCAAACATCGTTCACATACATTGCTATATGGATCTTCATGCTCGGTTTCCAGTACCAGATTTATAGATCCTAATATCTCCTATCAAAATCCAGACGACTAGAATATCGAGGCTGGTGTGCTTCGCTCAACACAAGTTCCCTACGGTTGCCGTATAGTGGGATCCATATTCGTTCCATGAAGTAACGTATATCGTCCGACTTGCCAAAAGTTACTCCTCCATGCCCTGCATGGACTCAACTTGAAATTTCTCTTCCTTCAGTGCTTCGGTTTGAACTGGGCGAATCTGATCGGGTAGGCTAGAGTCGAGGGTGAGCTGCAAAGCTCATACACATTTAGGTTGCATAGTCGTAATCGTTCGAGAGTTCCATCCATCGAAGCCATAGTATGTTTAACTCTTTCCGATCAAAGATATGCTGAAGGTCCTTGTGATCGGTCTAAATAGCGCTTTGGTACCGTACAAGTAATGCCTCCAGATATCACATGCAAAGATCATGGCTTCCCCCACTACTGAGAGACGTAAGCTATCACTTTCTCGCGTTGCATCAGCACGCAACCGAGACCCTGAATCGAAACAACGCGGTACACTACCAAATTACCTGTACCCTCGGGTAAGGACAGTGCCTAATGTACTGTAGAGTTTGGTTTCAAAATTGAAAAGACGTTCTCCTGTTTTGTCCTGCACAAATACACAACACCCTGCTGTGTTAACGCGTTACAAGCTGTGAGGTCTTCAAAAATCCCCTTGATGAACCTACAATATTACCGAGCGAGACCAAGAAGTTTGCCGCATTTTCGAAGGATCCTTCGATGCCGTCCAGCTTCGATGCAAGCATGCAGAAAAGTGTATCAGACAACGCTGTTGAGTTCACAGTTTGTCTAACCGTTTGTTACTAAGTATTGATTTATGTTATGTTGATAATAACTCGATACCGCAGACGGCTCCTTTTTGCCCTTCTCCAATGCTCTATCAAACATCGGTCATGATTTTAAAATTATTAGTTCATGCCCGTCCTATCCAGGTACGTCGTGAGGGTGCCAAACCTAATAGCGCTATCAACTAATAACCCCGTTGCCCTACAAGCAACTAACCCGGTAGTATGATGGGACTTTAGTGATAGAAAGAAAGTGTATTATCCAACATCAACATTTACTGAAAACTGCCTCATATCCCCTACAAGGATATGGGTTTGTGAAAACTGCCTCACATCCCCTACAAGGATGTGGGTTTATGAAAATCTGTTTATTTTTTTGTCTGTTTGATTGTCCCCACCGGACGCATGCTTGTTTTGAGAGACTTGAACTCACCTTAGATTTGCTCGGTATGTTACGTTACATTACCCGTTCCAAGTTGGTCAACCAAACCCTACCGCGGTTACCAAAGATGATCAGTTTCGTAAACACATATCTAAACACGTATTCAATGAGTCACATGTAATACTATTGTCAGGTAACACATAGCAGACGTTTAGATTTCATACACGTTTATAACACAAGTTCTTGTCCCCAACAGTAGTTACTAATAACATCAGTTTCAAAATAATTAAATCACGTATTGTCACAGATTGCATTCATCACAAAGATCACCACACATCTCATAACACGTACTTGGTTCTTATACAAGCCCAGATACCATGTGAATGTCACACATAACAGATGAGTTTCTACTCACACCAGTCAAATCTGATTTCTCATTCTTAAACAGTATTGTTATCACGCAAGAAATAGCATTTATAATCCAACTATCCTATATCATATTCATCACAACTGTTTCACTGTTCTGACCATTTGCCTTTACGGCGAAGAATCCTTATGGCGAAGGTCTATTCTTCGCCGAGAATGAATACGATGAAGAGTCCAAGAGGTTCGTCAAACACCAGTCGACGAAGGACTAATCTTCGTCGTGGATGAGTACGGTGAAGAACCATGGAGGTTCATCAAGAATCAGTCGACGAAGGATCAATTCTTCGTCGGACTAGATTCTTCGTGGGGGAAGTCCTTCGTCGCTGCCCTCAACAGTTTCATCTTTGCAAGCACAATTATTAACAGTTTCTATGATATGCAATACCCTAATCATCGTTCAATTATTGATGGCAATTAGCACATACTAAACATTCAGATTCGAATGCAGTTTATCATTATCATCATCAAGTTATCAACATCATGACCCTAATCCATGAACAAGGTGTACATAACATAATATTTGAAGCATCAGATTAAGTTGATAAGAACCCTAATTACACATCAGATATCATCACACAAATCCATTCATTCACAATTATCATCACGAGGTGTTAATGAACAATCCTTGATCCGATTATATCCTAATAATTCATTCCAACGGTTGACTATTGCATGCGGTTTATCATGGTTTTCACTAACATACCATTATTCCACAAATCAACAAGAACGTATATATATACAAACACAACTATCATGCAATAACATACATATAAACACAATTATCAAGTTCCGGGTCTTAACAATCAGCAAGAGTAGAACACTAACCGTAACATAAGATGAATCGGTGACGTTTGGGATGAGGGGCTTCGAACGGAGAAGAGAGGGCTGCCGTCGGGTAGCTTGAGAGGGAAGGAGAGCTAGGGTTTGTTTATGATGATGAAAACTAGATCATGGAAAGCCACACACAACCCTTTTGTGTGTATACGGTTACTACAAAGACCGGGCCCAAACTTGGGCTGTGATTTGGGCCGAGAGCCCTTTTTGGCGAAGATCTTCTTGGCGAAGATCCTTCTTCGCCATGTTGGGAGTGTGACGAAGGATCTTCTTCGTCGAAGGTTGGTTGTGACGAAGGATCACTCTTCGTCGAGGGGTGGTTTTGGCGAAGAACCCTAGTTCTTCGTCAAGTGTGTTTCTCAATCGGAGTTAAACATAAATATGTTATGACTAAACATTACACAATGCTTAAGTTTTCATGTAAAACCCAAATGTTACAATACTTTAATCATTTAAATATCATGCACAACATACAACGTAAAATGAATTGTGAAACAAGTGATGCATAGAGGAAAGACCTTGAAATCTCGGGTTGTCATAACTAATCTCCTGTAGATGTTTGAGTCTATTTCGTCATCGGGATCTTGCTTGGATAGACGTAAAGATACTCCATTGGAGTTGAAATAGCTGTGCAATTCGCCATGTTAAACTTGTCTAATAAACTTCTTGCATATTGCTGTTGTGAAAGAACAATGTCTCCATTCTTAAATGAGACTTCCATTCCAAGAAAGTAGTGTAGAATCCCCATATCAGTCATCTTGAATTTTGTTTTCATTGACTCCTTAAAATGATTTAGCATGGTTAAGGAATCACTTGCTATTATGAGGTCGTCTACGTACATGCATATTATGATCTTCATATCCTTGGATATTTTAATGAATAAGGTATGTTCATAGATACACTTCTTGAAACCACGTGATGTGAAATATCCTTCTATTCTACTATACCATGCCCTCGGGGCTTGTTTTAAACCACAAAGAGCCTTTTTTAGTTTACATACCTTTCTTTCTTCCCCTTTTGTGACATACCCTTCTGGCTGTTCGATAAACATTTGTTCCTTTAAGTTGCCATTTAGAAAAGTTGTTTTTACGTCCATTTGATGCAAGTGCTATCCATGATGTGCAGCTAGTGCTAGTACAAGCCTGACTGTGTCAAACCTTATTACGGGAGCAAAAACGTCTTGATAATCGATACCGTATTTCTGTTTGTAACCCTTTACCACCAATCGTGCTTTATGTTTACTTACTTTGCCATGCTCGTCATATTTCGTTTTATATATCCACTTCACTCCAATTGGAGTTTGGTTCTTTGGTGGATCCACTAATTCCCAGGTTCCGTTCTTTATTATTTATTCCATCTCTTTATCCATGGCATCTTTCCATGTGTTTTCTTTACATGCTTCTTCATATGTTACTGGATCCGTATCAGCAAAGAGAACAAAATTCACTACATTATTGGTGTTACCTTGATCTTTATTATATAGTTCATTAACTTGAGCCTTTGTGAGTGGCTTTGATTTGCGATATACATCAGCAACAGTTCGAGTTCTTATGACTTCATTTTCCGAAGAAGATGATGAATCTGCATCTTCATTCTCATTTGTATTCACCTCATCGTCGTGGTTGCCAAATTGATTTTCATTATGAGCACTTACCTGAGAAGTTTCAGGTTCGTTTTGATCTTCCACCACCTCTCTTCGAACATCATCTCCTGGATTATTAACTTCTATGTATGCCATTTCTTAACTCCCTTTGTTTGTAACCCAACGTTGACTTTCATTGAATATAACATCTCCACTTATGATAATCTTGTTTGTCACCGGATTATACAATTTATAAGCTTTGCTATTCTCGCTATAGCCAACAAAAATGACTCGTTCAGTTTTGTCATCTAACTTTCTACGTTGCTGTTTTGGAACGTGTGCATAAGCAATGCAGCCGAAAACTATAAGATGCTCAACGTTGGGCTTCCTTCCACTCCAAGCTTCTTGTGGTGTCATATTGGGTACACTTTTGGTGATTGCTCGGTTCAGCAAATAAGTAGCACATGCTACAGCTTCAGCCCAATATGTAATCGGTAGATTTTTCATCTTTAGCATGCTTCTACTTAATTCCATAAGGGTCCTATTTTTCCTCTCGGCCACACCGTTCTGTTGGGGTGTATAACTTGTGGTAAGTTGATGACGTATTCCATTCTCCTTGAGAAAATCTTGAAATTCATGACCACAATATTCTCCACCTCTGTCTGTTCATATGCCTTTTATCTTGTGATCTACTTGATTTTCCACGAGTGCTTTAAACGTTTTAAAATAACTTAAAGCATCGGATTTGAATTTTAGAAAATACACCCACGTTTTTCTAGAGAAATCGTCTATGAAGGTAATAAAGTACTTACAACCTCCTATAGATTGAGTCCTCATAGGACCACATATGTCCGAATGAATGAGTTGTAGAGGTTTCTTAGCATGCCATATTGCCTGTTTAGCGAATGGTTTCCTAGCATGCTTACCGAAAATGCATTCTTCACAAACATTGTGTGACTTAGTGATTTTTGGTAAACCTTTCACAACTTCATTCATGCCCATATCATATAAAGTGTCAAAGTTCAAATGCCCATACCGCCGATGCCATAATGCCAAAGATTCCGAGGTTGTCATGTTGTATACCCGAGGTGTTAAGTCATGGTTCATATTCAGAGGGAACATCTTATTTCCGGTCATTTCTACAGTTCCAATGCAGATTCCGGACGGGTCTTTAATCGTACATTCCTGATCACTAAATCTCACATCATATCCCTTTTGAACTAATTGACCGATACTTAGTAAGTTATGTTTTAATCCTTCCACATAAAATACATTAGGAACTCGTCTTTCTACCCCTTTAACTTTAATGATTACGTCTCCACAGCCGAGTACATCAAGCCGTTTCTCATCTCCAGTTCTCACTTCTCGCCGTTCCGATTCATTTAAACTTATGAATAGATTCTTATCACCCGTCATGTGATTGCTGCATCCACTATCTAAATACCAGCAGTCATTCTTTAGACCTCTTCTACATTGAATATCATGAACATAGTTTCATCATTTTCGTCTTCTGCTTCGTCTTTATGAAGAAGAACATTACCCGATCTGTCGTTTTCATCTTTTTATTGCAAAATCTTTCCGTGTGTCCTAACTTCTGACAGTTGTAGCACTGAATCAATCCAATTAAATCTTCCTCTTCCTTTACCGCGTCCTTTGTCTGTATTTTCAGATCTAGATTGTCTAGATCGATCATAGTTATTGCTTTGCACTTGGAAGGCCTACTCCGTTGGTGCATCATCATACTGTTTTAATCTTAATTCATGTGATTGAAGAATCCCAAGCAACTCCTCTATGGAGATTGCATTTAGATCCTTGGATTCTTCTATGGCTACCACCACCGATTCGTATTTTCTTGTTAGACTTCTGAGAATTTTCTCTACAATACGTTGTTCCTCTATTCGTTCTTCATTCAGACATAATTGATTAACTATTACCGTTGTTCGATTAATATAATCTTCTATCGATTCACTATCTTTCATTCTTAGTGCATCGAATTCACATCTTAGGGTTTGCAATCTTACCGTTTTTACCCTATTCTCGCCTCTGTACGCTTTGTGTAAAACTTCCCATGCTTCCTTAGAAGTTTTGCATGTTGCCACGCGTTCAAACACTGTCTCATTAACAGCCTGAAACATTATATGCAACGCTTTCTTGTCTCTTTTAATCTTTTCTTTCTGAATGTTCTGTTCGTTATCTGATGCGTTTGAAGGAAGTTCTGTATATCCTTCTTCCACTATCGTCAATAAATCTTGTGATTCCAGTAAGACTCTCATTTGTATATGTCAGTGATAGTAATTTTGTCCCAGTAATTTTGGAATCTGGGTTTGAATTCCTCCGTTGATCGTCATGTGTTAATATCCTCTGAATACGTAGGGTTATACACTTGATAATAATTTGTAGAATTTGTAATTGTAGATCGGTGGCTCTGATACCACTTTATTGGAATAAATTCACTACCAGTTTGGATTCAGAATGAGAGAAACTAAATTGTTCTTGATTGAATTGGTAAAGAATTCGATACATAACTAATACATATATACGAGGGGTTTCATAAGGATAACCGCCTCAACCTAGGTTAGGAAATAATAATAATAATGTTACATAATTTACATATTTTATCTATACTAAACTGATATAACATAATCTAGCTTATAAACCCTGTTCGTCTAATACATCTGGCATGGTATAAGGTTCTCAATATAATATCCATACTTAAACAAACGACTCTATTGAATTAATACTGATTAAATTATTAGGTTCTCAACATGATATTGATTCTCAAACGAACGCGCCCATATATGGAATATATATTTATTTTTAAGTTTTTATTTAAATATCATCATATTCTATTATATTAATACTTAACTTAAACAAGTATCTGTTATTTTTGGTGCTATCTATACACTCCACGTTATAAACATATGTAATTTTGTAGATGGAATGGTTGAAGATTCCTTTAAGCGAAATAAAGTCGGCTACAAGTGGTTTTGATGAAGCATATTATGTAGGGGCTGGTGGGTACGGCAGAGTGTACAAAGCGGAACTTGATGTTTTAGATATCGACAATTTTTCATCGATGGAAGGTAAATGTAAAGATAAACTGCCTAAGAGAAGAAGAATTGTAGCTATAAAATGCATCATTGACAGGGAAGACGAGAACAGTAAACAAGGTTTTTTAACAGAAATTGAACTTCTTTCAAGTTGTAAGCATCCAAACATAGTCTCTCTTCTAGGCTTTTGTACGGAAGCTAGTGATATGATTCTTGTGTATGAGTATGCTATTAAAGGAAGTCTAAGTGATTATTTGGGAAGTACTTCTAAAACAATTAAACTTCCTTGGGAAAAAAGATTACAAATTTGCCTTGATATTGCACATGGAATTAATTACCTTCACACCCAGATGGAGGGCAAACCAAGGATAATACATCGCGACATAAAGAGCGAGAACATTTTGTTGGATGCAAATCTAAATGCAAAGGTTGCTGATTTTGGGCTCTCCAAATTTCACCATACAGATCAACAAGCAAGCACTATATATACAAAACATATAGCAGGCACAGAGTTTTATATGGATCCAGAATATTTGACTACTTGTAAATATAAAAAAGAATCTGATGTATACTCTTTTGGAGTGGTTTTATTTGAGATCCTATCTGGAAGGTTGGCGTATGATTCAACTTATGTGGGGGAAAATGAAAAAGGACTTGCACCCATTGCAAGGCGGCGTTTCAACGAGGGAACGTTAAAAGAATTGATAGATCCTAAAATGATAGAAGAAGATGACGAACATCTTATCACTGTAAATAGAGGACCTAATCAAGATTCTTTTGAAGCATTTTCAAGAATCGCATATCAATGCTTGGCAGAAACTCAAGCCAAACGTCCGACAATGGAAGTCGTCATCAAGGAACTTAATAATGCATTGAACTTGCAAGTAAGTCAGTTTATTACAAAGATTGCAATATTTATCTTCTTATCTTGGTCCCTTTTAGTAAATATTGTACTAATTATTAACTTTCTTACAAAAGTACACAAGTATGGATGTATATAATTTGTGATCTCTATATTTCCGATTCCAAAAAGCATTGTTTTTGAATTTGGTTTGTACAAAAGTACACATAATATATGAACTCATAACTAACTCATTCCTCTCTTAGAATTATGGATGTATTACGAGTGGTAATACTATGATATAATCTCAATATTCAAATACGTATAAGTAGTAGGGCCTTGAAATTATAGATCTTATCTACTCTAAAGATGAATCTAATGCAGAAATGTTAGCTTTTGGATTGGGATCCTCTCATGTTTACAAATTACACAACATTATTTGTTTATTCCCTCTTATAACATTGGTGTTGATGTATAAAACGAGAAGATCTCAATCCAAAATTTTTTAAGAGGTTCTAATGTTTTATTTGATAACAGTAATTTTATCGCAATCTATCACCATCTTGTCTTGAGTTTTAGCACCAATTATCAGTTTTGTTTTTTTTTTGTACATTTTGTTATCATCATTTACTTTATATCTGCACACAAATACATACATTTTCACTTTTTCATACAAGGTTTCAATTTTTTTGTATGAAAACTCAAAACATGTGTTATTTTGTGATGTATACGATATATATCTAGGGTTAGATCCGGGTACAACTGAAATTTAACATACGAACTATGTGAACTATGAAGCACTATCGTAATTACACTACTAAAACCTAAATTATAGGGGACCGCTAAAATGAGAACCACCTCGAGTTGTAAGAACCGTGAGAACTACACCGTACGGGGCGAGGTGGACTAAATTTTTTTTTCATAAACGTAGATGCGTGTATTATAAACACATTTGTAAAAAAAAAAAATTCAAAAAAAAAATGTCGTGTGTGTAGTTTTGAGCACCACAAGTTTGTGTTTACGGGTACCGTAAATTTTCCGGTACCCGTAAACACAAACTTGTGGTGCTCAAAACTACAAACACGACATTTTTTTTTGATTTTTTTTACAAATGTGTTTATAATACACGCATCTACGTTTATGAAAAAAAAAATTGGTCCACCTCCGCCCGGATCAAAAAGTTCTCACGGTTCTTACAACTCGAGGTTGTTCTCATTTTAGCGGTCACTTATATATATATATATATATATATATATATATATATATATATATATATGATTTCGTGCAATTCTGATAGGACATGAACAAATGACAATTGCCCTTTTAATTTCATTAACGTACTAGCATGCATATAGGCTACAACATCTCCTTCATATTAACAAAAAATGTTGCAGGGGGAATCCATGGTTCTCTCAAGGTTTCGGTTCAGTGATATAGAATTGGCCACGGAAAAGTTTTCTGAAATATACTGCATTGAATCGCTTCCATATGGTAAGGTGTACAAAGCAGAAATTGATGCTTCTGACAATATATCTTCGGTTGAATTTGAAGGGAATAATTCATGTGAATTGCCAAAGACACGCATCACTGTAGCTATAAAACGCATTGTTAGTAAAATAAGTGGACAAGGAAAAGAGGAGTTCTTTTCAGAAGTTGAAATGCGGACTAGTTATACGCATCCCAACATTGTCTCTCTTATTGGCTTTTGTGATGAAGGTGATGAAATGATTCTTGTTTATGAGCATTCTTCTAATAAAAGCCTTGATGACTATTTGATAAGTGTTGATAACATGAATAATCTTACATGGACGCAACGTCTACAAATGTGCCTTGCGGTTGCACATGGACTTGATCACCTTCACACCAAGATACACAACCACCAAAGGGTAAAAATCGACGACATAAGGAGTGCCAACATTCTGATAGGCAAGAACTGGGAGCCGAAGATCGCTTACTATGGGATCCCTGCGTATTACTTAACAACTCAAGATGGGAACATTCCCATTAGCAAAAGAGTTTATTCGGATCCAGAATCAAACAATCTACGTGCAATGAAAAAACAACCATATGTTTTTTCTTTTGGAGTTATACTATTTGAGATCTTCTGTTGGAGGTTAGCATATGATCCAATTTATATAACTGAAACTGACCAAGGGCTTGCAGCCATTGCATGCCACCATGTGCATGAAGGAACAATAAAGAGTATGATAGATCTTAAATTAAACGAAGTAAGTAATGAAGTCATTCTTACTTCAAACAGAGGACCAAATCAAGATTCTTTGGACACATTTTTAAAAATCGCATATCAATGTTTGGTAGAACCTGAAGTTACAATGAAAGTCGTCATCAAGGAACTTGAGATAGCGTTAAACTTTCAAGTAAGTTAAATCTTCACACTATACATTCTTTCTCTTCATAATCTTGATCACTAGTAGAAAGTATTATGCTTGGTCATTATTAATCTTATGGAAATGTGAGATTCATGTTAACTGTCATATTGCTAAGACCCGACTTTGACACTTGTAAAATAACTAGATTGATGTTGATCCGTGGGTTTACGTTCGAGAGGCTAACTCTTCTTATGATATTAAATACAAATCAATATGAACATAATAAGATCAAGCAACAACTTTATTTCGCTAGAATAACGTAATAGAAGATATCCAATCCTAATATACACCAGGTTCCTAATCTCTATTTGTAGATAAAACCTAATCCTAAAATAACATTAATACTTTTACTTATATATGAAATGATAAACTGATTTAATTAAACAAGAGATGAAATTATAACTAGGCTAGGAGTTGGCTACAAAGTTTAAATTTACTAAAAAGTGTAAAAAGTCATAAAACATTAAAATATCAACCATAAAACACACCCAAAACCCACAAATAACAAAATGAAGATTACTAAAATATCATATATGTGGGTTGTGTTTTGTGTTTTGAATGATAAGACTCTGATTATCGGATGACAAACATTATTGTGTTTTATGTTGATTAGCATGTTTTTTTTTATACTCATAGTTTTACGATTGTGTATTTGAACTTTTTATGGACTATTATGGTTTGAATATGGTGTTTTAGTAATCTTTACTCTGTTAATTGTGGGTTTAAGGCGTGTTTTATGGTTGAAATTATAGTGTTTTATGACCTTTTTACACTTTTTTAGGAAATTTGGACTTTGTAGCCGAACCCCACCCATTATAATAATCGGATAATAACAATAATAGTGATAGGAAATACTAATAATATTTGCCTTCACTTCACTTGCTTTGCTTCTGCTTTTCCTTCCATGCTTTTGTCCACATTACGGGTTTTGTGCACTGTAATTATTTTTATTATGATGTTTATTTGATGTCAAATAATCACAATTCACAGGAAAACCTCATGAATAGCCTACAAATTTCACTCAAAGACATTGAGGTGGCCACGGAAAAGTTTAGTGAAAAGAATTGGTTTGGAAGTGGAAGATGTTGGGAGGCATACACAGGAGAACTACCACGTGCTGGTGCTAATACTACCATGATTGCAAAGCGGTGGAATGGCAAATTTGATGGCCAGTTTCAGGCAGAACTTGATATTCTTTTGAAACGTAAACATATGAACATCATTGGTATTGTAGGCTACTGTAATGAAATGAATGAGAAAATCATTGTTTACGAGTACATGTCTAAAGGAACTCTTGATAGACATTTAAAAGATTCTACTCTTAAATGGATGAAAAGGCTTCAAATATGCATTGATGTTGCAAGTGCATTGGAATTCCTTCATGGAGGTGATGTAACACTAAAGAAAGTGGTGCATAGGAACATCAAAAGCCATGGCATTTTACTAAATGATGATTGGGATGCAAAGATTTCTAATTTTGAGTTGTGCTCATTATATCTATTGAAGCAGGGCATGGAACATATCATCCATGATGCTTACCTTGACCCACAGTACAACCGTGGTTTCTTAGCCGAAAAATCTGATATATATTCGTTTGGCGTGGTTTTATTTGAAATATTGTGTGGAAGGTTGGCATGGGTAGAGGGGTGTGACGACAAAAGTCAGTCTTTAGTTCCTTTGGCTAAACATTGCTATACACAAGGAAAACTTGATGAAATTGTATTTAAGGATATAAAGGAACAAGTTGTGCCAAAATCATTAACTACATTTGCAGATATTGCCTTTCAGTGCCTGCATGAAGATGACTTTGAACGGCCACAGGCCAATAAGGTGGCAATACAGCTTAAGAAAGCATTGGAATTTCAAGTAAGTTTTTATATTATTAAAAAAATGTCAAGTATTTACTTTTTAAAATAAAAGTAGCCATGTCAAACTAAGAGAAATTTATTTATTTTTATTTATTTAAATGTTTAATTAATACACAGGAGGAGTTTGAAATATGGGAGGCCAAACTACCTAGAGACTACAAAGAAATAATTGGGTCTTCAGAAACCCCTGAAATGTACCAAACCGAAAAGAAGAAGGATCTCTACAAGAAGCTCTCCGATGGGATCATCCTTCCAAAAGAGAAAGTGGTATTGTTATTTTTTCGTTTTCGTAAAGCTAACACTCAGACATTTACTAATTTTACATCTAAATCTACACACTAGTTTACCATACTCGAACCTTTAACCTCTTGAGGAAAACATCACTATGTACCACTTTGATACCACTAAACTAGAAGCCCTATGGTAGAAAGTGGTAAACTTTTTTTGAACAACAATTTCTTATACCTAAATACCCGTAACCTTGCAATTTTAAGAATTTGAACACACACCACTTTTGTAGGAGGCAAGCATCATACCACTAAATCACTAAGTCATGAGTGGTAGAAAGTGGTAATTAATAATACACACAAAATCCAATTTGATTTCCATGGCGCTTAGATCAGTGATTTTATTATCTTTTAATCTTAATAATAAATATTCACTTATAAAGTATAAGTATCCTCAAAGTGAGTACAAAACTCATACAAGCATTTTTACATTATAGAAATTGTAACTTGTTTTGTTGTGTGTATCAGTGGTTCATACTAAGCGATAACGGAGAAGCAAATAAAATGATATCAGCGACATCACCAGTTTTTTCTTATCAAAACCATAGATCACATAAGTGGAGATCTATTCATAAATCAAGGTCCTCTCCCTCACACATATAGTCTCCACTAATACAAAGAATGTTTTAGAGTACTAATTGCTCATAACATGTACAGGTTTCGGACAGTGGCAAAGATGTTGGATATTTCAAATTTAATGATCAAAATGACGATAAACACCCAATTTTTATCTCCAGATGTTGTATATGGGATTTATTTGGTCTTCAAATTTTGTGATTCTAGAATATTTTCACGTGAACGTATGTATGTTAACCTAAAGTACACAAATGGGACCGAAACTTTACATTCATATTTTGCAACAAGGAGAGACGACGAGTGGATGATGATTAAATTGTACCATTTCTTGAACCAAAAGAAAGATGTTTCCTTCAAGTTTCTACTAGAGAGTTTTTCAAGATACTATTGCAAAAGTGATGCCGTCTATATTGAAGGCATTGAGTTTCGAGCCATTAAAAATGCAAGTTTGAAAATTACACTTTGGTTCTCATTCTATATATTATTCTGTTTTTATTATAATTACTTTATGATATATGTTACACGTATATCATATGATGTTACAATTTGTGAACCCACAGGTAGCACATGAAGATATCAAGAATATGAAGGAAGTTCAAAAATCGTACGTAGACTCGGAAGATGATGTTAGGGATGAAAAGGTCCTTTTCTAGTTTCAAGTCTTTATAAGAATCAAAATATTCCTTGTAATATTTGTACTAATCTTTCTCGATCATTTGTTAAACAGTTCTCGTTAAGCGAATTGAATGGAAAGAAACATCTTATGCTTTCTGTAACCGATGTTTTGTACAACTCTCCAAAACTGAAGTCTTTTCGTTTCAAGTCTTCAGCTGACTCGAGGTTTGATATTGGATTAAAATTTATTAAGTCAGTAAATTCCCCATTTATACATGTAAAAGTTATTTACTAAAATTTAGTTCTAAATAATACCATTGATACTAGCAGCCCACTAAGCCCAACAGCTCAAACTTCTTTTGGCCACTAATTTTTTTGGATCAGGATCCTCTTATTTGGGCCGTGGATCTGTTTTAGATGGGCTTTTATTCTAATGGATCAGCTTACGGCCCTAATTTTTTGTTGGATCTACTTGGTTTCATTATTAGATATAAATTAGTACGGATTATGGAAGCGTGGTATTTTTTTAAATTATTTTTGTTGCCGGCTAAATTGTTAGAAGTTAGAGAAATAATTATTTAGCTAGAGTAATTTGCTAGATTTTTTGTTAGAAGTGGTCTCTAGTTTGTTTAGTAAATGATTCATATATAGGTTGCTTCTACACTTATAATAATCAATACAGTTTTACATCTAGGAAGAAATGACATGTTCAAATTTCAATCACTAGCTAGCAATTTATATGCTTGATTTTTAAATTTTGCTGACATAACATATTTTTGTCATTTTTGCATTCATGTATGTGTTGCAGTGACGTCTGCTTTGACTCTTTTTTTTGCATATGTGGGATTGATGTGGTCCGGTGAGACTGTGAGAGGGCATTAACTAGTAACATACCAGCTATTAAAAATGTAAAATCTTTTAAAATGAGGCTGGTGGCTAAAGTTTGACAATAAACTTTAAGCTGGTTTATGTTTTAGGCCTAATTTGTTTATCTAGTTGGCATTTTAAAAAATCAAGGTTGTAATCTTATGCTTTAGTTAGAAAGATGGTACTTTGTCTCTAAGAAGAATGCAATCATTCTCATACAGGTTTCAAGACGTGGTGGAGCTTCTACCCCAACAAGTATTCAGAATGAAATACGAGATTGAAATTCAAAGGTTGTCACCATCCACAGAATACACATGTTACCTTGTCTTTAAGGTTTCGGAAAGGAGTCGGGGGCTGCATTGTCCTGTGAAAGTACGGGATCTACTCGTTAGGAAAAATAAAGAGAACCAAATTATCTATTTTAGATGCCCAACCCCATTGAATCAACATGATTCTTTTTGGGTTCCAACGCAGAGGAAAGATGGACGGATGGAGGTTATGGTGTGGAAGTTCAACTCAAAGTATAATAAGCTTGGAAAGAACTTTATTCCTATGAATTTAAAGCTGGTAACTTATGAGGGAACTAATAGCACACACCTCTCTCTCTCTCGTTTTTCTGGAACCGACGGCAGACCCCCATCAGTCGAAGCCAAACCTCCCTCGTGTGACTCTCGGTTAGTGTTTCTTGTGTTGTTGAACGTGTTGACCGAATTAATTATCATGATGATCTAGGGTTTTCGTTAACATGATTGATTATGAAGTTGAATGATAATGTTCTGGTTAATCGGCTCACATGTATGTTGATATATTGACAGTTAAGTGGTCCAATAGTATGGAAGGAAAATGATCTAACCAAGTGGATAACTCTGACTAAATGGCAGTCCATGTATAGATCTAATCGAACATGTATGTTAAATGCATGAGTGTCAGAAAACATGTGATGTATATTGTCATGTATTGATTTAATCAAATAGACCTTTGATAATGTTGTGAGCATGCATGTTAGGTATATTAATATTGGTCCAATCACCTCTTGAGGTGATTAAAATTGTCTGCCATTGAAGTGATAAAAGTCATGATGATTAGATGATTATTTTGTTGATAAATGAACATTTATGATTTCTGAATAAATCCCGTATGATTTATGTATGATGATAACTATATGATCTTTGTATGATATTGATGTCGGCTGTTAGTGATGATTAGGGTTTTCATACGTAACTGATTATGCGACGTAACTGATGAATCAACGAAACAGGCCTCTTGGCGAAACAGAATGTGTTTCGCCAAGGACTGTCGACGAAATAGAGTTTTGTTTCGCCAACTATTGTGTTTCGCCAAAGTATGTGTTTCGCCGAATGTATGTTTCGCCAAAGGTGTAATCAGCACAGTAACTTGGGTTAATTCTGTTAAGTGATAACTGGAATATCTAACTGCTGTTAAATGTCAAACATGACTAGTATGATTATGATTACGTGTTACCTGCTTATACGTGAACAACTTGAACACAAACTGATTTTATATACGTGCATACTCTAGGACGTGATTGACTTATTTGCGAGCACATAACCTAGCATACCGAGCAAACCAAGGTGAGTTCATACAGCCAAGGCATGGGGTTCCCGGGTGGGAATGGGATTTGATGAATTATTGTGTATACTCAGACGGTAGAACCTAACGATAAGATACGACTAGACTAGTAACACTTATTGAACTGATCTTCGCACACCTGCCAAGGGTTGGCCGCGATATTATGAGTGACTTCGCACACCTGCCATAGGAAGGCCGCGAACTAAATTTACAAATCTTCGCACACCTGCCTGGGAGGCCGCGATACAAATAAACCTAGTCTAGAATACTTGGGAAAAACATCCCCTAATATCTTCGCATACCTGCCTGGGAGGCCGCGATGGAAACTAATACGATACATGACGTAACGAACGAACATACTACTACTCACGCTATACTATTACTGAACTGTTATCTGTGAACTCGCTCAACTAGTTGTTGACTCTCTGCTGCATGCCTTGCAGGACCTTAGGTACATATGGAGCTTGCACAGGGAGGAGCAGGTCGTTGTGGGACATGGATCGATGATGCCATGTTAATTATCTAAACGTTTGAATTTACGATTTACATTGTGTTTACATACTTATGCTTCCGCTACACACTTGTTGATGTTTGGTTTTGAAAACACCTTTCGTATTGATGAATGACTTATATTATTTACTATTATGTTCAATATGATTGGTGGCTTGATCCTGGTCAGTCACGCCTCCAAGCGGTGATACTCCGCATGTGGATTTTGGGGGTGTGACAGTTATGGTCCGGACACGGTCTCATACTCCAACAGTGAATGGGAGTTTGATCTTTCCCAGGGGATGGGACACGCTGTTGTTGAAACCAACTAGGGGGATTGAATCTTCTTCCAATCTGTCCCTCACGTCTCTATCGAATCTCAGGAAACAATGCTCGTATATTACCTCTACTCCACTTCCTCCATCCACATGTATCCTGGCCACCTTGTGTCCGGCTATGATAGCCGATATGTTGAGGGGGGAGCCTTTGCACTTCATGCTTCTCCAGGTGTTGCATCAATATGGGGGCCTTCATGTGGTCTGGAGGGCCTAGGACCCTGGCCTTGACACTTATGGTGGGGTTATATGCATCTCTCCTTCTAATCATGTCTACGTATGCCCTTTCTGGTTCTTTTACATCCTTCCCCCAACGATCTCCCCCTCCTTCCTTGATCTCTTTAACTAAGTGTGCCAGTTTACCCATTTTTACCGCAGCTTCTATCTCTCTTTTTAAGTAAATACAATCATCGGGTTTATGGCCATAGCCCTTGTGGAAGTCACAATATTCGTTTGGTTGTGCTTTTGGCCCCGACTTTATGGGGGGTGGCTTCGGAAAAGAGTTCTTTACCCTTTCGGTGGCCAGTATTTCACTCGGGGTTTTTGTAAGGGGGGTAAAACTGTCAGAATAAGGGGCTGGTCCCCTGCCCCGAGGCCTATATGGGGAGTAGGTGGGTCTCACTCTGTCATGCAGCATTTTATCAAAAGTTGATTTTCGGGGATATGATGTACCTTTTTCTGGAGGTTTTGGAGTAGGGTTGGTCCTTCGGGCTGGGACATCCATCTCCTTAGCCTTGCTGACTGTGTCCTTTCCCTGACGAAGGCCCTGACACGATCCATAAGATTGTCAAATGTGCGTGGGAACTCCTCGCCCAGCTTCTCACACAGTTGTGCATGCTTTAGCTCGTTGATAAAGCTGCTGATTTTCATGACCTCCGAGACATCTTTGATGTTCATGCTTTCCTTGACAAACCTCTCCATGTATTGATCTATCCGCTCGTTATCCCGTTGCCTTATATGCATGATCTCGTTAGGGTTTTTGATCACCTTTCTTTGTTGACTGAAGTTTCTCAGGAACTTCTCGCTCAGCTCCTCATAACTGTCTATTCCCCCAGGAGGAAGGCTGTCAAACCAGAGCCTGGCTCTCTCCATTAGGGTTTGCACGAACATGTAGCACCAGACAGGCATGTGCCATCGTCCTAGTTTTTCCTGCACCCTTGAAGGCATGCAGGTGATCCTCCGGGTCCCTTGTCCCATCATATCTGTCGAAATTCAGGGGTAGCTTGAGCTTCGGGGGCATGGGAGCCTCGGCGATCCTCTTGGTAAATTTTGAGACCTCAGCTAAATCTCGAGGAAGGTAGGGTTGGTCCAAACCACTGTTATCTTGATTCTCCTTTTCTTTTCCCTTCGACCCTTTTCCTTTAATGATGTCCTCCCTTTCTTCTGATGTCATTTGCTTTAGGGCCGTCATGAAGTTTTCCAAAGGATCAGAACTGTCGTCCTTGTTTTATGGGCAAGTTTCTCCCTTGTTGGGCGGTGTATCGAAGGACAACCTGGCCTTGAGACTCTCGAGCCTCTCCTGCCTTTCCAGATCCTCAGGATGTTTCTTGAGCTCTGCTTTATGCATGGCAACAAAATCTGGGGTGACGGTGCTTTCTTTCTACAAGACTCTTGTCTGGTTCTCGTTCTCTTCCTCATGGGTGATGTCTTCCACTAAGACTGCATTGTCAGTGTCATGCACCGACTAAATGGTCCGTGCACTAGGAGGTGTTGCCATGTCGTCTTTTTGGGGTGATGGGTTATCACAACGCCGATGATTTGTCGAATGGGAAAATCAGTCGGACTGAAGTCCCACGGATGGCGCCAATGTCGAATCCCCAAATCCCTGGATGACGTTCAAAGGGTCTTCGCTGACGTTGTGATGTTCCAACCTTTATTTTCTACAAAAAATGAAACCGTTAGCCTCGTCACGGAGGGCCCCGGGAGGGGATACGCGACCAAGCTTCGGCGTGAGAGTAAGTAAACTTGCCGGAAATCAAAGAGAAGCCTATTCCGACGAGAGTGATCGTCGAAACATCCTCTGTGGTGTGGATCTTTGTAAATTAGTTGTTATGTGGGTATTTAATGTAGGAGAAGCATGGTCGGAATAAATGAGAGTGTAAAGCATTAAGTGAGAGTTATCTTCTGCCCTAAGGCTCGTTGTTCACCTTCCTTATATAAAGGAAAAGGCTTATCTTCCTCGGTAAATGGCTCTTGATTAATCTAACAGTATGCTGCCATCTTCGGGGAACTCAGACACGTGTCTGAGCCCCAACGACTGGATTACTGGTTTCAATTAATGAAGCAGCTTGATTGTACGAGATATCCGACAATCTCTTTCTCTCCCTTAATCAAGCATTTAATGCTCTGAGATATTCTTGGATTCCTCTCTTCAGTTTTCCCGCACTTTCCATATGTACAAGACCCTTAAAAAAGAAGTATCTGACTTTGGACTTTATTGATTGGGCCCAGACGGTTAAAGCCCAAGACGAGTTATGTTGGGCTTACAACTGGCCCGTCGTCAGGTATATACGTCTTCGACCCCCCGGTTTTATATTTTTTTAGGTATATACGTTTTCGACCCCCGGTCGAAATGTCAAACTTTGCCACTACTTGTAGCTCTAGAAGACTACACCTTCCACCACCTCAGCTAACTTCTTATTTTTTATTGTTTTTGATTTCTCTCTAACAAACTAAAATAATTCATTTGATTCAATTAAAGAAATTGGTAAACGCTTTGGCCGTCAACAGCGCATCTTTCTGCTTGCGTGCCATTAGATTTTTTTTTAAATAAATTAACTATAATTATTAAATTATTGATTTTAAAATAAATAATAATAATTATTATTATATTAACAAACATATCTTTTTTTTATTAATAACAAAAAAAAGTGTTATGTTTCAATTAGGTATGCCACGTGGAAGGTTTATAAAATAGTTTTTGCATTTTTATTTAGTACCGATTTGTGCCGATAACATACCTAAACAAAACGATACCAACCGGACATCAATACAAGTACAACCCTTGAAATACGATTCATGTTATCCCCCAAAGCCCCTATCGGTATTAACGAATTCACTCTTTAACTAGAGTATCAATATTTATTTTTATGATTTTCGGTTTTGCTTTGACTACCAACAATGATGATGAATAGTTTTTTATATCTTGAGTCTATATTTAGTCAAATAAAGTGCCTTTTTGCATTTCAAAAGGGTTTCGTATGTGCTTGGATTGGTAATTCCGACAAAATATAATCACACATTGACTATTTGAGATAAGAAAGAGTTGATATTTAAATTTTCTTTGTGTATTACGTTTAAGTTTATTGTTTTATAGATTTAAGACTTGTGATAACCAAATACATATTATACTAAGAGAGTAAGAGCTGTGTAATAAAAGAATATATATATTCAATGACACATGCATGTCTTGCGCAATGAATGTTGACAGGCCATTGCAAGTTGCCTAATTATATATTTGAAGTCAATAATCATTTACATATTATAATATCAAGTTATTTATTTTTTTGAACAATGACATATTATGACATGATATTAAGTATAAGAAGAATTGTTTATATATGGTTCACTTATATATGACCTTGTGCCTTTCTCACATTCCTCAGCAACCCCTCTTACACCTGAAGCACATGAAATGAAACCAAGTGATTTGATTTATTGATAATCCAAAAGGAACAAACAATACCCCTTTCTACTTTTCACATAAAACCTACAAAGTTTTCTCTCTAAAAAAAACAACCATACTATTCCCCCTCTCTTTGATCACCACACACATCATGTCTTCATCTTCCAAGGACCAAGCTGTCATGTCCTGGGATGAATATATGGCATCATTATATATCCCATATGCCGAGATAGAATCATCCACCAACAACTTTGCTGATGAAAATCTCCTCACACAAGGTACCTATTGTAAGGTTTACAAAGGACAACTCTTACAATCAGGAGAATTGATCAAAATTGTTGTACGTAAATCTCGACAACAATTCCTTACTTTCAACGAGTTGATGTTTTGTAAAGGGCTTAAACATAAGAACATCAACTCTATCTTAAAGATTTCTAGCAATGAAAATGAGACTTTAATCATACACACGTATGAGGCTAATGAAAGTCTCGACAAACATCTAAGTGGCCTAACCCTCACTTGGATGCGAAGATTGCACATATGTCTGAGGGTCGCACATGCATTGAAATCCCTTCATCATGATTATGACATCATACATGGTAATATTAAGAGCTCCAAAATTTTACTAGATCACAACTGGGAACCTAAGTTACATGGTTTTGCATTTGCTGTTGTTGATGAGCATGATGGCCCTCAGAGCACTAGTAAATATCTCCGCGCATTACAATATTTGGACCCAGCACATGAAAACGCCCATAATTTTTTGACTAACAAATCAGACATCTTCTCCTTTGGTGTATTGTTGTTTGAAGTCTTGTTTGGGAGAGAAGCATCCATCCAAAACAATGATAATTGGTATTTTTCTCGACTGGCCCGATCACATTACGAAGAGGGAAAACTAGATGATTTGATCGACCCGGATCTTCGAAGACAAATGAACTTGCAATCACTAAACATCTTCGCTGAAGTGGCATATGATTGCTTGAAGATGCGGCCATCAGAACGTCCAGATACAAATCAACTTCTCACAAAACTTGAGAAAGCCTTGGAGCTTCAACACAAACATGTAATCCTTTAACTTCTCTTTTCTACCTTTCATCTATTAACTTAATTCTCATTATTTTGATTATTCATAATAAAGGAACAATCAATAGTTGCTGCTGCAATTGAAGGTACGCCGTCATCCATCCACTTAAAGGTAAGACCTTCAATCCTTTGACTACTCTTTTCTAACCTTCATCTTTTTTTGTATATATGCTTAGTAGCCTATAAGTATATTAATTTTTTTGTAAGTATATTAATTTGATTATTATCATGGATGGAACCACTAGAAGTTAAGGTATAATTACTGTAGTTGGGATCAAAGAATGACATTTATCCATAACAATTTTTATGTACCAAAATGATTTTCACATCATATATTTTTCTAACATGCTATTTTTTAATAAATTTTTATCAACCACTCTTTATGACTAAAAGAGAAAGTTGGACTAAGTCTAAAGTCAAATGGTTAAAATCATAATACATATGAAGACAGAGGGTAGAAAGAGCAAAAATACATAATAGTTAGTTATGTTAGTTAATCTGTTGCTTAAAGTGAGGGCTTGTATATGAGCAAGTTAGTTTTCTATTGTAGTCCAGTTGTTTGGAGAATCAATACAAATAGTGTTTTCTCTATACACAATTGTTTGTATGTTAGTTAATCTCGTTTTTTTCTATATACACTCATTTTCTCGGTCCTGTGATACCCTCCATCGGTGATCCATCAATGAATTATGTTCGTAAATTCTTTACCCACACCATGTTTTTTTTGATAAAGTATCACCCAATTAATTATAATTAGCGAGTGTTCCCACTTTCAGAGAGACTTCCAACAGATTTGTCCATTATTAATCATCAAGGTCTCTATTTTGCACTCTCACTTCCAAAGTCTACTTTAACCTTTCAATTTCCTTGAAGAATCCATTTTGACTTGGCTTTTCTCTTTCGTTATCATCTTGTAATGATTGGAATGCTGAATAAGAATGATTTTTTTAGCTTGAACTAATTAGAAACATTTTTTTTTTCCTTTTGTTTTACTTAATTAGGCATACCGACTTCAAGAGGTATCACTAGCCACCAACAATTTTTCTGAGGAAAATATCGTAGGTGGATTAGGAAAGGTGTACAAAGGACGACTCATGTTGTATGGGAAATCGAAATTGATGGATATTATTGTGCGGAGGTTTGATTGTAAGTATGGGCAAGGAGATGCATTAAAGACGGAGATTTCAATGCTTTCTAGTCTCGAGCATAAAAATATCATCTCTTTTGTTGGGTTCTGTGATGAGAACGATGAAAAGATCATCATATATGAACACGCAGTTCATGGAAGTCTAGATCAACATCTAAGCGATCCAAATCTCACATGGTATCGACGACTAAAAATATGTTTAGGTGTTGCACGTGCATTGAATTACCTCCATTATGATGTCATACATTGTGACATCAATAGCTCTAAAATATTTTTGGACAAAGATTGGGAACCAAAAATATTTGGTTTTGAACTTTCCACAAAATATCCTCAAAGTTTGAGACATCGCCTTCTCTTCTCTCGCTACTTTAACAACACAAATATGACACCCAAATATGATGTTTACTCTTTTGGTGTGTTATTATTTGAAGTTGTTTGTGGGAGGAAACCAATGATCGGAGACAATGGCGTTAAGAAAGATCTTGATGACATCATTGATCCAAATTTAAGGAAACAAATGGACACACAATTGTGGAGTGTCTTCATAAAAATAACATATAGTTGCTTAAATGAACAACTTGTGAAACGTCCAACCATGGATCATATTGTCAAAGAACTCGAAGACATGTTGGAACTTCAATGGTCATATGAATATCTTGTAAGATCACCATTCAGTTTTTAATTATTTATTTGGTTTCTGTTTTCTTACCTCCTTTGTTTGCTAATTGGTTTTTTTTGGATACTTTGTTATAAAGGAACAGTCAAGATTTGCAGATGAAGGTACATCATCAAATATCTTGAAGGTAATATATATATTTTTTTTTATATTAAACTAGATTGGTGTAGCTTTGAATATGATACCCTTGTCATTTTCATTGAGACTTCACCAACTCAAAAACCTTCGGAATTAAAACCTGTATATGGTCACTTCATTTGTATATATGCATGTTGTTAAACCCTTTTTATAAAAAAATGCCCTAACTATCTGCACACCCAGTTTGCCTATCTGCACACTTAGGGTTTACCTACGCAGCGTATTGGTCAATACGCAGCGTATAGGGTTAACCCTATATGCTGCGTATTGACCTATACTCAGCGTATATAAACCATGGATCTCAGTGCCTAATAACCAATCATTGCACAGAAAACAAGGTTTATATACGCTGCGTATTGCTCTCTACGCAGTGTATATAAACCATTAGACTTTTTTGGGTCATTTTGGTTGGTTTGAGGGATCATTTTTTCACAAAGTTTATATACGCTGCGTATTGACCTATACTCAGCGTATATAAAGGTCTGAAAATGTCATTTATACCCTTGTATTGAGGCTATACGAAGCCAAATACAAGGGTAGTTGTGTCATTTTTGTCTTATATGCTGCGTAGTGATCTATAAGGAGCGTATATAAAGCTCCATTTTTGTATTTTTTTTTGTGTATTCCTTTGTTTATTTATAAAAAAAGGAAAATAACACCCGATACGATACGATACGATATAACACCCGTATAGACCTATAGGTGTGATTTAGGTCCCGTATTGACCTCGTATAAGCCTATAAGTGTGATATCGTATCGTATAGGTGTAGTATAGATCACGTATTGACCTCGTATAAGACTGTAAGTGTGATATCGTATCGTATAGCATAGTATATGTCCCGTATTGACCTCGTATAAGACTATAAGTGTGATATCGTATCGTATAGCATAGTATATGTCCCGTATTGACCTCGTATAAGCCTATAAGTGTGATATCGTATCGTATAGCGTAGTATATGTCCCGTATAGGCCTATAAGTGTGATATCGTATCGTATAGATGTAGTATAGGTCACGTATTGACCCTGTATAAGCCTATAAGTGTGATATCGTATCGTATCGTATCGTATAGCATAGTATATGTCCCGTATTGACCTCGTATAAGTCATTTTTGTCTCATACGTTGCGTAGGGATCTATACGAAGTCAATACGTGACCTATACTACACCTATACGATACGATATCACACTTATAGGCTTATACGAGTCAATACGGGACCTAAACCACACCTATAGGATACGATATCACACTTATAGTATTGTTTTTTATAAATAATTTATATTGGTATTATTTACCAATAATATTGTTTTTTTATAAATAATTTTCTTTTTTAATTTTTATAATTCATAATAGTTGTATTATTTTTAATTTTTATAATTTATATTTGTATTATTTACCAATAATATTGTTTTTTATAAATATTTTTCCTTTTTTTTATAAATAAACAAAGGAATACACAAAAAAAAAATACAAAAATGGAGCTTTATATACGCTCCTTAGAGATCACTACGCAGCGTATAAGACAAAAATGACACAACTACCCTTGTATTTGGCTTCGTATAGCCTCAATACAAGGGTATAAATGACATTTTCAGACCTTTATATACGCTGAGTATAGGTCAATACGCAGCGTATAAAAACTTTGTGAAAAAATGATCCCTCAAACCTACCAAAATGACCCAAAAAAGTCTAATGGTTTATATACGCTGCGTAGAGAGCTATACGCAGCGTATATAAACCATGTTTTCTGTGCAATGATTGGTTATTAGGCACTGAGATCCATGGTTTATATACGCTGAGTATAGGTCAATACGCAGCGTATAGGGTTAACCCTATACGCTGCGTATTGACCAATACGCTGCGTAGGTAAACCCTAATTTTGCTAGGGTTTGGTGTGCCAATAGGCACTTTAGTGTGCCAATAGGCACACTCTTTAAAAAAAAGAGTGGTGGAGAGAAATCAACCATTTTTATTCGAAGCATCCTATTGGAATAAATTCACTACCAGTTTGGATTCAGAATGAGAGAAACTAAATTGAATTGGTAAAGAATTCGATACATAACTAATACATATATACGAGGGGTTTCATATGGATAACCTCCTCAACCTAGGTTAGGAAATAATAATAATAATAATAATAATGCTACATAATTTACATATTTTATCTATACTAAACTGATATAACATAATCTTGCTTATGAATCCTGTTCGTCCCGTAAGCTAGATTGTAGCGATGTGCAGATATTCCTTTAAACGCAGAAAATCCTTTGGTTGCAGAGCTTTAGTGAGGACATCGGCTATTTGATGTTTGGTTGAACAATATCGCACTTCTATATCATTATTCTTGATCAAGTCTTGAATGACGTGATACTTAATCCTTATATGTTTACTCTTGCCATGATATACTGGATCCTTGGCCAAGCATATGGTTGATTTATTGTCGCAGTAAACTGTCAGAGGACAGTCAGTCTTTTCTTCCAATTCATCCAGAATTCCTTTGAGCCAAAGTTCTTGACATCCAGCCATAGACAATGCAATATATTCTGCTTCCGTTGATGATAAGGCTACCACCTTTTGTTTCTTTGACTGCCAGGCCACAACTCCAGATCCGAAGTGAAACACATACCCAGATGTACTCTTACTGTCATCGATATTCCCTGCATAATCACTATCACTAAAACCAATTAACGAACCTTTGCCTCCTTTAGAATAAACTAGCCCCTGATTCAGTGTTCCTTTTATGTATCTTAGGATTCTTTTCCCAGCTTCCCAATGACTTCTCTTGGGTTGTTCCATGAATTGGCTTATTTTGTTAACCGCGAACATAATGTCTGGTCATGTATTAGTTAAATACATAAGGCTGCCAACTAATGTCACACCCCCAAAATCACACATGCGGAATCCCCCGCGAGGCGTGTGACGTACCATGATCTAGCCACCAATCACATTGAACTCATAACAAGTTTGCAAATAAAAACTTTCATTTATTAAAATAAAGTGTTATACAACATTAAATGTAATTCATCGTGTTCAGCGGAAGCATAAATCATTAGTTCTGTTTTTCATAATCCAAGCGTGTGTAAGCCATTAGATTTGTCTCGTGATTCCATGTATCTCGACCCATGACCACTCCAGCATCCCAGACAGCAAGTTCCAACGACATGTACCTATAGGCATGCAAGCATGCAGAAAAGTGTATCAGACAACGCTAGTGAGTTCACAGTTTTTGTTTAACCGTTTGTTACCAAGTATTGATTTATGTGATGTTGATAATAACTCGATACTGCAGATGGCTCCTTTTTGCCCTTCTCCAATGCTCTATAAAACATTGGTCATGATTTTAAAGTTATTAGTTCACGCCCGTCCTATCCAGGTACGTCGTGAGGTGCCAAACCTAATAGCGCTATCATCTAATAACCCTGTTACCCTAAAAGCAACTAACCCGGTAGTATGATGGGACTTAAGTGATAGAAAGTGAGTGTATTATCCAACATCAACATTTACTGAAAACTGCCTCATATCCCCTGCAAGGATATGGGTTTGTGAAAACTGCCTCACATCCCCTACAAGGATGTGGGTTTATGAAAATCCATTTATTTGTTTGTCTGTTTGATTGTCCCCACCGGACGCATGCTTGTTTTGAGAGAAGTGAACTCACCTTAGATTTGCTCGGTATGTTACGTTACATTACCCGTTCCAAGTTGGTCAACCAAACCCTACCGTGGTTACCAAAGATGATCAGTTTCGTAAACACATATCTAAACACGTATTCAACGAGTCACATGTAATACTATTGTCACGTAACACATAGCAAACGTTTAGATTTCATACACGTTTATAACACAACTTCTTGTCCCCAACAGTAGTTACCAATAACATCAGTTTCATAATAATTAAATCACGTATTGTCACAGATTGCATTCATCACAAAGATCACCATAAATCTCATAACACGTACTTGGTTCTTATACAAGCCCACATCCCATGTGAATGTCACACATAACAGATGAGTTTCTACTCACACCAGTCAAATCTGATTTCTCATTCTTAAACAGTATTGTTATCACACAACAAATAGCGTTTATAATCCAACTATCCTATATCATATTCATTACAACTGTTTCACTGTTCTGACCATTTGCCTTTACGGCAAAGAATCCTTATGGAGAAGGTCTATTCTTCGCCGAGAATGAATACGACGAAGAGTCCAAGAGGTTCGTCAAACACCAGTCGACGAAGGACTAATCTTCGTCGTGGATGAGTACGGCGAAGAACCATGGAGGTTCGTCAAGAATCAGTCGACGAAGGATCAATTCTTCGTCGGACTAGATTCTTCGTGGGGGAAGTCCTTCGTCGCTGCCCTCAACAGTTTCATCTTTGCAAGCACAATTATTAACAGTTTCTATGATATGCAATACCCTAATCAGCGTTCAATTATTGACGACAATTAGCACATACTAAACATTCAGATTCGAATGCAGTTTATCATTATCATCATCAAGTTATCAACATCATGACCCTAATCCATGAACAAGGTGTACATAACAGAATATTTGAAGCATCAGATTCAGTTGAGAAGAACCCTAATTACACATCAGATATCATCACACAAATCCATTCATTCATAATTATCATCACGAGGTGTTCATGAACAATCCTTGATCCGATTATATCCTAATAATTCATTCCAACGGTTGACTATCGCAAGCGGTTTATCATGGTTTTCACTAACATACCATTATTCCATAAATCAACAAGAACGTATATATAGACAAACACAACTATCATGCAATAACATACATACAAACACAATTATCAAGTACCGGGTCTTAACAATCAGCAAGATTAGAACACTAACCGTAACATAAGATGAATCGGTGACGTTTAGGATGAGGGGCTTCGAACGGAGAAGAGAAGGTTGCCGTCGGGTAGCTTGAGAGGGAAGGAGAGCTAGGGTTTGTTTATGATGATGAAAACTAGATCATGGAAAGCCACACACAACCCTTTTGTGTGTGTACGGTTACTACAAAGACCGGGCCCGAACTTGGGCTGTGATTTGGCCCGAGAGCCCTTTTTGGCGAAGATCTTCTTGGCGAAGATCCTTCTTCGCCACGTTGGGAATGTGACGAAGGATCTTCTTCGTCGAAGATTGGTTGTGACGAAGGATCACTCTTCGTCGAAGATTGGTTGTGACGAAGGATCACTCTTCGTCGAGGGGTGGTTGTGGCGAAGAACCCTAGTTCTTCGTCAAGTGTGTTTCTCAATCGGAGTTAAACATAAATATGTTATGACTAAACATTACACAATGCTTAATTTTTCATGTAACACCCAAACGTAACAATACTTTAATCATTCAAATATCATGCACAAGATACAACGTAAAATGAATTGTGAAACAAGTGATGCGTAGAGGAAAGACCTTGAAATCTCGGGTGTCATATCATCCCCAACTTGAAAGAAATTTCGTCCCAAAATTTGATAAGTAACCCAAAGCAGTAAGGTGTTAGATCAGGGTAACTGTGGATTTTCCTCGGTTACCACATCATCCCCAACTTGAAAGGGAATTTCGTCCCGAAATTCACCAGTTACATCAGATTTAGATTGGTCAGTTGGGAATGATTGAGGGTACTTGAGCTTCATCTGATCCTCGCGTTCCCACGTGAACTACGGTCCATGTCTTGAGTTCCAACGAACTCTCACGATTGGAATTCGTCTGTGTTTACGAACCTTAACTTCTCGATCCATGATTTCAATAGGTCCTTCGACAACTGCAATTTGTCGTCGATTTTCAGTTCCTGAAGTGGTACCACAAGTGTTTCATCGGACAAACACTTCTTTAATTGTGAGACCTGGAAGACATCATGGACGTTACCCAACTCAGCAGGTAACTCGAGCTTGTAGGCCACTTTACCGATTCGATCCCGAATTCTGAATGGCCCTTCATAACGCGGAATAAGCTTGCCGTGTTTCCCAAAGCGCACCGCACCCTCCCAAGGTGAGACTTTCAATCATGACACGTTCGTCTGCAGCGGACTCCCAGCGTTTCCTAAGCTTATCGGGTTTCCTGGCGGTCACGCGTTGCCGCCAAATGATTCCCGATCTAAACAATCTTCTCAGAGGTTTCAAGTACAAGTCCTGGACCTGTGATTAGGTTGCCACCCACCCCAGCCCAACAAGGAGATCAACATTGTCGTCCAAGCAATGCCTCGAGCGGAGTTACCTGAATACTAGATTGGTAACTGTTGTTGTAGGGAAAACTCTATCAAAGGTAAATGTCTTTCCCAAGCTCAACCCAAGTTAATTACACATGCTTGCCGCATGTCTTCGAGTGCCCAGATGGTTCGTCCACTCTGACCATCTGTTTGAGGGTGATAAGCAGTGCTCACGTCTAGATGTGAGCCACATAATTTGTGTGCCGCTTGCCATAAATCGGGTTTAAACACGGATCACAATTAAAGATAATAGAAGTTGGCACCACATCTCTAGAAACCGCCTCTCTCGGAGGAATATTCACAAGCTGTGAAGACCCGTCAGTTTCCTTGATTGCAAGAAAGTGTGCTGGTTATGTGAGACATTCAACGATCACCCAGGTGATATCGTCTCTGTTTCGGGTTTCAAGTAGGCCAGTGACAAAATCCATGGCAGTTTGTTCTCATTTCCATATGGGTGTTTCCGGTTGCTGACATAAACCAGAAGGTTTCTGATATTCCACCTTGACTTTCGCACAAGTCAAACATCGTTCACATACATTGCTATATGGATCTTCATGCTCGGTTTCCAGTACCAGATTTATAGATCCTAATATCTCCTATCAAAATCCAGACGACTAGAATATCGAGGCTGGTGTGCTTCGCTCAACACAAGTTCCCTACGGTTGCCGTATAGTGGGATCCATATTCGTTCCATGAAGTAACGTATATCGTCCGACTTGCCAAAAGTTACTCCTCCATGCCCTGCATGGACTCAACTTGAAATTTCTCTTCCTTCAGTGCTTCGGTTTGAACTGGGCGAATCTGATCGGGTAGGCTAGAGTCGAGGGTGAGCTGCAAAGCTCATACACATTTAGGTTGCATAGTCGTAATCGTTCGAGAGTTCCATCCATCGAAGCCATAGTATGTTTAACTCTTTCCGATCAAAGATATGCTGAAGGTCCTTGTGATCGGTCTAAATAGCGCTTTGGTACCGTACAAGTAATGCCTCCAGATATCACATGCAAAGATCATGGCTTCCCCCACTACTGAGAGACGTAAGCTATCACTTTCTCGCGTTGCATCAGCACGCAACCGAGACCCTGAATCGAAACAACGCGGTACACTACCAAATTACCTGTACCCTCGGGTAAGGACAGTGCCTAATGTACTGTAGAGTTTGGTTTCAAAATTGAAAAGACGTTCTCCTGTTTTGTCCTGCACAAATACACAACACCCTGCTGTGTTAACGCGTTACAAGCTGTGAGGTCTTCAAAAATCCCCTTGATGAACCTACAATATTACCGAGCGAGACCAAGAAGTTTGCCGCATTTTCGAAGGATCCTTCGATGCCGTCCAGCTTCGATGCAAGCATGCAGAAAAGTGTATCAGACAACGCTGTTGAGTTCACAGTTTGTCTAACCGTTTGTTACTAAGTATTGATTTATGTTATGTTGATAATAACTCGATACCGCAGACGGCTCCTTTTTGCCCTTCTCCAATGCTCTATCAAACATCGGTCATGATTTTAAAATTATTAGTTCATGCCCGTCCTATCCAGGTACGTCGTGAGGGTGCCAAACCTAATAGCGCTATCAACTAATAACCCCGTTGCCCTACAAGCAACTAACCCGGTAGTATGATGGGACTTTAGTGATAGAAAGAAAGTGTATTATCCAACATCAACATTTACTGAAAACTGCCTCATATCCCCTACAAGGATATGGGTTTGTGAAAACTGCCTCACATCCCCTACAAGGATGTGGGTTTATGAAAATCTGTTTATTTTTTTGTCTGTTTGATTGTCCCCACCGGACGCATGCTTGTTTTGAGAGACTTGAACTCACCTTAGATTTGCTCGGTATGTTACGTTACATTACCCGTTCCAAGTTGGTCAACCAAACCCTACCGCGGTTACCAAAGATGATCAGTTTCGTAAACACATATCTAAACACGTATTCAATGAGTCACATGTAATACTATTGTCAGGTAACACATAGCAGACGTTTAGATTTCATACACGTTTATAACACAAGTTCTTGTCCCCAACAGTAGTTACTAATAACATCAGTTTCAAAATAATTAAATCACGTATTGTCACAGATTGCATTCATCACAAAGATCACCACACATCTCATAACACGTACTTGGTTCTTATACAAGCCCAGATACCATGTGAATGTCACACATAACAGATGAGTTTCTACTCACACCAGTCAAATCTGATTTCTCATTCTTAAACAGTATTGTTATCACGCAAGAAATAGCATTTATAATCCAACTATCCTATATCATATTCATCACAACTGTTTCACTGTTCTGACCATTTGCCTTTACGGCGAAGAATCCTTATGGCGAAGGTCTATTCTTCGCCGAGAATGAATACGATGAAGAGTCCAAGAGGTTCGTCAAACACCAGTCGACGAAGGACTAATCTTCGTCGTGGATGAGTACGGTGAAGAACCATGGAGGTTCATCAAGAATCAGTCGACGAAGGATCAATTCTTCGTCGGACTAGATTCTTCGTGGGGGAAGTCCTTCGTCGCTGCCCTCAACAGTTTCATCTTTGCAAGCACAATTATTAACAGTTTCTATGATATGCAATACCCTAATCATCGTTCAATTATTGATGGCAATTAGCACATACTAAACATTCAGATTCGAATGCAGTTTATCATTATCATCATCAAGTTATCAACATCATGACCCTAATCCATGAACAAGGTGTACATAACATAATATTTGAAGCATCAGATTAAGTTGATAAGAACCCTAATTACACATCAGATATCATCACACAAATCCATTCATTCACAATTATCATCACGAGGTGTTAATGAACAATCCTTGATCCGATTATATCCTAATAATTCATTCCAACGGTTGACTATTGCATGCGGTTTATCATGGTTTTCACTAACATACCATTATTCCACAAATCAACAAGAACGTATATATATACAAACACAACTATCATGCAATAACATACATATAAACACAATTATCAAGTTCCGGGTCTTAACAATCAGCAAGAGTAGAACACTAACCGTAACATAAGATGAATCGGTGACGTTTGGGATGAGGGGCTTCGAACGGAGAAGAGAGGGCTGCCGTCGGGTAGCTTGAGAGGGAAGGAGAGCTAGGGTTTGTTTATGATGATGAAAACTAGATCATGGAAAGCCACACACAACCCTTTTGTGTGTATACGGTTACTACAAAGACCGGGCCCAAACTTGGGCTGTGATTTGGGCCGAGAGCCCTTTTTGGCGAAGATCTTCTTGGCGAAGATCCTTCTTCGCCATGTTGGGAGTGTGACGAAGGATCTTCTTCGTCGAAGGTTGGTTGTGACGAAGGATCACTCTTCGTCGAGGGGTGGTTTTGGCGAAGAACCCTAGTTCTTCGTCAAGTGTGTTTCTCAATCGGAGTTAAACATAAATATGTTATGACTAAACATTACACAATGCTTAAGTTTTCATGTAAAACCCAAATGTTACAATACTTTAATCATTTAAATATCATGCACAACATACAACGTAAAATGAATTGTGAAACAAGTGATGCATAGAGGAAAGACCTTGAAATCTCGGGTTGTCATAACTAATCTCCTGTAGATGTTTGAGTCTATTTCGTCATCGGGATCTTGCTTGGATAGACGTAAAGATACTCCATTGGAGTTGAAATAGCTGTGCAATTCGCCATGTTAAACTTGTCTAATAAACTTCTTGCATATTGCTGTTGTGAAAGAACAATGTCTCCATTCTTAAATGAGACTTCCATTCCAAGAAAGTAGTGTAGAATCCCCATATCAGTCATCTTGAATTTTGTTTTCATTGACTCCTTAAAATGATTTAGCATGGTTAAGGAATCACTTGCTATTATGAGGTCGTCTACGTACATGCATATTATGATCTTCATATCCTTGGATATTTTAATGAATAAGGTATGTTCATAGATACACTTCTTGAAACCACGTGATGTGAAATATCCTTCTATTCTACTATACCATGCCCTCGGGGCTTGTTTTAAACCACAAAGAGCCTTTTTTAGTTTACATACCTTTCTTTCTTCCCCTTTTGTGACATACCCTTCTGGCTGTTCGATAAACATTTGTTCCTTTAAGTTGCCATTTAGAAAAGTTGTTTTTACGTCCATTTGATGCAAGTGCTATCCATGATGTGCAGCTAGTGCTAGTACAAGCCTGACTGTGTCAAACCTTATTACGGGAGCAAAAACGTCTTGATAATCGATACCGTATTTCTGTTTGTAACCCTTTACCACCAATCGTGCTTTATGTTTACTTACTTTGCCATGCTCGTCATATTTCGTTTTATATATCCACTTCACTCCAATTGGAGTTTGGTTCTTTGGTGGATCCACTAATTCCCAGGTTCCGTTCTTTATTATTTATTCCATCTCTTTATCCATGGCATCTTTCCATGTGTTTTCTTTACATGCTTCTTCATATGTTACTGGATCCGTATCAGCAAAGAGAACAAAATTCACTACATTATTGGTGTTACCTTGATCTTTATTATATAGTTCATTAACTTGAGCCTTTGTGAGTGGCTTTGATTTGCGATATACATCAGCAACAGTTCGAGTTCTTATGACTTCATTTTCCGAAGAAGATGATGAATCTGCATCTTCATTCTCATTTGTATTCACCTCATCGTCGTGGTTGCCAAATTGATTTTCATTATGAGCACTTACCTGAGAAGTTTCAGGTTCGTTTTGATCTTCCACCACCTCTCTTCGAACATCATCTCCTGGATTATTAACTTCTATGTATGCCATTTCTTAACTCCCTTTGTTTGTAACCCAACGTTGACTTTCATTGAATATAACATCTCCACTTATGATAATCTTGTTTGTCACCG
This sequence comes from Helianthus tuberosus, assembly GCA_030545235.1. Classification (NCBI taxonomy): domain Eukaryota; kingdom Viridiplantae; phylum Streptophyta; class Magnoliopsida; order Asterales; family Asteraceae; genus Helianthus; species Helianthus tuberosus. Next base: position 205,943,822 of record CM060415.1, on the reverse strand, counting down.
GATTATACAATTTATAAGCTTTGCTATTCTCGCTATAGCCAACAAAAATGACTCGTTCAGTTTTGTCATCTAACTTTCTACGTTGCTGTTTTGGAACGTGTGCATAAGCAATGCAGCCGAAAACTATAAGATGCTCAACGTTGGGCTTCCTTCCACTCCAAGCTTCTTGTGGTGTCATATTGGGTACACTTTTGGTGATTGCTCGGTTCAGCAAATAAGTAGCACATGCTACAGCTTCAGCCCAATATGTAATCGGTAGATTTTTCATCTTTAGCATGCTTCTACTTAATTCCATAAGGGTCCTATTTTTCCTCTCGGCCACACCGTTCTGTTGGGGTGTATAACTTGTGGTAAGTTGATGACGTATTCCATTCTCCTTGAGAAAATCTTGAAATTCATGACCACAATATTCTCCACCTCTGTCTGTTCATATGCCTTTTATCTTGTGATCTACTTGATTTTCCACGAGTGCTTTAAACGTTTTAAAATAACTTAAAGCATCGGATTTGAATTTTAGAAAATACACCCACGTTTTTCTAGAGAAATCGTCTATGAAGGTAATAAAGTACTTACAACCTCCTATAGATTGAGTCCTCATAGGACCACATATGTCCGAATGAATGAGTTGTAGAGGTTTCTTAGCATGCCATATTGCCTGTTTAGCGAATGGTTTCCTAGCATGCTTACCGAAAATGCATTCTTCACAAACATTGTGTGACTTAGTGATTTTTGGTAAACCTTTCACAACTTCATTCATGCCCATATCATATAAAGTGTCAAAGTTCAAATGCCCATACCGCCGATGCCATAATGCCAAAGATTCCGAGGTTGTCATGTTGTATACCCGAGGTGTTAAGTCATGGTTCATATTCAGAGGGAACATCTTATTTCCGGTCATTTCTACAGTTCCAATGCAGATTCCGGACGGGTCTTTAATCGTACATTCCTGATCACTAAATCTCACATCATATCCCTTTTGAACTAATTGACCGATACTTAGTAAGTTATGTTTTAATCCTTCCACATAAAATACATTAGGAACTCGTCTTTCTACCCCTTTAACTTTAATGATTACGTCTCCACAGCCGAGTACATCAAGCCGTTTCTCATCTCCAGTTCTCACTTCTCGCCGTTCCGATTCATTTAAACTTATGAATAGATTCTTATCACCCGTCATGTGATTGCTGCATCCACTATCTAAATACCAGCAGTCATTCTTTAGACCTCTTCTACATTGAATATCATGAACATAGTTTCATCATTTTCGTCTTCTGCTTCGTCTTTATGAAGAAGAACATTACCCGATCTGTCGTTTTCATCTTTTTATTGCAAAATCTTTCCGTGTGTCCTAACTTCTGACAGTTGTAGCACTGAATCAATCCAATTAAATCTTCCTCTTCCTTTACCGCGTCCTTTGTCTGTATTTTCAGATCTAGATTGTCTAGATCGATCATAGTTATTGCTTTGCACTTGGAAGGCCTACTCCGTTGGTGCATCATCATACTGTTTTAATCTTAATTCATGTGATTGAAGAATCCCAAGCAACTCCTCTATGGAGATTGCATTTAGATCCTTGGATTCTTCTATGGCTACCACCACCGATTCGTATTTTCTTGTTAGACTTCTGAGAATTTTCTCTACAATACGTTGTTCCTCTATTCGTTCTTCATTCAGACATAATTGATTAACTATTACCGTTGTTCGATTAATATAATCTTCTATCGATTCACTATCTTTCATTCTTAGTGCATCGAATTCACATCTTAGGGTTTGCAATCTTACCGTTTTTACCCTATTCTCGCCTCTGTACGCTTTGTGTAAAACTTCCCATGCTTCCTTAGAAGTTTTGCATGTTGCCACGCGTTCAAACACTGTCTCATTAACAGCCTGAAACATTGGTTATAGAGAACTCGGTTTTAATAAAGGGAAAAACGTTTTTATTAAAACCAGACTATAACCAGTACAGTGCTCAACGATCCACAACGACGCTTCGCTCCACGTGCAAGGCTCAACATCATAGGTACTACTATTCATGTTACTTTACCTACTTGCTAGAATTACATAGAACTTTGCTCGTGGTATGCTCAGATTTCAGAACCTACTATATGTTATTGCTTGAGAATACTTGTGTGCTCACTCTCTTCGCACTATTCGCGAACCTCTCACCCACTTGTTCTCCTTGATGTCAAGATCATGAGTGGACGCGTTAACCTAACTCAAGCCCAGTTGGCGGCTTCGATCACTGAACAAGTTACTGCAGCACTCGCAGCTACCCAGGCAGGAGGTGTAACCTGCCATCACCACTTACTCTAGGATCTTTAGATCCTACTCTCGTAACTCAACACTTGTGCTTAATTTTGATTACTCTAACGCACACGACAAGTCAACACGCTCAGCCACCTGTATGCACATACAAGACTTTTATGGACTGTCGTCCTACTACTTTCAGCGACATTGAAGGAGCTGTTGGACTCCTCCATTTGTTCGAGGAACTCGAATCGGTCTTCGAGTGTGTGAATGACCCGAGGCTCGTAAGGTGAAATATGCCACTGATACTCTCGAAGGCACTGCGTTAACTTGGTGGGACGCACAAGTTCAGATGCTGGGGCTGGCGGCTGCTAATGCCACCCCTTGGGACGAATTCAAGGAACTAATCAAACTAGAATACTGTAACTATGATAACATCCACAAACTGGAAGTGGAGTTCTTTAACCTGAAGATGACGGGGTCAGAAATAGAGGCGTATACGAAGCGATCTAACGAACTGGCAACTTTGTGCCCTACTATGGTGGAACCTCCCATCAAGCGCACCGAGAGCGGTACCTCAAAGGCTTAGTACCAGAAATTCAAAGTCATGTGATGACTGCTAATCTTGCTACTATTCAAGATGTTACTCATCTTGCTCATCGTCTCACAGACCAGGCAGTGGAACAGAACAAGCTGCCTAGACGTATTGGTGCTACTACTACAACCTCTGCTATTCCCAGTGACAACAAATGAAAGTGGGATGGAACCTCTAGCAAGGGTTCGACTACGATTCCGTCCCAGGCACAGCAGCGAAAGATCGATGACAACCAAGGTCCAGGTCAGCAACCTTTTTAGTAGTCAAGGGCAGGGTGGATACAGGGGAAACCACCCTAAGTGCAAACGATATAACTTGCACCACAGCGGGCAGTGCAACCGAAATCATTGTCAATGATGCGACAAGCTCGGTCATGGAGCCAAAGATGGTAGAAACTCACGTCCTGCAAGCCAGAACCAACAACAACAGATACAAGATCTATAGAATCAGCAGCAAGAGCAGGGTAATAAGGGATGTTATCAGTGTGGTGCTGAAGGTCACTTCAAGAGACACTGCCCACGGTTGAACCAGAACCAGAATCAGAACCACAACCAAGGAAACAGGAATTAGGGAAGACAACAATGGGGGTAATAACGACGGCAATGGTGCTAGGGGTCGAGTGTTCGTGATTGGTCAGGGTGATACTAGGAATGACCCCAGCGTTGCGATGGTTCCGACATCGTCATTGGTATGGATTGGTTATCCCAACAACAAGCAGAGATCCTATGCAAGGAGAAGATCATTCGTATCCCACGTTCTGGTAAAGAACCTCTCGAAGTTCAAGGCGACAAGAGTGGTGTCGTGAGTGGCGTCATTTCCTTCCTGAAGGCTCAGAAGTGTTTGCGAAAGGGCCACACAGCTGTTTTAGCTCTCGTTACCGATTCATCGAAGAAAGAGAAAAAGATTGAGGATATTCCTGTGGTACGCGACTTTCCTCAAGTGTTTCCTGAAGAGTTACCTGGGTTACCGCCTCATCGTCAGGTCGAATTTCAGATCGAGCTCACTCCAGGAGCAGCACCTATAGCTCGAGCACCTTATCGCTTAGCTCCAACAGAACTGGAAGAACTGTCTGAGCAGCTGCAAGAACTCTTGGAAAAGGGTTTCATACGTCCTAGCTCTTCGCCCTGGGAAGCTCCGGTATTATTTGTAAAGAAGAAGGACGGTACCTTCCGCATGTGTATAGACTACCGCGAATTGAACAAGGTGACTGTGAAGAATCGCTATCCTCTTCCACGATCGACGATTTATTCGACCAGTTGCAAGGGTCGAGCTATTACTCGAAGATTGATCTAAGGTCAGGGTATCATCAACTGAGAGTCCGGGATGAGGACGTCTCCAAAACAGCGTTCAGAACACGCTACGGCCACTACGAGTTTTTGGTCATGCCTTTCGGGTTGACGAATGCGCCTGCGGTTTTCATGGATCTTATGAACAGGGTGTGCAAACCTTATCTCGACAAGTTCGTCATTGTTTTCATCGACGACATCCTGATCTACTCGAAGAGTCGGGAGGAACACGAGCAGCACTTACGACTTATCTTGGAACTTCTTCGAACGGAACAGCTATACGCTAAGTTTTCAAAATGCGACTTCTGGCTTCGTGAAGTCCACTTTCTAGGCCACGTGGTAAACAAGGATGGGATCCATGTTGACCCATCCAAGGTGGATTCGATCAAGAACTGGCCTGCACCTCGCACACCAATAGAAATACGCCAATTCTTGGGTTTGGCGGGTTATTACAGAAGGTTCATCAAAGACTTCTCAAAGATTGCTCAGCCACTTACACTACTGACGCAGAAGGGTGTCGTTTATCGTTGGGGTAATGCACAGGAAACAACGTTTCAACACTTAAAGGATAGGCTTTGTAGTGCACCTATCCTCTCATTGCCGGAAGGCACGGATGATTTTGTAGTCTACTGCAACGCATCTATCCAAGGTCTTGGATGTGTATTGATGCAAAGGGATAAAGTCATTGCTTATGCTTCGCGCCAACTTAAGATTCATGAACGGAATTACACTACGCATGATTTAGAGCTGGGAGCTGTTGTCTTTGCACTTAAGATATGGAGACACTACCTGTATGGTACCAAATGTGCTATATACACTGATCACAGAAGCCTCGAACATATCTTCAAACAGAAGGAACTGAATATGCGACAGCGACGATGGGTCGAACTGCTAAATGACTACGAATGCTCAATCAGGTATCACCCAGGCAAAGCCAATGTTGTGGCTAACGCCCTCAGTCGAAAGGACACCGCGCCTAAGCGCGTGCGAGCTTTACAACTCACTATACAGTCTAGTCTTCCTTCCCAGATACGAAATGCTCAGGTAGAAGCATTGAAGCCAGAAAACGTCAGGGCAGAAGCCCTACGTGGCTCAAGGCAACGCTTAGAACAGAAGGAAGATGGTGCTTATTACGTAACAGGACGCATTTGGGTCCTACTCTATGGTAACCTACGCGAGCTTGTAATGGATGAAGCTCATAAGTCTCGCTACTCGGTACATCCAGGTTCGGATAAAATGTACCACGATATCAAGACTACATACTGGTGGCCTAGCATGAAGGCCCACATAGCAACATACGTTAGCAAGTGCCTGACTTGTGCAAGAGTCAAAGCCGAATACCAGAAACCATCAGGTCCACTTCAACAACCTGAGATACCACAATGGAAATGGGAACAAATTTCCATGGATTTTGTTACAGGCTTACCTAGATCTCAGCGCGGAAATGATACTATTTGGGTGATCGTGGATCGACTCACAAAGTCTGCTCACTTCCTGGCCATTAAAAAAACAGACAAGTTCTCTACCTTAGCAGACATCTACTTAAAAGAAGTGGTTTCGAGGCACGGGGTGCCAACCTCTATCATCTCTGATCGTGACGCACGTTTTACTTCAGAACTGTGGCAAGCAATGCACAAATCTTTTGGTTCTCGTTTAGACATGAGCACAGCTTATCATCCTCAGACAGATGGACAGTCTGAGCGCACTATTCAAACTCTAGAAGACATGCTTCGTGCGTGCGTAATCGACTTTGGCAATGGTTGGGAAAAACATCTGCCACTTGTGGAATTTTCGTACAACAACAGCTACCACACCAGCATTAAAGCTGCACCATTCAAGGCATTGTACGGGCGTAAATGCCGATCACCTCTCTGTTGGGCAGAGGTGGGAGATAGTCAAATCACAGGTCCAGAAATGGTAGTTGATACTACTGAAAAGATTGCTCAAATACGACAATGCATGGCGGCAGCTCGTGACCGTCAGAAAGCATACGCCGATAAAGATAGAAAACTACTCGAATTCCAAGTTGGGGATCGAGCGCTACTCAAAGTTTCGCCCTGGAAGGGTGTGGTTCGTTTTGGCAAACGCGGCAAACTTAATCCACGATACGTTGGACCTTTCGAAGTTATTGAAAAGATAGGCAGGGTAGCCTACAGATTGAACTTACCAGCTGAACTCAGTGCAGTTCACAACGTCTTTCACGTGTCGAATCTGAAGAAGTGTATGTCAGATGAGACCCACATAGTTCCCTTGAAGGAACTCACTATCGACGAACGGTTGCACTTCGTCGAGGAACCTGTTGAAATCACGGACCGGGATGTTAAGGTCCTCAAGAACACGAGAATCCCTCTTGTACAAGTTCGTTGGAACTCCCGCCGCGGCCCAGAGTTCACCTGGGAGCGCGAAGATCAAATGGAACTCAAATATCCCCAGTTATTCGGAACCAATGCAACTACTACTGAGGCTGAAGCTACCACTACAGAATTTCGGGACGAAATTCCAAATCAACGGGGGGATGATGTGACACCCCAGGAAAACCAGTAATCTTCGCAACCTGCTCGGGGAGCCGCGATACGATACAGGTAAACAACGTCACACCACTAGCTTCCTCAGTAACTGCATGCTAAATTTCGGGACGAAATTTCTTTCAAGTTGGGGATAATGTGACAACTCGAGTTTCGGAGATTCCATTTTCGCACTATTGCACGCTTAATTGTTTAGATTGTTTGTCTCACGACTTGTTTGTTCACAACCATATTGTACTGTGACCGATATGTTATATTTGGTGTACCTTTTAAGTGTGTATGTTGATAATATGATTAGTAGATTTAATATAAAACAATTTAGAAACATGTTGATAGGTGCTCTGAGTGTAATCTGAAGGTATAACACTTTGCTAAACAACCACCTCACTTGAAATCACCCCAACCCTAGTGTCTCACCCGAAAACACCCTTCCCATGAAAATGTTAAGTGTTTTCGTTGGGGGTGGGCTAGCGAAATCAAGTGGGCTTTGGCCCAGTATCGTATATTCGAGGATTTGTTATTTATGCGCATGATGGGGATAACTTTTAAACCCTAATAGCACACACCTCTCTCTCTCTCGTTTTTCTGGAACCGACGGCAGACCCCCATCAGTCGAAGCCAAACCTCCCTCGTGTGACTCTCGGTTAGTGTTTCTTGTGTTGTTGAACGTGTTGACCGAATTAATTATCATGATGATCTAGGGTTTTCGTTAACATGATTGATTATGAAGTTGAATGATAATGTTCTGGTTAATCGGCTCACATGTATGTTGATATATTGACAGTTAAGTGGTCCAATAGTATGGAAGGAAAATGATCTAACCAAGTGGATAACTCTGACTAAATGGCAGTCCATGTATAGATCTAATCGAACATGTATGTTAAATGCATGAGTGTCAGAAAACATGTGATGTATATTGTCATGTATTGATTTAATCAAATAGACCTTTGATAATGTTGTGAGCATGCATGTTAGGTATATTAATATTGGTCCAATCACCTCTTGAGGTGATTAAAATTGTCTGCCATTGAAGTGATAAAAGTCATGATGATTAGATGATTATTTTGTTGATAAATGAACATTTATGATTTCTGAATAAATCCCGTATGATTTATGTATGATGATAACTATATGATCTTTGTATGATATTGATGTCGGCTGTTAGTGATGATTAGGGTTTTCATACGTAACTGATTATGCGACGTAACTGATGAATCAACGAAACAGGCCTCTTGGCGAAACAGAATGTGTTTCGCCAAGGACTGTCGACGAAATAGAGTTTTGTTTCGCCAACTATTGTGTTTCGCCAAAGTATGTGTTTCGCCGAATGTATGTTTCGCCAAAGGTGTAATCAGCACAGTAACTTGGGTTAATTCTGTTAAGTGATAACTGGAATATCTAACTGCTGTTAAATGTCAAACATGACTAGTATGATTATGATTACGTGTTACCTGCTTATACGTGAACAACTTGAACACAAACTGATTTTATATACGTGCATACTCTAGGACGTGATTGACTTATTTGCGAGCACATAACCTAGCATACCGAGCAAACCAAGGTGAGTTCATACAGCCAAGGCATGGGGTTCCCGGGTGGGAATGGGATTTGATGAATTATTGTGTATACTCAGACGGTAGAACCTAACGATAAGATACGACTAGACTAGTAACACTTATTGAACTGATCTTCGCACACCTGCCAAGGGTTGGCCGCGATATTATGAGTGACTTCGCACACCTGCCATAGGAAGGCCGCGAACTAAATTTACAAATCTTCGCACACCTGCCTGGGAGGCCGCGATACAAATAAACCTAGTCTAGAATACTTGGGAAAAACATCCCCTAATATCTTCGCATACCTGCCTGGGAGGCCGCGATGGAAACTAATACGATACATGACGTAACGAACGAACATACTACTACTCACGCTATACTATTACTGAACTGTTATCTGTGAACTCGCTCAACTAGTTGTTGACTCTCTGCTGCATGCCTTGCAGGACCTTAGGTACATATGGAGCTTGCACAGGGAGGAGCAGGTCGTTGTGGGACATGGATCGATGATGCCATGTTAATTATCTAAACGTTTGAATTTACGATTTACATTGTGTTTACATACTTATGCTTCCGCTACACACTTGTTGATGTTTGGTTTTGAAAACACCTTTCGTATTGATGAATGACTTATATTATTTACTATTATGTTCAATATGATTGGTGGCTTGATCCTGGTCAGTCACGCCTCCAAGCGGTGATACTCCGCATGTGGATTTTGGGGGTGTGACAGTTATGGTCCGGACACGGTCTCATACTCCAACAGTGAATGGGAGTTTGATCTTTCCCAGGGGATGGGACACGCTGTTGTTGAAACCAACTAGGGGGATTGAATCTTCTTCCAATCTGTCCCTCACGTCTCTATCGAATCTCAGGAAACAATGCTCGTATATTACCTCTACTCCACTTCCTCCATCCACATGTATCCTGGCCACCTTGTGTCCGGCTATGATAGCCGATATGTTGAGGGGGGAGCCTTTGCACTTCATGCTTCTCCAGGTGTTGCATCAATATGGGGGCCTTCATGTGGTCTGGAGGGCCTAGGACCCTGGCCTTGACACTTATGGTGGGGTTATATGCATCTCTCCTTCTAATCATGTCTACGTATGCCCTTTCTGGTTCTTTTACATCCTTCCCCCAACGATCTCCCCCTCCTTCCTTGATCTCTTTAACTAAGTGTGCCAGTTTACCCATTTTTACCGCAGCTTCTATCTCTCTTTTTAAGTAAATACAATCATCGGGTTTATGGCCATAGCCCTTGTGGAAGTCACAATATTCGTTTGGTTGTGCTTTTGGCCCCGACTTTATGGGGGGTGGCTTCGGAAAAGAGTTCTTTACCCTTTCGGTGGCCAGTATTTCACTCGGGGTTTTTGTAAGGGGGGTAAAACTGTCAGAATAAGGGGCTGGTCCCCTGCCCCGAGGCCTATATGGGGAGTAGGTGGGTCTCACTCTGTCATGCAGCATTTTATCAAAAGTTGATTTTCGGGGATATGATGTACCTTTTTCTGGAGGTTTTGGAGTAGGGTTGGTCCTTCGGGCTGGGACATCCATCTCCTTAGCCTTGCTGACTGTGTCCTTTCCCTGACGAAGGCCCTGACACGATCCATAAGATTGTCAAATGTGCGTGGGAACTCCTCGCCCAGCTTCTCACACAGTTGTGCATGCTTTAGCTCGTTGATAAAGCTGCTGATTTTCATGACCTCCGAGACATCTTTGATGTTCATGCTTTCCTTGACAAACCTCTCCATGTATTGATCTATCCGCTCGTTATCCCGTTGCCTTATATGCATGATCTCGTTAGGGTTTTTGATCACCTTTCTTTGTTGACTGAAGTTTCTCAGGAACTTCTCGCTCAGCTCCTCATAACTGTCTATTCCCCCAGGAGGAAGGCTGTCAAACCAGAGCCTGGCTCTCTCCATTAGGGTTTGCACGAACATGTAGCACCAGACAGGCATGTGCCATCGTCCTAGTTTTTCCTGCACCCTTGAAGGCATGCAGGTGATCCTCCGGGTCCCTTGTCCCATCATATCTGTCGAAATTCAGGGGTAGCTTGAGCTTCGGGGGCATGGGAGCCTCGGCGATCCTCTTGGTAAATTTTGAGACCTCAGCTAAATCTCGAGGAAGGTAGGGTTGGTCCAAACCACTGTTATCTTGATTCTCCTTTTCTTTTCCCTTCGACCCTTTTCCTTTAATGATGTCCTCCCTTTCTTCTGATGTCATTTGCTTTAGGGCCGTCATGAAGTTTTCCAAAGGATCAGAACTGTCGTCCTTGTTTTATGGGCAAGTTTCTCCCTTGTTGGGCGGTGTATCGAAGGACAACCTGGCCTTGAGACTCTCGAGCCTCTCCTGCCTTTCCAGATCCTCAGGATGTTTCTTGAGCTCTGCTTTATGCATGGCAACAAAATCTGGGGTGACGGTGCTTTCTTTCTACAAGACTCTTGTCTGGTTCTCGTTCTCTTCCTCATGGGTGATGTCTTCCACTAAGACTGCATTGTCAGTGTCATGCACCGACTAAATGGTCCGTGCACTAGGAGGTGTTGCCATGTCGTCTTTTTGGGGTGATGGGTTATCACAACGCCGATGATTTGTCGAATGGGAAAATCAGTCGGACTGAAGTCCCACGGATGGCGCCAATGTCGAATCCCCAAATCCCTGGATGACGTTCAAAGGGTCTTCGCTGACGTTGTGATGTTCCAACCTTTATTTTCTACAAAAAATGAAACCGTTAGCCTCGTCACGGAGGGCCCCGGGAGGGGATACGCGACCAAGCTTCGGCGTGAGAGTAAGTAAACTTGCCGGAAATCAAAGAGAAGCCTATTCCGACGAGAGTGATCGTCGAAACATCCTCTGTGGTGTGGATCTTTGTAAATTAGTTGTTATGTGGGTATTTAATGTAGGAGAAGCATGGTCGGAATAAATGAGAGTGTAAAGCATTAAGTGAGAGTTATCTTCTGCCCTAAGGCTCGTTGTTCACCTTCCTTATATAAAGGAAAAGGCTTATCTTCCTCGGTAAATGGCTCTTGATTAATCTAACAGTATGCTGCCATCTTCGGGGAACTCAGACACGTGTCTGAGCCCCAACGACTGGATTACTGGTTTCAATTAATGAAGCAGCTTGATTGTACGAGATATCCGACAATCTCTTTCTCTCCCTTAATCAAGCATTTAATGCTCTGAGATATTCTTGGATTCCTCTCTTCAGTTTTCCCGCACTTTCCATATGTACAAGACCCTTAAAAAAGAAGTATCTGACTTTGGACTTTATTGATTGGGCCCAGACGGTTAAAGCCCAAGACGAGTTATGTTGGGCTTACAACTGGCCCGTCGTCAGGTATATACGTCTTCGACCCCCCGGTTTTATATTTTTTTAGGTATATACGTTTTCGACCCCCGGTCGAAATGTCAAACTTTGCCACTACTTGTAGCTCTAGAAGACTACACCTTCCACCACCTCAGCTAACTTCTTATTTTTTATTGTTTTTGATTTCTCTCTAACAAACTAAAATAATTCATTTGATTCAATTAAAGAAATTGGTAAACGCTTTGGCCGTCAACAGCGCATCTTTCTGCTTGCGTGCCATTAGATTTTTTTTTAAATAAATTAACTATAATTATTAAATTATTGATTTTAAAATAAATAATAATAATTATTATTATATTAACAAACATATCTTTTTTTTATTAATAACAAAAAAAAGTGTTATGTTTCAATTAGGTATGCCACGTGGAAGGTTTATAAAATAGTTTTTGCATTTTTATTTAGTACCGATTTGTGCCGATAACATACCTAAACAAAACGATACCAACCGGACATCAATACAAGTACAACCCTTGAAATACGATTCATGTTATCCCCCAAAGCCCCTATCGGTATTAACGAATTCACTCTTTAACTAGAGTATCAATATTTATTTTTATGATTTTCGGTTTTGCTTTGACTACCAACAATGATGATGAATAGTTTTTTATATCTTGAGTCTATATTTAGTCAAATAAAGTGCCTTTTTGCATTTCAAAAGGGTTTCGTATGTGCTTGGATTGGTAATTCCGACAAAATATAATCACACATTGACTATTTGAGATAAGAAAGAGTTGATATTTAAATTTTCTTTGTGTATTACGTTTAAGTTTATTGTTTTATAGATTTAAGACTTGTGATAACCAAATACATATTATACTAAGAGAGTAAGAGCTGTGTAATAAAAGAATATATATATTCAATGACACATGCATGTCTTGCGCAATGAATGTTGACAGGCCATTGCAAGTTGCCTAATTATATATTTGAAGTCAATAATCATTTACATATTATAATATCAAGTTATTTATTTTTTTGAACAATGACATATTATGACATGATATTAAGTATAAGAAGAATTGTTTATATATGGTTCACTTATATATGACCTTGTGCCTTTCTCACATTCCTCAGCAACCCCTCTTACACCTGAAGCACATGAAATGAAACCAAGTGATTTGATTTATTGATAATCCAAAAGGAACAAACAATACCCCTTTCTACTTTTCACATAAAACCTACAAAGTTTTCTCTCTAAAAAAAACAACCATACTATTCCCCCTCTCTTTGATCACCACACACATCATGTCTTCATCTTCCAAGGACCAAGCTGTCATGTCCTGGGATGAATATATGGCATCATTATATATCCCATATGCCGAGATAGAATCATCCACCAACAACTTTGCTGATGAAAATCTCCTCACACAAGGTACCTATTGTAAGGTTTACAAAGGACAACTCTTACAATCAGGAGAATTGATCAAAATTGTTGTACGTAAATCTCGACAACAATTCCTTACTTTCAACGAGTTGATGTTTTGTAAAGGGCTTAAACATAAGAACATCAACTCTATCTTAAAGATTTCTAGCAATGAAAATGAGACTTTAATCATACACACGTATGAGGCTAATGAAAGTCTCGACAAACATCTAAGTGGCCTAACCCTCACTTGGATGCGAAGATTGCACATATGTCTGAGGGTCGCACATGCATTGAAATCCCTTCATCATGATTATGACATCATACATGGTAATATTAAGAGCTCCAAAATTTTACTAGATCACAACTGGGAACCTAAGTTACATGGTTTTGCATTTGCTGTTGTTGATGAGCATGATGGCCCTCAGAGCACTAGTAAATATCTCCGCGCATTACAATATTTGGACCCAGCACATGAAAACGCCCATAATTTTTTGACTAACAAATCAGACATCTTCTCCTTTGGTGTATTGTTGTTTGAAGTCTTGTTTGGGAGAGAAGCATCCATCCAAAACAATGATAATTGGTATTTTTCTCGACTGGCCCGATCACATTACGAAGAGGGAAAACTAGATGATTTGATCGACCCGGATCTTCGAAGACAAATGAACTTGCAATCACTAAACATCTTCGCTGAAGTGGCATATGATTGCTTGAAGATGCGGCCATCAGAACGTCCAGATACAAATCAACTTCTCACAAAACTTGAGAAAGCCTTGGAGCTTCAACACAAACATGTAATCCTTTAACTTCTCTTTTCTACCTTTCATCTATTAACTTAATTCTCATTATTTTGATTATTCATAATAAAGGAACAATCAATAGTTGCTGCTGCAATTGAAGGTACGCCGTCATCCATCCACTTAAAGGTAAGACCTTCAATCCTTTGACTACTCTTTTCTAACCTTCATCTTTTTTTGTATATATGCTTAGTAGCCTATAAGTATATTAATTTTTTTGTAAGTATATTAATTTGATTATTATCATGGATGGAACCACTAGAAGTTAAGGTATAATTACTGTAGTTGGGATCAAAGAATGACATTTATCCATAACAATTTTTATGTACCAAAATGATTTTCACATCATATATTTTTCTAACATGCTATTTTTTAATAAATTTTTATCAACCACTCTTTATGACTAAAAGAGAAAGTTGGACTAAGTCTAAAGTCAAATGGTTAAAATCATAATACATATGAAGACAGAGGGTAGAAAGAGCAAAAATACATAATAGTTAGTTATGTTAGTTAATCTGTTGCTTAAAGTGAGGGCTTGTATATGAGCAAGTTAGTTTTCTATTGTAGTCCAGTTGTTTGGAGAATCAATACAAATAGTGTTTTCTCTATACACAATTGTTTGTATGTTAGTTAATCTCGTTTTTTTCTATATACACTCATTTTCTCGGTCCTGTGATACCCTCCATCGGTGATCCATCAATGAATTATGTTCGTAAATTCTTTACCCACACCATGTTTTTTTTGATAAAGTATCACCCAATTAATTATAATTAGCGAGTGTTCCCACTTTCAGAGAGACTTCCAACAGATTTGTCCATTATTAATCATCAAGGTCTCTATTTTGCACTCTCACTTCCAAAGTCTACTTTAACCTTTCAATTTCCTTGAAGAATCCATTTTGACTTGGCTTTTCTCTTTCGTTATCATCTTGTAATGATTGGAATGCTGAATAAGAATGATTTTTTTAGCTTGAACTAATTAGAAACATTTTTTTTTTCCTTTTGTTTTACTTAATTAGGCATACCGACTTCAAGAGGTATCACTAGCCACCAACAATTTTTCTGAGGAAAATATCGTAGGTGGATTAGGAAAGGTGTACAAAGGACGACTCATGTTGTATGGGAAATCGAAATTGATGGATATTATTGTGCGGAGGTTTGATTGTAAGTATGGGCAAGGAGATGCATTAAAGACGGAGATTTCAATGCTTTCTAGTCTCGAGCATAAAAATATCATCTCTTTTGTTGGGTTCTGTGATGAGAACGATGAAAAGATCATCATATATGAACACGCAGTTCATGGAAGTCTAGATCAACATCTAAGCGATCCAAATCTCACATGGTATCGACGACTAAAAATATGTTTAGGTGTTGCACGTGCATTGAATTACCTCCATTATGATGTCATACATTGTGACATCAATAGCTCTAAAATATTTTTGGACAAAGATTGGGAACCAAAAATATTTGGTTTTGAACTTTCCACAAAATATCCTCAAAGTTTGAGACATCGCCTTCTCTTCTCTCGCTACTTTAACAACACAAATATGACACCCAAATATGATGTTTACTCTTTTGGTGTGTTATTATTTGAAGTTGTTTGTGGGAGGAAACCAATGATCGGAGACAATGGCGTTAAGAAAGATCTTGATGACATCATTGATCCAAATTTAAGGAAACAAATGGACACACAATTGTGGAGTGTCTTCATAAAAATAACATATAGTTGCTTAAATGAACAACTTGTGAAACGTCCAACCATGGATCATATTGTCAAAGAACTCGAAGACATGTTGGAACTTCAATGGTCATATGAATATCTTGTAAGATCACCATTCAGTTTTTAATTATTTATTTGGTTTCTGTTTTCTTACCTCCTTTGTTTGCTAATTGGTTTTTTTTGGATACTTTGTTATAAAGGAACAGTCAAGATTTGCAGATGAAGGTACATCATCAAATATCTTGAAGGTAATATATATATTTTTTTTTATATTAAACTAGATTGGTGTAGCTTTGAATATGATACCCTTGTCATTTTCATTGAGACTTCACCAACTCAAAAACCTTCGGAATTAAAACCTGTATATGGTCACTTCATTTGTATATATGCATGTTGTTAAACCCTTTTTATAAAAAAATGCCCTAACTATCTGCACACCCAGTTTGCCTATCTGCACACTTAGGGTTTACCTACGCAGCGTATTGGTCAATACGCAGCGTATAGGGTTAACCCTATATGCTGCGTATTGACCTATACTCAGCGTATATAAACCATGGATCTCAGTGCCTAATAACCAATCATTGCACAGAAAACAAGGTTTATATACGCTGCGTATTGCTCTCTACGCAGTGTATATAAACCATTAGACTTTTTTGGGTCATTTTGGTTGGTTTGAGGGATCATTTTTTCACAAAGTTTATATACGCTGCGTATTGACCTATACTCAGCGTATATAAAGGTCTGAAAATGTCATTTATACCCTTGTATTGAGGCTATACGAAGCCAAATACAAGGGTAGTTGTGTCATTTTTGTCTTATATGCTGCGTAGTGATCTATAAGGAGCGTATATAAAGCTCCATTTTTGTATTTTTTTTTGTGTATTCCTTTGTTTATTTATAAAAAAAGGAAAATAACACCCGATACGATACGATACGATATAACACCCGTATAGACCTATAGGTGTGATTTAGGTCCCGTATTGACCTCGTATAAGCCTATAAGTGTGATATCGTATCGTATAGGTGTAGTATAGATCACGTATTGACCTCGTATAAGACTGTAAGTGTGATATCGTATCGTATAGCATAGTATATGTCCCGTATTGACCTCGTATAAGACTATAAGTGTGATATCGTATCGTATAGCATAGTATATGTCCCGTATTGACCTCGTATAAGCCTATAAGTGTGATATCGTATCGTATAGCGTAGTATATGTCCCGTATAGGCCTATAAGTGTGATATCGTATCGTATAGATGTAGTATAGGTCACGTATTGACCCTGTATAAGCCTATAAGTGTGATATCGTATCGTATCGTATCGTATAGCATAGTATATGTCCCGTATTGACCTCGTATAAGTCATTTTTGTCTCATACGTTGCGTAGGGATCTATACGAAGTCAATACGTGACCTATACTACACCTATACGATACGATATCACACTTATAGGCTTATACGAGTCAATACGGGACCTAAACCACACCTATAGGATACGATATCACACTTATAGTATTGTTTTTTATAAATAATTTATATTGGTATTATTTACCAATAATATTGTTTTTTTATAAATAATTTTCTTTTTTAATTTTTATAATTCATAATAGTTGTATTATTTTTAATTTTTATAATTTATATTTGTATTATTTACCAATAATATTGTTTTTTATAAATATTTTTCCTTTTTTTTATAAATAAACAAAGGAATACACAAAAAAAAAATACAAAAATGGAGCTTTATATACGCTCCTTAGAGATCACTACGCAGCGTATAAGACAAAAATGACACAACTACCCTTGTATTTGGCTTCGTATAGCCTCAATACAAGGGTATAAATGACATTTTCAGACCTTTATATACGCTGAGTATAGGTCAATACGCAGCGTATAAAAACTTTGTGAAAAAATGATCCCTCAAACCTACCAAAATGACCCAAAAAAGTCTAATGGTTTATATACGCTGCGTAGAGAGCTATACGCAGCGTATATAAACCATGTTTTCTGTGCAATGATTGGTTATTAGGCACTGAGATCCATGGTTTATATACGCTGAGTATAGGTCAATACGCAGCGTATAGGGTTAACCCTATACGCTGCGTATTGACCAATACGCTGCGTAGGTAAACCCTAATTTTGCTAGGGTTTGGTGTGCCAATAGGCACTTTAGTGTGCCAATAGGCACACTCTTTAAAAAAAAGAGTGGTGGAGAGAAATCAACCATTTTTATTCGAAGCATCCTATTGGAATAAATTCACTACCAGTTTGGATTCAGAATGAGAGAAACTAAATTGAATTGGTAAAGAATTCGATACATAACTAATACATATATACGAGGGGTTTCATATGGATAACCTCCTCAACCTAGGTTAGGAAATAATAATAATAATAATAATAATGCTACATAATTTACATATTTTATCTATACTAAACTGATATAACATAATCTTGCTTATGAATCCTGTTCGTCCCGTAAGCTAGATTGTAGCGATGTGCAGATATTCCTTTAAACGCAGAAAATCCTTTGGTTGCAGAGCTTTAGTGAGGACATCGGCTATTTGATGTTTGGTTGAACAATATCGCACTTCTATATCATTATTCTTGATCAAGTCTTGAATGACGTGATACTTAATCCTTATATGTTTACTCTTGCCATGATATACTGGATCCTTGGCCAAGCATATGGTTGATTTATTGTCGCAGTAAACTGTCAGAGGACAGTCAGTCTTTTCTTCCAATTCATCCAGAATTCCTTTGAGCCAAAGTTCTTGACATCCAGCCATAGACAATGCAATATATTCTGCTTCCGTTGATGATAAGGCTACCACCTTTTGTTTCTTTGACTGCCAGGCCACAACTCCAGATCCGAAGTGAAACACATACCCAGATGTACTCTTACTGTCATCGATATTCCCTGCATAATCACTATCACTAAAACCAATTAACGAACCTTTGCCTCCTTTAGAATAAACTAGCCCCTGATTCAGTGTTCCTTTTATGTATCTTAGGATTCTTTTCCCAGCTTCCCAATGACTTCTCTTGGGTTGTTCCATGAATTGGCTTATTTTGTTAACCGCGAACATAATGTCTGGTCATGTATTAGTTAAATACATAAGGCTGCCAACTAATGTCACACCCCCAAAATCACACATGCGGAATCCCCCGCGAGGCGTGTGACGTACCATGATCTAGCCACCAATCACATTGAACTCATAACAAGTTTGCAAATAAAAACTTTCATTTATTAAAATAAAGTGTTATACAACATTAAATGTAATTCATCGTGTTCAGCGGAAGCATAAATCATTAGTTCTGTTTTTCATAATCCAAGCGTGTGTAAGCCATTAGATTTGTCTCGTGATTCCATGTATCTCGACCCATGACCACTCCAGCATCCCAGACAGCAAGTTCCAACGACATGTACCTATAGGCATGCAAGCATGCAGAAAAGTGTATCAGACAACGCTAGTGAGTTCACAGTTTTTGTTTAACCGTTTGTTACCAAGTATTGATTTATGTGATGTTGATAATAACTCGATACTGCAGATGGCTCCTTTTTGCCCTTCTCCAATGCTCTATAAAACATTGGTCATGATTTTAAAGTTATTAGTTCACGCCCGTCCTATCCAGGTACGTCGTGAGGTGCCAAACCTAATAGCGCTATCATCTAATAACCCTGTTACCCTAAAAGCAACTAACCCGGTAGTATGATGGGACTTAAGTGATAGAAAGTGAGTGTATTATCCAACATCAACATTTACTGAAAACTGCCTCATATCCCCTGCAAGGATATGGGTTTGTGAAAACTGCCTCACATCCCCTACAAGGATGTGGGTTTATGAAAATCCATTTATTTGTTTGTCTGTTTGATTGTCCCCACCGGACGCATGCTTGTTTTGAGAGAAGTGAACTCACCTTAGATTTGCTCGGTATGTTACGTTACATTACCCGTTCCAAGTTGGTCAACCAAACCCTACCGTGGTTACCAAAGATGATCAGTTTCGTAAACACATATCTAAACACGTATTCAACGAGTCACATGTAATACTATTGTCACGTAACACATAGCAAACGTTTAGATTTCATACACGTTTATAACACAACTTCTTGTCCCCAACAGTAGTTACCAATAACATCAGTTTCATAATAATTAAATCACGTATTGTCACAGATTGCATTCATCACAAAGATCACCATAAATCTCATAACACGTACTTGGTTCTTATACAAGCCCACATCCCATGTGAATGTCACACATAACAGATGAGTTTCTACTCACACCAGTCAAATCTGATTTCTCATTCTTAAACAGTATTGTTATCACACAACAAATAGCGTTTATAATCCAACTATCCTATATCATATTCATTACAACTGTTTCACTGTTCTGACCATTTGCCTTTACGGCAAAGAATCCTTATGGAGAAGGTCTATTCTTCGCCGAGAATGAATACGACGAAGAGTCCAAGAGGTTCGTCAAACACCAGTCGACGAAGGACTAATCTTCGTCGTGGATGAGTACGGCGAAGAACCATGGAGGTTCGTCAAGAATCAGTCGACGAAGGATCAATTCTTCGTCGGACTAGATTCTTCGTGGGGGAAGTCCTTCGTCGCTGCCCTCAACAGTTTCATCTTTGCAAGCACAATTATTAACAGTTTCTATGATATGCAATACCCTAATCAGCGTTCAATTATTGACGACAATTAGCACATACTAAACATTCAGATTCGAATGCAGTTTATCATTATCATCATCAAGTTATCAACATCATGACCCTAATCCATGAACAAGGTGTACATAACAGAATATTTGAAGCATCAGATTCAGTTGAGAAGAACCCTAATTACACATCAGATATCATCAC
Organism: Helianthus tuberosus; assembly: GCA_030545235.1. Taxonomy (NCBI): domain Eukaryota; kingdom Viridiplantae; phylum Streptophyta; class Magnoliopsida; order Asterales; family Asteraceae; genus Helianthus; species Helianthus tuberosus. Next base: position 205,923,508 of record CM060415.1, on the reverse strand, counting down.
ACAAATCCATTCATTCATAATTATCATCACGAGGTGTTCATGAACAATCCTTGATCCGATTATATCCTAATAATTCATTCCAACGGTTGACTATCGCAAGCGGTTTATCATGGTTTTCACTAACATACCATTATTCCATAAATCAACAAGAACGTATATATAGACAAACACAACTATCATGCAATAACATACATACAAACACAATTATCAAGTACCGGGTCTTAACAATCAGCAAGATTAGAACACTAACCGTAACATAAGATGAATCGGTGACGTTTAGGATGAGGGGCTTCGAACGGAGAAGAGAAGGTTGCCGTCGGGTAGCTTGAGAGGGAAGGAGAGCTAGGGTTTGTTTATGATGATGAAAACTAGATCATGGAAAGCCACACACAACCCTTTTGTGTGTGTACGGTTACTACAAAGACCGGGCCCGAACTTGGGCTGTGATTTGGCCCGAGAGCCCTTTTTGGCGAAGATCTTCTTGGCGAAGATCCTTCTTCGCCACGTTGGGAATGTGACGAAGGATCTTCTTCGTCGAAGATTGGTTGTGACGAAGGATCACTCTTCGTCGAAGATTGGTTGTGACGAAGGATCACTCTTCGTCGAGGGGTGGTTGTGGCGAAGAACCCTAGTTCTTCGTCAAGTGTGTTTCTCAATCGGAGTTAAACATAAATATGTTATGACTAAACATTACACAATGCTTAATTTTTCATGTAACACCCAAACGTAACAATACTTTAATCATTCAAATATCATGCACAAGATACAACGTAAAATGAATTGTGAAACAAGTGATGCGTAGAGGAAAGACCTTGAAATCTCGGGTGTCATATCATCCCCAACTTGAAAGAAATTTCGTCCCAAAATTTGATAAGTAACCCAAAGCAGTAAGGTGTTAGATCAGGGTAACTGTGGATTTTCCTCGGTTACCACATCATCCCCAACTTGAAAGGGAATTTCGTCCCGAAATTCACCAGTTACATCAGATTTAGATTGGTCAGTTGGGAATGATTGAGGGTACTTGAGCTTCATCTGATCCTCGCGTTCCCACGTGAACTACGGTCCATGTCTTGAGTTCCAACGAACTCTCACGATTGGAATTCGTCTGTGTTTACGAACCTTAACTTCTCGATCCATGATTTCAATAGGTCCTTCGACAACTGCAATTTGTCGTCGATTTTCAGTTCCTGAAGTGGTACCACAAGTGTTTCATCGGACAAACACTTCTTTAATTGTGAGACCTGGAAGACATCATGGACGTTACCCAACTCAGCAGGTAACTCGAGCTTGTAGGCCACTTTACCGATTCGATCCCGAATTCTGAATGGCCCTTCATAACGCGGAATAAGCTTGCCGTGTTTCCCAAAGCGCACCGCACCCTCCCAAGGTGAGACTTTCAATCATGACACGTTCGTCTGCAGCGGACTCCCAGCGTTTCCTAAGCTTATCGGGTTTCCTGGCGGTCACGCGTTGCCGCCAAATGATTCCCGATCTAAACAATCTTCTCAGAGGTTTCAAGTACAAGTCCTGGACCTGTGATTAGGTTGCCACCCACCCCAGCCCAACAAGGAGATCAACATTGTCGTCCAAGCAATGCCTCGAGCGGAGTTACCTGAATACTAGATTGGTAACTGTTGTTGTAGGGAAAACTCTATCAAAGGTAAATGTCTTTCCCAAGCTCAACCCAAGTTAATTACACATGCTTGCCGCATGTCTTCGAGTGCCCAGATGGTTCGTCCACTCTGACCATCTGTTTGAGGGTGATAAGCAGTGCTCACGTCTAGATGTGAGCCACATAATTTGTGTGCCGCTTGCCATAAATCGGGTTTAAACACGGATCACAATTAAAGATAATAGAAGTTGGCACCACATCTCTAGAAACCGCCTCTCTCGGAGGAATATTCACAAGCTGTGAAGACCCGTCAGTTTCCTTGATTGCAAGAAAGTGTGCTGGTTATGTGAGACATTCAACGATCACCCAGGTGATATCGTCTCTGTTTCGGGTTTCAAGTAGGCCAGTGACAAAATCCATGGCAGTTTGTTCTCATTTCCATATGGGTGTTTCCGGTTGCTGACATAAACCAGAAGGTTTCTGATATTCCACCTTGACTTTCGCACAAGTCAAACATCGTTCACATACATTGCTATATGGATCTTCATGCTCGGTTTCCAGTACCAGATTTATAGATCCTAATATCTCCTATCAAAATCCAGACGACTAGAATATCGAGGCTGGTGTGCTTCGCTCAACACAAGTTCCCTACGGTTGCCGTATAGTGGGATCCATATTCGTTCCATGAAGTAACGTATATCGTCCGACTTGCCAAAAGTTACTCCTCCATGCCCTGCATGGACTCAACTTGAAATTTCTCTTCCTTCAGTGCTTCGGTTTGAACTGGGCGAATCTGATCGGGTAGGCTAGAGTCGAGGGTGAGCTGCAAAGCTCATACACATTTAGGTTGCATAGTCGTAATCGTTCGAGAGTTCCATCCATCGAAGCCATAGTATGTTTAACTCTTTCCGATCAAAGATATGCTGAAGGTCCTTGTGATCGGTCTAAATAGCGCTTTGGTACCGTACAAGTAATGCCTCCAGATATCACATGCAAAGATCATGGCTTCCCCCACTACTGAGAGACGTAAGCTATCACTTTCTCGCGTTGCATCAGCACGCAACCGAGACCCTGAATCGAAACAACGCGGTACACTACCAAATTACCTGTACCCTCGGGTAAGGACAGTGCCTAATGTACTGTAGAGTTTGGTTTCAAAATTGAAAAGACGTTCTCCTGTTTTGTCCTGCACAAATACACAACACCCTGCTGTGTTAACGCGTTACAAGCTGTGAGGTCTTCAAAAATCCCCTTGATGAACCTACAATATTACCGAGCGAGACCAAGAAGTTTGCCGCATTTTCGAAGGATCCTTCGATGCCGTCCAGCTTCGATGCAAGCATGCAGAAAAGTGTATCAGACAACGCTGTTGAGTTCACAGTTTGTCTAACCGTTTGTTACTAAGTATTGATTTATGTTATGTTGATAATAACTCGATACCGCAGACGGCTCCTTTTTGCCCTTCTCCAATGCTCTATCAAACATCGGTCATGATTTTAAAATTATTAGTTCATGCCCGTCCTATCCAGGTACGTCGTGAGGGTGCCAAACCTAATAGCGCTATCAACTAATAACCCCGTTGCCCTACAAGCAACTAACCCGGTAGTATGATGGGACTTTAGTGATAGAAAGAAAGTGTATTATCCAACATCAACATTTACTGAAAACTGCCTCATATCCCCTACAAGGATATGGGTTTGTGAAAACTGCCTCACATCCCCTACAAGGATGTGGGTTTATGAAAATCTGTTTATTTTTTTGTCTGTTTGATTGTCCCCACCGGACGCATGCTTGTTTTGAGAGACTTGAACTCACCTTAGATTTGCTCGGTATGTTACGTTACATTACCCGTTCCAAGTTGGTCAACCAAACCCTACCGCGGTTACCAAAGATGATCAGTTTCGTAAACACATATCTAAACACGTATTCAATGAGTCACATGTAATACTATTGTCAGGTAACACATAGCAGACGTTTAGATTTCATACACGTTTATAACACAAGTTCTTGTCCCCAACAGTAGTTACTAATAACATCAGTTTCAAAATAATTAAATCACGTATTGTCACAGATTGCATTCATCACAAAGATCACCACACATCTCATAACACGTACTTGGTTCTTATACAAGCCCAGATACCATGTGAATGTCACACATAACAGATGAGTTTCTACTCACACCAGTCAAATCTGATTTCTCATTCTTAAACAGTATTGTTATCACGCAAGAAATAGCATTTATAATCCAACTATCCTATATCATATTCATCACAACTGTTTCACTGTTCTGACCATTTGCCTTTACGGCGAAGAATCCTTATGGCGAAGGTCTATTCTTCGCCGAGAATGAATACGATGAAGAGTCCAAGAGGTTCGTCAAACACCAGTCGACGAAGGACTAATCTTCGTCGTGGATGAGTACGGTGAAGAACCATGGAGGTTCATCAAGAATCAGTCGACGAAGGATCAATTCTTCGTCGGACTAGATTCTTCGTGGGGGAAGTCCTTCGTCGCTGCCCTCAACAGTTTCATCTTTGCAAGCACAATTATTAACAGTTTCTATGATATGCAATACCCTAATCATCGTTCAATTATTGATGGCAATTAGCACATACTAAACATTCAGATTCGAATGCAGTTTATCATTATCATCATCAAGTTATCAACATCATGACCCTAATCCATGAACAAGGTGTACATAACATAATATTTGAAGCATCAGATTAAGTTGATAAGAACCCTAATTACACATCAGATATCATCACACAAATCCATTCATTCACAATTATCATCACGAGGTGTTAATGAACAATCCTTGATCCGATTATATCCTAATAATTCATTCCAACGGTTGACTATTGCATGCGGTTTATCATGGTTTTCACTAACATACCATTATTCCACAAATCAACAAGAACGTATATATATACAAACACAACTATCATGCAATAACATACATATAAACACAATTATCAAGTTCCGGGTCTTAACAATCAGCAAGAGTAGAACACTAACCGTAACATAAGATGAATCGGTGACGTTTGGGATGAGGGGCTTCGAACGGAGAAGAGAGGGCTGCCGTCGGGTAGCTTGAGAGGGAAGGAGAGCTAGGGTTTGTTTATGATGATGAAAACTAGATCATGGAAAGCCACACACAACCCTTTTGTGTGTATACGGTTACTACAAAGACCGGGCCCAAACTTGGGCTGTGATTTGGGCCGAGAGCCCTTTTTGGCGAAGATCTTCTTGGCGAAGATCCTTCTTCGCCATGTTGGGAGTGTGACGAAGGATCTTCTTCGTCGAAGGTTGGTTGTGACGAAGGATCACTCTTCGTCGAGGGGTGGTTTTGGCGAAGAACCCTAGTTCTTCGTCAAGTGTGTTTCTCAATCGGAGTTAAACATAAATATGTTATGACTAAACATTACACAATGCTTAAGTTTTCATGTAAAACCCAAATGTTACAATACTTTAATCATTTAAATATCATGCACAACATACAACGTAAAATGAATTGTGAAACAAGTGATGCATAGAGGAAAGACCTTGAAATCTCGGGTTGTCATAACTAATCTCCTGTAGATGTTTGAGTCTATTTCGTCATCGGGATCTTGCTTGGATAGACGTAAAGATACTCCATTGGAGTTGAAATAGCTGTGCAATTCGCCATGTTAAACTTGTCTAATAAACTTCTTGCATATTGCTGTTGTGAAAGAACAATGTCTCCATTCTTAAATGAGACTTCCATTCCAAGAAAGTAGTGTAGAATCCCCATATCAGTCATCTTGAATTTTGTTTTCATTGACTCCTTAAAATGATTTAGCATGGTTAAGGAATCACTTGCTATTATGAGGTCGTCTACGTACATGCATATTATGATCTTCATATCCTTGGATATTTTAATGAATAAGGTATGTTCATAGATACACTTCTTGAAACCACGTGATGTGAAATATCCTTCTATTCTACTATACCATGCCCTCGGGGCTTGTTTTAAACCACAAAGAGCCTTTTTTAGTTTACATACCTTTCTTTCTTCCCCTTTTGTGACATACCCTTCTGGCTGTTCGATAAACATTTGTTCCTTTAAGTTGCCATTTAGAAAAGTTGTTTTTACGTCCATTTGATGCAAGTGCTATCCATGATGTGCAGCTAGTGCTAGTACAAGCCTGACTGTGTCAAACCTTATTACGGGAGCAAAAACGTCTTGATAATCGATACCGTATTTCTGTTTGTAACCCTTTACCACCAATCGTGCTTTATGTTTACTTACTTTGCCATGCTCGTCATATTTCGTTTTATATATCCACTTCACTCCAATTGGAGTTTGGTTCTTTGGTGGATCCACTAATTCCCAGGTTCCGTTCTTTATTATTTATTCCATCTCTTTATCCATGGCATCTTTCCATGTGTTTTCTTTACATGCTTCTTCATATGTTACTGGATCCGTATCAGCAAAGAGAACAAAATTCACTACATTATTGGTGTTACCTTGATCTTTATTATATAGTTCATTAACTTGAGCCTTTGTGAGTGGCTTTGATTTGCGATATACATCAGCAACAGTTCGAGTTCTTATGACTTCATTTTCCGAAGAAGATGATGAATCTGCATCTTCATTCTCATTTGTATTCACCTCATCGTCGTGGTTGCCAAATTGATTTTCATTATGAGCACTTACCTGAGAAGTTTCAGGTTCGTTTTGATCTTCCACCACCTCTCTTCGAACATCATCTCCTGGATTATTAACTTCTATGTATGCCATTTCTTAACTCCCTTTGTTTGTAACCCAACGTTGACTTTCATTGAATATAACATCTCCACTTATGATAATCTTGTTTGTCACCGGATTATACAATTTATAAGCTTTGCTATTCTCGCTATAGCCAACAAAAATGACTCGTTCAGTTTTGTCATCTAACTTTCTACGTTGCTGTTTTGGAACGTGTGCATAAGCAATGCAGCCGAAAACTATAAGATGCTCAACGTTGGGCTTCCTTCCACTCCAAGCTTCTTGTGGTGTCATATTGGGTACACTTTTGGTGATTGCTCGGTTCAGCAAATAAGTAGCACATGCTACAGCTTCAGCCCAATATGTAATCGGTAGATTTTTCATCTTTAGCATGCTTCTACTTAATTCCATAAGGGTCCTATTTTTCCTCTCGGCCACACCGTTCTGTTGGGGTGTATAACTTGTGGTAAGTTGATGACGTATTCCATTCTCCTTGAGAAAATCTTGAAATTCATGACCACAATATTCTCCACCTCTGTCTGTTCATATGCCTTTTATCTTGTGATCTACTTGATTTTCCACGAGTGCTTTAAACGTTTTAAAATAACTTAAAGCATCGGATTTGAATTTTAGAAAATACACCCACGTTTTTCTAGAGAAATCGTCTATGAAGGTAATAAAGTACTTACAACCTCCTATAGATTGAGTCCTCATAGGACCACATATGTCCGAATGAATGAGTTGTAGAGGTTTCTTAGCATGCCATATTGCCTGTTTAGCGAATGGTTTCCTAGCATGCTTACCGAAAATGCATTCTTCACAAACATTGTGTGACTTAGTGATTTTTGGTAAACCTTTCACAACTTCATTCATGCCCATATCATATAAAGTGTCAAAGTTCAAATGCCCATACCGCCGATGCCATAATGCCAAAGATTCCGAGGTTGTCATGTTGTATACCCGAGGTGTTAAGTCATGGTTCATATTCAGAGGGAACATCTTATTTCCGGTCATTTCTACAGTTCCAATGCAGATTCCGGACGGGTCTTTAATCGTACATTCCTGATCACTAAATCTCACATCATATCCCTTTTGAACTAATTGACCGATACTTAGTAAGTTATGTTTTAATCCTTCCACATAAAATACATTAGGAACTCGTCTTTCTACCCCTTTAACTTTAATGATTACGTCTCCACAGCCGAGTACATCAAGCCGTTTCTCATCTCCAGTTCTCACTTCTCGCCGTTCCGATTCATTTAAACTTATGAATAGATTCTTATCACCCGTCATGTGATTGCTGCATCCACTATCTAAATACCAGCAGTCATTCTTTAGACCTCTTCTACATTGAATATCATGAACATAGTTTCATCATTTTCGTCTTCTGCTTCGTCTTTATGAAGAAGAACATTACCCGATCTGTCGTTTTCATCTTTTTATTGCAAAATCTTTCCGTGTGTCCTAACTTCTGACAGTTGTAGCACTGAATCAATCCAATTAAATCTTCCTCTTCCTTTACCGCGTCCTTTGTCTGTATTTTCAGATCTAGATTGTCTAGATCGATCATAGTTATTGCTTTGCACTTGGAAGGCCTACTCCGTTGGTGCATCATCATACTGTTTTAATCTTAATTCATGTGATTGAAGAATCCCAAGCAACTCCTCTATGGAGATTGCATTTAGATCCTTGGATTCTTCTATGGCTACCACCACCGATTCGTATTTTCTTGTTAGACTTCTGAGAATTTTCTCTACAATACGTTGTTCCTCTATTCGTTCTTCATTCAGACATAATTGATTAACTATTACCGTTGTTCGATTAATATAATCTTCTATCGATTCACTATCTTTCATTCTTAGTGCATCGAATTCACATCTTAGGGTTTGCAATCTTACCGTTTTTACCCTATTCTCGCCTCTGTACGCTTTGTGTAAAACTTCCCATGCTTCCTTAGAAGTTTTGCATGTTGCCACGCGTTCAAACACTGTCTCATTAACAGCCTGAAACATTATATGCAACGCTTTCTTGTCTCTTTTAATCTTTTCTTTCTGAATGTTCTGTTCGTTATCTGATGCGTTTGAAGGAAGTTCTGTATATCCTTCTTCCACTATCGTCAATAAATCTTGTGATTCCAGTAAGACTCTCATTTGTATATGTCAGTGATAGTAATTTTGTCCCAGTAATTTTGGAATCTGGGTTTGAATTCCTCCGTTGATCGTCATGTGTTAATATCCTCTGAATACGTAGGGTTATACACTTGATAATAATTTGTAGAATTTGTAATTGTAGATCGGTGGCTCTGATACCACTTTATTGGAATAAATTCACTACCAGTTTGGATTCAGAATGAGAGAAACTAAATTGTTCTTGATTGAATTGGTAAAGAATTCGATACATAACTAATACATATATACGAGGGGTTTCATAAGGATAACCGCCTCAACCTAGGTTAGGAAATAATAATAATAATGTTACATAATTTACATATTTTATCTATACTAAACTGATATAACATAATCTAGCTTATAAACCCTGTTCGTCTAATACATCTGGCATGGTATAAGGTTCTCAATATAATATCCATACTTAAACAAACGACTCTATTGAATTAATACTGATTAAATTATTAGGTTCTCAACATGATATTGATTCTCAAACGAACGCGCCCATATATGGAATATATATTTATTTTTAAGTTTTTATTTAAATATCATCATATTCTATTATATTAATACTTAACTTAAACAAGTATCTGTTATTTTTGGTGCTATCTATACACTCCACGTTATAAACATATGTAATTTTGTAGATGGAATGGTTGAAGATTCCTTTAAGCGAAATAAAGTCGGCTACAAGTGGTTTTGATGAAGCATATTATGTAGGGGCTGGTGGGTACGGCAGAGTGTACAAAGCGGAACTTGATGTTTTAGATATCGACAATTTTTCATCGATGGAAGGTAAATGTAAAGATAAACTGCCTAAGAGAAGAAGAATTGTAGCTATAAAATGCATCATTGACAGGGAAGACGAGAACAGTAAACAAGGTTTTTTAACAGAAATTGAACTTCTTTCAAGTTGTAAGCATCCAAACATAGTCTCTCTTCTAGGCTTTTGTACGGAAGCTAGTGATATGATTCTTGTGTATGAGTATGCTATTAAAGGAAGTCTAAGTGATTATTTGGGAAGTACTTCTAAAACAATTAAACTTCCTTGGGAAAAAAGATTACAAATTTGCCTTGATATTGCACATGGAATTAATTACCTTCACACCCAGATGGAGGGCAAACCAAGGATAATACATCGCGACATAAAGAGCGAGAACATTTTGTTGGATGCAAATCTAAATGCAAAGGTTGCTGATTTTGGGCTCTCCAAATTTCACCATACAGATCAACAAGCAAGCACTATATATACAAAACATATAGCAGGCACAGAGTTTTATATGGATCCAGAATATTTGACTACTTGTAAATATAAAAAAGAATCTGATGTATACTCTTTTGGAGTGGTTTTATTTGAGATCCTATCTGGAAGGTTGGCGTATGATTCAACTTATGTGGGGGAAAATGAAAAAGGACTTGCACCCATTGCAAGGCGGCGTTTCAACGAGGGAACGTTAAAAGAATTGATAGATCCTAAAATGATAGAAGAAGATGACGAACATCTTATCACTGTAAATAGAGGACCTAATCAAGATTCTTTTGAAGCATTTTCAAGAATCGCATATCAATGCTTGGCAGAAACTCAAGCCAAACGTCCGACAATGGAAGTCGTCATCAAGGAACTTAATAATGCATTGAACTTGCAAGTAAGTCAGTTTATTACAAAGATTGCAATATTTATCTTCTTATCTTGGTCCCTTTTAGTAAATATTGTACTAATTATTAACTTTCTTACAAAAGTACACAAGTATGGATGTATATAATTTGTGATCTCTATATTTCCGATTCCAAAAAGCATTGTTTTTGAATTTGGTTTGTACAAAAGTACACATAATATATGAACTCATAACTAACTCATTCCTCTCTTAGAATTATGGATGTATTACGAGTGGTAATACTATGATATAATCTCAATATTCAAATACGTATAAGTAGTAGGGCCTTGAAATTATAGATCTTATCTACTCTAAAGATGAATCTAATGCAGAAATGTTAGCTTTTGGATTGGGATCCTCTCATGTTTACAAATTACACAACATTATTTGTTTATTCCCTCTTATAACATTGGTGTTGATGTATAAAACGAGAAGATCTCAATCCAAAATTTTTTAAGAGGTTCTAATGTTTTATTTGATAACAGTAATTTTATCGCAATCTATCACCATCTTGTCTTGAGTTTTAGCACCAATTATCAGTTTTGTTTTTTTTTTGTACATTTTGTTATCATCATTTACTTTATATCTGCACACAAATACATACATTTTCACTTTTTCATACAAGGTTTCAATTTTTTTGTATGAAAACTCAAAACATGTGTTATTTTGTGATGTATACGATATATATCTAGGGTTAGATCCGGGTACAACTGAAATTTAACATACGAACTATGTGAACTATGAAGCACTATCGTAATTACACTACTAAAACCTAAATTATAGGGGACCGCTAAAATGAGAACCACCTCGAGTTGTAAGAACCGTGAGAACTACACCGTACGGGGCGAGGTGGACTAAATTTTTTTTTCATAAACGTAGATGCGTGTATTATAAACACATTTGTAAAAAAAAAAAATTCAAAAAAAAAATGTCGTGTGTGTAGTTTTGAGCACCACAAGTTTGTGTTTACGGGTACCGTAAATTTTCCGGTACCCGTAAACACAAACTTGTGGTGCTCAAAACTACAAACACGACATTTTTTTTTGATTTTTTTTACAAATGTGTTTATAATACACGCATCTACGTTTATGAAAAAAAAAATTGGTCCACCTCCGCCCGGATCAAAAAGTTCTCACGGTTCTTACAACTCGAGGTTGTTCTCATTTTAGCGGTCACTTATATATATATATATATATATATATATATATATATATATATATATATGATTTCGTGCAATTCTGATAGGACATGAACAAATGACAATTGCCCTTTTAATTTCATTAACGTACTAGCATGCATATAGGCTACAACATCTCCTTCATATTAACAAAAAATGTTGCAGGGGGAATCCATGGTTCTCTCAAGGTTTCGGTTCAGTGATATAGAATTGGCCACGGAAAAGTTTTCTGAAATATACTGCATTGAATCGCTTCCATATGGTAAGGTGTACAAAGCAGAAATTGATGCTTCTGACAATATATCTTCGGTTGAATTTGAAGGGAATAATTCATGTGAATTGCCAAAGACACGCATCACTGTAGCTATAAAACGCATTGTTAGTAAAATAAGTGGACAAGGAAAAGAGGAGTTCTTTTCAGAAGTTGAAATGCGGACTAGTTATACGCATCCCAACATTGTCTCTCTTATTGGCTTTTGTGATGAAGGTGATGAAATGATTCTTGTTTATGAGCATTCTTCTAATAAAAGCCTTGATGACTATTTGATAAGTGTTGATAACATGAATAATCTTACATGGACGCAACGTCTACAAATGTGCCTTGCGGTTGCACATGGACTTGATCACCTTCACACCAAGATACACAACCACCAAAGGGTAAAAATCGACGACATAAGGAGTGCCAACATTCTGATAGGCAAGAACTGGGAGCCGAAGATCGCTTACTATGGGATCCCTGCGTATTACTTAACAACTCAAGATGGGAACATTCCCATTAGCAAAAGAGTTTATTCGGATCCAGAATCAAACAATCTACGTGCAATGAAAAAACAACCATATGTTTTTTCTTTTGGAGTTATACTATTTGAGATCTTCTGTTGGAGGTTAGCATATGATCCAATTTATATAACTGAAACTGACCAAGGGCTTGCAGCCATTGCATGCCACCATGTGCATGAAGGAACAATAAAGAGTATGATAGATCTTAAATTAAACGAAGTAAGTAATGAAGTCATTCTTACTTCAAACAGAGGACCAAATCAAGATTCTTTGGACACATTTTTAAAAATCGCATATCAATGTTTGGTAGAACCTGAAGTTACAATGAAAGTCGTCATCAAGGAACTTGAGATAGCGTTAAACTTTCAAGTAAGTTAAATCTTCACACTATACATTCTTTCTCTTCATAATCTTGATCACTAGTAGAAAGTATTATGCTTGGTCATTATTAATCTTATGGAAATGTGAGATTCATGTTAACTGTCATATTGCTAAGACCCGACTTTGACACTTGTAAAATAACTAGATTGATGTTGATCCGTGGGTTTACGTTCGAGAGGCTAACTCTTCTTATGATATTAAATACAAATCAATATGAACATAATAAGATCAAGCAACAACTTTATTTCGCTAGAATAACGTAATAGAAGATATCCAATCCTAATATACACCAGGTTCCTAATCTCTATTTGTAGATAAAACCTAATCCTAAAATAACATTAATACTTTTACTTATATATGAAATGATAAACTGATTTAATTAAACAAGAGATGAAATTATAACTAGGCTAGGAGTTGGCTACAAAGTTTAAATTTACTAAAAAGTGTAAAAAGTCATAAAACATTAAAATATCAACCATAAAACACACCCAAAACCCACAAATAACAAAATGAAGATTACTAAAATATCATATATGTGGGTTGTGTTTTGTGTTTTGAATGATAAGACTCTGATTATCGGATGACAAACATTATTGTGTTTTATGTTGATTAGCATGTTTTTTTTTATACTCATAGTTTTACGATTGTGTATTTGAACTTTTTATGGACTATTATGGTTTGAATATGGTGTTTTAGTAATCTTTACTCTGTTAATTGTGGGTTTAAGGCGTGTTTTATGGTTGAAATTATAGTGTTTTATGACCTTTTTACACTTTTTTAGGAAATTTGGACTTTGTAGCCGAACCCCACCCATTATAATAATCGGATAATAACAATAATAGTGATAGGAAATACTAATAATATTTGCCTTCACTTCACTTGCTTTGCTTCTGCTTTTCCTTCCATGCTTTTGTCCACATTACGGGTTTTGTGCACTGTAATTATTTTTATTATGATGTTTATTTGATGTCAAATAATCACAATTCACAGGAAAACCTCATGAATAGCCTACAAATTTCACTCAAAGACATTGAGGTGGCCACGGAAAAGTTTAGTGAAAAGAATTGGTTTGGAAGTGGAAGATGTTGGGAGGCATACACAGGAGAACTACCACGTGCTGGTGCTAATACTACCATGATTGCAAAGCGGTGGAATGGCAAATTTGATGGCCAGTTTCAGGCAGAACTTGATATTCTTTTGAAACGTAAACATATGAACATCATTGGTATTGTAGGCTACTGTAATGAAATGAATGAGAAAATCATTGTTTACGAGTACATGTCTAAAGGAACTCTTGATAGACATTTAAAAGATTCTACTCTTAAATGGATGAAAAGGCTTCAAATATGCATTGATGTTGCAAGTGCATTGGAATTCCTTCATGGAGGTGATGTAACACTAAAGAAAGTGGTGCATAGGAACATCAAAAGCCATGGCATTTTACTAAATGATGATTGGGATGCAAAGATTTCTAATTTTGAGTTGTGCTCATTATATCTATTGAAGCAGGGCATGGAACATATCATCCATGATGCTTACCTTGACCCACAGTACAACCGTGGTTTCTTAGCCGAAAAATCTGATATATATTCGTTTGGCGTGGTTTTATTTGAAATATTGTGTGGAAGGTTGGCATGGGTAGAGGGGTGTGACGACAAAAGTCAGTCTTTAGTTCCTTTGGCTAAACATTGCTATACACAAGGAAAACTTGATGAAATTGTATTTAAGGATATAAAGGAACAAGTTGTGCCAAAATCATTAACTACATTTGCAGATATTGCCTTTCAGTGCCTGCATGAAGATGACTTTGAACGGCCACAGGCCAATAAGGTGGCAATACAGCTTAAGAAAGCATTGGAATTTCAAGTAAGTTTTTATATTATTAAAAAAATGTCAAGTATTTACTTTTTAAAATAAAAGTAGCCATGTCAAACTAAGAGAAATTTATTTATTTTTATTTATTTAAATGTTTAATTAATACACAGGAGGAGTTTGAAATATGGGAGGCCAAACTACCTAGAGACTACAAAGAAATAATTGGGTCTTCAGAAACCCCTGAAATGTACCAAACCGAAAAGAAGAAGGATCTCTACAAGAAGCTCTCCGATGGGATCATCCTTCCAAAAGAGAAAGTGGTATTGTTATTTTTTCGTTTTCGTAAAGCTAACACTCAGACATTTACTAATTTTACATCTAAATCTACACACTAGTTTACCATACTCGAACCTTTAACCTCTTGAGGAAAACATCACTATGTACCACTTTGATACCACTAAACTAGAAGCCCTATGGTAGAAAGTGGTAAACTTTTTTTGAACAACAATTTCTTATACCTAAATACCCGTAACCTTGCAATTTTAAGAATTTGAACACACACCACTTTTGTAGGAGGCAAGCATCATACCACTAAATCACTAAGTCATGAGTGGTAGAAAGTGGTAATTAATAATACACACAAAATCCAATTTGATTTCCATGGCGCTTAGATCAGTGATTTTATTATCTTTTAATCTTAATAATAAATATTCACTTATAAAGTATAAGTATCCTCAAAGTGAGTACAAAACTCATACAAGCATTTTTACATTATAGAAATTGTAACTTGTTTTGTTGTGTGTATCAGTGGTTCATACTAAGCGATAACGGAGAAGCAAATAAAATGATATCAGCGACATCACCAGTTTTTTCTTATCAAAACCATAGATCACATAAGTGGAGATCTATTCATAAATCAAGGTCCTCTCCCTCACACATATAGTCTCCACTAATACAAAGAATGTTTTAGAGTACTAATTGCTCATAACATGTACAGGTTTCGGACAGTGGCAAAGATGTTGGATATTTCAAATTTAATGATCAAAATGACGATAAACACCCAATTTTTATCTCCAGATGTTGTATATGGGATTTATTTGGTCTTCAAATTTTGTGATTCTAGAATATTTTCACGTGAACGTATGTATGTTAACCTAAAGTACACAAATGGGACCGAAACTTTACATTCATATTTTGCAACAAGGAGAGACGACGAGTGGATGATGATTAAATTGTACCATTTCTTGAACCAAAAGAAAGATGTTTCCTTCAAGTTTCTACTAGAGAGTTTTTCAAGATACTATTGCAAAAGTGATGCCGTCTATATTGAAGGCATTGAGTTTCGAGCCATTAAAAATGCAAGTTTGAAAATTACACTTTGGTTCTCATTCTATATATTATTCTGTTTTTATTATAATTACTTTATGATATATGTTACACGTATATCATATGATGTTACAATTTGTGAACCCACAGGTAGCACATGAAGATATCAAGAATATGAAGGAAGTTCAAAAATCGTACGTAGACTCGGAAGATGATGTTAGGGATGAAAAGGTCCTTTTCTAGTTTCAAGTCTTTATAAGAATCAAAATATTCCTTGTAATATTTGTACTAATCTTTCTCGATCATTTGTTAAACAGTTCTCGTTAAGCGAATTGAATGGAAAGAAACATCTTATGCTTTCTGTAACCGATGTTTTGTACAACTCTCCAAAACTGAAGTCTTTTCGTTTCAAGTCTTCAGCTGACTCGAGGTTTGATATTGGATTAAAATTTATTAAGTCAGTAAATTCCCCATTTATACATGTAAAAGTTATTTACTAAAATTTAGTTCTAAATAATACCATTGATACTAGCAGCCCACTAAGCCCAACAGCTCAAACTTCTTTTGGCCACTAATTTTTTTGGATCAGGATCCTCTTATTTGGGCCGTGGATCTGTTTTAGATGGGCTTTTATTCTAATGGATCAGCTTACGGCCCTAATTTTTTGTTGGATCTACTTGGTTTCATTATTAGATATAAATTAGTACGGATTATGGAAGCGTGGTATTTTTTTAAATTATTTTTGTTGCCGGCTAAATTGTTAGAAGTTAGAGAAATAATTATTTAGCTAGAGTAATTTGCTAGATTTTTTGTTAGAAGTGGTCTCTAGTTTGTTTAGTAAATGATTCATATATAGGTTGCTTCTACACTTATAATAATCAATACAGTTTTACATCTAGGAAGAAATGACATGTTCAAATTTCAATCACTAGCTAGCAATTTATATGCTTGATTTTTAAATTTTGCTGACATAACATATTTTTGTCATTTTTGCATTCATGTATGTGTTGCAGTGACGTCTGCTTTGACTCTTTTTTTTGCATATGTGGGATTGATGTGGTCCGGTGAGACTGTGAGAGGGCATTAACTAGTAACATACCAGCTATTAAAAATGTAAAATCTTTTAAAATGAGGCTGGTGGCTAAAGTTTGACAATAAACTTTAAGCTGGTTTATGTTTTAGGCCTAATTTGTTTATCTAGTTGGCATTTTAAAAAATCAAGGTTGTAATCTTATGCTTTAGTTAGAAAGATGGTACTTTGTCTCTAAGAAGAATGCAATCATTCTCATACAGGTTTCAAGACGTGGTGGAGCTTCTACCCCAACAAGTATTCAGAATGAAATACGAGATTGAAATTCAAAGGTTGTCACCATCCACAGAATACACATGTTACCTTGTCTTTAAGGTTTCGGAAAGGAGTCGGGGGCTGCATTGTCCTGTGAAAGTACGGGATCTACTCGTTAGGAAAAATAAAGAGAACCAAATTATCTATTTTAGATGCCCAACCCCATTGAATCAACATGATTCTTTTTGGGTTCCAACGCAGAGGAAAGATGGACGGATGGAGGTTATGGTGTGGAAGTTCAACTCAAAGTATAATAAGCTTGGAAAGAACTTTATTCCTATGAATTTAAAGCTGGTAACTTATGAGGGAACTATGTCCGGCCTTGTTATTTGTGGGTTGGAGTTTCGACCTACGTAGAGGAATTACTAGAGCATATTAACCGTTGCATTTTCCGTTTTCATTGTATTCCGGTTTTCTTTTGTTATGTTAGCAGGACATACTGATGGACATCATCGTTGGGGAGTAAACTTGCAACCCATGCACAAATATTTGAACTAAGTTTGCAAACTTACATTCTTATGAGCTAAACATTCAATATGATCAAATCACATGGGTCATTTGTACAATTATCTTCAAACTATTTTTTTTTGAAGGGTGACTTTCTATGTACTGGACCGTTGGTCACCGGGATCTTGTCTAGGACAATCCCCCGTCAGCCCCGCTCTTACGGACGCGATGTTCGATCGGGCCCCGGCCGTCGCGTAAGCTGACCTTCGCCCGGAAACCATACTGCCCCCACACGAGAGACTCGCTAGGGTAACAGCTGGGTAAAACCGGGTTGCCCTCAGGACCGCACCATGCCTCGGTAGGAACGATCCATCATTGGGACGTCCCCCCTAAAGCCACAAGTGGGAGTCGAACCGGTGACCTCCCAAAGAAGGAGCCGGCCAACATAACCACATTGGGACAAACCACTGGGCCACGAGGAGGGGATATCTTCAAATTATTCTAGTGATCAAAACATCTTGTTTTAATTTTTATTCCTCAAAAACCGAATGTCAACACGAGCTGCTACTAACTTGTTTAGAGGAAGAAACAAAATACGAAAAAAACATGATAGAAAAAGAACAAGTATAAAGTCGAATATCGAAAGTAAATATCTGGTTTTACATATAATTGGGTAGTTTCCGAGTAGAGGCTGTGGAAGATCAAAGGAAACAACAATTTGTTGCAAATTGTGTGGGCCTAAGCGTTCATATTTCACGGATCACAGTATTCTATTGGACTCTAAAAAAGAAGTCTCGTTTGTTTATGTTAATTAGGCCAATCAAAGAAGAAAAAACATAAAGTCTCTTATGTTATGAATTTTTGTTGGATGATTCTATTTACTTTTCTTCGCATTTACGTTTGCACCAAAGCTTTCAATTTCTATGTCATAAACAGCGTGAGAAGGGTTTTACATACACACAAGAGCATTCACATTCGAGTCTTCATCTCTTCTCCATCTCCAAACTCTAGAGATTTCTCATATTTTAGTTGTCTATACAAATCTCCATCTTCATCTCCAAAATATTAAGATTTTGCTATAGTGAAGCTATATATATAGAGAGAGAGAGAAAGATTCACTATTCACATCTACTCCAAAATTTAAATATAGTATCTCAAGTATTTTGGTTGGTACCTCAAGCATTGAAGCAAGAGAGAGAAACAAAATTTATAAGATGAGATGTGATGATAGGTCAAACAAAATTTATAAAATTTGTAGATAAATTGATAAAAAAAGATGACTTTTTAGAGATGGAGATATATAGATTCCAATGGAAATGCTATATGACCAACATCCATGAAAGTTTTAATCTTTTTAAACATCATTATATTTATATTTTATTATTTTTATGTTTATACAACAAAAGGTGACCTAGATGCCACTCTCGACTCCATGTCTCCATTTCAGCTCGCTACCCGTAATTTTGGAGAGCCTGATGAACATTGAGTGATTCCAAAACCATGGTTATGTTCTAAGAGTTCTAGAAAAACCTAGCGGGCTAAAGGGTGTGGGGTCATGGTTGGGATATGATTCGTCACATAGGAACATGAATGGAAGACTACACCACCCCCTTGCCTGATCCACCATGGTTCGCATGAATTAAACCATGGCAACCATGGTCCTCTTTTCTATTTTCCAAGTTTTCCTTTCCTTTTTCT
This sequence comes from Helianthus tuberosus, assembly GCA_030545235.1. Lineage (NCBI taxonomy): Eukaryota > Viridiplantae > Streptophyta > Magnoliopsida > Asterales > Asteraceae > Helianthus > Helianthus tuberosus. Next base: position 205,904,378 of record CM060415.1, on the reverse strand, counting down.
TTAGACAAAAATAAATTAAAATAAGGGGATAGTGGTTTGGGGCATGACCACCCCCTTAGGGTAGTAGTTTTGGATGGTGGATTAGATGTGGGTGATATGACGCTGACATGGAGGGTCATGGTGGTCATGAGGGTCATGACCACAGCTTATAGCCTTAGACCGCCCGTAGTGGGGCGTTTTTTTAAAAAAAATTCAAAAATAACGCTCGATAACGCCTCGCCTACCATTACGGTAGGCGTTATGGGGCGTTTTTTTCGAAGAAAATTGTTTCCGGCGTTTTAATTAAAACGCTTGCACCATGTTTGACCAACCAATCACAACACATCAACGGCTAGTTAACGGCTAGTTGATTTTTTTTTTAAACCTTTTACCTATATATATATATATAAACACAACCAAAACTCATTCATTTTCAACTAAAACTCTCTAAAAAAATACAACCATTTTATAAAAAACTTGATGGATTCTTCTAGTTCTTCATCCATGGTAAATTTTTACTACAACGAGTATTTTGCGGATGGCGATGGTTCCACCGATGAGGAGCTTGAGCAAGAGGCGGTTACGAGTGCTTGTCAACTAGCGGTGAGATATGTCAAGCATTGTCGTCGCCCCCAAGCAGAAAAAAAGAAAAGAGGTTATATTGAACGAGACCGACGCGCGGCACACGATCGTTTGATGAAAGATTATTTTGATGAGGCGCCGACATTTTCGAACGAATTTTTTACGCATAGTCGACGACTTGGAAGCCAACTACGATTATTTTAAACAAAAAGCGGATGCGAGAGGGGCACTTGGATTTACCGGTATCCAAAAGTGTACGTCGGCGTTACGAATCCTTGCTTATGGTAACACTACCGACATCAACGACGAGTATCTAAAAATGGCGGAGAAAACAACACGAGACAGCTTGGAGCATTTTTGTCGCGGTACAATTCTTATACTTTACTTTTTTTTTTTAAAACGACGAGTGTGTTTACAATTATTTTTTTTTCAAGCTTATGTTTGTCTATATTTTTTTTATAAAGGTATAATTGATGTGTACGGTGCGCGTTATCTTAGAACGCCCACATGGGACGACCTTCAAAAGATCTACGAGGTACATAATGCTGAGCATGGTTTGCCTGGTATGATCGGGAGCATAGATTGCATACATTGGCGTTGGGATAACTGCCCGACTGCATGGCAAGGCCAACACACACGTGGTGACCAAAAAGGACCCACTATTATTCTTCAGGCGGTTGCTTCACAGGACCTTTGGGTTTGGTCGGCTTACTTTGGCGTTGTCGGGTCATGCAATGATATTAATGTTTTTGAACAATCTCCGTTGTTAGAGGAGTGGATTTCTGGCAAAGCTCCAAAAGCGTCGTTTTACGCAAATGGAAACTACTACCCTCATGGATATTATTTGAGCGACGGAATTTATCCTAGGTATTCGATTTTCGTGAAGACGTTTAGTGATCATATTGATGAAAAAAAGAGCATACTTTAAAAAGCTTCAAGAGTCTTCACGAAAAGACATTGAGAGATGCTTTGGGGTTCTTAAACAACGCTGGCAATATTTGAGAAATCCTTGTCGTGCATGGAGCAAGAAAAAAATGAGAGATGCTATGTACGCTTGTATAATCATGCACAACATGATTTTGGAAGACGAAGGAAAGGCGATATGCCAGAATTATGTGCCAGAAGCCGTTGAAGAGGAGCATCCACAGGCGACAATGGAAGAAAGAGTGAATAATGCGCGAGAGTTGCGTTACGAACCGTACCATTCCCAGTTAATGGTTGATTTGGTACACCACGCATGGTCGGTTCGGTATGTTCCACCTGAGGGAGAGGAAGAAACGGAGGACGAGGAAGACGAAGTTGGCGAGGGTGAAGAAAGCGAAGACGAAAACTAGTGTTTTTTTTGTTTTTTTTTTTAATTTAATCGGATATATTTTTTTTTCTAGTATTGTATTTTTTTTTAATTTAAAGAAGTATTTAAAGTTAAAAAAAAATAATTGTGAAATGATTGCATGGGGGTTATTGGAATAATGCCCCACTACGCTACTTTTGCTATAATGTCCAACGCTGACTAGGATGCCACGTGTCGGATAATGCCCTATGATGGGATCATTATTTTTGTTCACCACTACACATGGTCTTAGAATTAACCATGAAGGCCCAAGTCCATTGGATTTGCTCTAAACGTATATTAGTAATTGTGGATGATTATTTCATAGTGTGTTGTAATTTGTTAAGGAATATAGCATCCAACTTGTAATTGTTAATTTCCATTGGAATGTGTTGCATCTGAATCAATAATTCAATATGTCGTTTATCTTTTAAACTAGATTGGCGTCTTCTCAATCAAAAATATTTTTAATGTATTATTTATTAATTTAAAGTAGACTTGGATCATATAATAACAAGTCAATTTGTAGTTGTTGGAATATAACAATCATCTCCGGCCGGCTCCAAATATATTGTTTTTAAAGCAGACTTTGATTAATTGCACCTTACCAATATATAAATATTATTACTAGCTAGCATGTGCATGTGCTCAGCTTCAATACACTAACAACTTGTTTATTATTAACACTAACAACTTGCTCATATGTTAAAACCAGAGTAAAAATTGATTACTTTAATTTTCTTAACCTCATGGTAACATGCACCGTGCACTAACTCATCCATACGTGATTATTCTTTCCTTTTTTTTTTTTCAAAACGACGAATTGCGGTCTTCTCCCTCACCTACCCATTGTATGTGCATCATTTAGACATTTTAACTAACTATCAAGGGTGAACTTCATGTGTATTTGTAAAACTTGTGGTGTGTAGTGCTAGCCGTTTGTTGCGAGCTACACAGAGTAAAGTACCGTCCACGGCATGAGGTACAATTTTTCATATGCCTACTAATCTAATTAACGTTTTAGGGGTTTAGTGCCTCGGCTTGTATCTTGGTAATTATCGATATGCTCCACTTTACCTAATAAATTATCTGGTAGTGACTAACAATAATGTAATTTATGAACATTGAGTTATTGAGATAGTGTCACAGCTTGACCAAAAGTTATGCGTGGGCAGATAGTAACGGGATTCATTTTTTTTTTCTATTGGTATGTTTCGAGTTATATGTTTGGGTCGACTATTCAATTTGGGTCGGGTCAAACAATAATAACTCCAAATAAAACTAAATAATTTTCATTCATTCAAAGAACTTGTTCTTAAACATAAAAAAAAACTAAAAATTGTTTAACAAACAAAGGAACAAAATATTTATAATAATGGGAAAATACATATAAAGGATTGAAGATTTGAAGGTTCCAGGACCCTGGTGTCACGGGGTTACTTTTCGACCCCCGTGTGGCGTCCCCAAGTCCCCGGGGACAAGCCAATCCATCCCGCTTCTTTGTGTGGGTCACTGGTTTCGTCCTGCCTTGGACTCATCAGGAGAGCGGCGCCAGCTCTCGACCAGTGGTGCGTTCGTCGTTTGCACGACTAGGCACGTACACCTCTTCATTGACACTGACTCCGTCCCCTGATAAAGTCCAGGACTAGCCAGTAACCCAAGCGTTCAAGCGCAGCCCATAGCATCGCGATCTTCAAACATTTGGCCCGTGACACTTTCCCACCACCATTTCATGCACGTCCTCGTGCATGCTCGCCGTCCCATACCAGCTCGCATACTTGACAATGCATGATCCCCCTTATGTTGAGCATGATTCACTTTGGGAGGGCAGGACACCCGGAAGCACAGCAACAATGATCTTCTGTCGTGCATGTTCAATATAGTACGTCAGTTTTGGTTATAAGTGGCGCTGACGTCCGCCGCATCGGATTAGGTGCCGATGATTTACCTTGTTTCAGGAATACGGGGACCTGAATAATTGTAGCAGCTTTCACAAAACTCCCTTGTTACGGCGCTGCTTGGACCGTATATTTTTGAACATAACACGGAGGGCTTCACTGCAACTATACTTGAGCGGCTCTCACGATCCCATACTCGCGGAGTACAAAGACCTTTGCCGTAGCAAACCCATATTTGGTCCTCTCCCACCACCATTGCGCAACCATACTCTAAATGTTAAGCTCATTTGGTTAAGAGTCACGTTCCAACGTATCCAAGGATCGTTCTGCTCTGATACCAAGTTGTCACGGGGTTACTTTTCGACCCCCGTGTGGCGTCCCCAAGTCCCCGGGGACAAGCCAATCCATCCCGCTTCTTTGTGTGGGTCACTGGTTTCGTCCTGCCTTGGACTCATCAGGAGAGCGGCGCCAGCTCTCGACCAGTGGTGCGTTCGTCGTTTGCACGACTAGGCACGTACACCTCTTCATTGACACTGACTCCGTCCCCTGATAAAGTCCAGGACTAGCCAGTAACCCAAGCGTTCAAGCGCAGCCCACAGCATCGCGATCTTCAAACATTTGGCCCGTGACACTTTCCCACCACCATTTCATGCACGTCCTCGTGCATGCTCGCCGTCCCATACCAGCTCGCATACTTGACAATGCATGATCCCCCTTATGTTGAGCATGATTCACTTTGGGAGGGCAGGACACCCGGAAGCACAGCAACAATGATCTTCTGTCGTGCATGTTCAATATAGTACGTCAGTTTTGGTTATAAGTGGCGCTGACGTCCGCCGCATCGGATTAGGTGCCGATGATTCACCTTGTTTCAGGAATACGGGGACCTGAATAATTGTAGCAGCTTTCACAAAACTCCCTTGTTACGGCGCTGCTTGGACCGTATATTTTTGAACATAACACGGAAGGCTTCACTGCAACTATACTTGAGCGGCTCTCACGATCCCATACTCGCGGAGTACAAAGACCTTTGCCGTAGCAAACCCATATTTGGTCTTCTCCCACCACCATTGCGCAACCATACTCTAAATGTTAAGCTCATTTGGTTAAGAGTCACGTTCCAACGTATCCAAGGATCGTTCTGCTCTGATACCAAGTTATCACGGGGTTACTTTTCGACCCCCGTGTGGCGTCCCCAAGTCCCCGGGGACAAGCCAATCCATCCCGCTTCTTTGTGTGGGTCACTGGTTTCGTCCTGCCTTGGACTCATCAGGAGAGCGGCGCCAGCTCTCGACCAGTGGTGCGTTCGTCGTTTGCACGACTAGGCACGTACACCTCTTCATTGACACTGACTCCGTCCCCTGATAAAGTCCAGGACTAGCCAGTAATCCAAGCGTTCAAGCGCAGCCCACAGCATCGCGATCTTCAAACATTTGGCCCGTGACACTGGGGACACATAACCCTTTTTTTCTTCTGTTGAAGTCGAACAATACAGAAGGGGCGTCTCTATCCTAACGTATTGTTGTATTTTTTGTTCAAACATCTTTCAAATGTAAACGCTTAAGTTTCATTTATATAAAAACTAGTTTTAAACTTTATTGAAACTCACTTCAAGTTTAAGAACAATTATAAAAAATTACTAACCGCCCCGTTCTTTAGGTTTTTTTTATTAATTCAATACGAAAATATGTATAATTTTTAAAATTTCGGACGAAAATAAAAATATACACTATATACTATTATTTTAGACGAAAATCGAAAAAAATACACTATATACTGTTTTGTATAATATAACTCTGTAACATTCTCACAAACAATGTAGTAGCCATCATTAATATAAGAGTAAATTACAAAGTTCGTCCTTTATGTATGTCATATATTACAAAGTATGTCCTTTATCTTTAATAAGCTCAGAAAACATACTCAATGTTTGTAAACCCTTACAAGTTATGTCCTTTAGTCATAACACAATTAGTTTTCATGGTTAAAGTTGACTAAGTCAACCCCACATAAGGGTATTTTAGCCATTTTATCCTAAATATTATAATAAATAATCATAAAACCAATAAATAAAACAATTTTAGAATTATATATGTAAATATATACATACAAACATTATTAACCCCTTCTCCTTCTCTCTCTCACCTACCCCCACCACCACCACAACTCACCTGCCACCACCATCACCACCACCACCACCACCACCACCACCGATCTGCCACCACCACCACTTTCACTCTCTTACTCTACCTGCTCTCTCTCATTTGATTATAACCAATTCTACCATCTGGGTATTGCTCAAAATGACCAAATTCATCTGGGTTTTGAATCTTTTGATCAAATCTTGAACCTGAAACTGACCTAGGGTTTCTTGTTCTTGCTACATTGGTGGGTTACGCCGACAGCTCAGCAAGTTTATCAATGGCGGCATCTCTCTAACATGAGCATCCTGATACAACGTCACCCGCGAACCTTTCCTCACCGGAAAGTATGCATTCCGAACCCCTTTCTGTTCCGGATCTCCAGCAATCCCATTCGGGTAAATCGAATTTTGTTCACATGATGTAAACTTCATTTTGAGCCTCAACGACGCGTCCTTTCGCGAGTTTTTTAACTCAAACCAGCCGAATATCTCATTTCCAATGGCGATCTCCTCTGCCGGAATCTGAACCTTTCCTAACAGATCCACTCCGAAAATGTCATCATCCTTTACTTCGAACTCTAAGTGTGCGAATTCGTGAGCTAACGGAATGTTGAATCGTTCGTTCCACTGAGGGTTTTTCGAATTCTTCGGTAGGATTTTAGCTTCGATTATTTCGAGATCTAGATCGCCATGTAGAAGCACAAGCTTTGCTGAAGAATTATCCGCCATTGTTGCAGATTGAAGGTTAAAAATGTTGAAGAACAGAGAGAAGTATGGGTCGCCGAAAAACTGGTTTGATACTCAACGGAAAATTGGTTTGGAACTTGCCGGAAAACTGGTTTGGAGCAGAGTAAACTTGCAGGTGAAGTGGTGGTGGTGGCAGATCAGTGGTGGCGGTGGCAGGTGGGTTGTGGTTGTGGGGGTAGGATAATTAGAAAGAGAGAGAGGGAGAAGACATTATCTGTATATATTTATAACTATATACACATATATAATTCTAAAATTATTTTATTTATTGGGTTTATGATTATTTATTATAATATTTAGGATAAAATGACTAAAATACCCTTATGTGGGGTTGACTTAGTCAACTTTAACCATGAAAACTAATTGTGTTATGACTAAAGGACATAACTTGTAAGGGTTTACAAACATTGAGTATGTTTTCTGAGCTTATTAAAGATAAAGGACATACTTTATAATATATGACATACATAAAGGACGAACTTTGTAATTTACTCTTAATATAATTTCCCTCTCACATAGGGGTATGTTTAGTAGGGAGAAGGGTGTATTTAGATGCACCCTATCATATTAGAACTCCATCTAGTTACATATCAGCGTCTAATGATAGACGCTTGGGCTTTAAAACATATTTCAAATTGATTACTAAGAATTGTGTCAGCAAGGCCAATTCAGGATGAAACGAAGCATACAAGACATGAAGTATTCAAGTATTTGGTATGTACTTTGTATAATTATTTATGGTTTATATATTGTAATATCTGCGTCCTTCTCAATCCATGTGATCGTTTAACATTGTTTATTATTAATTTATTAATTTAGAGCAGACTTGGATTATAATTAGAATAGAATGAACAATTCAACTTGTAGTTGTTGAAATATAATAATTATCTCCGCTAAATCAAAAGAGTTCATTTTTAACATGAACTACAATATATTTTAGTGGGTGTGAAATGTAAAACCCTGTTGTGCCTACGTGACACAACTTTTTTAACATTTCTAAAGAACCACAGCACACAGTCTCAATTACACGTTAACATGTTATAAATATTTCTTGGTAGGCATAGGCTATCGATCATGTGCTCAGCTACAATATAAACACTTCATATTATTGGATATTGTTGAATATATATGTACGGACTTGATAAGTCAACATTGCTGACCGACCTATGATCCGTAAAAGTTACGAAACAAGACTGTTCAAGACTTTATAACATGTTAACTGTGACAATAATTTAAGTAAACAAGATTTCATTTCATACTAACCCGAAATACATTGTCTTAATATGGAAATACAACATTTTGCGACTTGAACGAAACAAACAAAAGGAAATACGTAACATAGAAATTGAGTACATTTTAATCCACCCTAAGTAGATTCGCGTACATCAAGCTAATTTTCTGCAACATATATTAATGTATCCGTCAACACAAATAAATCGGTGAGCATACAAGTTTGATTTACATAGCATATAATAAAAGGATTCACAAATCCAACATGACTATTCGTATACTAAGTTAAATTACATACTAGCATGCACAACCTAAGTGTCAAACCAAAGATTCCACGAGTGTAATCTTGTTAACAAGTGAACAAGACCCTTATGATTGAATGCTTAACACAGACCACGAGAACGGGCGGTGTGCTACTCCTATAGCGCTATACATGTTAAGGTAGGCTAGCAAAGTTAATGACAATTATGTATGAATATCTAGCATGAATAACCTAAGCATAACAAATAGCATGTTTGATGGATTGAGTGAATTCATAAGTTTGATTGTGTGCATAAGTAAGTTTATTTATTTTGATACTTTTTTCATCCAAAAAGTGATTAAAGCAAAAAAGGGGGTTTCGAGTATACTCACGGTTTGCAAAGCTTCCACAAATGTGAGTTGTTGAGGCTTAAAGATTTGGACACCGAAGTTACCCTGTATGAGTTCATGGATTTGATGATGGATTTGAATTCGGGATTTTAATTAATAGAAAGTGTGTATACAAGAAAAATTACATCTCGTCTAGAGACTCAATTTGTACACTATATTTTAGTGTGTTTTCATGGGTACCAAGTCACCCATTAGAATCCAATCTGAGGAATTAAGAACATAGATGATATTTATCATAACTCATAACATTCAACCATGATTTGGTTGGTATTATGGTTTGTTTTTTATGATATATATATATATAGAGAGAGAGAGAGAGAGAGAGAGAGAGGGAGAGAAACGAGATGAGGAGAAAAAGCTTGGAAGTGTGAAAACGGTGAGAACGAATCGTGGCTGAACACGTGGTGCGTGATATAATCAAGGCGGAGACGCTTTTTTGTTCTTTTATCGACTTTTCTAATGCATTTCTCACAACATCGTTGTCATTTGTGGCGTGTAGGATTTTTTTGGCGTGTAGTTAGAAACAACAACTACATGGCGTTTTATTTTTTTAGATCTGTCTCGATGAATTAATCTTTTTTTGTGTTACAATTAATCATTTTTTGGCATTTATGACGTTCCCAAATTCATTATAATCAATTAATAATTCAAACATCTTGACGTCCATGGCGTTCCTAAATTCATTATATACCTTTAATAATATGGATTTAAAAGTTGTCTCATATCCAACATGGTAAATTTGCATATAATGTTACTTTCATACTAGCATGTGTTAACTATTTGTCAACCCAAAGTGTACCGCAATCGTGCATACCATTGTCGCCGAAACGACAAGGTTGTAAAATAGTTTACTTAACAATACCACAAGAATACGGGCGGTGCGTTAATCCTGTAGCGCTATAATTGTTAAGGTAGTCTAGCAAAGTTAATGAGCATATAGACACAAGTATACATAGCATGCGATAACAAGAATAATACAAGTACCATGTTTTAACGGATAGAGTATGATTATAACAAGTTTAAACGTGGTTCGTGATTTGTATAAAGTGGACATGTTGCACCCAAAGTGTATAAAATGGAAAATGGGATCAAGTATACTCACGGTTTTACGTATAAATCCAACGTGCATGAATGATGCGTTGAGAGTCGAGAACACTGAAGTTACCCTACATTAGGGAAACAGAGGTGTGTGAGTATTCGGATTTAGTAGAGAGTTCAGATTCGGAATTTAAGTATAAAAAGTATATGTACGCAAAAGTATAGCTTGTCTAATTACTCCCTTTGACACTAGGTTTTTAAGTGATTTCATGGGTCCTAATTTTCCTATTAGAATCAAAACCGAGGAGTTTAGAACGAAGATAAAATAACCTATGTTCACGACATATAACCATAGTTCAGTTAACATCAAGAATTCGGTTCATATATATTTTATATTATATGGTATATAGTTTATATTATTGGTCCATCATGTATTATCAGGTAGTGTCATATTAGTTAAGCATGGAGGTATGAATAACCTCATTGTAAGATTCACCAAAGCAAAAGGTTTATCATCTTAGATGATAAACCCGGTTGGTCATGAATAACAAAAATGTAAACTAACTAATTCATCAAGTAGCCAAGTAAGAGTAACCCGGGGGGTTTCATACCCATCATGGAAAATGTTGGAGATGCGACGGGGTTGTGTTTCTTTAGGTCTAGGAAACTACTTGGAATAATGTGGTAAAACATCAAGCGAGGTGGTGGAATAAGTTTGGAAAGCCCAAGCTTCCATGGTTTACACCTTTACCAAAACACAAGTCTTGTCATATGAACTATGGTAGACTTGGATGGTTTCATCACTTGTAGGTTGTATAAACCTTCTCAAAACAGAAAGTTTAGAGGGTGTTTGCACCTCTAAACTCATGAGAATCGACCTTATTCAAGCCCCATAATCATAGATGAGATTAGAGACAAGTTAGGTGCAAGATTCTTACAAGAAAGTTAAATTTAAACAAGTATAAGCAAAGTTTTTCTTCAAAATAGAAAGTTGGACCTCAAAATGGTGATGTTATGTAACGCTCCGCTTTTTCGTAACTTTCCTTAATTAGAAAACGTGTCTTAAAATTCTATTTTTGGAAGCTTGTTCCTCTCTTAATCGTCTTTCGTTGTAACATCGTAAAATCTACAGCTTTTATCATATCAAAATCAATCGTCTTATTCCAAATTAGGCCTTAGTTATTCGTTACACTTATACGATTCAATTCATTATACTTATGAAACTTTATTCCTAATTCATGCGAAACGTGTTAAACTTACAAATACTTGAAGCATACACGCTAAATTCATGCGTATACGATACTTAATCTCGGCAAACATACTTATTCATACTTGTTTTATATTTACTTTATGCTTTAATTACAATACATACCCTTGCACTTTGTCCTTTATGCTTAAAACACCATAAAACGCCTTAAATCATAACTATATGAAAGTACAAGGGCCTAATATGTCAAAATGACAAACTAAAACCTCCAGCCCACTAGCTCGCGGCCCGCGACCCGCGACCCCCACCCCATCCGAGTCACGCGCTACCAGGACGTCAGATCCGCAGAAACTCTAATCAGCTTCAACTATTGGGCGATCTTGTGCTAGTTTGGTGTGTTTCTTGCATTGATTACACTCAACCACTAACCCTAATCATTCCCTATAAAACCTAACCCATTCCCACACATTTTTCACTTTGCAAACACCTCACTTTCACTCTCAAACACTCTAAATTTAGCTGGAAAATCAATAGCAAGACAGATTCGTTACAAGTTGCAAAAGTGAGCATAACTTCACTTATCTTCCATCTTTTTCATTAGTTCTTTCTTCTTAGCACTTGGAACAACCTTAAGTATGTTTCCACAGGTTTTCCATGGAAAACCAAGGCTGGAACATCACCATAATAAGGTTAAAAGTGCAATAAACTTTATGTTTTGTACAAACGCTTGTTAAACATACTTTACCTTGTGATTTCTTCATACATTCTGACGGGTGGTCCATAGGACAACCCTTAATGGTGTTAAAAGATGAGTTTATCCCTCACTTGATCGCGTAATTATCTTGAATTAGATGACTATAGTTGCTTATGTTTCAGGTGCGTTTTGGAGCTTAAAATGGAGAAAACGCTGCTTTGGATGGAATGAAGTGGAACGGGTCAAGCAAGGATGGAAAGAAGAAACAAAACAGGGATTTCAGGGGTCCACCGTAATTTACGGTGGCTACCGTAAATTACGGTAGCCCTGAAACCCCCAGACTTCCACCGTAACACAGTCTTGAGCCAGCGTAACAACTTGAAGTCTACCATAACTTACGGTAGCTACCGTAAGTTACGGTAGAGCCAACGAGGAAAAACGTAACTACCTTATTAAAACTATTTTCAAGTGTCTTTTCACATTTTTCATGATGGGAGACATTTCTCTGCACCTTGTGGGCGAATTTTGGCTTTGGATACTATTTGGGAACAATTTCTAACATTCCGGTTTATCTTTAGATTCGTATGAACTTTAATTTGGATGTTATGATGATCCACCGAACAATGTCCGGCTAAATTTGTGGTGATCATCTTAGGTGAAGGTTTCTCTACAACTCATGTGTGTTTTTTTCCTTTATTTCTAGAATGATAACTTGGTGTGTTTGCTTTGTTTATCATGGTGTATGACTATTTGATTGTAGTTTGTTAATTGATGTTTCAATTCTAGTCTAAATCGTACGTTCTTGGTGTCGTTGACAATCGAGATATCACGGGAAGGGTTAGGGTTGGATATTGATTGATTGATCATCGGGAAACAACCTCGCGTTAATATAATCCGAGTACTTTGTTCCCTTTTATCACAACAAATGTTTATACATGAGTTATGTCTATGTAACTCTTTCTAGTTGGAACTTTACGCAAGTGTTAAAAGAAACCGAAACCTAAGATGGTCATTTTCTCATAATCTGAGTTACAATCCAATCTTGATTAGAAATTAGTTGATAACTTAGTTTTTAAATCAAACAATCCAAACTCTTGATATTTAATTCCTGCATATTAGATTAATTGTAGTTAATTTGCAAGACTATATAATCAACACATTTTCCACAAACTCCCCGTGTTCGATACCAACTTATCGCTATCTATTAGTAGTAATTGGATTAAATTTGCGCGTGACTACGACTTCATGTCAAATTTTGGCGCCGTTGCCGGGGAGTAGTGCGCAACGTGTGTTAGTTTAATAGTTCTGTTTTGTTATTTTTGGGTTTACGCTGGTTGTGTTTAGTGTGCAGGTACTTTAGGTGTATGCATACTAGGGGCTCTCACAAGTCATCACCGCTATTGTTTGATCCGAAAATTGAAAGAACGATAAGGCAAAACCGAGTTTTGGTACTAGAAAACAGAATTATTGGTTCACCTACTTCACCCATTACACCAAGAAACATCATGCAAGAAACCCAAGTATCACCCACAATGGGTCAAACGACCTCATCATTCATTCCTACTTCCACACAACCATCACCAAATACCACCATGCCTCATACCACTACCGAACCTACTCCACCTCATGATGTTACACCAACCAATACCACTACATCACCTATTACTACCCAAGTTGAACCCACTCTTACCTTTAGCCCCTCTACCACAATTCCACCATTTTCACACTTCTTTCCCCCAACTACGGGTCAATCATCCTCTACTTATCCAATACCACCAAATTCAACCATTGTTCATGCGACTTCATCATTTAGACCACCGAACCAATTGGGATTTCAATATTCGTCTCTTCCATTTGGGCAATCTTCGGGAATAGGGGGAGATGGGTATGATGATGGCTATGAAGAAGACTTTAGAGGGTACAAAGACGAAGGTTTTTACTATACGGGAGATGGAGGTATGTTGGGACCTCAAGGAGGAGCGGGTCAACAAAGTCAACCGTTACAACAATTTCAAGACCCGGGTAGATTACCGGTTGGGGTACAACACATTAGACCACAAGGGCCACAATTGCAACGCCCTTCACCGCTACATCAAGTGCGTCCTCAAAATACACAACCTCAATTTCAAGGGCCGATTCAACAACAACCGCCAATGCATCAATACCAATATCAGCCACCATTCGCTCCTCAAGGGCCTATGCAAGGGCAAATAGGTCAACCAAGAGCACCATTGGGTGCCCCTCGAAGACATCACTGGGAGGTAGTACGGGGAATTGAAGCTCACTTCCGGCCTATTATCACTAACAATCCTTCACCGGTAGTGATTCCTCATCATGCGGATAGGAGAACTTTTGAAGTTAGAACAACCGCCCTCCAAAGTCTACCAAAGTTTAAGGGGTTAGCAATGGAAGAACCTTACTTTCATTTGGAGACATACGATTCCATTTGCAACACGATTGGAGGTCAAGGGTTTTCCTCGGATGATGTCAAGTTGGTCCTTTTCCAATTTTCTTTGGAAGACAAAGCAAAGAGATGGTTTCATACTTTACCCTCCGCATCGATTTTTACATGGGCCGATATGCAACATATTTTCTTGGATGAGTTTTACACTTCCCAAAAGACTAATGATGCAAGGAGGGGTTTGAGAAGTTTTCAACAACAATCGCGGGAAATGTTTCACGAGGCATTTGAAAGGTTTAATATGATGCAAAGGAATTGCCCTCATCACGGTATCAAACTTTGGGAATTATTGAACGCATTTCATGAAGGGTTGAGCTCGGAGGATGCACGTGACTTGATGTCGATTACTAATGGTACATTCGGTACAAACTTTGAACATGTTGATTGGGCATTTTTAGAACAAATGGCGGTGACTTCCAAAAGGAAGGCCCAATCCTCAAGACGGGCAAGGCATGTGATACAAAGGCCACAAGTGCATGGAGTAGAGAGTGGAAATATTCAAACCATGAATCAAGTGTACAAGGTGTGCACTAATTGCAATGAAATAGGCCACACGGCGGAAGTTTGTGTAGTAGGAGTGGTTGAGGAACAAGTAGAAGAAGTCAATGCTATTCAAGGGGGTGGTCAAAATTTCAACATGAACTCCAACACATACCACCCGGGGTTATGAAACCATCCTAATTTCCGTTACGGAAACGCGGCGAACCAAGCTAACCCAAATTTCCAAGGAGCTCAAGGCAATTTTGCATCTCGCCAACAATTCAATCAAGGTAACTATAGGGGTGGAAATAATTATGGCTACCAAGGGCAATTTCAACAAACGGGTCAAAGTGGTTCGGGCCAAAATTCATCAAGCGGGAATGAAGTCATGGATATGCTCCGGGCAATGCAACAAGACATGCAAAAACGGAATCAACTAGATGAAGTTTGGATGCAAAAGGACGAGGTTCGTGACAAAAGCATTCAAACACTAACAACCCAAATGGGTCAATTGGCAACCGACGTGGCGGAGTTGAAGAAAAACAAAGGTCAGCTTCCTAGTGACACCAAGGTAAATCCTTCCCATAGTTCGTCACGAGGTAATAACGTTAATGTTCATCATGTTAGTGTGTTAAGAAGCGGCAAAGAATTTAAAGCCAATTTGTCACCGGGTTTGGTTGAAGGGGTTGTTGATGATGTCACGGGTAATGAAAGTGATGATGAGGAAGTTTCACCGGTTGTATCTAAAGAATCAAATGTTAAAAAACCGGGGTTGGGTGAAAATGAAAAGAATGAAAAAGATGAAGGTGAACCGAGTCAAGTTCCGTTCCCATCGGCTCTACTTGACCCGGGTAGAAAAATTTTTATTGCATCAAGAGGTCCCCAAAAAGAGGAGTTGTGGGACATGTTCAAACAAGTTAAAATTAACCTTCCACTCCTTGATGCATTAAAACAAGTACCCGCATACGCTAAATTTTTAAAAGAATCGTGCACACAAAAAAGGCAACAAAAGAAGAAAATGCCTAAGCGGGTAGACATAACCGGGCAAGTGAGTGCGGTTTTGAATGGGGAGCTTCCTCCTAAGCTCCAAGATCCGGGCACGCCGTTAATAAATATACAAGTTGGTAACTTTCAAATGACAAAGGCATTACTAGATCTTGGAGTCGGGGTGAGCATTTTACCGGGGGGTTTATATGACCAATATGACTTCGGTCCGTTAGCAAGGGTAGAGACAACGGTCGTTTTTGCGGACTTGTCTCATAAGCTACCTCGGGGGATGGTTCAAAATGTTATTGTGAAAATTGATGAGTTTTACTACCCGGTTGACTTTTTAGTCTTAGACTACTCATTCGCGGACCCAAAACAACAACAAAATGTTATTTTGGGTCGGCCATTTTTGAGCACCGCGCATGCTGTGATCGATTGTAGATTTGGTACAGTCGATATGACTTTTGGAAATCGAAAAATGCGCTTAAATGCTTTTACTAACAATTCTAATGTTGTTGGTGTTGATGAGTGTTTCATGGCAGATTTAGTCGACGGATGCAACCCGCATGAGTATGAGGAGGATAGTATGGATGTGTGTATTTGTGATTTTTATGAACAGGTACATGCTTGTGCACTAAGGGTTGAAGAGGAGTAACAAGACGCGATGGCATTGAAGGAAGGTCGACCGCCATGGACTCACCAATTTGAAAGCTTGCCGGTGGAAATAAACTCGGGTACTAAGCCATCATTGGAAGAACCACCAAGGTTGGAGCTCAAATACTTACCAAGCCATTTGAAGTACGCTTTTCTAGGGGATAATGACACGCTACCGGTCATTATTGCCTCTAATTTAGAGATGGCACAAGAACAAGCTCTATTGGAAGTATTGAAAGAAAACAAATGAGCTATCGGGTGGACGATTGCCGATCTAAAAGGAATTAGTCCATCAATCGTCATGCACAAGATCATCACCACCGAAGATGCAAAACCGACAAGAGAAGCACAATGACGATTGAATCCGAACCTAAGGGAGGTTGTAAAGAAAGAGGTAATTAAATGGTTGGATGCGGGAATTATTTATCCGATTTCGGATAGTGCTTGGGTAAGTCTTACCCAAGTTGTGCCTAAGAAGGCCGGCATTCAAGTAGTCAAGGATGAAAATGGTGAACAAATAGCCACCCGACCGGTCACCGGGTGGCGTGTGTGTATTGATTACCGCAAATTGAATGCCGCCACTTCTAAGGATCATTTCCAGCTACCTTTTATTGACCAAATCATTGAAAAATTGTCGGGTAAAAAATATTACTGCTTTTTGGACGGGTATTCGGGTTACAATCAAATAGCAATACACCCGGATGACCAACACAAGACCAGATTCACTTGTGCATATGGCACCTTTGCTTTTCGGCGAATGCCATTTGGCTTGTGCAATGCACCGGCAACTTTCCAACGATGTATGATGAGTATCTTCTCGGACATGGTTGGAGAGTTGCTTGAAGTTTTTATGGATGACTTTTCGATTTTTGGCACTAGCTTTGAATCTTGTCTCAACGAATTACAAAAAGTTTTAAAAAGATGTGTTGAGAAAAATTTAGTGCTTAGTTAGGAGAAAAGTCATTTCATGGTGCAAGAGGGAATTGTGTTAGGCCATGTGATTTCGGAGAGGGGCATGGAGGTGGATAAGGCAAAAATACGGGTAATATCATCTTTGCCTCCACCGAAAAATGTGAAGGGTGTAAGGTCATTTTTGGGACACGCGGGATTTTACAGACGTTTCATTAAATGTTTTAGTGTCATTACTAAACCTTTATGTAATTTGTTGTTAAAGGATGTCCCATTTGATTTTACTGACGAATGTTTGCAAGCATTTACTGTTTTGAAGGAACACTTGGTCAAAGCTCCCATCTTGCAACCGCCGGATTGGTCAAAACCATTTGAGATCATGTGTGATGTAAGCGACACTACAATTGGTGCAGTTTTGGGTCAAAGAATTGATAAAAAGCCGGTGGTGATTTACTATGCGAGCAAGACGTTGTCCGAAGCGCAACTGAATTACACCACAACCGAAAAGGAGTTATTAGCGGTGGTGTATGCTTTGGATAAGCTTCACTCGTACATTTGGGGGAGCAAAGTAGTTGTATACTCGGATCATAGTGCGGTCCGGTATTTGATGGAGAAAAAGGATGCGAAGTCCCGTTTAATCCGGTGGGTGTTGTTGCTACAAGAATTTGATTTAGAGATTCGAGACAAAAAGGGAAGTGAGAACGTAGTGGCGGATCACTTATCTCGAATTCCGGTGGAAGGGATTTATGATTTAAGCGAGATAAATGAAAGGTTTCCCGATGAACAACTATTGGCCGTGTCCACTTTTGTGGCATCGTTGTATGCCCATTATGTTAATTACTTAGCCACGGGTGCCATCCCAAATCATTGGACCAAGAAGCGAAGACAACAATTTATGGTCCAAGTGAAGCAATATATTTGGGATGAGCAGGACCTTTTCAAGATCGGGCCTGATCAAGTCATTCGGAGATGTGTGCCCGAAACGGAGGTGTTGGAGATCTTGACTTATGCCCATTCGTCCGCTTGTGGAGGTCATTTTAGCGGGCATAAGACGGGCTACCGGGTTCTCTCGTGTGGGTTTTATTGGCCCACAATTTTCAAGGATTCGTGCGAGTTTGCAAGGAATTGTGTGAATTGCCAAAAGATGGGAAGCATTTCAAAGAGGGTCGAGATGACATTGCAACCAATTTTGGTTGTGGAAATATTTGATGTGTGGGGCATTGACTTTATGGGTCCTTTCTCGAATTCCAATGGATTTTTATACATTTTGGTGGCGGTGGACTACGTCTCGAAGTGGATTGAAGCTATTGCAACGAGAACAAATGACCATTCGGTTGTTTGTAAATTTGTTCAATCCATCATCTTTGCCCGTTTTGGTATTCCGAGAGTTATTATTAGTGATGGTGGTTCGCATTTCAAGAACTTTAATTTTGGAAAATTGTTGAAGAGGTATAGCGTGAACCACCGGATTGCTACACCTTAGCATCCGCAAACTAGTGGACAAGTCGAAGTGTCTAACCATCAAATTAAAGAAAATCTCATGAAGACGGTTCGAACGGATAGGAAGGATTGGTCTAGTAAATTAGATGATGCGTTGTGGGCATACCGGACGGCCTACAAAACTCCAATTGGCACAACACCTTACTGGATGGTGTATGGAAAGGGTTGTCACTTTACAATGGAGTTAGCTCATCGGGCACATTGGGCAATCAAGACGGTGAATGCGGACTATGATGAAGCGGGGAAGATGCGGAAGTTGCAATTAAGTGAGATAGAGGAAATTAGAGACGAAGCGTATGAGTGTGCATCGGCTTACAAAGACAAGCTCAAAAAGGTCCATGATGCAAAGTTGAGAAAGAATACCTTTGAAGTGGGTCAAAAGGTATGGTTGTACAACTCGCGGTTAAAAATGTTTGCGGGCAAATTGAAAAGCAAATGGATGGGCCCATATGTTATTCGGCGAGTTGGGAGATTTGGTGATGTGGATATCCAAGATGAGCAAACTAACAAGTAACAAACAGTGAATGGACATCGGTTAAAGCCATACTTGGAAAGAAACGACATCAACAACTTGGAGCTTGACAAAGCGGGCTACATTCTACGCCTGGTAGATGATGAACAACCATGAGAGGCCCAGGTTTGGTAGTGTACATAGTTAGCATTTTATTTTGTTTGTTTTGTTTTGTTTAGTTTAGTTTGCACGTTACCGTATTCGCTTGAAGCTCGTGTTTGAAACAAGTGTGGGGACGTTCGGGTTACGAATAGTTCTAGCATTGTGTTGAGGACAACACATCCATGCTTTTGAAAAATTATAAAAACATAAAAAAAATTAGAAAACTGAAAAAAAAAATATAAAAAAAAAGAAAAACATTTAAAACTGCAATTTTTGGCAAAGTGATAGTGCCCAGGTCCTACCGTCACCGTAAATTACGGTAGCCTGGGAAAAGTTTTGGGAGTATGGTGAAAACCTACTGTGTTACGGTGGAAGTTGTTTGCCAGGGTCCACCGTAAATTACGGTGGCTACCGTAATTTACGGTATCCCTGGCGAAACAAAGGGTCGCTGTAGATTCGGCGGTTTTCAAAAAAAAAAAATATAATAAATAAATAAATAAACAAGTCACGTGAATATACCCTGACCACTCGTTTCCTTTACTTCTTCTCTTCCACATATCCTTATCTTTCACTATCACAAGTCCCACAAGATCTCATACGAACCCACAACATTCAAACCTTCAAATCTTCGTATCTTCTTCAATTCTTGGCCAAATCAAGTGAATTTTGGGTCTATCTTGACTGAAATTTCACGTACTTGCTGATTTTGAGGAAAGATTTGGAAGAAAAACGCGTTTTCTTGGCCGATTAAAAAACCCTAGGGCCGAAAATTTTGGGGGTTTTTGAAGTTTTTGTTTTTCTTGTGTTCTAGCATCTTCAATCTAAGGTATGTGATGTTTATATGTTAATTTTGATGATGCATTGTGAAGATGAAGGTTATTATTGTTACTTGTTTACACACACTTGCTTGTTCTTAGTTTTTCTCATGAAAAATTGTTACTTGGAGCATTGTTATGGTTGTAGATGTAAGATTGATATTAAAGTTGTGAACTTTTGGGAACCTCTACATTGTAGAGGCACCATGCCCACTTTTTGTGAAAATAATGTATGAAATCTTTGTTCACTAGCATCTACAACCATAGTAACAAGCAAGTGTGAGGATTTTTGGTGGAAAAGGGACTGATTTTTTTGTGTTGGTTGTTTTGTCTATGTTTGTGATGTGTGTAGGGAAATGGTGAGGACTAAGGAAAGAGCGGGAGCTAGTTCTTCTTCTTCAAAAGGCAAAGGCAAACAGCTGGAAGAACAACCGAAGAAGAGGAGATATTTGGGTAGAGATGATGACAGTGAAAGTGATGAGGAAGAGATGATGGAGTTGGATCCGGCTGATAAACCAAGGTGGGAAGCGGGTCCGTTAGACGAACAGCCGGATGAGTGGCAGCCGACATTATTTCATGATCGAATGAACCGTCTCAAAAACAAAGCTGCTGCGTTTATCTGTGAACGGGAGGTTAGAGAAGTGGAGTTCGGGCCGTTCAATGTGTTTGCTCAGTTTCGTGCCTTAGGTTGGGAGGCGGCGCTCAGTTGTTATGACAAAGACAACAAGAATCTATTTATGGATGAGATTCAGGAATGGATGGCTACTTTGAAATGCAACAGGTACGAAAAGCCATCGCAGATGAAGCTAACGGGCTATGTTAATGGGATAAAGGTGGAGATGTCGTTCGATACTTTGCGGAAATTAGCAAAGTTTGATAGTTTGCCTACTCGTGATTACACAATCCCGAGTCTTGATGATTTGCTCATCAAACCGGAGGCCCACCCGAGGTGGAATGACATGTTAGCGGCTTTGTTCTTGTCGGGTACCTTTAGTGGTACTTTGTATAGAAAGAATTTAAAGATTGAAGCAAAATTGCTGCTCACTATTTGCATCTTGAATGTCATTCCAAGGAGAGGCGATAAGCAAGAGGTGAGGTACTCGGAGATACCCGTTATTTACTCGTTGCTTCACGGGTCTCCTCGCTTTCCGATACGGTATTTGATCATGAATCATCTTTGGATATGCCGAAACAAAGTGGGGAGGAGCATCATTCCTTATTGTCGGATTATTACGGGGTTGATGAAACAATTCAAGGCTATCACATCGGAAGACAAAGGGGCTGCAAAAAGGCACAAGCCATTTGATATACAAAGGATGGGTATTGGATGGACCTACGATCAGTCGGAAAGATACCACAAGCTCAAGTCGGAGGGTCAAAGATGGAGAGCTTTGAAAGTTGATGCAAGGGCATTATTACCGGGTGAAGTGGACGAACCCGAAAGCGAAAATGAGCTCCCGAGTGGGGATGAAGATTATGCGGACGAGCCTCATGGGGATGTGGGCCAAGGGGGCCCAAGTCGGGGATATGGTGGTGGTTTCTTTGACTATACGGAGCGCTCATACGAGCCGAATTGGGCATATGATGGTACTATGCAAGAAGTCATTGAGAACCAATGTCCTCCGGCATCGGTTTTTGACACATGGTCGGGGTCGGAGCGTACCTTCTTTGATCACCAAACAATGATGGGGGCTAGTATGGAGCGGGCCTTAAAGCACAATTTTGTCCGACAGGAGTCGTGGAACCGCACACATGCTTATTCTCATGAGTTAGAAATGAACAACCGATACAATGATGATCAAGCCCGGCGGATGCATGCGGATTGGCATGCGGGGCGGCCCGTGGTTGTGGATCCACGTCCGGTGGATTATACGTCTCTACCACCTTACGATGGTAGTGTATCATATCCGACCCCGCCGCTCCATCATTCGCAGTGGATGGACCCGCATCAAGAACAAAAATAAGGAGCTTCACAACAAAGTGGAAGTGGTAGCGGCGCATTTGCTTTCGGAGAATGGAATGATATGATGTCTTCCATTTTTGGGCCTCCTCAGCCACGCTACTACTAGTCAGGTCGTGCTCCTTCTTGTATATTTTTGTGAATATTTGTTTGTTTGTTATGTTTATGGTCGGGTGGATGGGTGGTGTTTAGTTTGTGATGTTATGTTTTGGGTTGTGCGAGTTGGTGGTGTTATCTTTTAAAAAAAATATAAAAAAAAAAATATAAAAGAAAAAGACCAAAAAGAAATTTGTGGTTTGAGATTATGAGCTTTTTGTTGATGTTGAAGGGTTTAGCGATCAATTCTTCCCAAAACCATACATTAGGGTCAATGTATCCCAAGTGTGGGGATGGGGGGAAATTTTGAGGTTTTTAAAAAAAAAATTAAATCAAGCAAAACATTGTGAGAATTTGAACACCTTGGACTAACCCCAAGTGACGCACCGGCAACCCTTAATACCCTTTGTTCTTGGTGAGAGTTGAAGCCACACTTGTAAATAAATAATACTTGTCTTTGATGAGAGTGGCAACGGGTGGGGGTGCATTAGAACTTGTGCTTGAATACGGTTCGAGGCCTTAGTTGAATATGAATGTAGAAAGGATAAGGGCATTTAGGTAGCCTCGTCTTGGTGAGTGCGAGTGTGGGATTTGGGGGGTTGGACCTCATAAATTATATATATGAGCTTGGTAGTGAGAGGGGCGGGGATTTGGACATTTAGTTGCCCATTTTGTGCCTAAAACCGATCATTTGTTACCCCTTAGCTAGTTTCCCAAAAGTTTACCCGACTTAACCAGGTCTTATAGTGTTAGTAGTTGTTTTAGTAGTGTGTAGATATGTTATGATGTTTTGTTGAATGTTTGCTTTGTTAAAAAAATGGAAAAAGCAATGAAAAAAAAGTGATGTTGAGTTTTCTTGTATATAAAAGTTATGTCTTGTGTTTTGTTTGTTTCATTGTGTAATAAAAGACCGGGAAAAGTCCTTTGCTACTACATATATATTCCATTTCCTACCCGTACACCTAGCCACGTTACAACCTTAAAGCCCCTTTGATTTGCATTCATGTTTGGCACTTGTTAGGAGAAGGACCAATTTAGGTACAAGCCTATAGTTGTGCAATCACCCGTTTGTCTTTTGTGTGTCTAGCTTACAAATGCTAGTGCTTACTTGCTGCCGAGAGGAGAGATATAGCGAGGGGTATGTTGTTTTGGGTGTTAAGAAAGGGTTAGTAAAAGGATAACATGTTTATGCTTGATTTATGTTGATCGCTTGTGTTTTGAAAATGGTTTTGATGAGTTGCTTGGGACAAGCAACGGTTAAGTGTGGGGATGTGACGGGTGGTCCATAGGACAACCCTTAATGGTGTTAAAAGACGAGTTTATCCCTCATTTGATCGCGTAATTATCTTGAATTAGATGACTACAGTTGCTTATGTTTCAGGTGCGTTTTAGAGCTTAAAATGGAGAAAACGCTGCTTTGGATGGAATGAAGTGGAACGGGTCAAGCAAGGATGGAAAGAAGAAACAAAACAAGGATTTCAGGGTTCCACCGTAATTTACGGTGGCTACCATAAATTACGGTAGCCCTGAAACCCACAGACTTCCACCGTAACACAGTCTTGAGCCAGCGTAACAACTTGAAGTCTACCGTAACTTACGGTAGCTACCGTAAGTTATGGTAGAGCCAGCGAGGAAAAACGTAACTGCCTCATTAAAACCGTTTTCAAGTGTCTTTTCACATTATTCATGATGGGAGACGTTTCTCTGCACCTTGTGGGCGAATTTTGGCTTTGGATACTATTTGGGAACAATTTCTAACATTCCGGTTTATCTTTCGATTCGTATGAACTTTAATTTGGATGTTATGATGATCCACCGAACAATGTCCGGCTAAATTTGTGGTGATCATCTTAGGTGAAGGTTTCTCTACAACTCTTGTGTGTTTTTTCCTTTATTTCTAGAATGATAACTTGGTGTGTTTGCTTTGTTTATCATGGTGTATGACTATTTGATTGTAGTTTGTTAATTGATGTTTCAATTCTAGTCTAAATCATACGTTCTTGGTGTCGTTGACAATCGAGATATGACGGGAAGGGTTAGGGTTGGATATTGATTGATTGATCATCGGGAAACAACCTCGCGTTAATATAATCCGAGTACTTTGTTCCCTTTTATCACAAAAATTGTTTATACATGAGTTGTGTCTATGTAACTCTTTCTAGTTGGAATTTTGCGCAAGTGTTAAAAGAAACCGAAACCTAAGATGGTCATTTTCTCATAATCTAAATTACAATCCAATCTTGATTAGCAATTAGTTGATAACTTAGTTTTTAAATCAAACAATCCAAACTCTTGATCTTTAATTCCTGCATATTAGATTAATTGTAGTTAATTTGCAAGACTATATAATCAACAGATTTTCCACAAACTCCCTGTGTTCGATACCCACTTACCGCTATCTATTAGTAGTAATTGGATTAAATTTGCGCGTGACTACCACTTCACGTCAAATTTTGCTACCGTAAGTTACGGTAGACTTCAAGTTGTTACGCTGGCTCAAGACTGTGTTACGGTGGAAGTCTGGGGGTTTCAGGGCTACCGTAATTTACGGTAGCCACCTTAAATTATGGTGGACCCCTGAAATCCTTGTTTTGTTTCTTCTTTCCATCCTTGCTTAACCCGTTCCACTTCATTCCATCCAAAGCAGCGTTTTCTCCATTTTAAGCTCCAAAACGCACATGAAACATAAGCAACTGTAGTCATCTAATTCAAGATAATTACGCGATCAAGTGAGGGATAAACTCGTCTTTTAACACCATTAAGGTTTGTCCTATGGACCACCCGTCACATTCCTATGTCCTTATGCCACTAATCAAGACCATGATTATGTGTGCTTAAAAACAAGGTTGTAATATGTAAATCCAGAGGTTTTATGCCTCAAAACTTTCTGTTTAAATAAGGGTTTTAACCCACAAGTGATGAACAAGTCTTGAACTTGTGAAAGTGTGATTATATGGATAGCTTGGGCTATCCTACTTACAAATCCACACATCACTTGATGTTTTCCATGTTAGCTAGTGTGTATTTCATTTCCATAATAATCCATTCATGACCATCCTTGTTGCCTTGACAACTTGTGCATTGGTGAAAACACAAAGAGGTCTTAAATGGATGGTTTATCCTCCTACCTCATGCATGACTTCTATGATAATCTTGTTATACTTGATGGACTAAACTTATGATATATACTATATAGAATATATAATACCTTTAGTAACCGAACCTATTGTGACAACCCTCGTAGTTCCATGTAACCGTACGATTATTTAAGGATAATTAAAGTGCTTGGTGATTGTGTTGAATCATTTAACTGCTCTCTGATTACGGTGTTATACTTACATGTGTGTGTTAACATACTAGTAGTATACAGAAAAGTTACTAAATAGTCCGGTATATTTTCCTATGTGTTAGGAATTAATTGTGTTACAAAAATATACATATAAGACGCCTTACGGAACAATTAAACACTTTAATGGAACAGTATCCGACCGAACAACCGGACATTACCCGGGACACCAAATATTTGTCAAACACATTATTTAATTATTTTTGGCTAGTTATGATCCCCGTGTACCATAACACCCACCAAAAATCATCACACAAACATATACTATCAAGTTACTTGCACTCTAACTATCAATTACCATTTAGTTGAAATTTTACATCAAGACCCCCCCCCCCAACCGAAATTTTGGTCCCCCATGGACCCACAAATCATCCTCCATCCACCATAGATTTGATTAGATTTTATGGCAATTGTTTATTTGATTCTTGCTTGTGTAAGTATCCATAATATGTGAAGTATCTAATAAAATCATGGCATTAGATCTTTCATCATTTCTTCAAGATCACTCTCTCTCTTCACTACCCTCTCTCTCACTTTCGGCCTCCCCCAAACCGAAACCATCACCACCACTTCACATCTTCATCTTCTTCAATTACAAGTTCCATTCAAGCTTCAAAGTTGATCCATGGAGGTTGCATCTTGAAGAGCATTCAAAGGAGCTTTGTTCTAGTCTTGTTCATCATCTTTTCTCATCATCTTTGCACTAGATTCTACCCTAGCCTTGTGCTAGTAGTAAGCTCTTGACAAACCCTTGCTCATC
Organism: Helianthus tuberosus; assembly: GCA_030545235.1. Lineage (NCBI taxonomy): Eukaryota > Viridiplantae > Streptophyta > Magnoliopsida > Asterales > Asteraceae > Helianthus > Helianthus tuberosus. The sequence goes on along the minus strand of CM060415.1, from coordinate 205,878,298 downwards.
TTGTTTCTTGGTTACAAGTTGTAGTATGTTTAGTATGTTCAAACCACTAAAGAAACAAGAACATTAAAAAGATGAAACATGATGTAAAAATGTTAGTATGAAGTTGTTTGGATATATTGCTGATTACTTGCTGATTTACTTGTTAATATTGAGTACTAGAAATGTTGTTGATCATTATGCATGTTAACGGAACCAATATAACTCGCATTAGAATGTAAAAGCTGAAAACAGAAAGCTGTTTAGTGATTACAGCCAACTTCAGTTGGCTGTAACCGAACCTTAATTAAACGAAAAATGCATTTTCTGAAGTCTAGATTTATGTATTATGAAATACGGTTCTAATGGCACTGGAATCATAATTTTTGGACTTTGTTTACTATTTTTAAAGACCCTTTTAAAAACAGCAGCTGAAGCTGAGTTTTTGCTGCAGTAAATGGGTGATGTGTTTTTGGTCATAACTGGAAATCTATGATGAATCAGCTCATGAAATTTGTACAGTAGATGACAACTGAAGTGTTTGTAATTACCCCACTAGAATTTCGTAAATCGGACTCTCGATGAATTTTAAATAAATTATTCCGTGGACTGCAGTCAGAAAAAGATAAATCTGAGTTCAGTCCGGAAAATGAATTTTTATAAAATATTGGTGATGAATTGGATTCAGAGATTTTACACAATAATATTTGGATCGTTTAAGACTTTCTGTAAAAAGTTGGGAATTTTTGGAATAAGCTAACTATTTTATTAAAATCCCCGAAAACAGCCCAGTTTTGAAGATTAAAGCTGAAACGACATAAGTAGTGATTTGCGTGTCTAAATGTCGGGTAGGTTATCTGAGAATGATATAACATGTTATATGTCAATAAAAGTGTTATGTGAAATGTCGTATGTTTGTTTATGAGTGGGGAATAGATGGAAAGTTTATATGGGCATGAACCGATAAAGTGATGCATGTTATGTGATAGATACGTGTAGGAACTTTGTGCTCTATTTTGAAGTCACTAATAAACTAAGTGGTAATCATACTAGGATGTGATTGACCGACCTTGACTGTTAGCTATTTTTGAGAGTCAAACCGAGCAACCGAGGTGAGTTCACACTCCTAAGGCATGGGATTCCCGGTGGGTTGGGAATGGGATTGAATAACTACTCGTACTATCATTACTATTAAACTACTTTTCACTGTCCTCGGATTGAAGGGCACGTACGTAAAACCTACGTACATTCATACTTACTACTATCCTCGGATCGAAGGGCACGTACGTAAAACCTACGTACACTTATACTTGCTACGGTCCTTGGATCAAGAAGGGCACGTACACATACGACTAGTCTAATAACATACACATGGGAAGCCCCCACTAATCATCGCAAACATGTTTGGGAAACCGCGATACGGATTATTACTATACACATGGGAAGCCCCCACTAATCTTCGCAAATATGTCTGGGAGACCGCGATACGAATTAATACGATACATGGTTTACAAAACGAACTTATGATTTACGAAATGAATGCTATAACTAAACAACCAACTGTGAACTTGCTCATCTTTGTTGTTGACTCGTTGTTACATGCCTTGCAGGTCGTTAGGTATCTATGGAGCTTGCATTGGAGTGGGAAGAGTCGTTGTGGGACATGGACAGCTGTGTGCCATGCTAAACTTTTGAAACGTTTAAACTTATGACTTGGTTTTAAACATTATGCTTCCGCTTGCAACTTAAACTATTGTTTTGTTTAGACACCAATTGTATTGTGTTGGATCTTTATATACTACGTACATGCTTATTCAATATGATTGGTGGCTTGATCCTGGTCATGTCATGCCTCCAAGCGGTGACGCTCCGCATGGTGGATTTTGGGGGTGTGACAGATTGGTATCAGAGCCATTGGTTATAGTGAACTTGGTTTTAATAAGGGAAAAAGTTTTTGTTAAAACCAGACTATAACCTGTACAGCGCTCAACGATCCACAACGACGCTTCACTCCACACGCAAGGCTCAACACTATAGGTGATATGGGTTATGTTTATATTACCTACTTGCTAGTTACATAGAACTTTGCTTATGGTATGCTTAGATGAACGTAGCAACTATTGATTGAAAACACATGTGTGCTTACTCTCTTCTGTCATCGCACTTTCGCGAACCTCTCTCACTCATGTTTTCCTTTGATATAATGATCATGAGTGGATGCGTTAACCTAACTCAAGCCCAGTTGGCGGCTTTGATCACTGAACAAGTTACTACAGCGCTCGCAGCTGCCCAGGCAGGAGGTCAGAACGCTCAACCACCAGTATGCACGTTCAAGACTTTTATGGACTGTCGTCCTAGTACTTTCAGTGGCACTGAAGGGGCCGTCGGACTCCTCCACTGGTTCGAGAAGCTCGAATCGGTCTTCGAAATGTGTGAATGCCCTGAGGCTCATAGGGTGAAGTATGCCACTGGTACCCTCGAAGGCACTGCGCTGACTTGGTGGAACGCGCAAGTTCAAATGTTAGGGCTGGCAGCTGCTAATGCCACCCCATGGAACGACTTCAAGGAGCTGATCAAGCGAGAATACTGTAATCGTGATGACATCCACAAGTTGGAAGTGGAGTTCTTTAACCTGAAGATGACGGGGTCAGAGATAGAGGCGTAAACGAAGCGATCCAACGAACTGGCAGTGTTATGTCCAACTATGGTGGATCCTCCCATCAAGCGCATTGAGTTGTACCTCAAAGGCTTAGTACCAGAGATACAAAGCCATGTGACTGCTGCTAACCTTGCTACCATCCAGGATGTTACTCGTCTTGCTCATCGTCTCACAGACCAGGCAGTGGAACAGAACAAGTTGCCTAAGCGTATAGGTGCTACTGCTACTACTACTTCTGCTATTCCCATTGACAACAAACGGAAATGGGATGGAACCTCCAGTAAGGGTTCGACTACAGTTCAGTCCCAGGCGCAACAGCGAAAGATTGATGACTACCAGAGTCCGGGTCAGCAATCTTCTGGTAGTCAAGGGCAGGGTGGATATCTAGGAAACCACCCAAAGTGCAACAAATGCAACAGACACCACAGTGGTCAGTGCAATAAGGGACGTTGTCAGAGGTGTCTCAAGATGGGTCATGAAGCCAAGGATTGCAGGAGCTCACGGCCTACAAATCAGAATCGTCAGCAGTAACAGCAAGCTCCACAGAACCAGCAGCAGCAACAGCGAGGCAACAGGGGATGCTTTCAGTGTGGTGCTGAAGGCCACTTCAAGCGGGACTGCCCCCAGTTAAATCAAAATCAGAATAACAACAACAACAATAATCAGGGCAACGGGAATAACAACGGGGGTAATAACGACGGCAATGGTGCCAAGGGACGTGTTTTCGTGCTGGGTCAGGGTGATGCAAGGAACGATCCCAACGTTGTGATGGGTAAGTTCCTTCTCGACGACTTTTATGTTACTGTTTTATTTGATTCGGGTGCTGATACCAGTTATGTGTCTCTAAAAGTTAGTCAAATGCTTAAGTGCACCCCAACACTTTTGACCACCAAACACACGGTAGAACTAGCAAACGGTAAAAGTCTCGAGGCCACACACATAGTTAAGGGTTGTAACCTTGTCTTAGCTGGTCAGACTTTCTCTATCGATCTTATTCCTATCACACTTGATAGTTTCGACATCGTTATTGGGATGGATTGACTATCTTATCATCAAGCGGAGATTGTTTGCAAGGAGAAAATCGTCCGCATTCCTCGTTCTGGTGAAGAACCTCTCATGATTCATGGCGACAAGAGTGGTGCTGTTGTGGGCATCATCTCTTTCCTTAAGGCCCAGAAGTGTTTGCGTAAGGGCCACACTGCCATTCTTGCACTCGTTACTGACGCATCAATGGAAGAGAATAGAATTGAAGACATTCCATTAGTGCGCGATTTTCCTGAGGTATTTCCTAAGGAATTACCTGGTCTTCCACTTCATCGACAAGTCGAATTCCAAATCGAGCTAGCTCCTGGAGCAGCGCCCATAGCTCGAGCACCTTATCGCTTAGCCCCAACCGAACTGGAAGAACTGTCCAAGCAATTACAAGAACTTTTGGAAAAAGGTTTTATTCGTCCTAGCTCTTCGCCCTGGGTAGCTCCAGTACTATTCGTGAAGAAGAAAGACGGTACCTTCAGAATGTGCATCGACTACCGCGAACTCAATAAGGTGACCGTAAAGAATCGTTATCCTCTCCCCCGCATTGATGACTTATTCGACCAGCTGCAAGGGTCGAGCTACTACTCCAAGATTGATCTGAGATCGGGTTACCATCAGCTGAGAGTCCGAGAGGAAAACGTCTCCAAAACAGCATTCAGAACACGCTACGGCCATTACGAGTTTCTGGTTATGCCTTTCGGATTAACGAACGCACCAGCGGTTTTCATGGATCTCATGAACCGAGTATGCAAACCTTACTTGGATAAGTTCGTTATTGTTTTCATCGACGACATCCTGATCTATTCTAAGAGTCAGGAGGAACACGAGCAGCATCTACGACTTATGCTGGAACTTCTTCGAGCAGAGCAACTGTATGCCAAATTTTCGAAATGTGACTTCTGGCTTCGCGAAGTCCATTTTCTAGGCCATGTAATAAACAAGGATGGGATTCATGTTGATCCATCCAAGGTTGACTCGATCAAGAACTGGCCTGCACCCCGCACACCAACAGAAATCCGCCAATTCTTGGGTCTGGCGGGCTACTACAGACGATTTATCAAGGATTTCTCAAGGATTGCGCAACCTCTCACTTCACTGACTCAGAAGGGTGTCATCTACCGTTGGGGAGATGCACAGGAGTCCGCATTTCAGCACTTAAAAGACAGACTTTGTAGCACGCCTATCCTCTCATTGCCTGAAGGCACAGATGATTTTGTGGTTTATTGCGACGCTTCCATCCAAGGACTTGGTTGCGTGTTGATGCAACGTGACAAGGTCATTGCCTACGCATCACGCCAACTTAAGGTTCACGAAAGAAACTACACTACGCACGACTTGGAATTGGGAGCAGTTGTTTTTGCGCTAAAGATATGGAGACATTACCTGTACGGTACCAAGTGAACCGTTTACACCGATCACAGGAGTCTCGAGCATATCTTCAAGCAAAAGGAGTTAAACAAGCATCAACGCCGATGGGTCGAGCTCTTGAACGATTACGAATGCGCCGATCAAGTACCATTCGGGCAAGGCCAATGTTGTGGCCGACGCCCTCAGTCGAAAGGATACTATACCTAAGCGTGTACGTGCGTTACAGCTTACCATCCAATCTAGTCTTCCTGCTCAAATTCGCGATGCTCAGGTTGAAGCATTGAAAGCAGAGAACATCAGGGCTGAGTCCTTACGAGGATCAAGGCAGCGGCTAGAACGAAAGGAAAACGGCGCCTACTATGTTAACGGGCGCATCTGGGTTCCACTGTATGGAGACCTACGCGAGCTTGTGATGGATGAAGCACATAAGTCTCGTTATTCGGTACACCCTGGTTCGGATAAGATGTACCACGATCTCAAGACTACGTATTGGTGGCCCGGTATGAAAGCTCACATAGCAACCTACGTTAGCAAATGTTTGACTTGTGCGAGAGTCAAGACTAAATATCAGAAACCCTCAGGCCTACTTCAACAACCATAGATCCCGACATGGAAATGGGAGCAAATTTCCATGGATTTTGTTACTGGCCTTCCTAGATCTCAACGCAGAAATGACACTATTTGGGTGATAGTGGATCGATTGACTAAGTCTGCACACTTCTTGGCCATCAAGGAAACAGATAAGTTTTCTACTCTAGCAGACATCTACCTAAAGGAAGTGGTATCAAGGCACGGAGTACCAACCTCCATCATCTCTGATCGCGACTCACGTTTTACTTCTGAACTGTGGCAAGCCATGCACAAGTCTTTTGGCTCACGTTTAGATATGAGCACCGCTTATCACCCACAAACGGATGGGCAATCTGAACGCACCATCCAGACCCTTGAAGACATGCTTAGGGCATGTGTGATTGATTTTGGCAATGGTTGGGAAAAGCACCTCCCATTAGTGGAGTTTTCGTATAACAACAGTTTCCACACCAGCATCCAGGCCGCTTCATTTGAGGCATTGTACGGGCGTAAATGCCGATCACCTCTCTGTTGGGCAGAGGTGGGTGATAGTCAGATCACAGGTCCAGAACTTGTAGTAGACGCAACAGAAAGAATTGCTCAGATACGACAACGAATGGCGGCAGCTCGTGACCGTCAGAAAAGCTACGCTGATAAGCGCAAGAAGCCACTCGAGTTCCAAGTTGGGGACCGGGTGCTACTTAAAGTCTCACCTTGGAAAGGCGTAGTTCGTTTTGGTAAACGAGGCAAACTCAATCCGCGATATGTCGTACCGTTCAAAATCATAGAGAAAATAGGCAAAGTGGCCTACAAACTGGATCTACCAGCAGAACTCAGTGCAGTTCACAATGTTTTTCACGTGTCAAATCTGAAGAAGTGTCTGTCAGATGAGACCCTCATAGTTCCTTTGAAGGAGCTCACTATCGACGATCAGTTGCGATTCGTCGAGGAACCAGTTGAAATCACGGACCGAGACGTTAAGGTCCTCAAGCGCACCAAAATACCTCTTGTTCGAGTTCGTTGGAACTCCCGTCGTGGCCCAGAGTTTACCTGGGAACGAGAAGATCAGATGAAACTCAAATATCCCCAGTTGTTTAGAAACAGTGCAACCACTACTGAGGCTGAAGCTACTGCAGAATTTCGGGACGAAATTTCCAAATCAACGGGGGGATGATCTGACACCCCAGGAAAACCAGTAAACACCGCAACTTAACTAGCTTCCTTAGTAACTACGCACTAAATTTCGGGATGAAATTTTCTTAACAGGGGGAGAATGTGACAACCCTCGTAATTCCATGTAACCGTACGATTATTTAACGATAATTAAAGTGCTTGGTGATTGTGTTGAATCATTTAACTGCTCGCTGATTACGGTGTTATACTTACATGTGTGTGTTAACATACTAGCAGTATACAGAAAAGTTACTAAATAGTCCGGTATATTTTCCTATGTGTTAGGAATTAATTGTGTTACAAAAATATACATATAAGACGCCTTACGGAACAATTAAAACTTTAACGGAACAGTATCCGACCGAACAACCGGACATTACCCGGGACACCAAATATTTGTCAAACACATTATTTAATTATTTTTGGCTAGTTATGATCCCCGTGTACCATAACACCCACCAAAAATCATCACACAAACATATACTATCAAGTTACTTGCACTCTAACTATCAATTACCATTTAGTTGAAATTTTACATCAAGACCCCCCCCCCCCAACCGAAATTTTGGTCCCCCATGGACCCACAAATCATCCTCCATCCACCATAGATTTGATTAGATTTTATGGCAATTGTTTATTTGATTCTTGCTTGTGTAAGTATCCATAATATGTGAAGTATCTAATAAAATCATGGCATTAGATCTTTCATCATTTCTTCAAGATCACTCTCTCTCTTCACTACCCTCTCTCTCACTTTCAGCCTCCCCCAAACCGAAACCATCACCACCACTTCACATCTTCATCTTCTTCAATTACAAGTTCCATTCAAGCTTCAAAGTTGATCCATGGAGGTTGCATCTTGAAGAGCATTCAAAGGAGCTTTGTTCTAGTCTTGTTCATCATCTTTTCTCATCATCTTTGCACTAGATTCTACCCTAGCCTTGTGCTAGTAGTAAGCTCTTGAAAAACCCTTGCTCATCTTGTTTCTTGGTTACAAGTTGTAGTATGTTTAGTATGTTCAAACCACTAAAGAAACAAGAACATTAAAAAGATGAAACATGATGTAAAAATGTTAGTATGAAGTTGTTTGGATATATTGTTGATTACTTGCTGACTTACTTGTTAATATTGAGTACTAGAAATGTTGTTGATCATTATGCATGTTAACGGAACCAATATAACTCGCATTAGAATGTAAAAGCTGAAAAACAGAAAGCTGTTTAGTGATTACAGCCAACTTCAGTTGGCTGTAACCGAACCTTAATAAAACGAAAAATGCATTTTCTGAAGTCTAGATTTATGTATTATGAAATACGGTTCTAATGGCACTGGAATCATAATTTTTGGACTTCGTTTACTATTTTTAAAGACCCTTTTAAAAACAGCACCTGAAGCTGAGTTTTTGCTGCAGTAAATGGGTGATGTGTTTTTGGTCATAACTTGAAATCTATGATGAATCAGCTCATGAAATTTGTACAGTAGATGAAAACTGAAGAATTTGTAATTACCCCACTGGAATTTTATAAATCGGACTCTCGATGAATTTTAAATAAATTATTCCGTGAACTGCAGTCAGAAAAAGATAAATCTGAGTTCAGTCAGGAAAATGAATTTTTATAAAATATTGGTGATGAATTGGATTCAGAGATTTTTACACAATAATATTTGGATCGTTTAAGACTTTCTGTAAAAATTTGGGAATTTTTGGAATAAGCTAACTATTTTATTAAAATCCCCGAACACAGCACAGTTTTGAAGATTAAAGCTGAAACGACATAAGTAGTGATTTGCGTGTCTAAATGTCGGGTAGGTTATCTGAGAATGATATAACATGTTATATGTCAATAAAAGTGTTATGTGAAATGTCGTATGTTTGTTTATGAGTGGGGAATAGATGGGAAATTTATATGGGCATGAACCGATAAAGTGATGCATGTTATGTGATAGATACGTGTAGGAACTTTGTGCTCTATTTTGAAGTCACTAATAAACTAAGTGGTAATCATACTAGGACGTGATTGACCGACCTTGACTGTTAGCTATTTTTGAGAGTCAAACCGAGCAACCGAGGTGAGTTCACACTCCTAAGGCATGGGATTCCCGGTGGGTTGGGATTGGGATTGAATAACTACTCGTACTATCATTACTATTAAACTACTTTTCACTGTCCTCGGATTGAAGGGCACGTACGTAAAACCTACGTACATTCATACTTACTACTGTCCTCGGATTGAAGGGCACGTACGTAAAACCTACGTACACTTATACTTGCTACGGTCCTTGGATCAAGAAGGGCACGTACACATACGACTAGTCTAATAACATACACATGGGAAGCCCCCACTAATCATAGCAAACATGTTTGGGAAACCGTGATACAGATTATTACTATACACATGGGAAGCCCCCACTAATCTTCGCAAACATGCCTGGGAGACCGCGATACAAATTAATACGATACATGGTTTACAAAACGAACTTATGATTTACGAAACGAATGCTATAACTTAACAACCAACTGTGAACTCGCTCAACTTTGTTGTTGACTCATTGTTACATGCCTTGCAGGTCATTAGGTATATATGGAGCTTGCATCGGAGTGGGAAGAGTCGTTATGGGACATGGACAGCTGTGTGCCATGCTAAACTTTTGAAACGTTTAAACTTATGACTTGGTTTTAAACATTATGCTTCCGCTTGCAACTTAAACTATTGTTTTGTTTAGACACCAATTGTATTGTGTTGGATATTTATATACTACTTACATGCTTGTTCAATATGATTGGTGGCTTGATCCTGGTCATGTCACGCCTCCAAGCGGTGACGCTCCGCATGGTGGATTTTGGGGGTGTGACACCTTTGATGATAACCTAATAGTTATTTGTCAAAATACTAAGTTACACCATCTAAGAAGTTAGTACTTGTTATGATTCTACAGGGTACTTTAACCCATGAAAACATTCAAACCTCTATGGGTTTCATAGTGTCAAAAATGAGTAGTAGGTGCTAGATGGTTATTTTCTCATATATTACTTTTGCTATACTTTTAAATTCCGAATTCGGACTCTAGTCATTCCTTAAACTTCAACCCAAACACATTCGATCTCCTAATCTCATACACTCGTCAACACTTGGATAATCGGAAGACTTAGCAATTTTGTGAGTATACTTGACCCATTTTACCGTTTCCACACTTTTGAGTGCAACATGTTCACACATACAAAAACACACAAAATATACGTACTTTATGCAATCATACATATAAACAATGCACTACATGCTTACTGTTATGTTAAGTTATGCTTGATTCGTATTTTCTGGGTTTGAACGTTTTGTGTTAGACTTATCATTAACTTCGTACGAGTAACGCACCACCTGTGAACGTTGGGTTATGTTAAGAGATTATTGTAACGCCTTGCGTTTTTATACTTTCTATATTTAGAAGGTCTTGCTTGTATTTCTATTTTTGGAAGTCTTGTGTTCTTATAATCGTTCTTTCTCTATAACCGTTGTAAAATTAGAGACTTGGATCATAAATAAAACTCGTATTTTGTTAAATACATGTTGTACATACTTTATACATGCTCATACATTCAATTTCGTGAAACAATTGATGCTTATTCGTAATTCTTGGAAACTATGTGCTAAACTTGTTAATACGTGGAACTTAAGCATAAAACGTGTTTTGATCATAAACGATACTTAAATACGACCTTCATACGCTTAATTATATTTGGTTTATGTTCTCCATACTTGATTTGCCCTTAACTATGCTTTTATGTCGAAGATAGCCCCTAAAACACTTAAAAACCCTAAATAACAAACTTCAGGGGCCAAATTCTAATAAACTGAAACTTCAGCTCCAACCTTTATCACCGGGCGCGAAGACCACCTTCAAAACCTTCGCGGCCCGCGAGGCTTCCGAATCCGAGACCAGCTCAATCAGGTTACAGGATTGGGCTGTTTAGTTGGTTTTGTTGCTTCCAATGTGTGTTTCTTGCATTAATAACTCACAACCACTAACCCCAACCCTTCCTGTTGGTGCATTTATGTCTATCACCTCCGTCAATTCAGATCGTAGCAGAAACAGTTTAATTCAAGCTTTATATTGTAATAATTAGGGAAAAGGCAAGGTGGCATTTCTGTAATTAATGAGAAGTCTCATTAAGCCCCTTGGCCTATAAATAGAACTCTTAGGGTTAGAGTTGAAGACTTTTGGCCATTTGGAGCTTTGGAGAGATAGAGGTTAGAGAGAGAAAGTCTAGAGAGAGAAAGTGTTCCAAGGTGATTCACGGTGCTTTGTAATTGTCGTACGATCAATAGAATCACGTTTATAGTACGGTCGTGTGTTCGGTCACGTTCGTGTACGGATTCCGCACGTCACACGTTCGGTTCGCAATCGTTACGGAGTCAAAACCGGTCTTACAAGTGGTATCAGAGCAGGAGCTCGATTGCACGGATCAAACAAACTGTTTCGCACGGAAAATCATCAGATCCAAATTTCATTCAGATCTGTTCAATTTCTTCATTTTTCATCTATTTCACGTTTTTAACTAAAAATTGCCAAATTAAATGAGTTTTTACGGTTAAAAATCACTGATTTTTGGATATTATGTGCGAAAATACTTGATCTACAAGCCTTAAAAATTTCAGATCTTAATTCTAAGCCGTTTAAGAGAAATCTCAATTTTTTTGGTCGAAAACGTTGTTAAAAGATGTTAACTGTTGCTGTTGGTGTTCACCAATCGGATGGCCACCCGATCGGGTGACCATCCGATCCAAAGTCCCACTCGATTCATTTCACAGCAATTCATTAAAATGTTGACTTTGACTGTCACCCGATCGGATTACCACTCGATCGGGCTGTAATCCGATTCACTTTCACTCGTTCCATTTATTAAAGTCAATTGTTTAGTCAACATAGTAACCGGCCCTCATTAATTACTACAGATGTCACGTGATGCACTAGAATTGATAGTTCTTTTTTAACGGTGCAATCAGTAAGTGATAATTATCAAGGATTGTCGGCCATATACTGATTTGATAGTCTTTTGGCATGTGATATTAGTTTGTTTTTCAACATAGTGTCAGATCATTTGTAGTCGTTTAGCCCAAGATAGTTGATCACAACTTATGGCCCAATCACATTCTGTTGTTAATAAAGTCAAGTGCAGCCCACTTTAATACTTGGTCCAATAGAATTCATTGAATAACATTGAGATTGTCGGCCATTGTTTAACTGCATGTGAAAGCTTTAATGTTTGCATGTGAAGGATAGGTGTAAATTGAAATGATGACTACCAAATACTAATCAGTTCAATTAGATTGAGTTTATAATCAAATTGGTGAAGATATCACGTGATCTAGTCGGCCAGTTTTAATTGTAGATATTAGATTTTCACGTGAATAAAAGATGTTGTCAGTTTGCATGTGAGTTCACTTTGAAAACCAAAGTTCATCGTTGAGGTCAAAGTGTCAACAGGCTACCCGATCGGATCTCTGTCCGATCCGTTGAACGTTGTTTGTCGTGTTGTGCCATCAATCGAGTGGCAACTCGTTCGGGTTACCACCCAATTCATTACATCTCTTTTAAAGTTTTGACTTTTATTGACCTAGCCGATCGGATCACCACCCGATCGGGCGGCAATCCAATTCAAAGACATCACTTTTTCAAATAACTTAGGGGCTGTTTGGTAGCCTCTTAATGACCATTCAGATGCTACCTCTTAATGGTTTAAAACCTCTGAATGAATAAGAGGTAACCTCAAGTCTGAATGGTTAAGAGGTAACCTCTGAATGGTAAATCATCACATGTCACATTCTTCTACATTCTCATTGGTAAAATTCTTAATGGTTCCATTAAGAGGCAGCCTCTTAATGACCATTCAGAGGCTACCAAACAGCCCCTTAGTCAAACTTTGTCAACTTTATTAGTGATTCATTGTGACGTGAAGTGTCAGGGCCATTAATATTCTCGAGTACATATTATTTGATTAAATTCAAGGTTTGCATTGTGTTTGTATTGATTGTCGGCCACCCATCTTGATTGCATACAAAAAGACAATTGTTATCAATTCATTTAACTGTCATCGGTTCAAGGAATCATGTGATTTACTTTGATATTATCAACATGTTTCATCATTAATGTTTGCATGTGCTACTGTATTGAAAGACAAAATTCATTGATGAAGTCAAAAAGACAAACAACTACCCAATCGGATTACCACCCGATCGGGCGGTAATCCGATTCATCAACATCCCACCCGATCGGGTCACAATTCAATTCATTGCATTTCATTAAATAGTTTGACTATTGTTGACCCACCCGATCGGGTCATCATCCGATTCGGGGACTTTATTTGATTCAAAAAGTTTAAAGTGCAATGAATCGAGTGGCAATCCGAACGGATTACCACCCGACCCTAATCATTTCATTTGTTTGTGTTTCAGGTATTTGTCAAAGAATCGGATCTCCACCCGATCGGGCAGCAATCCCACCCGATCGGACAACCACCCGATTCAAGATACAATCCCACCCGATCGGACAACACTGTCACCTGATTATTGTCTCTGTTGACTTTTGTTGACTCACTCGATCGGATACTCGCCCGATCAAGTTGTTTGATAGTGTTTGAACTTATCTTGTGTGTTTGTGATTCAGGTGATTCGAGGAGATAAACGAGAAGCAAATTCGAGTTGATAAACGAGGTGCAAAAATAAGGAGCGATACACAAAGGATAAAAACGAAGAATAAAAATCATGGCTGAAATGAAAGTGAAAACCAAAGAAGAGATTCTAAAAGAGAAGACCGAAAGAGAAATATTCTTTGCAGGGTGCAGGATTAATAAAATGCACGAAGAATATTGTCACGGCCCCCGACCCGGTTTGACCCGTTTCAGGAGCCGCGGGACAGAAAATCCTGTGGTATTTATTTAACAACGGGAGATTTCTTCAGGATCTTTTTAAAACTGCAATTTTCCCGATTATTTTATTTCGCAACTCGAGATAAAATCCCGGTAATTTACAATCATATGATTTTACTGAGAAATCTTTATTTTACAAAACATGTTTCCTTATTTTATATTGAGCCACTTCCTTAAGCTTGTAGTGCTTCACGGCACTTTTCTTGGATCACAACAGATCACCCGAAACATGTTTGAAAAAGGTTTTTTCAGCGGAAAATACTGGTGAATCATTCTTTTTATGAAAACGACTCGTTTGTTATAATTTACAGTATTAAGAGCGATTACAATGTTTCCTGATATCAACCAACTACCCACAGTATTTGTCACTCGACTCGTTTCTGTGACTATGGTCAGATCACCCATTGGCTAACTCGTCGTCCAATGGTGACGGAAACAAGTAATGTATACAAAACCCCACATACTGGCTGTAATTTGGTGATTACAAAGACTTAATCCCTATAATTATAACTTTGAAAATAAACATGATTTTTAAAGTAATTTGATAAAAAGAGAATGACTCACATTGCAGATTTATATGAGCAGAGTTTAGACTACTGATTAGCCTTTTAACCTAAATTTAATAACATGCACACGAACTCGGTTAGTAACTAATACAGCATTTACGATAACTCACGAGATTAAAACCTTCACAACGAATGACAAAGCGCGATACTTAAACATCCATCGAATTAACGACGAATGACAAAGCATAAACCCTAATGTGGGCAGCACTTAAACATCCATTGGATAGTTTAATCGACCGGACATTGAATCGTAGCAGCGATCGAGTTAATACCCGGTATCGGAGCAGCGCCTAGCTAATTATATGTGAAATTTCGACTTCAGAGTGATATACTTTCGTTTTTGAAAGTTTGTTTTGACACAGAATGAAAGTCCCTGATGTAGGCTATTTATAGGTGAAATTAAGGCCTCACGTGGCCCGCGTAAGCCTTCGGCTTGCCTTTACGCGGCCCGCGCAGCCGCCCAGTCTACGACTAGCCTTGACCAGTCACAAGTAGGTTAGCCAGGTGGTCGCTACGTGGATCCGGAACACTTATCCGGTCAACACAGGTAGGGGTGTAAACGAGCCGAGCCGAGCCAGTGTGGGCTCGGGCTCGAAGCTAAACGAGCCGGCTCGGGCTCGGTTCGATAATTATAGCGAGCCGGAAATAAGGGCTCGAGTTCGGCTCGTAAAAAGTTCGAGCCAGCTCGCGGCTCGACGAGCCAGCTCGGTTTTAATGGCCTCCGACACACAGTCCTGCAACTCCGGTGATGAGGCTGATGATCCACAACGAAACAATCGGCGACCTAGGGTTCCACCACTAGTAATGGCCAACGTCGCAACTCGTATGCCGATGACACCGGATATAGGAGTGGATCTGAAGCCAGATCTGAGTTGTAGTTGTATGCCATAGATGTAGACGAATATAGGAGTGGGGTTGTAGTTGTAGTTGTATGCCATAGATGTAGACGAATATAGGAGTGGACCTGAAGCCAGATCTGAGTTGTGTTTTGTTTTGAATGCAGATGATGAACTTTGTGTTTGAGAGTTGGGTTTTTTTTTGCAGACGTTGAGGACTTGAGGGAAAGATAGAGATAGGTAAAGAGTAAAGTAAAACAATTATATTTTAATGTTGATTGTATTTTTATCTTATTAAATAAATACTATAAATTGAACATATGTTTAACAATATATATATATAATAATAATAATAATAATGATAACGAGCCAAACGAGCGAGCCAACGAGCCAACTAACGAGCGAGCCACGAACCGAACCTACCTTGGCTCGGGCTCGGCTCGTTTAGATCGAGCCAATTTCGAGCCGAGCCAATTTCGAGCCGAGCTTTTTTCGAGCCGAGCTTTTTTCGAACTTTTTTCGAGCGAACTTCGAGCGAACTGCGAGCCGCGAGTTTTTTGAACAGCCCTAAACACAGGTTTGACGCGGCCCGCGTAAGGTATGCTTAACCTTTACGCGGCCCGCCTGAAGACCATACTTCTTGTTTTTCTTGGTTTTTCATGCACAGTATGGTTTCGGGGGTCCGGGGTTTTACTTGTGGGTTGATTTATGACGTTTTTGAGAGTCCTTACATCCTCCCCACCTTATTTAAAATCTCGTCCTCGAGATTTATTGGAATAAGTGAGGATACTTTCGCTTTATTTCGGATTCCAGCTCCCAAGTGTATTCAGGTCCTCTCTTTGAATCCCACTTGACCTTGACAAGTACTAACCGTTTGTGTTTGAGAAACTTCACCTTTCTGTCTTCTATTTGAAGAGGTTTTTCAACAAATTTTAACTTTTCGTTTACCTCTATATCTTGGAGAGGTACTATCAAAGATTTGTCTGATAGACATTTCTTGAGGTTGGATACATGAAATACATCATGTACTCTGGCTAACTCTTCTGGTAGTTGTAAACGATAAGCAACTGGTCCTATACGTTGGATCACTGAAAATGGTCCTACGTATCGTGGACTTAGCTTTCCTTTCTTACCGAATCGAACTACTCCTTTCCAAGGTGAAACTTTTAATAGTACTTTGTCTCCTACTTGGAATTCCAACGGCTTCCGTCTATTGTCGGCATAACTCTTCTGGCGATCTCGAGCCGTCTTCAGTCTTTCCTTGATTTGAGTAATCTTGTCAGTTGTCTCTTGGACTATTTCAGGACCTGACAATTGACTTTCTCCTATTTCTGCCCAACAAACTGGAGTTCTGCACTTTCTTCCATATAGTGCTTCGAATGGGGCAGTTTCGATGCTTGAATGATAACTATTGTTATAGGAGAATTCAATTAAAGGTAAATGGTCGTCCCAATTTCCACCAAAATCTATCACACATGCTCTGAGCATGTCTTCCAGAGTTTGGATTGTCCTTTCACTTTGTCCGTCTGTCTGGGGATGATATGCCGTACTTAAATTTAGTCGAGTTCCCATTGCTTCTTGGAAACTAGTCCAGAAATGGGAAGTAAAACGACTATCCCTATCGGAAACAATGGAGAGTGGAACTCCATGTAAAGATACGACTTCATCTACATACAATTTTGCCAATCTTTCCATGCTAAAGGTTTCTTTCATAGGTAGAAAGTGAGCTGATTTGGTTAATCGATCCACAATTACCCAAATCGCATCATTACCTTTTCTGGTTTTGGGTAACTTAGTAACAAAATCCATTGTTATAAGTTCCCATTTCCATACAGGTATTTCTAATTGTTGTAGTAGACCTGAAGGTTTCTGATGTTCTGCCTTAACTTGTGAACAAGTGAGACACTTAGAAACATATCGAGCTATGTCCTTTTTCATTCCTATCCACCAAAAGTTATTTCTTAAATCTTGGTACATTTTATTGTTTCCAGGGTGCATGGTATACCTAGATTTATGGGCTTCTTCTAAAATCTTATTTCTTAACTCTCCCTGCATAGGTACCCAAATTCTACTTTTGTGGAATCTCCAAATTCCATCAGTTCCTTGCTCTAATTCTTTTATTTGTCCTTTCATTCCTTCAGCATCATCCTTGATTGCTGTTTCTTGTACATTCTTCAATTGTTCCATTAAATCTAATTGTAGATTTAATCTGAGAGCACGAACTCGTCGTTGTTTTTCATGATATTTACGACTTAAGGCATCTGCAACTACATTTGCTTTTCCTTCATGATACTGAATATCACAGTCGTAATCACTTAGGATTTCCATCCATCTCCTTTGCCTCATGTTTAATTCTTTTTGCCCAAATATATATCTTAAACTTTTGTGATCTGTATAGACAGTAAATTTAGTTCCGTACAGATAATGTCTCCAAATCTTAAGGGCAAAAATTACGGCTCCTAATTCTAGATCATGAGTCGTATAGTTCTCTTCGTGCTTTTTCAACTGTCTTGAGGCATATGCAATTACCTTCTTGCGTTGCATTAGCACACATCCTAATCCTAACTTTGAAGCATCACAGTAAACTTCAAAATCTTCTGTTCCTTCTAGTAAGGCTAGGATTGGAGCATTTGTTAATTTTTTCTTTAGAATCCTAAAAGCTTCTTCTTGCTTAGGTCCCCATTCAAACTTAACTGCTTTACAGGTTAGCTTAGTTAATGGTACCGCTATCTTGGAAAAATCCTTAATAAACCGTCTATAATATCCGGCTAAACCTATAAAACTTCTAACTTCCATTGCGGATTGCGGAACCTTCCATTTGGTAATTGCCTCTATCTTAGCAGGATCTACATGAATACCTTCGTGATTCACCATGTGTCCTAAGAATTGCACTTCTTGCAACCAAAATTCACACTTTGAGAATTTGGCGTAAATCCTTTCTTTTCTTAACAAAGTTAAGAGTGCATGTAAGTGCTGACAATGTTCGTCCTGATTTTTGGAATAAATAAGTATATCGTCGATAAAAACAATTACAAATTTATCTAAGTACGGTTTACAGATTCTATTCATCATGTCCATAAATGCGGCAGGTGCATTTGTTAATCCGAAGGGCATGACTGTAAACTCGTAATGACCATACCTAGTTCTGAAAGCAGTTTTAGGTATGTCTTCTTTTTGTACTTTCAATTGATGATATCCGGAGCGTAAATCGGTCTTAGAAAAATATCTAGCTCCTTGAAGTTGATCAAATAGATCATCAATCCTAGGTAATGGGTATCGATTCTTAATTGTAACCTTATTCAATTCTCTATAATCAATACACATTCTCATCGAACCATCCTTTTTCTTTACAAACAATACTGGCGCTCCCCACGGGGATGAACTAGGTTGTATGAAACCTTTACTTAGTAATTCATCTAATTGCTTTTTCAATTCTAACATTTCTGTGGGTGCTAACCGATAAGTGCCTTGGCTATCGGTATAGTTCCTGGAATCAGATGAATTCTAAATTCTACCTCCCTACCTGGTGGTAATCCTGGGAGTTCTTTCGGAAATACATCTGGGTATTCCGAGACTACAGGAATGTCTTTAAGTTCCTTACCCTTAGCACTAATGATTACTGAAATCATATATATTATTCCTTGCTTTCGTTCATAACTAGCAACTTTCATTACTGATATGAACTTCATGGGTTTACGTGGTTTATCTCCTGTAATCGTGATTATTTCTCCAGTAGGTGCCTGAATCTCTACGGAGTTCTTATCACAAAGGATTCGAGCATGGTTGGCTACTAACCAATCAACTCCTAACACAACATCGAATCCAGCTAAATTCATTGGCAATAGGTTTGCATGAAATTTATGACCTGAAAGTTCTATATTTTCTTTCTGCAAAACCTTATCTATGTTAATAAAATTCCCATCTGCTGTTTCGACTGTAAAAATCTGCCTAAGGTTGGTTAAGGGTAAATTAAGAGCTTGGCAGAATGAAGTATTTATAAAACTTTGGTTTGCACCAGAGTCAAATAATACTTTTGCGTAAATGTTGTGAACTAAGAACGTACCAGCTATCACATCCGGAATTAGTTCTGCCTCCTGAGTAGTCAATTGGAAAGCATGAACATTCTTCTTAGTAGCTCCATCAGCTGGTTTAGCTTTGTTGTCAGCTGGTTTAACCAATTTAGGGCATTCTGTTTTAAAATTTCCTGTTTCTCCACAGTTATAGCAGATTCGTGTTTTCTTTCTGCAGTCTTCTTCGCGATGTCCTATATGACAACTTGATATTTAGAACCCTTCGTTGTATCTTGATGTAACATGCTTGAACGTAATGTGACTAATTGACTTGTTGGTTTAATGAATGATATAAGTGAATTTATGTGATTATGTGTTGTGCTAGTATGTATGCGTGTGTTTATATGACCCGAGACACAAGGACCCAACTCGAGACCATGCGGTCTCGAGTGAACAGTGCAACAGTTGGGCCGATTGGGCCATGCACCCCCTTAGTCTACCCGAGAGCCCACTAGGGTGCACCAATTTAGAACAAGTATATAACCTTGGTGGATAGCCAACCTTGCCATTCTTTGGGCAATCTACACACACTCTCCTACACACACACTCCTACATTATCTCACTAAAACCCTAGAAGCACAAACCTTCTTCCCTCATTCTCGGATTCAAACCGGCAACACTAAGACTCTCGGATCGAGCTTGGGATCATCATACGGAAGTTCACTCACCGACTCTTCATACCCTCACACTTAGAGAACCTAACCGGTTAGTGATTCATGCTATGTATTGTATTTCGGTTGATGATGATGTATGATGAAATTGTTTGATAATATGTTTGCTTATTAAGTTTTATACATGATGAATATATATCCTCCTTGAATAACCGGTGTTAAGATTGTTGTTATATGATGATGAAATATCGGCTTAGTATAGATAATATGTGATGGATCATGAATGATTGCAATCGGCTCTATATGGTTGAATCCGAATGGCTTGATTATGTTTAGGAGGTTTATTACTCATGAAATCGGATGTTGCATATGTGGGTTAGACGATGTGCATGATTAGAATACATGATAGGATAAGATGGTTTGATTTATCATATTTCAAAATATGGAAAACCCTAACATGATGAACAAGTTTGAATGTTATTATGAATATCTGAATATGATATGAACAGGTTATGAAAATTTGAAAATGCTTGTTTGATCCATTTTAATTAAGTTTTAGACAAGAAAACATGTTTGTATGGATAGTACACACTGTTGCATGAAACCGAAATCCTATTGGTTAGTACACATGCTGGCAACCAGCAGGTATGCCAGCCGAGACCTCCGGTTGCGACTCGAGATCACCACATGACAACTCGAGACCGCAGATTGCGACACAGGTTACGAGTTGAGAACTCCCTAGTCTCGACTCGAGACCACACAATGCCAGCACAAGCAGCATAACTCGAGACCACGGTTGCGAGTCCGGTTGCGACTCGAGACTATCTAGTCTCGACTAGTTCATACATGACTCGAGAACTCGTAGGCTTTAACCCGAGATCGCACAGTCTCGACTCGAGATCTCTAGTCTCGACTCGAGACCATAACACCCGTACACAATGTTTGGACTTGCACACTGCTATGGGCCTAAGTAGTTGGGCCGCACACATAGACTTTGGTTGTTGCGTGAATGTTACTGTGGAACTTGTTACGAACTGTTGTTGAACTGCCATGCTAAACATGTATGCCATGATCGTTACTTGTGTACAATACGCGTAGAACATACGTGCACTACTTGGATATGAACCTGACTTGAATGGTATCTATGTTAGGACGTAGTTGACCACTTACAACTTGATTGACCTTTCTGTGTATCTGCCGAGCAAACCAAGGTGAGTTCACACCCTCTACATAGCATGGGATTCCCAGGGTTGGGAATGGGTTAAGGAACGCGGATTCCTCGTCCTTTCTTGGGTAGGACAGTATTGGTTCAGGAATGTAATTCCTCGTCCTCATGGACAGATAACTCGTACTAGACCAAAAACTCTATCACGAAGTCCCTCCATTTTATATCGACATAATCGCCGGGCCAATGGCGAGCGGGTCATTAGTTAGATAGCGCTATTTAGGTCTGACAAGCCTCACACCGTGCCGCAGAGGACGGGTGTGAACTAATGGATCTGGGCACGTCAATGATGATAGACATTGACATTTCAGGGCACATAAACATGACTACAGTCAGCAGTCGATATGGTAACGAGTCTAGTGTATACATGGGGTAGCCCCCACGGCTGGATAGCCAGAGTAACTGGGTTAAACAAATCACGTTTTCAGCTATGGGGTAACCCCCACGGCTGGATGCCAGATAAAGGAAACTGTTTTCAAAACAACTTAAAACGAACACCCAACTGTGAACTCACTCAACTTGTTGTTGACTCGTTACTACATGCTTTGCAGGTCATTAGGTACTTAGCTGGAGCTCGCATGGAGGAGGGTCGTTGTGGGACATGGACAGCTGTGTGCCATGTTAAACTTTGAAACAATTGAACTTATGTTATGGTTTTAAACATTATGCTTCCGCTTGCAACTTAACTATGTTTTGTTTGGACACCAATTGTATTGGTTGGACTTTTATAATCACTTACATGCTTGTTCAATATGATTGGTGGCTGGATCCTGGTCAGTCACGCCTCCAAGCGGTGGTACTCCGCAGGTGGATTTTGGGGGTGTGACAGATTGGTATCAGAGCCGTTGGTTATAGTGAACTTGGTTTTAATAAGGGGAAAAAGTTTTATTAAAATCAGACTATAACTTGTACAGTGCTCTACGATCCACAACGACGCTCCACTCCACATGCAAGGCTCGACATTCTAGGTGATATAATCTATGTATATATTGCCTACTTGTTAGTTACGTAGTACATTGCTCATGGTATGCTTGGATAGTATAACTACTGTTGCTTGAATACGTGTGTGCTTACTCTCTTCTGTCATCGCATTTTCGCGAACCCCTCTCACTCACGTTCCTCTTGATATGAAGATCATGTCTGGACGAGTTAACTTGACACAAGCCCAGTTGATGGCTCTGATCAACGAACGAGTTGCTGCGGCACTCGCAGCTGCACACGCAGGAGGTCAACACGCTCAGCCACCTGTGTGCACCTTAAAAACTTTTATGGACTGCCGAGCAACTACTTTTAGCGGCACTGAAGGAGCCGTAGGTCTCCTCCGCTGGTTTGAAAAACTCGAATCTGTTTTCGAGATGTGTGAATGCCCTGAGGAGCGCAGGGTGAAGTACGCTACCGGTACTCTAGAAGGTTTAGCACTCACGTGGTGGAACGCTCAGGTTCAAATGTTGGGGTTGGTTGCTGCTAACGCCACCCCATGGAACAACTTTAAGGAAATGATCAAGGAGGAGTATTGCAATCATGATGAGATTCACAAACTGGAGGTGGAGTTTTTCAACCTCAAGATGACGGGGTCAGAAATTGAAGCTTATGTGAAAAGGTCGAACGAACTGGCAATTCTGTGTCCTACTATGGTGGATCCTCCCATCAAACGCATCGAACTCTTTCTCAAGGGCTTAGTGCCAGAAATCCAAAGTCATGTGACTTCAGCAAACCTCGCCACCATCCAGCAAGTTGTTTAATTGGCTCACCGTCTCACGGATCAGGCGGTGGAGCAGAACAGGTTACCAAAGCGCATAGGTGCTGCAACTACTTCAGGTGCTCTTAGTGACAACAAACAGAAGTGGGATGGAGCTTCAAACAAGGGTTCAACTTCTGTGCAATCTCAGTCTCAACAGAGAAAGACTGATGACTACAAGAGCCCCAGTCAGCAGTCATCTGGTGGTCAAAGTCATGGTGGGTACAAGGGGAATCACCCCAAATGCAATCGCTGCAGCCTACACCACAGCGGGCCATGCACCAGGGGTAACTGTCATCGGTGCAATAAGCCAGGTCACGCTACAAAGGATTGCAGGAGCTTATATCCCGCCAACCAGAATCGTCAGCAAGCTCAACAGAATCAACGCCAGCAGCAGTAGCAAGGTGATAACAAAGGGTGCTTTCAGTGTGGAGCTGAAGGCCACTTCAAGAGGGATTGCCCCCAACTGAACAGGAACCAGAACAACAACAACAACAACAATAACAACAATCAGGGGAATGGTAACAATGGGAACAACAACAACAATGGTGCCAGGGGGCGGGCGTTCGTGATTGGTCAAGGTGAAGCGAGGAATGACCCCAATGTTGTGGCGGGTAAGTTCCTTCTCGACGACTTTTATGTTACAGTTTTATTTGATTCGAGTGCCGATACTAGCTACATGTCACTAGAAGTTAGTCGAATGCTTAAGCGTATTCCAACACCTTTGAACAACAAGCACACTGTAGAGCTAGCAAATGGTAAGAGTTTAGAGGCCACACACGTAGTCAAGGGTTGTAAACTTGTTCTTGCTAACCAGACCTTCTCTATCGACCTTATTCCTATCGTCTTGGGTAGTTTCGACGTTGTCATTGGGATGGATTGGTTATCCCAACACCGAGCAGAGATTCTTTGCAACAAGAAGATCGTTCGCGTTCCTGGTTCCGGTAGTGAACCTCTCATGATTCGTGGCGACAAGAGGAGTGCTGTTGAGAACATCATCTCTCTCCTTAAGGCCCAGAAGTGTTTGAGGAAGGGGCACATCGCTATCTTAGCTCTCGTTACAGACACCTCGAAGAAAGAAAAGAAGATAGAAGACTTTCCGATTGTACGCGACTATCCTGAGGTATTCCCTGAGGAATTACCTGGTCTTCCGCCTCATCGCCAGGTCGAGTTTCAGATTGAACTAGCTCCTGGAGCTGCGCCTATAGCTCGTGCACCTTATCGTTTAGCTCCATCAGAGTTGGAAGAACTCTCTACGCAACTGCAAGAACTCTTGGATAAGGGTTTTATTCGTCCTAGCTCATCGCCCTGGGGAGCTCCAGTGCTATTTGTGAAGAAGAAAGACGGTACCTTTAGAATGTGTATCGACTATCGCGAACTCAACAAAGTGACGGTGAAGAATCGTTATCCTTTACCACGTATTGACGACTTGTTCGACCAGCTGCAAGGGTCGAGCTATTATTCAAAGATTGATTTGAGATTAGGATATCACCAGTTGAGAGTCCGAGAAGAGGACGTCTCCAAAACAGCTTTTAGAACTCGATATGGCCACTATGAGTTTTTGGTCATGCCTTTTGGGCTGACAAACGCACCAGCGGTTTTCATGGACTTGATGAATCGAGTGTGCAAGCCTTATCTGGACAAGTTCGTTATAGTCTTCATCGACGACATCCTGATCTATTCTAAGAGTCAGGAGGAACACGAGCAGCATCTACGACTCATTTTGGAACTCCTTCGAACGGAACAACTTTACGCGAAGTTCTCAAAATGCGACTTCTGGCTTCGTGAGGTCCATTTCCTAGGCCATGTGGTAAACAAGTATGGGATTCATGTTGATCCATCCAAGGTGGATTCGATTAAGAACTGGCCTGCACCTCGTACACCAAAGGAAATTCGCCAATTCTTAGGTTTGGCAGGTTACTACAGGAGGTTCATTAAGGATTTTTCCAAGATTGCACAGCCTCTCACCTCACTAACGCAGAAAGGCGTTGTTTATCGATGGGGAAATGCACAGGAGTTAGCATTTCAGCATTTAAAGGATAGACTTTGCAGCGCACCTATCCTTTCCTTGCCAGAGGGCACAGACGACTTCGTGGTCTACTGCGACGCATCAATTCAGGGTCTTGGTTGTGTATTGATGCAACGAGATAAAGTTATAGCTTACGCCTCACGCCAACTCAAAGTTCATGAGAAGAATTACACTACACACGATTTAGAGCTGGGAGCTGTTGTTTTTGCACTAAAGATATGGAGACATTACCTGTACGGTACCAAGTGTGCCATCTACACCGACCACAGGAGCCTCGAGCACATCTTCAAACAGAAAGAACTGAATATGCGACAACGACGATGGGTCGAACTACTGAATGACTACGAGTGCTCGATCAGGTATCACCCGGGCAAGGCCAATGTTGTGGCCGACGCCCTCAGTCGAAAGGACACCGCGCCTAAGCGCGTGTGAGCTTTACAACTCACTATACATTCTAGTCTTCCTTCCCAAATACGAGCTGCTCAGATAGAAGCATTGAAATCAGAAAACGTCAGGGAGGAAGCCCTACGCGGCTCAAGGCAACGCTTAGAACAGAAGGAAGACGGTGCTTACTATGTAACGGGATGCATTTGGATCCCACTCTATGGCAACCTACGAGAGCTTGTGATGGATGAAGCACACAAGTCTCGCTACTCGGTACATCCTGGTTCAGATAAGATGTACCACGATATCAAAACTACGTATTGGTGGCCTAGCATGAAGGCCCACATAGCAACCTACGTCAGCAAGTGTTTGACTTGTGCGAGAGTCAAGAAGGAATACCAGAAACCCTCAGGCCTACTCCAACAACCAGAGATACCACAATGGAAATGGGAGCAAATTTCCATGGATTTCGTTACTGGCCTGCCTAGATCCCAGCGCGGAAATGATACTATTTGGGTGATCGTGGATCGACTCACAAAGTCTGCGCACTTCCTGGCTATCAAGGAGACGGATAAATTCTCCACTTTAGCAGAAGTATACCTCAAGGAAGTTGTTTCAAGGCACGGGGTGCCCACCTCTATTATCTCAGATCGAGATGCACGTTTCACTTCAGAACTGTGGCAAGCAATGCACAAATCCTTTGGCTCACGATTAGACATGAGCACAGCGTATCACCCTCAGACGGACTGGCAGTCCGAGCGTACTATCCAAACCTTAGAAGACATGCTTCGTGCATGTGTAATCGACTTTGGCAACAGCTGGGAAAAGCATCTGCCACTTGTGGAATTCTCGTACAATAACAGCTACCACACCAGCATTAAAGCTGCTCCGTTTGAGGCATTGTACGGGCGTAAATGCCGGTCACCTCTTTGTTGGGCAGAGGTGGGGGATAGTCAGATCACTGGTCCAGAACATGTGGTGGACACAACCGAACGAATTGCTCAAATACGACAACGCATGGCGGTAGCTCGTGACCGTCAGAAAGTCTACGCCGATAAGGGCAGGAAACCACTAGAGCTCCAGGTTGGGGAGCGGGTACTACTCAAAGTCTCACCCTGGAAGGGTGTGGTTCGTTTTGGTAAACGAGGCAAACTTAACCCACGATACGTCGGACCTTTTGAAATCATCGAGAAAATAGGCAGGGTGGCCTACAGACTGAACTTACCAGCAGAACTCAGTGCAGTTCACAACGTTTTCCATGTGTCGAATCTGAAGAAGTGTCTGTCAGATGAGACCCACATAGTTCCTCTGAAGGAACTCACTATCGACGAGCAGTTACGATTCATCGAGGAACCAGTTGAGATCACGGACCGGGATGTTAAGGTCCTCAAGAACACTAGAATACCTCTCGTTCGAGTTCGTTGAAACTCACGTCGCGGCCCAGAGTTCACCTGGGAGCGCGAAGATCAGATGAAACAAAAGTATCCCCAACTGTTCGCAAACGGTACAACCACTACTGAGGCTGAAGCTACGGAATTTCAGGACGAAATTCCAGATCAACGGGGGGAGGATGTGACACCCCAGGAAAACCAGGAAAACCATACAACTTAACTAGCTTCCTCAGTGAGTACTTACCAAATTTTGGGACGAAATTTCTTTCAACTTGGGGATAATATGACAACTCGATATTTAGAACCCTTCGTTGTATCTTGATGTAACATGCTTGAACGTAATGTGACTAATTGACTTGTTGGTTTAATGAATGATATAAGTGAATTTATGTGATTATGTGTTGTGCTAGTATGTATGCGTGTGTTTATATGACCCGAGACACAAGGACCCAACTCGAGACCATGCGGTCTCGAGTGAACAGTGCAACAGTTGGGCCGATTGGGCCATGCACCCCCTTAGTCAACCCGAGAGCCCACTAGGGTGCACCAATTTAGAACA
Organism: Helianthus tuberosus; assembly: GCA_030545235.1. Taxonomy (NCBI): domain Eukaryota; kingdom Viridiplantae; phylum Streptophyta; class Magnoliopsida; order Asterales; family Asteraceae; genus Helianthus; species Helianthus tuberosus. The sequence continues at coordinate 205,851,186 of CM060415.1, read as the reverse complement.
AGTATATAACCTTGGTGGATAGCCAACCTTGCCATTCTTTGGGCAATCTACACACACTCTCCTACACACACACTCCTACATTATCTCACTAAAACCCTAGAAGCACAAACCTTCTTCCCTCATTCTCGGATTCAAACCGGCAACACTAAGACTCTCGGATCGAGCTTGGGATCATCATACGGAAGTTCACTCACCGACTCTTCATACCCTCACACTTAGAGAACCTAACCGGTTAGTGATTCATGCTATGTATTGTATTTCGGTTGATGATGATGTATGATGAAATTGTTTGATAATATGTTTGCTTATTAAGTTTTATACATGATGAATATATATCCTCCTTGAATAACCGGTGTTAAGATTGTTGTTATATGATGATGAAATATCGGCTTAGTATAGATAATATGTGATGGATCATGAATGATTACAATCGGCTCTATATGGTTGAATCCGAATGGCTTGATTATGTTTAGGAGGTTTATTACTCATGAAATCGGATGTTGCATATGTGGGTTAGACGATGTGCATGATTAGAATACATGATAGGATAAGATGGTTTGATTTATCATATTTCAAAATATGGAAAACCCTAACATGATGAACAAGTTTGAATGTTATTATGAATATCTGAATATGATATGAACAGGTTATGAAAATTTGAAAATGCTTGTTTGATCCATTTTAATTAAGTTTTAGACAAGAAAACATGTTTGTATGGATAGTACACACTGTTGCATGAAACCGAAATCCTATTGGTTAGTACACATGCTGGCAACCAGCAGGTATGCCAGCCGAGACCTCCGGTTGCGACTCGAGATCACCACATGACAACTCGAGACCGCAGATTGCGACACAGGTTACGAGTTGAGACCTCCCTAGTCTCGACTCGAGACCACACAATGCCAGCACAAGCAGCATAACTCGAGACCACGGTTGCGAGTCCGGTTGCGACTCGAGACTATCTAGTCTCGACTAGTTCATGCATGACTCGAGAACTCGTAGGCTTTAACCCGAGATCGCACAGTCTCGACTCGAGATCTCTAGTCTCGACTCGAGACCATAACACCCGTACACAATGTTTGGACTTGCACACTGCTATGGGCCTAAGTAGTTGGGCCGCACACTTAGACTTTGGTTGTTGCGTGAATGTTACTGTGGAACTTGTTACGAACTGTTGTTGAACTGCCATGCTAGACATGTATGCCATGATCGTTACTTGTGTACAATACGCGTAGAACATACATGCACTACTTGGATATGAACTTGACTTGAATGGTATCTATGTTAGGACGTAGTTGACCACTTACAACTTGATTGACCTTTCTGTGTATCTGCCGAGCAAACCAAGGTGAGTTCACACCCTCTACAAAGCATGGGATTCCCAGGGTTGGGAATGGGGTTAAGGAACGCGGATTCCTCGTCCTTTCTTGGGTAGGACAGTATTGGTTCAGGAATGTAATTCCTCGTCCTCATGGACAGATAACTCGTACTAGACCAAAAACTCTATCACGAAGTCCCTCCATTTTATATCGACATAATCGCCGGGCCAATGGCAAGCGGGTCATTAGTTAGATAGCGCTATTTAGGTCTGACAAGCCTTACACCGTGCCGCAGAGGACGGGCGTGAACTAATGGATCTGGGCACGTCAATGATGATAGACATTGACAGTTCAGGGCACATAAACATGACTACAGTCAGCAGTCGATATGGTAACGAGTCTAGTGTATACATGGGGTAGCCCCCACGGCCGAAAAGCCAGATAACTAAACATGGGGTAGCCCCCACGGCTGGATAGCCAGAGTAACTGGGTTAAACAAATCACGTTTTCAACTATGGGGTAACCCCCACGTCAGGATGCCAGATAAAGGAAACTGTTTTCAAAACAACTTAAAACGAACACCCAACTGTGAACTCACTCAACTTGTTGTTGACTCGTTACTACATGCTTTGCAGGTCATTAGGTACTTAGCTGGAGCTTGCATGGAGGAGGGTCGTTGTGGGACATGGACAGCTGTGTGCCATGTTAAACTTTGAAACAATTGAACTTATGTTATGGTTTTAAACATTATGCTTCCGCTTGCAACTTAACTATGTTTTGTTTCGACACCAATAGTATTGGTTGGACTTTTATAATCACTTACATGCTTGTTCAATATGATTGGTGGCTGGATCCTGGTCAGTCACGCCTCCAAGCGGTGGTACTCCGCAGGTGGATTTTGGGGGTGTGACATCCTATGACTTTGCAAAAGTTGCAAATTATATTACATCTTCCATAATGTTTCTTTCTGCAGTTCTTGCAGAATGGCGAAGTTGAATATTGCCCTGTTCCTTTTCTCTTGAAGCTGCTATTATTACCCACACGAAATCCTTCGGTAATTTTCTGAACTAATTCCTTCTTCCTGTCTTCTTCTTTGGTGCGTACCAATTCGTCAGTTAAGGTGTTAGCTAATTCCACAGCATTGTCAATAGTGCGGGGTGTCGCAGCTTTAACGATGTGACGGATTTCACTAATTAGTCCCTAAATATAGCGAGAAATGAGTACTGGTTCTGGCGAAGCCAGCGTTGGTACCACTCTAGCATATTCAAAGAATGTCGAAGTATAACCGCGACAATCCACACCCATCATTCTATGATTTAGGAATGTATTTGCCATTTGATCTTTTTCATATTCGGGACAGAATTTTCTTTCTACAAGACTCTTAAATTCTTCCCAGTTCATGGCATAGGCCCTATTTCTTCCTTTAGCTTGAAGTACTGTATTCCACCATTCTAGCGCCCCTTCTTTGAAAAGATTAGATGCGTACATGACCTTGTCGTCCTTGTCACATTTACTTATGGTAATCACTACCTCGGTTTTCTCTAACCAACGCAGTGCTGCAGTCGCTCCTTCATTGCCTGCAAATTCAGCGGGTTTACAAGCAAGAAATTATTTGTAAGTGCAACCAGGTGTTGCAGCTTTCATTTTCTTAGGGAGCGGAGCTGGCAGTGGATCATCATCGTGATGATTACCGCCTCCGTTTATGCTATTACTGAAGTTATCTTCAGAAATACGTTTGTTATGAACGATTTGTTGAGGTTCGGCAGGTTTCTGGGCAGCAGCAATGATTGCTGGAATAGCATTGGCTATTCCTTGAGCAACGATATTTTCTATATCTTGTCTAGTCATAAAGTGATCCTCTGGATGTTGCTCAGATTGATTAACCTCATTAACTGACTCATTATTAGCATTTTCCATCTGATAATTAATATATATATAATTTATTAGTATCAAATAAATAACAATTATACACAAAATAATCATACAAATTTTACAACACACATATAGCCAAAACTATCGATTTCTCGATTCCCATTTTTATATATATTATGCGTCCATACACACCTTTATCTTACAAAGTTTTATTTGTAGTTATTTCACAAGATTATATTTTTTATTATTATTTATTATACAACCCCAGTTTCACAAACCCCTTATCCTTCGTCAGTTGGTATTTTAGTAACGACGTTCCCTCTCGTCGTATTTCCAGGAGATCTGTTCTCCTACTTCCCTGATCCTATTTCCTGCATCCACCAATTCTTCGCCAAAGTGGCGGAGTTCAGCTAAATTCTCATTGCTCATAGGTGGGTTTGGTATAGGTTCCGGGTCAAACTGAGGAAGAAAGGAATAAGGACTATTGAGAAGGTTTTGGAACTGCCAATCATTAGTCCACCACTCGTCCATTCCTAGAGGTTGGGTGTGAATGATAGGTTCTGGGATTGCTGGTTCCAAATTCATTGGAAGTTGGGTTTCAATAGGATGAGTAAAAACATTTTCATTGACAGGCTTAATAGTATCACAGTTTGCCAATATAAAATCTAGCTCCTCCTGCAATGTCATTTCCTAGGTTTGCGTAGAGCTTTCTCCAATTTCCATCTTGGTTTGTCTAGAACCTTTTCCAATTTCCATTTCTAGTTGCTTAGAATATTCCTCAAACTGTATTCCCATCTGCCTAGATTCTTCCTCGACTTCAATCCCCTTCCCATTTTCTAAGGGATTTTCTATTTTGGGAATCTTTCTAGTAGCGGGTTTCCTCCTACGCACACGCCTCCATCCCACAAATCTTCTCCTTTTCTTAGGCTTGGGTTTCTCTGGAGGTGGAGCATTGAATTCCATAGGTTCTTCTATATCTGGTATATACCTATTGAAATCTCTGGAAACCTCTATTTTCACCGGATAGAGATTTAGATTTTGAAGGGCGTCAGACAAGTCATTCATTCTGTTTAGCACATATGCAAAATACACAAAAATTGCCAAGTTAAATTTTTTATAACAAAATTTCATAGAAAATATTATTGCATACCGTGTGACTAATTTAGTACAAGGAACAACTGAAAATAAAACACACCAGGGTTTATTGTAACTTATTTATTTTACTGAATAATATTTTTGGCTTGTAGATGATAAGGTTGCTAAAACTTAAGTCAAAGTATTTAGAAATTTGTATTAACTGCTACAGTGGCTAGCATATAAAGATCTGCCCACTTTTCATCTAACTTGTCTTCCCATGGTGGATTATTGCCTAATTCTTGGGTTTTCTGATTAACTCTCCCTCATTTGGATTTCTTTAGTTTCTCTTGACTTTTCCTAATAATCAAACTTCTTTTATTAGGAGAAAGTGGTTCCTCATATTGTGCCTTACGGACAAATATTCCTTCATCGGAATTTACATAGGATTTTGAGGAATTTGTTTGGGATGAACTTCCCTTCTCGTTTGATGACTTATCTAATTTAAGATAGATGTTTGAAATCTTTTGCTTACCCATACTGTACACAAATATTCAATTAATAAAACACATAATCACAAAATAGCAATTAGTAAAAATTAAGTATTTTCTAAATATTTAATTGGCTTAAATCAGTGGCTCTGATACCACCTTTTTCTGTCACGGGCCCCGACCCGGTTTGACCCGTTTCAGGAGCCGCGAGACAGAAAATCCCGTGGTATTTATTTAACAGCGGAAGATTTCTTCAGGATCTTTTTAAAACTGCAATTTTCCCGATTATTTTATTTCGCAACTCGGGATAAAATCCCGGTAATTTACAATCATATGATTTTACTGAGAAATCTTTATTTTACAAAACATGTTTCCTTATTTTATATTGAGCCACTTCCTTAAGGTTGTAGTGCTTCACGGAACTTTTCTTGGATCACAACAGATCACCTGAAACATGTTTGAAAAAGGTTTTGTCAGCGGGAAATACTGGTGAATCATTCTTTTTATGAAGACGACTCGTTTGTTATAATTTACAGTATTAAGAGCGATTACAATATTTCCTGATATCAACTAACTACCCACAGTATTTGTCACTCGACTCGTTTCTGTGACTATGGTCAGATCACCCATTAGCTAACTCGTCGTCCAATGGTGACGGGAACAAGTAATGTATACAAAACCCCACATACTGGCTGTAATTTGGTGATTACAAAGACTTAATCCCTATAATTATAACTTTGAAAATAAACATGATTTTTAAAGTAATTTGATAAAAAGAGAATGACTCACATTGCAGATTTATATGAGCAGAGTTTAGCCTACTGATTAGCCATTTAACCTAAATTTAATAACATGCACACGAACTCGGTTAGTAACTAATACAGCATTTACGATAACTCACGAGATTAAAACCTTCACAACGAATGACAAAGAGCGATACTTAAACATCCATCGAATTAACGATGAATGACAAAGCATAAACCCTAATGTGGGCAGCACTTAAACATCCATTGGATAGTTTAATCGATCGGACATTGAATCGTAGCAGCGATCGAGTTAATACCCGGTATCGGAGCAGCGCCTCGCTAATTATATGTGAAATTTCGACTTCAGAGTGATATACTTTCGTTTTTGAAAGTTTGTTTCGACACAGAATGAAAGTCCCTGATGCAGACTATTTATAGGTGAAATTAAGGCCTCACGCGGCCCGCGTAAGCCATTGGCTTGCCTTTACGCGGCCCGCGCAGCCGCCCAGTCTACGACTAGCCTTGACCAGTCACAAGTTGGTTAGCCAGGTGGTCGCTACGTGGATCCGGAACACTTATCCGATCAACACAGGTTTGACGCGGCCCGCGTAAGGTATGCTTAACCTTTACACGGCCCGCCTGAAGACCATACTTCTTGTTTTTCTTGGTTTTTCATGCACAGTATGGTTTCGGGGGTTCGGGTTTTTACTTGTGGGTTGATTTATGACATTTTTGAGAGTCCTTACAAATATGAAGATGCTAAGTATTGTAGAAGATACGACAAGAAAAGATATTGCTATATCAACAGAAATGGTGATCCTGTCGTTTATCGAAAAGAAGTGGTCTTCAATGATGTTCTTGCAGTAATTCCTCTTTCCGGTGAATACTATTCAAATGTCGAAAAAGATAAAACGTATTTGAAGAAGCTGGATAAGATAATTCGTGATGTTATGACGGCGAGTTTGAAGAAGAGGGATGAAGAAAGAATAAAGAAGAATGTTGAAGAGTTAGTCGTTGATTTGAAGAAAGTGGCTGAAGAAGTGAAGGAAGAGAAGGTTGAAGAAAAAGTTATTGTGAAAGAAGCTGTTACTGAAAGACAGCAGATTGAAGAAATGAAGAAAGAATAAGAAGAAGAAGTGAAGGTAGAAGTTGTGGTTGAAGACAGTGAGAATTTGGAAGTTGGTGATGACACTGGTGTTGGTGAAGAAGAACAGAAGAAAGATGCTGATCAGACAGAGACAGCAGAGAAAGCCGAAGTGCCACTCACTGAGATAAAATCTGATTCTAAAATCTTAAACGAAAATGTTGAACAGTGCAAGAAATGCATGGAAACGTGCAGAGCTTGTACTGAAAAGGATGAAAAGTTCAGAACAAGAGATCTAGAATTCACTAAAATCGAAGAAGTTTTCAAAAATAAATGCAATGCAAAGAAATGTTAGAAAATGAAAAAGTTTTAAAAGAAAATGATGAAAAACTAACACAAAAATGCAAGAATTTAGAAAAAGAAAATGAAATTTTAAAAGAAAAGGTTTAGAAAATGACAGAAGAATGTGTTCAAAAAGAAAAAGCATGTCAGGAAATGAAAAAAGAATATGATTCAATAAAATTGGCTTATCACATTACAAAACAATCATATGAAGATGTGAAAAGTCAAATGAAACTTGTTCAATCTAGATTGAAATATTGTTCTGAAACAACTGATATGCTTAAGCGACAGTATGAAATAAAGCAACAAGTTGTAAATTCTTACATTGAGGATGTTGCTAAGCTAAAGCGTCAAATAGCTGATTTAGAACAGGATAACAACAAGTTAAAAAGTTATCATGCGTCATCATATGTGCTTGAAAGAATTTTCAACATAAAACTGGGTGATGATGATTCTGAGAAAAACAAGAAAGGTATTGGCTCAGAGTTTCATCAAGTTCCACCACCGGAAAAGTTCGCATTTTATGATGATGAGAAAGTCAAAAAAGCTTTCAACATGGTCGATCAATTGCCAGATAACATTGACATAACCTATTCCAAATCTGATGATTCAAGTGATTCAGAGGTGGTAGGTAAGGTCGTTGAAAGTGTGTTGAAAGAAGAGTCGGTTGTAACAGCTAAATCTGAATCACAGGATGAAAATGAAGGTAGTTTTCATGAAGAATATTTGAAAACCTCAAAATATGAGAAAATTTTGAAAGATGATTCAAAAGGATTGGTTTATACCATGATTGGATCGGACAAATTATTCTTAGATATTGTATTCCCGATTCAGAATGTGATTTCAGAAAAGATTGATAAAGTTTTCAAAATGGTTGAGATTGAAAAATCTGAGATTCCAAAGTTCGCTGGAAAAGGTCACAAAACTTTTTATAACAAACCTGGTTTCAAAAAGAAAAACATGAAGGCTGGGTTGGGTTATAAAAAGAAACAGAATTGGAAGAAAAATGAAACGCCAAATTATCAAACAAAAATGAATTTTGTTCGCGGAACAAGTTCCGAAGAAGAGAAAGAACTCCAATTTAGACGACAGTCTAATGAAGAGTTCTATGCTCAGAAGAAGCAACAACAACAGGTCAAAGATGTGTCCAAGTGAACATGTTTCAAATGTGATCAAACAGGAAATCTTGCTCGCAAGTGTCCAAATCCGAAACCTGTTGATGTTGAGAAAAAGAAATCTGATGATGTTGAAAAACAAAAATCTGAGGATGTGAAACAAAGGTCCACCAGATTTGATTCAAAACAAACTTGGAGGTACAACACAAACAAGTTTGCTTCGAATCAAACTTGGAAATCAAACCCAAAAGTTCGATTCAAGACAGACCTGGAATTTTCACACACCCAGATTTAGAACAACACAAAATTGGAGAACAAATGTCGATGCAACAAAACCAAACCAGTTTTGGAAACCAACTGTTGTTCAGAATCAAAATGTTCAAAAAGATTCACATTTTTACAAAAGAGGGACTCCAAAAGGTCAAACATGGTCTGTTAAGAAAGAAATTGCTTCGGTAAATGATGAAAAACTTGAAATCAAAATTGACAAAGTCTTTGTACAAAATGACAAAGATTTTCCGAAGTTAAATGATGCATTTTGTGTTGAAATGCCTAAGGTCAAGCAGACCTGGGCTAACTTGTTCAAGTGATTGAATTAAGTTGAATGTGCAGGTGCTTCCAAAGAAATCTGAATGTCAACCAGAGGAGTGTCGGAGCAGCCTGGCACGAGGAGAGGAGGCTGCTGGTCCCTGCGACTGTTGAACAGGGAGTTTGTTTCATTTCCGTACATAAAAAAAATATTTCTAAAACCCTAAAAATTTAAAATTTAAAAACCAAAAATATGTTTTTATTTTCTCAAAAATTTGAAAAATAAAAAATATGTTTGTTTTTAAATTTGTAAAAAATCCAAAAATTTCAAAAATAGGTTGAGTGAATACGCCGAAACCCACACGGCTGAACAAACATGATTACTTTCACAAGATTGAAAAACGGTTTTCAAACTGCCGAAAATCAATGGGTTGTAAATCATGGGGGTACATTATATTTTCTGCAATTTAGTGCATGAGAAGCAGAAAATGGATGGCGCATGAGAAGCAGAAAATGGATGGCGAGACAAAGCTATCTACATCGGTTATCAAATTTTCTTTAATAGTTTTGAATTTTAGGGGGAGTAAGAATTTTTCAGAAAATCCAAAAACATTAGAAAATTTGAAAAAGCCAAAAACATGATAAATTTCAAAAATGAGTTTTTGTGTAAAAAAAGGAAATGATAGTACATCAGTAGACAATCACAGTATGCTAAAGAAATGGAATGTTTTAATGTGATAAACAGTCTCACTGATGATATGCCAGTAGGTTTTTACACGCTTAGTAGGTTGTTTTCGAGATATAAACCTAAATATCAATACTTACTTATCTCGTGGGGAACATCTCTCGGATATATGGGTAACCCCCGAAATCCTGTTTGAGAGATTGCCTGATTCTGAGATACTAGGTCTTTATATTGTTTGATATATGGGGTATTATACCTGGTCTTCTGATATTGCGGAAGCAATGGACTAGACTTCGTATAATACTTTACGCGCTTTTAAAGCTTACCCTCTGCATAAAAATTGAAAAATATCGAAAGATATGAATCAATTGCAGTTGAAGAAAAGATTCCCTAAAGGGAACACACCTAAAGTCGAGCCTTCATCTCTTTGACTGAACGGAAGTTCATACCTGAGCTCTCAAGGCTTCGCACTAACCCAGATATAGATATCAGATTGGTATACTCACCTGTAAGACTGAATCTAGGGAATTTTGATACGGCAGTATATTCTGAGGTGGGACACGCGAATAAGTTTAAGTTCTTAAAACACTAATCTCGTATCTCGAATCAATTGAACTTTGTGTGAAAATTTAAGTGGATCAGTATACTGACAATCTAAGTGAATTGTTTAGAACTTAAAGTGTTTAAAGCTCAACGGTACTAGTGATTTGTCAAAAACTGGTATGATCCTCTGACGCGAACTCAAACAAAAATATTGTCTGTAAATATGTTTGTAAATATTTCCTTACTGCTTTATGTTTCTAAAAAAATGCAAAAAGATTTTGATTCTACTTAAGTTTCGACAACCGATATCTGAGAAGCTGAGTTTTAAAATCTAAGTATGCTGATTGTGTTTCTGAAAATAAAACAAGTTCATTAATTTGAAACTTGAAGTTTTTATTCAAAAATAAAAAACAATTTGTGAAGTCTCCAAGGTCATTAAATTGAACTTGGATGATTGACTGTGAGGGAGTTGGATGCTTAGATTGTTAAAATCTGTTGTAATAGAGCCAGTTTTCAATCTTGGTCGCTGAAACTGTTAAACTCTTGATAAGTATGTTGATAGGGGGAGAGAATCAAGTAATCCTGGATATATTCATATTATTATATCCTAGAGCCAGGATCTTGTTTAAAAGTTTTGAGAGCCAGGTCACGATTCCTAGACAATCGAAAAAGCTCTCACTGTCGAAATATTTCAGTTTATGTTAAGAAAGCCAGGTTTTTCAATCATGGATCTTCAAAACATTTTTACTTATAAATGTTTGAGAGTTGCAGATGTTGTACCAGACTACGATCCCGATAGCCGAGTCTAAGGGGGAGTCTGAAGACAAGCTCAACGCAAGGGGGGCGTGCATTCAAGGAGCCAGGTAACTATCCTGGAGGAGCTTGTATCCAGAAAGCCAAGTGTCGATCCCAAAAGCACGGAAGCTTGACGAAAGGGGGAGCCTGAAGAAAGAGTTTACCGAAAGGGGGAGAAGCTGAAGCTGAAAACAGATCCACGGGGATTCTGTTTGAGCAAGAAGGAGTCTATGTTTCTGAAGATGTAATAAAGTTCCAAGAAGAATTAGAGAGAGAGAGAGAGAGAGAGAGAGAAAGACAAGACGCTACGAGATTGACTGCGGCAATATGCAAGGGGGAGTCTGTTGGTGCATTTATGTCTATCGCCTCCATCAATTCAGATCGTAGCAGAAACAGTTTAATTCAAGCTTTATATTGTAATAATTAGGGAAAAGGTAAGGTGGCATTTCTGTAATTAATGAGAAGTCTCATTAAGCCCCTTGGCCTATAAATAGAACTCTTAGGGTTAGAGTTGAAGACTTTTGGCCATTTGGAGCTTTGGAGAGATAGAGGTTAGAAAGAGAAAGTCTAGAGAAAGAAAGTGCTCCAAGGTGATTCACGGTGCTTTGTAATTGTCGTACGATCAATAGAATCACGTTTATAGTACGGTCGTGTGTTCGGTCACGTTCGTGTACGGATTCCGCACGTCACACGTTCGGTTCGCAATCGTTACGGAGTCAAAACCGGTCCTACACTTCCCCTATAAATACCACACTAATCCAAGCCCTAATCACTTTACAAACTCCTCTAAATCTCTCTCAAATCACCAAAAACGCAGCTGAAACTTCAAGTTCGGACAGAAGCACTATCCTTCACTAAAGTGAGCATAACTCAGTCATTTCTTATCTGTTTTAGCTCATTCTTTTTCCTATGTGCTTGGATTTTCCTTAGCTTCGATTCCATGGGTGATTCACCATAAATAAGTCCCTGGAACTCTGGCAAAATGGATCCAAAGTTCACTGTTCGTTTTGTTTCGAATCAAACTTTGCTTAACTTGTTCAAACTTGAGTCAAACTCAACTCAAACCCACGTCCTTATGTGCATAACCACTTGTATGGTTAGTTGGGCTTAAAAACGGGGCCGAGACATTCAAAAATCAGAGGTTAAACCTCATATAAATTATGTTTTGCTTAGGGTTTTTAACCCACAAGTGATGTTCAAGCTTCAAGCTTGATGAAGGTGTGATTATGGATTAACATGGGTTATCCTACATAAAATCCCCACATTACTTGATGATTTCTCTTAGATTAGTGTTTAATATTCTTGTATTACTTATAGTTCATGACCCTCCTTGAATGTTTTTACATCAAGTGTAGTGGTGAACACATAGAGGTACCTAAATGGAAGACTTCTATTCCTACCTCCTACATGATTTCTATGACATTTAGAGGTGCCTAAATGAAGATTTTAATCTTCTACCTCATGCTTGAACTATTAAACTATTGGACATATTAATATACAACCCATATAATACATAAACATATTATCCGAATAATCGAACCATTGATGATGAACTAGTGTTCATACGTCAAGGTACTAGATTATATCACTCTAGACTTTGATAACTTGTCACGTTCTAATGGAATTTTGTTCCATGAAAACATTTAAACTCCTTAGAGTCTCCTAGTGTCAAGAACAAGTATCATATGTACTAGGTGATTATTTTCATATGTTATTTTCATGTTATTTAAACTCCAAATCCCTAGAACCATATGTAAACACCTCTTAAAACTCCAAATCGAACGCATTCAACTTTCTAGTTTCAACAACCGCGTCACATTGGATAAATCGGAAAACATATGCTATTTTGTGAGTATACTTGACCCATTTTACCGTTTTCACACTTTTGGGTGTAACATGTTATTATATACAAAAAGCACTTACTATACATACTCTTATGCAAATGTACACACAAACAATCCAATACATGCTTACTATTTGTTATGCTTGATTCGTGTTTTTTGGACCATACTTATGTGATGAACTTGTCATTAGCTTCGTATGAGCCTCCATTTAACATGTATAGCGCTATAGGAGTAACGCATCGCCCGTAGACTAGTGGTCATGTTAAATTTTCATTCATACTTGCGTAAACAGAGGGTTGACTTGTAAATCGCATGCCAGTTTATACGTTAATCTTGATAACTAGGTTTTCCATGTGGATTGTTCCTTATCATTTTTATACTTATATACTACGTACCAAACTTGTATGCTCGCCAATACTTTTGTATTGAACTACGCTTTTAAAACATGTTACAGGTTTAGCGATGACGTTGGTGATGCATGGAACCTAGTAGGATGCTTAGATACACACTTTAAATTTGTATTCTTATTATATTGTATCTCATTATTCGTATTGTAATTGTTTCAAATTCTTGTAATTGACTCTTTAGAAATGAAATGAAAATTATTCTTTAAATACTTGTCACAAATAGCGTTATGAAGTCTCTTGCAATCTATTTCGTCTCACTCCAATGTTTCCGCCATCGGTTGGGGTGTGACAATTATTGCGTTTCAACTTTGGTTTGACTAGTTTATACACATGCCAGTTTATGCGTTAATCTTGATAACTAGGTTTGCCATGTGGATTGTTCATTATCATTTTTATACTTAGATGCTAGAACACCAAATTTGTATACTCGCCAATATTTTGTATTGAACACCTCTTAAAACTCCAAATCGAACGCATTCAACTTTCTAGTTTCAACAACCTCGTCACATTGGATAAATCGGAAAGCATATGCTATTTTGTGAGTATACTTGACCCATTTTACCATTTTCACACTTTTGGGTGTAATATGTTATTATATACAAAACGCACTTACTATACATATTCTTATGCAAATGTACAAACAAACAATCCAATACATGCTTACTATTTGTTATGCTTGATTCGTGTTTTCTGGACCATACTTATGTGATGAACTTGTCATTAGCTTCGTACGAGCCTCCATTTAACATGTATAGCGCTATAGGAGTAACGCACCGCCCGTAGACTAGTGGTCATGTTAAATTTTCATTCATACTTGCGTAAACAGAGGGTTGACTTGTAAATCGCATGCCAGTTTATACGTTAATCTTGATAAATAAGTTTGCAATGTGGATTGTTCCTTATCATTTTTATACTTATATACTACGTACCAAACTTGTATGCTCGCCAATACTTTTGTATTGAACTACGCTTTTAAAACATGTTACAGGTTTAGCGATGACGTTGGTGATGCATGGAACCTAGTAGGATGCTTAGATACACACTTTAAATTTGTATTCTTATTGTATTGTATCTCATTATTCATGTTGTAATTGTTTCAAATTCTTGTAATTGACTTTTTAGAAATGAAATGAAAATTATTCTATAAATACTTGTCACAAATAGCTTTATGAAGTCTCTTGCAATCTATTTCGTCTCACTCCGATGTTTCCGCCATCAGTTGGGGTGTGACAGATTGGTATCAGAGCCATAACTATAGGGAATTAGGAAAAATTACCATGCTTTTTACCTAGTCTATAGTTCTAGAGCCTTATTCTTATGTTTTGCTTGAACCACTTGCATGATACATTATTTGCACCTTATTTATTTTCTTCTGACCTTTTAAACATATATGTCACTTTTGTGTTAATACTTGTTTTATTATGTGTTGATACTTGTTTTACTCTTTATGTGTTATTCTCGACATGCCTTCTTACGTGTTTATACGTGTTCGCTTATTTTAAATCCGACAACACTCGCACCATACACAAACGAGACGACTTCACCAAAATAGGCGTGAAACCCACAATTTGGTGAACAACTCTCAATCCATCTACCTTTCCTTTTTGCATGAAATTCACCATCAAGTTAGGAGTGAAATCCTCACCTTGATGGAGAAATTCAAATTTCAAAATTCTAGTAGACCCTCGTCAAAGTGTTGAAATTAATTTTTGACCCGACGAGTACCAACAACACTTAGGATACGAAATCGTCAAGTTAGGGGTGAAACCCGCACCTTGTCGACTAGTTCCACTCCTTGATTTTCATAAATCCCGCCAAGTCTCGAAATTTCGATTGATTTGGGACATGTAGTAACCGGAAGGGTAAATACCGTTAACCGACTTGTCGGCGAGAGTATTTTACCTATTAGGCCAAAGCATGCTCCTCAAATTCAAAAGACTTTTCGACCACTTTGGTTAGTCAAAGTTCCGTGTTGGAACCATCCAAATTTTAATCAAACATGTGTTTCTATTATTTATCTTATGCGATGCAATCTTTCCAATTCAAACATATTCCCGATATTCTCTTTTCACACACACAACATATTAAATCATTTCATACATTTATACATATGCATGATTTCATAAAATTTTATTATATTTCTTATAACAACGAATGGAGACATATCATCAAGATAGGAGTAAATTCCTTACCTTGATGATTAACTCCACTCCCTCTTTCTTAAAATGGCCTCACCAACGAGTTAGGGGTGATTCCCTTACCTAGGTGATCGTTACCAAAACTTTCCTTTAAAATGTCTTATTATGCAAACCCGATCATGTTTCATACCTAAATCATTTATCATTATTCAAAATATCTACTTATACCAATTTCAAAATACATAGTTTTATCAAACGTACTTCTTATCCTATAGTCTATTTTTTTACACAACTCATACATACGAGATTCTTAATCATGTCTTAAAACATTTTATTGCCCGAATTTCAAAACCTTACGAAATGCTACTTATCAACTTAATCGGTCCAATGAAACTCTTGCCCATGAACTTCATATTCGACTTAATCACTAAAACACGCTCACATTATATCATCATACTAGAGACTTCCATTCTTAATCAAAATCAAACCAACCTTTTCTCAATTAGTTATAAGATCTTATAGATATTATAGGATCGTTTTACCAAAAACTATTTTCAACATCAACGAATCATTTGTCAAAACCCTTTACAATGAACACTAAGTCCTTTTGCTAAATCCCTTTTCTAAGGATCAACGTTTTCACAAGAACCTCCTAAATTCAAAATTTCTTGTTTTGATGCAAATGAAACGGACTTACTTTTTTGAAAACCTTTTCCAACACCGATTTACAAAACTCGTGGGCAAGAAGACTCCATGGGGACCGACAATCTTCAACTTACGTAAACTCTTTTAAAACAAAAGTAGCATTTCCATTCATTACAAACACGTTATACATAACCAATGAATACTTTATAATGTTTTACATTTACAAACCATATCCTACCTTCCCAATCAAACTCAAACTATTTTGATTCGATAAACTCAACGTTTCGCTTAAACAACTATACCTGCATATCATCGTACACGTTTTAACCAATACCTCGAGACAAAATCGCTTATGTTATTCGTTTTACGTATTCAAATTTCTCGAGCATTTTATATGCCCGAATTCATTATACTTCAACATACATTATATACGTAATTTTTATTATTCATGCCTACATTCATACTCATACGTTTTATGCTTATACTTATACTCATACTACTCATACATTTTGTGTCTATACTCATACTTATGTGCATATTCATACTTAAACTTATATTTATGCTTATACTTTCATTCATACTCATGATTCATACATTCGTACCCGTACGCGAGCGTAATCCGAGTGATTCGCTTACGTGGGTCCCATACATACTTAAGCATTGACTTGCTTATATACTATATTCTTATACGTACACATTCTTATTTTTAAATTATGTATACCCTGCTTCATACACAACTAGTACAAGCTATGCGGATCATGCGACGATCAAAAAAATCACGGGTGCACACGGGATTATAGTGATAGGCGTATGAGAACCATAGAGTGTATTACTGTGTATGGTAAGACACGGAACGTAACATGACACCGAATACAAAACGGACGTAATGTGGTCAAAACATGGTGGATACGCCGCTGGTACTTCCTATATATAAGTGTTTTCATCACGTTACCAAACTTTCGTAAAACGTGCCATGAGAAATTCAGTGTTTTACAGACCTCTTGGACCTAGTTCAAACTTTAAACAACTCACAAATGCATTATATCCGATTATCCACGACGAGACCTCATTCTTAGCATACTACTTTCATCTAATCAATACCTATACCATCCTTATACTCATGTTTCGTTTATTAGTAGTCAATCGTTCTTTATTCTCCATTATTATTTTCCTTTACACGAACCTCGTTCACAATCGAGTCTGCTTGAACGTTCGAATCCTAACTTACCTTCTTACCTTTAAAACTATCTTCCTATTCTTTATCCTTGTGTAAACACTTAGTGGATCGTTAGCATTTTATTTAAAGTACCAAACCTCCTCACTCCTCTTTAATAAGAAATTTTTACAAATATATGACTCTATAAAAGCTTCCAATGCAAACTACCTCACTTTTATTGATTACAAACCGTTTTATAAAGACCTCCTTCGTAAATACAATACAGTTGTAAAACAACTCCAAATTTAGCTATTCAAAATCGTTTTACCTATACACGTTTCACTCATGCTTATGCCTCAAAACCATTTTAGCCAAACAAATCCTTTTACAAACCTATCTGGCTATTCTCCAAAATTTCGTACTTTTCAAAACATTTCAAAATTGCCAAGTCGCAGTTTTAAAATAATCACCTTTTGCCAAAACTCTTTCAAGTCATCCTCTTGAATAAATTTCGGGATGAAATTTCCTAAAGGAGGGGAGACTGTAACGCCCTGCGTTTTTATACTTTCTATATTTAGAAGGTCTTGCTTGTATTTCTATTTTTGGAAGTCTTGTGTTCTTATAATCGTTCTTTCTCTCTAACCATTGTAAAATTCGAGATTTGGATCATAAATAAAACTCGTATTTTGTTAAATACATGTTGTACATACTTTATATATGCTCTTATTCGTAATTCTTGGAAACTATATGCTAAACTTGTAAATACGTGGAACTTATGCATAAAACGTGTTTTGATCGTAAATGATACTTAAATACGACCTTCATACGCTTAATTATATTTGGTTTATGTTCTCCATACTTGATTTGCCCTTAAACGATGCTTTTATGTCGAAAATAGCCCCTAAAACACTTAAAAACCCTAAATAACAAACTTCAGGGGCCAAATTGTAATAAACTAAAACTTCAGCTCCAACCCTTGTCACCTGGTGTGAAGACCACCTTCAAAACCTTCGGGGCCTGTGAGGCTTCTGAATCCGAGACCAGCTCAATCAGGTTACGGGATTGGGCTGTTTAGTTGGTTTTGTTGCTTCCAATGTGTGTTTCTTGCATTAATAACTCACAACCACTAACCCCATCCCTTCCCCTATAAAAACCACACTAATCCAAGCGCTAATCACTTTACAAACTCCTTTAAATCTCTCTCAAATCACCAAAAACGCAGCTGAAACTTCAAGTTCGGGCAGAAGCACTATCCTTCACTAAAGTGAGCATAACTCACTCATTTCTTATCCGTTTTAGCTCATTCTTTTTCCTATGTGCTTGGATTTTCCTTAGCTTCGATTCCATGGGTGATTCACCGTAAATAAGTCCCTGGAACTCCAGCAAAATGGCTCCAAAGTTCACTGTTCGTTTTGTTTTGAATCAAACTTTGCTTAACTTGTTCAAACTTGAGTCAAACTCAACTCAACCCCACGTCCTTATGCGCATAACCACTTGTATGGTTAGTTGGGCTTAAAAACGGGGCTGAGACATTCAAAAATCAGAGGTTAAACCTCATATAAATTTTGTTTTGCTTAGGGTTTTTAACCCACAAGTGATGTTCAAGCTTCAAGCTTGATGAAGGTGTGATTATGGATTAACTTGGGTTATCCTACATAAAATCCCCACATTACTTGATGATTTCTCTTAGATTAGTGTTTAATATTCTTGTATTACTTATAGTTCATGACCCTCCTTGTATGTTTTTACATCAAGTGTAGTGGTGAACACATAGAGGTACCTAAATGGAAGACTTCTCTTCCTACCTCCTACATAATTTCTATGACATTTAGAGGTGCCTAAATGAAGATTTTAATCTTCTACCTCGTGCTTGAACTATTAAACTATTGGACATATTAATATACAACCCATATAATACATAAACATATTATCCGAATAATCGAACCATTGATGATGAAATAGTGTTCATACGTCAAGGTACTAGATTATATCACTCTAGACTTTGATAACTTGTCACGTTCTAATGGAATTTTGTTCCATGAAAACATTTAAACTCCTTAGAGTCTCATAGTGTCAAGAACAAGTATCATATGTACTAGGTGATTATTTTCATATGTTATTTTCATGTTATTTAAACTCCAAATCCCTAGAACCATATGTAAACACCTCTTAAAACTACAAATCGAACGCATTCAACTTTCTAGTTTCAACAACCTCGTCTCATTGGATAAATCGGAAAGCATATGCAATTTTGTGAGTATACTTGACCCATTTTACCGTTTTCACACTTTTGGGTGTAACATGTTATTATATACAAAACGCACTTACTATACATATTCTTATGCAAATGTACACACAAACAATCCAATACATGCTTACTATTTGTTATGCTTGATTCGTGTTTTTTGGACCATACTTATGTGATGAACTTGTCATTAGCTTCGTATGAGCCTCCATTTAACATGTGTAGCGCTATAGGAGTAACGCACCGCCCGTAGACTAGTGGTCATGTTAAATTTTCATTCATACTTGCGTAAACAGAGGGTTGACTTGTAAATCGCATGCCAGTTTATACGTTAATCTTGATAACTAGGTTTTCCATGTGGATTGTTCCTTATCATTTTTATACTTATATACTACGTACCAAACTTGTATGCTCGCCAATACTTTTGTATTGAACTACGCTTTTAAAACATGTTACAGGTTTAGCGATGACGTTGGTGATGCATGGAACCTAGTAGGATGCTTAGATACACACTTTAAATTTGTATTCTTATTGTATTGTATCTCATTATTCATGTTGTAATTGTTTCACATTCTTGTAATTGACTCTTTAGAAATGAAATGGAAATTATTCTTTAAATACTTGTCACAAATAGCGTTATGAAGTCTCTTGCAATCTATTTCGTCTCACTCCAATGTTTCCGCCATCGGTTGGGGTGTGACAATTATTGCGTTTCAACTTTGGTTTGACTAGTTTATACACATGCCAGTTTATGCGTTAATCTTGATAACTAGGTTTGCCATGTGGATTGTTCATTATCATTTTTATACTTAGTTGCTAGAACACCAAATTTGTATACTCGCCAATATTTTGTATTGAACTATGCTTTTAAAACATGTTGCAGGTTTTGAGATGATGATGCATGGAACATAGTAGGATGCCTAGATACACATTTAAAATTTTGCATTCTTGTTGTATTGTAATTCTTGTATTTCAAGTTGTTATATTTGATTCCAACCTTTGTAATTGACCTTTAGAAATGAAATGAAATCCATTATTTAAATACTTGTCACAAATTATAGTGTTATGTGTAATGAGCAATCTATCTTTGTCTCACTCTGATGTTTCCGCTATCGGTTGGGGTGTGACATGTTCCTCCTTAGTTTACCATGGTAAACTTGTGGAAACAATCCTAGAGGTGTTCCAAGCTTTCAAGTAGAAGAAAAGATGAAGAAATCATGAAGAAAGGTGAGTTTGAACTCACTTTAGAACTTATATGAAATATGCCAATAACTTACAATTTCAGTATTTTGAGAGTGTTTTGGGAGCGTAGGAGAGTTGGAAAAGCGACGATGAGGTGATGGAGGCTTGGTTTTATAATGGAGGATTAGGGTTTGGTGATAAAGGAGCTTGAATGGTGATTGCGGAAGAAGAAAATGGCCAATCCATGGAAGGAAAACAATTTTCTGTGGATTCACTCCCGTGGCGTCACGCGATGGCACAAGAGGAAGGGGGTCGCATAGCGCGACGTTCCCTTTGTCCGTTTGAATTTTGTTTTTCACACTTTGGCCCATGAACTTCCGTTTTGTTATCATTTTATGCTAAAAGTTCACGTTTTTGCTTGTTTTGATCATGGAACATGTTTGTAAATGTCGAGCAAGTATCATGCAACGTATAAATGTTAAATCAATCGTGTAATAAGTCTTGGTTGCATGCAAATGCGTATCCAAAGTTTGATTGTGTTTAAGATAAGTATAACAATTATAAGTACAAAAATGAATTTCCATTACGATCGAAGTCTCAGATTACAAATATAGGAAAGAAATATGAATACAATATGATTATAAGTTTCCAAAAATAGAAATACAAGTTACACTTTCTAAATAAGGAAAATACAAAAATGTGAAGCGTTACATTACACGAGTCCTTGCACTCGGAATGGTATAAATCACATTCTATCCGGTCAAAACCTAATATCGTAAACCGAGCGTATCCACTAAGTTAACCGGTCAAAGTCAAAGACTTGTAAATGACCCGTTAACATTCTAATGGATCATATTTTCGTTCATTCCATACTAGAAGCCTCCAGTAAATTGCGCCTAAGTTGAGTTGTTTTGAATTACGGTTGTGCTAAATAATGATATTATTAAAGCCTAGCACACATAAATATTCTTAGCCTATTTTATTTTACAAAGGTTTGGGATATGGCATTAGCCACTTGGTTGGGTATTGCAAAATGGTGAATGATGTCATAGAAATGCAAATAACCTGTTTTTATCCATTTTGCTTGATAACTTAAACACTTGGGGCTTAATACGACCGTGTCCTGAACGTCCTGATTCATTTAATTGCAAATGGCCACAACTTAAGTGCGGGGTGTAGGCATATACCTGACAGACGCTAATGCTACATATATGTGTGTGTGTGTGTGTGTATATATGTGTATATATATACATGTGTATATATATTACAGAGAGAGAGAGACAAGAAGTGCGCACAATGGCTAGACTTCAGACCTCTAACCTAGTAGGTTTTTCGCCCCGTCCTAACCCCCATAAGATTTATTGACAAAAAATTTATAGCTAAACCACTAGTTCACCATCACCATTGACAAAGACTCTAACTTCATTATTGTAGTTTGACACGGTAATCCCTATTGTGACCCCTACAACCCAATTGCATTGACCACATCGTCAATTAAACATGGAAAAGTTGATGTACCTAGATCACTCTGTCTAAGCCCTGCATCACAAATCATGTCATCGTCTACAGGATCTCCATCCGAGACAGGGGGTGTCGTTTAGAGATGGAATAAATTATATGGTCGGAATTGGTGTATCAAGAACATGAGAAGGACCGGGGATGGATGAATGACTTGGACATTGAGAGTTTTGACCATCAGGTCTAATAGGAGGAGGCTAAGCCGAGCCTACTAAAGGAGGTGAATGAGTCCAGCTAGGCCACTTCCCCATGTTACTATAAGATTATGGGTCTTTATTAACATTTAGCCCACTACCACTACTTTGGCCCACATTGTTATAATTCCTTTCCTGTCTAGGGGCCCCCACTGGATAATCAGCCTTAGAGATTGAACCGACCCCACATGATTCCTTTTTCGAATCCCGAACTGTCTCTGTTCCCAGCCCACACACTACATTTACTACAATGATTGTTCATTTTTATGCATGACATGCACCTCTTAATCTTCCACCAAAGAATTCTCTGGTGAAGATTTGCGTTCTGACCGACACCTTTGATCATCATTATCCTAGATTTCCCATCCTCAACCTCCATATCTGGCGACCCACATGACCCATTGTTAGACCAGGTTGCTATCGATGAGAACCCCTATCTGAGAATACCGGTGACCAGCCTACCGTGTCCTCCCTCACCCAGACCTTATATACCTTACCACGCCATGTAAGGTCTATCTCCTCGTCGATCCTGCCCCCTTTGGTAGTTTAGATCGAACAGGTGTCGAATGAGTTATTAGGGGACATCCACGAGAAAAATGATTCCTTAACAACCTTTCCAAACAACTTCCCCACTTTGTTTAAGATAGCATTGTCACGCAGCTTAATTGGGATCCCAAATGTGACAACTCGAGATTTCAAGACCTTTCCTTTACGCGTCACCTGTATTTACAGATCATGTTTTACATTTCATTGTACGTTGTATCATTAATATCATTGTAGAATGATTTAATGTTAGTTGTGTGGTGGTTTAGTGTTTGAGCATGTAGGACTTTCGTCACAGACCCTTAGCGACGAAATATAGGACTTTGGTCACTCATGAGCTCGACGAAAATTAGATATTTCGTCATCACCTCACACGGCGAAAGAGGACTTTCGTCAACAAGGGCCTCGGCCCAGGGAAGTTACGGCCCAACTATTAATGCTTTGTATAATTCTTGTAATCATTTGGCGTAAGCAGACAAACCCTACTTCTCCTCTCTCTCACTCGAAGCCGGCGGTTGCCACCTCTCCTCAGCCGAAGCCTGCTAGGATCATATCATCATCTTCTTTGTTCTAGCATCTTTGCACATTTCTTATCTCATGGTTAGTGAACTTACTCATACATCGAGTTGGATTCTAAATGTTTTTGTCTGTGAACATGTGTTATGATTGTCTGCCTGATTGTCATTGTTGTGGTATGAGATAGATACTCACGTGGCCTGATCTACATCTAAATTGATTATACTTTTACTGATATCGATTACATGATTTTATGTTGAGAATATGTTGATAATCTATTCGAATATTATTGGATAATGGTAGCATATTGAAACCAATGAACTAGGGTTACTCAGGGATCTGAATTGATAATTATGATGATAATGAATTCTTGAATCGGTATAATCGTTTTAATCTATGAACTGCTATTACTAATCAGGAAACCGACATGTTATCTGATTGAATTTGGTATTGAATTGTTAACTGTTAGGGTTTCGTGATCTAGGGGGGATTATGTTAGTTCTAACAACAACTATAGTTCGTCGTCATGATTCGTTATGTGAGCATCGGTGAAACATGTTTTTCGTCATAAGGACCATCGGCGAAACATGTTTTTCGTTGGGTGGTTATTTGTCATAAGGACCTGCGACGAAACATGGTTTCTCGTGAGGTGTGAAATACTATTATTATATGTTAATAAGAATGAGAAACTTGGTTGAATTGTGTGAACAGAAAACCTACCTATGATGCGTTGTTGTGTGACATACATGTGAGGTGTGAACTTGTATAAGAACTGGGTGTGTGCTACATGTTATACTGTGATCTGTGATAGATGCAAACTGTATGAGATAAGTAACTGATGAATGATTATAAAACTGACGTTGATGGTAACCATTGTTGGGAATACGAACTTGGGTTATAAACATGCATGAGATCTAATTGCTTGTTATGTATTACGTGGCAATGACTGTTACATGTGACTTGTTGAATACGTGAATTGGATATGTGTTTACAAAACTGACTATTCTTGGTAACCACGGTAGGGTATGGTTGACCAATTTGGAACGGGTAATGTAATGTAACATACCAAGCAATCTAAGGTGAGTTCATTCCTCTTGAGCATGCGTCCCGGTGGTTGGGACAGTCATTGGGTATCCCTGAGAGGGATAGGTTTTTGGGTAAATCAATTGGGTATTCCTGAGAGGAATACGTCTCGTGGGTAAAATTTGGTATGTTGGATAATATACTCGTCCTATCACCTTTAAGTCCCATCTTTTTGTTACCAGAGAGGTAACGGGGTATTAGTTGGTAGCGCTACTTAGGTTTGGCACCCTCACCCTGTACCGAAGAGGACGGGTGTGAACTAATGACCTAGTCATGACCAATGCTTTGATAGGAGCATTGGGGAAAGGGCAAAATAAATCAGGAGTCGTCTTGTATTCGAGGTATTATCAACATTGTAATCAATGAATGGAACTAATCACTTGGTAACTAACGTTTTTGTAAAACTATGAACTCACCAGAATTGTCTGATATACGTGTGTGCATGCTCGTAGGTTACTGATATGTGTGGATGTGGAACTTGCTGTCTGGGATGCTGGAGTGGTCATGGGTCGAGACACATGGAATCACGAGACAAGTCTAACGGTTTTCGTATATGTATGGATGTTGGAACACTTAACAAATGATTTATGCTTCCGCTGTACTCGATGAATCGCACTTAATGTTTTTTAACACTTTATGTTAATAAATGAAAGCTTTTATTTAAATCATGTATGAGTTCAATGTGATTGGTGGCTAGATCCTGGTACGTCACACGCCTCGCGGGGGTTTCCGCATGGGGTATTTTGGGGGTGTGACAGTTTGGTATCAGAGCCACTGGTTATAGTGAAATTGGTTTTAAAAATGTTTTCATAAAATCGGACTATAACCGAACAGTTCTGGATACGTGGACACGACCATGACACTCAGCTCCAGATTGCAAGGTTCGTCTTTTTACCTGTTGTATACATTACATGATTGGTGCACACTTGTTTATGATGTAGCATACGGACACACACTCGTCACTAATCGCATAATTACATGAATTTCTTGTTTACTCTATGATGTGTAGTTGGTGTGTCGTAGTCATTAGATCTTTGTGATCTTATCGTTTGAAAACCTCTGTTTGGCATTCGAGTTTGAGGAACCATTTGACATGAGTTAGGAGGAAATGAGATGAGCATGCAAATCGCAATATTATTGTGGGTGCACACATAATAATAACAATAATGTGGGGTGCATGCGAGTCCTAGTGAGGCTTAACAAGTGAAAAAGGGGTTCTTTTCCGTTATTCGAGCAGTGAGAGACGTAACAAATCTATAGGAGCTCAAACCGTGATTGCCTCCTACTTGAACGTGATCTTTTCACTTCTTTCTGAACCCTTGCGAATCTCGATGCTATCGAGTATTGCCTGAACACCCATCTGAACGCCTAGCAAACTGGATAGAATGTTAGGTGCTTGTACGAACGTCCCTGAGATGGATGTCTCAGCATCGAATGATTGGTCTACACCTTCCTCACCTATCTTTGTTTGTTGGAAATTAGTACGTTGACGTCTTAGATCACGAAGTGTGATAACTTCTTCAACACTCTCGCAACAGACCGTGTATTACTCAAACAACTTGCAACATCGATGGACAAGAGGGTGAGCGTAGTACTTTACCGACCTCAGTATTTGAACGACCCCGATTACCGGCAACGAATGTCACACCCTGGCTTTGCGGAAGCGTGGTTAATTTGGTGTGACTTCTTAATACCATAGCTTAACCATAACAAAGCTATATGAAATAAAACCATGCAAGATCATCCATTCGATTAAGTTTTAAAAACCAAAATACAACAACATTGTCTTAACGGAAACATATCCTAACAACATAAACATTGTTCAACAAACATAACATAACATAATGATAGTCTAAGGACTGTGACTTGTCCAGGAAAGAGTCACATTCCCTAAACCCGGATGACCTCGTAACTAGTGCAGCGGGAAAACGTGTCATACCGCGCCAGATCCTTTAATTCCCTGAAATACATGTAAGTTGAAAAATCAACAATAATGTTGAGCGAGTTCATGCGTAAGTGAGTAAATAAACCTGTGTAAGTATGAAAATAGTCTTGGTATGTAGCAAATAAGGGAATTGAGATCACCAATGGTTTGCAAGGCCATTGATATATGTGAAGTGCAAATAGGGAGACTCAAACCTAGCAGATTTATGCGCGTTGGGCACAAAGTCACCCCGAGGTCCGTTTCTAGTTTGGCCTGGGGCTGGGCTCGCTACACCCAGATAGATCTACCGCTCCTGTACCTTGGTCCCACCATGAGGACTAATGGCCTCATATGCTCCTACCCACTCACATGATCTAAGTAGTAAACCTCCTTACGCTAACCATACCATGTATAAAGTACTTGTAATTCAAAGTAACATGTATTTCACCCCCGCAGTTAAAAACTGAAAACAGTTAAGAGAAAAGGGGGACATGAACTCACAGTGGTGCGTCTCTACCAGGTATACCTCCCAATCAAGCAGCTGTGTGACGACCTACACGTACTAACTCTATTAGACGGACGGCCGTGCCTTAGCTTTATGGTTTAAGTTTTTGGGAAATAGTTAGACAACTATTTCGTGTTTATATTCGGTATACTTGGTAATCATTTTCCTTCCCAAGGATGGGGGATTTAATACATGTGTGTTCAAGATATATACTTAAGTCTCACTTAAAATATATTTTATTTCTAATTCCAAAATATAAATATTCTTCTCAAAAATGTTATATTTTAACTCAAATGATTTTCCCAAAATAATACTTATCAAAAATACGCGTTAAGTCATATTTTCTTAAAATGCGTAAGTTACGTTTTAGTGATCGAGTGGTAATAATAATTACCGGTGTAACTTATATATTTATCGTAGAGGCGTTCGTATTATTTTGGATCCATTAACATCCGATAGTATTATTTTTACCCTAAAAATAATACTAGTATTTTCACAAAATAATCATAAACACATATCAAGTGACTTTATGAAAAATATATACTAAATATATATTTACCAAGTTTTATTTCGTGAAATCCCACCTCCGATGTTTTGTAAATAAAGTCGTGGCGAAATCTATAATTTGAAAACACGTTAAAGTTGCATTTCTAACACTTGTAGTGAAAATAATTCTAAGTGTTAGGTTTTTAGAAAATTTCGCCAGAGTTTCCTCTGTAACTGGAGGTGGCCACGCTTTCAAGCGTATCATTTTCTTTTATAAATCAACCCAACATTCTTTTCATTCAATCAAAACAATGTCCAAAACAACAAACTAGTAAATAATTATGTATATCGCATAAATTTCATGAACTTGCGTTTTATCCAAGAATATAAAGTAAATCCCATTACTTTTAGTGGATCTTTACATAAATCCATCCGGTTTCGTAAAAAGTCTTGTTTTTAAAGAAACTCCATCTTTACAACTTCTCGTCATCTTTTTCAAAAATAGTTATTTTGTCGAAAGTGTGTGCTACACAAGTGTTTACACACTTGTGTGTTCTAAAAATCATTCATGTTAGTGTAAGATCCATCTTTAGAAAACATAATTTCTTTGATACTTGGTCCTTTGAAAATACCGCTTGTAGATACGTAGATCTACTAGTTTTAAACACTATTACACAAGTTAAATCGCTTTTACACAAGTTCATGATTCGTGCGTGGTAGAGTTTCATCCTTTAACCCTTGTTACTTCTAGAGCAACCTTATGTCATGATCCAAGGTCATGACCAACCCGGGTTAAATGACGATCCGAGCTACCACAACATAGATCGAGACTAAATAACCACACAAATCAAATACTACAAGATTTACACAACGTATGAGCTTTTAACCAACATTTTTAGTGTTTTAAGTAGACTTTTATGCTTCATCTTGCAAGATTACGAGTTTTAACCGTTACAAATCGTATTAACCACTTTAGAATAGTTCAAGAAGGTGATTTAAGCAACATACCACTAGCTCGAGGCTAGGGAAGAATCTAAGCGAAAAACGCGTGGATAAAAGCAATGTAGAGAGGTCCTTCGCCTTCCGTTTGCTCCAAGGTTCCTTATATGCGACCCTTAACACTTGTAGATGATTGGAACTTGCAAGATAAAAATCGAAAATGGATGGATGGGGGGTGGGTGCTCTCGGCCGAAAGTTCAAAGAGAGGGAGAGAGTATGTGTGTTGTGGTGTGTGTTAAGTGGAGTGATTGGTGTGCCATATGATGAACTTATAGACAATACTCAAGGGTATTAACCATGGGATCATGTGCCTAATAGATATTAGACATGGTTGATTAAAATAATCAACATGGTACAAGTGTGTCCCCTTGGGGACGGTTTCGTTGGAAAGGGGGGGGGGTCCATGGTTCCATTCCAACTAAGTGTTTAGGTTATAGTTAGAAAGTGTTAGAGGTTAAACCATTTACTAGTGTGTAGCGTGTTATGACGGGTGTTAGGGTATTCAGGGACCCTAACTGGCTCAGAAAAAGACAAGTAATGTTATTAACATTATTTTCATGTTCCGGGTATAGTCCGGTTGTTCGGTTGGATAGGGATCCGTTAAAGTGCTTAACAAAGCTTTAAAGTGTCGTTAAAATTATATTTAGTGACACAACTCATTCCTGACACTTTGGAAAGTGTCTAGTAATATTTTTCTCATGTTTTGGCACTTTAATAGTTAGCTAAAAGCTGAATTGTTTATTAAAGTGCTGTGTTTTGTGCTTAAAGTATGTTTTAGGCACATCCAGTCATTGTAACTTATTCATAGAGACGCAGTTCTACAACCCTTGTATCCCTACACTCACCACTAGTGTAGCAAAATATTTCTGGCTCATACAGGCCTTAGAGGCAGTGTTTGCCTGATGCTGGCTTTATCAGCATGTTTAATAGGTTATCCGTTTAAAGTGCTACTGTGCTTTTTGTGCATCATGTGTGTCACTAAGGTTCAGCATGTAAATAATGTATTGACGGTAAGTAAAGTATGATGCAGGTATATGCATGTATCAGAAATCAAGTAGCAGTTTATCAGTAATTTCAAACAAGCACAGTAATTAAGCAGTAATTAATTATTAATTACCTGGTTAAGTGAGGGTTGTCACATTCTCCCCCCGTTAGAAAAATTTCATCCCGAAATTTTAAGTTCTGCTTGTAGATGCAGGGTTCTTAGGAAATAGGTGGGGGTATTTCTCTTTCATCCGGTCCTCATGCTCCCAGGTATATTCAGGACCATGTCTGGCATTCCAACGAACTTTGACGAGCTTGACACTGCTCCGGCGGGTCTTGTTTACTTTCCAATCCGTAACCTCAACCGGTTCTTCAACGAAATGGAGCGTGTCGTCAACATGAATCTCGTCGATGGGAATGGCAATGGTATCTTGAATTGGACTTTTCTTTAGGTTGGATACATGAAATGTATCGTGAACTGAATGGAGTTCAGCAGGTAAGTCCAGCTTGTATGCTACTAGTCCTATTCTTTCCAAAATTCTGAAAGGACCAATGTAGCGCGGATTTAACTTTCCACGCTTTCCGAAGCGTGCCACACCCTTCCAGGGTGAGACTTTCAATAAAACCATTTCTCCAACTTGAAATTCCATGTGTTTCCGGTTTGGATCCGCATAGGCCTTCTGTCTGTGGCGAGCTGCTTCGATGCGTTTTAGAATCTGCGCAATCTTGTCTGTCGTCTCTTGGACGATTTCGGGACCAGCAAGCTGCCTATCACCTGCGTCAGCCCAGCATAGGGGTGATCGACACTTGCGTCCGTAAAGAGCTTCGAATGGCGCGACACTAATACTGGTGTGGTAGCTGTTGTTGTAAGAAAATTTGACCAAAGGCAAATGCTTATCCCAGCTACCTCCCAAATCCATAACACGCGCTCTCAGCATGTCTTCCAAAGTCTGTATCGTTCGCTCGCTTTGACCGTCAGTTTGCGGATGAAATGCAGTGCTCAGATTCAATTGCGAGCCAAAAGCTTCTTGGAAGGATTGCCAAATCCTTGATACGAACCTTCCGTCTCTATCGGAAATGATCGAGAGTGGCACTCCATGACGTGCAACGATCTCTCTCATGTAAATTTCGGCCAACTTGCTCGTATTATCCTTCTCTCTGATAGGTAAGAAGTGTGCTGACTTCGTTAATCGATCCACTATCACCCAAATAGTGTCATGGCCTCTTGGCGTTCTTGGCAACTTTGTAATGAAATCCATGGAGATTTGTTCCCATTTCCACTTGGGAATCTCAGGTTGTTGCAGAAGTCCTGAAGGCTTCTGGTATTCCGCTTTCACCTTAGCGCATGTTAAACATTTGCTCACATAAACAGCAACATCGCCTTTCATCCTAGGCCACCAATGGATAGAGTACCGCGACTTTGAGATCCTGGTACATCTTATCCGCTCCAGGATGGATAGAGTACCGCGACTTGTGAGCTTCATCAAAAATAACCTTCCTTAAACCACCAAACAGAGGAACCCAAACCCTTTTTTTCAAAACATAACGTTCCTTCCTTGTTTGGTACCAGTAGCTTCTCCATCCCACGGAGATATTCCTCTTCAAGGTTTCTTTCCTTGAGAGCTTCTTTCTGCGCGGCACAAATGCGTAAGGAAAGATCGGTTCGGATAATCATTTCCAAAGCCCTAACCCTTATGGGCTTGATCCTCTCCTTTCGACTTAGGGCATCGGCGACCACATTCGCCTTCCCTGGATGATACTTTATCTCGCAGTCGTAATCATTCAGCAACTTAACCCATCGTCTTTGTCTCATATTCAGCTCCTTCTGATTGAATATGTGTTGTAGGCTCTTGTGATCTGTGAAGATTGTACACTTGGTACCATAAAGGTAGTGTCTCCAAATCTTTAATGCAAAAACCACTGCTCCAAGTTCCAAATCATGTGTGGTATAGTTCTTTTCGTGCACTTTCAATTGACGCGATGCGTAAGTAATAACCTTTTGGCGTTGCATCAACACACAACCCAATCCTTGACGCGAGGCGTCACAGTATACCACGAAATCATCTGTACCTTCTGGTAGTGTTAAGATTGGCGCATTGCAGAGCTTACCCTTCAATATCTGGAACGCTTCTTCCTGTTTGATTCCCCAATCAAACTTCTTATCTTTCTGCGTGAGGAGCGTCAACGGTTGAGCGATTTTTGAAAAATCCTCAATGAATCTTCGATAGTAGCCAGCCAAACCCAAGAATTATCGAATCTCGGTTGGCATCTTTGGCGTTTCCCAATTCTTGATTGCTTCGATCTTGGTTGGATCCACATGGATTCCATCTCCGTTCACCACGTGTCCAAGAAATTGTACTTCACGTAGCCAAAACTCGCACTTAGAGAACTTGGCATACAACTGTTCCTTCTTCAGCAACTCCAAAATAGCTCTTAGGTGTTGCTCATGCTCAGCCTTTGTTCTTGAATAAATCAAGATGTCGTCGATAAACACAATCACGAACTTGTCCAAGTACGGCTTGCAAACAATATTCATCAAATCCATAAAGACTGCAGGTGCGTTTGTCAAACCAAACGGCATAACAAGGAACTCGTAGTGTCCGTAACGCGTTCTGAAGGCTGTCTTCGGGATACTCTCCTCTTGTATCCTTAACTGATGGTATCCAGATCGAAGATCGATCTTTGAATAAAAGCTTGAGCCTTGCAGTTGGTCAAACAGATCATCAATTCTTGGCAGAGGATATCTATTCTTGATCGTCAGCTTGTTCAGCTCCCGGTAGTCGATGCACATTCGAAAACTACCGTCCTTCTTTTTGACAAACAGGACCGGAGCTCCCGAAGGCGAGAAGCTTGGTCGGATAAATCCCTTGTCTAACAACTCTTGAAGTTGTGTCGACAGTTCCTGCATCTCAGACGGAGCAAGTCTATAAGGTGCCTTAGCCACAGGCGCGGCGCCTGGAACTAAGTCAATGCGGAACTCTACTTGTCTCTGAGGTGGCAGTCCAGGTAAGTCCTCTGGGAAGACTTCTGGATATTCCCTCACGACAGGGATATCTTCTATTCTTGGCTCAGCAGCCTTCTTATCCACAATGTGTGCCAGGAAGGCAACACATCCCTTCTGCAAACACTTTCGCGCTTTCAGGCAGCTGATAATTCTTAACGGCGTCTCACGCTTCTCCCCGTGAACCACAATTGTTTCGCCATCTTCGGTGGGAATACGAACGACCTTTTCGTGACAAACTATTTCTGCCTTGTTGCTTGATAACCAATCCATTCCTACCACCACGTCGAAGCTTCCCAACTGGACTGGTAGTAGATCCAAAGCAAACTCACGCTCTCCCAATTCGATCACACAACCCCTGATAACTTCATTGGCTTCTACTAACTTCCCATTAGCCAATTCGATTGAGTAGGGAATATCTAACTTATTAGCGGCTAAACCAAGCATATTCTTAAACTCTAACGACACGAAGCTATAATCGGCACCAGTATCAAATAAAACGGATGCATAGCGTTGATTTACAGGGAACGTACCAGTGACAACATTGGGATCCTGGCGCGCCTCCCTCGCTTCAATATTAAACACTCTTCCACGGGCTTGGTTTAACTCTGGGCAGTTCCTCTTGTAATGCCCAAGATCACCGCAGTTGAAGCATCCGGGTCTCAGCCCGTTTCCACCGGCTTGATTATTCCTTTGGTTATGATTCACAGCGCCCGCTTGGTTAGCATTGTTGCCTCGATTACCATTACCTCCATTGTTTCCTTGTGGGCGATTTCCATTCCCACCCCGGTTGTTATTTCTGTTTCCGAATCCTCCCTGGCCTCCCCGGCCAGCACTAGCCCAACAAGAATCCTTCAAGTGGCCCGGCTTTCCACATGCTTCACATACTTTCACACTACAAAGGCCAGTATGGTGGCGTTGGCAGGTATTACACTTGGGCTGGGTGCCCATATATCCTTTTCCTTTCTTTCCACTACCAGCTGTAGTCTGAGCTGGCGTGCCTGATCCTCCTTTCTTAACATCCACACTGGCGCCCTGCTTGAAGTTCGAGAACTTCCGTTTGTTACCTCCTGATGACTCGACGTGAGTCTCTTTCTTCTTAGTCTCAGCATCACCAAACTTGTTCAGACGAATAGCCTCCTCTGTGAGAGCTACGCTCAAATCGATTGCCTCAGTAATTGTCGCAGGCTTGGATGAGGTCACCATGCTTATGATTTGAGGAGCTAATCCCCAAATAAAACGTTCAATCCGCTTGAACTCCGGAGTGACCATGTAGGGTACCACATGCGATAAGTCATGGAACCTTTGAACGTATTATGCGATCTTTGGACATTCCATTTTCAAATGCCAGAACTCGGTTTCCAATCTTTGGATTTCCGCGCGAGAGCAGTACTTTTTGCGCATAAGTTCCTTCAGTTCGGTCCAGGTTAGTGCGTAGGCAGTAGCTTCACCAAGTGTCTGTACTTGCAAATTCCACCAAGAGAGGGCTCCATCCAAGAATAGCCCTGAGATATAGGTGACTTGCTGATCTAGCGCGTATTTGCTCATGCGAAGAACAGATTCAGTTTTCTCAGCCCAACGAACAAAGGCGACAGCTCCTCCTGTGCCATCAAAGTTGACTGGTTTGCAGTCTAGAAACTACTTGTAGGTGCACCCTGCACATACATTATAACATGTGAACGGCATTAGCATCTTTGCTATAGATATCCAATTAGGTCATGGTATGTCTTAATGTCTTAGCATTACCATGAGGTGGATTGTTGTTGCCCATGTTGTTTGTGCTACTTCCGCTGGGTCCTCCTTGCGAAGCGGCGTATTGTGCGATGGCAGCAGCGATGACTTGTTGGAGTTCTGCCTCATTGGTAGGCATGCGTGTCTCACGTCTCGGTGGCATCTTCTAAAAGATGGTTTACGTTGGTCAGGCCATAATACAGATACGTATATAATGATAGTAATAGTACATAACATCTCATGTTATAATCATATCAATCACACAACATCTCATGTTACAAACATCAATCACACAACATCCCATGTCACAGAATATAAATAACCAAATCAAGCATCAAGTATGATGAGAATACTGCGATTGCCATATATTGAGACCACATAGTAAGCGTACAGTACATCACAGTGTCATACAACGTCATCGACTAAGGGCTACATCACCCTAGTCCAAAAACTATATCAAATCAGTATCAAATACATCCCATATACATGATCAACAAAAGTCAGAATCAAAATGTAGTCTCCAAAAATGCTGTGCAGTCAAAAGCATTCGCCGTCTTCTCACTAATGTCTACCCATACGGTACTGAAGAGCTCTACACGGATGGCGGTGGAGGAGGGGAAAAGTGAGTGTAGAACAAGCGACGCAAATGGAGCTAGTCCTCCTCCATGGCTCTCTGGGTACGCAACCAAGAAGCAACCTGTTGCTCAAGTGCCAAAAGGCGTGCAGCATAGTCAGGTAACAAAGGTCGAGAGTGCTGCGAAAAAACAGGGTGGGTCTGACCCTGACACTGGCACGGCGGTGGCTGAACTCTCTCGAGCTCCTGAATGCGCCGTGTGAGTGCCTCCTGCTGGACAGTAATCGATATCAAAACGTCCTCAATAGTATACCCCCTATGGAAAGGATGGTAGGGGTCGGTCAGTGGCATAACAGAAGGTGACGTCCAGAGAAACGGCTCACTGGTGGGATCAAAAGGTGGCACAAAGAATGGTGGTACAGGGGGAAAAGTAGCAGATGGTGGTATAGCAGGCATAGATACCGGTACATGTCCAAAAGGGTGTGCCGAAGAACCCTCTAGCTCCCGTGACGCGACTCTGACCTGGAGAGGGTACTGTGCAAAAGAAAAAGGGAAATCAACGTGACGAGTACCAGTAATCTGAGGGGGAATAGGTGGAACCTCATCATCAGCAGGAATCCACCCATGCTGGGCGTGCTCATCTCGTGGGTCAATCTGTGCCTCAAAAAGTGCTCGATCAAACTGAACAGGCATAGGATCATGGTGAGGTGCAACAAGAGGGTCAACTGGTGCATCAGCAATAAGTGGGGGATCAAAAGCAATAACATGATCGCCCTCCAACAACGGGGCATCCATAGGATGATCATCAATAGGTGGGTCAGCAATGACAGGCTCAATAATAGGTGCGTCAGCATGAACTGGGTCGTGCTCAAACGCTGGGTCAGGAGCAGGGTCTAGTGGCTGCTCGGGATCAACAAAGGCCATCTCAAAATCAAACTCAGGGTCGATGGGCTCAAC
Source organism: Helianthus tuberosus (assembly GCA_030545235.1). Classification (NCBI taxonomy): domain Eukaryota; kingdom Viridiplantae; phylum Streptophyta; class Magnoliopsida; order Asterales; family Asteraceae; genus Helianthus; species Helianthus tuberosus. Next base: position 205,815,960 of record CM060415.1, on the reverse strand, counting down.
TGGGTCAACTTGATCCTCCATAGGCTGATCCATGGGTATAAACTCTATATCCTCATCTGAGTCGAATCCTGGGGGAAAGTCAGGATCGGAATCCTCCAAATCATCGTGGTCGAAAGCAAAACTAGGAATAGGGGCAACAGAGGATGCCTGGTCGGGATCTGATCCATGAGAAAAGTGCTGCGCACTCTGAGTGTGTGAAGGTACGGAGGCCACAGACTCGAAAGAGTCCGGGACCGGAGAGTGAGCAGGTGACTCCTCGGCGGGAGCATCTGCGATCATCAAGAGATCACCAGCAGCAAGAAGGACCTCGCCCTGAACATCATCCTCTAAGGGCTCATCATCAAACAGATCGACGTCGTCGTCAGCGTCGGCGTCGGGAAGCAAATCGTAAGCAGGATACGAAGCAAGTGGTATGGGTGCAGGGATCTCTACAAGCGGTAGGTCCCCGGCCAAAGGGCCATCAGCGAGCTCATCAGCACCATCAGGTAAAGCAAAGGGCTGAAAGTCATCCTCGTCTGTGCTAGTAACGTCGGATGTGTGGACCTCGTGCTCTGAAGACTCTAGGTCATCTGATACTATAGGTCTAGGTCCTGTGGTGTCTGAGTCACCTGTGCCAGAGGTGTCCATGTGTCTGTAACATAAACACAAACATGCACAAACAGTCAATCATACAATCAAATAATCACATAAGTCACCAAGTAAGCATTCAAATAGTTTCTCCTAGTCCCACAAGCCTCCCAGCCTCTCAGACTGCTCTTCCTAGTCCCACTAGCCAATTCTCCTAGTCCCACTAGCCAATTCTCCTAGTCCCACTAGCCAATCCTCCTAGTCCCACTAGCCAACTACCTCGATCTCCCAGACCGAGCCTCGGCCTCTAAGACCGAGCCTCAGCCTCCATGACTGAGCCTAAAGACAATAAATGAAATGTGCGCAACATTTGTTTATAAAAAGTTTTGGATCTGGACTTAAGTGGTATGCAGAAAAATGTTTTCGTGAGAGCCCTAGTGATCATAGTCTAGACTCGAGAAAGAATCCTAGTTCGCTATGATCATAGCTCTGATACCAAGCTGTCACACCCTGGCTTTGCGGAAGCGTGGTTAATTTGGTGTGACTTCTTAATACCATAGCTTAACCATAACAAAGCTATATGAAATAAAACCATGCAAGATCATCCATTCGATTAAGATTTAAAAACCAAAATACAACAACATTGTCTTAACGGAAACATATCCTAACAACATAAACATTGTTCAACAAACATAACATAACATAATGATAGTCTAAGGACTGTGACTTGTCCAGGAAAGAGTCACATTCCCTAAACCCAGATGACCTCGTAACTAGTGCAGCGGGAAAACGTGTCATACCGCGCCAGATCCTTTAATTCCCTGAAATACATGTAAGTTGAAAAATCAACAATAATGTTGAGCGAGTTCATGCGTAAGTGAGTAAATAAACCTGTGTAAGTATGAAAATAGTCTTGGTATGTAGCAAATAAGGGAATTGAGATCACCAATGGTTTGCAAGGCCACTGATATATGTGAAGTGCAAATAGGGAGACTCAAACCTAGCAGATTTATGCGCGTTGGGCACAAAGTCACCCCGAGGTCCGTTTCTAGTTTGGCCTGGGGCTGGGCTCGCTACACCCAGATAGATCTACCGCTCCTGTACCTTGGTCCCACCATGAGGACTAATGGCCTCATATGCTCCTACCCACTCACATGATCTAAGTAGTAAACCTCCTTACGCTAACCATACCATGTATAAAGTACTTGTAATTCAAAGTAACATGTATTTCACCCCCGCAGTTAAAAACTGAAAACAGTTAAGAGAAAAGGGGGACATGAACTCACAGTGGTGCGTCTCTACCAGGTATACCTCCCAATCAAGCAGCTGTGTGACGACCTACACGTACTAACTCTATTAGACGGACGGCCGTGCCTTAGCTTTATGGTTTAAGTTTTTGGAAAATAGTTAGACAACTATTTCGTGTTTATATTCGGTATACTTGGTAATCATTTTCCTTCCCAAGGATGGGGGATTTAATACATGTGTGTTCAAGATATATACTTAAGTCTCACTGAAAATATATTTTATTTCTAATTCCAAAATATAAATATTCTTCTCAAAAATGTTATATTTTAACTCAAATGATTTTCCCAAAATAATACTTATCAAAAATACGCGTTAAGTCATATTTTCTTAAAATGCGTAAGTTACGTTTTAGTGATCGAGTGGTAATAATAATTACCGGTGTAACTTATATATTTATCGTAGAGGCGTTCGTATTATTTTGGATCCATTAACATCCGATAGTATTATTTTTACCCTAAAAATAATACTAGTATTTTCACAAAATAATCATAAACACATATCAAGTGACTTTATGAAAAATATATACTAAATATATATTTACCAAGTTTTATTTCGTGAAATCCCACCTCCGATGTTTTGTAAATAAAGTCGTGGCGAAATCTATAATTTGAAAACACGTTAAAGTTGCATTTCTAACACTTGTAGTGAAAATAATTCTAAGTGTTAGGTTTTTAGAAAATTTCGCCAGAGTTTCCTCTGTAACTGGAGGTGGCCACGCTTTCAAGCGTATCATTTTCTTTTATAAATCAACCCAACATTCTTTTCATTCAATCAAAACAATGTCCAAAACAACAAACTAGTAAATAATTATGTATATCGCATAAATTTCATGAACTTGCGTTTTATCCAAGAATATAAAGTAAATCCCATTAATTTTAGTGGATCTTTACATAAATCCATCCGGTTTCGTAAAAAGTCTTGTTTTTAAAGAAACTCCATCTTTACAACTTCTCGTCATCTTTTTCAAAAATAGTTATTTTGTCGAAAGTGTGTGCTACACAAGTGTTTACACACTTGTGTGTTCTAAAAATCATTCATGTTAGTGTAAGATCCGTCTTTAGAAAACATAATTTCTTTGATACTTGGTCCTTTGAAAATACCGCTTGTAGATACGTAGATCTACTAGTTTTAAACACTATTACACAAGTTAAATCGCTTTTACACAAGTTCATGATTCGTGCGTGGTAGAGTTTCATCCTTTAACCCTTGTTACTTCTAGAGCAACCTTATGTCATGATCCAAGGTCATGACCAACCCGGGTTAAATGACGATCCGAGCTACCACAACATAGATCGAGACTAAATAACCACACAAATCAAATACCACAAGATTTACACAACGCATGAGCTTTTAACCAACATTTTTAGTGTTTTAAGTAGACTTTTATGCTTCATCTTGCAAGATTACGAGTTTTAACCGTTACAAATCGTATTAAACACTTTAGAATAGTTCAAGAAGGTGATTTAAGCAACATACCACTAGCTCGAGGCTAGGGAAGAATCTAAGCGAAAAACGCGTGGATAAAAGCAATGTAGAGAGGTCCTTCGCCTTCCGTTTGCTCCAAGGTTCCTTATATGCGACCCTTAACACTTGTAGATGATTGGAACTTGCAAGATAAAAATCGAAAATGGATGGATGGGGGGTGGGTGCTCTCGGCCGAAAGTTCAAAGAGAGGGAGAGAGTATGTGTGTTGTGGTGTGTGTTAAGTGGAGTGATTGGTGTGCCATATGATGAACTTATAGACAGTACTCAAGGGTATTAACCATGGGATCATGTGCCTAATAGATATTAGACATGGTTGATTAAAATAATCAACATGGTACAAGTGTGTCCCCTTGGGGACGGTTTCGGTGGAAAGGGGGGGGGGGGGGGTCCATGGTTCCATTCCAACTAAGTGTTTAGGTTATAGTTAGAAAGTGTTAGAGGTTAAACCATTTACTAGTGTGTAGCGTGTTATGACGGGTGTTAGGGTATTCAGGGACCCTAACTGGCTCAGAAAAAGACAAGTAATGTTATTAACATTATTTTCATGTTCCGGGTATAGTCCGGTTGTTCGGTTGGATAGGGATTCGTTAAAGTGATTAACAAAGCTTTAAAGTGTCGTTAAAATTATATTTAGTGACACAACTCATTCCTGACACTTTGGAAAGTGTCTAGTAATATTTTTCTCATGTTTTGGCACTTTAATAGTTAGCTAAAAGCTGAATTGTTTATTAAAGTGCTGTGTTTTGTGCTTAAAGTATGTTTTAGGCACATCCAGTCATTGTAACTTATTCCTAGAGACGCAGTTCTACAACCCTTGTATCCCTACACTCACCACTAGTGTAGCAAAATATTTCTGGCTCATACAGGCCTTAGAGGCAGTGTTTGCCTGATGCTGGCTTTATCAGCATGTTTAATAGGTTATCCGTTTAAAGTGCTACTGTGCTTTTTGTGCATCATGTGTGTCACTAAGGTTCAGCATGTAAATAATGTAGTGACGGTAAGTAAAGTATGATGCAGGTATATGCATGTATCAGAAATCAAGTAGCAGTTTATCAGTAATTTCAAACAAGCACAGTAATTAAGCAGTAATTAATTATTAATTAAGTCGTACGGATACCTGGTTAAGTGAGGGTTGTCACAACGAACACCAGTGAATTGACTTCAATCGAATCCTTAACCCTAGACGGCGACTTATGGGAGTCAACTCTTACGAATCAATCGGGACATAAGCGACGACAACTGACTATAGTGTGGAATGTGTAACTGACGGCGCAATGAGTAGTGCCTTAGGACGTGACTTGGAATGTGAAAAGATGGACCCTGTTGGTGAAAGGTCGCAGGACTCCGTTACAAGCAACGACATTAGAAGCAACAGTCACGGCGATGTCAAGGTACCCGTAATCATAGCCTACAGTATGGAAATGAAGGTGCCTACAACATGGATTGGCCATGGTTAAAATAAGACGACAACAACCAAAGGAACGACGGTAGTACTGGAAATTCCTGTAACGAAAACAGCAACACCGGAAATGAAACTCATGGAAGGGCATTTAGGATTGGCGTTGGCGACGCCAGGCATTATAGCAACATGGTAGCTTGGATGGGTAGCTATTCGCTTCGTCTCTATTCTGCTTGACCCTGATACTTCTTGAAACCGAACCTGTTGTGGAACCGGCTGATGGCAAGTCAATTGAAGCCTCGTATGTATGTTGGGGTGTAAACTCATCCTTGTAGGACAAGTGTTCGACATCGACCTTCTTTCTGCTATCCTTGATGGTTACGATGCAGTAGTTGTGTAGATTGGTTATCTGGATACCGCGTAGATATACCCTGTGGGAAGGAAATTTTGCGTCACTTTATGCTTTGAAGTGTCAGAGTGGTGTAAAGGTTAGCATCTTATCAGCAAAGAAGGTCCAGAAGTTCCTACGGAGGGATTACCCCGCTACGTTAACACCCGTTACAGACGTTAAGACTAAGGAAGAGAGGATCGAGGATCCATCAATTGTTTGTGATTTCTTCTAATGAGCTACTCAAAGACCTTTCAGGATTACTTCCACAACTCTTAGACATAATCTCAGTTTGATCTCACGCCAGAGGCAACCTTGATTACTTGTACGCTTTACCGTCTTGCACCAGGAGGGTTGCAAGAACCGCCTAATCTACTATCGGAATTGTTGGACAGAAGTTGTGTCGGACCTAGCTCTTCTCGTGTTGGGGAGCCCCAGTTATATCCGTGAAGATAAGCCTTTTCGTATGTGTACTGATTATCCAGAACTCAACCAGGTGACGGTCAAGGACCGTTTTCCTCGACCATGTATTGACAACCTGTTGACCAGCTGCGAGGGTTAAGCTCCTATTCGAGGATTGACTATCGAGCGAGCTATCATTAGATGGAAGTCCAAGGGGAGAATGTTCTTAAAACGACATATCAAACGCAATGCGGCCATTGCGACTTTGTATTCCATGACCTTTGGGTCAATCAATACACCAGCAGCTTTATGGACCATGCGAGTCGACCGTGTTTATTGATGACGTTTTGAATCATTCCCAGGAGAAGGGAACACCATGGGCAGCATTTGTATCTTATTTTAGAGCTCTTGAGGGAGGAGCCACTACGCGCGAAGTCTTGTCAAATGTAGCATCTGGATTCGGGAGGTACATTTTTGGTCATATAAATGACGAAGTGGGAATACACGTGGATCTCGCTAGGATCCATTTTGTTAGAAACTGATCGACACCAAAGATTCCTTCGGGGATACAGCAATTCCTTGGTTTCGCTAGATACTATTGCAGATTCATGGGATTTTCGAAGATTGCGCAGCTTTAACCTCTTTAGCACAGCGGGGAGCTGTGAATTCATGGGGGGACAAAACAGGAGGACGCCTTTTTAGCTTTTGAAATCCAACTCTACAATGCACTGAGCATCGTCTTTACCCGAGGGTGCGGGTGCCTTAGTGGTATACCATAACGGTTCGAATCAGAGTTCCAGTTACACGCCGACGCAACACGAAGAAAGTAATGACTTACTCGGTGGATTTACAAGAAGATTTATACGCGTCACAACCTAGGGGTGGAAACCATGGCCTTAGATTTTATTGGGGGCATTACTTGGACGGTACCAAATGCATTACCTAGACCGATCACAAGGGCCTCCCGTGTATCGATGCTCGAAAAGAGCTAAAGTATGCAATGACATCGCTGAATGGAACTTTTGAATGAGTACGACTGTGACACCTGAACGTGCACGAGCTTTGCAGCTTGCTATCGACTCTAATTTACCTGATCAGACTCGCTCTGTTCAAACTGGAGAACTGAAGGAAGAGGATTTTCAAGTTGAACCCATGCGGGGCATGGAGAAGCAACCTTTGACAGGTCGGACGATACTCGCTACCTCATGGAACGAATGTGGGTCTCATTATACGACAACTGTAGGGAACTCGTGTTGAGCAAAGCACATCGTCTTCGATATTCTAGTCGTATGGGTTTTGATGAGAGACGTTAGGATCTATAAATCTTGTACTGGTGGTCGGGCATGAAGGCCCACCTAGCTAGGTATGTGAATGATGGATGACTTGTGGGAAAGTCAAGGTGAAGTATCAGCAACCGGCAACACCTATATGGAAATGAGAACAGGCTGCCACGGATTTTGTCGCTAGTCTACTTACAACTCGAAACGGAAGCAATATCACCTGGGTGATCGTTGATTGTCTCATGTAACCAGCACTCTCTTGCAATCAAGGAAACTGACGAGTCTTCACCAGCTGTGAATGTTCCTCTGAGAGAGGTGGTTTTAGGCACGAGGTGCCAACTCCCGTTACTTCTGATTTTGAGATGTACCTGATTTATGACAGGCAATACACGATACCCTTGGCAAACATCTAGACATGGGCATTGCTTATCACCGTAGGGCAAACGGTCAGAGTAAACAAACCATCTTGACACTCGAAGACATGTTGCGAGCATGTGGGTGATTGACTTTAATAAAGACTGGAAGGATGCCTATCTTTGGATGAGTCCTACTGCAGCAGATACCATTCTAGTGTTTGGACAGCTCTGTTAAAGGCATTGCATGGACGGTAATGCCAATCTCCTTAATGGACTAAGGTGGGTGGAAACCTAATCACGGGTCCAGGACTCGCACTCGAAACTCTTAGGAAGATTATCTATATTAGAAATCATGTGGCGACAATGCGGGATCGCCAGGAAACCTGATAACTTAGGAAACACTGGGAGCTCGCTGCAGGCGAACATCTCATATTGGAAATCTCACCCTGGGAGGGTGTGGTACGCTTGGGAAGCGAGGCAAGCTTAATCTATGTTAGGTTGAGTTATTCAGAATTCTAGAAAGAATCGGTCACGTGGCTTACACACTCGAGTTACCCGACGAATTGGGTAATGTACACGATGCCAATTATGACTCGAATCTAAGGCAGTGCTTGTCCGATGGAACGCTTGTGATACCCTTATTAGAGTCTGAGGATAATGACAAGTTGCAGTTGTTGAGAAATCTACTGAAATCACGGACCAGGACGTCAAGATTCGTTAGCATGGTCGAATTCCAATCGCGGGAGTTCGTTGGAACTCAAGACAGGGACCGGAGTCACATGGGAATGCAAGGAGCTAATAAAGCTCTAGTACCCTCAATTATTCAGGCGGTTGAATCAACTTTTGCTGGCATTGGCGAATTTCGGGACGAAATTCCTTTCAAGTTGGGGATGATGTGGCACCTGGGAAAAAAATCCACAGTCATCCTGATCTAACGTCGTGCTATTTTGGTTTTCTTATCAAATTTCAGGACGAAATTTCTTTAGTTAGGGATGATGTGACAACTCGAGATTTCAAGACCTTTCCTTTACGCGTCCCCTGTTTTACAGATCCTGTTTTACATTTTTGATTGTACGTTGTATCATTAATATCATGTAGAATGATTTAATGTTAGTTGTGTGGTGGTTTAGTGTTTGAGCATGTAGGACTTTCGTCACAGACCCTTAGCGACGAAATATAGGACTTTGGTCACTCATGAGGTCGACGAAACTTAGATCTTTCATCATAACCTCACACGGCGAAAGAGGTCTTTCGTCAACAAGGGCCTCGGCCCAGGGAAGTTACGGCCCAACTATTAATGCTTTGTATAATTCTTGTAATCATTTGGCGTAAGCATACAAACCCTACTTCTCCTCTCTCTCACTCAAAGCCGGCGGTTACCACCTCTCCTCAGCCGAAGCCTGCTAGGATCATATCATCATCTTCTTTGTTCTAGCATCTTTGCACATTTCTTATCTCATGGTTAGTGAACTTACTCATACATCGAGTTAGATTCTAAATGTTTTTGTTTGTGAACATGTGTTATGATTGTCTGCCTGATTGTCATTGTTGTGGTATGCGATAGATACTCATGTGGCATGATCTACATCTAAATTGATTATACTTTTACTGATATCGATTACATGATTTTATGTTGAGAATATGTTGGTAATCTATTCGAATATTATTGGATAATGGTAGCATATTGAAACCAATGAACTAGGGTTACTCAGGGATCTGAATTGATAATTATGATGATAATGAATTCTTGAATCGGTATAATCGTTTTAGTCTATGAACTGCTATTACTAATCAGGAAGCTGACATGTTATCTGATTGAATTTGGTATTGAATTGTTAACTGTTAGGGTTTCGTGATCCAGGGGGGATTATGTTAGTTCTAACGACAACTATAGTTCGTCGTCATGATTCGTTATATGAGCATCGGTGAAACATGTTTTTCGTCATAAGGACCATCGGCGAAACATGTTTTTTTGTCGGGTGGTTGTTTGTGATAAGGACCTGCGGTGAAACATGGTTTCTCGTCGGGAGGTTATTCGTCATAGGGACATTCGGCGAAATATAGTTTTTCGTCGAGTGGGGTTCTTCGTCGTGACAGTATGCACACCAACAGAACAGTAGATACCGCTTGTGATGTTTTGGAGGATAATTAGTGTTTATGAAATACTATTATTATATGTTAATAAGAATGAGAAACTTGGTTGAATTGTGTGAACAGAAAACCTACCTATGATGCTGTCGCAACCCCCGCCCCCTTATCTGTCCCGGGAACGGGCGTTCGCAAACATTTGTTTGTGGTGGTATCAGTTTGTTTAATTTATTAATTTGGCAGCGGAAATTACATCAGGATCGTAGTTAGGAAATGCTTATCAGAGTAAAACCACCATAATTTATATTAATAACCAATTGGGTAAACCCAAGTTTCTTTATTACAATACGCTTATAGGGATAAACCCTATTTTATTGAATTTAAAACATCATCTTTTAGGTAACTTTTATAGCCACATTTTTCCAAGCCGTCAGTGCTCTCCAGCTGGCTTTTTACTAATTGGCTGTCACATTGTGTTACCTGAAACGCATTTTAAAAACATTTGTCAGTGGGAAATACTGGTGAGTGAATCCCAGTTTAATCAAGAAACATTTTATCAATTAACACAGTATTGAGAGCGATCACATTGTTTATTTCTACACAATTACTCATTCAGTGCTGTCAATCCTGACTGGTGGGTCATATTACACATTGGCTAACTCGTTGTCCAATGGTAACGTGTTCCACATTTTGTATACAAAACCCCAACATACCGGCAGTAATTAAAGAACTACAAAGACTCAATCACCGCTTAATTATATTGTAAAACATTTAAGGTTTTGTAAAACAGATTACCAAAGGTTAACAAAAAGCGGATAAACTCACATTGCTAGCTTAGACTTCGTGTAAGGGTTTCCTGGGTTTAATCTATAATTTACACAAATGCACATATGTTAGTATAATAACCCTTTAATTATATTAATGATACCCTCCCCGAGACGGTATTCCAACAACTACGTCGGGTAGAACCACGACAGTTGTTACGGAACCCTAAATCAATCGGGCAGCGTGTCTAATACGAAACTGGGGTTATAATACTTACAACGGAGCAGAACCTCGCTAATTAGGGGGTATAATACTTGAGAATTATGCCTATAATGTGAGAATTCGAGATACATAAAAGAATTTGAACGATTTAAGTTGAAACCCGAGGCCTCCTTTATATAGGGCCTGATTTCAGCTTTTACGCGGCCCGCGTAAATGATAACAAAGGGCTACGCGGCCCGCGTCAAACCCGGTCAAAGGCGTAGGTGATCCGGTTCAGCTTATAGGTTCAACACGAGTCGGACACGTGTCAGCTCCGGGCTGCGCCACATTTCTGGCCTCAAGCGGCCCGCGTAAGGGTTTAGCTAAGGGCTACGCGGCCCGCTTAAAACCCAAATTCTTTGTTTTTTATTTATTTTTAATATTATAATGTATTTTGGGCTCGGTTTTCACATACGGGGCATATTTTAGGACATATTGGGATATTTTAAAAATATATTGGGGTGTCGGAAAAATATTCAGGAGGGTTGTTATATCCTCCCCACCTTGTTTTAGAGCTCGTCCTCGAGGTCTACTAGAACAGGTGTGGGTATTTCCTTTGCATTTCTAATTCAAGCTCCCATGTGTATTCTGGTCCTCTTTTGGAGTCCCACTTCACTTTGACTAGAACTAGTCTTTTGTGCTTGAGATTCTTGACTTTCCTGTCTTCAATCTGTAGAGGCCTTTCCACAAATTTTAACTGCTCATTTACCTCTATATCATTAAGAGGTACTAATAGTGACTCATCAGCTAAGCATTTCTTGAGATTGGTTACATGAAATACATCATGTATTCCTGCCATTTCCTCTGGTAGTTGTAGCTGATAGGCTACAGGTCCTATTCTTTTAATAATCTTGAAAGGTCCAATATACCTGGGACATAGCTTTCCTCTTTTTATGAATCTTACCACTCCTTTCCAAGGAGAGACTTTTAACAATACTTGATCCCCTACTTGAAATTCCAACAGTTTTCGTCTGTTGTCAGCATAGCTTTTCTGTCGATCACGTGCTGCTTTCAGTCGTTCCTTGACTTGAATGATTTTGTCTGTTGTTTCTTGTACTATCTCAGGTCCAGATAGTTGCTTTTCCTCAATTTCTGCCCAACAGACTGGGGTTTGGCACTTTCGTCCGTAAAGTGCTTCGAATGGTGTAGCATTTATAATTGTGTGATAACTGTTATTATAAGAAAATTCTATCAATGGTAAGTGATCGTCCCAATTACCTCCGAAATCAATTACACAAGCTCTTGAATCGTCCTTTCACTTTGTCCATCCGTTTGAGGATGATAAGTTGTGCTTAGATTTAACTTGGTTCCCATTGCTTTTTGGAAACTTGTCCAAAAATGTGAGGTAAACCGACTATCTCTGTCAGAAACAATTGATAAAGGAATTCCATGTAAAGAAACTATTTCATTTACATACAATTTAGCTAATTGTTCCATACTAAAAGTTTCTTTCATTGATAGGAAATGAGCTGACTTGGTTAATCTATCTACATTCACCCAGATTGTATCATTACCTTTCTTTGTTTTTGTAACACCTCGTAATTTCATGTCCAATACAATAACGACACGTGTCATAAGCTTTAGACGTGTAACAGATTACTTATGAGGGACAAAAGTTGACAAACGAAGAATTTACATGTGTAAAAGGATTCAAAGTGTCAACAATTGATAATTATACCTTTCAACAACTCTACACGATGCTTACAACCTTAAACGAATGATTTATGAGGCGTATGAAGCCATTTGTGGAAGAAAATGAAAGATTACAAAACGCAAGGGTTAAAAGTGTCAACATGTTTAAGTTATGCCTCTGAGTGACCTTTTAGCAAACCCGAAGCTTTGTAACGATTAATTATGCTCACGAGAATAAGTGATAAAAATTTCACAAGGTTTTGATATTGTATGAAGAAGTTATGCTAACATTCGTATATGAGGGGTTAAAAGCGTCAACGTTGAAATTTAGGGCTTTTCGGGTGGCCATAAAGTTGATCAAGGACTTAACAAAGTTTTTTTATGGCATAGGGTCCTTAAAAGTCAATTTAGAAGGTTAAAAGTGCAAAATAAAAGGTTAAAACCACTTCAAAAAGGACCAGGGACCTAAAGTGCGATTCCTGAAACTTATTTAACCTGACCCGGGCCTCATACCGGCCGCGTAAGACCCTTGTGGTTACTTATGCGGGCCGCCTCAACCTGCCAGTGACAGAAACATTGCACAGGTGTCTGTTTCATCATGTTAACCGACTTATATGCATGGTTTTTGGATTCTAGGAGCGTGGACAGTAGTTTTACATGCATAGGGACACTTGGGGGTGATCTAACATCAGTTGTAGACTTGTTTGGCACCATCTTGTTGCATTTAATCCCCTATATTGCAACATTGAACTTGCACCTTGAAAACTTTCATAACTCAAATTCTGGAGATTCCTGGAGCTCAAGGCCACTTCCTAGAGATCATTACTCGTGCATTGGACTTCAGTAAGTGTCCTTAACCTTTCTTAATTCAGTTTTGATTAGTTTAATGGCCCAAAGTCAAACCGTCATAATTAAAGTTTGACTTCGTGATTAATCACAAATTGTCCAGTCAAATCTCAAATTGAAAGTACCTATGAGTTGGTAATTATATGGGTAATAAACCCTTAAAGGGCACTCTCTGATTCCCACTCTAACTAGGTCAATTGTCGGGTCAAACTTGATTATAAAAAGTCAACAGAAAGCAATTTTTCAAATAAACACATAATTAACAATGTAGAAGCCATGCAACCTGTTTTATCATTCATATAACTTGGTAATTAATGTAAGAACATGTCTAAGCATGTTCAACCCGACAATTTTCAGTATGAGCTCGGTTCGGAACCGAAAGTCGCATAAACGGACTTTTTCCTTGACTTTCAGTTCTGACCCATTAGAGCATATTTTAGAAATGCCTTAGAGCCTTATTAGGACCAGGTTACATGTTAGTATAACCCTCTGTGATTATACAACTTGGTTCATTAGTTATCCGATTCATAAGCATGTTTCCATTATATGCCTAAATGTTGACCAATATGCCCTTTTGACCTTAAAACAAGAATTTTGAAAATGTGAGAGGACAATAATGTTTATTACTGATTTATAAACATGCCCCTAAATTTTCACATCAGTTGGAGGTCTAGATTAAGAGTTATGCTCAATAGCGTAATTAGAAAGCTTTTTATTAATTAAACGACGTAATTAGCATAGAGCCCATCTAAACCCAATTTTTGATACCAAAATTTTTACCTACTGATGTAAAATAATATTTTGGGATTTTTGAAGATTTTTATTTATTTTTAGGCTGAGCATAACATAGGGTTATAGCTTTGATTCGGTAATTGTCGGTTTTGCCCTTTTGGCCTATAAAATGAGTTTTACATATTATTTTGATACCAAACCTTTTGCTACTGATTTTTATAATAAATAAAATATTTTGAGTCTTCTGGAATGATAAAAATATCAACTTTTCTTTAAAAACCCGGAAATCGCTTAAAACCGACTTTTACGCGTTTAAAACGCATAATATGTATTAAAACCATTTTTCTCATATAAGACTTAATACCTACTGATGTGTTAAGCAAATTTTTATATCTTAACAGTAAAGAAAAGTTTTTAACTCAGATTCCGTGTTTTGACCTTTAAAGCTTACGTGAAATTACCAAAATGTCCCTACGGTGCATAGTTGGGTTATAAAAGGTAAATTTCACATATGTCACACCCCCAAAAATCCACCCTGCGGAGTACCGCCGCTTGGAGGCGTGACATGACCAGGATCGAGCCACCAATCATATTGAACCTCGTAATTAAGTAAATAAGACCAACCACAATACGATTGGTGACCAAAGCTAGTTAACCATGTTTAGTTTAAACAGCGGAAGCATAAAAGTAAATCCAAAAGCATAAGTCCATAGTTTATAGGTTAAAGTCCAAAACGCAAGTTTAATAAGTTCATAAGGATTTAAATAATAAGCACGGAACATAACAGTCCGTACATCACAACGACTCCTTCCTCGTGCAAGCTCCAAGCGTTTAGCGACCTGTAAGGCATGTAACAACGAGTCAACAACAAAGTTGAGTGAGTTCACGTTTGGTTGTTTAGTTTTAAGTTGTTTATGAAAAACGTGGTTTGCCTTTCATTGGCTTAATTGCCGTGGGGATTACCCCGTAGTTGAAAGTATGTTTAACCAGTTCCTTTTTCATTACCCAAACCGTAACCATAATCAGTGGGGGCTTTCCCCGTTTGAACTACTAGACGGTATGATATCGACTACTACGCAAATAAGTTGTGCCCTATATCAGCGTCTATCATCACTGATAATCTGCCATAGTCCATTAGTACACGCCCGTCCTACCGGCACGGTGTGAGGTTTGTTAAACCTAATAGCGCTGTTAACTAATGACCTGCTCGCCATTGGCCTTGGTGATTAAGTCGATATAATGAAGAGGGACTTATTGATAGAGTTTTGTCTAGCTAGTTTTAAGGTTGTTGTCCTGCACCAGGAGGACAAACGTACGTATTCTGCACCAGGAGAATTCGTAGGATTAATAATGGCATCCAATCTATGGAGGATGGCCGTACATATCCTACCCAAGGAGGATATGTAGATTTCATTTTAGTTTCTTAACCCATTACCAAACCACCGGGAATCCCATGCCTTGTAGAAAGTGTGAACTCACCTCGGTTTGCTCGGTTAGATTCTCAAATATAGCTAACAGTCAAGGTCGGTCAATCACATCCTAATATGATTACCAGTTAGTCATTTAGTGGTTTCAAATAGAGCACAAAGTTCCTACACGTATCTATCACATAACATGCATCACTTTAACGGTTTATGCCCATATAAGTTCCCCATCCATTCCCCACTCATAAAAAAACATACGATATTGCACATAACACATATAACATGTTAGATCATTCACAGATAACCTACTCGACATTTAGACACGCAAATTACAACTTATGTCGTTTCAGCTTAAATATTCAAAACCGGGTTGTATTCGGACATTTTAATAAAATAGTTAACTTATTCCAGAAATTCCCAAATTTTTACAGAATGTCTTAAACGTTCCATGTTTTATTGTGGAAAAATATCGGGGTCCAGTTCATTACCAATATTTTACAAAAATTCATTTTCCGGATTGAACTCAGATTTATCTTTTTCTGACCACAGTCCACGGAACAATTCATTAAAAATTCATCGTAAGTCCAATTTACGAAATTCCAGTGGGGTAATTACAAGTACACCGGTGGTCATCTACAGTACAAGTTTCATGATATAACTCTACACAGAACTCAAGTTATGATAGAAAACAAAACGCATATTTTCAGCAGAAAAATGCAGCTCTAGCTGCTGTTACGAAATGATACTTATAAAATAGTAAACGAAGTCCAAAAATTATGATTCCGGTGCCATTAGAACCGTATTTCATAATACATAAATCTAGGCTTCTGAAAATACATTTTTCATTAATATAAACCAGCAAAACATCAGATAATCAACCAAGAATCATAACAACACAAGATCTACATGATTTACACACATAACTTCTCTTTATCCACACTTTAACACATTATGTTCAAGACTTGTTCATGAGCTTTAAAGTTTCTTAACTTTTTATCATTCTAACATCTATTAACCACTAAAATCAAGAACAAGATGGTGATTGGAAGCACTTACTACTAGCACAAGGCTAGGGAAGAAACAAGATGTATATGTGGTGGATAAAAGAAATCTAGAGCGGTTCTTGAACTTTCGAAAGCACCAAGCTTTGTTGTATGACCCGTAGCACCTTTGAGTAAACTTGGAATTTAATGATGAAGATTAGATGATGGTGATTGTGGTGGTCTTGTGTTCGGCTGAAACAAGGAAGAAGGGAGGAGAAAGTGTTTGATGTTGAAGTGAGGATGAACTTGTGAAGATTATGATCTAGGGGTTAAATAATAAGTCTTCCAACAATCTAATAACCACTAGGTCATATGCTCCTTAAGTACTAGACAAATCCTTTAAATAATTAAAGAAGATCAAAGGGTGGTTCCCTCTAGGGTGACCATCGAATGGGGGGGGGGGGGAGGTGCTTGGTTGGGTTTCAACTAATTTAGTTAACCTATGTTTACAATCCAAGTATTCTAGTTAGGTATTAGTTACTAGATATTTATGTATTGTGTGTTATGATATTCGGGGACCATAACTAATTCAGAAAAATAAAGACAATGCCTCTGGTAATATTTTAGTGTTCCGGGTAAAGTCCGGTTGTTCGATTCGGTGTTGTCCCGTTAAAGTACTTAATTACTCCGTAAAGTGTCCTACATATATATTTTTGCAATGTTTTTAATTTTTAACACTCAGGAAAGCATACCAGACTATTTAGTAACTTTTCTGTATACTACTAGTATGTTAACAAATACATGTAAGCATAACACAGTAATCAGAGAGCAGTTAAGTAATTCCACACAGTCGTCAAGTACTTTAATTGTCATTAATAAATTGTACGGAATACATGTAAATTTGAGGGTTGTCACATTCTCCCCCTGTTAAGAGAATTTCGTCCCGAAATTTAGCACGTGGTTACTGAGGAAGCTAGTTAAGTTGCGTTGTTTTCCTGGTTTTCCCGGGGTGTCACATCATCCCCCCGTTGATTTAGAATTTCGTCCCGAAATTCTGCAGTAGCTTCAGCCTCAGTAGTGGTTGCGTTTTTCTTAAACAGTTGGGGATACTTGAGTTTCATTTGGTCTTCTCGTTCCCAGGTATACTCTGGGCCACGACGTGCATTCCAACGAACTCGAACGAGAGGTATTCTTGTGCGCTTAAGAATCTTAACATCTCGATCAGTAATCTCTACTGGTTCCTCGATGAATCGCAGCTGGTCGTCGATTATGAGTTCCTTGAGAGGAACTATGAGGGTCTCATCTGACAGACACTTCTTCAGATTCAACACATGGAAAACATTGTGAACTCCGCTGAGTTCTTCAAGTAGATTCAACCTGTAGGCGACTTTGCCAATTTTCTCGGTGACTTCGAATGGTCCGACATAACGCGGATTGAGTTTGCCTTGATGAATTGCAAAATACATACTTATATCGTGTATAGTTTGTACGTTCTTTCGTTATTTCTAGTATAGTTTTATTTAGAATTTCGTACTATTGATCAAAGTTTCGTTTTCCAGGTCTTAATATGATAAATGGCTGAAAATTGAGTGGAAACGAGCTTAATGCTAAAAGTGTATGTCTTGGAATGAAGTGAGAAGTGTTAGAATTATTTTTGAGGAGTTTTAAGGTGTTAAAGCTGAATTTCGGATGAAACCTACTGTGAAAAAAAAAGACACTCGCGTAGCGCTAAGGTGAGAGGTTGACCAGTCGCGCTACGCTACTGTTGAACGTTGATTTGCTGACTTTTGAAGGTCTCGCGTAGCGCGAGAGTAAGGTCAAGACCAGTCGCGCTACGCGACTGGTAGGAGAATTACGCCAGAGTTGCTGCTGATTAGGGTTTACTATTTAAACCAAGAAAAAAATCATTGTAGAGAAGTTACGAATTGGAGAGTTATTGGAGCATTCAGAGAGCACTTTTTGCAAGCAATCGGAGATTTTGAAGCACGGGAATCATCGGTACGAGTAGAGAGTGAAGAATCGAAGATCAATCGGGTTTTCCAATCCCTTGTTTGTCGATTACTTGTTTGATACTTGTTATGATGAATTCTTTGTTCGATAACTTTGACTTGTTTTCACAATTTAAGATGCTTGGCTAAACTTTTATAACTACCTAGACGAGATGAATGTTTGATTAAAGTTTGGATTTTTAATGGTTTTTATTGTTTGTGTATGGATTGATTTCTGAAAGTAAAGTGTTTTAGGATTTCTGATTTGGTGTACATGCATGCTTGACGATTGTTTTACTACTGTTTATTGCTTCGCTTGAATCTTGGTGACGGTCTTTATCACGGAATAGAATCGAGCTAGGGTTTTAGGTTTTGGTGAGTGTCTATATCACATAATAAACCTTTGATCCTTTAGGGTGAAAACCATGTAAGTAACCTTAGAAGTAACATTCGGTAGTTTAATAAAATCAAGTGTTCTGCTTAACTTGTCGCTGAGAGGCTCGAGTTAGTTATTAGGTCGCAGTGCAGTATATATCTAAGATAGGTTTTGAGAGAAGTCAATCTTATTTCCCTAATTGCATCCGTGTATAGTAAACCAAGTTAGAACCTAGAATTGCCTTAGATTATCGCGCTGAGAGGTAGATAGTCATATTAGGGCACTTTTAGAATCGTTAGAGGACTGAGAGGAAGTCTAACAGTCGGTAATCATAACAGCCTTGTAGGGTTTCCTAGGTTTCTTCCTGAGAAGGGTCGGGAAGTCTTAGCATTGAAATACCTTAAGGTTTAGTATCTTAAGATCCCGGCTCCATACAACAATAATACCATTAGAAGTCCATTCCCATTCAAACTGGATTCGAGTCTAGGTAGTCCTTAATCTCATCTGAATACAAACCCCAGTTTTCGTTCGTGTCTTAGTCTAAGTCTAGTTAATTAATTTAGTTAATATAGATTTCCTAGTTTTTCAGTAACCCCCCCCCCAAAACAATCAAACAAGTTTAAGTCGCGTCAGTCAGTGTCTATTAGAGTCTAGTTTACGTAATACATAGAGTCTTTGGGTTCGATACTCGGACTTGCTAGGTTATACTACATTGATCGGTACACTTGCCGGTTGTGTGGTTTAGGTTTAGAGAGTCTTAGTTATAAATTTAAAGCTTTTCGTGTCTAGTTTAGAGAGTCTAATTTAGTTTATATTTTATAGTTTGTTTAGCACACATCAAGTTTTTGGCACCGTTGCCGGGGACTCTTGGCAATTGCGTTTATTAGCTTTGATAGACCTAATTGATATATACGTGCTACGTGTTTTCTTTGTTTTGTTGAGTCTTTGTCTTCTCTTGTGTCTCGGTAACTAGTGTTTGCTTTTCTTGTGTTCAGGTTTTTGCTAGTAGTGGATGCCACATCTGCGCTCGCACGGACCTCCACCACCAGTTAAGCAATCGTCTTCTCAACTGGGCGAAGGCCCAGAGGTTAGTTCTTCATCTTTTTCTTTCCCAGAGTTTCCACTTTCCGCCCCACCACCTTCCCCAAACCATTCACCTAAGGATTCCCCACCCAATTCTCCCACTTCTAGTGCCTTTAGTGAACCAGAGAACGTAGATCAAATGGCAAACCCTAGGCAAACCGTCCATCAGCAGGCCACTCAAAATTTCACCGGCCTTGCTTTACCCATCACTGTTCCACCCATAGTTAACGAAAATTCATGGCAAATCCCATCGTATGCCATGCAGGCCATCACTAATAGTATCCAATTCCATGGCCGAGACGATGAGGACGCCCCGGCCCACATCAACCGTTTCTCTAGGATGCTAGCTACCTTTAGCCTTAGCGGTGCACCTAATGATGCCACCTACTTACAGCTTTTCCCGTTTTCCTTAGCTGGCCGTGCGGCTACTTGGTTGGACTCTCAACCAACCGGTACTTTTACCTCTTGGGCGGGGCTTCGTCAAGCCTTTTTGAATAAGTACTTCCCGCCCGCTAAAGCTTCACGGCTTAGAGACGAGATTCATTCCTTCCGCATGGGGCCCGACGAGCCTTACTACCTTGCTTGGGAAAGGTTCCAAACCCTTTGTGCTCGTTGCTCCCAGCACGGTCTTTCCGATTGGGCCTTATGTGAAAAATTTTATAACGGTCTTACCCAAGAGACTAGAGATAGGTTTGATACAAATGCAGGGGGGCATATGATGGGTATTCTTACAGTTCCTGAGTGTCTAGAGCGTTTTGAGGCATTTGCTCAGTCTCAATCACAATCACGATCCGATCAGAGGTATCCAAGTGGTAATTCTACTACCATTACTAGCGCACCCGCCCATGGGGTGAACCATGTCACTATGGATCCTAGTTTGGCCTCTGTTTTGGAAAATATGGACAGGCAACTTAAGGAAATTCAGGCTAAGATAGATAAGTGCGAGTTGTGTCGAGGCGGTCACGGTACTAGTGCGTGTCCTTTGTTAGTCGGTGAGGAGCAAGTTGGCTTTGTAGGAGGAGGTTTTGGTAGAAATCAGTCTGGTGGGTTTGGTAATAATAATGTAGGCTCGGGTTGGCGAAATAATAATAATAATAACTCTAATAATAATAGCAATTTCCGCTCAAGTGGACCTCCTGGTTTTCAAATAGCTCAAAATCCAAATAGGGGTCTAGGTTCACTTTTTAATGGGAATTCGAATGGGCAGGTTAAGGATGGAGGGTCGAGTGGTCAAGGTCAAATAGGTCAAAGTTCAAGTTTCGATGTAGGGGGTAGCATGGAAAGAATGGAGGCTATGATGAGCCAGCTAGTTGCTAGGGATCAAAGCACCCAAAAGAAACTTAGTGAACATGATCTCATGCTTAGGAATCAACAAGCTGCGGTCCAGGACCTTTCTAGGGTTGTAGGTGATATTGCTAAGAAGTTAGAGGAGAGATTACCCGGTAAATTTGCGGGTAACACCCAACAAAACCCTAATGCCCAAGTAAATGCCATTACTACTCGTAGTGGTAAGACCGTAGGAGACCCGAGAGTTGTAGAGGAAAGAGAGGTTGATGATGATGGTGATGTGATAGATGAAGTGATAGAGATGGAGGTTCCCGGCAAAGTGCAAAAGAGGCTAAGCCCAGCAAGTACCGCACAGTCCGGTGAGTTTCAAGTTGAGAAGAAAGCTGAGAAACCTCCCGTAGTTGTTAGGCCGTCACCTTATGTGAATCATGCGTATGCCCCGTTTCCTTCACGTCTTAAGAATCAAAAATATTCAAAGGAATACGGGCAGTTTTTAGACATCTTCAAGCAGTTGAAGATTAATCTTCCGTTTATAGAGGCACTCCAGTCCATGCCTAAATATGCTAAATTTTTAAAGGACCTTCTTAGGAATAAGGAGAAATTAGGTGAGTTGTCGAATGTCCTATTGCATGGAGGGTGTTCGGCCATTGTCTCAAATAAGCTTCCCGAAAAGCTTACCGATCCGGGTGTGTTTACTATTCCTTGTCTATTCGGTAGTAACACAAACACTAGAGCCTTAGCCGACCTAGGTGCTAGCATTAATTTGATGCCCTTTTCACTTTATGAGAAGCTAGACTTAGGCGAGCTTTCACCTACTCGGATGACGTTATCTTTAGCCGATCGGTCCGTTAAGTACCCGAGGGGAATAGTTGAGAATTTGCTTGTGAAGGTAGATAAGTTTGTTTTTCCGGCCGATTTTGTTATTCTAGACATGGAAGCCGATGAAAACATACCGCTAATTTTAGGTCGCCCATTTTTAAACACCGCTAAAGCTTTAATAGATGTTTCTTTAGGCACTATCACACTTAGAGCGGGCGAGGAAGCGGTAGTGTTTAACGTCATGAATTCGAGAGGTTCGAGTGGTAAAGTGGAAGAAATCTCGGTAGTGGGAGAGTGTGAGAATGAAGAGGAAGATGTGAGGGATGTGAGTGTAGAGAAGGTAATAGGACTCAAGTGTGGGGATCCTCCGGATAGGAAGTTGGTAGAATTAGAAGAGAGGGTGGTAAGTTTAGAGTCTAGGTTTGAGACATTGAGCAAGGCTCAGTGTTGGGATAAGTATAGAGATGATACTTTTAGATTCAAACCACCAGATGATGAGTTGAGAGAATATGAAAAAGTTGGGAGTGATGCGGGCAGTGTTAGGAAGGATAGTGCTACAGCCCGTAAAGTGAGAGCGATGTTGGAGGGTGAGCTGCGCTTCCATGATCCTCCATAAGTATGTGAGAAGTATTACTCATTTGTAGAGTTTGTATTTTGAGTCTTTTATTTTGTACCATGAGTCTAAATTAGTAGTTTTGAGTCGTTTTTTTTAGAGTCGGTACTGCGTTGGGTTCTGTTTTGCTTTGATTATGCAGGTTTGGATTGTACCACCCGTACCCAATTGCCATTCGGGTGATTCTGGACTTGCCATTTTTTATATACTCAAGCAGGCTAGGCAGCGATCGCGAATGGAATGCTATACGATCGTTCGGGGAATTCAAGATTCGTACGGCTGGCACTGACTTTTGTCCTAACCAGCTAAGTCGTTTTCCTTTTTGTTGTTGTATTTTTTATTTCGTTTGCAGTTTTTTTCGTAGGTAGTTGTTGTGTCGTATTTTCGTTCTTGCATTAGGGACAATGCAATCTCTAAGTGTGGGGATGGGATACTTGTAAATATTTGAGTCATAAATATGAAAAACACAAAAAAAAAAAAAATTAAAAAATTGAAAAATCCAAAAACAATTGAAAAATTAGAAAATGTCCTTTGAAATAAGAAGTTTGCAATTAAACGGAAAATGATAGAAAAGGTGATTTGTTGCTTGGGTTGAATAATAATAATATGAGATTATAATAAATCGAGCTTGCGTCTAGTTTGGGATATGTGGATAGGCCCGGGTTTGGTTTTAAGTCCCTTTGATCTAATATACCTTAAATTGTCGGTCTGCTAGTGGGTTTTCGCCCGGGAAATATGGGAAATCAAAACTGCCAATAATAGTATAAGGGGCACCGTTATAAGTTAAAACCGTTAGAGTTTGTGATCATGCGAAAAAAAAAATGCGAAAAAAAAAATAGAATAAAAGTGAGCTAGAAACTAAATGAAAGTAACACAGGCCTACGTATTCCGAGTTGGGGATAGCGACTCTACAGCCGGTTTGCCTCTGGGATGTGTGAAATCGATTTGCCGAATAAAAGTACCGAGACCTATGTAATCTGTGATTGGGGATAGCGACTCTACAGTCGGAATACCGCTGGGTTAAGGGAAAGCATCGTCTAGTCTCACGAATGAAAAAAAAGAAAAAAAAAAAGTTGATTGTTTACTCTCTTGGTTTTGATATAAAACGGTTAGGAATTGATCCAGTGATCGTTCTTTTAGTCCTATAAGCTTGAGGTGGGAGTAGATGGACCGTAGATTCTAGTGTGAGACCCTAGGTGGATTGACCGCACCTAAATTAAATTCACATGATAAGGGCTTAGGATTAGATTCGGGTTTAAAAGGACCAGTATATTCGCAATATTCGCAATCGCAGCTAACGCAAGCATTGGTTTTAATAAGATATAAATAGTTTTTAATCCAAGTAATGATTTGTCTCTGATTCCGTTGCATAATTCTTTTTCGGGGACGAAAAAAGTGTAAGTGTGGGGATGTTTGATGTATTGCAAAATACATACTTATATCGTGTATAGTTTGTACGTTCTTTCGTTATTTCTAGTATAGTTTTATTTAGAATTTCGTACTATTGATCAAAGTTTCGTTTTCCAGGTCTTAATATGATAAATGGCTGAAAATTGAGTGGAAACGAGCTTAATGCTAAAAGTGTATGTCTTGGAATGAAGTGAGAAGTGTTAGAATTATTTTTGAGGAGTTTTAAGGTGTTAAAGCTGAATTTTGGATGAAACCTACTGTGAAAAAAAAGACACTCGCGTAGCGCTAAGGTGAGAGGTTGACCAGTCGCGCTACGCTACTGTTGAACGTTGATTTGCTGACTTTTGAAGGTCTCGCGTAGCGCGAGAGTAAGGTCAAGACCAGTCGCGCTACGCGACTGGTAGGAGAATTACGCCA
Source organism: Helianthus tuberosus (assembly GCA_030545235.1). Lineage (NCBI taxonomy): Eukaryota > Viridiplantae > Streptophyta > Magnoliopsida > Asterales > Asteraceae > Helianthus > Helianthus tuberosus. The sequence goes on along the minus strand of CM060415.1, from coordinate 205,792,051 downwards.
GAGTTGCTGCTGATTAGGGTTTACTATTTAAACCAAGAAAAAAATCATTGTAGAGAAGTTACGAATTGGAGAGTTATTGGAGCATTCAGAGAGCACTTTTTGCAAGCAATCGGAGATTTTGAAGCACGGGAATCATCGGTACGAGTAGAGAGTGAAGAATCGAAGATCAATCGGGTTTTCCAATCCCTTGTTTGTCGATTACTTGTTTGATACTTGTTATGATGAATTCTTTGTTCGATAACTTTGACTTGTTTTCACAATTTAAGATGCTTGGCTAAACTTTTATAACTACCTAGACGAGATGAATGTTTGATTAAAGTTTGGATTTTTAATGGTTTTTATTGTTTGTGTATGGATTGATTTCTGAAAGTAAAGTGTTTTAGGATTTCTGATTTGGTGTACATGCATGCTTGACGATTGTTTTACTACTGTTTATTGCTTCGCTTGAATCTTGGTGACGGTCTTTATCACGGAATAGAATCGAGCTAGGGTTTTAGGTTTTGGTGAGTGTCTATATCACATAATAAACCTTTGATCCTTTAGGGTGAAAACCATGTAAGTAACCTTAGAAGTAACATTCGGTAGTTTAATAAAATCAAGTGTTCTGCTTAACTTGTCGCTGAGAGGCTCGAGTTAGTTATTAGGTCGCAGTGCAGTATATATCTAAGATAGGTTTTGAGAGAAGTCAATCTTATTTCCCTAATTGCATCCGTGTCTAGTAAACCAAGTTAGAACCTAGAATTGCCTTAGATTATCGCGCTGAGAGGTAGATAGTCATATTAGGGCACTTTTAGAATCGTTAGAGGACTGAGAGGAAGTCTAACAGTCGGTAATCATAACAGCCTTGTAGGGTTTCCTAGGTTTCTTCCTGAGAAGGGTCGGGAAGTCTTAGCATTGAAATACCTTAAGGTTTAGTATCTTAAGATCCCGGCTCCATACAACAATAATACCATTAGAAGTCCATTCCCATTCAAACTGGATTCGAGTCTAGGTAGTCCTTAATCTCATCTGAATACAAACCCCAGTTTTCGTTCGTGTCTTAGTCTAAGTCTAGTTAATTAATTTAGTTAATATAGATTTCCTAGTTTTTCAGTAACCCCCCCCCCCCCCCCCAAAACAATCAAAGCCTGAACTTGCTGGAACTGTTACAGATTTGTAGAGGGAGAAGAAGGGTAGAAAAAAGATGGAGTTAAAAAATGATACTTGCTTTTATGTTTAAACAAGATAAAAGGGTATTTCGTACTATTCATGAATAGTAAACAGTGAAAAAACCTGACTTTGACTGATGAGACTTGAGAGTGTTGATAAATATAGACTTTGACCCTAAAAGTGAATCTAGTACACTAGAAATGCAGATTTCATTTTACATCTTGTATAAAAGTATAAAAGGTTATGTTATCTTTAATTTATAGAATTGTTTGTAGTTAGATTAAGAGGTGGTTATTATTAAAATTTATGTTATTAACTTTTTACATATATATATATTAAGAGGTGGTTATTATTAAAATTTATGTTATTAACTTTTTACACATATATATATATATATATATATATGTGTGTGTGTGTGTATATATATATTTATTTATTTATTTTTTCTATATATGCGCCTTGCTTATCTTACGCCCTCGCTTTTTAAGCGCCTAGGCTCCGGGCAAGGCTTGTGCACCTTGAGTGCGCCTTTGACAACATAGATTCACATTACACAAGCATTCAATAAAAAAGGGGTAGTCTGAGAGTGTTTAAGATTCTTATTAGAAATGTTTCTCTGCTTAAAAATTTCAAACCACCTATCTACAAGTTATGTCGTTTACAAATAATCAAATAAGCACATTTGATAAGCACTTCAAAACATCTTCAAAACCTTAAATGGACTACCAACCAACAATTCTTAAATTTATTGAATGTTGGATGTAAATTAAACTAAACAAATTGGAACCAAAGTAACCCAATAGGGATAGTTAAATTAACACTATACTGAGTGGTAGGGTATTAATAGGGGTATTAAGTGTCATGTGGTTGCCACGTCATTAAAGAAGCATGGTAAAAAAAAGCAAGGAGTGGGAAGGGCGTGAAAGTGACGCTTTAAAAAAGATAATAAAAAATAAACATCAACCAATTAAAACACATTCAAAATCTACCCACCAATCAGGAGCCTCCACCACACAACTCAAATGCCCACAACGCCGGTGGAAAACTCTCCGCCCTCACCACCATGCCATGTAAAAAAAATTGCAAAAGTGTAAAAAAATTGCGAAAGTGTAAAATAAGATTAAACTAAAATGAAGAGATAAAGTTAAATTTATTAAAACTGAAGTGATGTAAACATAACTTATACTAAAAACAAAATTAACACTAAGGTGCTGTTTGTTTTGTTTTTTTGTTTTTTTTTTTTTTGAAAAGCTCTGCGTGCAGGTTTTTCTGTCTGCGCCGCGCAGACCATATGCAAACATTGTCACACGCAGACGGTTTGTTTTTCCGAAAACGTTTCATTAAAAAACGAAATGCACGAGCTCTTATTGATGCAGACTTGGCCCAGCCACTTCTAAGATCTTCTAAGGTCTGCAGAGGGTTAAACACCGCCACCCACCACCATCAGCGTTCACCACCACCGTCCACCACCCACCACCACCGTCTACCACCATCACCGTCTACCACCATCACCGTCCAGCACCACCACCGTCCGTACACCACCACCGTCCGTACACCACCACCAGTTTATTTTAGAAGTCTGCATACGTTAAAAAACAAACAATCTTCTTCTTGCAGACTGCAGATGTTTGGTCCACCTATTCTTCTACAGATGTCTGCAGATGTGGTCCGCAGACTGGAGACATTTTACCTCTTAAAAAACAAACAGCACCTAACAGACAAAAGAAAGATACAATATATCTATAGTTAAGGCTTTATAGTATATCTATACTTAGGGTGAACGGGACGGGTGCGGGGTGAAGGGCGGTGAACCCCTTCACCGTGCGGGGAACACCATGATCAAGTAATGTGCATGGCATAGTCCATTTAAGCATTATTTGTTTTTGAAGAAGAAGCGGTAAGTAAGTTTTAAGTTTTTCGTACAACAATAGATTTCTGATGGCTGTTGAACAATCAAAATAATTGCATAGTTAGCAATGGAGTATAATTCTATATTTTGGTGGTCCTTATCATCTATTGCCCTTGACCTCAGTTCATATTAAGCATTTGCTAATGTATATGTTTAGGCCTCCAAATTTTAGGCATTACTTAAGTCTATTTGCCTTTAAGTTTCAATTATATCCTAGGTTCAAGGAGTTTAATTTGGGAGGTTTAAACTGATCCCTCAACAATTATTTTATATTCATTAAGCAATAAGAATTTTAACCTTTGTGGTTTATTTCTCCTACAAACTTAACGCGACCGTAAAGGAAGCATTATACATATTATTTCAAAGTGTTCATGAACAGTAAACTACATTTTTAATAGTATTTTAATAATATTATCCATTTATTATATAAATTATACATATTATTTCAAAGTGTTCATGAACAGTAAACTACATTTTTAATAGTATTTTAATAATATTATCCATTTATTATATAAAGAGTTAATTACATAGTTAGTCCCTGTGGTTTGCAAAAAATAACAACCTTAGGTACTAATAGTTTAGAATCACATTCTAGGGTATTAACTTTTCATTTTGTAACGTTTGAGGGTATTAGCACTGTTTAAAGGCTTAAAATCACACTTTATTAGTACCCTCAAACGTTACAAAATGAAAAATTAATACCCTCAAACGTTACAAAATGAAAAGTTAATACCCTCAAACGTTACAAAATGAAAAGTTAATACCCTAGAATGTGATTTTAAACTATTAGTACCTAATGTTGTTATTTTGTGCAAACCACAGGGACTAACTATGTAATTAACTCTTATATAAATAAATAGTATTTTAATATTATTAGTTTCCTTTTATGATATATATAATTCATATATTTTTATGTACTTTTTATGTTATTATATAATATAAGATAAACGTATATCACTATAAATATCAATGTCATCATACAAGAATAAAGCACTTTGTAGATAGTTTATTTTTATGGTTTTCGATTTTGATAATATTTCACTTATATATATAACTTTGTCTACAGAGATAAATGAATATCAGTACAATACCATGACGATCTAAATTGATTGATACCGTTTCAGCATCGGTGCCGGTACCGGTTTTTATTATTTTCAGATAATGTAAAGCATACGTTGATTTCTATACCGAGTGCATGTATCGTAGCAAAACTGTAACAAATTGAACCAATACTCATCGAATGCTCGCGATCACATACCGCTGCAACGTGCGGAGAAATACCCTAGTTTAAATTAAATTGAAGAAATAGAACACATCAGGTTAGCAGCCCTGCAGTTTGACCAAAAAGCCAGAATAATTAAATTTCAAATGCATTTCAAAGAAAGTAAAAGACAGAAGATAAATTTGTACATTCGTCAGCCACTAAAGTCTAACAGATAAAGAAATTATATGACACTATTTAACCGACTTTATGTAAAAGAGTATGGATTCTATATTGACTTCTACTGAAGATAGGTTGAATGCCAGTCTACCAAAAAGTCAACAGATAATTGCCTAAACTGAAGTAATACCTTTGAATGTTTTTACCTGATAACACCCACATTCCCATGCCTCAAAGAATCAAGTCTTACTTTCATTCTGGCTTGTCTCTCAACTTTAGACACAGATATCAGCAAATCAGATATCACTTTCATTCTTTGCAATATAGAAATATATATTTAATGATCTAATTAGCGGTGTAGAAAAAAAAAATACCATACTACTAAAATAAAATTTAGAGTAAAATGCCAATGATCTAATTAGCGGTGTAGAAAAAAAAAAATACCATACTACTAAAATAAAATTTAGAGTAAAATGCCAAAATTGTCCCTAAGGTTTAGGCACGTTTGTGTGTTACATCCAAATTAAGAATTTGGATGGAAATGACAAAAAAAAAAAATCTTATTTTGGATGTAACACGCAAATGTGCCCAAACTGTAGGGACGATTTTTTGCATTTTACTCTAAAGTTTATCCATGTTAATCTATTCTTGTAGAAATGCTAGCTGATGAAAGTGATATGAGAGCAGTAAAAACAACTCACTTTTGGTTTCACTTGTTCATTATCAGCTGTCACCCTTCCTACCATATATGTACAAGCTGACGTCTTATCACTTCACACATTTTTTTTTGTAGATGGAATGTATGAAGATTCCAATAAAAAAAATAAAAGAAGCTACAAATGGTTTTGATAAAGCACACTTTGTAGCTTCTGGCGGGTTCGGTTCAGTGTATAAAGGAGAACTTGATGTTTTAGATATCAAAAGTTTATCATCAATAGAAGGTGAACAAGCGAAGATAAGAAGTAAAACAACTGTAGCTGTAAAATGCATCAATAATAGGCAAGATGAGAGCAGTTTACAAGGGTTTTTAACAGAAATTGAATTGCTTACAAAATGTAAGCATCCAAACATTATCTCTCTTCTTGGCTATCATATGGGAGTGCATGATATAATTCTTGTATATGAGTATGCTACTAAAGGAAGCCTAAGTGATTATTTGGGGAGCACTCATAATAATATTAATCTTACATGGGAAAAAAGAATACAAATTTGCATTGATATTGCTCGTGGAATCAGCTACCTTCACACCAATTTGGAGGGTAAACCAAGGATAATACATCGCGATATAAAGAGCGAGAACATTTTGTTGGATGGGAACCTAAATGCAAAGGTTGCTGACTTTGGGCTCTCCAAATTCAACTCCACAAATCAACAAGCGAGCACTATCCATACAAAACATCTGGCAGGCACAGATTTTTATATAGATCCAGAGTATCAGACTTCATTCAAGTATAAAAAGGAATCAGATATTTATTCCTTTGGGGTGGTTTTATTTGAGATGCTATCTGGAAGGTTGGCCTACGAACCAATTTGCACAGAGGAAAATGGCAAGGGGCTTGCACCCATTGCAAGGCGACGCTTCAATGAGGGAACACTAAAGGAATTGATAGATCCTAAAATGATAGAAGAAGATGATGAAAATGTTGTTACTTTAAATAGAGGACCCAATCAAGAGTCTTTTGAAGCATTTTCAAAAATCGCATATCAATGTTTGGCGGAAACTCAAGCCAAGCGCCCAACAATGGAAGCTGTCATCAAGGAACTTCAGACTGCGTTGACCCTGCAAGTAAGAACTTTTTACAAAAATTACAATATTTTTCTACATATCCCTTTTAGTAATTACTATGCTCACTAATTAACATCGTAAAGAAATATAGGACTTTATGATCACTTTTTTCGTAAAACGTCAATAGTTTATATCTATTCCTCTTAATACAATTATAGTATTACTATGTAGTTTTTTATTGGACTTTATGATCACTTTTTTCGTAAAACGTCAATAGTTTATATCTATTCCTCTTAATACAATTATAGTATTACTATGTAGTTTTTTGAAAAAGAATTTCGTTTCTAAAGTGTTTTGAACTCTGTTTTTAGCACAATGTCAGATTTTTTAAGATGTATTTAGTTTCACCCATACCCACATTGCGTTTACCCCACATAAAGTTTATATGTTTTCACACCCTAATTTTTACCCTTTTTAGCCACGTTTATCCTCAAACACCCTCCAACCCCCAACACACACCATGTGTATGTAGGGGAGGTTAATTACAAATCCAAAAAAAAGTGAGAAACCTGAGAACCATTTAACAAAAATCCTCCAAATTTTTTTTTTACTAAACGAAAAGTAGCGATTTTTTATTAAAAAATATTAAAAAAAGGAACTTTTTTTGTGTTTTTTAAGATTTTTTTTAGGTATTTTTGGTTGTGTTCACATTGTTTCTCACAGTTCTCGCAATAAAGGCTGGTTCTTAACGGATCTCCTATATATATATATATATATATATAGGGGAGGGTTATCTTGAGAACGCTAAATATTGCGAGAACCGTGAGAACGAATGAAAAAACCAATCAAAACCCAATTTTTTTTAAAACAAACCTCATTGTAATTAAGATACAACATCAAGAAAAGAATTTACAACATCAAATAATTCATTTCTTCTTTCAAAATCACTCTTTTTAGTTTTTTTACACATGTGTAAACATAACAGATTTACACATGTGTAAATGGCAAACTTACACATGTGTAAATTTTCTTTATTTACGAATTCGCGTAAATTTAAACGTGTAAATTTAATTTCTAACATTGTATTCGAATAATAATGATAAGTGTAAAGAGAAATTTTCAATTTGAATTGTTTTTGACCAAGTTCTCATGGTTTTTTCATTTGTTCTCACGGTTCTCGCGATATTTAGCGTTCTCATTTAAACCCTCCCCTATATATATATATATATATACATATATAGTGAAGGGTTCAAATGAAAGGGTACATATATATGTATATATATATATATATATATATATATACATATATAGGGTTGGGTTCATTTCAGAACTCTAAATAATTGCAGAACTTTCAGAACTCCTAATAAATAATCATTTTATATATACTTTTTTTGTATTTAAGATCTTTTTATCATCTATTATATGTATTTTTATGATTACATACATGTTAAAAGTAGTTTACATATGTTTAATAGCATATATATATATATATATATATATATATATATATAGATGCCAGTTAACGTACAATACGGCTTAACGTACATCACGTACGACAAATAATTACGCACGTTCATTTGAAAATCATGCACGTTATAAACTAAAAAATCCAAATCACGCATGCTGGAAAACATTAATCACGCACGTTATACACATAATCACGCACGTTGTCTTACGTGATGTACGTTAAGCCGTATTGTATTTTACACTTTTCCTATATATATATATATATATATATGTATATATAGGATTAGGATCATGTGAGTAGTAGGCTAATTTAGAAACTTGAGGAGCGTTCTGGACCACATATTTCCCCTAAGCAAAAAAATCCATAAAAATGTAAAAAAAAACGCAATTTTTTTTTTGGAAAAATCGGAGCTTTTTCTATTAGGTTTTTTTTTGGGATTTGTACACATGTGTATATTGTCAATTTTTTAACTACACATATATGTAAATACATGTTTAAAATTGAAAAATAAGTGTTGTAAATCTTTGATTGAGGTGAATGATTTAGTTTTAGCTTTATGATTTAGCATTAGTATTTATGGTTTAGCATTAGGGGTTAGTTTTAGTGTTTAGTATTAGTATTTAGGGTTAAGCTTTAGGGTTTAGCATTAGTATTTAGGGTTTAGCGTTAGGGTTTAGCATTAGTATTTAGGGTTTTGCTTTAGGGTTTAGCATTAGGGTTTTGCATTAGGGTTTAGCTTTGGGTTTAGCATTGGGGTTTATCTTTAGGGTTTAGCATTAGGGTTTAGCATTAGAGTTTAACTTTAGCTTTTGGGTTTAGCTTTAGCTTTAGTGTTTGCATTAGGGTTTAGCTTTAGGGTTTAGCATTTTGGTTTAGCTTTAGGGTTTAACATTAGGGTTTAATATTAGGGTTTAGCATAGGGTTTAGCCTTAGAGTTTAGGGTTTAGCTTTAGTGTTTAGAGAGTTTTGCTTATTGTTCAATGAGTCGGTCCCAATGCTGCTGTAATGAGCTCAATCAACATTCGTTTGACCCGGTTTCCTACACTTCTTAGGTTAAGGATTCATATTTTTCATAATATACACATATGTATAGTTATAAGATTGAAAATATACACATATGTATAGTTTAAAGATTAACAATATACACATGTGTATAAATCCCTTAAAAAAACCTAATAGAAAAAGATCCGATTTTTCCAAAAAAAAAAAAAAAATTGCATTTTTTTGCATTTTTTGCTTAAGGAAAATGTGTGGTCCAGAATGCTTCTCAAGTTTATCAAATAGGGTGTTCTTCTCTTAGGATCCCTATATATATATAGGGGAAGGATCCACTAAAAAGTAGATTTTGCCTAAGTAGCCTAAGAAGGATTGTGATGATGACATGTGGCACTCCTAATAAATAGGAATGAAGGGCATTTTGGTCCTTATAAATATGAGTGAAAATGACATGTGGCACCCCTTTTGTTTTTTTAAAAATAAAACAAAAAAATCTAGCACAAAAAAACTAGTACAAAAAAATCTAACACAAAAAATCTAGTACAAAAAATATAGCACAAAAAATATAGCAAGAAAAAATTCAGCAAAAAAATGTAGTACAAAAAAATCCAGCACAAAAAATTGAGAAAAAAAATTAAGAAAAAAAAATTAGCACAAAATTATAGTACAAAAATTCAGCACAAAAAAAATGTTATACAACATAGAAATACAACACATTTAAGTGGGTTTTTTTAATCTTCATATTTTATATAGCAATATGGTACTCAAATTAAAGATAAAAAGACGCTCGATTTTACGGTGAAATTTTTATGAAAAAATAATGTCGTATAAAAAAGTTATGAACGTTTAAAAAATGGGGGTGGAATATGCATGTGCCTTGCATGTGGAGAGAGAAAGTCCATAAATAGGATTTTCCCAAGATACCCTTGCATTCCTCCTTTCTCCTACCCTTTCATCCTAACAATTGATTTAAAAAATGAATGGTTAAGATTCCTTCGTATCCTACTTATGGAAAATTAACTTTTTATTTGATCTTACCCCTTGAATATATAGGGTCAGGATTTAGAGAGAACGGTGAAAAGTGTAAGAACGGTGAGAACGATTTTGGAGTTGACATGTGGCATTGATGCTAAATTACACTAAGGGGTAATATTGTCAAAAAACTCACACACATGAACTGGGTGTTCAAATAAAACGCCATAAAACACCAAATTCAGAAAAAACGCAATGAAAATACCCACTTAAAACGCCATAAAACACTAAGTTCAGAAAAAAACGCCATGAAAAAATCAGTTTAAAACACCATAAAACACTCAGTTCAGAAAAATGCCATGAAATTACCTAGTTAAAACGCCATAAAAACATATAGTTCAGAAAAACGCCATAAAAATAACTAGTCTAAAACGCCATAAAACACCCAGTACAGAAAAACGCCATAAAACCCATTTCATTTTTTTTTCGAAAAGTATATCAATAGTATAATCGTTGGAAAGATAAAAAAACGCTGGGTTTTATGGTGTAATTTTTTTAGAAAAATAATCACGTAAAAAAAGTTATTGGCGTTTAAATATGATGGGGGGAAATGGCATGTGATTAGCATGTGCACCCTTGTTTGGATCTTCCAATTTTACCCCTCCTGGTACTTATAAGGTTCCCATTAATTACAAAAATGCCACCGCATCATCTTAGCCACAAATCACAAAGATCCTATGGCTGAAAATCGTTCGCACTGTTCTTACACTTCAAATCGTTCTCTCCTGATCTCATTCCTATATGTATATATAACATCTCTACTATTCTAGGATGCCATTCAACCATCTTGTTAGATCTGGATATTCACTTCTACTTGCCACTTAAACTCACCCTAAAACCAGTGTTGTAAGAATTGCTAGGTGCTAGTTGGGCGGTGGGGTACCGACTAGCGATTAATCGGGATTAATAGAGATTACTCGGAATTAATCGGATTGAGTTTTTTATATGTAATTTTTAGTTGTATATACGCACACACATTTTTATATGTAGTTTTTTAAAGTAGACATGTTTTAACCCCTCATTGACCCATTGTTTTAAGTAATTGGAAAAAAATTATATGGTTTGGTCGAAATTTGGCCGACGTCTGGCCAAAATTTGCCCAGAATAGGACCGCCATTGACTGCCTAGCGATTAATCAGCCATTAATCGGTGAACCTCCTATTAGTGATTAATCGGCGATTAATCAGAGACTAGTCAGGATTTTTACAACCATGCCTAAAACACGTACTAAAATTTAATAGATTTACGTCTATATATATAGTTTAATAAAACCTTATTTCACGTGTCTTTAAATCCAGTAATGCGAAATCGTTCTTTCCTACACCCATATTTGGTTCTTTTTACATTTGTATACAATATTAGGGATGAGCATTTGGTAGGCACCGAATTTTTTTCGGTACCGGTACCCACTTTTTGGCATTTTCGGTACCGATTCCCGTAAAATACCGAATTTTACCTTTAGATACCGGTCCCGTACCATACCGAATATTTCGGTACCGGTACCCTGATACGTGCATGATACCCTACCATGCTCCACGTTTGCATGCACTTCACAATCTACAATGCACGTTCCCATGTTCATGCAGTTTCTTATTTCTAGTTATTGAATTGTTTATTTTCTTAATTGAATTAGTGGGTAGTTTTATGTTTCTTACTTCAGTGTTTTCGTTTGCCTTTATAAGGCCTTGAGTTTTAGAAATGAAAGGAGAGAACATTGAAGTTAAAAAAGTAGTCTCTTCTTGTCTTGTGTTCTTGGAGCTTGACCCCCTCTAAGGGTTATCTATCTTGGGAGTTTGTAGGTTTTCTCCGTAAACCTATCATACCCAGTTTTGACAAAGTTCAGTATTTTCGGTACCGGTACCACACTCATCCCTAGTATACATCGTTTCTTTTTAATAGACAAACAAAGGATAAAGGACTGTTTTCTTATAATGTCAGTACCATCAATAAGAGTGTGTGTGTATAACTTTATTTTAACAATAAAATGTTGCAGGGAGAAACCATAGTGCTCTCAAGGTTTCGGCTCAGGGATATATTGGAGGCCACTAAACAATTCTCTGATATATATTTCATTGGATCGCATGGAGATGACAAGGTGTATAAAGCAGAACTTGATGACTATGATAACAAAAGTTCACTGGCATTTAAAGGGAAAAACGACACTGAATGGCCAAAGACACGCATCACTGTAGCTATAAAACGCATTTCTAGTAGCAGGGATGTAAAACAAAGATTCTTTTCGGAAATTGAAATGCGTACCACTTATAAGCATCCCAACATAGTCTCTCTTGTCGGCCTTTGTGATGAAGATGATGATAATATCCTTGTTTATGAGCATGCTTCTAACAAATCCCTCCATAACTATTTGAAAAATATTGCCGATAACAAGGATAATCCTACATGGACACAACGACTACACATGTGTCTTGGGATTGCACGTGGACTCAATCACCTTCACACCAAGATGGTTAGCCAAGAAAAGATAATACACGGAGACATAACGAGTGCCAACATTATGATTGGCAAGAACTGGGAGCCGAAGGTTGCTTACTTTGGAATCTCCAAGTTCCACTTAGCAAATCAAGAGGCAAGCACTCTCATTAGTACACAAGTCTATAGGGATCCCGAATCTGAAAAAACACTTACAATGAAAAAAGAATCGGATGTTTACTCCTTTGGAGTTATACTATTTGAGATCTTTTGTGGGAGGTTGGCATATGATTCTGTTTACATGGATAATAATCAAAAAGGGCTTCCATTCGTTGCACGCACCCACTTCAATGATGGAACAATAAAGGAATTGCTAGATCCTAAGCTAAAAGAAGTAGCCGATGATGATATTTTTAATTCAAATAGAGGACCAAATCAAGATTCTTTGGATACGTTTTTGAAAATTGCCTATCAATGTTTGGAAGAAGCTCAAACCAAACGTCCAACAACGGAAATCATCATCAAGGAACTTGAGATGGCGTTAGACATTCAAGTAAGTCAATATTTCCAAAGTATATCATTCTTTATTCTCTTCAACATTTGATAACTAGTAGAAAGTATTATGCTTAATCATTATCAATCAACACGAAATGTGGGATTTATATACATGTTAATTAGGAATAAATTAAGAACAAACTACAAGTTTAGATGCATCTTATTACATTAAGTAAAAAATTAATCACTCATACCTTTGAATATTATGCTCATTGATTTATTCAAAAATTGGCATAGAATAACAAGAAAGCTTAGTTCAAATTTGTAGAGTATTAATTAGTATGATTGCTATCCATCTATTTAGACTATTCTTTAAATTTACAGAATGTATATTGTGTACGTAGAGTTCTTAAGTAAGTCGTTAGAAAGATTAAAAAAACCTGTACTCAATTTCTCTGTGTCATATATTTAAATTTAATCAAATAATGAATGAATGTACTACATTTACATATTTGGAAACACAAAAACTATTTATTTCTTAACTTTCCAAGAACAGAGAACAAATACAAAGAAAAAAACTATAGAAAGAGGCCATGTAGACGCTATGGTAGTGTTTGTTATTCAGGAATAGAAGGCGGAATGGAATGAACAATTGTGAGAAAATGAAAAAAAAAGATGTTTGGTTGGTCAATGGAATGAAATCTCCCATTACACAATGCATTCCAGTCCCTCAAAATCCCCCTCCCCTTGTTTTTTCTCATTTCATTCTCTCTTTCACCCTTCATTAAAAACACCAACCCACCACCATCGCCGACACCACAATCCACCCACCGTCGTCGCCACCGCCACTACCCACCTACCACCGTCACCATCGTCGTCGCCACCCACCGTTGCCGCCGCAACCATGTCCACCACCAACGTACCGACCACCACCTCCACCGACCACCACCGATTTTATTCATTCGTCTTTTCTTGCCTACCACACAAAGTAATGATTCATTACATTCCCACATGGTAAACAAACAAGACATGTAATTGTAATTATTGATTCCATTACCTCATCCATTTCATTCCTTCATCCATTCCATTGTTGGTTTCAGAAGCGTTATGAGCACTCTCACTTTTCACACTCACAAGAATAAAAGTATCAAACACAGAGTAACTAGCAGGACTCTCATCATTCTCATTCATCACCAAAGACACTATTTAAAAGGAAAATACAGACACACAACTCGAACATGGGGAGAGAAACTGAAAACAACTGATCCATTATCAAAATAATAAAAAGAACAGTAAACAAACAAATTAAAAACAAGACTCACGTGCATAAACCCATGCAAACATCCCCATGCATACCATATATGAATTATCTCAACATCCCCCCATAATTCAAATACTCTTCATACCCAGCTTGGATCTCAGACAACAGAATTGTTCCAATCCAAGTGCCTTGGTGAAAATATCCGTGATTTGCTCCTTTGTGTCACATGATACCAGCTCGATCTCTTTCTCTTCTACAAGGCTTCGAATGAAATGATACTTAATGCTGATATGCTTGGTTCAGCTATGAAACCCTTGATTTTTAGTCAAGAACACGGTTAATCTATTATCACACCAGATGGGTGTTGCTTCTTGCTGCTCATGACCCAGTTCCTTCAACATTTTCCTCATCCAAACGGCTTGACAAGCCCCAATATCCGCTGCAATGTACTCGGCTTTGGTGGTTGAAAGCGCAACCACTGCTTGCTTCTTGGACATCCATGATATTGCTCCAGTTCCCAGAAAGAAAGCATTGGCTGAAATGCTCTTCATATCTTCCGATGTACCAGCCCAATAACTGTCAGTAAACCCAGAGAGAGTCACACATTCAGTTTTCCCGTACCACAAACCGAACCCCACCATTCCAGCTAGATACCTCATAATTCATTTAGCTGCACCATAATGATAAACCGAAGGACTCTGCATGAATCGAGAGACAATACCTATAGCAAACGCAATATCATACTTCTGTACTTGTATCCATCCACTAAATCACCTCCATCATCCATCTTGAGTTTCTCATTTGTATTCATTGGGGTAGCAGCTTCTTTACACGATGCCATGCCAAACTTTTTTAATAATTCCATAGTGTATGTATTTTGAGATAAGAAAATTCCATCAGCTCCTTGTATAACTTCGAGACCCAAGAAATATTGTAGAACACCAATATCACTCATATCAAACTCTTGAATCATCTCCTTTTTGAACTCTTCCACCATCTTTTGTGAAGAGCTTGTATAAATAATATCGTCTACATACAAACAATAGTTAGAATCTCACCAGCATTATCTCTTTTAACATACATCGTTGGCTCGTTAAGGCTTCTTGCATATCCATTCTCTGTAAAGAACGTGTCAATTCTGATATAACAGGCCCTCAGGGCCTGTTTTAACCCGTATAGAGCCCTATGCAGTTTGAAACCTTTATCTTCCTTTCCCTTCACTTCAAAACCCGGAGGTTGCGAGACATAGACCTCCTCTAGTAAATACCCATTTAGGAAAGCCGACTTGACATCGAATTGGTACACCAACCATCCTCTTTGAGCTGCAAGAGATAAGATGAGCTTGATAGTTTCGAATCGAGCAACTGGAGAAAGAGTTTCTTCGAAATCAATTCCGTACTCTTGAACGTACCCCTTAGCAACTAGTCGTGCCTTATACCGGTTCACTTGACCATGAGCATCCACTTTCACTTTAAAAACCCATTTTAATCCTATTGCTTGCTTGCCACTTGGAAGATCAGTTAGAGTCCAAGTTTTGTGTTTTTCAAGAGAGTTGAGTTCTTCCTTCATTGCACACATCCACTCTTTACTTTCTGAAGCCTCTTTATAATCACAGGTTCCATGAGAGAGAGGGAAAATTGACAAGTAAAGTCAACGCCCTCACATAAAGGCTGAGTATTCTCATAGAGATCTGACAAAGTCCTTTCCTTGAGATGCACATTTGATGAGGTGCTAGATGATAAACCACTGCTCCCATTTGTACTATCACCAGTGCTTTCAAATTACCCATGGGTACTAATGTTACTTGCATCATGACTAATAACCTGTGTACTCTCCAAAATTGTTGTACTTGGAAAAAAACCCATCACTGTCACCTGGCTCAACTAGCGACCCATCACCATCAATAGGTTGTACCACTTCTATTGGCAAATCACTTTTATTGATTCTCCATCTTGACTTTTCATGAAACTTTACATCTCTACTCACCACAATTTTCTTCATTTCTACATCATATATTCTATATGCTTTAGAATGAGGACAATACCCGACAAGCACACCTTTCTTTGATCTTGAATCCAATTTTTTCTTTGTTGTTTTGGTGTCAAGAACATAGACTGGAGACCCAAAAACTTTAAGATAATGGACAGAGGGCTTTCAACCATACCACACTTCAAAAGGAGTTCCATAACCAAGGGCCCTGGTGGGACATATTCTTAGTAAATACACAGCAGTGGCAACGGCTTCCCCCCAGAATACATCACTTAAACCTTTTTCTTTTAGCATGCTCATAGCCATTTCCTAAACGGTTCTGTTTTTACGCTCCGCAACACCGTTTTGCTCCGGTGTGTACGGGGCAGTAAGTTGTCTATTTATACCATGTTCATTGCAGAACTTGGTAAACTCAGTTGAGCAAAACTCGCCCCCTCTGTCCGTTCTTAAAGTCACTATCTTTTGAAGAGTTTCATTTTCAACCTTTGCTTTAAAAAACTTGAACTTTTCAAAAGCTTCTGATTTTTTATTTAGAAAGTAAACCCATGACATCCTACTAAAATCATCAGTGAACAACAAAAAATACCTGCTGCCCCCGAGTGAAGGTGTTGGAATCGGTCTAACAACATCAGCAACTACAAGCTGAAGTATCCGTGTGGCTCGCAAAGCTTCTTTGGGAAACGAATCGGGCGTCTTCTTTTCACTTGCACAACTTTCACATACTTCCCATGATTGAATTTTTGGCAACCCATAAACGAACTCTTTCATGCTTAACATCTGCAGCCCTTGTCTATGAAGGTGACCATATCTACTATGCCATAATAGAGACTCATCTTTTTCAGTAGCAACTAACACATGTGACTGAGTCATCTCCTTACGTTTACCAACATTTAATGGAAAAGTGTTATTACCAGACATGGGAATGACACACACAACTTTACCGGATCTTTTGTGTGTGATAGTGCACACATTGTCATCAAACAGTAGTGCATAACCCTTCTTCATTAATTGCCCAACACTCAAAAGGTTGTAGCTCAAGTCTGGTGAAAATTGTACATCATCAATCACCCTAAATTGCCCATCAACTTCCAACTTGACAGCACCCATTCCTTCTACCTTGATTGATTTCCCATTTTAACCTTCATTCTTCTCGTATCATCAACACTCTCAAACAAGGATCTTTTTCCTGTCATATGATTTGAACAACCACTGTCTACAAACCAAATATCATGCTCTCCCTTCCTTTCGTCTCCTACAACCATTAACAACTTGCTATCATCCTCTTCTTCTACTTCTTTCTCATCCTTCATTTCGATTTCTACAGCCATGAACAACTTGTTGTCATCCTCTTCTTCTACTTCTTCAACTGCAGCCTGCTCTTGAGGTTCACTCCAACAATCAGCTCTCACATGACCAAACCTATTGCAATTGTAGCATTGAATACTACCTCTTCCTCTTCCTGAGAACCTTCCAGGTCCTCTCCCACGGCCATGCAGTGAGTTTCTTCCTTTACCTCTGTACGAACCGGGTCTCTCATCTTCTCGCTGACCCGTTTGTTTTTTAGAGAAAGCTTGAAATGCTTGTTCCTCAGTAACTGCCTCTACACCTCTGTTTACTCTTGCTTCGTGAGCCTGTAGTGACCCCATCAATTGATCAAAGGTTAGAACACTCAGGTCCTTTGACTCCTAGATGGCGGTTACAACATGGCCCCATCTCACCGGCAAACTTCTAAGAACCTTCTCAACCACCTTCTGATCCGTGACTGTCTCCCCATATGCACGTTTTTGATTCACTATCTTCATTACTTTGGATAAGAAATCTGCTACAGCGTACAACCTCACCCTCCTTCATTTGGATTGTCTCGAAGTCTCTTCTCAAACCTTGCAACTTCACCATTTTCACTTTGGAATCATCTTGATACTCCGTCTGTAAGACAGTCCAAGCTTGTTTGTTGTAGTGGCTGCAGCAATGCGTGAGAATACCTCATCATGTACGACTTGCTGAATAAGAGACAAAGCCCGTGCATCTTTCTTCTTGTTTTCCCGTAACCTATTGCGGTCACCATCTCCTTCGTTAAACCCGGTAGCAACAAAATCCCATAAATCTTGCGACACCAGTAAGGTTCTCATCCGAATGTGCCAAAACTCATACCCTTCTCCTTTGAAGATTGGAAGGGGGGAAGGGGGGAAGGGGTTGAGTTTGTTGATTGTTCGCCATCACAGATCCTAAACGCTGCTCTGATACCAGATGTTGGTTTCAGAAGCGTTATGAGCACTCTCACTTTTCACACTCACAAGAATAAAAGTATCAAACACAGAGAAACTGGCAGAACTCTCATCATTCTCATTCATCACCAAAGACACTATTTAAAAGGGAAATATAGACACACGACTCGAACATGGGGAGAGAAACTGAAAACAACTGACCCACTACTTTAAACATGCAAAGACCACTCCTACTTTAACTGACCCATTATCAAAATAATAAAAAGAAGAGTAAACAAATAAATGAACAACAAGACTCACGTGCATAAACCCGTGCAAACATCCCCATGCATACCATATTTGAATTATCTCAACATCCATTACTCCATACCAAACAAACCCTATGAGTTTTGCTCGTCCAAATACATGGAAAACCGAGTACATGATTCTGAGTGATTAAATATTTGATCATCTATTTCAATATTGTTATGGATCTATCTGTAACTTTAGATTTTTAATAACTACTTCCTGAATTTTTAATAACTACTTCAAATATTATTAATGTCCTATGATTCACAGGAAAACCTCATAAAAAACCTGGAACTTTCGCATAAAGACATTGAGTTGGCCACAGACCAATTCAGCCAAAACAATTACTTTGGGAGTGGAAGATATTGGCATGCATATAAGGGAGAAATACAACATGCTAATGCTAATGCCGCCATTGTTGCAAAGCGGTGGGATAGCTGCTACCCTACCGCTTTGCTCGATGATCAATTTCGGACAGAACTTGATATTCTTTTCAAGCGTAAGCATAAGAACATCATTGGTCTTGTTGGCTACTGTAACGAGATGAATGAAAAAATCATTGTTTATGAACACATGTCAAAAGGAAGTCTTGAAAAATATTTGAAAGATTCAGAATTTACATGGATTACACGGCTCCGGATTTGCATTGACGTTGCAAGTGCATTGGAATTCCTTCATGGAGGTGATGTAACACTGAAGAAGGTGGTACACAGGGATATCAAAAGCCATGGAATTTTACTAAATGAAAATTGGGATGCAAAAATTTCTAACTTTGAGTTGTCCTCATTAGAATCATCACACCAGGACATGGAACAAATCGGCAATGATGCTTACCGTGACCCGCAGTACACACGTGGTTTCTTAAATGAAAAATCAGATATATATTCGTTTGGTGTGGTTTTACTTGAAATTTTGTGTGGAAGCTTGGCATGGGTGCAGGGGCATGAAGATTACAGTCAGTCTTTAGTTACTTTGGCTAAACACTACTATGAACAAAGAAAACTTGGTGAAATGGTGTTTAAAGACATAAGGAAACAAATTGTGCCAGAATCATTGACTATATTTGCAGATATAGTCTTTCAATGCTTAGACGAAGATGGCGATAAGCGACCCAAGGCAAACGACGTGATGATACAACTAAAGCAAGCATTGGAATCTCAAGTAAGTTTGTATATTCATGCAAATGTTGGCTTCCTTTCAATGCATCTTTCATAAAACTGAATCACTATTCATTGTATATCAAAAGATATCATGTGCTTACTAATAAATATAAATACTATACAATTGATTTGGTGGAAAACATATTTAGGTGGAAAGTGATTTTTTTTAAATAAATAGACTATAATGTATTTAAAAACTGTAATTTTTCATTGGATTTTTCAATTTAGTTTTCATATAAAAATAAATTATTAAATATTTCTTCGTTTGTTTTAACAACTAGTACTCCTAAATACTATTATACGTGCACTTTATATGATGTGAACCCTTCACCTCTTAAATAGAGAGGAGACACCTTACTTTCACATCAATATTTATTTAATGGTTATTAATGGATACTTAGGAGGACTTTGAAATATGGGAGCCCAAACTACCCAGGGACTACAAAGAAATAATGCGGTTGTCACAAACCTCTGAAGTGTACAAGAAAAAGGATATATATAAGAAGCTCTCTGATGGAATCCTCCTTCCAAAGGAGAAAGTGGTAATTAACTCATTCCACTTCATGTGTTTTTGCTATTTAATAAAACATATTAATTTTTTTTAACGTCGTACGGTTAGGATACCGCTAACCGGGTTAATAGTTAGTGTTAGTATCATATTGTTAGTATTAAAATCTCTCTTACCTGGATTTGAATCCAAGACCTTCAAGAGAAGCAAAGCTTCCCAGCTCCCTTTGACCACTAGGCCAAGAGATCATTGAATAAAACATATTAAATTGAAATACAATCTAGGGATGTTCATTTATGTCCTTTCATTCAACTTTTCCATTTGATTAATTTCTATATAAAAAAATATTCCTCAAATCTAGAGCTCAAGGATTCTCATAACAGAGAGTTTCCTCTTAATTCCTAAGTGATAATACAAATAAAAATTATACAAGCATCCTCACTTAATAGAAATCAGACTTATTTGTTTTGTTTTGTTTTGTTTTGTTTTGTTTTGTTTTGTGTATCAGTGGTTTGTACTAAGTGATAATGGAGAAGCAAATAAAATGATATCAGCGACAGCAGCAAAGTATTCTTCTAAAAACCATGAATCACATAAGTTTAGATCTATTCATATATCAAGGTTCCTCTCTCTCTCAATCAAACTCACTAAAGGGAAATTGTAATTGTTATTGATTATAGAAGAGAATTATACAGGACAATATATAGACTATTAGACCTAGATAAATAAGGAAAAGATAACTATGGAAACTAAATCAAAAATAACAAACTAATATATAATTCTGGTCTAATACACCCCCGCAAGTTCAGGGCGGTCAGCAATCTGTAACTTGGATCGCAGAAAATTAAACTTCTCTGAAGGCAGCGGCTTTGTAAAAATATCAGCAATTTGATCCCCTGTTGAGATGAACTTTACATTGAGTTTGCCCTGTGAGATTTGTTCGCGAACAAAGTGGTAGTCGACTTCAACATGTTTGGTGCGAGCGTGAAAGACTGGATTAGCAGTGAGATAGGTAGCACCAAGATTGTCGCACCAAAGAGTAGGAGCTCCACTATCCAACCCAAGTTCATGAAGAAGTGATTTGAGCCAAAGTAATTCAGCAACGGTATCTGCAATGGCTTTGTATTCTGATTCTGTTGAAGAACGAGAAACCGTTTTCTGCTTCTTAGCCGACCAAGAAATAAGATTAGAGCCTAAGTAGATGGCAAATCCCCCCGTAGAGCGACGGTCGATAGGGCAACCAGCCCAATCAGAATCCGAAAAAGCCCGAAGATCAGTGAGCCAATGAGAATCAGAGAAGGCCTGTAAACGATACCCTGTGTTATGATGAATCCAAAGACCCATGTTGGTCGTGCCTTTCAAGTAGCGCAGTATACGTTTGACAGCAGACCAGTGATTTTCTGTAGGAGCATGCATGAATTGACAAACCCGATTGACGGCAAAGGCAATGTCTGGTCGAGAAAGAGTAGCATATTGAAGAGCTCCAACGGTTTGCCGGTAACGAGAGGGATCATCAAGTAAAGGGCTGTCATCAGGAAGGAGCACATGAGAGGTGCTCATGGGAGTGGAGATGGGCTTGCAATCTGCCAAACCAGCCCGGTGCAGTATATCAGCAATGTACTTTCGTTGCGATAAGACAAGATCAGAATTCTTGTGAATAACTTCCACTCCAAGAAAATAATGAAGCTGACCCAAGTCTTTAAGGGCAAAAAGAGAATTGAGACGCCCAATAATGTTGGTAATAGTGTTGGAATCATTCCCGGTGATGATAATATCATCAACATAAACAAGAAGATAAATAAGTAAGCCCGAGGAGTTGAGAATGAACAATGAAGGATCCGTTTTGGACCCATGAAATCCCAACTGAATAAGAGTGGTAGACAGTTTGTTGAACCAGGCACGAGGTGCCTGTTTAAGACCATAAAGAGACTTGTTAAGTAGACAGACATGATCCGGTTTGTTAGGATCAACGAAACCTGGTGGTTGGCGCATATAGACCGTTTCTGCAAGATCACCATGTAAAAATGCTGTCTGAATATCCAATTGTCTCAAGGACCACCGATTTGTAACAGCCAGGGACAGAATAGTCCGAATGGTAGTCGGTTTTATAACAGGGCTGAATGTCTCATGATAGTCAACACCATGCTGTTGATGAAAACCCTTTGCAACCAAGCGTGCTTTGTACCTGCTAATTTTCCCGTTTTCATCAGTTTTCAACCTGTAAACCCATTTGCAATCAACCACGTTAGTATTAGGAACAGGTGGAACAAGAGTCCACGTACCATTCTTATAGAGCGCGTCCAATTCCTCGGACATAGCATGGCGCCATTCAGGGTACTTGTTGGCAATGGTAAAGGAAGTGGGTTCAACAGGTAGAGAGGAAGGGGCGGTGGCGGTGTAAGCAGCTGGATTGTACCGATCCGGCTGTTTAGGATGTTGCCGAAGATTGGCAGGCCTGGATCGGGTAGCTGCTGGTTGATTAACGGTGGGGGCAGTGGAAGAATGAGACGAAGATGATGGACCCGAAAAGGATGATATGGAGGTGGATTCAGCTGTGGGTGACGAGGTGTGAGAAGGTGTGTTGGTGTCAGCCGTAGGAGCTGATTGAACCGAAGGGATAGGGGAGGGGCTGTCAGCCGTAGGTGGTGATGAAGATATAGGGGAGGAGCTGTCAGCCGTAGGTAGGGATGAAGATGGAGGTTCGGCCGGAAAACCGGGCGGTGGGTTAGGAAAGATAGAGACATAAGGGGAAGACGGTGGTGGTGGGTTTGGTTTTGGTGATGGAGCATAGGGAAAGATGTGTTCATTAAAGCGAACATGACGAGCAATGTAAATACGCTCGGTTAGAGGATCGAAGCATCTATAGCCGTGATGCGAGAGGCTATAGCCAAGAAACACGCAAGGCGTGGAACGGAAGTCGATTTTGTTGTGGTTGTAGGGACGAAGATAGGGAAAACATTGAGAACCAAAGACCCGTAAAAACGAATAATCTGGTTTTCTGCCATAGGTGTGTTCAAATGGGGATTTGTTTGAAGAAACTCGGGAGGGAAGGCGGTTTATGAGGTAAACGGCTGTTTCAAAGGCAAAATGCCAAAACCGCCGAGGAAGGTGAGAATGAGCCATAAGTGAAAGGCCCGTTTCAACAACATGTCTATGGCGACGCTCCACAAAACCGTTTTGCTCGCTTGTGTGTGGGCAAGAACGGCGATGAATAATACCAAGGTTACGGCAAAATGAAGCTAGAGGTCGAAATTCGCCACCCCAATCCGATTGGATGCATTTTAGTTTGGTGTTGAACTGGCGTTCAACCATGGTGACGAAGTTGGTTAAAATGGCGTAAACGTCAGATTTTTGAGATAGGGGATAAAGCCACATGTAGCGGGTGTAATGGTCAACACATAACAAGAAATAACGGTGACCATCAAGAGACGGTGACGGTGTAGGGCCCCAAACATCACAATAAATAAGATCCAAAATATGATGACTACGAAAAGTAGAATCAGGTAAATGCAATTTAGATGATTTTCCCATTTGACAAGAAGAACATAAATGTTTTGATAATTTATTCGAAACTGGTAAAGAACAGTAAGAAACAATAGAATTAAAAACTTGAGCATGTGGATGTCCTAAGCGTTGGTGCCAAACATCTTAGGAAGCCTTGACAGCAGTGAATGCAACCTTGGGTAAAGTCTTGAGTTGAGGAAGGCGGATAGAGTACAAACCCTGTTCACTGGGGCCCGTGAGGAGGGTAGTGTGTGTAGACTCGTCCTTCACAAGAAAATAAGAAGAATGAAACTCAAAAAAAACATTATTATCAAGGCAAAACTTTTGAACTGATAAAAGATTTTGTTTAAGTGTAGGAACATGAAGTATATCAGAAAGGTTAAAGGTTTTATTGGAAGAGTAGATTTTTGAGGAGCCAATATGAAAAATTGGTATGGAAGAACCGTTGCCAACAAGTAAGGAATCGTTACCATAATATGCCTCAGAATTGTCCAAGCTAGATAAGTCTGGGGTGGCATGATGTGTGGCACCAGTGTCGGGCTTCCAAGCAGTTCCAGAGGATGAAGCAGCATCCGAAAAAGCTGTAAAGTTAGCCTGAGGAGGAGGCCGTGACTGCTGAGTGTGCTGGGATTGCTGATTTGGACACTGAGACGGTAAGTGGCCTATTCCACACCGATTGCAGTGGCCAAAAACGGTGTTCTGAGTTGAAGCCCAAGAGAACTGCCTGGTGCCACCATTGTCTCTAGAGCGTGGAGTGAAAGATCCACGCGAGTTTCCCCGGCCACGATTGTTTCTACCACTTCGGTTGTTGCTGAATGTTCTAGATCCAAAATAGGCTTGAGGTTGTGGCGGGTTCGGATGCAGTTGATACCCTAGTTGAGAAGCAGCTAATTGAATGTGTTGAAGCTGCTGTTGAAGTTGTTCAAGGTTGGGGGAAGTTGGGACAGCTGATGGCTGTTGATTTGGGGGCTGAGCCGTGGCAAGAAGGGCCTGTGGGTTGGGGCTGAATGTTTTGTTGACTGCATAATCATGATCGGACAGCAGCGAATAGATTTCATTGAACGAGATAGGAGGTTTTCTCCCCAGCACGCTGCCTTTTAGACCGGTGTATTCTTCACGAAGCCCTGCAAGGGTGTGCATAACGAGATCACTATCTTTTACCGGTTGTCCGATGTTGGCGAGAGCGGTAGCGTAATCTTGGACCCTACAGAGGTAGTCAATTGGTTTTTCATCACCCTTCATAGTGATGCGCATGAGTTGGCTTTTGAGAAAGAATTCGTGTGAGGCAGTGTTGGGCGCATAGGCCCGTTCCAGGGACTGCCAAACTGCACTGGAGGTTTTACCTTGAACGTGCTGGTAAGATTCTTCTGAGACTGTTGAGATGAGTAATGTTCGAATGTGAGCATCATTCGAAATCCAAGGAGTGTAGCTGGGATTGTCTGTTGTAGCATCGCCGACTTGTACCTTCTGTTCTGGACACGGGATCGTACCATCAACGTAACCAAACAGGTTATGGGATGTTAGGAATGACTCAAGCATGGAACGCCAGTAGCCATAATTAGTGGGTTTGAGAGTGAAGGGGAATTTGTGGGAATTGTGGGTTGTCTTTTCTTGATGAGAGAAATTGATAATGGCCGCCATTGAAGCAGGGGGTTATTGGCCGGAAGTTGCGTCGGCTGGAGGTTGAAGATCGGCAGTAGGGCGCTGATTAGGGTTAGAGAAAGATTAGGAGTTGATTTGCTCTGATACCAAATCAAACTCACTAAAGGGAAATTGTAATTGTTATTGATTATAGAAGAGAATTATACAGGACAATATATAGACTATTAGACCTAGATAAATAAGGAAAAGATAACTATGGAAACTAAATCAAAAATAACAAACTAATATATAATTCTGGTCTAATACTCTCTCTCTCTGATGCAGTTTCGCGTGCAATCAAATGGCTCAAGAACAATCGATTAATCAAAGACGATAAATTGAACCAAAGGTTACAAGAACAAAGTTCTTTTTATAAAATTCAATAAAAAACCAAGTAAACAATAAACCCTAGATCCCATTTTATAGTTGAGCATTACAATTCAAATAGGAAACTAAATAACAAAATATTTGGAAATTAAAATTCAAATAAATATAAAATAATATCTGATATCCCTGCATCATACTACCCCTCTTCGAAAAAAACTCGTCCTCGAGTTTTGCCTTCGAACCAAACCCACCTGGGTCAAAAGGAACATCAACCCGATTCCAATTTTTTATTATCACGACCCGCATAAAAAATTCAACCTCACGAACCATCTCGCCCGACTTTAAATTTGTACCACCTGGGTCGAATGGAGCATTGGATGGTCTCATCTTCAATTGTGTCACTGATTTGTAACAAGCATTTGGCTCGCTATAATTGAGTCCGCCGGACCCGAAACAAATTCGGGCGCCCATATTTAATACCGTCGAAGCTTTCAAACTAGTATCCACAGGAATATTTGTTATCTTAATTGGACTGCTAAATTCTTTGTTATTTTGCACTTGAGTAATATTATACAAATCCTTTTGTGGCCCACTACACTTGGTAGCTTCCATGGTTGATGTTAGTGGATTAACAATCCCATGTTTTGACTTGAATATGTCAGGAACTTTCTCGTGCATACCCACATTTAAAACATCATCCCCAATTCCATTCTTCACTTCAAAAAAAATACCCTGGCCCATCGTTGAATCATCAAATGCTTTCATCAAATTACTTGCAAGCCTAACAAATGAAGTGTCTTGGGCCTCCGCTACCGAAGCAACAGACGCCACAGTTCGCAAATCCAACTTAAATGGCGGCCCACCTTCTTGTTTATGATTATATTTTGCAAAATTATTCCAGCAATTAATGGGATTATCTTCTACCTTAACACAATTTGAACTAAAATTCTCCTGATTATTTGGCACCTCCTTATTTGTAAATTTGTCAACCACTTCAAACTTATCTTTTTTATTTTTAAAACTCATATCTTTCCTCAAAATTTGTAAGATTTGTTTCTTAAAAGCTGGCGACAATAATGGAGTCTGTTTAGGGGGCAAATTCCGATCACCTACCACCGGACTACAACCTGTGGTGTAATCTGAACAAGGAGAATTGATATCATGGAAGGCCAATACTTCCCTTTCGGTAGCTGGTGTAAACTGTTGCGACACAACTGGAAATACCTCACCACCGATAGCCACCGTATCTCCACCGTTGGTCACCATAGTACCACC
Source organism: Helianthus tuberosus (assembly GCA_030545235.1). Classification (NCBI taxonomy): domain Eukaryota; kingdom Viridiplantae; phylum Streptophyta; class Magnoliopsida; order Asterales; family Asteraceae; genus Helianthus; species Helianthus tuberosus. The sequence goes on along the minus strand of CM060415.1, from coordinate 205,765,287 downwards.
ATCTGCTGGCGCATCACCACCGAGGATGGCGTTTTCACTAACAAAAATTTCATCGACAATTGTCGCCGCAACCGTATTTGCAACTTTGTCATGAATATATTCACCCACAATTGATCTATTAATCCTTGCATGAGAAAAAAACATACCAGACTCATCATTAGCCATATAATCATCTTCTCCTACCGCGGTCTTCAGATCCTCCTCATCCCCATACTCGTCGTATATGGGCGGAGATGTATAGATAAAATCATCATCGGAATGATACTCCTCCTCCCCAGAGTACTTGTCCCCGGGTCGTTCTGGTTCAGTTTCATCCAATGCTGATGATGCCTTAAGATCTCGGATCCGTTGCTTGAGTTGCCAGATCTCGTGCCGTAACTCGAGGTCGCGAACTCGTTGTCGGAGTCTCTTGATCTTAAGAATATCCCGTGGATCACGGTTTCCGTTATCGTTGCCTCGCCCGGCGAATCTACGGTCACGGTTTAATCGATCTCCATGAACACGTGAATCAACAATGTTCTTGTCGATGCCTCGGTCGGCGACTCTTCGAACAAGAAAACACTCGCCTTCACGTTGAGCCATTTGATAAACCATAGCTCTGATACCACCTGATGCAGTTTCGCGTGCAATCAAATGGCTCAAGAACGATTGATTAATCAAAGACGATAAATTGAACCAAAGGTTACAAGAACAAAGTTCTTTTTATAAAATTCAATAAAAAACCAAGTAAACAATAAACCCTAGATCCCATTTTATAGTTGAGCATTACAATTCAAATAGGAAACTAAATAACAAAATATTTGGAAATTAAAATTCAAATAAATATAAAATAATATCTGATATCCCTGCATCATAGTTTTTTATTGTTTACTTGGTTTTTTATTGAATTTTATAAAAAGAACTTTGTTCTTGTAACCTTTGGTTCAATTTATCGTCTTTGATTAATCAATCGTTCTTGAGCCATTTGATTGCACGCGAAACTGCATCACTCTCATTTAATTTTATGTAGCAAAAGCTGATTATTGTCATCAACAGTACCAAAGGGACAAAACTCTAGCGGTACCCCAGTGACTTTCTCTAGGGGAGGTCACCGGTTGGAGTCTCATCCGTGACATAATGTTATGCGAGAGCCTAAGGTTTTACCACAGTAACCTTTTACCAATGGATGTACCCGAGCGGCCAGACTTTTTTGGACGTTCATAAATATATATATATATATGAAACGGTTTGCTAAGTAGTGGACACGTTTGAATTAAGTTCTTCGGTTCCTAGAATTCATTTAAGCAACTAATAGAACTAATCATATATAATATCATCTAATTTAATATCAAAACAGGGAATGCATTACCGAATTAATGACAATTTTGTATTTTTAGATTTACCAATAACTATACATTTGAATGTTTTAGACTGATCGCTAATAATATGTACAGGTTTCAGAAAGTCGCAAAGATGTTGGATATTTCGAATTTAAAGATCCAAGTTACCATAGACAACCGATTTTTATCTACAGATGTCATATACGGGATTTACTTGGTCTTTAAATTTTCTGGTCCAGTAATATTTACAAGCAAACCTATGTACATGAAGCTAAAGTACAAGAACGGAACTGAAACTTTACATTCATATTTTGCAACGTGGAGAGACAACGATTGGATGATGATTGAATTGCACCGTTTCTTGAACCACAAGGAAGATGTTTCTTTCACGTTTCTACTAGAGAGCTTTTCAAGATACTATTGCACAAGTGGTGCCATCTTTATTGAAGGCATTGAGTTTCGGGCCATTAAAAATGCAAGTTTGAAAAATACTCTTTGGTTCTTATTCTATGATATTATGGTTTAACTATTAAGTTGTACGTTACGTGTTTACATTATGGTGTTATAATTGTGTACACAGATGGCACACGAAGATAACAAGAATCAAAAGCTAGTCCAACAAGGTCAAAAATCAAACTCGGACTTGGAGCAAGTACTAGCTGTCGATCAAAAGGTCCGTTTTTTCTGATTTTTCTAATAAGTAAATATTAATTTTCCGAAGAATCAAAATATTGTGTGTGATCCTGATACTTAATTTTCTTGGTCATTTGACGAACAGATGTTTCTAAGGGAATTTAATGGAAAGAACCATCTTATGCTTTCTGCAACCGAGGTTTTGTACAATACTGAAAATTTACCTTTTCGCTCTAAATCCTCAGTCGAATCGAGGTTTGCCTCTTGATTAAGTTTCAATGATTAACTTGTAAAGTTCTTTAATAAAATATGTACGTTGCATTCTTAGATTTTATAAAGATGGTATTTTGTATCCAAGAAGTATGTAACCAATATCATACATGCAGATTTCAAAATGTGATGGAGCTTCTACCCCAACAAGTATTTAGAATCAAGTACAAGATTAAAACTGAAATGCTGTCACCATTCACTGAATACACATGTTACCTTGTGTTCAAGGTTTCAGAAAAATGTCGAGGGCTGCATTGTCCAGTGAAAGTACGGAATCTACTCCACCGCAAAAATAAAGGAAACCAAATTATTTATTTTAGAACCCCATCCCGTTTGAATCATCATGATGACTTTTGGGTTCCAGAGCAAAGAAAAGATGGGTGGATGGAGGTTATGATCTGGAACTTCAACTCAAAGTATAATAATAAAAATCTCGGAAAGGATGTTGTACCTATGAATTTGAAACTGGTAACTTATGAGGGAACTATGTTGGGACTTATTATATGTGGCTTGGAGTTTCGACCAACCTAAGGAATATGTATCAACATATGCGTGTTCACCTCCGGTTTAGATGTTGGTGTGTGTTGCTGTTTTATTGGGCCTTCAAGTAGGGGTGTTCCATATTCAAGTGAGAATCAATTGGCATTCAAAATTTGTTTTTGGATCAACTTAGGTCGAGATTTGAACTAAATATATAATGTATGTGTTTATATATGATACAAAAAACCTGATGCTTTATTTGTTTGTATGGATCATGAGTTAAAATTTTAATTGAAGGGGGTAGTTTCGTTTTTTCTCTCTTTCTGTACAATGAATAATCTTTGGACACAAGTCAGAAATTGTTAGATGTGCATAAGTATAACACCAAAAGTGGTGTCTTTTGTTGTGAATAGCCCAATAGCCACTGACCCATTAAGAAAACAGAGTACAAGGCCCAAACAAATACCAATCAAGGTCAAGGATTACGTGTTGAAGCCAGGTCAGCAAATAGGGTAACCAGTCCTTTATGAGGGGGAATGTAGGTATTGGAGGGTATGTCAATTGTAAGAAGTTTGTTATTCTCTCTCTCACCTCATACTCTGGTTCATCTTTCCCACCTATCTCCTTCTCAATCTATCTTACTGCTTTCTATTGTAATTCCTTTTAGTTTTTTAGTATTGTAAATCCTTAAGAAGTTATCAATGAAATCGGGTTGACTATCTTGTGTCTTGTGCCTTCGATTAACATCCCTTCATCTTTTGATTCGTTTATGCAAACGACGGATGAAGACATATAAAAAAATAATGAAACCAAGCATGAAAAGTCATATTTACCCCAAGAAAACAAAAGGGATAGTGTGTAATAAGGGCTATATATGTAACGTCTCAAACCAAGAAAAAAATCTAGAAATTCTAATGATACTCGTCAATGTTTTACTAGTAGTCAAATATCACAATTATGTACACAATTTACTCTTACTTGAGTATACGCAACTATGCAAGTGAGCCTTTAGGCCCAAAGAATTGGACATGCCTTATAAAGGAAACAATCTTACCCAACTCTATATAAATGGGCCTGTCTCTTTACTTGGTAAATTTTAAGCCCAAAGAGTTGGAATTTCCTCATAATTCATAAACAAAACAATCTAACTCAAGTTTACTATTTGTTTATACTCAAAAGAAAAAAATGTTTAAGTTGTTGCATTGTATAATAACACAAGGATCAACAGGTTACATTCTTTTGGACACTTTTATAAAAATCTATAGCTATTGTAGCTGGAGGTGAAAAGAAAAGTCAAAATTGGGTAATATTGCAATTGGGTTTGATTAGACTACTTGACTGTAATTAATATGCATCCAACAAGAAGCAGCAAACCTGGTTTATAGTGGATTTAGGAGGGGTTGAGGGGTGCACGGGCTACCCCTCAACTTTCTTGTCAAACAGTAAAACTAGTGCAAAATTTTTTTTCTTCTTCATCTTATGTATCAGATGCTCCTAGATAAAAAAAAGGATACCCCTAAATTTTCTTTTAGATCCGCCGCTGATGCACACACGCAAAACAAAAAACTACAAAATCACGTCTAAGGCTTTAAAGTTTTTAAATTTGGGTCTTATGATAAAAATTGTGAAAAAGGAATTATGAAGTTTATTTTTTAAATACTTAAACGGTTTAACGGGTAAACCCGAACCGTTTAAAAAATAGGTCGTGTTAACCCACCCAAACCCTTTTTTTTTCTTTTGTTGAGTTTGGGTTGGATTTTGGATTGTGTCAGGAATTGTCACCCCTGGTCCATACTTTTTGTAAAGGTCGTCTGCAAATAAGGAAAATGTGTGCGGTTTCACTGAGGAGCAAAAGGATAGGAAAACCTACGGAATTTACATGAAGGTTTGACCGCCTGTTTTACTAGCTCAATTGTAATTGTAGTTTTTATCTATTGTACGTTTACATGACAATGCGCTTGACATTGTCATCGATCATGACCCTCGTTTCATGTCAGAATTTTGGAAGGAAGTACCGACTCCATGGCATGACCCTTTCATTCAACACTACTTATCATCCCCAATCGAACACGCAAACAGAGGCCATCAACAAATGTTTGCTAGTGTACTTACGATGCTATGTAGCCACTTATCCCAACGACTGGTTGCATTCTTACCTTAGGCCGAGTATTGGTACAACATATCTTACCAAACACTGGCTAAAGTACTCATCTCTGCAACATAACCAACAAATGTATCTTTTTTCGTTGACCATAAGAGTAGTTACTATTTCAAAGGACAAAATTCTACAATGCTAAAAAGATAATGTACAATGATGCAAAGAATGTTTTCACTTGAACAGGTTTCGGACAGTGGCAGAGATGTTGGATATTTCAAGTCTAATGATCAAAATGACGATAGACACCCAATTTTTATCTCCAGTTGTTGTATACGGGATTTATTTGGTCTTCAAATTTTGTGATCCTATAATATTACATGAACGTATGTACGTTAACCTAAAGTACACAAATGAGACCGAAACTTCACAATCATATTTTTCAACAAGGAGAGACGACGGGTGGATGATGATTGAATTGTATTGTTTCTTGAATCAAAAGAAAGATGTTTCCTTCAAGTTTCTACCAGAGAGCTTTTCAAGATACCATTGCAAAAGCGATGCCATCTATATTGAAGGCATTGAGTTCTGAGCCATTAAAAATGCAAGTTTAAAATAACACTTTGGTTCTCATTCTATATATTATTCTACTTTTTTTTTTACGTTATGTTGTATGTTACACTTATATCATATGATGTTACAATTTGCACATAGGTAGCACATGAAGATATCAACAATATGAAGGAAGTTCAAAAATCGTACTCAGAATTGGATGATGATGACAGAGGTGAAAAGGTCCTTTTCTAATTTCAAATTAGTAAATTTTATTTTTGGAAGAATCAAAATATTCCTTGTGATATTGGTACTAAATTCTCTCTATCATTTGAAAAACAGTGGTTCTCGCTAAGCGAATTGATCGTTTCAAGTCCTCAGCTGACTTGAGGTTTGAAATTGGATTAAATTTTATTAAGTAGTAAATTCCCCATTTATGCAAGTAAAAGTTATTTACTTAAATTACGGGTATGTTTGGCATGTAGCTTTTAGGAGCTTTTAGAAGCTTCTAGCTTTAAGCTTTTAAGAAAAAGCTTCTACTCAATAAAAAGTCTTGTTTGGTTGAAGGAGCTTTAAGCTTTTAGGTTAGGAGCTTGAAGCTTTTGGTTGAACGCTACTACTAGTAGCGTTTAGAAGGAACTACTAGTAGCATTTAGAAGGAGCTACAAGCTTTTATGGAAAAAATGACTATTTTAACCTCTAAAAATAGGAAACTTTTTAATGCATCAACTTTCTAAATTTTTAGTTATGTCCATTTTGGTCATTTTATACATTTTATTAAAAGCTCCAGCTACTCTACCAAACACCAAATATATCTAAAAAGCTACAACCACTAACTACCAGCTACAGCTACCAGCTTCCAGCCAACAGCTTCCAGCTAACAGCCACCAGCTACTTTTGCCAAACATACCCTACGTAGTTCTAAATCCCATAGATACTAGCAGCCCACTAAGCCTAACAGCCCAAACTTCTTTGGGCCACTAGTTCTTTGGATTTGTTCATTATGTGTGTTCTTATTCTTATGGGCCCTAAATTTTGTTGGATCTACTTGATTTCATTAGATGTAAATTAGTAAGGATTATGGAAGCGTGGTATTTTTTAAATTATTTTTGTTGCAAGCTAAATGTCGACATGGAGGTTTAGCTTGAAGAGGAATGTTAGAGAAATAATTATTTAGCTAGAATAATTTGCTAGATTTGTTAGAAGTGGTCTCTAGTTTGTTTAGTAAATGACTCATATATAGGAAGAAATGACATGTTCAAATTTCAATCACTAGCATGCAATTTATATAGGGTCATGCTAGCTGCACACGCCCAAAATTATTTTCACACCCCAAAGCGCCGCGCTATGGCCAAAGCGCGGCGCTTCGATCGACAACACGTGCTTCGATTGACGTTTGAAACATTCGTTACTGTTTGACAGACATAAAGCTAATCATGATGTTTTGTCGTTAACCCTAAGCGCCGCGCTGTGGCCATAGCGCGGCGCTTCGACCCCAAATTTCACCCTTTTCCCCTTTTAAAAGCAACCTGTGAGACATACATTTCCATCACACACTGTCCGTTTTGCCAACTTGAGGTTGTGTTTCCATCTTCGACATACATTTCCATCACACATTTCCATCTTCGATATACATTTTGCCTTCATTTCAGATCCGTTGTGTTTCTTCTCAAAATAACGCGCGGTTTTGCTGTATTAGTTACATCTCTTGAAAAAACGATGTCGTGGTTAAACAACTATATTTTCGGTCAATATTCTGACGAGACAGTTGTTCCTGATTCTTACGAGGGGACCGCTATTTCTGACTCGTATGAGAAACCGGTCTCGTCCAACTTGAGGGAGGCAGAGGTTGTATCTGGCATTCATTATCGTGATAACACGGTGACGCTGGATTTGAATACCCCTGTGGAGGACCCTTACGCACAACAAGGTTATTCGAATTTCGGTTACGGTGGCGAGTACGGTGGCGACAGTTACGGTTGTCAACAGAGCTTACAAGGTTATTCGAATTTCGGTTACGGTGGCGAGCACAACTTTGAACATCAAGTATATTCGGACCTCGGTGACGATGGTGAGCCGGGGGATGTGTCTGTTGACGAGGAAGGCTGTTACCCGGTTACGTTTTCGTTTGATACGACGCAGACCTTTTCGTCACGTAAAGAGTTGGTGCGTTGGGTACAAGACACGGCAAAAGTCAACGGTTACCTCATTGTGACTAAGAGGCCGAATAAAAGAGGAGAGAATTACAAGATTTGGTTTCTGGACACCGTGGGAGAGGCTGGGGCCTGCTGGACACCGTGGGAGAGGCCGCGCGGGCGCGTGAGATAGTTGGACTAGATACTCCTTGGTCGCGCCTATTTGAGTTAGCGATGGAGGACTCGTATCCTGAGGTTACGTGGGAGTTTCTTTCCACGTTTACATACGCGCCGCATCCGGCGGATTACGTCGAGGACCCGGATTTTCCAGTCCACGAGGTTACATTCCGTCTCGCCGGTCAGGAGTTTCAGATGAGTGTGCGGCAGTTTGTTGTGCATACAGGTTTGTTTAAATAATATTATTTATTATTTTATATTTAATATCATTTGTTTATTTAATGTTATTTGTTTATTTAATATTATTTGTTTATTATTATTATTTATTTATTTAATGTTATTTGTTTATTTAATATCATTTGTTTATTTAATATTATTTGTTTATACAGGTTTGTACACAGAGGCCGAGCTTGATACTGATTTATATACGCAGGCGGTTACGATGATGGACAGGCAGACGCTTATCAGTTTCTGGAGGTCCATTTCCACTAGACCCTTTGGGAAATCCTGGCAAAAGGCCACCTCCATTAGAGACCCCTTGTTCCGATACTTGCAGCATGTTATCGCGGCAACTATCGTGCCGCGGGGTGCCAGCAGGGAGAAGGTCAACCTCGGTGACCTTTTCTTTCTATACTGCCTACTGCGGGGCCAGCCCTGCAATCTAGCAGCCTGCCTGGCAGATTACTTTGCCACCGCATACCACCGGCAGCTCCGCGGGTGGGTGCACACTGGCTCATTCATCACCGCCATCGCTCGCTCGCTCGGGATCGTGCTCGAGGGAGATCCGCTGCTGTCCGATCCGGTCCCGTCTACCAGGTTGGGCCGCGCGTCAGTTTCTAGCATGCAGATCACCCGTCGCTTTGATGTTGGTCTGAGGTTTAGGGGCATGGACGGGCAGATTTGGCAGCCGGAGCCGGTGCCGGAGGTCATCCCGGTTGTTATTGAGTTGAGGCCTGGAGTGTTGGCTCCTCCTGCTGAGCAGGCGGCCGCTCGGCAGGCTCAGCTACAGGCTCTGGGACTCGATGAGTTCCCGGGCCAGCCTCAGGCTGAGGCTGAGGCTGAGGCTCAGGCTCAGGCTGAGCCTGAGCCTGTATTAGAGGATCCGGCTCAGGAGGAGCATATCGAGGAGATCCTGGTACCACCAGTTCAGCCAGCTCCGGAGCCGCCACAGTACCCGCAGCACGTTTACGCTGACCTGCCTCCGGTAGCGCGTGAGGTGGCTCGGGACTTCGACCGGCGCCTGAGACGCCAGGCCGCACGCCAGGACTGGATCATCGAGACGCTCGTTTCTCTACGAGAGGCCGCTGGGTTGCCTCCACTTCCCCTCCCACCGTCCCCACCGCACGAGGATTAGTACCTTAGTTTGTTTGTATAGTGTTTTGTTATGTATTATGTAGTCAGTTGTACCTTTTTGTTTTGTATGTACAAACTGATATATATTTACATCCCGTTGGTTTTGGATTGTTTACGTTTAATTCTTATGGCTTTCTGTACAATTTATTTAACGTGTTCGTTTAATTTAACAAAATAAACTAGGTTAACAGTTTATAAAGACGCACTTATATTATATACGTTCTATAAAAATAATGACGTAAAAAAACGTAATTATAAAACAACGTATTATAAAACTCAAATACAATTTTTTCCTCCAAAAAACACTACAATTTTTTCCTCCAAAAAACACTACCAAACAACACAAAGTCAGTCCTTGTCTGTTGACCTTGTCCAAAGCGCCCCGCTATGGCCAAAGCGGGGCGCTTCGAGTGTGCAAAAAGACTAATGCCGTGTGCGAATAGACGAGGCCTTTATATACTTGATTTTTAAATTTTGCTGACATAACATATTTTTGTCACTTTTGAGTTCATGTATGTGTTGCAGTGACGTATGCTTTGACATCTATTTTTAAATATAAATTTAAAGAAAAACACTTTACAAACCTATAATAAGTTGAGTTTTATTTTATTTTTTTATTTTTTTGTGGGATTGATGTGGTGGGTGAGACTGTGAGAGGGCATTAACTAGTAACATACCAGCTATTAAAAATGTAAAATCTTTTAAAATGAGGTTTGTGGCTAAAGTTTGACAATAAACTCTAGTTTGGTTTATGTTTTAGGCCTAATTTGTTTATCATACAGGTTTCAAGATGTGGTGGAGCTTCTACCACAACAAGTATTTAGAATGAAATACGAGATTGAAATTCAGAGGTTGTTTGTATTAAAATGTGACTCTAAATTCCAGAATTCATGCACGTGTGTTTTAGAAGTGGTCATCCGATCTTCAAGGCTAGATTTAAAATAAAGTTTCCGTTTATTTGTTTACGTTATTTGGTGATTGAATAAGTTTGTGAGATCCATATTTGTAGGATCATTAGTTTAGAGACGTTGCTGTAATGCCTATATAAGGCAGCCTTATGTTTTGTTTTCTGTATTCACATTTGCATAATAAAAAAGCCTTGAGTTCACAAAATATTAGTGTTTATAAGTTTTGATATCATTAGTGGTATCAGAGCTTGTGAGAGATTCGAAATACTGCTCCGTTCAAACAGTTCACCATCATCAAATGGCGGATCAAACCAGCACCTTGCCCACTGCTCCTACCCCAATCCCAGTCTTCAAGGGGGAGGGGTATGAACACTGGTGCATACGCATGAAGACCATTCTGAAATCAAGAGATCTCTGGGATCTGGTGGAACAAGGAGTGAATACAACCGAACCTGATGCTAACAAACTCAAAGCTCTTAAGAAAAAAGATGCTCATGCTATGGCCTTGATTCAACAGGCTGTGCATGATCAACTATTTTCTAGAATTGCAGCTGCTGAATCGTCTAAAGAAAGCTGGGATATTTTGAAGATGGAGTATCAAGGTGATACTCAAGTGAAGGCCATTAAACTGCAAGGTTTAAGAAGAGATTTTGAAAATCTGCTTATGAAAGAAAGCGAAACAGTGGGGGAATACTTCTCTAGAGTGATGGGAATTGTAAGTCAAAAACGTGCCTATGGAGAGATTGTCTCAGATCAATCCATAGTTGAAAAAATATTGCGTAGCTTGTCCCCAAAGTTTGATTATGTGGTACCATCTATTGAAGTTTCCCTTGATCTGTCAACTCTTACCCCTGTAAAATTGATGGGCTCCTTGCAGTCGCAAGAAGAACGAATTAATGGCAGACTTAATGTTAAAACTGAAAAAAATGAAGAACAAGCCCTGCAGGTTATGCAAGATCGGTCATCAAATGCACGTGGCAGGGGGCGTGGAGGTTTCAGAGGCCGAGGAAGAGGTAGAACACTGGATAGAAATAAGGTTCCCCAATGTTATACTTGCAAAAAATATGGTCATCTTTCAAAAGAGTGCTGGTATAATGAAGATGCTCAAGCCAACATAGTTGCTGATCCAGTGGACCAAAGCGATAACAGCAATGAAGAACATCTGTTTATGGCATTTGTTCCTGAACAAGAAGTCAACAACCTGTGGTTTCTTGACTCAGGGTGCTCTAATCATATGACAGGTTCTAAAGCCAGTTTCACAAAGCTTGATGAAGCCTTCAAACTGAAAGTTCAATTGGGAAACAAGCAAGCACTAGAAATTGAAGGTAAAGGGGTGGTAAAAATCTATACTGGTCCTAACACATTCAAATTACTTAATGATGTGTATTATGCTCCAACCTTGAAGTATAACTTGTTAAGCGTGGGTCAATTGATGAGGAAAGGTTACTCTCTGCTGTTTGAGGGCAACTCGTGTATTATTAATAATTCAGGTGCCGAGCTTATGAAAATTCCCATTGCTTCAAATAACATGTTTGTTGTAGATGCCTCTAAAACTGTAGAAATTGAAGGTAAAGGGGTGGTAAAAATCTATACTGGTCCTAACACATTCAAATTACTTAATGATGTGTATTATGCTCCAACCTTGAAGTATAGCTTGTTAAGCGTGGGTCAATTGATGAGGAAAGGTTACTCTCTGCTGTTTGAGGGCAACTCGTGTATTATTAATAATTCAGGTGCCGAGCTTATGAAAATTCCCATTGCTTCAAATAACATGTTTGTTGTAGATGCCTCTAAAACTGTAGCTAGTACTCCCATCAAGGTTTCCCAACTGGACCTATGGCACAAGAGATATGGTCACCTTCACTGGGACAGCTTGAAAATGTTACAGTCAAAACATATGGTGCAAGGAATGCCTCAGGTGAAAGGTACCAGTACGTGTGAAAGTTGTATTCTAGGCAAGCAAATTCGGCAGTCCTTCAAATCCACATCATGGAGAGCAACAAAGAAGTTGGGGCTTGTGCATGCTGATTTGTGTGGTCCTATGCAGGTACCCAGCCTCGGACGCAGTCTCTATTATTTTCTATTAATTGATGATGTGTCTAGAATGTGCTGGGTGTATTTTCTGGCCAATAAGTCTGATGCATTTGAAAGGTTTAAAGTGTTTAAAGCTCTAGTTGAGAAGGAAAGTGAATGCAGTATCAAAGTGTTAAGAACGGATAGAGGAGGTGAATTTTGCAGCAAAGAATTCAATTCATTTTGTGAAGTGAATGGAATTAGAAGGGAGCTCAGTGAACCTCATACTCCACAACATAACGGTGTTGTAGAGAGAAAAAAATAGAACGGTTATGGGGATGGTCAGAAGCATGTTAAAAGAGAACAAGTTACCGAATTATCTGTGGGCCGAAGCTGTAGCCACTGCAATCTATGCGATTAATAGATCTCCTACTTCAGCTGTGGAGGATAAGACACCATATCAGGTATGGTATAATTTGAAGCCTGATGTTACTCATATGAAGGTTTTTGGTTGTGTTGCATATGGTCATAAATTTGCTCAGGGGAGAAGAAAACTTGATGACAGATCTAACAAGATGATCTTTGTCGGGTATTCAACTAATGGTACAGGATATAGACTCTATAGTCCTGCTACCAAGAAGTTTGAAACCAGAAGTTTCAATGACACTACAATCCTAGAAGAAGTAACATGGAACTGGCAGGAGGAGTATAAGGAAGATGCACAACAATATGAAAGGATGTTTTTAGATCCGTTTCCTGAAGAATGCGCTACAAGCTCTTTGGTTATCAATGATGCCGAGTCTGAACCTGAAGAAGAAGCTTCTATATCAGCATCACCGGTTGTTGTAACTCCGCTTAGTGACCCGCAACTGTCTCACATGGCTGATAGCTCGAGTGATACTTCATCTGCTCCTGTGAAAAACAGAACATTGGCTGATCTGTATGCAAACACTCAAGAAGTTACTGGTGACTCATCTGATTACTTATCATGTCAGTTTGCATTAAACATTACAGATCCTACACATTTCGCAGAAGCAATAAAGAAGGCAGAATGGCAGAAAGCCATGGAAGTTGAAATGGAGGCTATTAACAAGAACCAGACGTGGTCATTGGTTGATCTTCCAAGAGGGAAAAATGTTGTAGGAGTAAAATGGCTCTATAAAACAAAAGTGGGGACAGATGGCAAGGTGATCAAGTACAAGGCTAGATTAGTAGCAAAGGGGTACTCTCAAAAGTATGGAATAGATTATGAAGAGACATTCGCTCCAGTAGCCAGATTTGAAACCATTCGGATTGTGATTGCAGTGGCAGCTCTAAAGGGCTGGTTGTTACATCAGATGGATGTAAAATCAGCCTTCTTGAATGGAGAGTTAACTGAGGAAATTTATGTTGAGCAACCAGAGGGGTTTAAGGTGAAAGGCAGTGAAAATAAGGTATACAGGCTGCACAAAGCTCTCTACGGGTTAAAACAGGCCCCTAGATCCTGGTACGCTAAAATTGATGCATATTTTACAAGTAAAGGGTATGTTAAAAGTCTTAATGAGCCTACACTGTATGTTAAATTCAGTTCAAATGATGTTATCTATGTATGTCTGTATGTGGATGATATTGTTTGTACTAGTTCAAGTAAGGCTTTAATTACAGAATTTAAAGCTGGAATGATGGCAGAGTTCGAAATGACTGATCTGGGATTATTGCAATATTTCCTCGGTTTAGAAGTTAAACAATCAGAGGATGGTGTGTTTGTTTCTCAAGAAAAATATGCTCACAGTTTGCTCAATAAGTTTGGAATGAGTGACTGCAAGATAGAAGATGTTCCAATGAGTCCTTATGAAAAATTTCGAGTTGATGATGGTGAAGACAAGGTAGATGAAACAAAGTACAGAAGTCTTGTGGGAAGCCTCATTTATCTAACTCACACAAGGCCTGAGTTAGCCTACTCGGTTGGTGTTCTTTCCAGATTCATGCAAGCTCCTTCAAAGAATCATTTAGGTGCGGCCAAGAAAGTTTTAAGATATGTTGCTGGTACAACTCAGCTTGGTTTATGGTACAAGAAAGCAAAAGATAATAAAACTGAAGTTCATGGTTTCACTGACAGCGATTGGGCAGCATGTATTGATGACAGGAAAAGTGTGAGTGGTTATGTGTTTTCAATTGGCAAAGGTGCAGTGGCATGGAGTTCAAAAAAGCAAGGTTCTGTGGCTCTCTCGAGTACAGAAGCAGAGTATATTGCAGCTACAAGTGCTGCATGTCAGAGTGTATGGCTAAAGAGAATTCTGAATGATCTGGGGATGTTACAGGATGGTACTGTTAGTATCATGTGTGATAGCAGATCAGCTATAAATTTGTCTGAGAATCCTGGGCAACATGAAAAGGCTAAACACATTGATTTAAGATATCATTTCATTCGAGACCTGGTTAATCAAGGGAAGGTTAGGTTGAGGTTTTGTGTTTCTGGAGAACAAGTTGCAGACTGTTTGACTAAGGCTTTACCAAGAGAGAAATTTGTCTACTTCAGATACAAGATGGGAGTACAGGAATTTGATTCAAGGGGGAGTATTAAAATGTGACTCTAAATTCCAGAATTCATGCACGTGTGTTTTAGAAGTGGTCATCCGATCTTCAAGGCTAGATTTAAAATAAAGTTTCCGTTTATTTGTTTACGTTATTTGGTGATTGAATAAGTTTGTGAGATCCATATTTGTAGGATCATTAGTTTAGAGACGTTGCTGTAATGCCTATATAAGGCAGCCTTATGTTTTGTTTTCTGTATTCACATTTGCATAATAAAAAAGCCTTGAGTTCACAAAATATTAGTGTTTATAAGTTTTGATATCATCAGTTTGTCACCATCCACAGAATACACATGTTACCTTGTTTTAAGGTTTCGGAAAGGAGTCGGGGGCTCAGGGCTGCATTGTCCTCATGTCCTGTGAAAGTACGGGATCTACTCATTAGGAACAACAAAGAGAAGCAAATCATCTATTTTAGATGCCCAGCCAAATTGAACCAGCATGATTCTTTCTGGGTTCCAACACAGAGGAAAGATGGATGTGTTGGTTCAGGCCCCTCTCAACTCACACACAATACAATTCACGTAAAGATGAAAAATGCAGAAAGTGAAGAAAAAATAAAAACTTTCTTTCCACTGATACTTTATTAATCAACTTTATGAAGCCTTAAATAGGCATGCATACATGCAACGGACTCAAAGAAATATTCAACTAAAAACAAACAAACTAGACCCACATGCTCCTAAATTTAAGCCACTATCCAATGTTCCTATCCCTCAAACTCGGTCAAACCTTAAACCCACTAGGCTAGTGACCCGTTATTCCATGGGTTGATCCATACCCATTTGACCCATCAAGATTACCCAACAGGATGGATGGAGGTTATGGTGTGGAAGTTTAACTCAAAGTATAATAAGCTTGGAAAGAATTTTATTCCTATGAATTTAAAACTGGTAACTTATGAGGGAACTATGTCCGGCCTTGTTATTTGTGGGTTGGAGTTTCGACCTACGTAGAGGAATTACTAGAGCATACTGATGGACATCATCGTTGGGGAGTAAACTTGCAACCCATGCACAAATATTTGAACTAAGTTTGCAAACTTACATTCTTATGAGCTAAACATTCAATATGATCAAACCACATGGGTCATTTGTACAATTATCTTCAAACTATTCTAGTGCTCAAAACATCTCTGTTTTAATTTTTATTCCTCAAAAAAGATCAAAAACCTCAAAAACCAGCATCTATGAAAGTTTTAATCTTTTTTAACATCTTTATATATATATTTTATTTTTTATATGTTTATACAACAAAAAGTGACCAAGATGCCACCCTCCATTTCAGCTCGCTACCCGTAATTTTGGAGAGCCTGATGAGTTAGCAACTTAGCATTGAGTGATTCCTAAACCATGGTTATGTTTTGAAAGTTCTAGAAAAACTACCACTAATTGTGGTATTCTAACTGTGGTATTGAATTATATTTATATGAACCAAAGTTACAATACAAGTACATGAGTTATCACTGATTACATAAAGTCAATGTTTCAAAAACCGGTTCAAACCGGCCAGTTGTACCGGTTGAACCATCCGGTAAAACCGGTTAAACTGCCCGGTACACCCGGTTGAACCGCTCAATACACCCGGTTAAACCGTTTTTGAAGCAAATCCAGTACGATATAGAAACCGGATTTTAAAACACTGCATTAGTTTATCCTCACAACCGAAATCCTTGCCACGAGTGATTCTGGGATGCTTACTCTCAAGAGCTAAAGGTGGTGTTTCATATGTTCATTATCGGAAAGTGTAGGAAATGGTAGATGAATATCCTTGAGTCAAAAATCGAACGGTGTTACACAAGAAAATGGATAGTACATAATTCATTTTTTCAATTTTAATTTCAATTTTTTATTATATCAAGTTTTTATAAAAAGTAGAGGTCTCAAAATATGTTAAACCAAAATAGTGATTTTTCATTGTTTTACAAACTTCAACTACATAAATAAGTATAACTTGATTCCTTGTACTAACCCTAAATATATCATGTGGCAATACATCATGAGAACTGGTTTTTCTTTTTAGTTGGATTAATTTTTGCAAGTATATTCAAGTAATCGAACTTAGTATTATTATTGTTATTATTGTCATTCGAGGGAAGTCCTTACAAATAGTGCATATATAAATGAATCTTAACCATTCATTTTTCAAATCAATAGTTAAGATGAAAGTGTAGGAAAAGGGAGGAGTGCAAGAGTATCTTGGGAAAATCCTATTTATGGACTATCCATCTCCACATGCAAGGCACATGCATATTCCACCCCCATTTTCTAAACGTTCATAACTTTTTTATACGACATTATTTTTTCATAAAAATTTCACCGTAAATTCGAGCGTCTTTTTATCTTTAATTTGAGTACCATATTGCTATATAAAATATGAAGACTAAAAAAACCCACAAAAATGTGTTGTATTTCTATGTTGTATAACATTTTTTTGTGCTGGTTTTTTGTACTATATTTTTGTGCTAATTTTTTTGTGATGAATTTTTTTGTCTTAAATTTTTTCGTGCTATTTTTTTTTTGTGCTATATTTTTTTATGTACTACATTTTTTGTGCTATATTTTTTTGTACTAGATTTTTTTGTGCTAGATTTTTTTGTACTAGATTTTTTTTGTTGTATTTTTAAAAAACAAAATGGGTGTCACATGTCATTTTCACTCCTATTTATAAGGACCAAAATACCCTTCATTCCTACTTATTAGGAGTGCCACATGTCATCATCACAATCCTTCTTAAGCTACTTAGGCAAAATCCACTTTTTAGTGGATCATTCCCCTATAATTCTAATATGTTGGATTTATATAATATTATTTATAAAGTATTATTATAAAAAGACTATTAGCATCCAAGCCCACCCACTTATTTATAAAGTATTATTATAAAAGCCTACCCACTTATTTATAAAGTATTATTATAAAAAGACTATTAGCATCCAAGCCCACCCACTTATTTATAAAGCATTATTATAAAATCCTACCCACTTATTTATAAAGTATTATTATAAAAAGACTATTAGCATTCAAGCCTTCCCACGATTAAACGTTTACTCATTTTTATCACATTCCACTACCAACTCCACTAGTCCACTTATTTGTCCCATTACCCTACCAACTCCACTTATCAATTTTATAACCTTTGGTCACGCTGCATGATACAAATGATTAAAGTTTCTAATAAGTATTTAGTCTAATGCTACCTAGCTAAGTTATAATTAATTTGTATATGAAATGTATTGAGTTTGTCGTTCAAAAACAAGATCAAATGATTGTAAGTGTCATCATTTTAATTGGATATTTTTAACAGCAAATTATTACACCATTCCGCATTTAGCGGGACTCAAACCATTGACTTCGAGAAGAGTAACACCTTAACTCCAATGACTTTATCAATGAACCCCAACCCCAACCCCAATTGAATATTTTTTAGCATTAAAAAACACTATAAAACAACCAAGAGCTTCACCCATGGCAATAAGAAAAAAACTAGCTTTTAATGACCATGATAATATTTATTGCTAGGTGCCTAATATTATTAAATAAAGTCGTCTAAATATAAATTTGTTCATGTTTTATAATTCAACAACATGAAAGAAAGTACGTGTTAATTGAGTTATTGTTCTATTTCGATTACTTACAAACTAAATCTCGAAAAATGGATATTTTACCACTAAATCGTATTATACATATGAACAAATACAATAATTAACTATAACGAATGTTGTAACAATCGTTAAGCGCTAGTTGACCGATGAGGTCTCGACTAGTGATTAACCGGGATTAATCGAATTGAGATTTCATATGTAATTTTAAATTTTATATGTACATACACACACATTTAATGTGTATTTTTTTTAAGTAGACATGTTTTAACACCTTCTTCGACCTGTATTTTGAAGTAGATAGGATTATTTTTTGGAATTTACAGGTTTTGGCCGGAATATAGCCGAAATCACAAACTTGCCACCGATATTGAGAGAACTATGTCCCGCCATATTATATGTGGTTTAGAGTTCGACCGATGTAGAGGAATATATTGTTGGAAATCAACACTTGGGTTGAAGTCGCGATACGTGACTTATTGTCTTGAGTCACAGCTAGATTCGAGTCAAAATTCTCTGCGTGTGTCGTTGGTGAGAACAAGCGAGATGTGTTTAGAAGTCAAACAAGAACAACGCGAGAGTATTGGCGTGAATAATGTCGATGTTGAGAGGGAGTTTTAAAACATCGGAGTCAAAGAAGCGAGCTGTAGCTAGAAGGGAATTGAGCTGCAGTTGAGCTAAGTTGAAGACACAAACCACGGCTGGAAGGTTGCCAAGCCACAATTGTAGGAGCTAGCTTCAGCTGAAGGAGATCACAAGCTAAAGACCGGCAGGAGGAATGCCAAGCCGCAGCTGGAAAGATAGAACAAAGATGCGTCGGCGGCTGGAGAAGAGTGTGTAACGCCCAGCACCCCTAAACTTTAGGCAGTTGGCAAGATCAGTCCCTGAACTCCTATAAATTGTTAATCTTAGACCTTGTGGTTATGTAATGTTGATACTTTGGAAATTTTGGTGTGAATCTTATCATTATGATGCTTGACTCTTGAAGCATAAGCTATGAGACTTGATACAAATACTAGACACTTGACGCTTGACCCTTGATGCTTTATGAATAAACTAGATACTTGACTCTTTATACTATGGAAGCTAGATTCTTATTATTGATACTTGATACTTGATACTCGGACTATTGATTCTTGATGATTGAGAAACAATGATTCTTGACCCTTGAGACTTAAAATGGTGCTTGGCTCCTTAGACTCGTGAAGCTTGATTCTTGGTTAAACGAGAGACTGAAGCCTTGTCACTGGCAGAATCTATGAAGCTTTGAGACTTCGGTGCTTAAGATGTAGTCTAATTAATAAAAATACTTTACCAAACTATCGCAACGCTTAACGATCGGAACGTCAAAACTCAACTCGTTAAAGGTGGATTGCCATCCGGTCCGATAGTCATTCGTCCGAACAGCCATCCGAACCGAATCGCTTCATCTCCTCCCTTCCCCTCTTCACCTATAAATAGGCTGTCACATCACCATATCAAGTGATGTGACAGCTCTGACCGAACCAGACGCACTCGCACACTATTTCTCCATTTCCTAATTGATTTCGGTACGTTTCAAGCTAGATTTTTGTACTTTCTTGATCTACGCATCATTCTCTACGTGATTCTCACTTGAAATCACACTTTTCACCGTGGAATCTCTCGGGTCTGAGCTCTTGAGGATGATGTCATCATGGTGTTTTGAGCAAACTGCCATGTGATGTCATTCTGAGCAAGATCTAGCTTAGATCTGAGGTATTTCATACAAATTTGCACTAAATCTAAGTTAAATCTAAGAGTTTTCTGATAAAACATGAGTTTCTGCATTTCCACTCCAAACTTCTAAATTTCTTCGGTGACAAATGTGACCGAACGGACTGTAGACTTGATCGGTGGTCTAGAGTTGGTTTAAGAACGGATTGTTCGCTAACTAAGACAATCTCGGGATGGATTCCGGCATAAAACCGTCGATAACAAACAAACTGGTTGGACTGGGGTTGTTCCTGACCGATCAGAATGGCTGTTAAACGATGAGTTACTAATGCCTAAGTACGAGCCGTGACGTCACCATAAATCTTCAAACTTAGAAATTCTACAAAATTTAGTGAACAAGAACATAAGGCCAGCCGATCGGACAACAATCCGATCGGACAGCCAACTCACATAAGGCCAGTCGATCGGACAGCAATCCGATCGGACAGCCTTATCCTCATTAGGCCAGCCGATCGGACAGCCATCCGATCGGACAGCCTTTCATCCTTAAAAGGTCGGCTGATCGGACAGCCATCCGATCTGACAGCCTCTCCTGTTTACACCAAGTGGCAACCCGATCGGATGGCCATCCGACCGGGCAGCCATTGTCACCAAACACACAAGGTCATCCGACCGATTGACCATCCGATCGGACAGCCATCCGATCAGACAACCATCCGACCCGTTGACCTATTAAGCACTTTATTCAATCTCGACACTTCGCCCGACGCTTATCCTATTGTAATCTAATCAGGCTAACCTCAAAAGAGCTCCCTTTGATCCAATAACAGTTGCAACTGTTAAGCAATCACTGTGAGTATACTCGATCCCTTTTTATTTTAAACTTTGGGATGCAACATGTATTCTATGAAACTTGAAACGTGATACTTTTGGAATCTAAACTCTATCCTATGTGTACGTGAAACTTGTGATTCTTGATTCTTTGTGCTATGTGATGTTTAATCCTAAGTGTGTAGTTCCGCCTTAACAATAGTAGCGCTACAGGAGATGCACCTCTCCCATTATTCTCGGGGAGTATTGTTAGAAGGATTCTAGTTTACCTTGAGTCTTGGGTAAATACCAAAGCATCGGGATACTTTGGCTATCACTGCGTGGACTGCGACACTAGCACGGCTGAAACTATTTCTATTACTTACATTGTGGATATGAGTTGTTTTAATCTATTATTCTATTATCAAAATTGTATACTCGCCAATACTTTTGTATTGATATTTTAATACATGTTGCAGGCTGATATGATGCTTGGAATGCATGGAATTCAGCTAGGAGATGCTTAGAAACGTTGCCTAGATAAAAATTAGTCTTTTGAACAATTTGAACAATTTATGACTTGGGTTGTAATGTGATGCTTGTGATGACGTTTGCTAGACAACTGCATGAAATCAATTAATCTTTATTGAAACAATAGTGTTATGGAATTCTCATGAGCAATCTGAACGCTTAGTGCTCGCGCCCCGATGTTTCCGCCATCGGTTGGGGTGTGACAGATTGGTATCAGAGCCATAACTATAGGGAATTAGGATAAGTAGGAATACTTGCCCTAGTCTATAGTTCTAGGAAATCTTGACTCTTATTTGTTATTTAAGACTTATGCACTCTATCGAACATGCTTCCTAGCTCATTATTCCTGTTAAACTTACATGCCTTTCCTAAGGCTGATACAACGTACACTTTATACTATGAAAACACTGTTATACGGTGTTTATACTTTGCACGAGATTTGCCCACAGGATAGGAGTGACATCCGAACCTTGATGGGAAATCTCCATATTATTCTGGTAGGCCTTGTCGGCAGATAAGTGCCAACAACGTTTAGGGTACGATGTTGTCAAGTTAGAGGTGAAACTCAAACCTTGATAACTAGTCCCATCCTTGATGATTTTATGTTTCGCCAAGGTCTCGCAACTTCCGATCAATTGAGTATACGGAGTGACCAAAAGGACGAATATCGTAGGCCTAACATCGATGACGTATTTGTCTGAGTAAGTCAAGATGTGTTACCTCAATTCGAAAGGGATTCGAAGCACTTTGGTTAGTCGTCGTTCCTCTACCCGGAACAATCCTGTGTTTTATAAGCCTGTCTCGTTTTTATGTTACCTCAATTTTATAAAGGTGGTTTTATCTATGAAGTTTTGAACATTAATCTTTATTCATTTCTAAAATGCTTTACACAAGATCTGCACGTGGTCCGCAATCTAAAACATTAATTCTTAATCCTAGATCAAACTAAATTTATGAAGCTTTATACGATGTGTAATCTATGTGGTAATCTCGAATCGACAAGCTAAGATATTATGTGTTGTGGTGGTATGAAACACTAAGATGGCATGGAAGTACGAGACAAAAGTGGCATGTCCTAAGCATGGTGGATACGCCGCTGGTACTTCCTATATATAAGTGCTTCCGGCATGTTGCCAACTTTCGTATCAAAGTGCCATACGAGATTTAGTGTTTGCAGACCCGGAACGGAATGCCTATGTAATCTACGGAATGTCTGTGTAATCTATGGAAAGTCTATGCAACCTATGAACAGACTATGTAATCTATGGAAATTCTACTCGTGAAATCTATGGAAATCTATGAAATCTACGAGAATTCTAGCATGATCTATGGTTAATCTGTTCATGCTAATCTATGATAATCTAGCGCGATAATCTATTTTGAGCTAAACTATGTTAAGCTGCCTTGAATTGTGGTTTAATCTATGATCAATTACTTGGTTAGCCTATGTGAAGCTAGCTACTTGAGCAAGCTATGATAATATATCAATATAATCTATGTCAATCTATGAGATGGTCTATGTTAATCTATCTGGGTATTCTACGATGATCTATTGTGAGTAATCTACAGCAATCTATTAATCTATGTGAAACTATTTGGCAATATATGATGGTGATGATGTTAATGGGTAATTGGTGAAGTGTGGTGATTGCGACACGTAGCATGACACCGAGTACGAGGCCAGGCGACGTGTCCGAAGCATGGTGGATACGCCGCTGGTACTTCCTATATATAAGCGTTTTTGGCATGTTGACCAAACTTCGTACAAACGTGCCATGTGAAGGTCGTGAATCTTGAGTAGTCTATGTTACGAGGAATTCGTAATTTAGACTTATACAATCCCGTTTGTCGGATCTGTAGATGTCTACTCGTAGAACATCTGAAGCTCTCAGGAGATCCCGAGAGAAGTCTCAAAAGAAGATAATGTCTTTCATGGCCGATCAGATCGCTCGGGTCATGCCAAGAATCTTCACTGAGCTTCAAGGATCAAACACTGCGCCATCCTCTGCGGACTCCAAGGCTGAGAAGCAGAAGCCTACTTAGTTCAATTACAAACATTTCATCTCTTGCCGCCCTAAGTCTTTCACGGGCAGTGATGGAGTGACTGCTATGCTCAAGTAGTTCGACAACATCGAAGTTACCTTCATTAACAGCGAGTGCCTAGACCATCTGAAAACTAGGAGTGCGACTGGAATGTTCCAGGGCAGAGCATTGGAATGGTGGACGCATGAGAGAAACATCCGCTCAAATGAAGAAGCCTATGCTCTACCATGGGCTGAGGTGCGAGAACTAATGATGCTTGAGTTCTGCCCTCCCCATGAGAAGTTGAAGCTTGAAGAAGAATTTTGGCATCTGAAACAAGTTGGTGACGACAACCTGGCATATACTACTCGTTTTAAGCAGCTGAGTCTCATCGTTCCTCATTTGGTTTCGAATCCTAAGTGAATGATAACCGAGTACATCAACGGCCTACCGTCTGCAATGCGTGATTCTATCGAAGCAGCTCAGTTAGGAAATATCGAAGAAGTCTATCATTTGGCAGCAAGTTTGAACAACAATCGTGTGCGTGATAAGCAGTTTGCTACCCCTGCACCTTCAAAGCCTGTTAACCAAGTAACCCAGCAGCCTAGTGGCAGCAAGAACAAGAAAAGGAAGGCTCAAGGCTCGGGATGTAATGTTATTGTCCCTGCTGCTAAACCTGCTCCTACTCCTGCTGCTGCTAACCCTGCTACCCCTGAAGCCAAGAAGCAATACACTAGGCCTCATCCCAAGTGCGCAACTTGTAACTACCATCATCCTGCTGCTTCTGCATGTCGTTTGTGCACCAACTGTAATCGTTATGGCCACACGACTCCCTACTGTCGTCAAACTAACCCGGCCCCACAAACCCAGCAAGCCCCAGCGCAAGCAGCTCTTCCAGCACCTCCGCAGAAGCCAAGGCCAGTCAATGCTGTTCGTGCATGCTACAAGTGTAGAGATACTACCCACCTCCGTAACCAGTGTCCTCAGCTGAACCAGGACCAGCAGCCAGCCGCTCGTGGACGAGCATTCAACCTTAACGCAAATCAGGCTCGTAATGACAATGACGTTGTCAATGTCACACCCCGACCACGTAAAATAACAAAACGTGGCGGAAACGTCGGGGAGTGTTGTAACAGAATCATTGTTTCACAACCATGGATTAAATAATTTCGTTTTATTGAATTATTGAACTCATTGTTTATTACAATTCAAACAAATACAAATATTATCTTTCAAGTTTTAAAGTAGCTAAGGCACTAGTCCATCCTATGTATAGCATGTATCAACAATCATCGCAAAGCAGTACCTGAAACATGTGTAAAAATAGGTACGTCAGCATAAAAATGCCTGTGAGATACATAGGTTTCGTTTATGCATGATTCATGACTTATAAGTTAAAAAAAATGTTTTAGCAAAAGTAGTCATGAATCTAAAAATGTTTTCTTTATAACATCATGTGAAAACTTATGAGAATTTGATGATATAAAAGAATGATGCATAATAAATAATCAAGTAAAATGAGTTTATAAAATAATGTTTTGGTTAAAATGTTTGAAGTATATATAAGAATATACTTTGGTTTTAAGAAAGTCGATTAGGTAATATATCAAAATATATTTCGGTTCCAAAATCGTTAAACAGATAGTATATTAAATATACTTTAGTAATCAAAATAATCGTTTTGGTAGTATATCAAAAGTATACTTTGGATTGATAAATAACATATTAAACTATGTTTTGGTTGAAACAATAGCATATTTAAAATATGTTTTGGTAGTTTAATAAAATATATGTTGTTTTGTACTATATCACACATGAGAGTATATCAAACTATACTTTTGGGACTATAATAAAATATACAAATAAAATGTGATTTAAGAATTCAGTCAGACCTAGTGCATCAAAATACACCTTGGAGACTATAGGGATACCACAAAGGCAATCCCTATTTGGATGGAGAAACAAATTGGTTTCAGACATTCCATGACAACAGGAATGGGGTGTCAAATCCTATAGCGCTATATCATACTACCAATCGGTCTGGTGAACAATATAAGTACTATCCAACAATTAATTTTATACTCTTTGGAAAAAATAGAGTTTAAACCACAAATAATCAGTCGGTTTGTCAAAAGATAAGTACTAATATGTATAATCAATTATACTTTGAAATCGTAAACATAACAGATAGGTACACATGCTTCACCCCAAAACAGTTTGAAAACAGTAAAAGAGGGGACTATGTACTCACTTGAGGGTGCTTAGAAGTCTTGAACAACAACCAAGCAAAGCTAGAGGGAGTACGGAATCAAACGGCACCTAATATAGGTAACTATGTTATTAATCGGATCCTAAATCGGGAGATAGGATAGAATGATGTTCTATAAATCAAATGAGTAATTGAACTCATATGATATGATTTAATAGAGCTAACATTCTGATTTGAAAGCCTACCTAAGTGCTCTTGACCCGTTTCGACCCATTATGGTAGCATAAGCTACTATAACGCGTCGGTTGCGCAAAACTATGTTGGGATGGTTAACTATGTGCTATGTTAAGTCTTACATGCCCAATTATACCTAAACATGTTACTAAATTAGATTAGATGTCAAAAATATGTTCACATATGCACATTATGGATTTATGCTTCAAAAGGGCATTTTGGTCATTTCCTATGGGCATGTAGACCAATTAACGAATAGCTAACCAATCCTATGTGATCATAAGGTATAACCTCAGGGGTTATTCCCTATGCAACTATGATCACTAAGCAAGCTTGGTCGGATCGAAATGATTGACCCATCGGGTCGGGTTCGAAAGTCTAAGCGGTTGTTTAGACCGCTTAACTTACGACCCTACACAAGCACTAAACTAATAGTGACGAGTTAAACATGTCAAAACATGTTTAACTAATTTATAAAACTGATTTGGTATCAAAACAAGGTGTCTTGTTACCTAAAAGTAGCTTCGTTACAAAATGCGTGCTAAAACGCATTTTGACCGAAACTTTGACTCGTCACTACACCTAGTTAACGTGGTAATCAGTCGGTATAATCACTAAGGATTATAACCATCGTGATTACAATCACGTTGCAAAGTTCAATTGAACTTTGACTTGACCAATTGATGGTCAGAACCGAAAGTCAAACTGTTGGCCAAACTGTTTGACTTTCTACCCTAACATAAAGAAAAAGAATGAAAGAATGCTCACTAAGGGTCCTTGCTATCTTTTCTACAAGGAATAAGTTCCCAAATCAGATGAGAAAGCTCCCAAAGCAGATGAGAGGAGAGAAATGAGCAAGGAAATAAGTTGATGGTGTTGGCTATTTATAGTGATCATGGGATCACAAGATCATTCCATGTGTTTGTGTGGCCAATAAGGATTAAATCATAGCCCTACATGTGCTAGGAACTGATTAGGGACCTTGGAGAACACTTAAACTTGGCCTCCACACAAGGAAATTGCAAGGAAAGTCCCTGAATTAGCAACAGATTGCTGGAAACATGTTTCTGTTGCTGGGCATATCATGCGGCCCGCGTAGGCTGTAAGCTGAGCTTACGCGGCCCGTGTGGCCAGGTTTGGCAGAATTGCATAATTGGTCCCTGCATGTGTTTTAAGTCCATTTCAGCCCCTTTTGACCCCCGTTAAGCCATTTTCAAGGCTCTACAAGGTCAATAAAGTTTAGAGGACTCAAAAATGTGCTCGGAGAACTCTCGGATGTCGGCTCGATTGGTCGTACGGTCGCGTTGTTCGTTAAATTACGACGAAACTCAAACGGACGCGAAAACGAACCAAATTAAGCGACGAATGGTATTTTTGCTTGCCGATCACTAAAATAAAAATATTTTAGTGTGTACAAAAATTTTGGATGTCCAGATGTGGTCAGAACGTAAGATATGCGCGAAAATGCAAACCTACGCCGTTTTTGACACTTTTAGTCCCTGTAAGATCAAATAAGCATGTTTTCGCACACCGAACCTATCAAAGCTTATTTCTAAGCTATGTTTAGGTTATTTATGGTATGTTTAGCTTATGATCAAGTTCCAGATTGTTCGACACCATACGAATCGGTATAGTTTCGCAGTTTGACACAAATAGTCCCTGCGATCGAATAGACTTGTTTCCAACACACCAAACCTTCCAAAACTTATTTCTAAGTTATGTAAAGGTTATTTAAGGTATGTTAAGCTTATATTTCTGTCTCGGAGTGTTTGTCACATTAAACTGATAACGTTTACGCACCAGTTCGCGTATAACTTCCCAGAAAGCGATTTAAAGCTCGAAATTGAACACGAATTGATATGTGTAAACGATACACATATTTATACAAATCCCAAGTATGAAACGTAATATTTCATTGGTTTGGTATTTGTATGATGGTTGAAGTGATACAGGTGTCACAGTCTCCCCTACTTTAGGAAATTTCGTCCCGAAATTTAATTTTAGAGGAAACTTGTGAAGACAACTGTGATGGTTTCGCTTTCGAATGAATCCCTCGAACCCTAAGTAAAACTCTGGGCAATATTTAGATTCTTAGAGAAATTGTCAACTCTCAAAGTGGAGTCCTTGTAGTAACAAAACATGGACTTCCGAACTACGGACAGAAGAACGTTTCTTATGAAGACTATCATAGGAAACTTGTGTGTGCTTGAAATCAGTGTCGGAGAGTGAAAGATAAGATAACATTGGTCAAGGTCCAGGACTTCTAGTAGCTTAAATAACGCTACGTTCGCAATGTAATAAGGAACACTTATATATAGGAAGTACCAGTGGCGTATCCACCATGCTCCTTTCTACATTGTTCCCGTTTCGTTATTCTCATCACTATAGGTCTTAACACATGACAAAATTTGCTGTGGTTTCTGTGCACTGAATTCCATAATTATGTATGCATCCATAATTACGTAATTCCTTGCACAGTCCGCACAGTTTATTTTATAATGTGTAGGGGAAAAATCAATCGGATAAACATGGAGTGACTTGACTAGACCACCAAAGGATCTTTTTAAGTAGATCAACGAACGATCTTTTTAACTAGATCAACACATGATCTTTTTAACTAGATCATCATACGATCTCTTTAAATTGATCACTTAAGGGATCTTTTCAATTATATCATCACATGATATTTCTAACCAGATTTTTGAATCAATCTGTTTAACCAGACCACTCAAGGGTCCAATTGTAGAATAGTACTTTATAATCCAAGGGACTTAACTACGACGTAGACGTCCATTAAGGATTTAAGATAGTACCTTTTGATATCCTACTATGAATCCCTCATATTGAAATATGGAAGATTCTATGAGGATTTGGATAAATTACATAAAAACACAAAACATAGAGGAGAACACATAAGCACATAATCACATAGTTAATTAACTTGATCTTCATTTTGTTAATTTTCTTGTTAATTGAGCACACGAGTATTCAAAGCACACTAGGAATCCAATCCATGAATTATGTTTGGCACTTTAAATATTTTCAAGAATCTAACTATGAAGATAGGAAGACCTTAATAGAAATTTGTCTTTGTTTCTTAAAAAGAAACGTGTATTTAAGATTTTCGGGGAGATCACAAGTGATTATAAAATGATAGAACCACACGAGTAGTTTGTCTTTGTGTCGGCATCGAAGGGTTGGATCAAACAATTACACAATCGTATCAGTTTTGTAAAATAAAATTGAAACATCAAATTTTATTTATATAACAACTGAATTGTTCTAACGTCAAAAGATAACAGACAAAGAAATACAAAAGACTAATTTTTCACTGCTGCATTGTTGTCCACGTTCGCCTCATTTATGTTAAACACTCGTCCACGCTTTGTTTTGCGTTAACAAGTCTTGGGCAATTGTTTCTGTAGTGAGTAAGGTCACCACAGTTATAACACGACCCAGATGGGAACCGTGCTTGAACAGCAGCAGGATTTGCATAACGGCAAGTATCGACCAAATGTCCCAATCTTCAACAATGGGTACATTTGTGACACTGCTCTTGCTCCAGATGATGACGATTGCATTTGTTGCACAAGGGTGCGGTACCAACATAATTTTTCCTCTTACGAGGTTGTGCTGGTTGGTTTGGTGCAACCTGATTATCTTGAGCAGTTATGGCGCAGTTTTGAGAAGCCTTACGCTTCTTCTTCTTGGATATCTCGGCCTGTTTTTCCTTTGGTTCAACTTGAGCAGCCTTATCAGACGGTCTTGGGTCGCCTTTTCGAAAAAGCTTACCCTTCCTGATATGGGATTCAGTCAGGGTGGCGGACAATTCAATAGCCTGTCTGACAGTAGTAGGGTTACTGCCAGTAACGATATCCTGAACAAAATCAGGAAGACCATCAATGTACTTTTCAATCGCCTTTTCCACAGGCGTGACAATGGCAGGACATAACAGGCTCAATTCCTCATAACGGTCGGTATAGGCTCGATGTTCACCGCTGTCTTGTTTAAGATCGTCAAATTCCCGTTCCAAAGCCCTGAGCTCATGACGAGGACAGAATTCCTTCATCATTAGAGCCCGTAGCTCTTCCCAGGTTTGTGCCATTGCCACATCGGCACCTCTATCACGCATCACTCCATTCCACCATGTAAGAGTACGCTTCTCGAACGCACTGGATGCAAACTCAACCTTACGCTCATTCGGGCATTGCACGTGCCTGAATATGCTCTCCAAACTTTCGAACCATTGCAGGAGCACGGTTGCTCCTTGAGATCCAGAAAACTTCGAAGGTTTGGCAGAGTTGAAGGTCTTGAAATTACACGGGGTGTTGTTGTTATTGTTATATAACTCATGAATCTGAGTTACTACGCCTGGAAGCACTGCAGCCATTTGTTGAGCAACAAGGGCTGCGACTTCCTCAATAGTAAAAGATTGAGCATCACGTCGAGGAGGCATTGTCTAAAAGGAACAAGGGAAAATGAGAAACGAGTGAGGTCGATGATTGGAAAACAAAAGAGGTATTGAAAACATCAACAAAACATAAGGAAGGCGATCATTTGTTCGTTACCTCAAACAAACAAACGACACGCAGTGACTAATCAAAGTAAATGGATCAACATAATGTATCGCCGAAGACATGATCACCTATAAGTGAACACTCACCCCAAGAGTTCCCAGGTAAGAGTGACTGGTCCGATACTGCGGATTTGTACGAACACTCTAGCCTTAGACAGAAAACTCAGGGTACAGGCATTCACTCTTCCAGTTTGCATGTGTTCACATTATTTAGACCCAAACTCTGACGAGATTTTGAAAACTTAGAGGGTTCAAAACCTAGTAATCAATCATCCTAGAACAGATGATTGGTTTTCAAAGCGGATTCGAAATTTGTGTTCTTATTGTGGTCGTCACCTAAGGATAAGTGACGGTATTGTTTTAAAACTAAACACAAGATAACTTGTGTTAGGGTCCTAGGAAGGTTATAGTCTAGGTCAAAGCATTACTAATAACCTAATTCCCTATAACCATTGGCTCTGATACCAACTTTTCTGTCACACCCCGACCACGTAAAACAACAAAACGTGGCAGAAACGTCGGGGAGTGTTGTAGCAAAATCATTGTTTCACAACCATGGATTAAATAATTTCGTTTTATTGAATTATTGAACTCATTGTTTATTACAATTCAAACAAATACAAATATTATCTTTCAAGTTTTAAAGTCGCTAAGGCAGTAGTCCATCCTATGTATAGCATGTATCAACAATCATCGCAAAGCAGTACCTGAAACATGTGTAAAAATAGGTACGTCAACTTAAAAATGCCTGTGAGATATATAGGTTTCGTTTATGCATGATTCATGACTTATAAGTTAAAAAAAATGTTTTAACAAAAAGTAGTCATGAATCTAAAAATGTTTTCTTTATAAAATCATGTGAAAACTTATGAGAATTTGATGATATAAAAGAATGATGCATAATAAATAATCAAGTAAAATGAGTTTATAAAATAATGTTTTGGTTAAAATGTTTGAAGTATATATAAGAATATACTTTGGTTTTAAGAAATTCGATTAGGTAATATATCAAAATATATTTCGGTTCCAAAATCGTTAAACAGATAGTATATTAAATATACTTTAGTAATCGAAATAATCGTTTTGGTAGTATATCAAAAGTATACTTTGGATTGATAAATAACATATTAAACTATGTTTTGGTTGAAATAATAACATATTTAAAATATGTTTTGGTAGTTTAATAAAATATATGTTGTTTTGTACTATATCACACATGAGAGTATATCAAACTATACTTTTGGGAGTATAATAAAATATACAAATAAAATGTGATTTAAGAATTCAGTCAGACCTAGTGCATCAAAATACACCTTGGAGACTATAGGGATACCAAAAAGGCAATTCCTATTTGGATGGAGAAACAAATTGGTTTCAGACATTCCATGACAACAGGAATGGGGTGTCAAATCCTATAGCGCTATATCATATTACCAATCGGTCTGGTGAATAATATAAGTACTATCCAACAATTAATTTTATACCCTTTGGAAAAATTAGAGTTTAACCACAAATAATCAATCGGTTTGTCAAAAGATAAGTACTAATATGTATAATCAATTATACTTTGAAATCGTGAACATGACAGATAGGTACACATGCTTCACCCCAAAACAGTTTGAAAACAGTAAAAGAGGGGACTATGTACTCACTTGAGGGTGCTTAGAAGTCTTGAACAACAACCAAGCAAAGCTAGAGGGAGTACGGAATCAAACGACACCTAATATAGGTAACTATGTTATTAATCGGATCCTAAATCGGGAGATAGGATAGAATGATGTTCTATAAATCAAATGAGTAATTGAACTCATATGGTATGATTTAATAGAGCTAACATTCTGATTTGAAAGTCTACCTAAGTGCTCTTGACCCGTTTCGACCCATTATGGTATCATAAGCTACTATAACGCGTCGGTTGCGCAAAACTATGTTGGGATGGTTAACTATGTGCTATGTTAAGTCTTACATGCCCAATTATACCTAAACATGTTACTAAATCAGATTAGATGTCAAAAATATGTTCACATATGCACATTATGGATTTATGCTTCAAAAGGGCATTTTGGTCATTTCCTATGGGCATGTAGACCAATTAACGAATAGCTAACCAATCCTATGTGATCATAAGGTATAACCTCAGGGGTTATTCCCTATGCAACTATGATCACTAAGCAAGCTTGGTCGGATCCAAATGATCGACCCATCGGGACGGGTTCGAAAGTCTAAGCGGTTGTTTAGACCGCTTAACTTACGACCCTACACAAGCACTAAACTAATAGTGACGAGTTAAACATGTCAAAACATGTTTAACTAATTTATAAAACTGATTTGGTATCAAAACAAGGTGTCTTGTTACCTAAAAGTAGCTTCGTTACAAAATGCGTGCTAAAACGCATTTTGACCGAAACTTTGACTCGTCACTACACCTAGTTAACGTGGTAATCAGTAGGTATAATCACTAAGGATTATAACCATCGTGATTACAATCACGTTGCAAAGTTCAATTGAACTTTGACTTGACCAATTGATGGTCAGAACCGAAAGTCAAACTGTTGGCCAAACTGTTTGACTTTCTACACTAACATAAAGAAAAAGAATGAAAGAATGCTCACTAAGGGTCCTTGCTATCTTTTCTACAAGGAATAAGTTCCCAAATCAGATGATAAAGCTCCCAAAGCAGATGAGAGGAGAGAAATGAGAGAAATGAGCAAGGAAATAAGTTGATGGTGTTGGCTATTTATAGTGATCATGGGATCACAAGATCATTCCATGTGTTTGTGTGGCCAATAAGGATTAAATCATAGCCCTACATGTGCTAGGAACTGATTAGGGACCTTGGAGAACACTTAAACTTGGCCTCCACACAAGCAAATTGCAAGGAAAGTCCCTGAATTAGCAACAGATTGCTGGAAACATGTTTCTGTCGCTGGGCATATCACGCGGCCCGCGTAGGCTGTAAGCTGAGCTTACGCGGCCCGTGTGGCCAGGTTTGGCAGAATTGCATAATTGGTCCCTGCATGTGTTTTAAGTCCATTTCAGCCCCTTTTGACCCCCGTTAAGCCATTTTCAAGGCTCTACAAGGTGAATAAAGTTTAGAGGACTCAAAATGTGCTCGGAGAACTCTCGGATGTCGGCTCGATTGGTCGTACGGTCGCGTTGTTCGTTAAATTACGACGAAACTCAAACGGACGCGAAAACGAACCAAATTAAGCGACGAATGGTATTTTTGCTTGCCGATCACTAAAATAAAAATATTTTAGTGTGTATAAAATTTTGCATGTCCAGATGTGGTCAGAACGTAAGATATGCAGGAAAATGCAAACTTACGCCGTTTTTGACACTTTTAGTCCCTGTAAGATCAAATAAGCATGTTTTCGCAAACCGAACCTATCAAAGCTTATTTCTAAGATATGTTTAGGTTATTTATGGTATGTTTAGCTTATGATCAAGTTCCGGATTGTTCGACACCATACGAATTGGTATAGTTTCGCAGTTTGACACAAATAGTCCCTGCGATCGAATAGACTTGTTTCCAACACACCAAACCTTCCAAAACTTATTTCTAAGTTATGTAAAGGTTATTTAAGGTATGTTAAGCTTATATTGCTGTCCCTGTGTGTTTGAGCGTTAAACTGATAACGTTTATTCACCAGTTCGCGTATAACTTCCTAGAATGCGATTTAAAGCTCGAAATTGAACACGAATTGATATGTGCAAACGATACACATATTTATACAAATTCCAAGTATGAAACATAATATTCCATTGGTTTGGTATTTGTATGATGGTTGAAGTGATACAGGTGTCACAATCAATGGTATGTTCCTTGTTAATAACCTTTATGCTTCGATTCTATTTGATAATGGCGCCGATAGAAGCTTTGTGTCCGTGGAATTTGAGTCTTTGATAAGTTGTACACGCTCTAAGTTACCAGAGTCATTCTCGGTTGAGGTCGCCAATGGTAAATCGATTCTTGTAAATTCTATCATGCGTGATTGTTCCTAGATACTTAACGATCACGTATTCGCTATTGATCTTATACCCATGCGGTTGGGTAGTTTTGATGTCATTATCGGTATGGATTGGTTGCTTAAGAACCATGCCGAAATTGTGTGTCACGAAAAGCTTGTCCGTCTTCCCCTTCCGTCTAGTGATCTTTTACACGTCTATGGAGACCGACCTTCAAAAAGACTAAGGTTAATGTCATGCACACAAGCGAGCAGAAGCTTACGTAAACCGAACCCTGCCTTCTTGGCCCACGTGGTGGAACAAAAAGGCAAGGGGAAGAATATAAGCGACGTTCCGGTGGTGTGTGACTTCATCAATGTCTTTCCTGAAGATCTTCCTGGTCTTCCCCCTCCCAGATCTGTTGACTTTCGTATTGATCTCGTACCTGGTGCGACTCCTGTCGCCAGGGCTCCTTACCGTCTTGCACCTTCCGAGATGCAAGAGTTATCCAGCCAGCTACAAGAATTGCTCGACAAAGGTTTTATTCGTCCAAGTACCTCCCCGTGGGGTGCTCCCGTTTTATTCATCAAAAAGAAAGATGGTTCCTTCCGTATGTGTAACGATTATCGTGAACTTAATAAGCTTACCGTGAAGAATCGTTATCCGTTACCCCGTATTGATGATCTGTTTGACCAACTACAAGGCGCTTCCTGTTTCTCAAAGATTGACCTAAGTTCTGGATATCATCATGTCACGGCCCCCGACCTGGTTTGACCCGTTTCAGGAGCCGCGGGACAGAAATCCCGTGGTATTTATTTAATTGAGTTTAACAGCGGAAGTTTATCATCAGGATCGTTGTAAAGCTAAAATTTTCCCGATTATTTTATTTCACAACTCGGGATAAAACCCCGTTAATTTACAATATTATGATTTCACGGAGAAATCTTTATTTAACAAAACATATTTCTTTCTTTTATAATGAGCCACTTTCTTAAGCTTGCAGTGCTCCGTAGCACCTTTCCTGAATCACAACAGATCACCTGAAACATGTTTGAAAAAGGTTTTGTCAGCGGAAAATACTGAGTGAATCATTCTATTTACTAAGACAACCTGTTTGTTATAATTTACAGTACTAAGGAAGATTACAATGTTTCTGATATCAACCAACTATTCACAGTACTTTGTCACTCGACCCATTGGCCCATTCGTCCAATGGTGTCTGTGATTATGGTCATATCACCCCTTGGCTGCCCCAATGGTGAAGATTATCAAGTAATGTATACAAAACCCCACATACCGGCTGTAACTTGGTGATTACATAAACTTAATCACTGTAATTATAACCTTTGAAAATAAACATGCTTTTGAAATTAAATTTGATAAAAAGAGAATGACTCACTTTGCAGATGTAACACGGATAGAGTCTAGTCTATGGATTAGCATTGTTAACCTAATTTAAACAACAATGCACACAAAACTGGGTTAGTAATCAATACAGCATTTACGATAACTCACGAGATCAAACTCTCACAACGAATGACAAAGTGCAATCACTTAAACATCCATCGGATTCACAACGAATGACAGAGTATTCCCCAAGTTCGGGTGGTACTCAAACATCCTGTCGGAATCACGACGAATGACAAAGGATAACCCTAATGTGGGCAGCACTTAAACATCCATTGGATATATTGATCGATCGGAC
Organism: Helianthus tuberosus; assembly: GCA_030545235.1. Lineage (NCBI taxonomy): Eukaryota > Viridiplantae > Streptophyta > Magnoliopsida > Asterales > Asteraceae > Helianthus > Helianthus tuberosus. The sequence continues at coordinate 205,729,451 of CM060415.1, read as the reverse complement.
AATGAATTGTAGCAGCGATCGAGTTATTACCCTGTTTTGCGGCAGCAATTTAGTGATCCGTGTGTGTTTTGATAGTATACAGAATGTAACTCGGTGTGTATTTCGAATTTGTTCGTCGTTTTAATTCCAGAAATCAAGTGCCAAACCCTGCTAGTTATACATGAATTTGGACTAGCTTACGGACCGTAAGACTCAACCCTTACGGTCCGTAAGGGTCACAGAATCTTCATATGGTTGCCACGACTGGGACTAGCCTTGCTGACTTGATGATTTCGTGAATTTAAATTTTGACAGCATTTTCTATAGATAATCGTCACTAGGTTTTACACCCCCTGAGTTTTAGGGGCCCTGATCCTGATTCCGATTGTTCTGAAAATTTTAGGGTTTGTGCAGAATCACTTGGGTGTCTCAATTAGGGTTTCCTATTGGACAATTAAAATAATAAATATGACTTTTGATGAGAGTTGTTACACATCAACTACGTGTCCTCGAAGATGATATTCCTAAAACAGCATTCCGTACTCAATATGGGTACTACGAGTTCGTAGTCATGCCTTTTGGCTTGACCAACGCACCTGCAGTGTTCATGGACCTTATGAACCGTGTGTGTAAACCCTATTTGGATCGTTTTGTGATAGTCTTCATTGATGATATTCTCATTTATTCTAAATCTAAGGCTGATCATGCTCGCAACCTTTCGATATCTTGGAGAGGTACTACCAGAGATTCGTCTGCTAGACATTTCTTGAGATTGGATACATGAAATACGTCATGTACTCCAGCTAACTCTTTTTGTAGTTGTAAACGATAAGCAACTGGTCCTATACGTTGGATCACTGGAAATGGTCCTACATACCTTGGACTTAGCTTTCCTTTCTTACCGAATCTAACAACTCCTTTCCAAGGGGAAACTTTCAACAGTACTCTGTCACCAACTTGGAATTCTAACGGCTTGCATCTATTGTCTGCATAACTCTTCTGGCGATCTCGAGCCGTCTTCAGTCTTTCCTTGATTTGTGTGATCTTATCAGTTGTCTCTTGTACAATCTCTGGGCCTGATAATTGACTTTCTCCTATTTCTGCCCAACAAACTGGAGTTCTGCATTTTCTTCCATACAATGCTTCGAATGGGGCAGTTTCAATGCTTGAATGATAACTATTGTTATAGGAGAATTCAATTAATGGTAAGTGATCGTCCCAATTTCCACCAAAATCTATCACACATGCTCGGAGCATGTCTTCCAGAGTTTGGATTGTCCTTTCACTTTGCCCATCTGTTTGGGGATGATATGCAGTGCTTAAGTTTAGTCGAGTTCCCATTGCTTTCTGGAAACTTGTCCAAAAATGAGAAGTGAACCGACTATCCCTATCTGATACAATGGAGAGTGGAACTCCATGTAGAGATACAACTTTATCTACATATAACTTTGCCAGTCTTTCCATGCTAAAGGTTTCTTTCATAGGCAGAAAGTGAGCAGATTTGGTTATCATTACCTTTTCTGGTTTTGGGTAACTTAGTAACAAAATCCATTGTTATGAGTTCCCATTTCCGTACTGGCATTTTTAATTGTTGGAGTAGACCTTAAGGTTTCTAATGTTCTGCCTTAACTTGTGAACAAGTAAGACACTTAGAAACATATCTAGCTATATCCTTCTTCATACCTATCCACCAGAAATTCTTTCTTAAATCTTGGTACATTTTATTGTTTCCAGGATGTATGGTATACCTAGATTTATGAGCTTCCTCTAAAATCTTATTTCTTAATTCTCCCTGCTTTGGCACCCAAACCCTTTTCTTATGGAATCTCCAAATTCCATTATCTCCCTGTTCTAATTCTTTTATTCGTCCTTTCATTCCTTCAGCAACATCCTCTATTGCTGTTTCTTGAAAATGCTTCAGTTGTTCATTTAAATCTAACTGTAGATTTAATCTAAGAGCACGAACCCGTTGTTGTTTCTCATGGTACTTACGACTTAAGGCATCTGCAACTACATTTGCCTTTCCTTCGTGATACTGAATATCAAAGACGTAGTCACTTAAAATTTCCATACACCTTCTTTGCCTCATGTTTAACTCTTTTTTGCCCAAATATATATCTTAAACTCTTATGATCTGTATAGATAGTAAATTTACTTCCATACAGATAATGTCTCCAAATCTTAAGAGCAAAAATTACGGCTCCTAACTCTAAGTCATGAGTCGTATAATTTTCTTCGTGCTTTTTCAATTTCCTTGAAGCATACGCCATTACTTTCTTGCGTTGCATTAGCACACATCCTAATCCTAGTTTTGAAGCATCACAGTAAACTTCAAAATCTTCAGTCCCTTCTGGTAAAGCTAGGATTGGAGCATTTGTTAATTTCTGTTTCAATATTCTAAAGGCTTCTTCTTGCTTAGGTCCCCATTCAAACTTAATGGCTTTACAGGTTACCTTAGTTAATGGTACAGCTATTTTGGAAAAATTCTTAATAAACCGTCTATAATACCCAGCTAAACCTATAAAACTTCTAATTTCCATTGCAGTTTGTGGAACCTTCCAATTGGTAATTGCCTCTATTTTAGCAGGGTCTACATGAATTCCTTCATGATTTACCATGTGTCCTAAAAATTGCACTTCCTTTAGCCAAAATTCACACTTTGAGAATTTAGCATAAAGCTTTTCTTTTCTTAACAGAGTTAAGAGTATATGCAAATGCTGACAATGTTCGTCCTGACTTTTTGAATAAATAAGTATATCGTCTATGAAAACAATTACAAATTTATCCAAGTACGGTTTACAGATCCTATTCATCATGTCCATGAATGCTGCAGGTGCATTCGTTAACCCAAAGGGCATGACTGTAAACTCATAATGACCATACCTAGTTCTGAAAGCAGTCTTAGGTATGTCTTCTTCTTGTACCTTCAATTCATGATATCCGGAGCGTAAATCGATCTTAGAGAAATATCTAGCTCCCTGGAGTTGATCAAATAGATCATCAATCCTAGGTAATGGGTATCGATTCTTAATTGTAACCTTATTCAATTCTCTATATTCAATACACATTCTCATCGAACCATCCTTTTTCTTTACAAACAACACTGGTGCTCCCCAAGGGGATGAACTAGGTTGTATGAATCCTTTATTTAGTAATTCATCTAATTGTGTTTTCAGTTCTAACATTTCGGTAGGAGCTAACCGATAAGGTGCTGATGTGTGTAAAATGCAACATATAAATTACTTCAAATGAGGCATAAAACTAACCCTTTTTTAGTACTAATATTGGAAAAAGAGTGTTTTTGTCTTCCTTTTGTATTTTCAGGATTAAATGAGCTCAAAAACGCAAAAGAAGCAAAAAGACAGCTAAATCCAACATAAATACAAGAAAAGGAACATTAGTGGATTGCCCGAACCCTCAACGGCACCTTCCAAAGCAAAATAAAGAAAACAGAAGGCTGAACACGCCCCGTGTCCAGCCAGCACGGGGCCGTGCCCAAGAAGCAGCAGAAAAGACAAACCTATAGAAGCTTCTATTGCCCACCACGGGCCGTGCTCAGCGGACACGGGGGCGTGCCGAAAGTACTGCAGGCGCATTAATTGTAATTGCGAATTACAATTAATGAAGAGAGAGAGTGTCAGACGGGCACGGGGCCGTGCCCAGCGAACACGGGGCCGTGCCCAGGCCTCTGTTCAGCCTATAAATAGGAGTGCTTGGTTTCATTGCAACTCATCCCTTGGCACACCACCTCTCTCACACTTCATCCACCACCCACCACCATCACAACACCATCATCCACCACCATCATCCATTGTCCATCATAGAGTGTGTGAGTCGTCTCGGGATCCAAGATTGATCGTAAGAGTTCTTGACAATCAAGGCCATGTTTGCCTAAGTCTCTTACATCACTTGGTGAAGACAAAGTGGCTAGTATAATACTTTTTATTTCTAATCTTTTGCACTTTTTATTTGGTTTTGTATTAATGACTTTAATAAGTAGTTACTTATGTTGAAGGTGATCTTTCCTTATCGTTTGTCCGTGGTGTCTTGGCATTATTTTACTGTCTATATAAAATAAAGGATTTTCACCATTCATATCTCCACGGTCTATATGGAGGTATGTTGGCTACCTGGTAGGGGGTTAAGGGAACGGTTTGGTAAAGGTCTTGCCATTGTTCAGCGTTTAGAGGTCCTGCAATGGACCTGGGTCAAATTTAGTAGGACCTCCTTCAATACTTCACGGTATTGGATGGCGGGGGTCCAAACTCTTTGACCCCCTCATAAGTTAACTACTATTAATACTATAACCCGGCTATTTAGGACTGTATCCCTGCTGACTCAGACTACTTAGTCGAGGGTAACGTCACCGCCAAAAGCGGGGCCTACCACAATACTGCATTAATAACTTAATTCATTATCTTCCAATAATCCACCCCTTTAGGATTGTATCCCTGCTGACTCAAACTACTGGGGTGAGGGTAACGTCACCTTCAAAAGAGGGGCCTACTACAATAACTAAGATAATCTCTTAATTATGTGCAAAAGTGCGGAAATAATCAAAGGTTATACTAGATACGAGTCGGAACCAAGTGATTCATCTTGTCTATCTGTTTTTATTTTATTTTTATTTTCAGCATTTTAGTTAGTTTTTATTTTTCTTAGTTTAAAACATTTTTCTAAACTTTTATTTTGGTTAGACGTTGAGGATAAACCAGTATTAAAAGCTCTTGTGTCCTTGGACGACCTCGGTATCTTACCAACGCTATACTACACTCAACGATGGGTGCACTTGCCCATATGTGTGTTTAGTGTTAGTGAAATATCGTGTTTTATAAATTTAAAACTTGGCTAAAATAAGTGTTAAAAAGGGCTTAAAATATACACCTAAAATATACGACACTTTCACGCACATCAAGTTTTTGGCGCCGTTGCCGGGGACATAAGGATTTTAAGAAAGCTTAAAATCGACGGCCTAATCAGTTTTTTTTCAAAACCTTTTTAAACGCGCGCACATTTTTCTGCATTTAGTTTAGTTTTGCATTTACAGTATCCTGTACACGGGGCCGTGTTCACTGGACACGGGGCCGTGCTGCAGATTTTTTCATAAACGCCCAGTAACAGTAGCTTGAACACGGGCCGTGCTCACTGAACACGCCCCGTGCTCAACTAGATCAGTCAATTTAACTAAAACGCCCAGATACAGATTCTGAACAAGGGGCCGTGTCCATTCAACACGGGGCCGTGTCCAGCCTCTGTTTCCGTTTTTATTTTTGTTTTCTGATCTCGAGACTCGGTTGTGGTCTGCTGAGTGATTCTTATGGATCAATACTCAGGAGGTTACAACTACACCTATGATGAGGATGATTATAGGGGTAATTATTGCACAAATTGTCGTAATACACGTTCAATTCAAGATAATCACTCGTACCAACCATCCAATTCATACACTTACTATGAGGAACCCAGGTACGAACCATCAACTTCATACACATCCTATGAAGACCAAAGGTATGAACCTCCTCCCTCATACTCATATTTTGATGAACCAAGGTATGAGCCTTCTTACTCATACTTTGAGGAACCAAGGTATGAGCCACCACCTTCATATGCTTATTATGAGGAACCTTGGCGTGAACAACCCACCTCATATGAGTATTATGAAGAACAAAATTACGAACCTTATCCATCATATGCTTACAATGAAGGACAATGGTGCGAACCATCAACTTCATATGGGTATTATGAGGAACAAAGGGTCGAACAACCGGATTCAAGCTTAGAAAATAATGATTCTTTTTCTATAACCGAAGTGACCGATAGGATATTAGAGCACATTAGAGTTATCGATCGATGTATAAAAGAAGCTCGCGCAAGGGAAGAGGAGTCCCGCGCAAGAGGGGAATTAAAAAAGGAAGAGATAACTAAAAATGAAAAAATGGAAGAACAAATAAGTGAAAAACCGACACATGAGTTAAACAACGAAAAAGGTGAGTCCGACAACGTTAAAATCCAAGAAGAGTCTAATTTCGAAGAAATTCATCTCTTATCACCTTCTTTCGAAAATCATTGTTTAGTACCCACTCATGCTAAGTTTCTAAAAGAGTTAAACACTAACACTAAAATTGACGAAACGGTAAGTGTTAAGTTAACTAATGATCAAACTTCACTAATAAAAGAAGACCCATTTGAAATTAACATCACACCGGTTCCATGTTTCTTTCAAAATTCGTTTATTAGTAATGTCACAATCGATAAAGATCTTTGTGTTAACATAATACCTAACTACCTTTTCGAAAAATTAAGTATTAGTGATTTTTCTCCACTTCAAATACCCATTTTTCTATCCAATCGGAAAGTAATAAAATCAATCGGTATATTTGAAGATGTCTTGGTTCAAACAAATCAAATGGTAATTCCAACCGACTTTGTCATCCTCGATGACGCTCCTCTAGTGTTGGGACGACCATTTGTAAAAACTTACGAAGCTTTGAAAAACCGGAAGTTCAATAATCTACCTCTTCAATTAGGGGCATTTAAAAGAAGTGTCGATCTCGAACGATCAATGAAATATCCATTCGGCAATAATGACCCCCTAATTGAAGATGAAGATGAACCACCCGATACAAGTGAAGAGACTGACCACTTTGTTGAAGAAGAGGTCGCCATAGAACAAACTTTTAAAGTTCTTGATCGAAACGAGCAACCAAATAAGGAGTCTCCTAAAGACCCACCACTTGAGCTCAAAGAACTTCCAAAAGGTTTGGAATATGCTTTTCTAGACAAAGATGGTAAATTACCTGTAATTATTTCGTCTAAATTAGATAACCTAGAAAAAGAAAAACTAGTTAGTCTTTTGAAAAAACACAAAAATGCAATAGCTTGGAAACTTGTTGACATAAAAGGAATTAGTCCTTCTATGTGCACACACAAAATTTTGATGAACGATGACTACAAATCTGTCATACAACCACAACGTCGAGTAAATCCAAATGTTCAAGAAGTGGTTAAAAATGAAGTCATCAAATTACTTGACGCAGGACTTATCTATCCTATTTCCGATAGTCCTTGGGTAAGTCCCGTCCAAGTAGTTCCAAAGAAAGGAGGTATGACGGTAATTACTAACGAAAAAAATGAATTAATACCGACAAGAACCGTCACAGGATGGAGAGTATGTATAGATTATAGACGATTAAATGAAGCAACAAGAAAGGATCATTTTCCTTTACCCTTCATTGATCAGATGTTAGAAAGATTATCCGGTCATAAATTTTACTGTTTCTTGTATGGTTTTTCAGGTTACTTTCAAATCCCGATAGCACCCGAAGACCAAGAAAAGACAACATTCACATGCCCCTATGGAACTTTTGCTTATCGACGCATGCCGTTTGGTCTATGTAATGCCCCCGCAACATTCCAACGTTGCATGGTAGCCATTTTCCATGACATGATAGAAAAGACAATGGAAGTCTTCATGGACGACTTTTCTATCTTTGGGGATTCATACGACCAATGCCTCGATAACCTTGAACGAATGCTATCCCGATGTGAGGAAACTAACCTCGCCCTTAATTGGGAAAAATGCCATTTCATGGTAACGGAGGGAATAGTACTCGGTCACAAGATCTCAAACGAAGGAATGGAGGTGGATCGAGCCAAAATAGATACCATTTCTAGGTTACCTCCTCCATCCTCCGTAAGAGCGATTAGAAGTTTCCTAGGGCATGCCGGATTTTATAGGAGGTTTATCAAAGACTTTTCAAAAATCTCAAGACCTCTAACAAAGTTACTTGAAAAAGATGCTCCTTTCATCTTTGACAAGGATTGCAATCAAGCATTTCTAACCCTAAAGGAAATGTTAATCAATGCACCTATCATGATAGCACCCGATTGGAAATTTCCTTTCGAAATCATGTGCGATGCTAGTGACTTTGCAGTTGGAGCTGTCTTGGGACAGAGAAAAGAAAAGCATTTCCACCCAATATATTATGCTAGTAAAACACTTAACGATGCACAAGAAAATTACACAACAACTGAAAAGGAGTTACTAGCTGTGGTATTTGCTTTTGATAAACTTCGCTCTTATCTTGTTCTTTCTAAAACTATAGTCTACACAGACCATGCAGCCATTCGATATCTCTTTAAGAAGCAAGACGCAAAACCACGTTTGATTAGGTGGATTCTACTCCTCCAAGAATTCGACATTGAAATCAAAGACAAAAGAGGAGCAGAAAATACCGCAGCAGATCATCTTTCGCGCTTAGAAGACCCAACTTTGGAGGCGACCAGGGGCGAGCAAATCAACGAAAAATTCCCAACTGAATCCCTGGAAATGGTGGAATTTAAGGAAGAACCATGGTACGCCGACTTTGCCAACTACTTAGCTAGTGGAATAGTCGCAAGAGGATGGCCACATCATCAAAGAAAAAAATTCTTTGCCAATGTGAAACACTATTTTTGGGAAGATCCATATCTTTTCAAAATGTGTGCCGACCAACTCGTCAGACGATGCGTACATGGTAGTGAAGCCCGAAGAATTCTTCGCCATTGTCACGAAGGTCCATACGGAGGACATCATGGTGCTGCCAGTACCGCACGAAAGGTATTTGATTCAGGATTTTATTGGCCAACCATTTACAAAGATGCCCAAAATCTTGTAAAGACATGTGATGCTTGCCAAAGAACAGGTAATATTTCTTCCAAAAACGAAATGCCACAAAATGGCATTCTTGTTTGTGAAATTTTTGATGTGTGGGGACTCGACTTTATGGGACCTTTTCCACCATCGAAAGGAAACAAATATATACTTGTGGCAGTAGATTACCTGTCTAAATGGGCCGAGGCTGAAGCACTTCCAACAAATGATGGAAGAGTAGTGGTAAGATTTCTGAAAAAATTATTCTCTCGTTTTGGCACACCCTAAGCTTTAATAAGTGATAGAGGTACCCATTTTTGTAATCATCAACTTGAAAAAATTTTAACAAGATATGGGGTCTATCACCGGGTTTCGACAGCTTATCACCCTCAAACCAACGGACAAGCCGAAGTGACCAATAGAGGGTTAAAACGAATACTTGAAAAAACCGTAGGGTTAAATAGAAAGGAATGGGCTGATAAATTAGATGATGCTTTATGGGCTTTTCGAACTGCTTATAAAACAACGATAGGTACAACCCCATATAAGCTAGTCTATGGAAAAAGTTGCCACTTGCCAGTAGAAATTGCACACAAAGCCTACTGGGCAATCAAAAATGTAAACTTAGATCTAGAATTTGCTGGTAAAAATCGATTTTGTCAAATAAATGAATTAGACGAACTTAGGAATTATGCATACTCAAACTCTGAAATTTATAAGGAAAGAATGAAAGATTGGCATGACAAACATATTAAACCTAATGAATTTCGGGTAGGAGATTTAGTTCTTTTGTTTAATTCACGACTTCGATTGTTTCCTGGTAAATTAAAGTCTAGGTGGTCAGGACCTTTTTCCGTCACCCATATTTTTCCACACGGTGCAGTAGAAATTAAACCTCGAAATGGGTCACCATTTAAAGTCAATGGCCAACGGCTGAAACTCTATCAAGGATTTATTGAGGATGAGGAAGAAGAGATCTCGCTTCAAACCGTGGAAGAATAAAAACATCATGCCTGGTAAGTTATGAACAATTGAGGCGGCAAAATAAAGCGGTAAGTTTTCTAAACCATAGCTTGTAGGAGAAAGGGGCACTCACACGCGCACTAAAAAAAAAAAAAAAAAAAAAAAAAAAAAAAAGCTCGGCACGAGGCCGTGTCCGCTGGACACGGGGCCGTGTTCGCACTGCAGACGGGATAAAACCCCTTTTTCAAAACAGTTTCTTCATTCCACACGCCCCGTTTCCCCACAAAAGCTCTGGTTCCAGGCGATTTTCCGCGAGATTCCAACGTCTCTTACCGATCTAACAACGTCAAGGTATGATTCTGTCACTCGTAGTAGTTAGATTAGTCACTTGCATGTAGTTATTACACCACAATTTTGGGGAAAAATCTAGGGTTCTTGATGTTCATTCGGATCGAACCTAAAATTTTTGCCTAAATCTGTTTGCATTTAGTTAGATTAGTGTTAAGGGAAGTAAATACACTTGTATTGTTCATAGATTCACCCGATTTCTTGCAAAGACCCCAAACCCTTGTTCTTGAACCGAAAAAGATAAAATTGATAGGGTAAACGGGTTATTTTGGGAAAAACGGAACTTAGGGTTTCATTTTCGGGGGAAACCGCACCTATTGGTTCAAAAATTTTCAAGTTTTCGAAACCGGGTCGAAAAAGGGGATTTTTGAGTAACAGACCCCTGAACACGGGGCCGTGTCCGCTGGGCACGGGGTCGTGTCCAGCCCGCTGTTTGCAGTTTTGTCCGAAAATATTTCTGTCTCATGCTAACTTTTGGTGTATTCTTGCAGATGGCCAGGAAGTTTACTAGATTCAACGCCAATGAGCTAGATGCAAGAGCTCGATACGAGCTTCTCCAAACAAGGCCGGTGGAATACCCGAGGCAGGCATGCACAGAACTACTAACCTTGGTGAATCAAATTGACCGTTTCAACAACATTGTCACGGGACCACTCAGAGTCGCACTAACAACCCGACTCCGTTCTGTTCATGAATGCACCTTGGAATTCTACAGCACCTTTGCATTCAAGTCAAGGTGCGAGCCGTTCGATGAAGAAGGGGTGTCATTCAGGTGTGGCGGAACGAGGTATTCGATCTCCATGGCACAATTCGGGTCAATTATCGGGTTGTATGCGGAAGAGGATGCGGGAGACGAAGGAAATACAGGGGGGTTGAGAGAGATCGAAGACAACGAGCGCCAAGCCATGTGGGCTCAGATTGGGGAAGGGTTCTACAATCCGAGCAGCACTAAGAGTACCAAGCTGAGGGATCCGCTTTACAGATACATTCATAGGCTCCTCGGCTACTCTCTTAGCCAAAGGCATGACAGTGGTGGCGTCGTTGGGTTAAGAGATTTGCTTGTCCTCCATTGCATTCACAACCGTAGGCCGCTCGATGTTCCGTACCTTATGCTCCGAAACATGCATCACAACCGCCTTGCTAGTACACCAACCCCTCTTTTCTTCGGAGGGTGGGTACACCGTCTCTTCAGGCACTTCGCCCACATTCCGAGGGCATTTGAGAGAAGCCCATGGTCGGGTACGGTGGATATTCACATATGCCGCTCGATGAACCTGGTTTATGAGGCAGAAGATGGGACGGTAACCTTTCAAAGGATGCAAGGTCATGCATGGAACCCGCAAGAAGCACTTGTCCTCCCAGCACCGCAACATCATCAGTACCAATACCCACCCCACGGTGATCCGGGCCAATCATCATCCTCGGGAGGCAGTTTTCCTAATTTTCAAAGTTTGCATGATTTGTTGCAGGAAAACCTCATGTGTACTCGGAACACCTATAACATGGCAAGCAACACCTACCACCGGGTCGGAGCTATCGAGAGAAACCTATCCGAGATACAAGAAGACGTCGGATACATACGAGACCACATTGCACGCCATGGAGGGGGTGACGATGATGATGATGATGATGATGCCATGGAGTAGGCGGGAGGAGAATAGGAGGAAGCGGTTGATTGGTGGCTCCCCAGGTTAACCCTTTGCAATCTTGAACAATTGATAGCCTGCGTGCCAAGTGTTAGACAATTTACTTTTCCTAACTATTTTCTGCATTTTATTTTTCTTACTTTATGCGTGGAACAATTAACTTTGGTAACGTAGGATGTTGGTATTGCTTGGTGTGGTATTAAGTGTTCAAACAGGTACAAACCAAGGCTTAAGGTGTTAAGCCTCAGCACCTATAAGGCTAGGATGGAAAAACCGGAGGACGAAACCTGTTTTTCAGGCTTCAAGACTGTCCACACGGGGACGTGTCCAGCCAACACGCCCCCGTGCTCACCTCCCTGACCTGCTGTTTGGCTTCTGTTCGGCAGAATTTTGTCAGACACGTGGCCGTGTTCAGTGGACACGGGGCCGTGTCCACCTTCTGTAAGTTCTTGTTACTGGCACCTGAACACGGGGTCGTGCCTACTCAACACGGGGCCGTGTTCAGTGCCCAGTAACACAAATTTTTGCTTTTTAAACACTATTTTACACATCTAATCAACCTAAAAATTTTTTTTTGGGACACATTGAGGACAATGTGTAATTTAAGTGTGGGGGGGATGCTAAAACCTTGAATTTTGCAAGTCCTAAATACAAGCCTTACACAAAACTCTATTGGAACCGCTAATCACCCCAAATTTTTTCAAAAATTTCATTTTTTTTACTTGTCTAGGTTTAACTCGGGAAATTCAAGCTCTCAAAAAGGTTATATTTTTACAAATTTACAACCGATAGCGTAGTGATAAAAAGAACCAACATAAGAAAATTATGAAAAGGCATGACAAACTTATTTAAAATTTGATTATATATACTTGATCACATAAAAAACCCATTCCCACAAAAGTGAGTTTTGAGCCTTTACTGAGCACACAATTTCATAACATTTGACTAAATGCTCATTTTTCGTTTCTTGTGTGAATAGCCGCTTGGTTCTTACGACTCTAGAACTTGCCATGACAATACATTCCCGGTCCTTATCAACTTAAACCCGAGTAAGTAAATGATAGAGGCATTAGGACTAACCCTTTTTCATTTCTACACCATTATTTTTCTTTTTCTTTTTCTTTTACCAAAAAAAAAAAAAAAAAAAAAAAATCCCCCTAGTTAGCCCCTTTGAGCCTAAACCTTTTCATTTCATCACCCAAAACAAAAACCCTTTCACCCACCAAAACCTTTTTCATTTTTAACCCTTTATTTTAGTAACAAGTTCGGTTCTTCGTAAAAAAAAAAAAAAAAAAAAAAATATGAAGCAAAAAGAAAATAAACAAACAAAGTAATCAAAAATAACTTTGTTTGAATAAAAGCTTCATCAAAAAAAAAAAAAAGTTGCAAAAAAAATACGAAGACCGACACTTGTTACGCTTTTTAGCCCTTTTTCTACTAACCACTAACCCAACCACCTACCTTTAACCCTAGCCAACCCTTAACCCACAAAGTCCTCTTGATATCTACAAAGGTATAAAAGTTAAAAAGGAGGAGGATTGATTTCTTGGCAAGCCTATGGTAGGAATAAGTTCCATGCCGCTCTCGAGTGATTCACTAAAAATACACTTTCGGCCGAGTGTGAGTGATTTCCCCGTGAGGTATGTGAACTTGTATATAAATAAAATTTTTAAAAAAGGCATGTTATGCCCAAATAAGTAATTTCTTTTATAAACAGTTCTAAATAAATCATTACGAATAGGAGTGTAAATAAATAAAAATAAAACCCAAAAAGATCTTGGAAATCCCGACACTCTATGACAAGCCCAAAAACCTTCTCTTCTACCTATTCCATTTGGGAGTGTAAGCCAAATATTAAAGAGTTTTGCTTGAGGACAAGCAAAAGTTCAAGTGTGGGGGTATTTGATGTGTGTAAAATGCAACATATAAATTACATCAAATGAGGCATAAAACTAACCCTTTTTTAGTACTAATATTGGAAAAAGAGTGTTTTTGTCTTCCTTTTGTATTTTCAGGATTAAATGAGCTCAAAAACGCAAAAGAAGCAAAAAGACAGCTAAATCCAACATAAATACAAGAAAAGGAACATTAGTGGATTGCCCGAACCCTCAACGGCACCTTCCAAAGCAAAATAAAGAAAACAGAAGGCTGAACACGCCCCGTGTCCAGCCAGCACGGGGCCGTGCCCAAGAAGCAGCAGAAAAGACAAACCTATAGAAGCTTCTATTGCCCACCACGGGCCGTGCTCAGCGGACACGGGGGCGTGCCGAAAGTACTGCAGGCGCATTAATTGTAATTGCGAATTACAATTAATGAAGAGAGATAGTGTCAGGCGGGCACGGGGCCGTGCCCAGCGAACACGGGGCCGTGCCCAGGCCTCTGTTCAGCCTATAAATAGGAGTGCTTGGTTTCATTGCAACTCATCCCTTGGCACACCACCTCTCTCACACTTCATCCACCACCCACCACCATCACAACACCATCATCCACCACCATCATCCATTGTCCATCATAGAGTGTGTGAGTCGTCTCGGGATCCAAGATTGATCGTAAGAGTTCTTGACAATCAAGGCCATGTTTGCCTAAGTCTCTTACATCACTTGGTGAAGACAAAGTGGCTAGTATAATACTTTTTATTTCTAATCTTTTGCACTTTTTATTTGGTTTTGTATTAATGACTTTAATAACTAGTTACTTATGTTGAAGGTGATCTTTCCTTATCGTTTGTCCGTGGTGTCTTGGCACTATTTTACTGTCTATATAAAATAAAGGATTTTCACCATTCATATCTCCACGGTCTATATGGAGGTATGTTGGCTACCTGGTAGGGGGTTAAGGGAACGGTTTGGTAAAGGTCTTGCCATTGTTCAGCGTTTAGAGGTCCTGCAATGGACCTGGGTCAAATTTAGTAGGACCTCCTTCAATACTTCACGGTATTGGATGGCGGGGGTCCAAACTCTTTGACCCCCTCATAAGTTAACTACTATTAATACTATAACCCGGCTATTTAGGACTGTATCCCTGCTGACTCAGACTACTTAGTCGAGGGTAACGTCACCGCCAAAAGCGGGGCCTACCACAATACTGCATTAATAACTTAATTCATTATCTTCCAATAATCCACCCCTTTAGGATTGTATCCCTGCTGACTCAAACTACTGGGGTGAGGGTAACGTCACCTTCAAAAGAGGGGCCTACTACAATAACTAAGATAATCTCTTAATTATGTGCAAAAGTGCGGAAATAATCAAAGGTTATACTAGATACGAGTCGGAACCAAGTGATTCATCTTGTCTATCTGTTTTTATTTTATTTTTATTTTCAGTATTTTAGTTAGTTTTTATTTTTCTTAGTTTAAAACATTTTTCTAAACTTTTATTTTGGTTAGACGTTGAGGATAAACCAGTATTAAAAGCTCTTGTGTCCTTGGACGACCTCGGTATCTTACCAACGCTATACTACACTCAACGATGGGTGCACTTGCCCATATGTGTGTTTAGTGTTAGTGAAATATCGTGTTTTATAAATTTAAAACTTGGCTAAAATAAGTGTTAAAAAGGGCTTAAAATATACACCTAAAATATACGACACTTTCACGCACATCAGTGCCTTAGCTATCGGTGAAGTTGCAGGAATTAGATGAATCCTAAATTCTACCTCCCTATCTGGTGGTAATCCTGGTAACTCTTCTGGAAATACATCTGGGTATTCTGAGACTACAGGGATCTCCTTAAGTTCTTTGTTCTTAGTATTAATGATTACCGAAATCATATATACTATTCCTTGCTTTCGTTCATAACTAGCAACTTTCATTACTGATATGAACTTCATGGGCTTACGTGGGTTATCTCCTGTAATCGTGATTACTTCTCCAGTAGTTGCCTGAATTTCTACAAAATTCTTATCACAAAGGATTCGAGCATGGTTGGCTATTAACCAATCCATTCCTAACACATTATCAAATTCAGCGAATTTCATAGGTAACAAATTCGCAGCAAATTTATAACCTGAAAGTTCTATTTCTACTTTTTGCAAAACCTGATCTATTTTAACTGAATTCCCATCTGTGGTTTCGTCTGTAAAAATCTGCCTAATGTTGGTTAAAGGTAACTTAAGAGCTTGACAGAATAAAGTATTTATAAAACTTTGGTTTGCACCAAAGTCAAATAATACTTTTGCGTATATGTTGTGAACTAGGAACGTACCAGCTATCACATCTGGAATGAGTTCTGCTTCTTGAGTGGTTAGCTGGAATGCTCTGACATTCTTCTTAGTAGCTCCGTCTGTCGCCTTGGTTTTGTTGTCTGTTGGTTTGGCCAATTTAGGACATTCTGTTTTATAATGCCCCGCTTCTCCACAGTTAAAACAGATTATGGTTTTCTTTCTGCAGTTTTCTTCACCATGTCCTACAGCTTTGCAAAGGTTGCAGGTTACATTACATCTTCCATAATGTTTCCTTTTGCAATTCCTACAGAAAGGCGGATTTGAAGATTGCCCTGTTCCTCTTCTCTTGAAGTTGCTATTATTACCCGTACGAAATCCTTGGGTAATTTTCTGAGCCAGTTCCTTTTTCCTGTTTTCATCTCTTGTGCGTACTAATTCATCAGTTAGGGTGTTGACTAATTCCACTGCATCGTCAATAGTGCGAGGTCTCGCAGCTTTAACGATATTGCAGATTTCACTAATTAATCCCCAAATATAGCGAGAAATGAGTACCGGTTCTGGCGAAGCCAGTGTTGGTACCACCCTAGCATATTCAAAGAATTGCGAAGTATATCCTCGACAGTCCACATTAACCATCCGATGGTTTAGGAACTTATTTGCCATTTGATCTTTTTCATACTCGGGACAGAATTTTCTTTCTACAAGACTCTTAAATTCTTCCCAGTTATGGCATAGGCCACAATCCTTCTTTTAGCTTGTAATACTGTGTTCCACCATTCTAATGCCCCTTCTTTAAAAAGATTGGAAGCATACATAACTTGATCTTCCTCAACACATTTACTTATAGCAATTACTGCCTCAGTTTTCTATAACCAACGTAATGCTGCAATAGCCCCTTCATTACCTGAAAACTCAGTTGGTTTACAGGCAAGGAATTCTTTGTAAGTGCAACCAGGTGTTGCAGCTTTCATTTTCTTGAAAATTGGGGCTTGCAGATCATTATTGTTATTAACATGATTTCCGCCTCCGTTTATACTATTACTAAAGTTGTCGCCTTGTGTACGTTTACTAGGAATGAACGATTGAGGTTTAACAGGTTTTTGAACAGCAGCAACGATTGCTGGAATAGCATTGGCTATTCCTTGTGCAACGATATCCTCTATATCTTGCCTATTTAACAATTGTTCTTCCTGAATTGGCTCAGATTGATTTACTTCATTTACTGGTTCATTACCAATGTTTTTCATCTGATAATTAATTTATAAATAAATAATTAGTATAAAATAAGAAACAATCCACTGTCACAATTAATTACACATAATCACGAAAACGAATATACAAACAAAATTGTAAATTTTATAAAATTCCATTTGTTTTATAGATTATATCATGCCTCTATATACAACCGTTTTATTATTTATTTTTACACATACTGATTTTACTATTACTATTACACACCCACAGTTTCACCAACCCATTTTCTCTCGTCATTTGTCTTCCTAAAAACGAAGTTCCCTTTCATCATACTTCCAGGCAATTTGTCCCCCTGTCTCCCGGATTCTATTTCCCGCATCCATTAACTCTTCACCAAAATGGCGAAGTTCAGACATATTCTCGTTACTCATCGGTGGATTTGGTAATGGTTCTGGATCAAATTGCGGAAGAAAGGAATAAGGACTGTTGACAATGTTTTGGAATTGCCAATCATTTGTCCACCATTCATCCATTCCTAAAGGTTGGGTATGGATTATGGGTTCTGAAATTGCTGGTTCAAGATTTATAGGGATTTGGGTTTCAATAGGACGAGTAAAAACATTTGTATTGACAGGCTGAATAGTATCACAGCTTGCCAATATAAAATCTATTTCCTCCTGAAATGTCATTTCCTGGTTTCATTTAGAACTTTCTCCAATTTCCATATGAGTTTGTCTAGTACCTTTTCCAACCTCCGTTTCTATTTCCTTAGAGTATTCCTCAAATTGTATTCCCATTTGCCTAGATTCTTCCCTGACTTCAGTCTCCAATTCTGGCTGTCTAGAACTTTCCCCAGTTTCAATTTCTTTTCCTTTTTCTAAGGGATTATTTATTTTAGGAAGTCTTTTAGCTGGCTTTTTCCTACGTAGACGACTTCCCCACACGTATCTCCTTCTTTTCTTTGGTTTTAGCTTTTTCAAAGGTGGAGCGTTGAATTCTATTGGTTGTTCCACATCAGGAAAGTACCCAGTAAACTCTTTGGAAACTTCTATGTTTACGGGGTAAAGGTTGAGATTCTCTAGGGCTCCAGATAACTCATTCATACTGTTTATGTAAAAATAATAAGTTAAAATTTTATAACAAATTTTAAAAAATAACCTTTACTTATTATTGCATACCATATTATTACAAAACAACTGAAATTTAAAACACACTTATGCTTTACTGTAATTTATTTATTTACTGGATGGATTTTCTAGCTTGTAGGTGATATGGTTTGCTAATCAATTTAGTTAGAGATCTGCATTTACTGCTACTGTAGCTAACATATAAAGATTTGCCCATTTTTCGTCTAACTTGTCTTCCCAAGGTGATTTACTGAGTAATTCCTGGGTTTCCTTTTTAACTTTCTTTTCTCGGGATTTCCTTAATTTCTCCTGACTTTTTCTAATAATCAAACTTCTTTTATCAGGAGAAAGTGGTTCCTCGTATTGGACTTTTCGAACGAATATTCCTTCTTCAGGAGTTTGGGATGAACTTCCTTTTTCATTTGATGACCTATCTAATTTAAGATAGATATTTGAAAGCTTTTGCTTACCCATACTGTAACTAACAAATAGTCAGTTAATAAAACACATAATCACATAATAGTAATCAGGAAAAATTAAGTATTTCTAAATACTTAATTAGCTTAACTCAGTGGCTCTCATACCACCTTTTTCTGTCACGGCCCCCGACCTGGGATCGAATAGACTTGTTTCCAACACACCAAACCTTCCAAAACTTATTTCTAAGTTATGTAAAGGTTATTTAAGGTATGTTAAGCTTATATTGCTGTCCATGTGTGTTTGTCACGTTAAACTGATAACGTTTATTCACCAGTTCGCGTATAACTTCCCAGAAAGCGATTTAAAGCTCGAAATTGAACACGAATTGATATGTGCAAACGATACACATATTTATACAAATCCCAAGTATGAAACATAATATTTCATTGGTTTGGTATTTGTATGATGGTTGAAGTGATACAGGTGTCACAGTCAATGGTATGTTCCTTGTTAATAACCTTTATGCTTCGATTCTATTTGATACTGGCACCGATAGAAGCTTTGTGTCCGTGGAATTTGAGTCTTTGATAAATTGTACACGCTCTAAGTTACCAGAGTCATTCTCGGTTGAGGTCGCCAATGGTAAATCGATTCTTGTAAATTCTATCATGCGTGATTGTTCCTTGATACTTAACGATCACGTATTCGCTATTGATCTTATACCCATGCGGTTGGGTAGTTTTGATGTCATTATCGGTATGGATTGGTTGCTTAAGAACCATGCCGAAATTGTGTGTCACGAAAAGCTTGTCCGTCTTCCCCTTCCGTCTGGTGATCTTTTACACGTCTATGGAGACCGACCTTCAAAAGGACTAAGGTTAATGTCATGCACACAAGCGAGCAGAAGCTTACGTAAACCGAACCCTGCCTTCTTGGCCCACGTGGTGGAACAAAAAGGCAAGGGGAAGAATATAAGCGACGTTCCGGTGGTGTGTGACTTCATCAATGTCTTTCCTGAAGATCTTCCTGGTCTTCCCCCTCCCTGATCTGTTGACTTTCATATTGATCTCGTACCTGGTGCGACTCCTGTCGCCAGGGCTCCTTACCGTCTTGCACCTTCCGAGATGCAAGAGTTATCCAGCCAGCTACAAGAATTGCTCGACAAAGGTTTTATTCGTCCAAGTACCTCCCCGTGGGGTGCTCCCGTTTTATTCATCAAAAAGAAAGATGGTTCCTTCCGTATGTGTATCGATTATCGTGAACTTAATAAGCTTACCGTGAAGAATCGTTATCCGTTACCCCGTATTGATGATCTGTTTGACCAACTACAAGGCGCTTCCTGTTTCTCAAAGATTGACCTACGTTCTGGATATCATCATGTCACGGCCCCCGACCTGGTTTGACCCGTTTCAGGAGCCGCGGGACAGAAATCCCGTGGTATTTATTTAATTGAGTTTAACAGCGGAAGTTTATCATCAGGATCGTTGTAAAGCTAAAATTTTCTCGATTATTTTATTTCACAACTTGGGATAAAACCCCGTTAATTTACAATATTATGATTTCACGGAGAAATCTTTATTTAACAAAACATATTTCTTTCTTTTATAATGAGCCACTTTCTTAAGCTTGCAGTGCTCTGTAGCACCTTTCCTGAATCACAACAGATCACCTGAAACATGTTTGAAAAAGGTTTTGTCAGCGGAAAATACTGAGTGAATCATTCTATTTACTAAAACAACATGTTTGTTATAATTTACAGTACTAAGGAAGATTACAATGTTTCTGATATCAACCAACTACTCACAGTACTTTGTCACTCGACCCATTGGCCCATTCGTCCAATGGTGTCTGTGATTATGGTCATATCACCCCTTGGCTGCCCCAATGGTGAAGATTATCAAGTAATGTATACAAAACCCCACATACCGGCTGTAACTTGGTGATTACATAAACTTAATCACTGTAATTATAACCTTTGAAAATAAACATGCTTTTGAAATTAAATTTGATAAAAAGAGAATGACTCACTTTGCAGATTTAACATGGATAGAGTGTAGTCTATGGATTAGCATTGTTAACCTAATTTAAACAACAATGCACACAAAACTGGGTTAGTAATCAATACAGCATTTACGATAACTCACGAGATCAAACTCTCACAACGAATGACAAAGTGCAATCATTTAAACATCCATCGGATTCACAACGAATGACAGAGTATTCCCCGAGTTCGGGTGGTACTCAAACATCCTGTCGGAATCACGACGAATGACAAAGGATAACCCTAATGTGGGCAGCACTTAAACATCCATTGGATATATTGATCGATCGGACAATGAATCGTAGCAGCGATCGAGTTATTACCCTGTTTTGCGGCAGCAATTTAGTGATCCGTGTGTGTTTTGATAGTATACAGAATGTAACTCGGTGTGTATTTCGAATTTGTTCGTCGTTTTAATTCCAGAAATCAAGTGCCAAACCCTGCTATTTATACATGAATTTGGACTAGCTTACGGACCGTAAGACTCAACCCTTACGGTCCGTAAGGGTCACAGAATCTTCATAGGGTTGCCACGACTGGGACTAGCCTTGCTGACTTGATGATTTCGTGAATTT
Source organism: Helianthus tuberosus (assembly GCA_030545235.1). Lineage (NCBI taxonomy): Eukaryota > Viridiplantae > Streptophyta > Magnoliopsida > Asterales > Asteraceae > Helianthus > Helianthus tuberosus. The sequence continues at coordinate 205,708,362 of CM060415.1, read as the reverse complement.
AAATTTTGACAGCATTTTCTATAGATAATCGTCACTAGGGTTTACCCCCCCTGAGTTTTAGGGGCCCTGATCCTGATTCCGATTGTTCTGAAAATTTTAGGGTTTGTGCAGAATCACTTGGGTGTCTCAATTAGGGTTTCCTATTGGACAATTAAAATAATAAATATGACTTTTGATGAGAGTTGTTACACATCAACTACGTGCCTCGAAGATGATATTCCTAAAACAGCATTCCGTACTCGATATGGGTACTACGAGTTCGTAGTCATGCCTTTTGGCTTGACCAACGCACCTGCAGTGTTCATGGACCTTATGAACCGTGTGTGTAAACCCTATTTGGATCGTTTTGTGATAGTCTTCATTGACGATATTCTCATTTATTCTAAATCTAAGGCTGATCATGCTCGCCACTTTTCGATCTTCTATCTGAAGAGGTTTCTCAACAAATTTTAACTTTTCGGTTACCTCTATATCTTGGAGAGGTACTACCAGAGATTCGTCTGCTAGACATTTCTTGAGATTGGATACATGAAATACGTCATGTACTCCAGCTAACTCTTCTTGTAGTTGTAAACGATAAGCAACTGGTCCTATACGTTGGATCACTGGAAATGGTCCTACATACCTTGGACTTAGCTTTCCTTTCTTACCGAATCTAACAACTCCTTTCCAAGGGGAAACTTTCAACAGTACTCTGTCTCCAACTTGGAATTCTAACGGCTTGCATCTATTGTCTGCATAACTCTTCTGGCGATCTCGAGCCGTCTTCAGTCTTTCCTTGATTTGTGTGATCTTATCAGTTGTCTCTTGTACAATCTCTGGGCCTGATAATTGACTTTCTCCTATTTCTACCCAACAAACTGGAGTTCTGCATTTTCTTCCATATAATGCTTCGAATGGGGCAGTTTCAATGCTTGAATGATAACTATTGTTATAGGAGAATTCAATTAATGGTAAGTGATCGTCCCAATTTCCACCAAAATCTATCACACATGCTCGGAGCATGTCTTCCAGAGTTTGGATTGTCCTTTCACTTTGCCCATCTATTTGGGGATGATATGCAGTGCTTAAGTTTAGTCGAGTTCCCATTGCTTTCTGGAAACTTGTCCAAAAATGAGAAGTGAACCGACTATCCCTATCTGATACAATGAAGAGTGGAACTCCATGTAGAGATACAACTTTATCTACATATAACTTTGCCAGTCTTTCCATGCTAAAGGTTTCTTTCATAGGCAGAAAATGAGCAGATTTGGTTAATCGATCCACAATTACCCAAATTGCATCATTACCTTTTCTGGTTTTGGGTAACTTAGTAACAAAATCCATTGTTATGAGTTCCCATTTCCATACTGGCATTTTTAATTGTTGGAGTAGACCTGAAGGTTTCTGATGTTCTGCCTTAACTTGTGAACAAGTAAGACACTTAGAAACATATCTAGCTATATCCTTCTTCATACCTATCCACCAGAAATTCTTTCTTAAATCTTGGTACATTTTATTGTTTCCAGGATGTATGGTATACCTAGATTTATGAGCTTCCTCTAAAATCTTATTTCTTAATTCTCCCTGCTTTGGCACCCAAACCCTTTTCTTATGGAATCTCCAAATTCCATCATCTCCCTGTTCTAATTCTTTTATTCGTCCGTTCATTCCTTCAGCAACATCCTCTATTGCTGTTTCTTGAAAATGCTTCAGTTGTTCATTTAAATCTAACTGTAGATTTAATCTAAGAGCACGAACCCGTCGTTGTTTCTCATGGTACTTACGACTTAAGGCATCTGCAACTACATTTGCCTTTCCTTCGTGATACTGAATATCACAGTCGTAGTCACTTAAAATTTCCATCCACCTTCTTTGCCTCATGTTTAACTCTTTTTTGCCCAAATATATATCTTAAACTCTTATGATCTGTATAGATAGTAAATTTACTTCCATACAGATAATGTCTCCAAATCTTAAGAGCAAAAATTACGGCTCCTAACTCTAAGTCATGAGTCGTATAATTTTCTTCGTGCTTTTTCAATTTCCTTGAAGCATACGCCATTACTTTCTTGCGTTGCATTAGCACACATCCTAATCCTAGTTTTGAAGCATCACAGTAAACTTCAAAATCTTCAGTCCCTTCTGGTAAAGCTAGGATTGGAGCATTTGTTAATTTCTGTTTCAATATTCTAAAGGCTTCTTCTTGCTTAGGTCCCCATTCAAACTTAATGGCTTTACAGGTTAGCTTAGTTAATGGTACAGCTATTTTGGAAAAATCCTTAATAAACCGTCTATAATACCCAGCTAAACCTACAAAACTTCTAATTTCCATTGCAGTTTGTGGAACCTTCCAATTGGTAATTGCCTCTATTTTAGCAGGGTCTACATGAATTCCTTCATGATTTACCATGTGTCCTAAAAATTGTACTTCCTTTAGCCAAAATTCACACTTTGAGAATTTAGCATAAAGCTTTTCTTTTCTTAACAGAGTTAAGAGTATATGCAAATGCTGACAATGTTCGTCCTGACTTTTTGAATAAATAAGTATATCGTCTATGAAAACAATTACAAATTTATCCAAGTACGGTTTACAGATCCTATTCATCATGTCCATGAATGCTGCAGGTGCATTCGTTAACCCAAAGGGCATGACTGTAAACTCATAATGACCATACCTAGTTCTGAAAGCAGTCTTAGGTATGTCTTCTTCTTGTACCTTCAATTGATGATATCCGGAGCGTAAATCGATCTTAGAGAAATATCTAGCTCCCTAGAGTTGATCAAATAGATCATCAATCCTAGGTAATGGGTATCGATTCTTAATTGTAACCTTATTCAATTCTCTATATTCAATACACATTCTCATCGAACCATCCTTTTTATTTACAAACAACACTGGTGCTCCCCAAGGGGATGAACTAGGTTGTATGAATCCTTTACTTAGTAATTCATCTAATTGTGTTTTCAGTTCTAACATTTCGGTAGGAGCTAACCGATAAGGTGCCTTAGCTATCGGTGAAGTTGCAGGAATTAGATGAATCCTAAATTCTACCTCCCTATCTGGTGGTAATCCTGTTAACTCTTCTGGAAATACATCTGGGTATTCTGAGACTACAGGGATCTCCTTAAGTTCTTTGTTCTTAGTATTAATGATTACCGAAATCATATATACTATTCCTTGCTTTCGTTCATAACTAGCAACTTTCATTACTGATATGAACTTCATGGGCTTACGTGGGTTATCTCCTGTAATCGTGATTACTTCTCCAGTAGTTGCCTGAATTTCTACAGAATTCTTATCACAAAGGATTCGAGCATGGTTGGCTATTAACCAATCCATTCCTAACACAATATCAAATTCAGCTAATTTCATAGGTAACAAATTCGCAGCAAATTTATAACCTGAAAGTTCTATTTCTACTTTTTGCAAAACCTGATCTATTTTAACTGAATTCCCATCTCCGGTTTCGACTGTAAAAATCTGCCTAATGTTGGTTAAAGGTAACATAAGAGCTTGACAGAATAAAGTATTTATAAAACTTTGGTTTGCACCAGAGTCAAATAATACTTTTGCGTATACGTTGTGAACTAGGAACGTACCAGCTATCACATCTGGAATGAGTTCTGCTTCTTGAGTGGTTAGCTGGAATGCTCTGACATTCTTCTTAGTAGCTCCGTCTGTCGCCTTGGTTTTGTTGTCTGCTGGTTTGGCCAATTTAGGACATTCTGTTTTATAATGCCCCGCTTCTCCACAGTTAAAACAGATTATGGTTTTCTTTCTGCAGTTTTCTTCACGATGTCCTACAGCTTTGCAAAGGTTGCAGGTTACATTACATCTTCCATAATGTTTCCTTTTGCAATTCCTACAGAAAGGCGGATTTGAAGATTGCCCTGTTCCTCTTCTCTTGAAGTTGCTATTATTACCCGTACGAAATCCTTGGGTAATTTTCTGAGCCAGTTCCTTTTTCCTGTTTTCATCTCTTGTGCGTACTAATTCATCAGTTAGGGTGTTGGCTAATTCCACTGCATCGTCAATAGTGCGAGGTCTCGCAGCTTTAACGATATTGCGGATTTCACTAATTAATCCCCAAATATAGCGAGAAATGAGTACCGGTTCTGGCGAAGCCAGTGTTGGTACCACCCTAGCATATTCAAAGAATGTCGAAGTATATCCTCGACAGTCCACATTAACCATCCGATGGTTTAGGAACTTATTTGCCATTTGATCTTTTTCATACTCGGGACATAATTTTCTTTCTACAAGACTCTTAAATTCTTCCCAGTTCATGGCATAGGCCACAATCCTTCTTTTAGCTTGTAATACTGTGTTCCACCATTCTAATGCCCCTTCTTTAAAAAGATTGGAAGCATACATAACTTGATCTTCCTCAACACATTTACTTATAGCAATTACTGCCTCAGTTTTCTCTAACCAACGTAATGCTGCAATAGCCCCTTCATTACCTGAAAACTCAGTTGGTTTACAGGAAAGGAATTCTTTGTAAGTGCAACCAGGTGTTGCAGCTTTCATTTTCTTGAAAATTGGGGCTTGCAGATCATTATTGTTATTAACATGATTTCCGCCTCCGTTTATACTATTACTAAAGTTGTCGCCTTGTGTACGTTTACTAGGAATGATCGATTGAGGTTTAACAGGTTTTTGAACAGCAGCAACGATTGCTGGAATAGCATTGGCTATTCCTTGTGCAACGATATCCTCTATATCTTGCCTATTTAACAATTGTTCTTCCTGAATTGGCTCAGATTGATTTACTTCATTTACTGGTTCATTACCAATGTTTTCCATCTGATAATTAATTTATAAATAAATAATTAGTATAAAATAAGAAACAATCCACTGTCACAATTAATTACACATAATCACGAAAACGAATATACAAACAAAATTGTAAATTTTCTAAAATTCCATTTGTTTTATAGATTATATCATGCCTCTATATACAACCGTTTTATTATTTATTTTTATACATACTGATTTTACTATTACTATTACACACCCACAGTTTCACCAACCCATTTTCTCTCGTCATTTGTCTTCCTAAAAACGAAGTTCCCTTTCATCATACTTCCAGGCAATTTGTCCCCCTATCTCCCGGATTCTATTTCCCGCATCCATTAACTCTTCACCAAAATGGCGAAGTTTAGACATATTCTCGTTACTCATCGGTGGATTTGGTAATGGTTCTAGATCGAATTGCGGAAGAAAGGAATAAGGACTGTTGACAATGTTTTGGAATTGCCAATCATTTGTCCACCATTCATCCATTCCTAAAGGTTGGGTATGGATTATGGGTTCTGAAATTGCTGGTTCAAGATTTATAGGGATTTGGGTTTCAATAGGACGAGTAAAAACATTTGTATTGACAGGCTGAATAGTATCACAGCTTGCCAATATAAAATCTATTTCCTCCTGAAATGTCATTTCCTGGTTTCGTTTAGAACTTTCTCCAATTTCCATATGAGTTTGTCTAGTACCTTTTCCAACCTCCGTTTCTATTTCCTTAGAGTATTCCTCAAATTGTATTCCCATTTGCCTAGATTCTTCCCTGACTTCAGTCTCCAATTCTGGCTCTCTAGAACTTTCCCCAGTTTCAATTTCTTTTCCTTTTTCTAAGGGATTATTTATTTTAGGAAGTCTTTTAGCTGGCTTTTTCCTACGTAGACGACTTCCCCACACGTATCTCCTTCTTTTCTTTGGTTTTGGCTTTTTCAAAGGTGGAGCGTTGAATTCTATTGGTTGTTCCACATCAGGAAAGTACCCAGTAAACTCTTTGGAAACTTCTATGTTTACGGGGTAAAGGTTGAGATTCTCTAGGGCTCCAGATAACTCATTCATACTGTTTATGTAAAAATAATAAGTTAAAATTTTATAACAAATTTTAAAAAATAACCTTTACTTATTATTGCATACCATATTATTACAAAACAACTGAAATTTAAAACACACTTATGCTTTACTGTAATTTATTTATTTACTGGATGGATTTTCTAGCTTGTAGGTGATATGGTTTGCTAATCAATTTAGTTAGAGATCTGCATTTACTGCTACTGTAGCTAACATATAAAGATTTGCCCATTTTTCGTCTAACTTGTCTTCCCAAGGTGATTTACTGAGTAATTCCTGGGTTTCCTTTTTAACTTTCTTTTCTCGGGATTTCCTTAATTTCTCCTGACTTTTTCTAATAATCAAACTTCTTTTATTAGGAGAAAGTGGTTCCTCGTATTGGACTTTTCGAACGAATATTCCTTCTTTAGGAGTTTGGGATGAACTTCCTTTTTCATTTGATGACCTATCTAATTTAAGATAGATATTTGAACGCTTTTGCTTACCCATACTGTAACTAACAAATAGTCAGTTAATAAAACACATAATCACATAATAGTAATCAGGAAAAATTAAGTATTTCTAAATACTTAATTAGCTTAACTCAATGGCTCTGATACCACCTTTTTCTGTCACGGCCCCCGACCTGGGATCGAATAGACTTGTTTCCAACACACCAAACCTTCCAAAACTTATTTCTAAGTTATGTAAAGGTTATTTAAGGTATGTTAAGCTTATATTGCTGTCCATGTGTGTTTGTCACGTTAAACTGATAACGTTTATTCACCAGTTCGCGTATAACTTCCCAGAAAGCGATTTAAAGCTCGAAATTGAACACGAATTGATATGTGCAAACGATACACATATTTATACAAATCCCAAGTATGAAACATAATATTTCATTGGTTTGGTATTTGTATGATGGTTGAAGTGATACAGGTGTCACAGTCAATGGTATGTTCCTTGTTAATAACCTTTATGCTTCGATTCTATTTGATACTGGCGCCGATAAAAGCTTTGTGTCCGTGGAATTTGAGTCTTTGATAAATTGTACACGCTCTAAGTTACCAGAGTCATTCTCGGTTGAGGTCGCCAATGGTAAATCGATTCTTGTAAATTCTATCATGCGTGATTGTTCCTTGATACTTAACGATCACGTATTCGCTATTGATCTTATACCCATGCGGTTGGGTAGTTTTGATGTCATTATCGGTATGGATTGGTTGCTTAAGAACCATGCCGAAATTGTGTGTCACGAAAAGCTTGTCCGTCTTCCCCTTCCGTCTGGTGATCTTTTACACGTCTATGGAGACCGACCTTCAAAAGGACTAAGGTTAATGTCATGCACACAAGCGAGCAGAAGCTTACGTAAACCGAACCCTGCCTTCTTGGCCCACGTGGTGGAACAAAAAGGCAAGGGGAAGAATATAAGCGACGTTCTGGTGGTGTGTGACTTCATCAATGTCTTTCCTGAAGATCTTCCTGGTCTTCCCCCTCCCTGATCTGTTGACTTTCATATTGATCTCGTACCTGGTGCGACTCCTGTCGCCAGGGCTCCTTACCGTCTTGCACCTTCCGAGATGCAAGAGTTATCCAGCCAGCTACAAGAATTGCTCGACAAAGGTTTTATTCGTCCAAGTACCTCCCCGTGGGGTGCTCCCGTTTTATTCATCAAAAAGAAAGATTGTTCCTTCCGTATGTGTAGCGATTATCGTGAACTTAATAAGCTTACCGTTGATGTGTGCAAAATGCAACATATAAATTTCATCAATTGTGGCATAAAACTAACCCTTTTTTAGTACTAATGTTGGAAAAAGTGTGCTTTTGTCTTCCTTTTGTATTTTCAGAGTTAAATAAGCTCAAATTAACAAAAGAAGCAAAAAGGCAGCTAAATCTAGCATAAATACAAGAAAAGGAACAAACGTGGCGTGCCCGACCCCCATCGACAACATCTCCCAAAGCAAAAACAAGAAGAAAGCTGAGCATGGGGCTGTGCCCAGCTGAGCACGGGGCGTGCCCAGCTCAACACGGGGCCGTGTCCAGGATGATCAGCCCTGGCACAAAAGACAAACCTATAGAAGCTTCTATTACCCACCACGGGGCCGTGCCCAGCGGACACGGGGGCGTGGCGAAAGTACAGCAGGCGCATTAATTGTAATTGCGAATTACAATTAATGAAGAGAGAGAGTGTCAGACGGACACGGGGGCGTGCCCAGCGGACACGGGGGCGTGCCCAGCGGACACGGGGGCGTGTGGAGCTAATAAAGACAAACTGTATTAATGAAGAAAGAGAAAATGGTGGACACGGGGCCGTGTCCAGGCTTCTGTACAGGCTTTAAATAGGAGTGCTTGGCTCAAGCTCAAACCATCCCTTGGCACACCACCTCTCTCACACTTCACCCACCACCCACCACCACCATAACACCATCGTCCACCACCATCATCCATTGTCCATCGTAGAGTGTGTGAGTCGTCTCGGGATCCAAGATTGATCGTAAGAGTTCTTGACAATCAAGGCCATGTTTGCCTAAGTCTCTTACATCACTTGGTGAAGACAAAGTGTCTAGTATAATACTTTTTATTTCTAATCTTTTGCACTTTTTATTTGGTTTTGTATTAATGACTTTAATAACTAGTTACTTATGTTGAAGGTGATATTTCCTTATCGTTTGTCCGTGGTGTCTTGGCATTATTTTACTGTCTATATAAAATAAAGGATTTTCACCATTCATATCTCCACGGTCTATATGGAGGTATGTTGGCTACCTGGTCGGGGGTTAAGGGAACGGTTTGGTAAAGGTCTTGCCATTGTTCAGCGTTTAGAGGTCCTGCAATGGACCTGGGTCAAATTTAGTAGGACCTCCTTCAATGCTTCACGGTATTGGATGGCGGGGGTCCAAACTCTTTGATCCTCTCATAAGTTAACTACTATTAATACTATAACCCGGCTACTTAGGACTGTATCCCTGATGACTCAGACTACTTAGCCGAGGGTAACGTTACCGCCAAAAGCGGGGCCTACCACAATATTGCATTAATAACTTAATTAATTATCTTTCAATAATCCACCCTTTTAGGATTGTATCCTTGCTGACTCAAACTACTGGGGTGAGGGTAACGTCACCTTCAAAAGAGGGGCCTACTACAATAACTAAGATAATCTCTTAATTATGTGCAAAAGTGCGGAAATAATCAAAGGTTACACTAGATACGAGTCGGAACCAAGTGATTCATCTTGTCTATCTGTTTTTATTTTTATTTTTATTTTCAGCATTTTAGTTAGTTTTTATTTTTCTTAGTTTAAAACATTTTTCTAAACTTTTTATTTTGATTAGACGTTGAGGATAAACCGGTACTAAAAGCTCTTGTGTCCTTGGACGACCTCGGTATCTTACCAACGCTATACTACGCTCACGATGGGTGCACTTGCCCATATGTGTGTTTAGTGTTAGTAAAATATCGCGTTTTATAAATTTTAAACTTGGCTAAAATAAGTGTTAAAGGGGCTTAAAATATACACCTAATATATATAACACTTCACACGCATCAAGTTTTTGGCGCCGCTGCCGGGGACACAAGGATTTTAGGAAAGCTTAAAATGGACGGCCTAATCAGTTTTTCAAAACCTTTTCAAAACGGGCCCACATTTTTCTGCATTTTAGTTTAGTTTTGCATTTACAGTAGCTTGAACACGGGCCGTGCTCACTGAACACGCCCCGTGCTCAATGAAATCAGTAAATTTAATTAAAACGCCTAGATACAGATTCTGAACACGGGGCCGTGCTCACTGAACACGGGGCCGTGTCCAGCCTTCTGTTTCCGCTTTTTATTTTTGTTTTCTGATCTCGAGACTCGGTTGTGGTCTGCTGAGTGATTCTTATGGATCAATACTCAGGAGGTTACAACTACACCTATGAGGAGGATGATTATAGGGGTAATTATTGCACTAATTGTCGTAACGCACGTTCGGTTCAAAATAATCACTCATATCAACCATCCAATTCATACACTTACTATGAGGAACCCAGGTACGAGCCATCAACTACATACACATCATATGAAGACCAAAGGTATGAATCTCCTCCCTCATACTCATATTTTGATGAACCAAGGTATGAGCCTTCATACTCATACTTTGAGGAACCAAGATATGAGCCACCACCTTCATATGCTTATTATGAGGAACCATGTCGTGAACAACCCACCTCATATGAGTATTATGAAGAACAAAATTACGACCCTTATCCATCATATGCTTACAATGAAGAACAATGGTGCGAACCATCGACTTCATATGAGTATTATGAGGAACAAAGGGTTGAACAACCGGATTCAAGCTTAGAAAATACCGATTCTTTTTCTATAACCGAAGTGATCGATAGGATATTAGAACACATTAGAGTTATCGATCGATGTATAAAAGAAGCTCGCGCAAGGGAAGAGGAGTCCCGCGCAAGAGAAGAATTAAAAAAGGAAGAGATAACTGAAAGTGTTAAAATGGAAGAACAAGTAAGTGAAAAACCGACACATGAGTTAAACAACGAAAAAGGTGAGTCCGACAACGTTAAAATTCAAGAAGAGTCTAATTTTGAAGAAATTAATCTCTTGTCACCTTCTTTTGAAAATCATTGTTTAGTACCCACTCATGCTAAGTTTTTAAAAGAGTTAAATACTAACACTAAAATTGACGAAACGGTAAGTGTTAAGTTAACTAATGATCAAACTTCGCTAATAAAAGAAGACCCATTTGAAATTAACATTACACTGGTTCCATGTTTCTTTCAAAATTCGTTTATTAGTAACGTCACAATCGATAAAGATCTTTGTGTTAACATAATGCCTAACTACATTTTCGAAAAATTAAGTATTAGTGATTTTTCTCCACTTCAAATACCCATTTTTCTATCCAATCGGAAAGTAATAAAATCAATCGGTGTAGTTGAGGATGTATTGGTTCAAACAAATCAAATGGTAATCCCGACCGACTTTGTCATCCTCGATGACGCTCCTCTAGTGTTGGGACGACCATTTGTAAAAACTCACGAAGCTTTGAAAAACCGGAAGTTCAACAATCTACCTCTTCAATTTAGGGCATTTAAAAGAAGTGTCGATCTTGAGCGGTCAATGAAATATCCATTCGGCAATGACGACCCACTAATTGAAGATGAGCCAGAACCACCTGATAAGGTGGGTCTAGCCAAGGACCCTTATAAACGTGGCGCACCACGGAGGCATTCCGCGGAACTATCCGTAGTTTAGTTTAGATTAACCTTTATGTTTTCTAGTTTAGTTTTTAATTTTCAGGAATAAAACACACTCGGGATGGTGAAGGATGATAAGGGAAGCATGAACCAACACCCCATACACAAAAACAGAGCCTCCCGATGATTTTTCTTCATTACAGCAAGTTCAGCACGGGGCCGTGCTCACCCCAACACGCCCCTTGCCCAAGGTTCTGTAGAAAATGCCCAGTTCAGGTACCTGGACACGGGGCCGTGCTCACTGGACACACCCCCGTGCCCAGCCTTCTGTTTACTTTTGGTACTGGCAGTCTGGACACTGGGCCATGCTCAGCCAACACCACCCCGTGTTCAGCTACCCAGTACCATAAAATCTTGTTTTTAACCCATTTTTACACATTTAATCAGCCTAAAAACTTATTTTTGGGACACATTGAGGACAATGTGTAATTTAAGTGTGGGGGGGATGCTAAAACCTTGAATCTTGCAAGTCCTAATAACAAGCCTTACACAAAACTCTATTGGAACCGCTAATCACCCCAAATTTTTTCAAAAATTTCCAATTTTTTTACTTGTCTAGGTTTAATTTGGGAATTTCAAAATTCTAAAAAGGTTATATTTTTACAAATTTACAACCGATAGCGTCGTGATAAAAAGAACCAACATAAGAAAATTATGAAAAGGCATGACAAGCTTAGTTAAAATTTGATTATATATACTTGAACACATAAAAACCCATTCCCACAAAAGTGAGTTTTGAGCCTTTATTGAGCATACAAATATATATCTTTAAATTAAATGCTCATTTTTCGTTTCTTGTGTGAATAGCCGCTTGGTTCTTACAACTCTAGAACTTGCCACGACGATACATTCCCGGTCCTTACCAACTTAAACCCGAGTAAGTAAATGATGGAGGCATTAGGACTAACCCTTTTTATTTCTACACCATTATTTTTTTTTTTACCACCTACCCAAAATCCCCCTAGTTAGCCCCTTTGAGCCTAAACCTTTTCATTTCATAACCCAAACCAAACACCCTTTTACACACCAAAACCTTTTTCATTTTTAACCCTTTGTTTTAGTAACTAGCTCCGTTTTTCGTATGACATTTCAAAAAAAAAAAAAAAAAAAAGAGAGAGAAAAAAAAATGCGTTTTGATGATGAAGCAAAAGAAAATAAACAAACAAGTTCATCAAAAATAACTTTGTTTGAATAATAGCTTCATCAAAATAATAGTTACAAAAAAAAAAAAAAAAAAATTAAAAGTCTTACGAGAACCGACGCTTGTTACGCTTTTTCACCCTTTTTTTACTAACCACTAACCACTAACCCAACCACCTACCTTTAACCCAAGCCTAACCCTTCACCCAAAAAGTCATCTTGATATTTGCAAAGGTATATAAGTTAAAAAGGAGGAGGTTTGATTGCTTGGCAAGCTTATGGTAGGAGTAAGTTCCATGCCGCTCTCGAGTGATCCACAAAAATACATTTTCGGCCGAGTGTTGAGTGATCCCCGTGAGGTATGTGAACTTGTATATAAATAGAATTTTAAAGAGGCATGTTATGCCCTAATAAGTAATTTATCTTATGAAAAGTTTTAAATAAATCATGACGAATAGGAATGTAAATAAATAAAAATAAAACTTAATAAAGAATCTTGGAAATCCCGACACTCTATGACAAGCCCAAAAACCTTCTTCTCTACCCATTCCATTTGGGTGTGTAAAGCCACATTATAAAGAGTTTTGCTTGAGGACAAGCAAAGATTCAAGTGTGGGGGTATTTGATGTGTGCAAAATGCAACATATAAATTTCATCAATTGTGGCATAAAACTAACCATTTTTTAGTACTAATGTTGGAAAAAGTGTGCTTTTGTCTTCCTTTTGTATTTTCAGAATTAAATAAGCTCAAATTAACAAAAGAAGCAAAAAGGCAGCTAAATCTAGCATAAATACAAGAAAAGGAACAAACGTGGCGTGCCCGACCCCCATCGACAACATCTCCCAAAGCAAAAACAAGAAGAAAGCTGAGCATGGGGCTGTGCCCAGCTGAGCACGGGGCGTGCCCAGCTCAACACGGGGCCGTGTCCAGGATGATCAGCCCTGGCACAAAAGACAAACCTATAGAAGCTTCTATTACCCACCACGGGGCCGTGCCCAGCGGACACGGGGGCGTGGCGAAAGTACAGCAGGCGCATTAATTGTAATTGCGAATTACAATTAATGAAGAGAGAGAGTGTCAGACGGACACGGGGGCGTGCCCAGCGGACACGGGGGCGTGCCCAGCGGACACGGGGGCGTGTGGAGCTAATAAAGACAAACTGTATTAATGAAGAAAGAGAAAATGGTGGACACGGGGCCGTGTCCAGGCTTCTGTACAGGCTTTAAATAGGAGTGCTTGGCTCAAGCTCAAACCATCCCTTGGCACACCACCTCTCTCACACTTCACCCACTACCCACCACCACCATAACACCATCGTCCACCACCATCATCCATTGTCCATCGTAGAGTGTGTGAGTCGTCTCGGGATCCAAGATTGATCGTAAGAGTTCTTGACAATCAAGGCCATGTTTGCCTAAGTCTCTTACATCACTTGGTGAAGACAAAGTGTCTAGTATAATACTTTTTATTTCTAATCTTTTGCACTTTTTATTTGGTTTTGTATTAATGACTTTAATAACTAGTTACTTATGTTGAAGGTGATCTTTCCTTATCGTTTGTCCGTGGTGTCTTGGCATTATTTTACTGTCTATATAAAATAAAGGATTTTTCACCATTCATATCTCCACGGTCTATATGGAGGTATGTTGGCTACCTGGTCGGGGGTTAAGGGAACGGTTTGGTAAAGGTCTTGCCATTTTTCAGCGTTTAGAGGTCCTGCAATGGACCTGGGTCAAATTTAGTAGGACCTCCTTCAATGCTTCACGGTATTGGATGGCGGGGGTCCAAAGTCTTTGATCCCCTCATAAGTTAACTACTATTAATACTATAACCTGGCTACTTAGGACTGTATCCCTGCTGACTCAGACTACTTAGCCGAGGGTAACGTCACCGCCAAAAGCGGGGCCTACCACAATATTGCATTAATAACTTAATTAATTATCTTTCAATAATCCACCCTTTTAGGATTGTATCCTTGCTGACTCAAACTACTGGGGTGAGGGTAACGTCACCTTCAAAAGAGGGGCCTACTACAATAACTAAGATAATCTCTTAATTATGTGCAAAAGTGCGGAAATAATCAAAGGTTACACTAGATACGAGTCGGAACCAAGTGATTCATCTTGTCTATCTGTTTTTATTTTTATTTTTATTTTCAGCATTTTAGTTAGTTTTTATTTTTCTTAGTTTAAAACATTTTTCTAAACTTTTTATTTTGATTAGACGTTGAGGATAAACCGGTACTAAAAGCTCTTGTGTCCTTGGACGACCTCGGTATCTTACCAACGCTATACTACGCTCACGATGGGTGCACTTGCCCATATGTGTGTTTAGTGTTAGTAAAATATCGTGTTTTATAAATTTAAAACTTGGCTAAAATAAATGTTAAAGGGGCTTAAAATATACACCTAATATATATAACACTTCACACGCATCACCGTGAAGAATCGTTATCCGTTACCCCGTATTGATGATCTGTTTGACCAACTACAAGGCGCTTCCTGTTTCTCAAAGATTGACCTACGTTCTGGATATCATCATGTCACGGCCCCCGACCTGGTTTGACCCGTTTCAGGAGCCGCGGGACAGAAATCCCGTGGTATTTATTTAATTGAGTTTAACAGCGGAAGTTTATCATCAGGATCGTTGTAAAGCTAAAATTTTCTCGATTATTTTATTTCACAACTCGGGATAAAACCCCGTTAATTTACAATATTATGATTTCACGGAGAAATCTTTATTTAACAAAACATATTTCTTTCTTTTATAATGAGCCACTTTCTTAAGCTTGCAGTGCTCCGTAGCACCTTTCCTGAATCACAACAGATCACCTGAAACATGTTTGAAAAAGGTTTTGTCTGCGGAAAATACTGAGTGAATCATTCTATTTACTAAAACAACCTGTTTGTTATAATTTACAGTACTAAGGAAGATTACAATGTTTCTGATATCAACCAACTACTCACAGTACTTTGTCACTCGACCCATTGGCCCATTCGTCCAATGGTGTCTGTGATTATGGTCATATCACCCCTTGGCTGCCCCAATGGTGAAGATTATCAAGTAATGTATACAAAACCCCACATACCGGCTGTAACTTGGTGATTACATAAACTTAATCACTGTAATTATAACCTTTGAAAATAAACATGCTTTTGAAATTAAATTTGATAAAAAGAGAATGACTCACTTTACAGATTTAACACGGATAGAGTCTAGTCTATGGATTAGCCTTGTTAACCTAATTTAAACAACAATGCACACAAAACTGGGTTAGTAATCAATACAGCATTTACGATAACTCACGAGATCAAACTCTCACAACGAATGACAAAGTGCAATCACTTAAACATCCATCGGATTCACAACGAATGACAGAGTATTCCCCGAGTTCGGGTGGTACTCAAACATCCTGTCGGAATCACGACGAATGACAAAGGATAACCCTAATGTGGGCAGCACTTAAACATCCATTGGATATATTGATCGATCGGACAATGAATCGTAGCAGCGATCAAGTTATTACCCTGTTTTGCGGCAGCAATTTAGTGATCCGTGTGTGTTTTGATAGTATACAGAATGTAACTCGGTGTGTATTTCGAATTTGTTCGTCGTTTTAATTCCAGAAATCAAGTGCCAAACCCCACTATTTATACATGAATTTGGACTAGCTTACGGACCGTAAGACTCAACCCTTACGGTCCGTAAGGGTCACAGAATCTTCATAGGGTTGCCACGACTGGGACTAGCCTTGCTGACTTGATGATTTCGTGAATTTAAATTTTGACAGCATTTTCTATAGATAATCGTCACTAGGGTTTACCCCCCCCCCCCTGAGTTTTAGGGGCCCTGATCCTGATTCCGAATGTTCTGAAAATTTTAGGGTTTGTGCAGAATCACTTGGGTGTCTCAATTAGGGTTTCCTATTGGACAATTAAAATAATAAATATGACTTTTGATGAGAGTTGTTACACATCAAGTACGTGTCCTCGAAGATGATATTCCTAAAACAGCATTCCGTACTCGATATGGGTACTACGAGTTCGTAGTCATGCCTTTTGGCTTGACCAACGCACCTGTAGTGTTCATGGACCTTATGAACCGTGTGTGTAAACCCTATTTGGATCATTTTGTGATAGTCTTCATTGATGATATTCTCATTTATTCTAAATCTAAGGCTGATCATGCTCACCACCTACGTCTTATGCTGGAACTTTTACGTGGTGAACGTCTATATGCTAAATTTTCTAAGTGTGAATTTTGGATTGACGAAGTGCAGTTTCTTGGTCATATTGTTAGTAGTCAGGGTATTCATGTTGACCCTTCGAAAATTGAGGCCGTGAAGAATTGGTGTACGCCCAAGTCCATGTCTGAGATTCGTTCTTTTCTAGGATTGGCGGGTTATTACCGCCGGTTCATCGCAGATTTCTCTAAAATCGCTGTTCCTCTTACTACGCTAACCCAAAAGGAGAGGCCTTTTATTTGGGGTCCCGAGCAAGAGAACTCCTTCCAAACCCTTAAGAATCTTTTGTGTAATGCTCCTGTGTTAACTCTACCTGATGGCAACGACGATTTTGTGGTATATTGTGATGCCTCGAACCGTGGGTTGGGCTGTGTGCTC
Organism: Helianthus tuberosus; assembly: GCA_030545235.1. Taxonomy (NCBI): domain Eukaryota; kingdom Viridiplantae; phylum Streptophyta; class Magnoliopsida; order Asterales; family Asteraceae; genus Helianthus; species Helianthus tuberosus. Next base: position 205,691,512 of record CM060415.1, on the reverse strand, counting down.
ATGCAACGGGACAAGGTTATTGCTTATGCCTCTCGTCAGCTCAAGGTGCATGAGAGAAACTATACTACTCACGATCTGGAGCTTGGTGCAGTTGTTTTTGCGATAAAGATCTGGCGACACTACCTTTATGGTACTAAGTATGTGGTTTTCACCGACCATAGGTGCCTTCAACATATCTTTGACCAGAAAGAACTAAACATGCGACAGAGGCGATGGGTGGAATTGCTAAACGACTACGACTGCGAAATTCGCTACCATCCTGGTAAGGCGAACGTAGTGGCCGACGCTCTTAGTCGTAAAACTCATGTTAAGTCTATCCGTATCTCCAATGACCTCCATGCTTGTATCCGAGAGGCCCAATATTCATTAGTCAACGAAGGTAGTATAACCGAGGAAGTCCATGGCGCCCGTATTGACCAATTTGTAACAAAACCCGATGGACTCCAGTACTACCTCAATCGCATCTGGATGCCAGATCGTGATAACCTCCGCGAGATCATTATGACCGAGGCTCACAAATCCCATTACTCCATCCATCCAGGTGCCGACAAGATGTACCAGGATCTGCGTACAACTTATTGGTGGCCTGGCATGAAGAGGGACATTGCTACCTATGTGTCTAAGTGCCTTACCTGCTTGAAGGTAAAGGCTGAACACCAGCGTCCTTCAGGACTCTTGGAGCAACCTAAAATCCCTGTCTGGAAATGGGATAGCATTGCTATGGACTTTATTACCAAACTACCCCGTACATCTAAAGGTCACGATAGTATCTGGGTGATTATTGATCGTCTGACCAAATCAGCTCACTTTCTTCCTATTCGAGAGGACTTCAGAGTGAAGAGACTTGCTCGAATCTATATCGATGAAATCATAAGCCGTCATGGTGTACCCCTAGACATAATCTCGGACCGTGATGGTTGTTTTACTTCACGTCTTTGGCAAACGTTTCAATCCGCTATGGGTACGCACTTGAATCTTAGCACGGCCTTTCATCCTCAGACGGATGGTCAGACCGAGAGTTCTATTCAGACCCTCGAGGATATGCTTCGTGCTTGTGTCAATGACTTTGGTGGTAACTGGGATGTACATTTACCATTGATAGAATTCTCTTACAACAATAGCTACCATTCTAGTATTCAGATGGCTCCTTTCGAAGCTTTATATGGGCGAAAAATGCCGATCTCCCCTCAGCTGGCATGAGGTTGGGGAAAAGCAGTTCACCGGCCCTGAGATTGTTCAAGAGACAATGGATAAAATTCTTCAGATCCGTGATAACTTGACCAAGGCTAGGAACAGACAAAAGGGCTATGCTGATAATAGGCGGAAGCCCCTGGAATTTGCTATTGGTGACCGAGTTCTACTCAAGGTATCTCCCTGGAAGGGAGTAGTTCGTTTCAGAAAGAAGGGAAAGCTTCCGCCTCGCTATGTGGGTCCCTTCATGATACTTGAAAGGATCGGCAAGGTAGCATACCGACTCGACTTGCCACAAGAGCTAAACAACGTGCATCCAGTGTTCCACGTGTCCAATCTGCGAAAATGTCTAGCCGATGAGGGACTGCAAGTTCTTCTGGAAGACTTGCAAATAAACGAAGCTGTTCAGTTTGTGGAGAAACCGGTCGAAATCATGGATCAGACTGTCAAGCTTTTGAGGCGCAGCAAAATCCCCATTGTTAAGGTTTGATGGGAAGGAAAGCGTGGCGCAGAATTTACTTGGGAGTTGAAAAGTGACATGAAGGCCAAGTACCCGCATCTCTTCGAATAGTCTTCTTCTAAGATTTCGGGGACGAAATCTCCTAAAGGAGGGGAGACTGTAACGCCCAGCACCCCTAAACTTTAGGCAGTTGGCAAGATCAGTCCCTGAACTCCTATAAATTGTTAATCTTAGACCTTGTGGTTATGTAATGTTGATACTTTGGAAATTTTGGTGTGAATCTTATTATTATGATGCTTGACTCTTGAAGCATAAGCTATGAGACTTGATACAAATACTAGACACTTGACGCTTGACCGTTGATGCTTTATGAATAAACTAGATACTTGACTCTTTATACTATGGAAGCTAGATTCTTATTATTGATACTTGATACTTGGACTCTTGATTCTTGATGATTGAGAAACAATGATTCTTGACCCTTGAGACTTAAAATGGTGATTGGCTCCTTAGACTCGTGAAGCTTGATTCTTGGTTAAACGAGAGACTGAAGCCTTGTCACTGGCAGAATCTATGAAGCTTTCAGACTTCGGTGCTTAAGATGTAGTCTAATTAATAAAAATACTTTACCAAACTATCGCAACGCTTAACGATCGGAACATCAAAACTCAACTCGTTGTAGGTGGATTGCCATCTGGTCGGATAGTCATTCGGTCGAACAGCCATCCGATCCGAATCGCTTCATCTCCTCCCTTCCCCTCTTCACCTATAAATAGGCTGTCACATCACCATTTCAAGTGACGTGACAGCTCTGACCGAACCAGACGCACTCGCACACTATTTCTCCATTTCCTCATCGATTTCGGTACGTTTCAAGCTAGATTTTTGTACTTTCTTGATCTACGCATCATTCTCTACGTGATTCTCACTTGAAATCACACTTTTCACCGTGGAATCTCTCGGATCTGAGCTCTTGAGGATGATGTCATCAGGGTGTTTTGAGCAAACTGCCATGTGATGTCATTCTGAGCAAGATCTAGCTTAGATCTGAGGTATTTCATACAAATTTGCACTAAATCTAAGTTAAATCTAAGAGTTTTGTGATAAAACATGAGTTTCTGCATTTCCACTCCAAACTTCTAAATTTCTTCGGTGACAAACGTGACCGAACGGACTGTAGACTTGATCGGTGGTCTCGAGTTGGTTTAAGAACCGATTGTTCGCTGACTAAGACGATCTCGGGATGGATTCTGGCATAAAACCGTCGATAACAAACAAACTGGTTGGACTGGGGTGGTTCCCGACAGATCAGAATGGCTGTTAAACGATGAGTTACTAATGCCTCAGTACGAGCCGTGACGTCACCATAAATCTTCAAACTTAGAAATTCTACAAAATTTAGTAAACAAGAACATAAGGCCATCCGATCGGACAGCAATCCTATCGGACAGCCAACTCACATAAGGCCAGTTGATCGGACAGCAATCTGATCGGACAGCCTTATCCTCATTAGGCCAGCCGATCGGACAGCCATCCGATCAGACAGCCTTTCATCCCTAAAAGGCCGGCCGATCGGACAGCCATCCGATCGGACAGCCTCTCCTGTTTACAACAAGTGGCAACCCGATCGGATGGCCATCCGACCAGGCAGCCATTGTCACCAAACACACAAGGTCATCCGACCGATTGACCATCCGATCGGACAGCCATCCGATCGGACAGCCATCCGATCGGACAACCATCCGACCCATGGACCTATTAAGCACTTTATTCAATCTCGACACTTCGCCCGACGCTTATCCTATTGTAATCTAATCAGGCTAACCTCAAAAGAGCTCCCTTTGATCCAATAACAGTTGCGACTGTTAAGCAATCACTGTGAGTATACTTGATCCCTTTTTATTTTAAACTTTGGGATGCAACATGTATTCTATGAAACTTGAAATGTGATACTTTTGGAATCTAAACTCTATCCTATGTGTACGTGAAACTTGTGATTCTTGATTCTTGATTCTTTGTGCTATGTGACGTTTAATCCTATGTGTGTAGTCCCGCCTTAACAATAGTAGCGCTATAGGATATGCACCTCTCGCATTATTCTCGGGGAGTATTGTTAGGAGGATTCTAGTTTACCTTGAGACTTGGGTAAATACCAAAGCATCGGGATACTTGGGCTATCACTGCGTGGACTGCGACACTAGCACGACTGAAACTATTTCTATTACTTACATTGTGGATATGAGTTGTTTTAATCTATTATTGTATTATCAAACTTGTATACTCGCCAATACTTTTGTATTGATATTTTAATACATGTTGCAGGCTGATAGGATGCTTGGAATGCATGGAATTCAACTAGGAGATGCTTAGAAACGTCGCCTAGATAAAAATTAGTCTTTTGAACAATTTGAACAATTTATGACTTGGGTTGTAATGTGATACTTGTGATGACGTTTGCTAGACAACTGCATGAAATCAATTAATCTTTATTGAAACAATAGTGTTATGGAATTCTCATGAGCAATCTGAACGCTTAGTGCTCGCGCCCCGATGTTTCCGCCATCGGTTGGGGTATGAAAGAGTGAGTCTTAACTGGATGTCCTTAAGATGCGGCTGGAGTGAGTCGACGCCCGGATGCCTGCTCGAGTCGACGATTGAATGAGGTAATGTAACAATACCGATACCGACACTGAAAATGTCACACCCTAAAAATAACACATGCGGATATCACCACGAGGCGTGTGACATACCAGGATGAAGCCACTAATCATGTCTAACTAGCCGTAAATATTATTAACACAAGTAGCATGTCCAACATGAATTGTGCATTTCGTAAATAAATGTTTCAACAAAGTATATGTCCAGCGGAAGCAATTATAAATGTTTACACATAATTAAAACCAAATCGTTATAGAATGTAAGGTGTTAAGTGGTTCCTCAAGTGATACGCCCCATAACACTTCTCGCTTTCCAGACAGCAATATATGTAAAATATAAAATAATGTTGTTTTAGGGTTTTCTTGTTTTATATTAACAATATATGTTCCATGTCCAGCTGCGGCATCACACCCTGTCGACAGTGATGACGACTTCGTGTCCCCACTGCCAATTACAAAACCAGCAGGTAAGAACTTAAAAGTTCGAATGAAATATCAGTGTTTTCATTTAATTGCGATTATAGTCTAACAAACGTGTATATATGGGCTTTCAGCTCAATAAAACACCCCACAAACAATGATGACGACTTCATGTCGCAACCGATAACAACAAAACCATCTTGTCAGTATTTTTAAAAGATAAAATTATAACCTGTTGTTTTATATTAACGAAATATGTTCCGTGTCCAGCTGCAGCATCACACCCTGCAGACGATGATGACGACTTCGTGTCCTCACTACCAATTACAAATCCAGCAGGTAAGACCTTAAAAATTCGAATGAAATATCAGCGTTTTCATTTAATTGTGATTATAGTCTAACAAACGTGTATCTATGGGTTTCAGCTGCCCCTTCACACCCCGTTGGCGGGGATGTTGACAATGTATCCAAACAACCAGAGGGTAAAAGACGTAAATCAACAGTAGCTAGGAGGAAATCGACAAGGCCACCGATCTCGTTGCGTTCAAAACGATATGAGCCGTTCACCGGCCCAAAAGTTAAACTAAAGACGTCTGCGGATAACCTAGTGATATTGGTTAACAATCTAAATGTAACGCAAAAAAAGAAGGTGGTGGAGAAATGGGGTTTGGTTCGTTACTTAAATTCAATATACGACATGTACCGACACGGCTTGAATATTGGTTGGCAAGCAACTATGACGACGTCGCTAGAGTGTGAACGTTGGCGAACACCGTATACGGGGTCACAGCGGAGTTGGTACATAAGATATTTGGAATTCCAATCGGGGATATACAGATTGTTGAAAAAATCAGAGCGAGAGACAGCAATCCAGTTGTAAAGGAATGGAGGTCACAATTCAAAGATTGTACTAAGGTGTCGCCAGTTGGACTGAAGGACATGATGGTTTTCGACACTTTAAGTGACCAGTTGTTCGAGTTGAATTGGTTGGTATTGTTTAATAGTGTGGTGGGGGAAACAAGCACAAACAACATATTTAATCAACGATTCTTAGGATACGTGGACCCAAATATTGATATCACAAGCTTTGATTGGTGCACCCACCTGATAACATGTTTAAAACGCATAACAATCGCATGGAACCGGAAGAGGGATGATGGTTTTAGAGGGCTAATTGTGTTATTGGCGGTATGAGACTTTACTTTGAAGTTCCTTCTATAACACTGAAACACTATATATATATATATATATATATATATATATATATATATATATATATATATATATATATATATAACACTGCATCACTATATATAACACCATGTAATCCTTTTATTACACTACATCACTATGTATAAAACTACAACACTATATAAAACACTACTATATCATTGTTTAAAACACTACAACAATAGGAATAACACTACAACACTGCGTTTATCGATAACCTAATACAACACTTCTTATATGCACAGGCTGCATATGCATACGATCATAAGGATGTTAACTGTGAAAAAAAAGGGATCACTACCGATTGAGGTTATAGATGACGCCATGTTGGATGAACTGCTCGGAAAGTTTGACGAACCTCTTTTCCAAAAACACCTAGATCATGACGTCCCGATGATACCTAAACTTAATCGAGATGTTAATGAGCTGAAACCTGAAAAGGTTAAGAAGAAGCCTGATGAGAGAAAAACATCAGCCACCGTCGTTCAAGAGAATGAAGACGACGAACACCTTGGTTGTTTTAAACATTTCAAGGATTATCTATTATCGTAGACTAGCACACAAGAGATAGCGGTATTTGTTGGGGTGGATGGTGAGTTTCGGGTCCCATGGTATCACAGTATGGGAGAACGCCCCTCTCATATGAGGAAGAAGAAGGGAATGAAGAGGTACAAAACTTGATAAACTTTTTTACGTCTAATCTAATATCGTATTTTTTAGAATTATATAGATCTGAATAGGGTTTTGATATGTGATTATAATTTTTTTAACAGGTTCATGCGCTAAATCTTGATAATGCTTTTAAAGAGTTTGAAGAGTGCGTGGAGAAGGTAAAAAACACCATGTCGGAAGCTTTGATGGTGCACCCCAACAGTGACCTAATAATCAAAAAGAAAATACAATGGCTTGGAATAGTTCGCAATCATCTGAAGGATGTTGTGGAGGCTGTGGACACAGATGTTGTGTCAGAAAAACACCTGCACCTGTCAAGGACAGTGGAGTATTGTCGCCAGGTAATCTAACTCCTTACTCGCCCATGACTTCGTCGTTTTATGCGGAAGTAAAAGAACTAATATCGGCAAGTCACTACGATCAAAAGCCCCGGGCATACAACCAGTAAACTTAGAAAGTCAACTGGAAAACATCGCAGCGACAACGTCAACTGTTCATGAAAAAGAAGACGAGGGAAACACATGTTTGCAGTATAAAACCCTGAGGCCGAATAGAAGCATAAATCTTACAGATGCGCTGAGGTCACCATACGTGCAGCGTGTAGTTTCTTTAACGATAAAGAAGGATCAGTTGGAGGATGCCTTGGCAAGCTATATATTTAGCGCAACAGCAAACAAATGGTAAGTATCGACAACACTCCAAAATTCCATAACTAAACGAATCTGGTTGCTGATTATTCATTATATTTCGTCGCCTACGTACGGATACCTTATTCGAGTGCCCACTGGGTGTTTCAGTCCTGAGAGGCGCATTTGAATCGCTCTACTCGGAAGTGTGCTTAGATGCAAATGTTATAACAACATGGTGTGCCGTGCTTAACTACGTGGAGCGATTAAGGACACCAGTAACCCCCGCGAGGCTGTTTTGCAATGCCGGGAGGTTAGTATATCCTTGTACTTAACACACTTTATAACACTATAACACTTTAAACAGACTACCTAACACTATTACACTTTATAACACTATAAACTGTTTTCATTAAGCATAAACACTATATCACACTATATAACACTTTGTAACACTTTATAACACCATAAACTGCTATCATTCAGCATAAGTAGCCTTTATAACACTATATAGCAATATATAACACACTATAACACTATATAACACACTAAACCACACTATAACTCTATAACACTTTATAACACTATATAAGACTACTAGTCTAAGATCCCGCGAGTTTCGCGGGTGGACTAACACACAAATATATAAGTTAAAATTGTTGAAATAATACTTTTAAAACAAACCATCACCATGTGATCATGAACCCCTATTTGTTAAGACTTGTTCTGACACAGAATTATTATGGAAATCTGAAGTTCACGATGAAAATACAATGAACCAACGTACTATAGATATAAAATAACTTAAAGGATAAGTAAATGAAGGAAATCCGTTTTTGTGGTTTGAAATATAAATTGAAAGCCTATTGCTCTAATACTTCTGCTTGCTGGAGCTTCGTAACCAATAAATCAAACTTTACCACATATAAGGACCGAGCAAGCACTGGTCATGATTTTTCTTAAATGATATAACCTTTTTACATTTTTCAAGCATATGTTTTTTTGTATTTTACATTTTACATTTTACATTGCCATTCGGATTTTTCAAGGTTAAAGAAAGATGTAAAAACTTTTGGGTATCTTTACCACATATAGTAATCTAGAATGGTTTAAGTAGGTTTTTAAATTATTAATGTTCTTCATCTTTCTATTTAATTAGCTTGTTAATTAATTTTTATAAATAAGGTAAATCGATTTTGGAGTAATTTATTATGGAATTTATTTAAAATTAAATGATTCATTACCCAAAAGTTTTTACATCTTTCTTTAACCTTGAAAAATACGACTATTGTTATTAAACACAACGTTGTTCCCGTTTTCCACAAAACCCATACAACAACCTGGATAATGGACAACACGACCTTCCGCCATTTTTGCGAACATGGACAACGATTACGGATGGAGAGTGCATATATATATATATATACTATATTATTTTAAAATATGAATGTATATATTTATGTTTTTAAAATCAAATTGAAAACGGATAGTCATTCATTGAGTACATTGAGGGCGACCGAGTTTGGACTTCGTTTTTTTATAGGTTCTCCAATTCAAAAAGTTGTAAACGAATACATATGTGTTGGCTAAGAATAAGCCAGATAATAACCCGAGACAATTAAATCAAGCCAGATCCGCTTCGTCTAGATCTTCCATTTGCAGGGCCTGTCAAGGAATAAACCAAATACTAAATTCCAATAAATCAAAATAAAACAACTTGAAGTTCAAAAAGACCTGATGCAATGGGCGACAATGGGCGAATGGTAAAACTTCAACTTTGTCGTTACAAAGATTGGTTTGATTCAATCTGATTCAAAGAAAATCAAATAACCAAACCATTTTAGAATCATCGAATCAACAAAAACTAATTAGACAATAAAAAATACAACTAACACCAAGCGGAAATTACAAACCAAAATGATAGAACAATCAGATTGAAAATGCACACTTGTTCGATATTTTAAAAGAAATCAAACACACTCCAGACTTTTTTCAGTCTGTTACGATTTACCCTGTTTGACCCGTTAAAATTTTAACTAATAATTTTATATTACCAGCTTGACCACTTAAAATACAACATAACCCTAACCAACCTATTCATACATAAGAGACCTCTAAAGAGAACCAATAAGTTGTGGTATACTAACCGATTCATCAAATAATGTTGCATCCCATCCAAGCTCAGGATTAATGATGCATTATTGTAACCTCAAATAGTATAAACATTTAACCTAAAACACTAAAGAATTTTAACCATTAAGGTATACAAATTAACACATATATGTGCAAAATTATAAGTTGTATAGTGTATAATTTTTACCCGTAACACATAATTTCAACCCATGATATAAAAGGTCTTAGTAACCAAAATTTAGTTAAAAGTTTTACTTATTCTTATTTCATTCACTTGTTTTCAAATGATGCTACTCAAGTTACAAATCCTATATTCAAGGTAGAATAAAAACATATTCAATCGATCAATTAAAAACAACGTACCTGGCAATAGTGTAATCGGCTTAGCACTCCAACAGTAATGGTATCATCGAAAGGAAACAACTCTAAATGGTAAACTGAGAAAAAAAAAACAACAAATACAGAGTCTTCTTCAATTAAAAACAACAATACATGGCAATAGCGTAATCGGCTAGCCGACTCATCAAATTCATAGCCGTAGGAAGCCTATCTATGACGACTCGTTAAACCAAAAAAATTACCTTCAACGGCACCCACCTGTTCCTAGTAAAGGTAATCCCGTTGTCTGTAAAAGACCGCTTCTCTATAACCATCCTCAAGCTTTGAACCGAAAAATTACCAGACGAATCCAGAAACCACGACCCTCTATCCTGCCATGAACCAGATGTAACAACTCTCACCAAAACTATTATTTATTATTATATTTGGTTAAATAGGAAACCCTAATTAAGACCCCCAAGTGATCCTGCATATACCCTAAAATTTTCAGAACAATCGAAATCAGGATCAGGGCCCCTAAAACTCAGGCGGGATAAAACCTGGTTGATAATATCAAAAAAGTTTTACGTGTAATTCGAATTTGCACGAACGACCAACTCAGCAAGCCTACTGGGACACGGGGCTACCCTATGGTAGGGTGGCACCCCTCGCGCCATGCGACAGCCACTCACACCACGCGAAGGGGGCTGTTTTTCAGGTATAAATATAGGGGTGTGGGACTTGGTTTCTGGCATTCGTTCGACGCTAAAATTCGATTCAGGCACTGAGATATCGTCCAAATACTACAAAACACACACAAATTACAAAACGCTGCCGCGATAATAGGGTAATAACTCGATCGCTGCTACGATTCAATGTCCGATCGATTGAAACTATCCAACGGATGTTTAAGTGCTGCCCACATTAGGGTTATGCTTTGTCTTTCGTCGTGAATTCGATGGATGTTTAAGTATCGCACTTTGTCATTCATTGTGAGGGTTTAATCTCGTGAGTTATCGTAAATGCTGTATTAGTTACTGACCTAGTTCGGGTGCATGTTATTAAATTAGGTTAAAAGGCTAAACAGTAGGCTTAAACTCTGCCCGTTAAATCTGCAATGTGAGCCATTCTCTTTTTATCAATTGTTTTACAATACTCCATTTTCCAATGTTATAATTACAGGGATTAAGTCGTGGTTATCTTAAATCACTGGCTAGTGGGGTATTGTGCACATTACTAATTTCTCACGGGTTAGGCTAATAAATCCTCACTGTGATAAACGTCACTACTTGGGGAAAGACCCAATAGTGGTATGACCATCGTCACACGGGTGACACGACGCCAGATAAAAATAAGATAAAAGCCATTGTAAACGCTCTTATGCTGTAATTGATAACTAATGTGTCATTTTACAAACTTGAATAACTGATGTGTGTAAAATGCAACATATAAATTACATCAAATGAGGCATAAAACTAACCCTTTTTTAGTACTAATATTGGAAAAAGAGTGTTTTTGTCTTCCTTTTGTATTTTCAGGATTAAATGAGCTCAAAAACGCAAAAGAAGCAAAAAGACAGCTAAATCCAACATAAATACAAGAAAAGGAACAATAGTGGACTGCCCGAACCCTCAACGGCACCTTCCAAAGCAAAATAGAGAAAACAGAAGGCTGAACACGCCCCGTGCTCAGCCAGCACGGGCCGTGCCCAAGAAGCAGCAGAAAAGACAAACTTATAGAAGCTTCTATTGCCCATCACGGGGCCGTGCTCAGCGGACACGGGGGCGTGTCGAAAGTACAGCAGGCGCATTTATTGTAATTGCGAATTACAATTAATGAGGAGAGAGAGTGTCAGACGGACACGGGGCCGTGCCCAGCGGACACGGGGCCGTGTCCAGCTCTCTGTTCAGCCTATAAATAGGAGTGCTTGGATTCATTTCATCTCATCCCTTGGCACACCACCTCTCTCACACTTCATCCACCACCCACCACCATCACAACACCATCATCCACCACCATCATCCATTGTCCATCGTAGAGTGTGTGAGTCGTCTCGGGATCCAAGATTGATCGTAAGAGTTCTTGACAATCAAGGCCATGTTTTCCTAAGTCTCTTACATCACTTGGTGAAGACAAAGTGTCTAGTATAATACTTTTTATTTCTAATCTTTTGCACTTTTTATTTGGTTTTGTATTAATGACTTTAATAACTAGTTACTTATGTTGAAGGTGATCTTTCCTTATCGTTTGTCCGTGGTGTCTTGGCATTATTTTACTGTCTATATAAAATAAAGGATTTTCACCATTCATATCTCCACGGTCTATATGGAGGTATGTTGGCTACCTGGTAGGGGGTTAAGGGAACAGTTTGGTAAAGGTCTTGCCATTGTTCAGCGTTTAGAGGTCCTGCAATGGACCTGGGTCAAATTTAGTAGGACCTCCTTCAATACTTCACGGTATTGGATGGCGGGGGTCCAAACTCTTTGATCCCCTCATAAGCTAACTACTATTAATACTATAACCCGGCTACTTAGGACTGTATCCCTGCTGACTCAGACTACTTAGCCGAGGGTAACGTCACCGCCAAAAACGGGGCCTACCACAATACTGCATTAATAACTTAATTCATTATTTTCCAATAATCCACCCCTTTAGGATTGTATCCCTGCTGACTCAAACTACTGGGGTGAGGGTAACGTCACCTTCAAAAGAGGGGCCTACTACAATAACTAAGATAATCTCTTAATCATGTGCAAAAGTGCGGAAATAATCAAAGGTTATACTAGATACGAGTCGGAACCAAGTGATTCATCTTGTCTATCTGTTTTTTTTATTTTTATTTTTATTTCAGCATTTTAGTTAGTTTTATTTTTCTTAGTTTAAAACATTTTTCTAAACTTTTGTTTTGGTTAGACGTTGAGGATAAACCGGTATTAAAAGCTCTTGTGTCCTTGGACGACCTCGGTATCTTACCAACGCTATACTACACTCAACGATGGGTGCACTTGCCCATATGTGTGTTTAGTGTTAGTGAAATATCGTGTTTTATAAATTTAAAACTTGGCTAAAATAAGTGTTAAAAAGGGCTTAAAATATACACCTAAAATAAGTAACACTTCGCACGCATCAAGTTTTTGGCGCCGTTGCCGGGGACACAAGGATTTTAAGAAAGTTAGGAATCAACGGCCTAATCATCTTTTATTTTTCTTTTTATTTTTTTAGGATTTTCTTAGTTTTTCAGCTTCTGCAGAGCTCAGCACGGGCCGTGCCCGCTGAACACGCCCCCGTGCTCAATCATTGGAACTGGCAATCCTGTTTTACATCAGAGAGTAAGCTGAACATGGGGCCGTGTCCACTCAACACGCCCCCGTGCCCAAGTTTCAGTTACTGAAAACAGAACCGTTAGATCCCGACGGTTGGTAATTTCTGACATAAACATGAGTGATAGTAATTATTTTTACTTTCGGCACTCTTATGGTAAGTGGTGTCAATTATGTGGTGGCGAACATGAAGAAGTAAAATGTTACTTCCTAAATTATAGGCCCCACTACATGGACCCACCATCTTCTCACAACCTTAAGAGGGGCGAAAGTAAAAATAAGCACTATTTCTCCCTCGAATGCGCCCAGCCAGATATTCTAGGGGAAATGCTCCTTAGCGAGTTATTTCAACTGGAAGAGCTAATTCTGAAATGGATAGAAGAGCTTGGGAAGGATTTTCTTGATCCACCCCAAGACGATACCCATGAAGAAATGTTGGAACCGCATTCCGACAACCTCGTTGCTCCCGAAAATACCTTCGTACCTAGCAAAGATTTGGACGATAGTCGTCCCTGTGTCGATTGTGCCGTGAAGGACTCTCCATCGACTTCGTTCGGTGCATACATAGACCTGAGCGATTCGGCATATACCTTCTTTAACAAGAGCCCGGGAAAGGGTTGGACTTGTCCACCTAGAATAAAAATAGGAATTACCCTCACCGACAACCTCTTGCGTTCTCGCCTTAGTCTAGGACAATTAAGGTATATTAGGCACTTTGGGGTTGTTCCAACCAGTAAGGAACCACCCGATATCGGGGAGATCCTTGAAATAGCAAAACTTCATAAAACAGTCCCTAGACACGGGGCCGTGCCCAGCCAACACGCCCCCGTGTCCATCGAAAGATTCCATTCTGATCAGTACGTCAGAATACGGACAAACTGTGTCAGAACTCCACCTGCACACGGGGCCGTGTCCACTGAACACGGGGCCGTGTCCAGGTTGCTGTCGTTTTCTATAAATGCAGCCAAGAATTCTGCACATTTGGACCAACTTGGGGCAGAGATTTGCAGGAATCTTCTCTCAAACTATCCTAGGTAAGTCTAAAAGAAGGTTCCAACAACCCATCTTGTCCTTTCCTCTTTTAGCTATTTCCTTCTTCTTCATCTTTCTCCAAGAGCTACCATTGAAAGTTTGGAATTCCTCCAACTCTATGGTAGGGATAAATGAGTTTTGTTCAAAGAATCTTGGTAAAAACATGTTATGAAACATTGTTTTAAGTTATTAGTAGCCAAAAAGGGCCCACAACATTCAGAAAATAACTTAAAAATCCAAGTTTCCTTGTTCCAAAACTCTGCAGAAAGATGAACACGGGGCCGTGCTCAGTGAGCACGGGGCCGTGTCCGGTTACTGTTTCATTAAATAAGCTATTTTTAGTTTATTTTTCGTAGGATGACAAGTGAAAACAGCGAAACATCTCCTAAGCATTCACCAAACAGCCGTAGAGGAAGAAGACCCTCCATTGAAGCTACACTTGTACACTATGTGATAGCATTAAGGGAGGCTCTCGACGAAATGACTTCAGTAGAGGAGGTCCTAATCGACCGTATTAACGATCTAACGATGGGACTTGAAAGCAGCTTCCAAGAAATTAAACTCTTGCACCAGAGGTTAAATATTCTTGTAGCACCTCCAATGGAACCAGTCCTTCCTCAACAGGATTGGAACCTAGCACTCGGAATCAACAACCCTACCGGGTGGGAAGACTTTCAGGCGGAACCTCCCATGGAACACCAACAAGAGATCCCGGTGGAAGTTGAAACCCCTCAAACTAATGCCAATGAGCCTTCTTTTCTCCTTCCAAGGGAGATAGAAGAATGGCTCGCCGACATTTGAGGAGAACCGCACTCGGAAGAAGGAGTTCATAAAGGCCTTGTTTAACCAAGATTAATTACTTCTTGGAAATTTTGCTAAATTAAAATAAAGTAAAGGCTAGGACTCCATGGTTTGTTATTTCTTTGTTTTATCTAGTTTAATTTAGGATTATGTAAGTTCTCTCTATGGTGAAATGAAATGATGGTTTTAAGGTTTGGATGGTTTATAATGAGTAAAACACACTCATGGTGGTAAAGGATGAAAAGGGGAACGAGAAAAATGATCCCATGCACAAGAACGAGGCAACCCGACAATTTTCTCCAGTTCAGAAGGTTCAACACGGGCCGTGCTCAACCAACACGGCCCCGTGTCGAACCACCTGCAGAAAAACACCCAGTACAGGTACCTGGACACGGGCCGTGTTCATCCAACACGCCCCCGTGTCCAGACTTCTGTTTCTCTTATTTCAATTTTGTTACTGGCACTTGAACCCGGGGCCGTGCCCGGATAACACGGGGCCGTGTTCAGTGCCCAGTAACACAAATTTTTGCTTTTTAAACACTATTTTACACATCTAATCAACCTAAAAATTTATTTTTGGGACACATTGAGGACAATGTGTAATTTAAGTGTGGGGGGGGGGGTGCTAAAACCTTGAATTTTGCAAGTCCTAAATACAAGCCTTACACAAAACTCTATTGGAACCGCTAATCACCCCAAATTTTTTTTCAAAAATCTCATTTTTTTTACTTGTCTAGGTTTAACTCGGGAAATTCAAGTTCTCAAAAAGGTTATATTTTTACAAATTTACAACCGATAGCGTAGTGATAAAAAGAACCAACATAAGAAAATTATGAAAAGGCATGACAAACTTATTTAAAATTTGATTATATATACTTGATCACATAAAAACCCATTCCCACAAAAGTGAGTTTTGAGCCTTTATTGAGCACACAATTTCATATCATTTGACTAAATGCTCATTTTTCGTTTCTTGTGTGAATAGCCGCTTGGTTCTTACGACTCTAGAACTTGCCATGACAATACATTCCCGGTCCTTATCAACTTAAACCCGAGTAAGTAAATGATAGAGGCATTAGGACTAACCCTTTTTCATTTCTACACCATTATTTTTCTTTTTCTTTTACCACCTACCCAAAAATCTCCCTAGTAAGCCCCTTTGAGCCTAAACCTTTTCGTTTCATCACCCAAACAAAAAACCTTTTCACCCACCAAAACATTTTTCATTTTTAACCCTTTATTTTAGTAACAAGTTCGGTTCTTCAAAAAAAAAAAATATTTTTTTTTGAAGCAAAAAGAAAATAAACAAACAAAGTAATCAAAAATAACTTTGTTTGAATAAGAGCTTCATAAAAAATAAAAAGTTGCAAAAATACGAAAACCGACACTTGTTACGCTTTTAGCCCTTTTTCTACTAACCACTAACCCAACCACCTACCTTTAACCCTAGCCAACCCTTAACCCACAAAGTCCTCTTGATATCTACAAAGGTATAAAAGTTAAAAAGGAGGAGGATTGATTTCTTGGCAAGCCTATGGTAGGAATAAGTTCCGTGCCGCTCTCGAGTGATTCACTAAAAATACACCTTCGGCCGAGTGTGAGTGATTTCCCCGCGAGGTATGTGAACTTGTATATAAATAGAATTTTAAAAAGGCATGTTATGCCCAAATAAGTAATTTCTTTTATGAACAGTTCTAAATAAATCATTACGAATAGGAGTGTAAATAAATAAAAATAAAACCCAAAAAGATCTTGGAAATCCCGACACTCTACGACAAGCCCAAAACCTTCTCTTCTACCTATTCCATTTGGGAGTGTAAGCCACATATTAAAGAGTTTTGCTTGAGGACAAGCAAAAGTTCAAGTGTGGGGGTATTTGATGTGTGTAAAATGCAACATATAAATTACATCAAATGAGGCATAAAACTAACCCTTTTTTAGTACTAATATTGGAAAAAGAGTGTTTTTGTCTTCCTTTTGTATTTTCAGGATTAAATGAGCTCAAAAACGCAAAAGAAGCAAAAAGACAGCTAAATCCAACATAAATACAAGAAAAGGAACAATAGTGGACTGCCCGAACCCTCAACGGCACCTTCCAAAGCAAAATAGAGAAAACAGAAGGCTGAACACGCCCCGTGCTCAGCCAGCATGGCCCGTGCCCAAGAAGCAGCAGAAAAGACAAACTTATAGAAGATTCTATTGCCCATCACGGGGCCGTGCTCAGCGGACACGGGGGCGTGTCGAAAGTACAGCAGGCGCATTTATTGTAATTGCGAATTACAATTAATGAGGAGAGAGAGTGTCAGACGGACACGGGGCCGTGCCCAGCGGACACGGGGCCGTGTCCAGCTCTCTGTTCAGCCTATAAATAGGAGTGCTTGGATTCATTTCATCTCATCCCTTGGCACACCACCTCTCTCACACTTCATCCACCACCCACCACCATCACAACACCATCATCCACCACCATCATCCATTGTCCATCGTAGAGTGTGTGAGTCGTCTCGGGATCCAAGATTGATCGTAAGAGTTCTTGACAATCAAGGCCATGTTTGCCTAAGTATCTTACATCACTTGGTGAAGACAAAGTGTCTAGTATAATACTTTTTATTTCTAATCTTTTGCACTTTTTATTTGGTTTTGTATTAATGACTTTAATAACTAGTTACTTATGTTGAAGGTGATCTTTCCTTATCGTTTGTCCGTGGTGTCTTGGCATTATTTTACTGTCTATATAAAATAAAGGATTTTCACCATTCATATCTCCACGGTCTATATGGAGGTATGTTGGCTACCTGGTAGGGGGTTAAGGGAACAGTTTGGTAAAGGTCTTGCCATTGTTCAGCGTTTAGAGGTCCTGCAATGGACCTGGGTCAAATTTAGTAGGACCTCCTTTAATACTTCACGGTATTGGATGGCGGGGGTCCAAACTCTTTGATCCCCTCATAAGCTAACTACTATTAATACTATAACCCGGCTACTTAGGACTGTATCCCTGCTGACTCAGACTACTTAGCCGAGGGTAACGTCACCGCCAAAAGCGGGGCCTACCACAATACTGCATTAATAACTTAATTCATTATCTTCCAATAATCCACCCCTTTAGGATTGTATCCCTGCTGACTCAAACTACTGGGGTGAGGGTAACGTCACCTTCAAAAGAGGGGCCTACTACAATAACTAAGATAATCTCTTAATCATGTGCAAAAGTGCGGAAATAATCAAAGGTTATACTAGATACGAGTCGGAACCAAGTGATTCATCTTGTCTATCTGTTTTATTTTTATTTTTATTTTTATTTCAGCATTTTAGTTAGTTTTATTTTTCTTAGTTTAAAACATTTTTCTAAACTTTTGTTTTGGTTAGACGTTGAGGATAAACCGGTATTAAAAGCTCTTGTGTCCTTGGACGACCTCGGTATCTTACCAACGCTATACTACACTCAACGATGGGTGCACTTGCCCATATGTGTGTTTAGTGTTAGTGAAATATCGTGTTTTATAAATTTAAAACTTGGCTAAAATAAGTGTTAAAAAGGGCTTAAAATATACACCTAAAATAAGTAACACTTCGCACGCATCAATAACTCACCAGTATTTCCCCGCTGACAAAATATTTTTAAAAACATGTTTGAGGCGACCTGCTGTAAATCAAGGAAAACGTGCTACGGAGCACAAACAAGCTTGAAGATGTGGCTCAATTAAAATGAATAAACATGTTTTAATAAATCAGGGAATTTCCTAGTAAAATTCCTCTATTGTAAATTACGGGGTTTATCCCGGATTATGAAATAAAATAATCGAGCAAATTTGAGTTTTAAAAGATCCTGATAAAATCTTCCGTTGTCGCATCAATCAAATACCACGGGTTCCTATCCCGTGGCTCCTGACCGGGTCAAACCGGGGCTGGGGCCATGACAGGAAAAGGTGGTATCAGAGCACTTAAAGAGCCAGAGATTTAAGCCAATTAAGTATTTAGAAAATACTTAATTTTACTGATTGCCATTTTGTGATTACGTGTTTTATTATTTGAAAAATTTGTTTACAGTATGGGTAAGCAAAGACTTTCAGACATCTATCGTAAAATAGATAGTTCATCGAAAGAAAAAGGAACTTCATCCTCAAAATGCCCAACAAATCCCGAGGAAGGAATATTTGTTCGTAAGGCACAATATGAGGAACCACTTTCTCCTAATAAAAGAAGTTTAATTATTAGGAAAAGTCAAGAGAAAATGAAGAAGTCACAACCAAAAGAAGTGAGGGTTAATCAGGAAACCCAGAAAATAGGCAATAAACCACCATGGGAAGATAAGTTAGATGAAAAATGGGCAGATCTCTATATGTTAGCTACTGTAGCAGTAAATGCTAATATTTAAATACCCTGACTCAGTCCTAGCACCCATATCATCTACAAGCCAGAAACTTTACCCAGTAAATAAATAAGTTTATAATAAACCTTAGTATGTTTTAATGGTCAGTTGTCCTTTGGATTAAATTAGTCACACGGTATGCAATAATACTTGAATGTTTTCTGTGAAATTCTATTATAAAATTTTAACTTAGCATTTTGTGTGCATTTTTGCATATATGCTAAACAGCATGAATGAGTTATCTGAAGCCCTTCAGAATCTCAATCTCTATCCGGTGAAAATAGAAGTTTCCAGAGATATTTTACTGGTTACATACCCAATGTGGAAGAACCTATGGAATTCCACGCTCTATCTCTGGAGAAACCAATGCCTAAGAAAAGGAGAAGATTCGTAGGCTGGAGGCGTGTACGCAGGAGGAAACCAACAACTAGAAAGGTTCCCAAAATAGAGAATCCCATAGATAAAGGAAAAGGAATTGCTATCGGGGAAGGTTCCAGGCAAGTAGAAATGGAAATTGGGGAAAGTTCTAAGCAGGTTGAGGAGTTGCCATTACAGGAAGAATTAGATCGCGTATTGGCAAGCTGTGATATCATTAGACGTATCAATACCAACCTGTACCCTTATCCTGCCGAAACTCAACTTCCAATAAATTTGGAACCAGCCATCCCAGAACCTTTGATCCACACCCAACCTCTAGGAATGGACGAGTGATGGACTAACGACTGGCAGTTTCAAAACCTTCTTAATAATCCTTATACCTTTTTCCCTCAGTTCAACCCAGAACCTATACCAAACCCACCAATGAGTAATGAAAACTTAGCTGAACTCCGCCATTTTGGCGAGGAACTGATAGGTGCCGGGAATAGGATTCGGGAGGTGGGAGAGCAAATCTCCTGGAAGTACGACGAGAGGGAACGTCGCTTCTAAAGTGCCTAGGGATAGGATGGTGGTGAAGCTGTGATTGTATAATAGTAATGATAAAATAAGTCTGTAAAATAACCTACAAATAAAACCTTTGTAAGATAATCAGTGTGTATGGAAGCATATTATAATATATAAAAATGGAAGTCAAGAAATTGACAATTTTGGCTATATATATGTTTATGTGATTATGTGCGATTGTTTGTTATAATTGGTTGTTTCTTATTTTATACTAATCACTTATATATAAATTAATTACCAGATGGCACATAATGAACCTGATAATGAAGTAAATCAATCTGAGCATATCAATGAAGATCAATTTCTAAATAGGCAAGATATCGAGAATATCGTTGCTCAAGGGATAGCCAATGCTATTCCCGCAATACTTGCTGCTGCCCAGAAACCTGTTGAACCTCAACAAATCATTCCTAGTAAACGTATCCAAGAAGAAAACTTCAGTAATAGTGTAAACGGAGGTGGCAATCATACTAACAACGATAATGATCCACGACAGGCCCCACTCCCTAAGAAAATGAAAGTTGCAACGCCTGGTTGCACTTACAAAGAATTTCTTGCTTGTAAACCCGCTGAATTTGCAGGCAATGAAGGGGCGACTGCAACACTGCGTTGGTTAGAGAAAACCGAAGCAGTAATTATGATAAGTAAATGTGCTGAAGAAGACAAGGTTATATATGCGTCACATCTTTTCAAAGAAGGGGCACTAGAATGGTGGAATACGGTACTTCAAGCCAAAGGAAGAAACATGGCCTATGCCATGAGTTGGGAAGAATTTAAACAGCTAATGGAAAGAAAATTCGGTCCCGAATATGAAAAGGAACAAATGGCGAATAAATTCCTGAACCATCGGATGATTGGTGTAGATTGTCGCAGGTATACTTTGACATTCTTCGAGTATGCGAGAGTAGTACCAACCCTGGCTTCGCCAGAACCGGTGCTTATTTCCCGTTATATTTGGGGATTGATTGGCGAAATCCGTAATATTGTTAAAGCTGCGAGACCTCGCACTATTGATGATGCTGTGGAATTAGCTAACACTCTAACTGACGAACTGGTACGCACAAGTGAAGAAAACCGGAAAAAGGAAGTAGCCCAGAAGATTACCCAAGGATTCCGTGTGGGTAACCGTAGTAGTTTCAGGAGAAAAGGAACTGGACAATCTTCCACTATTCCATTTTGCAATTCCTGCAAAAGAAAGCATTTAGGAAGATGCAAAGGGTATTGCAATTTTTGAAAAATCCCAGGACATCAAGAAGAAGACTGCAGAAAGAAGAAAGCAACAGTCTGCTACAATTGTGGAGAAGCTGGACATTTTAGGCCAGACTGCCCGAAATTGGTCAAACCAGCTGACAACAAAGTCAAAGCTGCAGAAGGAGCCACTGAGAAGAACGTAAGAGCCTTCCAACTGACTACTCAGGAAGCAGAGCTAATTCCTGATGTTATAGCTGGTACGTTCCTAGTTCACGACGTCTATGCAAAAGTATTATTTGACTCTGGTGCAAACCAAAGTTTTATAAATACTTCATTCTGCCAAGCACTTAATTTACTTTTAACCAACCTTAGGCAGATTTTTACAGTCGAAACGGCAGATGGGAATTATGTTAACATAGATAAGGTTTTGCAAAAAAGGAAATCTAGAAATTTCAGGTTATAAATTTCATGCAAACCTATTACCAATGAATTTAGCTGGATTCGATGTTGTGTTAGGAATGGATTGGTTAGTAGCCAACCATGCTCAAATCCTTTGTGATAAAAACTCAATAGAAATTCATGCACCCACCAGAGAAGTAATCGTGATTACAGGAGATAAGCCACGTAAACCGATGAAGTTCATTTCAGTAATGAAAGTTGCTAGTTATGAACGAAAGCAAGGAATAGTATATATGATTTCAGTAATCATTAGTACTAAGGATAAAGAACTTAAAAAGATTCCTGTAGTCTCAGAATACCCAGATGTATTCCCAGAAGAGTTACCAGGATTACCACCAGATAGGGAAATAGAATTTAGGATTCATCTAATTTCCGGAACTACACCGATAGCCAAGGCACCTTATCGGTTAGCACCCACCGAAATGTTAGAATAAAAAAAGCAATTAGATGAATTACTAAGTAAAGGATTCATACAACCTAGTTCATCCCCGTGGGGAGCGCCAGTGTTGTTCGTAAAGAAAAAGGATGGTTCGATGCGAATGTGTATCGATTATAGGGAATTAAATAAGGTTACAATTAAGAATCGATACCCATTACCCAGGATTGATGATCTGTTTGATCAACTTCAAGGAGCTAGATATTTTTCTAAGATCGACTTACGTTCCAGATATCATCAATTAAAGGTACAAGAAGAAGACATACCTAAAACTGCTTTCAGAACTAGGTATGGTCATTACGAGTTTATAGTCATGCCCTTCGGACTAACGAATGCACCTGCAGCATTCATGGACATGATGAATAGAATCTGTAAACCGTATTTGGATAAATTTGTTGTTGTCTTCATCGATGATATACTTATTTATTCCAAAAGTCAGGATGAACATTGTCAGCACTTGCATGCACTCTTAACTTTGTTAAGAAAAGAAAAGCTTTACGCCAAATTCTCGAAGTGTGAATTTTGGTTACAGGAAGTGCAATTTTTAGGACATATGGTGAACCACGAAGGTATTCACGTAGATCCTGCTAAGATAGAAGCAATTACTAAATGGAAGGTCCCGCAATCAGCTATGGAAATTAGAATTTTCTAGGATTAGCTGGTTACTATAGATGATTTATTAAGGATTTTTCTAAAATAGCGGTTCCATTAACTAAGCTAACCTGTAAAGCAGTTAAGTTTGAATGGGGACCTAGACAAGAAGAAGCCTTTAGCATTTTAAAGCAAAAGTTAACAAATGCTCCAATTCTAGCTTTACCAGAAGGAACAGAAGATTTTGATGTATACTGTGATGCTTCAAAGCTAGGATTAGGAGGTGTGCTAATGCAACGTAAGAAGGTAATTGCGTATGCTTCAAGGCAATTGAAAAAGCACGAGGAAAACTATACGACTCATGACTTAGAGTTAGGAGCCATAATTTTTGCCCTTAAAATTTGGAGACATTATCTGTATGGAAGTAAGTTTACTGTCTATACGGATCACAAAAGTTTAAGGTACATATTTGGGCAAAAAGAATTGAACATGAGGCAAAGGAGATGGATGGAAATCCTAAGCGACTACGACTGTGATATTCAGTATCACGAAGCGAAGGCAAATGTAGTTGCAGATACCTTAAGTCGTAAGTATCATGAGAAACAACGACAGGTTCATGTTCTTAGATTAAATCTACAGTTAGATTTAATGGAACAACTAAAGAAGGTTCAAGAAACAACCATCAAGGATAATGCTGAAGGGATGAAAGGAAGAATAAAGGAATTAGAACAAGGAAGCGATGGAATTTGGAGATTCCATAAGAAAAGGATTTGGGTACCTAAACGAGGAGAATTAAGAGATAAAATTTTAGAAGTAGCTCATAAATCTAGGTATACCAAGCATCCAGGAAATAATAAAATGTACCAAGATTTAAGAAATAATTTCTGGTGGATAGGAATGAAAAAGAACATAGCTAGATATGTTTCTAAGTGTCTTACTTGTTCACAAGTTAAGGCAGAACACCAGAAACCTTCGGGTCTACTTCAACAATTAGAAATGCCTATGTGGAAATGGGAACTCATAACAATGGACTTTGTTACCAAGTTACCCAAAACCAGAAAAGGTAATGACGCGATTTGGGTAATTGTGGATCGATTAACCAAATCAGCTCATTTTCTACCCATAAAGGAAACCTTTAGCATGGAAAGGTTAGCCAAGTTATATGTAGATGAAGTAGTATCCTTACATGGAGTTCCACTCTCCATTGTATCGGATAGAGATAGTCGTTTCACTTCTCATTTTTGGACAGGTTTCCAGAAAGCCATGGGAACTCGACTAAATTTTAGTACGGCATATCATCCACAAACAGACGGACAAAGTGAAAGGACAATACAAACCATGGAAGACATGCTCCGGGCATGTGTAATAGCTTTTGGTGGAAACTGGGATGATCACCTACCTTTAATTGAATTCTCCTATAACAATAGTTATCATACAAGCATCGAAGCTGCCCCATTCGAAGCACTGTACGGACGTAAATGCAGAACTCCAATCTGCTGGGCAGAGATAGGAGAAAATCAATTATCAGGTCCTGAAATCGTGCAAGAGACCACCGACAAGATTACTCAGATCAAGGAAAGACTGAAGACTGCTCGAGATCGTCAAAAGAGCTATGCCGACAATCGACGCAAACCACTAGAATTTCAAGTCGGGGATAAGGTACTTTTAAAAGCTTCTCCTTGGAAAGGAGTAGTTTGATTTGGGAATAAGAGAAAGCTGAGCCCAAGGTATGTAGGACCATTCCCAGTCATCCAACGAATAGGACCAGTTGCGTATCGTTTACAACTACCAGAAGAGTTAGCTATAGTACATGACGTATTTCATGTATCCAACCTCAAAAAGTGTCTATCTGACGAATCTCTGGTAGTACCTCTTCAAGATATAGAGGTAAATGAGAAGCTAAAATTTGTAGAGAAACCACTGCAGATAGAAGACAGAAAAATTAAGTTTCTCAAGCATAAGCGACTAGTGCCAGTCAAAATAAAATGGGATTCTAAAAGAGGACCCGAATACACTTGGGAGCTGGAATCAGAAATGAAGCGAAAGTATCCTCAATTATTCCAGTAAATCTCAAGAACGAAATTTTTATTAAGGTGGGGAGGATGTAACAACTCTCACCAAAACTATTATTTATTATTATATTTGGGTAAATAGGAAACCCTAATTAAGACCCCCAAGTGATCCTGCATAAACCCTAAAATTTTCAGAACAATCGGAATCAGGATTAGGGCCCTTACAACTCAGGGGGGATAAAACCTGGTTGATAATATCAAAACAGTTTTACGTGTAATTCGAATTTGCACGAACGACCAACTCAGCAAGCCTACTGGGACACGGGGCTACCCTATGGTAGGGTGGCACCCCTCGCGCCAAGCGACAGCCCCTCGCGCCACGCGAGGGGGCTGTTTTTCAGGTATAAATATAGGGGTGTGGGACTTGGTTTCTGGCATTCGTTCGACGCTAAAATTCGACTCAGGCACTGAGATATCGTCCAAATACTACAAAACACACACAAATTACGAAACGCTGCCGCAATAACAGGGTAATAACTCGATCGCTGCTACGATTCAATGTCCGATCGATTGAAACTATCCAACGGATGTTTAAGTGCTGCCCACATTAGGGTTATGCTTTGTCATTCGTCGTGAATTCGATGGATGTCTAAGTGTCGCACTTTGTCATTCATTGTGAGGGTTTAATCTGGTGAGTTATCGTAAATGCTGTATTTGTTAGTGACCTAGTTCGGGTGCATGTTATTAAATTAGGTTACAAGGCTAAACAGTAGGCTTAAACTCTGCCCGTTAAATCTGCAATGTGAGTCATTCTCTTTTTATCAATTGTTTTACAATACTCCATTTTCCAATGTTATAATTACAGGGATTAAGTCGTGGTTATCTTAAATCACTGGCTAGTGGGGTATTGTGCACATTACTAATTTCTCACGGGTTAGGCTAATAAATCCTCACCATGATAAACGTCACTACTTGGGGAAAGACCCAATAGTGGTATGACCATCGTCACACGGGTGACACGACGCCAGATAAAAATAAGATAAAAGCCATTGTAACCGCTCTTATGCTGTAATTGATAACTAATGTGTCATTTTACAAACTTGAATAACTCACCACTATTTCCCCGCTGACAAAATATTTTTAAAAACATGTTTCAGGCGACCTGCTGTAAATCAAGGAAAACGTGCTACGGAGCACTAACAAGCTTGAAGAGGTGGCTCAATTAAAATGAATAAACATGTTTTAATAAATCAGGGAATTTCCTAGTAAAAATCCTCTATTGTAAATTATGGGGTTTATCCTGGATTATGAAATAAAATAATCGAGAAAATTTGAGTTTTAAAAGATCCTGATAAAATCTTCCGCTGTCGCATCAATCAAATACCACGGGTTCCTGTCCCGCGGCTCCTGACCGGGTCAAACCGGGGCTGGGGCCGTGACACCAAACGCTACAACAGAACCTGCTGCTTGTAGATCTGCTAGTTCTGGTTGACTGCTGAGCTTCCTCGTCCAATTGAACTGCAGATTGTGTAGGTCATTTGTCTCCACAACCCGGTCTTTAACGCTTACGCATTTGTATAATAAATAAATAAATTAGAAACGATTTTATGGCTAAATTTTATAAAAAATAAACAAATGAATTTTAAATAATATGTAAAATTCATCAAACATACTATAATTGATTTTAAATTTATTTTGTTTTATAATAAATATAAATTGTCAAACATAGAATACATGGTATCTATATTAGAACACATCTATGATTAAATGTAAACCACATGGCGAGCAGCTCTCATTCCCAAACGGAATACCTATGATAATCATAGAATCAGCAGGTTTACGCTTTAGAAATTATTTTCCTCATCATCAAAAGCTTCCATTAATAAAACAAAATCAAACATAAAAGACCAATTAACACGGTTACCTACCTGAGTCGCCGTCGAGGATGAATCGACACAAACATGTGTGTGTTATTGTGAATGAAATCACGGATGTCGATCAAACATTAGGGTTACGGGTTTGTATAAAACCCCCAAAATCTACACAACGGTTGGTCTAAGTTGTTCTCCAATTCAAAAGGTTGTACTATATGAAAAAAGGAAAGCAAACGAATACATATGTGTTGGCTAAGAATAAGCCAGATAACCTGAGACAATTAAATCAAGCCAGATCCGTTTCGTCTAGATCTTCCATTTGCAGGGCCTGTCAAGGAATAAACCAAAGAATAAATTCCACTAAATAAAAAAAACAACTTAAAGTTCAAAAAGAACCTGGTGCAATGGGCGACAATGGGCGAATGGTAAAACTTTAACTTTGTCGTGACGAAGATTGGTTTGATTTAATTTGATTCAAAACAAAGCAAATAACCAAACCATTTTAGAATCATCGAATCAACAAAAACTAATTAGACTAACACCAAACGGAAATTATAAACCAAAATGATAGATAATAACAATCAGATTGAATATGCACACTTGTTCGATATTTTAAAAGAAATCAAACACACTCTAGACTATTTTCAATCTGTTACGATTTACCCTGTTTGACCCGTTCAATTTTTAACTAATAATTTTATATTACCAGCTTGACCACTTAAAATACAACATAACCCTAACTAACCCAATTCATACATAAGAGACCTCTAAAGAGAACCAATAAGTTGTGGTATACTAACCGACTCATCAAAGAATCTTGCATACCATCCAAGCTCAGGGTTAAAAAGTGAAATCTAAGAAATGGAGAACATATTGTATGAAATAATGTCTAATATAGTAATATACTAATATCTATAATTAACATCAATAATATTCAAGAATTGCTCACTGTGCTTATCATAAATGCAGCAATGGACCCAAAACCAGCAAGAGAGTTCGTATTTGGAGATCCCTTAAAGAATGCCTTAAGACCATCTGAAAGCAACTATGAGAAAGAAGCAATTATATACGATTATCTAAATGTGTGGCTCTAAGCTACATCAGCATAAAATTAAAAAGCAAATAATGTCCTATTTTGGTCTTTTACTCATTAAGGACAAATAATGATTAATGTGTATATTAGAGATCAATAGTGTTAGTCTAATATTAACACATAAAAAATTTGCTATATGAGTGTAGTCTCATGTTTTTTATGAAGAAAACGCAAGTATATTTTAAAGAAGAAAAACCAAAAATAGTTATCCAATAAATCTTTACCATTTTCGATCCCATACCCCACAGCTAGCACCATGATCTGAAGTTGTTCCACATGAACGTGAAGATACCTTGCGTACATTAAACGACTCAAATATTATTTAGATTCCTTATTCGCTTATGCGGTTTGTGATTATCTAAATGATTAAATCATGTATATATTGTATTACCAAAGTGTAAAACTGGAAATCCCTGCCCCGGGCTTCAATAGCAACAACAATAGGTCGGTTTACAACAACTTTCTTGAGTGATGATTCGTCATTAACCAGTACATCATCATAACCATCTGTAGTAACAACTTTCACGTTTTTTCCGCACAAAGCAAACACACATCAGACATAAACCATAAAACCAAACTGAAAAAATTCAGAAGAACACAATCCAAACCTTGTAAGCATCACATCTACCCTCTCTACCAGTGTAAGGCTAGTCTTGTTTGGTCTCAATACCACCATAATTAAATATATAATCAATTTTTTTTTTGTAATTATCTGTTACTATTATGGTATTTGTATATACACATGATTAATAATAAAATTAATCCTTATTATATTATCATATAGATCCAGAGAAAGTAAATTTTCAAAGTTAGGGTTATCATCATCAATCTAAACTAAAAGACACAATGAACCCCATATTATCAAAATCAATCAAACCCAAAACAAAACAAAACAAAACACAAAGAAGTTCAAATACCTGTGAATAAAACTTGATGGAAGATTATGATGGCTTCTTTCAAAAGACGACTTACAGGGCTTTCGTCAGAACATACAATCAAGAGGCAGAGATGAAACTGAGAAGTCGATAATGTAAAAGACGTAAGAGCAGAGATCAATTAGGGTTTTTTAGTTGAAATTCAAATGAAGAAGCAAAGGATCTCAATAATTTTGGCAGGTTGGATTGATTGGAGAGAGATAATGAAGAGGCGGTTTCACAATTGAATAAAGGAGAATGGAGGAAAAGTGTGTTTGAGAAGCCACTTATTATTGAGAAAACAAATTGCCGCTCAAAATCAATTAGGGAGGAGTATCACATTGCCACGTGGCATCAAGTAGCTTAAGTATATGCCATGTGGCCTAAGCTTGTTTTGCTTTATTATTATTTATAGATATAACACTTTAAAACACTTTACAACTCTTTGTAACACTATAAACTGCTATCATTCAGCATAGGTAGCCTTTACCAACTTCATAACAGTTTATAACACTTTATAACAGTATAAGACTTTATAACATTATAAATTGCTATATAACATTATGTAACAATAAAAAACACTTTTGTGAATACTATGAAAATATCGACTAATTGCTTAAATCTGTTGTTTATTGTAAAACAGGGGTTAAATGATTTTGAAGGGACCGAAGAAAACCGATCCAAAAAGTTCTGTAGCCGAATGGAAGCAGTATTAGCGCAGACAGATACCAACAACTTCCGAAGCTTCCAAATGATATTCGTGGGGATCCTATATAACAAACACTACATTCTAGTATTCTTCAATCTTGCACAAACCAAATATTGGTGATCGACAACATCGAGGGTGATGTACCGATCAACATAAGATACAGTGGTTACGTTGGAAAAAAGTGTAAGAACACTAACCCTTATACGGTAGTTGACTTTGAACATGCGTAACTTTTATAATTGTCAAAAATCCCCATTTGACGTCGAAACTTTTACAGATCACATCATTCTGTTCGTATGTCGAAAAAAACTCGCCTGCTATCGCAAAAAAAACTACGGGCAATATCACCAGTTAGTCTGAAGTTCCCTTGGCAAACAATATATAACGGTGTTGATTGTGGTATTTTCGTTATGCGTCATATGGAGACATTTAGAGGTATTATTGTAATTATAGTTTATTAATTGTTACAGTTAAAAAGAGCAGCAACGCTAAATTGATTTGTGTTTCTAATCAATAGGAACAAGTGTGCGCGAATGGGACAACGGGCTATCGCCAGAACGAGACATCAAGGGGGGCTGATGGAAGATCAATTGAAAGATCTATCTGATTTGCGGACAAAGTACTTATCAAAATTGTTGTTAAGTGATGTAAACTCATTTCGGTCTGCAGAAGAGAAAGAAGTGCATGAATATGCAATGTCAAAAACTATTTCTTTTTAGAATGACAGTTGTAATGTTTCAGTTTTCTGGCAAATCGCTGTAAAACACTTCATGTTAAATTGTTTAACGGCATATCACATTCGTTTCATCTTATAACACTCCAAAGAAAATATAACACTACAAGTCACTATAAAACACTACAAATAGAATATGACACCATGTAATCCTTTTATAACACTGTATAACAGAAAACTCACTATGTCTAACACTACTGCATGTCACATTACAGAACTATGCATACCTGGAAAAAAATGTTGATGTAAAAACACATTGAAAAAAGAATGGTTCGCGATTAACGTATTCGAGGCTGTAAAATTAAATAAAGGATATAAAAAACGACAATATAAAATCAACTACGGTCTGATGTCTACTTTGCTTTATATGCATCCATATAACACTGAAATCGGATGCAAGCATATGCAATAAAATTCCACAGAGTAAAACTATCCGCAATTAGATGAATTTAAAAAACCATGTAAAAACCGTTATGTTTCACAATAGTGCAAACATGAATGAAAAAATGAAACAAAAAGCTGTAAAAACCAACAAAAAGAATCCAAAAGAACAATAAACGTCATTAAACTAGCGAAACAAAGCTCGAATACACATAATTTGGTAATCTGCTCGTCTTTGGACATTTGCTCCTGCTCTTGAACTTCTTCCTCCGCTTCATCATCTGCTTCTCCCTCCCATTCCTCTTCTTCTGAGGTGTCATCATTCTTTTCCCTTGCGGGAACTTGCGTGTACATATATTATGCCCCTTACGTTTGCAATTGCTACATTCCCGTCTCTTTTTCCCAGATTGGCTTATCGCAATTTCACGCTTAGACTTCACTCTTTTAGGCTTGCCCATACCTTTAAATCTAGTTCGAATGGGTACATGAACAGTTACAGACAATGGTTGGGTGTTACCAGTTATTTCGGTAAACCTGTCACGACGACTCTTTGGGGTGCGTTTACTAGTGCCTCATCAGCCTTAGATTGATACTGGATAACATGATCCCTAAAAGCGCACAACGCATCGAAGGTAGTGACCAACCTGTTAATAACAAACTCCGCTAACTATGTTATCTCACGTACAACAAGATTAACTTGCTGGTACCGATCATCGCCTTCATTAATACCTAATATCGCTCCAGGAGCACTATTAGGAACAGCTTCCCTGGTCCACCGTCGTAATATACACCTTTCAGGGAACTGCCTAATATCAAGAAACTGCAGAACGTAAAAAATGTGTGCGCACAACAGCCCAAACTATTCATACCTATTGCATACACAACTCATAGTCATATCCTACTCCCACATCATAACCTAATACATCAAAAAACCGCCAAAAATGAGAAAAAAATATATACTCAGTTCAATCCATGAGATAAAACACCATGTACACATAAGTTTAAAACAAACAATTGTTACATTCCCTGGTTACCTCAAAAAATGTCGTACACAGTTGAGAAAAGTCCTTCACAAAGAACTTCACAAAATTATCCTCTCTTTGTTCCCAGCTTCCAATACCACACTTGTGAATAGCTGTCCGTATTTCAAGTTGCATATCAAAAAATTGTTCGTGTGTATATGTTTGTTGCATGTTCTTCTAAAACAAATTCTCTTGCCCAAATGTCAGGGTTCGTGTGCCTGGTATCATGGTCGTTCTTCCTATGCTCGTGTCTTTGGGCTTAGATTGCAGAGTCAAAATGCCCCAAGAATTGCACAAGCGTACAGTCTGGGTTGCAAAACTGCCCAAAAAATGGTTCTCACTTTCCGAACGTGAGGAAGTGCGCATGAGCCCAGACATGTGTTTATCACGATAGTACGCAGGTATTCATGAATCTCTAATCTGATATATTGACTATAACCATTCATGATTCGACAAATCAAAGTCCGCCAATATAATATCCCATTCGGTTTCAAACTGGTCAGGAAGTAATGCATCGGTCTAAACAATGGCACATAACCTTGTTGGGATTGAACCCTACCAGAGGAACAGATAATAAAAGCCAAAACTGGATCAGAGCAGTGGATCCAGAATAAGCAGATGTTGCATACAAGTCTCTCCCCTTGAAAGTGGTTTTCAACATCTGCTGACCTCCTATCTACTGATCGTTCAAACTGCTGACCCACAACTGCTGATCAAGTAAAGGCTGATGAAAGACTAAAGCTCTGCTGATTCATTCTACTGCCTTGGTTCAAGCACTGCTGATCCGGACAAGTACTGCTGGGTTCACAGCAGTGGAAGGATGCAGCAGTTGTTTAAGTGTCTTTTATGTAATAGCAGTAGTTAGTCTAGCAGTGTTTGTATTGATCAGAGGTTAGAGTTTGTTAGGAGGTTAGATGTCACTTTCATGGTGACGTCAGCATTAGATGCTCAGTGGTTTGCTAGTGCCTATAAATAGAAGAGTGCTCTGTACTGTTCTATCAGCTCTTTGCAACATCGTCTTCTCTGCACGAACAAACACTGAGCTCTGGGTGAGGGGGAGTTTGTATTCAATCATTGCAATTGTAATCGTAATTGAAATAAATTCAATCTTTCGGTTAATTGTGAAAAATGTTCGATCAAAGCAATACTCTCGTTTGATTGTATGCAAAGTTTGTTTTCATCTTAATTCCGCTGCACAACTCATTCATTTACATCTTAATTTCAAACGTAAAATACAATCAAAACCAAACTCAGATCCAACAATTGGTAACAGAGCGAGGACAGTCAAATTTGATTTAACAATCATTTTGACATAAATAGTTCAGCTCAAAATCGTTGATATCGATAGTTTGTTCGTTTTTGTTGAAAAACAGAGCAAGGTTTAATCACCATTAAAGTTGATTAATCAGTGTCTGTAAAACAACCAGGATGACGTCACAATCACAAGATGATAAGAATAATGTTGGCTCGCTTTTTAAACCACCCATGCTTAAACGTAATGAATACAACATCTGGGAGAGAAGGATGGGACACATCCTTGCTCAATAGAACACTGGATGTTGGAGGTCTGTTGTTTTTGGTCCCCATGTTCCTATGGTGCCAAGTGCTGAGGATCCAAAGAAGTTCGTACCAAAACCTTATGAAAACTATACTGAAACTGATTTTCAGAAGTTCGAACTTGATGCCAAAGCATTTAGCATCATAGCATCTGCATTACCAAATGAGATCTATGCTGGACTGTTACATTGTAACAGTGCCAAAGAGCTATGGGATGCATTGAAGGAATAGTTTGGGGGAACCGAAGAAGTTATTGAAAACAATAGGGAAATTCTGAATCAGCAGTATGAAACCTTCTGTCACATTAAGGGTGAAACATTGACCCAACAGTTTGAACGTTTTAGTTGTCTCATCAGTGAGCTAAGGCTTGTTAAGGTTGAATTTCCAAAATCAACCCAAAATAGCAGATTTCTTAGATCGCTACCTGATAAATGGGACACAATCGCATTTGTGACTAGAAACTCTGTTGAGTTCAAAGATCTGACCCTGACCCAATTTCATGGTAGACTCCTGACCTATGAAAGGGAGTTGAACCAGAAAAAGAAGTTGCAAGAGTCTGGAAAAGCTACTGATGATTACTCATTTGGTAGCACAGCTCTTCTTGGTCAGGAAGAATCTGGTAGCAGTAGTAAGGAACAGGGTTATGATCATTTCATTGATATAACAGCTGGTGGAAACTTCACCAACCCTGATCCTCACTCTGCAAATTATGCTTTTACTGCAAACACTGAAAACCAGATGTCAGATAATTTGTGCTTTGAACTCAATGATTTGCAACATTTTGATCCCACTGATTTAGAGGAGATGGACATTTTGCATCAGTTGGCTTTGCTTAGTGTGAGAACAAGCAAATTCTACAAAAGAACAGGGAGAAAGTTCCCAGGGTTACATGGGAATCTAAGGGTTGGGTTGGATAAATCGAAAATCAAGTGTTACAAGTGCAATAGGCTAGGTCATTTCGCTAGGGAATGTAGGAGTCAAACTACTGGTCCTATAATCACTCATCCTAGCTCAAACCCTAGACCTCAAAATCAAAGCACTGTGCATTATACCCATTATGCTGCTGCCCCTGTGCATGTGCATTATATCCAAACCACTGTTCCACAGATTCAATATGTTCAAACCCCTGTCCCCCAGGCACAAGTGCAACCTGTTTCACCTCAAACAGCTGCTCCAGCAGTGGTACAACCAGATCAACAAAGCTTTTTCACTCAAGGCTTTGTTGACTGGAGCTGCATGCCTGATGAGCTTGGTGATGAAAATTTTGCACTCTATGCTTCTAATGAACCTTCTAATGATGAATTTTGTTTGATGGCATTAGAGTCAATACCAGAGGGGATTGAAACTGAAGGTGAACAACTAAGTGATGAAACAGTGGATGAGGTGACTGAAGCAGTTGTCAATGCAGTTGCTGGTGAATTGCTGCTGGGAGAAAATTCAGAAACCCTGATTGAACCACTGACAGACCCATGGTCCAAAGAGGACAAAGAAGAAGAGGAAGAAAAGAGAGCAGGTGAGAAGAAAGTAAGAGCTGATGATGAAGAAAATCATCAATGTGATTGTGCAATGATGGCTGCTGCCAAGGTATCTCCTCAAGTTCTTGAAAAAATGTGTTCTGACAATTGCATTATTGCTTTTGCTAACATCAAAGAGGTAAATGAAAACCTTCGGAACAAAATCTTAACTGATGAAGTCAAATTTGAAAGTTCTTTAAAAGAACTTAAAAACAAATTGACTGAAAAAGAGAAAGAGATCAGCAGTCTTAAAGAAGAGCAAAGCATAACCAAAACTCAACTCCAAACTATGGTAGAAAAATACCAAGTTTGCAAAAAGGAGTTAGAGTCCACCCAGATCACCTGTGAAAAATGGGTGGAATCATGCAAAGGGTATGAGGTTATGCTTGAAAAACAGATTAAAAGCAATGTAAAATTTGGTGTTGGTTATAGAAAACATTGCTTTTGAAAAATCTGTTCAAACCACTGATGTAACAACTGAGTTCATCCCCACAAACAAGAATGGCCAAGAAGTGAAAATCACTGATAAACTTGGAAACAAAATCACACTTGACAGACCAATGGGATCCTCTACTTTTGAGGAGCTTGAAAATTACCAGTTTAAACCAAAATGGTCTGATGAGTGTGATATTCTTGAAAATTTCAAGCCCATGGACTTTACATCAACTGATGGTGTTAAAGCTCCAAAAGCTAAAGTCATTCCTCTCAAGGACATCCCAACAGAGGTTAAAACCTCTGCTGTAAAGGAGTCCGAAAAGAGAAAGAAGAAAGAAAAGATCAATAACATGTTTTGTGAATTTTGTGAGAAAAGGAATCATCTTACAAAAGACTGTTTCCATTTAAAAGCTTATGATTTGAACAAAACAAGTGTCATTGTTCCAGCTGAAAGCTGCATTGTTTGTGGTAAATCAAACCACAAAACTCAAGCATTTGTGTATCTCAAAAACTTTGATGTGAAAAAGAATGAGTACATTGCTAAAACATCCTTGATTCCATCAACATCATCTGTCAAATTCACCAAAAACCAACCACTGTTTGTGCCAGTTCAAACAGCTGTCACAAAACAGCTGAACCAAACATCTGTTAAAAGAGATGTTCAGGTTACTGATGAACCCCCTGCCAACCAGTTCAGAAGAGGTAAGGGACAACCACAACCATCTTACCAAAGGATTCCACACGTTTATGAGACCTACAAAAGGCCCTCTAAACCTAAAGTGAATAGGCATCCTTTTGGTTACCAACAGGTGATTGGTCAAGACCCTCAACAGTGGTTAGCAAGAAACAGTCCTAAAACTGTCCAAACCCCTGACCTAACCACTGTCCATCAATCTGCATCCATCCCAGACACTGTTGAGACCCCATCCAAAGCCTTATTGGCTTTGGAAACCCTAATGAACTAATCCTTTTACTTCATGTGCAGGGAGCTTCTGCCTGCTTAGATAGTCTGTGGTATGTTGATAGTGGAGGCTCCAGGCACATGACTGGATGTAAAGCCCTACTCAAAGATTTCAAAATTCATGGAGGGGGTGATATATCCTTTGCGAATAACAGTAAAGGGAAAGTTCTGGGGTCTGGTACAGTACAATCTGGAAATATAAAATTTGAAAATGTCAATCTGATAGACAGTCTAAAATTCAACCTCCTGAGTGTCTCACAAATGAGTGACAAGGGGTATGGGTCATTCTTCGCAAAGGAGTGTTGTAGGATTGTTGGACCAGAAATGGTCAAAAAGATTGAAGCAATAATAAACACTGGTCAAACAAAACTTGTCGCTCAAAGAAGTGGCAATGTTTATGTTGTTGATATGTCAAAAGAGTGTCCCAGAGCTGATGTCTGTCTGTTCTCAGCTGCCTCTAACAAAGAGACAGAACTTTGGCACAGAAAACTGGGGCACACAAATCTTAAGACAATCACTGAAATTTCAAAAAATGGTTTGGTAAGAGGCCTACCACAAAAATTGTTTTCATGTCCTGAACATTGCATTTCCTGTTTAAAAGGAAAACAACATAAAAGTTCTTATAAGTCAATTGAAGAGTCCAAAACAACCCAGTGTTTGCAAATGCTACACATGGATTAGTTTGGCCCAGTTCAAGTCATGAGTCTCAAGAAGAAAAGATATTGTTTGGTTATTGTTGATGACTTCTCTAGGTTTACATGGACTTTCTTTTTACACTCAAAAGATGAGACTGTAGGCATTTTGCAAGACTTTGTGACACAGGTTGAAAAGAAATTTGACCTTCCAGTGAAAAGCTTCAGGAGTGACAATGGCACAGAATTTAAAAATAAGGAGTTGGATGCCTTCTATGTGAAGAAAGGGATTGTAAGGCAGTACAACATCCCTAGAACACCAGAGCAAAATGGGGTAGTTGAAAGAAAGAACAGAACTTTGATTGAGGCTGCCAGAACCATGCTTGCTGATTCAGGTTTGCCATTAACTTTCTGGGTAGAGGCAGTGAACACTGCTTGCTATGTCCAGAACAGAGTTTTAATAAACCCCAGGCACAAAAAGACTGCTTATGAAATTCTGTATAAAATCAAACCACTGATCTCTTACTTCAAGGTATTTGACTGCCCATGCTTTATTTTGAATTTAAAAGACTCCATTTCAAAATTTGCAGCCAAAATTGATTGTGGTTATCATCTGGGATACTCAACCACTGCCAAGGCCTACAAAGTGTTTAATACATGGACCAAGGCAGTGGAGGAGACCTTGAATGTAAAGTTCAATGAACTTTCATCAATGAAAATCCCAGCAAATCCTGCAGATCTGTTTGACCTTGATAAATTCACTTTTGAAAATACTGCTGTCAAGACTAACAGTGCAGGTCCATCAGAGGATACAACACTAGACTATGGGTATGAAATCATCATTCCTCAAAAGTCTGGCAGAATGGGAAGAGCATCAGATGTTCAAAACAGCTGTCAAAGCTCAACCACTGCTACCTCAACAGTTGTTGACCAAAGTAGCCCATTAACCACTGCTTCCACATCCTCAAACACTGCTGACAAAAGTCCCCAAATAGTGGATAAAAGTCAGCAGGTTTCCACTTCATTACCTCCTATTCCACCACCTTTTGAAGCCACTGCTGGGTCATCAAAGTCACTAGCAGTGGTTAGCTCAGATGATACACATTTGCAGCCTTCACCAACAGATGCCATCATTCCATACCAAGGAGATTTAATCTACTTGAGATCTCATCCACCTGATCAACTCATTGGCAACATCAATGAAGGGGTGCTCACAAGAAGCCAAACCCAAAACATTTGTCTTTTTGCTGGTTTTCTATCACTCCATCAGCCAGTCAAGTACCAAGAGGCACTGAAAGACAACAGCTGGGTAGAAGCCATGCAAGAGGAGCTCCAACAGTTTAAAAGACAATAAGTATGGGAGCTTGTACCACTGCCAGAAGAGGTTAGTCCCATTGGCACAAAGTGGGTCTTCAAGAACAAGACTGATGAAAGGGGTATTGTTGTCAAGAATAAAGCCAGGCTTGTGGTTCAAGGTTACAGACAGGAAGAGGGGATTGACTATGATGAAACTTTTGCCCTTGTAGCAAGATTGGAAGCTATAAGACTGTTCCTGGCCTTTGCTGTCAACCACAACATGAAGGTGTTCCAAATGGATATCAAAAGTGCTTTCCTCTATGGTACAATTCAAGAAGAGGTGTATGTGTGTCAACCTCCAGGTTTTGAGGATCCATTTTATCCAGATCCTGTCTACAGGCTAAACAAAGCCTTGTATGGCTTGAAACAAGCACCTAGAGCCTGGTATGAAACTCTTTCCAACTTCCTACTCTCAAATGGTTTCAAAAGAGGTACCATTGATAAAACACTGTTTCTAAAATGGAGAGGGAAGGATTTAATGATTGTCCAAATTTATGTGGATGACATTATTTTTGGAAGCACATGTAATAAAATGTGTGAAGAGTTTAGGGAACTCATGACAGCTGAGTTTGAAATGAGTGCAATGGGTGAGTTGCAATGCTTTCTTGGTCTCCAAGTTCAGCAAATGCAAAATGGTACTTTTATTCACCAAAGCAAATATGCAAAAGAACTTTTAAACAAATTTGATATGAATGATTGTAAACCATGCAGCACTCCCATGGCAACAAATAAGCTGGTCATGTCTGATGAAAAGGATGAGCTGATTGACCAAACTCTATATAGAAGCATGATTGGGTCTTTGCTGTACCTAACTGCATCTAGGCCAGACATCATGTTTGCAACATGTGTCTGTGCAAGAAGTCAATCAGCCCCTAGAAAATCCAATCTTATTGCTGTAAAAAGGATATTCAGATACATAAAAACTGCTCCCACACTTGGTATCTGGTATCCAGCTAATGGGAATATCAAGCTTTCAGGATTTTTAGACAGTGACTTTGCTGGTTGTAACACCACAAGGAAGTCCACATCAGGAGGGTGCCAGTTTCTAGGTGATTGCTTAGTTTCATGGCAAAGCAAAAAGCAAGCAGATGTTTCAACATCCACTGCTGAAGCTGAATACATTGCTGCTGCAAGCTGTACAGCCCAACTCCTGTGGCTTCAAAACCAGTTGCTGGATTTTCGTATCACTGCCTTAAAGACACCACTGATGTTGGATAGCCAGGCAACAGAAAATATCATAAAAAATCCAGTTTCCCATTCAACCACCAAACACATCGACATCAGACATCACTTTGTGAGGGATTGCTATGAAAAAGGTTTGATTTCTCTGCATCATGTCCCAACTAAAGACCAGTTAGCAGATGTGCTCACAAAAGCACTTGATACAGCCACCTTTGAAATCTTGGTCTCTAGAATTGGGATGCTAAACATGGAATAACAAGCAACATCTTGTCATTCTATGAATAAAAGCATTAAAATGTTTTCAGAAAATCAAAAATCCATCCTTAAAAATAGCTAAAATGAAATTTTCATTCAATCCTTAATAGTCTGCCATAACCACTGCTTGTTCAAAAGACTGCTCTACTACAAAGTCTGTCCACTGCTGAAAGCCATCCTCTGTTCTCTCATTTCCTTGATAAACTCTGTTGTTCAAAAGCAGTGTCTTATCCACTGATATGCTATCCACTGATAGTGAAAACATCCACTGCTTTCATTTTACCGTTGTAACCACTGCCTTCATCAGTAACTTTCATAAAAGTAATGTCCTTCATTTCATCAAAGTTTGGCATGTGGACAGTACATAGTGGTCAGTACTTTTGTAACCGCTGCCACGTCATCCTTCACTTTTTCCTCTATAAAACCCCCCTTCACATCAAAACAGGGTTTTACTGTCGAATTGAATTCTCAAAAATTCTCTTCTCAAAGCAGTTTTTCCATCTCATTTCTTCACAAATTTCTTCGATCATCATCTTCAAAATGACAAAATCGAAGCAATCTGCAAAACCCACCTCTAAATCATCGTCGAAAGC
Organism: Helianthus tuberosus; assembly: GCA_030545235.1. Classification (NCBI taxonomy): domain Eukaryota; kingdom Viridiplantae; phylum Streptophyta; class Magnoliopsida; order Asterales; family Asteraceae; genus Helianthus; species Helianthus tuberosus. The sequence continues at coordinate 205,651,441 of CM060415.1, read as the reverse complement.
GGCCTCTCAAAAGGCCACTCCCACTGAAATTCCACACAAACCATCTCACAATCTTCTGGGTCTTCTCACAAAACCCAGCACCACAGAAGCTTTCGACTCCATCATCGACACAATGGCTAAATCAAAGTACAAAACTTTGTTAACAGCCGATGCACCAATTTATTTGACAACCCAAAGAGAGTTTTGGAAGAATGCAACCCTTGAAAAACAAGGAGACACTGTAAAAGCCATCAACTCTTCTTTAAAGGGTAAAGCTGTTCAAATCACGCCACAATCTATATCAGAAGTCTTTAAACTCGAGGATCAGCAAGGTAAAACTTCTTTCCCTAAAAACGAGTTAAAAATTGACTTCATTGAGAGAGGGTATGCAGACACAATGATGAAGAAAGCTACCTTACAAAAATGTTTCTTTCCTTCTGCAACAAGGTTTTTATTCCATACCCTCCTAATGTGTGTTTCAAACAAAACCACTTCTTTTAATGAAATACCATTAAAGATTCAAAATCTGGGATATGCTTTTCTTCAAGAAGAAAATTTTAATTATTCTCAGGAAATCTTTAATGATCTGGTTAATAATGTTGAAACAAAATCATTCTTACTGTTTCCCAGATTTTTAAGCTATTATTTTGAAAAGAAATTCAGTAAGGATGATATTGCTGCAATAAACCAAGGTGACTCTTTACAAATGCACAGCTTAACTGCTGAAACTTTTACAAGAATGTTAACACCTTACAAAACACAAGCAGAGGTGCCTGAGCAGAATTTAGCAGTTACCACTGCTCCTCAGGTATCTGCTGCTGAGCCCACTGCTCAAGGTGATCAAAGTAGCAACACCACTGCTTTGAAACCCACACCTAAAACCACCAAACAGCCACAGAAAAGGAAAACTCAAAAACCCCCCAAACCCATCAAAAAGGCAACTCTGGAGGATGAGATACCAGAGCAACTGCCTGTGACAAAACAAAAGTCACAAGAAACCACTGCTGCTTCTTCCTCACAGCAGTTGGTACAAATATCTCAACCCATAACCGAAACTCCTCCTGCTTCTTCTCAAAAAGAACAGGTTGTACAAATAGGGTCTCCACATCATGATGCTCTGGAAACACTCGTTTCCATCATCCACAGCCCAATACCCGGGGCAAATCCTCTTTCTACACCAAACATCACATCCGCAATTTCCCCACCAACTAAACTTCTGTTGGATGCAATCGATTTGAACCAGGCACTAACCAGTCCTTCTCAATCGCCTATTACTGAGAATATACCTCAACAAATGACTGGACCTGATGTATCAATCCTTGCTAACCCACCAACACAACCTGAGGAGGTTACACCCCTTGAGTTACAAGTAACTCTTGGTGGTATTCCAAGTGAAGCAGCCACTACAAATGTTGAACCCACTGGTTTACATTTGGACAGTGGTTACATTAATAAGACTTCCTTGGAGGCAATTCCTTCCATAGCACCTCTGACATCTACCAGTGGACTTTTCTTGACCTCTGGCAACAACAAAAGATTGTCAAGTGTTGAAGGGAGAAGACCCCAGTACCAAGAAAAAGGGGCATCAGTGGTTAATATTTGGAGTAAACTCCCTACCTCAACCACTGATAAAACCACTGCTAGTGGGAAATCAGATGATCCCATTAAATTGGGTGATGGTTTAAAGTACCAGAAGTTGACGGATCGTGTTAAAAAAACTTCATAACTCTGTTGCAGAACTCAAAGATATGCTGCAACAGTTGTTACAAGTACAAAAGGTGCAATCCACTGCTGTTCCACCTCAAGCACCTGCTCCACCACAAGCACCTGCTATAAATGAGCTCTGGAATCTATTTCAACCTTTTCTCCATCAACAAGCACAAATGGTAGATCAGCAACATGAAAAACATGTACTACAGCTGAGAAATACATTGGAGTCTAGGTTCAAGAACACCCAAGCTGATCTCAAGGCTCTAAAAGCTCAGATCCGGCATACCACTGGCACTGCTCCTCCAACTGTCCTCTTTATTGATCAACTCCGTCCAGATAATGCCAAAAAGGGGGAGAAAATTCAGGAGTGGAAGAAGAAGGGAATAGATGATGGTCTTTTCATTGAACCAGAAAAGGATGCCATGACCAGAAATATCCCTTTGCCAGATGGTAGCAAGATAATTGATGAGACCACAAATGCACTGGCAGAAGCATTTGCAAGTGTCAAAAAGGATAGAGAGGCCAAGAAGAAAGCTAGGGTGGATTATCCAGATCAGGGTACTTCTGGGTCAAAGGATGATGAAAATCCTGTTGATGAAAAGAAGAAGCCTACTAGAAAAGTAAGGCAACCCAAATCCATCCCAACCAGACGTTCAAAGTCTGCTCCAAAACCACCATCCAAAACAGCTGTTGTAACTCCTGTTGTATCAACTACTGCTGGTACTTCAGTGGTTTCAACATCTGTCCTCACTTCAACACACACACCACATCCACTGCTTTACCACCATCACCACCAAAAACAACATCACCTCCTGCCAAAAGGCAGAAGACAGCAGATGTTATAACATCTGCTGTAATGACAACAGTGGTTGAAGTACCAGTTATTTCAACTGCTGTTAGTCAAACACAAACCACTGCCATCAAATCCACCACCACTGTTCCATCCAAAACATCATCAGTCCCTCCTCAAACAAAAAGGAGAAGGCTAATTCTCAAAGATGATGACTCTTCACCACCACCAACATCTTCAAAATCTTTGTCACTTGTCACAATACCCAAGCCTATTCCTATTTCATCAGCACAAGTTCAACAGTCCTTAGCTCCTGCAGGTGTTCAATTTCCTCTTGAGCTTATAGCAGTCAGAGAAGAAATCAAATCTTTCTACTATGAGGATAACCCTGCTAAAAGGAAGCTGCCATCAGTAAAAGGATATCCCAGGCCTAACAATATTGAAGAATATTTGAAAATCAAGGCTAAGCAAGCAGAGGATATCTCCAAAAGAAACACAAAAGGGAAATCTGATAGGGAAATACAGCAGAACTATCAATACTTGCTCACACAAGTCAGGTCCCTGGAAGAATTTGCAAAAAATGTATGTCAGCAAATCTCTGAAAGAGCAGATGAGACTCTGAGAAAAGACTACATTGAAAGCATTATGGAAACAAAGAAATACAAGGGAGAAAGGTACATGTACAAGGAGTGGACCATTCCTGAGCTTGAACAAGAAGCAGCCAGGATTCAAGAAATGATAAAGAATGAGGTCCAACACACTCCTCCAGAATGGTCAAAGTACAAGAAGAATGTGCCTGATAAAACACTTGAGCTAAAAAGAATGAAAGAGGAATTGGTTGCTGCTGATTATGGGAACAAAAGACAAATAGCAAGATGGAAAGAAGATGTAGTCAGGGCTACCTACAAAAGGTTGGAGGAACTAAGAAAGAAAGATCCCAAAGTTCCTCAAAAGCCTGACTATCCTGAAGCAGAGGTTTCAAAAAGACCAACAAAGCTGCAAATCAGGAGAGCCACTGCTCCAACTGGTGCTGCCATCTACAAAAGAAGGAGTCAAAACCAGTCAGGTGCTGAAACAATTCAAGATCTAAAAGCTGGATATGCTGTTGTGAAAGAGGGCATTAAATTAATGATAAAAGAAGATCTTGAATTAGAACAACCTGTAAGTACTGCTCAGACAGTCTTTAATAGGCCAGCATCACCAAACTCCTCATCAAATAAAAATCTCCCAAGAAACCCATCAGGCTCAAAAGTACTAAAGTGGGAAACTGACAAACAGACCCATGTATTGACTCTGTTCAGGTCTGATGGAGAAGTGAAGAAAATATCAAGGGAACAAGCACTTGGCCTAAGTCTTGAAGATTTGCAGGATCTCCTTGATCTTCCACTTAGCAGGGATGATGAAGACACATATGCCTTAACCTTTGAGCTACAACTTAAAGGGCAAATAAGGGAACTGTTGATGAGGCAATAAAGTTCCAAAATAATGAAGAGTTTTGGCATTATCTGTTCCAGGGGGAGATTGTTGGGATTGAACCCTACCAGAGGAACAGATAATAAAAGCCAAAACTGGATCAGAGCAGTGGATCCAGAATAAGCAGATGTTGCATACAAGTCTCTCCCCTTGAAAGTGGTTTTCAACATCTGCTGACCTCCTATCTACTGATCGTGCAAACTGATGACCCACAACTACTGATCAAGTAAAGGCTGATGAAAGACTAAAGCTCTGCTGATTCAATCTACTGCCTTGGTTCAAGCACTGCTGATCCGGACAAGTACTGCTGGGTTCACAGCAGTGGAAGGATGCAGCAGTTGTTTAAGTGTGTTTTATGTAATAGCAGTAGTTAGTCTAGCAGTGTTTGTATTGATCAGAGGTTAGAGTTTGTTAGGAGGTTAGATGTCACTTTCATGGTGACGTCAGCATTAGATGCTCAGCGGTTTGCTAGTGCCTATAAATAGAACAGTGATCTGTACTGTTCTATCAGCTCTTTGCAACATCGTCTTCTCTGCACGAACAAACACTGAGCTCTGGCTGAGGGGGAGTTTGTATTCAATCATTGCAATTATAATCGTAATTGAAATAAATTCAATCTTTCGGTTAATTGTGAAAAATGTTTGATCAAAGCAATACTCTCGTTTGATTGTATGCAAAGTTTGTTTTCATCTTAATTCCACTACACAACTCATTCATTTACATCTTAATTTCAAACTTAAAATACAATCAAAACCAAACTCAGATCCAACAAACCTCTTCTTAAAATCGATGATATTACATAGGGTAGCGCCAACCTAAGAAACACAGAACAACATTAAAAAATTAAATACCAAACCAAAAGGATAAAACATTATATAAAAGTAAAACCACATCGCTAAACAATATTTCCTATTTTTACAACATAAAACCACAATCGGAGATTAATAAGAAAACCATAAACCTCGTATTCAGATATAAAAAGCTATAAAAATCCAACAAACGAATCCATTCAAACAATAAACGTCGTAAACCTAAAGAAACAAAGCTCAGATACGCCTAATTTGGTAATTAAGAAACCTTAGTAGTAAGTTTGTCCATAATATGCCACATGCAAAGTTTGTGCCTACTTTCAGGCCAAGTGTCTTCAATCACTTTCCTCATCGCTGGGTCTTGATCAGTTACAATCAAAGGTGATGCACGCCCAAATGGCTGCCAAAAGACGTTAAGCAACCAACAATATGTTTCGGCAGTTTCATTACCTATTATAGTAGCACCCAGAGTTACATTACGATAGTGATTGTCAACGCCGGTAAACGGTACGAACATCATATTGTACCTACAAAAAAATATAATAGTCAAAACATAAGACACCTTACATTAGATAAACACAAAAAATATGAATAAAATGAATCTAAAACATAAAACTATAAGTAAGGTATGAACTTGTTGCAACGATAAGTAGCATCAAAAGACACAACATCCCCAAACATATGAAAATTCCTCTTCACATCTTCGCCAGCCCAAAACAACGCCTGTAAAACACCATCCTCAGTTGTTAGGTGTTCCATAGAAAAATTGGGCATGAATTCTTTCTTCCTTCTTAGCCGTTTAATAACCATATCAACGTCGTACTCAGCTATATACCTATTTAAGTCTCTTTTAAAGTTTTTAAAATCAACTTTCGTGGCACCTACCTTGTTAAACCCTCCATAAAGAGTCCTCATAATATTAAACGCTCTGACTGGACGAACGTTTATGGCACTCAACGCATTTGCGGCTTCTTCCTGAACATAATTGATTCCTCTGTTGGCATAAAGTAGGTATCTGTTATCTTCAGCAACAAATGGGTGATAAACCTCATAAAGTTTATCCGGGTTAACTTAACCTGGATACACGCTTCACAGCCAGTCCTTATAGAAGGAACCTTGCGGGTAATCTTGCTCCTCGACTTATTATTAGAACTACCAGCTTCCCGAGTCGAGTCAATCGCCTTAAACAGTTTATTACCCTCCTTTGAGCATAGGAAATATTTATTCAATATGACACCGCGTGGATCGTATTGACTACCCTTCCTCGCTGTGAATCCTCCGACCATTGCATATCTTTGGTAAAAAAAGGCATTATTCAGCGAATCAAACCTCATGTGCATCTTTGATTTAATCGAATCATCAACATTTGGTATAAATGTTGTAACACCTCGTAAAATCATATCCAAAAATGCACTGACATGTATCCTTAACCCTAACTATGTCAAAAGTTTACTAGGAGGGACTAAAACTTCCAAAATGTGAAAAGACGTATGTGGAGGGACTAAATGTGTCAACATGCTTAAACTATGCCTCTGAGTGACCTTATGTGATGTCTGTATTCCCAAACAAGTCAATTATTAGACATGAGAAGCCGTTTGTGAAAACATTTGAAAGTTTGTGTAACAAAAGGGTTAAAAGTGTCAACATGTTAATTCTTACCTCTGAGTGACCTTTTAATTAACCAGGAGCTTCATGATGTTCGATCATACTCTCAGGAATGCTTGATATTGGCCATGGAGGGCTTTGATGTCGTTAAGTGATAATATGTGTAATTTTGTAAGAAGAAGGGTTAAAAGCGTCAACATGTGAAACTGTACCCTTGAATGACCTTTTAACGAACTGGGAACATTATGATGTTTGTTCATACTCCCGTGTATACCTAATATTGGCTAAGTATTGCTTTTTACAAGATAAAGGATGATATATGTGAATATACAAGTCAAGGGGCCAAACATGACAAGTTTTAAATTTTTTGTTTGCTGACTGGCTGGTTTGCGGACCGCAAACAGTGCAGGTTTACGGTCTGTAAACCTTGCATCTATGCGAAAATTTGCTTGTTGGCCACACTTTTCACTCAAAACCACTTCAAATCAACCTAGGGGTTGCATGCTTGCTCAACACTCGTTTAGGGACACCTGGAGGCATCCTATAACATCACATAACACCTGGAATGATCTTGATTCATCCCATTGCACTATAAATAGAGGCCCTTTGTTGCCATTTTTCCTTGCACCTCATACTTTCTTACTTCTGTCACTCTCTTGGAGATTCCTGGCTTAAAGGATACTCCCCTCAGTTCAAGTTTTCGAGCTATTTCAGACCATTAGTTTAAAAATTGTGATTTCAGTCCCTGTGGTTTCACTTTCGTAACCATTTCAGTCCACCTCGTAACCATTTCAGTCCCTGTACTTAACAGAATAATGGATTGAAATAGTTACGAAAGTGAAACCACAGGGACTGAAATGGTTACGAAAGTGAAACCACAGGGACTGAAATCACATTTTTTTAAACTAATGGACTGAAATAGTGATTTTTGACAAACCAAAGGAACGAAAATAGTAATTAACTCATCATGCTTTTAATAAAAGGACTAAAATGCCCTTTTGCATGTAAAATGAGTTTTAAACATATTTTCTTGACAAAACTCATTATATACTGATATAATATCATATTTAATATTATTTAGGATGTCAAGTTAGATTACCATATGAGTTTAACTATAAGTCTTATTAAATGCTCTTAAATGACGAAAATACCCTTATGGCACATAAAATGGGTTTTAAACATGACATGCATATAAATCTTTTACTTACTGATATGTTATTATAAATAACATATTTTAATTATTTAAACCTTGTCATAACATCAGATTTCTTAAATCATCACATAAATCGTCATTTAACGACTTTAACGCCGTTTAGGCGCATAGTATGGTTTTAAACCATACTTATCACCCAAGACATATTACCTACTGATTTTATAAACAATTTTTGATATTTTTACAATAGGCAAAAGTCATAAACTCAGAATCCCAAATAAGTCCTCGAATCTATGTGTGAAATGACCAAAATGCCCCTACGGTGCATAGTTTGGTCATAAAGCATAAACCACACATATATTTGATATCGTACTGATATTATACCATAAATTAAATACTTTCACAGAATGTTTATGACCAAAACCTCAGTTTACTTGCAAGCTCCTTTTAAAAGTCATAAATGACCAAAATGCCCTTACGGGGCTTAATTCGGTTTTAAAACCTCTATGCGCATACATGTTGATATCTTACTGATATCATAACATATTTTAACCATAATAGCATATGGAACTTATATATGACTCGTCCGGTTACCCGTTAATGCTTATACGCGTTCGGTTTTACTTATGTGACTAGTTTGCAAAAATTAACCGGAACAGGTTTAACCTTATCATTTAAACTTCAAATTCTAGGATGTTTTAAGTTTACCCATATTATACAAGTCTTCATACTTGTTGGGTCTAAATTACATTCCATTCCGGTCATCGCTTAATTTAGCGTAATGTACCGTAATTCATTCTTTAAGCTAGTCGGTCTAAGTCTATGACTTGAATAGGACCCGTTAGCATTCTAATTGGTTAATACTACCATCATTCCAGACTAGAGCCTCCCGGTAAAAGCTATCTACACGCGTCTAAGTGAATTATTCGACTGAGTTGTTACTTCTTGCATTTTAATCAAGTTATAACTCAGGTAAATACTTTTAACTTATTTTCCCTTATACGGGCTTGGGATACGGTAAATTATTACCGCTTGGTCGGGTATGGGATCACTTAGCCAGACTGTGGCTATTAAATCTGCATAACCCGCTTTAACCTGTTTTGTTTTATAACTTAAACATTGGGGGTTAACTCGACCGTGTAGTGGATATCCTCGGCTCATTTAATTTATTAATGGCCACGACTTATGCACGGGGTGTAGGCATACACCCGACAGATGCAAAATGGTAAAATATAAATTTACCCACAAGTTGGGAATAACTCTTTTGTGGGTTTTAAAAGTGGTGTGTCGGTTAATCATGTCTCGGTTTCTATGTTGGGCCCCATATGTATTGACAAACATGTAAAATTGTGTACAAGATTAAAATTCTTAATTGTCCCAAGTTATAAAAGATATTTCGTGCCTTGAGCACCTAAATCAATTTTTGAAGTATTTTCAAATGTGTCAGTTAATTGTATTTACCAGTGTAAACTGACGCATTTTCAAAAGACTAAGTGACAGGTACTAAACGCAATAGGATGGGAGCAGCTTGGTATCAATAGAGGATCTTGCAAATCCTTAGGATGCCCAAAAGTCCGTTAAACATCATTTTGTACATTTATTAGATCCGCATGTGAATCCTTTAATACCACCGTCTCTATAATTATTATTTTGAACCTTGAACATTCAGTCTGTAATAGTAATTTCATTCCAAGCCTTCCGCTATGCTATATATGTGTTTAATTGTCTATGATGATATCAACTACGTCACGATACTCCCCACCTGGCCCACCGGGTTATGTGGAAATATCAGGGTGTGACAAATGTCCTCCTTCCAGAACTTGGAGACACGTGAACATCACCAACCGGCTGGTATGTATGAATATCTACAATAAAAAAGGGAAACATCGATCATTTATAAAACACTATAAACTTTCATATAACAATATCAAAAAGTTATAAAACACTATCAAACTATTATAAAACACTAAATGAAAAGTTAACAGTATCAACTTGTTGGACCGTTCTACGACCTTGAAACGTCAGTTAAGGCAGTTCATCTTTGAGTACGAAGGCGGAATCAACCTAAACAAAGTCATAACAGCTAGTTTCCTTTTAATCCTTCTTTTCTGATTGATATTCGTGCTTTTACAATGTATTCTGATACAAAACCGGCAGCACTTCGTGTCTCATACAATTACCATCTCTCTCCAATGAATCACACATCAACCTATATATAACCCTAAGATTTCGCTTGAGTCAGTTCAAGCCAAATCATGATTTCGCTTGAACCTGTTCAAGCTAAATCTCTGTTGTTGATTTCGCTTGAACCAGTTCAAGCTAAATCTTGATTTAGCTTGAATCACACAAGAATACTTTCAAGCGAAATCCCATGTTAAACATGTAAAAACCCTAAATAAGACCCTGTTGTGTGTACATTCAACCTATCTAGACACAAGACTTGATTATGACGTAATCAGCAGACATTTAATGCACCAACAGACTCCCCCTTGGATGTTGATGAAGTCTTTGGCTTCAAGTCTTTGTCTTTATCATTCTTCATACATTGTAAACACTTTCTTCAATCTTTATCTTCAAACTTTAAACTTTAAACTTCAATCTTCCCTTTGACCGTTGATCCAGACTCCCCCTTTCATAGACTCCCCCTCTCGATATGCTAGAATCTGAGATATCTGGTTCAAGCTTTGACAATTAGCTTCCGTTGGGAATAAAGAAGTCCAAACCTGTTACTCAACCAACAAACATTACAATTCTATCTTTTCAACAATAACTCACAAACTCAATCAGTTTTAACAATCCACTCAAGTATTCAGGTCCAAGTTAATGACCCTGATCACTTGATTAATCTACCAAGTCCAAATTAATGACCTTGGTTGATCTTTTGACGAAACAATACTGATTTTAAAACAACAATTTCAAACATTTTCAGATAATAACAAGTATCAAATTAATGAACTTGTTTTTGACTTTTCAAACAATTCAAACTTCATCAAAGATAAGCTCTCCTCATTCTTCAGTCCAGAATCTCCTGCATCTGCTTCAATCATCTGAGAATCCAACAATCAACTCTCCACTTTGGTTTGTCAGAAAATAAAGCAGAAATAAAATCTTTTTGGATTTTATCAAAGTGATCTAAACTAAGAAATGAAATACAGAAAACTTAAATTGCAGAAAGTAAACAAAGTAAACTATTTACAAACATATTTTTGGCGAACGTGTCAGGGAATCATATCAACTTTTCAGACAAATTACAAGTACCGTTAAGCTTCATTTCATACTCAGACTTAAACAATTCACCTCGATTGTCGATATACTGATCCATCTTAAATTCCTACACAAATTTCAATTTACTCAGGATACGATTTAGATGAATTATGAACTTAGCTCATTCATGTGTCCCACCTCTTGAATATACTCTCGTATCCAGAATCCCAATAATCAGTCTTACAGGTAAGTATACTACAATGATATCTGTATATAAATTAGGTATGCGAGGGCCGAGGGATCTCAGGTCGATACTTCCGTATACGCAGAGAGATATCAGCTTCGACTTTACGGTATGTCCCCTTTATAGGATCTTTTTGCTTACAACAGCAGCGACTATCAATTTTATTGTTTCATCGGCATGCTGAGGGTTTAATGCTATGTTTCAAGCATTGCAGAAAGCATTATCCAAGGACTAGGTCAGAACCACCGTTCAGCAGAAGTCCCGGAATAATACCCCAGACATCATTGAGTATAAAGACCTAGTATATCAGATTACAAGACCTTTCAAACGAGATTTCAGGGGTTACCTATATATCCAAGTAGTGTTCCCCACGAAATTCACAAGTTTGAAATTTAGGTTTATATCCTGAATAAATCTACTAAATGTGCGAAAACCTATCGATACATCATCAGTGAGACTGTTTAACTCATTTATACTTTACAAATCTTTAGCATACTGTAATCGTCTAGCTGATGTACTATCATTTTCCCTATATACACAAGCTCTTTTTCAGATTTTATCATGTTTTTGTATTTTTGCATTTTTTACTGTTTTTGTATTTTCTGAAAAATAAACTATATACAAAATCTACTCCCCCTAAATACCAAAACAAGTAAAAATTCGACAAACCATTGCAGATTGTTTCTCGTCTTCATCCGCAATAGTACTTTCATCAACGCCCACAATTCCATCCGACACCGAAAGAAACTTCATACCATTCAGTTTTAACAAATATTTAAACCGATTTTTATCAAAAGCTTTGGTATGTAAATCAGCTTTCGGTTCGTCAGTGTGGATTTTCTCAATTCGTATCAACTTTTTCTCAAAACAATCAAGAATAAAGTGATGACGAATTTCTATGTGTTTAGTTTTAGCGTGATGTACTGGATTCTTTGTTATATTTATTGCAGCCTCGTTATCAACAAAAAGAGGTGTGTTAAGAAACTGCAAACCGTAGTCGCGCATCTGTTGCTGTATCCACAAGATCTGAGAGCAGCAACTGCTAGCAGAAACATACTCCGCTTCACAAGTAGATAACGCCACAGATGTTTGTTTCTTACACTGCCAGGTAACCAATCTAGGACCAAAGAACTGGCATCCTGCAGTTGTTGATTTTGAATTGACTTTGCAGCATCCGAAATCCGAATAGGAATACCCTTTGAGCGTAAAGTCGCCTTTCCTAGGATACCACAACCCCAATGAAGGAGTTCCTTTCAGGTAGCGCAATATCCTCTTCACAATGATCATATGCGATGCTAGCAGGTTAGACTGAAATCTTTCTGCGAGGCATGTTGGGTACATGATATCAGGACGTGAAGCAGTTAGGTACATTAAAGAACCTATCATGGAACGGTAAAAAGTTTCATCAGCCCTGTCTCCGGTGAGATCTGGGTGAATTCCATGATTTGTTGCAAGTGGGGTAGCAGCTGGAGTAGAACTTGACATCCCGAATTTCTCTAGAATATCATGAACATACTTTGACTGATGAATGAAAATTCCCTCAGGAAGTTGTTCAACTTGTAAACCCAGAAAGAATTTCATCTCCCCCATTGATGACATTTCAAACTTTTGCTTCATCACTGATTCAAAATCTTTACATAGATTTTCATTTGTCGACCCAAAGATTATATCGTCCACATAAATCTGAACTATCAGAAGATGACCATCGACTTCTTTAGTGAAGAGAGTGGCATCCACTTTTCCACGAATGAACTTGTTGGCTAATAGGTGTTGAGACAAAGTCTCGTACCAGGCTCTCGGGGCCTGGTGTAAACCATACAGCGCTTTGTCCAATAAGTAAACCTTGTTTTTGTGGATTGGATCGGTGAAGCCCGGTGGCTGACCGACATAAACCTCCTCTTTAACCTTCCCATAAAGAAACGCCGATTTAACATCCAACTGATAAACTTTGAAGTTCTTCCAAGACGCAAATGCTAGGAAAATTCTGATTGCCTCTAGTCGTGCTACAGGAGCATAGACTTCGGTAAAATCAATCCCCTCCTGTTGACTAAATCCCTGAACAACGAGTCGAGCTTTGTTCCTTACAACAACTCCTCTATCGTCCCTCTTGCACTTGAACACCCACTTGGTGTTAATCTTTCTCTGACCATCCGGCAAATCGACTAACTTCCACACTCCCAATTTCTCAAATTGACTAAGTTCCTCCTGCATTGCATTGACCCAAGAGTGTTCAGTAAGCGCCTCTTTGTAAGTTCTTGGCTCAACCTGCGAGATAAAACAACTCAATGAGAATTCAGTTTGCAAAGGAGCAACTTTTGTATAAAAACATGTAAGCCCTTTATCAATCTGTCTTCGAGTGCGAACGCCTGTCTGCAATTCTCCTATGATCAATTCCTCTGGATGATATGAAAAAGTTCGCGGCATCACTTCACTTGGAACATCTACATTTCCCTCCAGATTAGTAACATTCTGTTCTGCATCTTGTTCACCAACTTGGTTTGTTTGACTTGAAATCTGAATTTGCTCCCCCTCAGAATCTGAATCACCATGATCAAATACTGGCATGTTTTCAGCTTCTAGATTATCATTCTGAGCCGACTGATTATCCTGAGCAACTTCATTCTGTTGGACATCATCATGTTCACCAGCATTACTCGGACCTGCTTCATCATCATTTGAAGTTTCCCGTGGTCTCCTAGAATACTCAGCTGGGAACCTTAGCTGCGACTAATATTCACGCAAAATATCCAACTCATCAAAGAAATCTTCATCATCCTCTGATTCTTCTCTCATGTCAAACGAATCCCACAGTTTGTCATAATGATAACGCCATGAATCACCAGGATTCTGTGGCGACATAGTATAACCTTGACATTCAACATTTGCAGCTTCAATAATCCGCTTCTCACTTGGAACGAAGACACGTCGCATCGGATTTGCATAACCAACAAAAATTCCCTCAATGCTCTTCGGACCAAACTTTTCATGAGGCTCTATAACCGTACAGGGTGACCCAAACGGTTCTAGATACTTCAAATTCGGTTTGCGATTATTGATTAGCTCAAAGCATGTTTTGTTGAACTTCTTGACAGTGAGAACCCTGTTGAGCGTATAGCATGCGGCGGAAACTGCTTCAGCTAAAAAATTAATCGGTAACTTTGAATCTGCGAGCATAGTTCTAGCCGTCTCGATTAGCGTCCGGTTTTTGCGTTCTACGACTCCATTCTGCTGTGGAGTATACGGAGCACTAAACTCATGCAATATACCTCTTTCATCACAAAATTCTTCCATCTTACTGTTCTTGAATTCAGTACCATTATCACTATGAATTCTCTTGATACGCCTTTGGTACAGATTCTCAATCTTCCTGAAGAGCCCCATCAAACTGTCAAATGTTTCATCTTAGGTGTAACCTTGACTCTCGCAATTTGAATTTTGAAAATTTTCAGCCTTCAAAGGTGGAAAATTTTCATCATAATCAACCGAAATTGATTCTTCAGCCTTTTTCACTTCAGAAGTTGAAATTTTCATTTCAGTTTTTGGTTTCCAAACTTGTTGAGATAATGCAACCTGTTTATAAAACTTGTCGTTTTTAGTTACCACTTTCTTTACAGGTTCATTTTTCACTTTGATGTTGTTATTTTTCACACTCTTTTTCTCAACAACGATTGGTGCTTTACCCTTCACATCAACTTTCTTCTTTTGAATCTTCACATTTTCAGTCTTAGGCTTCACATTGGTACACTTTCGTGCAATGTGACCAACTTGATTACATCTGAAACATGTTCGAGTATCAACAATTCGACTTGTGCCTTCAGACTGATAATGTGAAGCTCTTTTCTCAAAGAACTCTTCATTTGATTTTGAAAAAATTTCATTCTCTTCATCAGCAAGTGAACTTGAACTGTTCACAAACACCTTCTTTTCAGCAAACCTCTTGTTTTGAAAACTCTTTTTCTGATAACTATTACCACCCCGATAACCACCCGACCAATTGTTTCGATTTTTATTATAAAAACGTGGTGGAATAACAGGCTTTTTGTAATAAGCTTTATCTTTCTCAAAATTCATTTGCCTTTTTGTTTGACACAAACTGTTCACTTTTGACAATTCAACTTCAACTAACTTGAAAACATTTGTCAACTTTTTCACATTAACATTCTCAATGGGAAACTCAGAATCCGAATACAACTTATCAGATCCAGCCATCTTGTACATCACAAGACCCGGTTCATCACTTAAGTTGTTTTTGGATTTTGATTTCTGAATGTACTTGTCCAAGAAACACTCATCATCTTCAGCTGAATCAGACAACAAAACACTTTCAGCTGTGCTCTTAACAATCTCTGTCTGAACACTATCATCAGATGATGTAGAAAAAGTAACATCAATGTTCTCCGGAAGTTTAACTTCACTCTCTTCCTCAATTTCAACCAACCCAGATTGCTTTTTCGTGTAATTATCAAGAACAGGTGGTGGAACTTGATGAAACCCCACCCCTAGTTCCATCACAATACACATCTTCTCCCGCTTTGTCTTTCCCGATGGGTTTGGGAATGATATGTTGCAAAACAAAGCTTGCGGAATTGTAACTGTTAAGCTTCAACTGGATTCGCTCGTTTTCAATTACAGCCTCTTGAACTTTAAATTTCAATTTAGCGATTTCATCCAGTTGTTGGTTGATTGATTCTTCTTTGACTCTAAGCACTGCTTTCAAATGTTCATTTTCTTAAAAAGTTTTACCATTTCGATCATCACAATCTTTCATTGTGCTTTTGAGTTTTTCAAATTTTTCAGAAATCTGGCGGTTTTCAAGAATCAACTTTTCATTTTCTTGTTTAATTTTGTCATGATCAATTTTATCAGTTTCAATTTGAGCAGTTAATTCTCTTATCCGTTCAGTTGAAGCTTTAACTGTTTTGTCACGACCAAGAATCTGATTCTCAACGCTTCTGACCTTTGCTGTCAGATCTTTAATTTTCTCACCGTTGAGATACGTGACAGTATTACAAAATTTGCACTCTTTGTTGCAATTTTTGCAATCAGCATTTCCTTCGATCTTTTTACCTGACGCATTTGTTGACGAATTTGGACTGACCTGGCCTTTTGACTCAGACACTGAGTTAGAATCTACCTCAAGTGCTTTAGCAGCCAGCACTTTGTCAGCCATTTTTCCCAGGTTCTCTGCAGTCAACTCCTGCGTAGTATCGATAACTCCAGTATCAATCTTCTTTGATTTTTCGATCTCTTCTTTCTCTTTCATCTCTTTGTCTTCTTTTTCTTTCTTCGCTTCCTCTTTCATTTTCTCGGTTGGAGTTCCCCACCATTTGTGTTGCCAATACTCATCCTCATCTTTCATTTCCTTGATTAAGGCTTCCAGATCGAGAGTTTTGTGATCGATTGCAATATTTCCATACTCATCAAGATAACACTCCCTGTCTGGATCCCATCTTTTTGCTCTCTTTGCTTCCAAATAGATACCAGAAAGTCTAATCATTTTGTTTTCTGAAATCATCTTTCTATATCTATACTTCTGCTCTTCAGTTCTATCATCTTTCCATGGAATAGGTTCATTTTTCGCCATGAATGCGTAACCAACCGCATCTTCTTCCGGTAGTACCTCTTGACTCCAATCATACCCCTCATCATCGTAAATCACCGCAAGAGCTCTAGATTTCTCTCTGTTGTCTTCAACCTGCTTCAATCTAGGCGGCTCGGATTTATTCTGGTGATAAATCGCCTTCTTGTAGTAATCATCTCTGAAAGGATTCTCCGACTCATCAGCATAAGCGTTTCGACATTCTCGCTTGAAGTGACCCTTCTGCTTACACTTGAAACAAGTCACCTTCGATTTATCGAACCCCAGCTTGGTAGATGCACCACCAATTGTCTTCCTTCCGGTAATTTCCATGAATCTTTGTGCGCGACGAACAGCACTTGCCATAGCCCAACGAATATCGATCAGTTCCATTTCCTCCGGATCAATCTGATCGTAATCTTCTTTCGTCAGATTTGTGTTGCCTATCTTCCCAGCTACTAACCCTTCATACGATTCCAACACCGATGCTAGGAAAATCATCTGCTGCTTTGCCGACTCCTCATCAAAATTCTGAGCATTCTTCAAGTCTATCGCGATGTTACATTGAAAACGATTCTTTGCATCTAGATGATTTCCAGAAGATGAAGATCCACTGTGATAACCACTGTGACTTCCACTGCTTTGACTGCTTTGATTTTCTTTGCCGGCTGTTGACACATTTTCAGCAGAAAACGCAGTTTTTGGAGAAGTTGCTTTTGGCATCATGCTCTTTGGATAATACAAATCCAAATTCTGCTGGTAAGATGAGTGATTAACTTTGTACGTCTTCTTCAACTCCAGCTCGTGACTTTCAAGTCTCTCAATCACCAAATCTGGTTTCAACTTTTCAGGAGCAATAGTGTTCTTCAACATCAGTGCATAATATCTCCAATCCATCTCGTCTGGTAATGAATCGAACAGTTTGTCAACAAGTTCTTCATCAGAATAATTGATATCATGTCTTGATAATTCCAGCTTCAAATGACCAAACCTTTCTATCATTTTACACACTGACTCATTCTTAAGACAACCAAACATATCAAACTCTTTCCTAAGAAGTTTCTTTTTGTTTTTCACTATTTCTGTACTTCCTAAACATTTATTTTCTAACTTTGCCCAAAGATCTTTAGCATTTGAATAATCTATCAATGAGATGATATCCTCCCGAACAGACTGAAATAACAATGCCACACACTTTTGTTCGGCTACGAATGATTCAATCTCATCAGTAGATATTAAGGCTTCACCATTCTTGTTTCCGTTTTCATAACCGTTCTTCAGACTTTTCCAACTTGGAAATGCAAATGCCATCATCCAATCTTCAAACTTTCTGGACCACCGACTGTACTCCTCAATAGCCATTAGCTTTGGAGGTTTATTGAACGTTCCGAAAGCACTTTCCGATTCCCAAGCTTCCTTTTTCTTTTCTTTTGGTGGGTTATCATTCACATTGCTTGACGAAGTATCATTGTTTCCGGAATCTCCAGCGAACGCGTACATGTCGCTAAACGGATTCATGAAAATATCATCCATCGTGAATGTTCCAGCAAAATTAGCAAACACTTAGAATTTTTTTTTTAAGTTTTGAAAAAATCAGCAAGTTCAAGCGAAATCCTTGAAGTGTAAACAGCTTCAAGCGAAATCAACACTTAAAACTGTCCAAGCGAAATCCAAGATTACACTTCAAGCGAAATCTGATCCAAACAATTTCAAGCGAAATCTACTATTTCGCTTCAACTGACCAAGATATTCAAGCGAAATCTGGTAATACAAGTCTAACAGTTTCAAACGAAATCCAACTAAACAATTTCGCTTCAAACTGTTTCAAGCGAAATCCCCAAAGATCAAATGTCAACAGTTTCAAGCGAAATCTCACAACTCAATTTCGCTTGAAATGTTCAAGCGAAATCTTTTGATTTTCAAGCTAAATCTTATACTTTCAAGCGAAATCTACCTTCAAGTTCGAACACTTTTCAAGCGAAATCTAGTTTTAGGTCATTTTTAACAAGTTTTATTCTGAATTTTAGTCCGAATCTTTGTAGGCTTTGTTAAAACTAAGTTTTACACGATATACTCGAAAATCAGACCATTTCGACCGTTGGAACTCGTTCAGATCAGAAAAATATAAAAAGAAATGAGTAGAAAGAAAAGAATCCGCTGCTATGGTATGAACTCCTCGTCCTGAGCTCTGATACCACTTCTTGGACCGTTCTACGACCTTGAAACGTCAGTTAAGGCAGTTCATCTTTGAGTACGAAGGCGGAATCAACCTAAACAAAGTCATAACAGCTAGTTTCATTTTAATCCTTCTTTTCTGATTGATATTCGTAATTTTACAACGTATTCTGATACAAAACCGGCAGCACTTCGTGTCTCATACAATTACCATCTCTCTCAAATGAATCACACATCAACCTATATATAACCCTAAGATTTCGCTTGAGTCAGTTCAAGCCAAATCATGATTTCGCTTGAACCTGTTCAAGCTAAATCTCTGTTGTTGATTTCGCTTGAACCAGTTCAAGCTAAATCTTGATTTAGCTTGAATCACACAAGAATACTTTCAAGCGAAATCCCATGTTAAACATGTAAAAACCCTAAATAAGACCCTGTTGTGTGTACATTCAACCTATCTAGACACAAGACTTGATTATGACGTAATCAGCAGACATTTAATGCACCAACAATCAACATAGTTCTAAATTGAATAAAACACTATTAATCAACTTCACACTAATTGTTTATTATAATACACTATTGACCCGGTTTATTACAATATAACTGTAATTAACACTACCTGATGGAATAAAACACTATTAGTCAATATAGCACAAAATATTTAGTGTATGACACTACTGAACAGTTATAAAACACTAAAAATGTAATTAACAATATTCTGTTGGACTAAACCACTATCAAACAAATTTACATTATCTATTGTGCATATAACACTATTGAATATGCATATGACACTATAAATGTCATTACCAATAACTAGTGGGGAACCCGCGCGTTGCAGCGGAGTTGACAATATGGGCTGAGAACATAATTCAAACCTAAAAACGTTAAAAATCATATATACGTTGTGTGTGTGTAAGCACTCGCGCTTCGCGGCTGCAACGCACGGGAGACCCTTATGATAAACATTATATAGTATACTTCAACATTTTTATTTATCTAGTGAGCCAATCTAAAGCAGCCCATGAGTAGCTTAACTCATTTACATCCTTAATTGGATAACATAAAAAAATTGACCTCGCTATATTCAAGTTTTGTTGGAGCTATAAAATTCAGAAGTGGTAGATAAAGAGAGATAAAAATGACAACATTATTACCGCTACATGACTTACATTTGTTGACTGACCTCTTTGTGTTCGCTCTTCTATGGTTATACACCTTCATGGAGCTAAAACACACTCAAGGCCTTGTCAAAAGTCGTCTTCAGAAGCTCATCCTTTTTTACTCTAGTGTTAGCCGCAACGCCTTGTCAAAAGTCGTCTTCATAAAATAGATACCTGGAAAGGATTTACTTTAATATAGTGTTAAGTTATCCACATAATGTCTAAAAATTGTGGATCACAAAGATGTTTGTAAATCATAAAAAAACAAAGACGCTGTATTTTTAAAGTAAATCAAATTAAAAGATCATGTTAATATATTAAATAAAGCTGTTAAATGGATAGGCATGAGGATAAAGACAACAAAGCCCGTGGCGGTGTTTTGACCATGAGATAAATTAGCATGACTCTTCTTGAAACACTTGCCATGATCACGTTAATTTATTTTCTCCGGCGGAACTTGTCCAATCGGTTATGTAGTTTTGGTTAAAAACTTCACCCGACCCATATCAAAAATCATACCTTTAGCCTTACACCCATCGTTACTTGCTACAAAATCACCATATCCCACCAATCTATATCTTTGTTGCTTGTGCTTTTCCTTGGGGCTTCAAAACAATCAGTACTCTTTCAACAAACTGGAATGGTGGCGATGGATTGGTCGACACTTTTCCTTGAGTAGTTGTTCCTCCGTGATGATGGCGGTTTTACAACGGTGGATATACTCATTTTCAGAGTAGCTAGAAGATCCAGATTCATTATCTATCAACATATGATCAATATCTTCAGCTTTTGTGGCAGTTAAGGATGCAAACATGATCCTTTCCCCAGAAGTCTTTATCAGATTCGAGTTATTTTTGATGTTCTCTTCTCTTTTCGGTGGGTCCCGTGTTGACAACCAAAAAATTAATGATACAATAAGAATTTAAACATATCATCGAGTAACTTAATTAGTGAGATGGAAAAAAATACGCTTACCCCTCGTTTGACCATACTTTTGGAAAGATTTTTCATTATTTCTTGAGCCTCCTCTTTCTTAACATAGATGCTAGCTTTGTTAGGGTGCTGCCCTTTTTTTTCAAACTGCATTGCCAAAATAAATAACCAACTTTTTTAACAAATTAACAAGCCTGGACAGTTCTAAACACGCATCAAAAGGGTGCAATCTCCTTAATACCCTTCTAAATCAGTTAACATCAAATACGATGAGAAACCATACCTGGAGAGTGAGTTCAAGAATCTTGCTTGTTTCCTTTTTAACTATCTTTTTATCCCATTTTTATGATTCAAAAAGTCGGCCCAGCCCTCATCCAGAACCATTGCAATACCATACGTTATCTCGATACTGACCGACATAACTGTAATATCAGGGGTTCACATGGGTTTTTCCTTCCTTAACTACTTGTATAAAGTAGGTGATCTTCCTGTTAAAAACACCAATAACATATCATGTTGGTATTTAGCTTCCCACAAGGCATTAAATAGACCTATATTTGCACAATTAGAGTATGTTTACTCGAAAATCAGGCCCATGAATATAGTACACCATGAATGCATGTTTTGGAGGGTATCAAAACCTAAAACACTCAAAAACATAAAACTGTGATGGTAGGAATTTGTATTCTATAGTTTCAAAAGATTACCCATTTAATATAGACAAACCATACTTTAGTTAGTTAAACCAAAGTACCTTTAGTAATAAAATGTTATTATTTTAACAATCAACATGAAAATGATTTAAATTTAACATAATGTCCTTTTTGAAAAGCAACCTATACAGAAATGGTAAATATTTAGGAATAATTAACTCATATAAAAACTGGTCTACGTGGTTATACATTTTAGAAATTCACGTTTAGATACAATAAGTAATTGCTATAGATTTAGTGCAACGTTTGTTCTTTTCTAAAGTCATCAATCAAAAACCAATACTTTAAAACGAAAACAAAAGTGAAAATGACTATGACTCAAATCTTTTGTTTAGACAATACTGCATAACTCCTCTGTTTTGCTGAACAAATGATTACACGAAAAAAGAGACAAACCGCTTTTAACACCATTGATTAGAGCTCAATATTCACCTTCTGCTCCTATCATTATCTATATTCACCACCTGCAAAGGTGACAATTTCAACGCATTTACTTAATAGTTTATCACTTTTATTTATTTTTAATGTTAAACAGATCATATAAAAAAATAGATTTAAAGGGAATGGGTCAAATGGGTAGAGGTATCTTAGAACCGTACATCTAATGCATACATATCCTAATTTCTTTATTCAAAAAAAAAAAAAAATCATAACAAACGTAACAAGTGAAATCAATTAACCTATTAGAAACACTGAAAATCATATACCTTCGGAGTAGCGGTGGTGGCGACTAAGTTGATTTTCCTTCCGTCTATATGTACTGATCGGACTCCGACGTGCACGGTTTAAGCAAAGGGCTTCATGAGGGATCAGAAACTTAACTGAGAAGATGAACATGTCTCTGCAACTTTAAAGTGTGTGAATGAACCATAGTTTAAAGACTAATGTTGTGGTTCTTCAATCTCCGTTTCGAGACATATAATTCCAGAATTACAGTAAATAAAAAAAAACAGTAACGTTTATTTCCAGAGCTTGCGGAGTGACATGTTTTTTTCGGTTTCCTTTTTCATGACTTTGGCAACTGCCATCTCGAAATCTTCTTGTGTCACATGGACTCTCCGTTCTCTCAATGCAAACATCCCTGCCTCTGTGCAGACCGCCTACAAAATAATAACGCATTTATAATAATCAAATAATAACTTTAAAAAGAAATGGATTATTATTAAGAATCAAGTCAATAACTAACCTTCAGTTCTGCACCTGAAGCACCGTTCATTTTCTCAACAATTTTTTTCAGATCAATGCCGCGCATTAAATTCATTTTTCTTGAATGAATTTTCAAGATATCAAACCTCGACTGTTAAGAAGATGAAATACAAATCAAAGCAAACACAATAGAGGTTAGGATATGCGTCAACATTATTATAGCTATACAGAGATGATGAAATAACTAATAAAAATGGGTCATAATATATTACAGACAACACAACAACATGATATTATAAACACACCTGACTATAAAAATGCATAAACATCCAATTGGTAACTTGAACAGTAGTATCATTGTTTTCAATAAATCCTTTTTGTATGTACCGTTAATCACATATGTGTCAATCACCAGGGGACACCAACCCCAATGGAAATTACAAATCGATGGTCAGATCAACAAGATTGATAAAACAACTGAATCGAAGTTAAAGAAATAACGAAAACTCAAAAACTTACCTCGAAATCTGGTTTAGATTAGTAATAAAGACATAAGGAGATTTAGGGTTATTACAAAATTCACTACGGTTTGAATTAGTGATAAAGAGAGAAAGAGCAATTGTGAAATTCTATCTCCTATTCAATTGAAGTAAACTGATGACTATTCAGTTGTAGTAAACTGATGACAATTAATGTCATCAATTTGGACATTCAATTGAAGTAAACGAAAGACTCTATCTCAGGAATCAAAGGGCAACGATTGAAGGGAACGATTGAGTTGAGAAACTGATGATAACATTCTGAGGGTTTGGTGTAGGGAAAGAAGGGCAGAATGGGAAGAAAAATGTAAAAATATAGGGTTTTGTTTGAGACTTTTAGTCTGCCATCTTAAAAAATGAAAGTTAAATTACTATTTTGTACATGTGAAATGCTTTATATAGTATTATAGATAGGTGGAATAAAACACCATCAAACCAATGTAATTTAAAATATCTGGGGGAATAAAACACTATAAAACAAATTTACAAAATATACTCAGCATATAACACTATTGACCATGCATATGATACTATACATGTGATTACCAATATCTGGTGGAATAAAAACACTATCAAACAAATGTAATTAACAATATCAGGATGGATAAAACACTATAAAACAAATTTATAATATCTATTCAGCATATAACACTATTGACCATGCATATGACACTATGCAACCATTTACAAAAATCATTTCATGATATAACACTACCAAAACAACTTAACCTAATCAATCCAGTGTATAAGACACTAGAATCCAAGATGACTAAATCTATTCAACTAAAACTGTAGAGTAAGACCCCCCCCCCCCCCCCCAAAAAAAAAAAAAAAAACACACGTCTGTCGTATGATAATGAACGTAAAAAACCCAAATTCCCTACTAACCCAGACATGATAATTCTTAAACAGAAGAAATTCCTATGACAAATTAACGATTGTTAAAAATAATCACCACACAAATACTTGCATCAGCGGACTCCATTGAATTGAAATAAAACACCCTAAACGCACAGGAAAAACAATTGTTTGTCACGCTGAAAATTTCTTGTGATGTTCAGTATTTATAATTGATGAACGATAACACCAGAATCTAAATGGATCTTACCCAAAAATTACAAAATTCATAATCTCTATAATACCTGATCGGCGGTTATATCTTTTTATCAATTAATTGAATCAAATAGAAAATTATTTGTTTAACCTTTTGAATTAATTTAGATTAATGACACATGTCATCTCCACAATATTTCTCACACTTCTTATACTTTTGGATTAATATACAGGATCTTCAATCTGGGTACCGCTAAAAACATTAGATTAATGTACAGGATCTTCTGGGTACAACTAAAAACATGGAGGCCAACTTTTTATCTCGTGTGGAGGAGTTTTAATTTTAAGCAATTTCTACGCAAAATGCGAGTTGGTGGTTGACCATTCAAAAATACATCATTGTCCCAATAACATCTTCAATTCAGCAAACAATTGAATTAGTTCACGGGATGGAATTTGGTTAGCAAAATTTCAAGGAATGTCATTTGTCGTTTCTTGGGGTCAATTCGGGTACCACACGACACGAACCTAATATGAAATTCACGGGTTTAGGTTTAGTCTAAACATGTTCATTCGGGTCAGTTTCAGAAACTGTTTTGTTACCCCACTCTTTGAAAATTAGTTTTTATGTTAACTAAAACACATGGGTGGGGTTCTAGAGTGAACGCTAGTGTATTTGCGAACTGAGTGAACAAATCCTGGCCATTGATCTACACACGTGTATGGCCAGGATCTCATCATCAAATCGTAAAATACACTAGTGTATTTCAACATCAAATCCTGGCCATTGATCTACACACGTGTATGGCCAGGATTAGTTCACTCAGTTCGCAAGCTACACTAGTGTTCACTCTTGAACCTAATCCTATATACTAAATACTCAAGTTATATATATGGACATGTTCAACACAAAACTTATGTTCATTATGTATTTTATGTCAAAGTTATAAAACAAAATAAAGTCAGATGTTGTAGTTAAGTGTCATTATTTTATGAAGATTTATGTTTTCTTTTGGTAAATTTGTAATTTTAGATCGAATAGTAATAGCTAAGTCGTGTCCAGATCTATATGTCTAATATGATTCTCGTATTCCTGTTAAAAGTTTGAGTTGACCTCTTGATTTGTGTAAACGACCCATATTTTGCGTTCTAGAACTAACTATCAGTGGCGAAGCTTAAGATTTTCGACCGGGGGGTCGAAAACGTATATACCTAAAAAATTTTATACGAAAACTACATACCGCACACTACTGAGCGAAAAGTTTGGGAGGTCGGACACCCCCCTTTTTAACCTGGCTTGGCGTCCATCTCAATCAAGTAATTAATGTCATTGTTTTATATTTATTTAGTAATTTAAAGTAGACTTGGATTATAAAATAACAAATCAACTTGTAGTTATTGGAATATCACAATTATCTCCGGCTAGCTCAATATAGCTTTTAAAGTAGACTAGGAAGAATAATTACACGTTACCATTTTATAAATATTACTAGCTGGTAGGCAGCATGTGCTCAGCTTCCAACTTGTTTATTAAGAAAATCATATGATTAATCACACTAACTTGGTCATATAATAAATCTTGAGTAAAATATGCTTGATTTAATTTGCTCAACCTCATGTAACATGCACCATACACGAGCTAATCCATACTTGATTATTATTTTATTTTTCTAAAACGACAAGAATTGCGGTCTTCTCCCTCACCTACCCATTGTGCACCATTTAGACAATTAGAACCAACTATCAAGTGTGAGCTTGATTTAGAACTAACTATCAAGTGTGAGCTTGATGAGTATTTGTAAAAATTGTAAATTTGTAGTGTTTAGGGCTAACTGTTTGCTGTGAGCTACACAGAGTAAATTACATTCCACGCCATGAGGTACAATTATTCATTTGCCTACTAATCTTATTAACGTTTTAGGGGTTTAATTATCAGAAATGCTCGACTTTACTTAGAAATTATTAGGATAGCTAAACGTACCCTCTCTCTTACTTGTCGTACCCCTCCTCTGTAAAAATCACTTTAAAAACTGTCAAATATACCCCCTAAAAATATTTTTAAAAATGTTTTTATACAAATTAATTTACTAATTTACACTATACATTTTATTTACACTTGTATATATCTTCAACATAAACTTTAGAAATTTGAAATTCTATAAACGTTATCGTAATCGATAAAAAAAATTATGATACACCTACATCGCCCTGCGAATGGTCTTTATTAGATTGCCCAATGTGGAGCGTGGGGAGGGGGTGTGGAAACCCCTACATCGCCCTTCGAATGGCGTTTAATAGCATGGTTTAATAGCATGGGGTGAGGTCTTGAGGATTTTACATGGCGTGGGGCACTTGAGGTTGGGAGGTGGACGATGATGATTGGATGAAGAATTATAATAAAAAAATTAAATAAACAAAAAACATTCCTTTCATCTTGCTCACTATCTCATGATTTTGAGGTTTGTACCAATACTCATGACGCTTTATGCTTTATTCTAGCAATAAAATAATAAAAACCCACCGACTAAGCCATACGTGATATTTTATAATAGCGACAAGAAGAAACATATTTTGAAAACTGCACACCGTTAACACGCTGAATGGGCGCTTTGGTTGCCCAACTCTTTGAATATTATTTATGTCGCTATAACACATATATACACAGAATAAAGAAATTTAAAGAGAGAATAAAAATATATTTCATTTGTTTTTTTTTAACCGTAAATTTAAATCACTGACGGACCACTAGATACCACTCGATCATATCCATCTTTAATAGACAACTAGCAGGGTGCCCGCGCGATGCGGGGGGACGACAATTTGCATTGCGACACTCGTTTCTGGTAGTTTTCTTATTCGTATAATATTTATGATATAAATTTTCCTTAATTGGAAAGAAACGCGCCGACTTAGTCAGTCTGTGGACTATGACCCACACCGTGTCATTGCCACGATTGGTCTTAGGTAACCTGGAAATCAGATTCATTATTACCAATTCCCATTTCTATGTGGGAATTTCTGGTTATTGTTGCAGACCAGACGATCTATGATGTTCAGCTTTATCTTGCGAACATGTTAGTCATCTGCTACTTAGGTGGCTATGGACCTTTCACGCCCATCCAACAAAAGTTCTTCAAGTTGTATCTTCTGCTCCTTCACCTCAGTGTATGCCATCAGTACAGAGCTCCAGCTATAGGAGCCAATCCAGGCAAATTGTCAATTCTAAACTCGACTTGCCTCTCCGGGGGCAGACCGGGTAAATCTTTATGAAAATCATCAGGGTATTCCGAGGTCATTGGAATATCTCCAACCTTCGGCTTTAATTCGTTAATAGTTACTTGTGTCATGTAGGTGACACACTCTCTTTTCAAACACTTGGATGCCTTAAGCATAGATGCTTTCTCGAGCAATTCGTAGTGTTGATCTTCCACGAATAGTGAGTATATCACCAGATGGGGATTTAATTTCAATAAGTTTCTTATCGTAGGCAATACGGACTTGGTTATGAGTTAACCAATCCATGCCTAAAACTATATCAAATCCCACACGATTCATAGTAAAAAGTTTAACAGAGATAGATTTGTTCTTGATAGATATAGCGTATCTATTAAGAATTGTGGAAGCTATTTCCATTGGCCACTCGAAATAATATCTAAGGCCTTTAAGGGCAGATTAAGAAATTTATAAAATTTATAGTCGACGAAGCTTTTATCAGCTCCAGAATCAATATAAGACTCTAGTAAAATATATCATTTACGAGAAACGTACATGTAATGATATTTGTGTCTTTAACTGCTTCTCTCGCAGTCATTTGAAAGGCTCAGGCATTGCCTTTCTTGGCATCAGTGGAGTTTTTCTTTTCGTCAGTTGCCCACTTCAGGCAGTGGGTCTTTATATGCCCTTTCTCGCCACATCCATAGCAGGTGGCGTTCTTCAGATCTTTACATTCGTAAGATTTGTGATCCATCTGCTTACAGATGCCACAACCTTTGGGTTGCTCATGGAGGCATCTTCCAAAATGTCGCTTCCCGCAGGTTTTACACTCAGGTTTTTCCTCATTTGGCTTGGACTGGTGATAACTCAAACAAGTCTTACCTTTTTAAGATTCCTACTAGGGGTATCATGACGCTTCCGCTTGTGATCACTCTCGGCCTTAGTTGCTCTTACTTCTATCTCGTCTTCAGTGAGAGATAAGGCTAGATCCATAGTGGATCTGAAAGTTGTAGGTTTGGAGGATTTAACCATCCCCTTAATTTCTAAAGCGAGTCCTCCAATAAATCGCGCAATCTGATTAGACTCAGGGGTAATTAGATAAGGAACGAGTCTTCATAAAGAGTTGTAATCAGATACATAAGGTCAACAGTTGAGGCTTTTCATTGTTAG
This sequence comes from Helianthus tuberosus, assembly GCA_030545235.1. Taxonomy (NCBI): domain Eukaryota; kingdom Viridiplantae; phylum Streptophyta; class Magnoliopsida; order Asterales; family Asteraceae; genus Helianthus; species Helianthus tuberosus. Next base: position 205,622,788 of record CM060415.1, on the reverse strand, counting down.
TTTCAGAAAGTCAGATTCAACTTTCTCCACCACGTGAGGTGGACAATAGGTCTCGCGGATTAGTTCCACGAATTTAGACCAACTTAGGTTGTACAGTTCAACCTTGCCAGTGGATTGGATTAGTGCCTTCCACCAAGTTAGAGCATCCTCCTTGAAGGATTGAGACACATATTTAATAGTGTCTTTAGTGGACAACCAATTTTATCATTAACGGTCTCCATTTCATCGAGCCACTTTAGAGCATCAATGGCTCCTTTCTCGCCCTAAAGTTACAGGGTTTACAAGAAACGAAGTACTTATAGGTGCACCTCTTCTTAGAGTCACGTGGCTCAGTTCTAATGATACTCTTGATACTTTGCTCACAATTAGTTAAGGAGCAATGAGACTTTTCAGTCTTATGAGTAGTAGAGTGGGGTTTGGAAACAGATTTATATTCTTGTACTGATGGCTCTGGCCCTTTAAGTGTAGCTATAAATCCAGCTAGGGCTTTACCAACTTCATTGGCAATTAGGGATTGAAGATTTTTTCTTCGTCCGTACGGTTTTGGTGCTCTAAGTCGTCACCACCGTTTTTCTTAGTAGCATCGCCAATATTTAGGCTTGCCATTAGTTTAGCTGAGAGATATATGGCCATCAATAAGATTTTTAGAATTTAGTAGCAGATCAAAATTTTTGTCTTAGATATTGCAGATCTATACGTCTTAAATTTACTAGCCTCACTTACCGTAGTTGGTAATGGGCTTTCATTTATAATTAGTTATATAGCTCTAGAGATTTTTAGTCCCTTTCCATCCGCATAGTTGGGATTATTTGGAGACTAGGGACACATTTTAGTTAATGTATTTAATGTGGGTTCCTCTCTTTCCGCATAGTTGAGATTAGTTGGAGAATTGGAACAAGTTTCGTCGCGTAGTTGGACGAAAATTTTCTCCTTTCCACATAGTCGGGAATTAGTTGGTTATACGTTTTAGTCAACATATTTAATATAGGTTCCTCTCCTTCCGCATAGTTGGGATTAGTTGGAGATTTGGAACAAGTATTGTCGCATAGTTGGACGAAAATTTTCTCCTTTCCACATCGTTAGGAATTAGTTGGAGATACGTTTTAGTCAATGTATTTGATGTGACAACCTGTATTTCCAAGGATAACACTGTTTACTTTCGTCGTTAATTATTTACGTTCGTATATGTTTTTCTTTATGTTTCATGTCGTATGATTTAACCCAACATACTTGATTGTATATATATATATGTAAATGTCTAAACCTGAAATATTTATATACGATATATAAAATTAGGAACCTAAACTCGTTGCACAACCCAACCAAATCTCGTAATCGGAACTCGGAAGCTTGACACTCGAACCCACTAACCTACACTAATTTTGGCCCAACCCAAATCTATAACAACCCTCATAAAACACCCCTAAACGCTCTAATTAGACCCCGTATATGCGTAAACAAACCCGAATAACCTTTATTTTAACATAAATCAAATAAAACAAATATAATAGCCCGCTCGCGGGCCGTGAGCAAGATCTCCATGAGAGTCACGGGGCGCGACTGAGTGTAACCTAGAAACACCCTAGCGTGCCACGTGGCACGACACCCGGATGACCTATATTGTTGACTAATCGAGCCTAAACCCTAGCCTACTTGCTCGCGGGCCGCGAAGGAGAAGGGGGGTGTAACGCCCTAATCCTTACCCTTTTTAAAAGATTATAAAAACATATGAATTTTTACAAAAATTGGGCATAACCCATTCGTAACATAAACAATTTCCTGCTTAACAATAAGACGCTTAACTTAAAAGACCCATTTTCATAAACTAAAGCAAAACCAACATGTTTAAGTTGTTTTAATACAAAAGCTACTTACTAACCAAGTTTTTACCCAATTCACAAGGACACCAAAAAGATTACATATGTTAAAATACATATGACCAAAACTAAGACCATACTAATGTGACATCTTCGGAAGCGCTAGATGGGCGTGATATCGAGTGTGTTCGTTCCTAGTCGCCAAGCTATGAAGTCAAGGATTTACCTACATCAAACATCAAGTTTAAAACTCGTTAGCTACATCACTTCTAAACTAATATTACAACTTTAATCCCATTCATGCATTCATCTTATACACGCATTATCTCACCCCATGAAACGGGTCAAAGCATACAACTTCAAAACTTGAGATATATCAAGCCATACTTGTCCCGTTGGGACGGACACTTTCATTCGTACATAACATTTACATATACTCTAACCCGTGAATGACGGATCGAGTTAAATTCCTTTCATTCATAAATTATCCGTTAATAACGGATAATATCATTCATGATCAAACTTTCCTTCGGTTCGTTTACAACGAACAAATTCTTTTCCTTTCAGGCTTACTTTCTCATTACCCGGTTATCCCATAAAGGACCGGTCATAACATATATTCATTTACAATTCTACGGTTCGTGTAAATCATTCAAACGGATTTAACCATTTGCTATTGAACTAACACAAATATCAAATATGGTTTTGGCATGAACAATAATTTACTAATAGGAGTTAGTATGCATAATAACATACCTCGGTCTTGTGCGTTTTTCCGTCTTCGTAGCACTTGAACTTTGGTCTTTCATGCCTACATTAACATGTTCATTCTATCACTTAGTCCATCCGAACATCATTTCATTATTTACATGTTCTATCAATAAGCAACATTATCATAATTTTTCCGAATCTCACATAAATATTCTCTTAAGCATTTCATCGAACACTTGGCGGGTTTCGCATTTGTAGGACACTAACACAATTATCCTAGGACATGATTTTGACTAGTTCTTCTAGAATTTCATCAACATTCAATCAAATTCATGACTAACCTTCATCCTACACCATATTGTCTAAGAATCCTAGTATCACAAGGACATCATAGTTAAATTTTAACATAATTATACTCACCTTGTTCACCTTATTAATAACACATTCTCATAAGGTGAAACCATATTAAAATTCTTCAATTGACCTAAATCCAAGGATGATTTCTGTTCTAGAAGATAGTTTTTAACATCCAATTACACAAATCATATCAAAACTCACGATTGAGATGAAACCTATTTCTTGAAATTCATCAAATCACGAAATTGAACTTACCATTTCACTAAACAAGGTCTGATGATCGAAATAAGGGTTCATGCATTCGATTTTTCTTTGAATTTCCTTCTCAATTGGATGGAATTGGTGAAACTAGGGTTTAACCCTTGGCTCCTGCTTGTGCGATCGATCAGACACACACACCTGGTGTGTGTGTTTTGATTTTTAATCTTTTATTCATCTAAGTTGTGGCTTTTTACAACTTTGGTCCCTTAAGTTTGTTCACCCATTAATTTAAACACTACACATCTTATACTTGTAGTTATAACATTTTTCCATTAACTAAGTTAAGTTTCTTATTTACTTTCACTAAATTTTTATATTAGACATTTTGGGGTGTTACAAGTCTACCCCCCTTAAAAGAGGTTTCGTCCCCGAAACCTGGACACATAACAAATTAGATCAATTCTACTCTTAATTTTTCATCTATTCGTTCACAAGCTTACTACAACATAAATGCATTCGGGGTCTTGGCAAAAGTTTCATTCATGCATAAACATATTTGTGTGCGTTGTCCCTACATTCTTAACTTAAATAAATTACTTTCATAATCACATATAAGTCAGAATCTGATCCAGAGCTCTTATTAGTATCGTTTTCATTTTATAATGCTAGTTCCTAGCATACATCATCACTAGCACTTCGTTCCTTGAAATTTATTCCAATGTATACTATTGGTCGTACAAGCTTATGTTTACGGCTTGTTTCTATCTTTCTAATTAAGCTTAACATATTCATACATTTACTAATATAAATAAATCGATTTATTTCATTCCACTCATGAATCATGCACGATATAATTCATTATTGTAATCATGAGCAAACCCCATTATCCCATTACTAACGTTCTTCTAATTACTTTCTTATTCATATGAGGGCTTAGCATAACATTATACGTATACTATAAACATTTAATGACTTAGTGGTACTAATACAAAGCTACCCACTTCCTAATTACTTTTTCATACTTAATACGAGTATAAAGCATCATTCTACGCTTACTACCGTCACTTGAACTAATTACAAGTTTGAGTTTAGCCTCAAATTTAATCCTTCGCAACACTTTATTATTAGCTCCTTGCATGAACTACTTATGATAACAACCAGGTATGTTGTGTACGGGCACCATACGAGCGTTTAACCAAATCAGTTCAAATTTTCATTTATGGCCTTTAGATCTCCCTCTTAATGACATTCATACCTTCTCACGCGGACCATTACAGGTCGATTATTGTATACCATACCATAATTATCCTACCATTCATTTTGTTCACACTTACAAATAAATCTACGGATTCTTAATCATCAATCAAGAATTAAACATTTTATTAACCTTGCCTTCATTGCATAAATCGGTTATCCGTATGCCGGATCGATCCGCTTCTTTATATGTACCTTCCGTACCAAAATTGGTCTCATTCATTCATGAAATATGTTCCCACTCGTGAGTATCCTTCCACTAGCTTTATTACTATCATCTCACTAAGAATTCCATCATATTTATCTATAAATAAATAGTTAGCACATAACCTTTCATAATTGCGTCCTATATGGTGTTTGTTCGCCTATTGTCTCTTTCACAATTTTCTTACGTACATGCTAAAACATATCATACATTCCATTTCTTACATACTATCCTTTCATTTTATTTGTCATTTCGTAAACCTTCGCAGTTTGAACTTTCAAGGTCATACTAACACCCCCTAACTTATTGTGGTCGTATCGAGGTACACGTTCGTACCTTATACTTGCATACTTGCAAGGACTTCATTTACTTCGTTTGACTTTTCGGAAGTCTAATTGTAAATACATTCTTACATATGTATATCAGTTATCCTATTCTGACACATCATTCTCTAGTCGAGCCCTAAGCTCCTATTAAAAATATAATCTTCTTATACGTACCTGGCGTGGGTCAAATCCCTTGACTCGTTATTTATACTTTGCGACGGTTAATACTTTCCAAACTGTGACAATGCATGCCCATACATTATGCTCACCTATAAGTAATAAACTTGACAAACCGAACATTAAATACCGGGTTCAAATGGCGATCGCCATTTGACCTGTATGACTCATTTGAGTTTTGTTCTTAGTTTTTATTCTTACTTGTTTAATCCGTCTTCACTTACGGATTCTAACTTTTAATTTATTACCTTTCATTCTTACTGGTTTGATCCGTGTTTGCTTATGGATCCAACCTTTCATTCCTTACATGGTTGAATCCATTTCTCAGATTCAAACATTTTCATCCGTACCTTTCTTTCTTCTGCCGTATCACTTACCTTGTCATTTCTTATGATACGTTTTCGTATTAATCTTCTACATTCAACTTCAAGTGTTGGGTCCTAATACTTAATTCCATGTCCTAATTCATGTAGCGCGTCTCGACGCGACACTCTACATCCTATTTCTAGTGGTGTTCCCACCCTTCTTTCTTAAGTTTGTTTTACATTCAATCGTAAGCTTAAACTTTTCATTCTTATCTTTCTTTCTTATATTGATCCGATCGTTTAAGAATCGTTAGACCCCTTTTTGCTAGCTTGAGCAGACATAAGTGAGATGATTCTCGTGTTTTTCTCGAGCTTCGGTCAATACATGACCATCCCTTAATATACCATTTCCATTTGTTCGTTCACCGTATTTGGTGTTAATTCACCTACGTTCTCTAACATGTCTCTTACTAATGAGTATCCTACATTACACGTTGCATTTCTTACGTAATACTTCCAGCATTTGTAAGTAATTATTATTTACTGACTTCTACAATATAACCTTTTAAAGTAAACCACCACCCAATACTTTTTGTATATAAGTATTGTAGTACGTGTTGTACTTACTTTCAATTCGAACATACTTACAAAACATCTTTAGCTAACATCTTAACTAATATTATTTCCATACCTTTCATTAACATTACCAAGTTCTCATTTCCATATTAAAACTTCTCAACTAAAATTTATGACCGGTTTAACATTATGCCAACCATTTCAACAAAGCGTACCTTAACATTTCTCATTTATTTATACGTTCCACTTAATTTCAAATATTCAAACACGTATACATCTTCATGTAAATAAATTCGAAGTTATTGCGAATTCACCTTCCTTTAGCGTCCATGTTCATGCTTACCTCATTGCTTCCTCTTAACCCTTTTTCCGTCCATGCTCAAGTCAATTGACAAGATTTCCATCCTTACATATCATCACGTTCGTAATATCATTAGCTTATGTGAGCATACATACGACTGTTCACTTTCTTTCTATTCATACGTTAATCGACTTTCGTTAGTAAAATTTCGTATAAATGAGACGTTCATTAATAGTTATCTCATTTCAAATCCATACAACTAAACTATCATCAAGCATTACACGTAATTCATCTAGTACATAACACATTAACTCTTTACTTTAACAATTGTGTCTAATGGCCATCCCATGATATCCCTATACTGTTGACTTTCAGAAAGTCAATTGTCTTGTTTACACACTTTAAACTTTTGAACATGTATTCATCTAAATATGGTAGGTCATAATATTAATATCATACGCATTTCATACTCGTATTGTATGATATATACAATTTACGTGATCCTCTAAACAATACACATATACATTCACATACACGTACTTTCACATGCTAATGCTCCATGATTCTACAAATAGCAAATTCCATTCAAAGCAACTATATAACATAATTTCAACATATCCTTTACTAATAAGCTCGTATGATTCACATTTAGCACATATTCGCCTCTTAATCATACTAAAGCAAATCATTATATACACATAAGTATCACACCATTCCAAACACAGGGTACTAGCCTCTAATGCATAATTCTGATCAAAGAATACATTTATCCGAATTCTCATACGAATTCCATCCAACTCACATTCTTCAAATTATTTTCACCACTAATCTCATCATTTTTATATTCATTTATTAACAATTCAGGTTCCTTCACATATCCAAGTACTTTAGTCTACATTTACTTCTTTCATTATTCATTATCATACGTTTCCAACTCAACTTTATACATTCGTCATTCATTTCATGCCATTCCATATGTTACATTCGACTTTTATAAATCTTACTTTATCGCCAACGATCTACATAACTTTACATAACTTATTATATCTTCTAATAACTTGACAAGAACATAAAACGGGCATTTAAGAGAAGTACGAGAACTTAAATTATGAAAAATAAAAATTTCAGCGAGCGAATTGGTGTAGCTCAAGCCGTCGGCGACGCCTCTACATGCCGTCGGCAACGGGGCTTTAAAAATGGCGTCGGGTAATTTGTGGCGTCGGCAGGGAGTTAGGCCGTCGGCTCGGGTAGCCGTGTCGGCGACGGGCCAAGCCGGCGTCAGCGACAGGCCTTCATGCGGTCGTTTTGCTACAGCTCTTTGTTTAGTCGTTTTTCCATTTCCCGAGTCCGATTTTAGTTATACGAGCTCCCAACCCTCCGTTTTAATCCTCCCACTTTTACAGCCCCACATACCACTTTATAATTTCATATTAACCTCACATTATTCCTACTTAACTTATAGAAATTTAAACATTTACCTTTCTTGCGGCCTTGGAACGAACACACCATCGCACGAGCTATCCGTTTGAGTTCAAGCACTAATACTTGCACTTGAATCCCTCAAACCTATGCTCTGATACCAACTTGTAACGCCCTAATCCTTACCCTTTTTAAAAGACTATAAAAACATATGAATTTTTACAAAAATTGGGCATAACCCATTCGTAACATAGACAATTTCCTGCTTAACAATAAGACGCTTAACTTAAAAGACCCATTTTCATAAACTAAAGCAAAACCAACATGTTTAAGTTGTTTTAATACAAAAGCTACTTACTAACCAAGTTTTTACCCAATTCACAAGGACACCAAAAAGATTACATATGTTAAAATACATATGACCAAAACTAAGACCATACTAATGTGACATCTTCGGAAGCGCTAGATGGGCGTGATATCGAGTGTGTTCATTCCGAGTCGCCAAGCTATGAAGTCAAGGATTTACCTACATCAAACATCAAGTTTAAAACTCGTTAGCTACATCACTTCTAAACTAATATTACAACTTTAATCCCATTCATGCATTCATCTTATACACGCATTATCTCACCCCATGAAACGGGTCAAAGCATACAACTTCAAAACTTGAGATATATCAAGCCATACTTGTCCCGTTGGGACGGACACTTTCATTCGCACATAACATTTACATACACTCTAACCCGTGAATGACGGATCAAGTTAAATTCCTTTCATTCATAAATTATCCGTTAATAACGGATAATATCATTCATGATCAAACTTTCCTTCGGTTCGTTTACAACGAAAAAATTCTTTTCCTTTTAGGCTTACTTTCTCATTACCCGGTTATCCCATAAAGGACCGGTCATAACATATATTCATTTAAAATTCTACGGTTCGTGTAAATCATTCAAACGGATTTAACCATTTGCTATTGAACTAACACAAATATCAAATATGGTTTTTGCATGAACAATAATTTACTAATAGGAGTTAGTATGCATAATAACATACCTCGGTCTTGTGCGTTTTTCCGTCTTCGTAGCACTTGAACTTTCTTCTTTCATGCCTACATTAACATGTTCATTCTATCACTTAGTCCATCCGAACATCATTTCATTATTTACATGTTCTATCAATAAGCAACATTATCATAATTTTTCTGAATCTCACATAAATATTCTCTTAAGCATTTCATCAAACACTTGGCGGGTTTCACATTTGTTGGACACTAACACAATTATCCTAGGACATGATTTTGACTAGTTCTTCTAGAATTTCATCAACATTCAATCAAATTCATGACTAACCTTCATCCTACACCATATTGTCTAAGAATCCTAGTATCACAAGGACATCATAGTTAAATTTCCACATAATTAAACTCACCTTGTTCACCTTATTCATAACACATTCTCATAAGAAAATCAGAGTCGATGTGATCCGAATGGTATCTTCATTGCACAACGGAAGTATTTGAGATAAAACTTCTAAACAGTTGAATGCCCGCTAATTACTCGAATCCCCATGGGTTCTCCTATTCCGACCGTTTCATAGTTTTGAAAATGCAACCTGTGAAAGAACATGCGAAAAATCAACATAAAGTTGGCGAGTTCATAGTTTGTTTGAAAAAGATTTAAAACATATCTTTTTGTTAACCGATTTAGAAGTTGTTGAGAAAATATAATAAAATCATTTTTCTCGGCATGCCATATGAAAACTGTGAGTCTAGCTCACGAGAATCTTTGTGCCTTGCACGAGTGAGAATGACCCGAGCCCAAAGGAGTCTTTGTAAGCAGGACCAACCCATCCTCTTACTTGTACATAAGTTGAAAACGTCACCAAAGTTTGTAAATTCATGTGTTTGTGAGTTTGCATAAAATGAATCTTAAAAACATTTGAAAAATCCGACTATCAAAAACTAATATGTAAAGCGTCTATGAACCTGATCATTAATGTGTAGCTAAGACATTAATACGTGTGATGACATAGGAAGCACTCAACCCTAGACGATTTCCTCCATTCCACCCGGTTGGGACAACAAAAATCACTACATGCGGCCACACACGGACCCATGAGTAGGGCTTGCTACACCCGATAGATCTACCACTCTTGTTCCAAGGTCTTACAAAAGATTAATGGCGCTTAAGAGAGAGCCTTGTCTCATACGATCTAATAGTTCATTCCCTAGCTAAACCATACAATCGAAAACCTGTATTTCCCCCGAGAGTTATAAAACATAAAACATTTAAAAGAGAAGGGGGACTTGAGCTCACTGGGTATCCCGATGTCCGTACGCGGACCAACCCAGTCCCGTTGTTATAACTAAGACAATCTCGTCACTAGCCATGAAAATCATGCACGTTTCGAAAATACGCGTGTGTTTTGTAAAACCAGTATGTTTATTATGAACTTTTCGTAAACCATTTGAGTTCGTCGAAATTCTATTGCAAAATGGTTTAGAAATATGAGTTTTCGTTCATCGAAATATAGTTTACTTTTTCAAAACTTGCATGTCTTTCCACCCCCGAAAACATTTATAAAAATGTAAAACCGTAAAAAGTGGGGGGTTATGAACTCACCTTGATGTCCTTGTGCAAAGCTAGTTTAATGTGATTCCGTGATGTCGTTCCAAGAACGTGAACTCGCTAGCGTGCAAACTATAGCATTCCTATCATGAATTAACTTATAAGTTTCTAAATACGATGACGTAGCTAAACTACGTGTCCGAGCTCTACCGGATCGTTAACCGAACGACTCGAAGGGAGTGTTGTTATTTTGGTTTGAAATAACCATTCTATGGTTATTTGATCCCATTTATAATCGGGATAAAACTAAGTCTCGGAAAAGACTTAGTTTTCGAGTAATTTAGGATATATATATATATATATATACGAAGTGGTGTTAGTCGTCGCGAATAGAAGGCGTTGATGAAATAGTAGTACGACTCTTCGTAGTTTTCATAAGATGTAAGTGTGTATATATATATATATACCCAAGTATATATATATATATATATATACTTACATATATGCAAAACATCACGTGCCAAAAATAAGCGTCTTGCGTCTCATTTATAACTAAAGAAAATTATATAATTGTATGCTGGTTATACTTTTACGGTAAAGTGTCGTACTTCGTTTAGACGGTTAGAGTAAATATAAGACATTATATTTATTTTATAAAATATCCGAATCGTCGACGTTTAAAATAAATGTAAACAATTATATTTATGAAACATCCGAATCGTCGACGTTTGAAATATATGTAAATAATTATATTTACTTTATAAACGTATACGAACTAACGACATTTGAAATAAATATATACGATTATATTTATTTTATAAAAGTATACGAATTAACATCGTTTGAAATAAATATAACTAATTAAAAGTATCTGAGTTTCAATGCGTTTTGAAAAAAATATAAAAATTTATATTTATTTTATATAAGGTTTCGAGTTTCGTCAATTAGTATCTCGGGTGTGTGTCGAAATGTTATAATCTCGTTTTATAACTCGTAGAATGTCATCGTAATAAATATATCTTTATATTTATTTTATAGGATATACTTGAACCTTGTTAAACGTCATTTTTGGAATATAGTCACGTGTCGTGTTTCGGGTTTTTACGAAAAAACGGGCTGAGTTTCCTCTGTTTTTATGATAACCCCGACAACACAAGTTGTTATTTTTCAAAACTCAACAATTATTCAACAATATAAACTGTATATATATAAATTTTTTGTTGAATATGCCAAAAACGCAAACTAATCACAAAACGTATAAACTACAATACGATGGTTCGAGCTCGGTCCCCATAAACTATAAAATGTATAATAATAAATTCAGAAATTTTGCGTCGTTTAAATCTTGTTACCGGGTCTTAGAGTTGACTGTGTTGACCCGACAGATGACCGGGTTTGACCGGTTGACCAGTTGACCTAAGACTCAAAACTGACCCGAAGCTCCACGTTGACCCGACGTTGACCGAGTCAACCGGGTTTGAACCGAAACGCAGCTGAGTTGACTCGTTGACCATCCTTGACTCGAACCCGAAACTTGTACCGAATATCAAATCTGAACCGATCGAGTTAAACCCGAACCCAATCCAACGAAACCGATTCGTACCAAAAACTAAATCGAACAAAAATCCGGTGTTGAATAAACATGACCTGAACATAATCACCACCATTTCCGTCGCCGCCGTCGTGGCTCCGACGACCAATGCCGCTGTCGGCCACCATCACCATCATCTTCAACATCGACGGAAAATAGAGGGGGGTAGCAGAACCACCACCACTACTGCCATCAACATCGTGCTCACCATCATAATCATCATCGATTGATCATCTTCATCTTCGATCATCATCATAATCATCGTTCAACATCATCATCACTTTACTACCTGGAGAATCTGTGGCTGCCGCTGCTGTTCGTGGTGCGCCGCCACCCACGATGCTGGCCGGCTCCTCTTACTTCCCTTCGAACTCTCTCTCTCATCCTCTGATCTCTCTTTCTCTCTCTCGCGACCTTGATGTGTGTGGGTGTTAAATGGTATAAGAAAGGAAAATTAGGGTGTTGTGGGTGACCTGCAAGCAAGAACGGAGCGTCGGTGGCCGGTAGGAGCTTCTCCGGTCGCCGGCGATGCTGGAGAGAAGACAGAGAGAGCTTCTGTGGTGTGCGGTTACTTGTATGTCTGTTAGGGTTTCTCCAAGAAGAAAAATGCAGAGAAAAGGAGTGAAATGGGGAGTCGCTGAAACTTTTTTTGAAAGCAATGAGGGTTTTGAATCATAAAAGAGGGGTGTTGGCTGAAACTTTTTTTGAAACCTTATATACTAGGGTTCTTAATTGGGCTTGGGCCCAAGGCCCACAAGCCCAACTCTTGCGTTTTTAAGCGGCCCGATACGTTTCCAAAGCCTGTTTTCGAACCGATCCTCGTAAATTGTCGTAAAATAAAATTTTAGAGTCGAAACACTCAAAATTACACCGGATATCGATATTTGACGCGTATGATCGTCGTTGCGTTAAAATCGCGTAAGATGTTTCTTTTGTCGTCGTTAATCCATTTTCGATCTGATTTCAGTTACAAATAATAAAATTCGATTACGAAGCTAAATATATCGCAAAATTTCAGTTTTGTAGGTAATACGCGTGTCCGATGTTTTCGTTTCGTTGTCGGTGCGTTCTTACTATCGTATTTTTTGTTGACATTTGCGTTTTGTGATGTTTGGAAGCACGATAAATCAGTAAAACCAAGTTCATATGTATATAACATACGTATAAAATTCTTATTTGTCGGCATTGTCAGTATTTCGTATGTTGTTAGTTCGTTACCGTTTATCATTCCAGAATTTTTCCGAAAATCACCATACGCGCACTGTAACGTCAGATAAGCGTTCCTAGGCATTCCAATAGCCTAATTAAGTTAATTCATGTGTTAAACACTATTTATTATCGCCTTAAACTTTTGCTAATCTCGTAATTAGAAGCCATTAATTACCGGTTGTCACATTCTCCCCTTGTTACAGAAATTTCGTCCTCGAAATTTAGGCTATGTTAACTCCTTAGAGTTGTGTCGTTCTTAGGTAAGTCCGTATAATTCCAAAGTGAATGGCAACTTGATTGAATCAAGACTTGCTCAAATTATGCAAATGCAAAGACATACCCAACAATAAGAACCCAATGGTTCAACTGAGTTTGTTCCAGAAATCAATGTCAAGTGAACGAAGCGTAGTGATACTATCACCAATGTGACTAAGTTTACGGAGTCCAATAAGAGAGGAATTTCGACCAATAGAATTCCAAATGAACGTTCACGATTCGCAATTAAATTTTTGAAACAATAGAATTTACTACGAACGGAATCTTATGTTGGTTGTTATATAGTTGGAACTCAGAATCAACAAGCTTAAATAGATAGAATCATGAAATGATTTGTCAACTATCGGACCATTAAATGAATAAAATCAATGTGTTAACATTACTGAATTGCAAGGATACACTGAAATGCAACAGAATTTAGTGTATCATCGTCATAATACATACTTGCATTAAGACTATTTGAATGACTAGTCAAACAAAAGCATACGTAGTTTTGCATGAAACGATCGATCATGATTAGCCCGAGCTACAAGTTTATGCCGACGCCACAAGGTGTCGTAGTGATCAAAGTAATTCAATGATAGCGATGACCGAACATGTTCATCGTGTTTGAAATTAAATGAGTGGCTCAACGAAGTAAATTTGAGTATTTGTTCCAAACAAATCTCATAGGAGGTACACCGGAATATATAGCATGAGTTTTGTGTACCATTATCTTAACACACGATTGTATTAAGACTGCTTTAATATGATAAATCAACAAGGCGGATTTAATATAAATAAACAAATAAATAATTAATTAAATTCGTACATGATGTGTGCAAACGAGGTTAGCGAAAGCTTCAAATTCGTGAAAAACGCCACCAAAAGGTGATCGTGATTAAAGAAACGATTCAATGAAGTCGAAGACCAAACAAGCCTATTATGGTGCAAAACAAATGATGTGCTTGTTAGGATTATGTTGAATATGAAGACCTCAATCCATCATATGGGACCTTGAATTGAATCTATATTACGAGCAAGTTCAATCAATTGAACTTGGTTTAGACACATTCCAACAATGAATACATGTATCGACGAGAGAGATTTCGACATGGTTACGATGAACAAACCACGTATATAACTTGAAAAGAAAAGGAGTTTCAATGAGTTCGTTGACTCGATATCAAAGAGTCAACGCTTTGCAATAATAAGGTCCATCTAGATCACAATGCAAAGAGTGAGTATAGCGAAATAATATTTGAACTTTGATAAAGCAACAATTTCGAGTGAAGCCCCTCGATGGTCTTCACGAATCAAACTAATCACATGCACAACAACCAATGCATGCGTAACGTATGAATTTGTCAAGAAACGAAACAAATGAGTGTTCGCTCTCAGGAAAGAAATCCTCGTGATACAAACACCATTAGGGGGAGTAGAAGTGGGAAAATCTACTCACTATATACAAAAGTCAGAATTTCAATAAAAAAAATTTAAGGACTTTACCTGGAATTCCGTGCGATGTCCGGTTGTTAGATGACATTACCATGGAATGTCGAACATAGCGTAATTATCATAAATGAAATAGGGGGATGCGAAGACATGTGACTCCCTTTGCAGCGCCAATAACTGTGAGTCTCATTAGACTAAGCATCGATTGTTGTGAAATCTCTCTTGAACGCACCTCGGCGTGACTCATGTCGCTTGTAGGATCGCGTGGCAAATTGCCGCATTTCGGTCCGTAGTTCTCTCGCTGACGGGATTAGCGTCGTTGTTGTCATGTCCAATTTTCTTTCAAAAGGCCTTGCCTCGCAAGTCGTATGTGGTGTACTTCAACACCCATTGATGTATAGTTTAAGTTTCACGTGTATTCACGCACTAGCGTTTCGTTCCGCGTAGGTTACCGGCTCGAGTAAGTAAAATAGCATAGACGGCATAATATAATGGCGTATGCCCGAGTTAATAATTGCAGCTCCTACGTGAGGACCGTTAATGAATTTCGACATAAATTTTCCAAAGGTCCTAAATGCATGTAATCAAAACCCCCAAGGTTTTGCTTATTGTATGTAATCGTTTTGTGTACCGTGTATCCAACACAACACTTGTGTATGTTTAAAACCATCATGTTTACTCATTGTTTCGGCAACTGTTAGAACCCATATTCGAGTCTTAGGCATTCTGTATGTGTTCAAGTCTTAATAATCTAAGTCCCCAGAAAAAAGTGAGGTTAGAGCCTAGGTATCTCTACAGAAACCTAATTCGCTGAAACCTATAGCTCTGATACCAATCTGTCACACTCGCTAAAATTAGAGTCGGTGTGATCCGAATGGTATCTTCATTGCACAGCGGAAGTATTTGAGCTAAGACTTCGAAACAGTTGTACTCGAATCCCCATGGGTTCTCCTATTCCAACCGTTCCATAGTTTTGAAATGCAACCTGAGAAAGAATATGTGAAAAATCAACATAAAGTTGGCGAGTTCATAGTTTGTTTGAAAAAGATTTAAAACAAATCTTTTTGTTAACCGGTTTAGAAGTTGTTGAGAAAACATAATAAAATCATTTTTCACGGTATGTCATATGAAAACTGTGAGTCTAGCTCACAAGAATCTTTGTGCCTTGCATGAGTGAGAATGGGTCGAGCCCAAAAGAGTCTTTGTAAGTAGGACCAACCCATCCCTCTTACTTGTACATAAGTTGAAAACGTCACCAAAGTTTGTAAATTCATGTGTTTGTGAGTTTGCATCAAATGAATCTTAAAAACATTTGAAAAATACAAGTATAAAAAACTGATATGTAAAGCGTCTATGAACCCTGATCATTAATGTGTAGCTAAGACATTAATATGTGTGACGACATAGGAAGCACTCAACCCTAGACGATTTCTTCCCGTCCACCCTGTTGTGAGAACAAAAATCACTACATGCGGCCATACAAGGACCCATGAGTAGGGCTCGCTACACCCGATAGATCTACCACTCTTGTTCCACAGTCTTACAAAAGATTAATGGCGCTTAATAGAGAGCCTTGTCTCACACGATCTAATAGTTCATTCCCTAGCTAAACTATACCATCGAAAACTTGTATTTCCCCCGAGAGTTATAAAAGCGAAAACATTTAAGAGAGAAGGGGGACTTGAGCTCACAAGGTGTCCGGATGTTCGTACGCGGACCAACCCAGTCCCGTTGTTGTAACTAGGACAATCCCGTCACCTGTCATGAAAATCATGCATGTTTCGAAAATACTCGTGTGTTTTGTAAAACCGGTATATTTATCATGAACTTTTCGTAAACCATTTGAGTTCGTCGAAATTCTATTGCAAAATGGTTTAGAATTATGAGTTTACGTTCGTCGAAATATAGTTTACTTTTGCAAAACTTGCATGTCTTCCCACCCCCGAAAACATTTATAAAAATGTAAACCATAAAAAGTGGGGGGGTTATGAACTCACCTTGATGTCCTTGTGCAAAGCTAGCTTAATGTGATTCTGTGATGTCGTTCCAAGAATGTGAACTCGCTAGCATGCAAACTATACCATTCCTATCATGAATTAACTTATAAGTTTCTAAATACGACGACGTAGCTAAACTACGTGTCCGAGCTCTACCGAATCGTTAACCGAACGACTCAAAGGGAGTGTTGTTATTTTGGTTTAAAATAACCATTCTATGGTTATTTGATCCCATTTATAATCGGGATAAAACTAAGTCTCGGAAACGACTTAGTTTCTGAGTAATTTAGGATATATATATTTACGAAGTCGTGTTAGTCGTCGCGAATAGCAGGCGTAGATGAAATAGTAGTACGACTCTTCATAGTTTTCGTAAGATGTAAGTGTGTGTGTATATATACATATATGCAAAACATCACGTGCCCAAGATAAGCGTCTTGCGTCTCGTTTATAATTAATGAAAATTATATAATTGTACGCTGGTTATACTTTTACGGTAAAGTGTCGTACTTCGTTTAGACGTTTAGAATAAATATAAGACATTATATTTATTTTATAAAATATCCGAATCGTCGACGTTTAAAATAAATGTAAACCATTATATTTATAAAACATCCGAATCGTCGATGTTTGAAATATATGTAAACAATTATATTTACTTTATAAACATATACAAACTAACGACATTTGAAATAAATATATAAGATTATATTTATTTGATAAAAGTATACGAATTAACGTCGTTTGAAATAAATATAACTAATTATATTTATTTTGTAAAAGTATCCGAGTTGCATTGCGTTTTGAAATAAATATAAATATTTATATTTATTTTATATAAGATTTTGAGTTTTGTCAATTAGTATCTCGTGTGTGTGTCGAAATGTTATAATCTCGTTTTATAACTCGTAGAACATCGTCGTAATAAATATATCTTTATAGTTATTTTATAGGAAATACTTGAACCTTGTTAAACGTCGTTTTTGGAATAATAGTCACGTGTCGTGTTTCGGGTTTTTATGAAAAATGGGCAGAGTTTCCTCTGTTTTTAGGATAACCCCGACAACACTAGTTGTCGTTATTTTTCAAAACTCAACAATTATTCAACAATATAAACAATATATATAAAATTTTCATCGACTATGCCAAAGACGCAAACTAATCACTACACCTATAAACTATGATACGATGGTTTGAGCTCGGTCCGCTTAAACTATAAAATGTATAACAATAAGTTCAGAAATTTAACGTCATTTAAATCTTGTTACCGGGTCTTTGAGTTGACTGTGTTGACCCAACAGTTGCCCTGGTTTGACCAATTTGTCGGTTGACTTGCGTTGACCAGTTGACCCGAGACCCAAAATTGACCCGAAGCTCCATGTTGACTCGGTGTTGACTGAGTCGACCAGATTTGACCCGAAACACAGCTGAGTTGACTCATTGACTATCCTTGACTCGAACCCGAAACCTGTACCGAACATCAAATTTGAACCGACTGAGTTAAACTCGAACCCAATCCAATGGAACCCGATTCGTACCAAAGACTAAATCGAACAAAAGTCTAGTGTTGAACAAACCTGACTTGAACATAATCACCACCATTTCGGTCGCCACCGTCGTGGCTCCGACGACCAGTGCCGCCGTCGGCCACCATCACCACCATCTTCAACATCGTCAGAAAACAGATGGGGGTAACAGAACCACCACCACTACTTCTGTCAACATCGTCCTCACCATCATAATCATCATCGATTCATCATCTTCATCTTCGATCATCATCATAATCATCGTTTAACATCATCATCACCTTACGACTTCGAGAATCTGTGGTTGCCGCCGCTGTTCGTGGTGCGCCGCTACCCACGGTATAACAACCCTCAGAAAAACGCCTTAATATACCCCGTATGTGCACAACTGGACAAGTATAACATTAAGTTTTACAAAAATAAAATAAAATATTACATATGTGTCGCTCGCGGGCCGTGACCGAGTTCTCCAGGTGGCTTTCGGGGCGCGAGGATCTTCTGTCTGTCGAAACCTCAGGGTGCCACGTGTCCTGATATGTGTCGAGGCTATACTGGTGACTAACCAGACCTAACCCTAGCTAGGTCTGGCTCGCGGGGCGCGAAGGAACCGAGGTAGGGGCTCGCGGGACGCGAGATACCCCAATTCCAGCCTATAAAAGGAGTCCTTCGGCCTCGGTCTCATATCATTCATTTCTTTCTTCTCCCAGACCCTATAATAGCTATAAGCTGCTCGATATTATACCCCTAAAAGATGAAGCTCTGCCTTGTTGTTAGTATTTTAACCCCCGATCACTAATTCGTTACCCTACCCTATTGATCTAGGACTCCGTAACGCATGTCGAGGCTCTACCTGACTAAGTTCGTTGGAGTTCTGTCTCGTGTTGTATGGCTAATGGGATTTGGGTTATCTTACTAACACGTGTGCATTGTCTGTTTTTAATAGAAAATAACCAGGAACACCAACAGGAAGCTGTAGAATTTCCTAAATCTACAAAGTGAGTCATTCTCTTTTTCTACCAAACTATTTTACCAAAACCTCAAATATTTTCAGTTATAATTACAGTGATTGAGTCTTTGTATTCTACAATTGCTGCCGGTATTATGGAGTTTCGTATACATTACTTGCAAGCGCCACCATTGGACAACGGGTTAGCTAATGTGTGATATGACCATAGTCACAGATCCGGTCGAGTGACAAGTATTGAATGAGTATATTGGTAGACATAAACATTGTAATCGCTCTCAATACTGTAATGTTATAAAAGCATGTATTGATTAAACTAGGATGCACTTGCCAGTATTTCTTGCTGATAAAATGTTTTTAAAATGCATTTCAGGTAACTTAATATGAAGCTATAAGAAGCCAGCTAGGGAGCACTGAAGGCTTAAAGAAGTGGCTATAAAAGTTACCTAAATAAAAGTTTATGTTTTCAGCAACTAGGGTTTATCCCTATAATTGTATTATCAATGAAACATGGGTTTTATCCCATTTATTTATTATAAAGATTTGGTGTTTTGAAACTCTGAAATCTTTTTCCTAACTATGATCCTAATGTCTCATTTCCACTGCCAAATTAATAAACACCGATACCACCTGACTGTGTGCCTTGCGGCTCCCGCTCCCGGGGTAGGGGTCGGGGGCTGCGACAAAAGGTGGTATTAGAGCCATGCCACTAGTTTAAGCCAATTAGGTGTTCTTTTAATACCTAAATTTTCACCAATTGTGTTAGGAAATAACTTATGTGTTATTCTATGTAAATATGTATATTATTATTTTCTGTTATTTGACGATTTTCTAGTTTACAGTATGAGTGACCAAGGTACCACTGACGCCTACCGTCAATTACCACATTACCCAAAGAATGAAGGAATATCATCCCAATCCACCCCAGGATACATCACTGATTCTAAGGAAGGGATCTTTATTTTTAAAGCCTAATCCGAGGAACCATTTTCCCCTAGAAAGAGAGGTTGGTTTAGTAGAGGAGCTCATTAAAGGAGGAAAAGAATGAAAAAACTCCAACAACAGCTAGGTTTAGCGAATAGAGAAAACAATACCCAAAACCAGGAAGCTAGACCATCATGGGAAGAGGAACTTGATAGGAAATTAGCTGATTTCCACATGTTAGCAAATACAGTAGCAGAACCTAATCTTGACCCTGAACCTTGTCACACCCCAACCGTTGGCGGAAACATCAGGGTGCGAGACTGAGCGAAACAGATTGTCCAAGAGATTCCATAACAACTATAACTACCAAATATTTAATCATTACGTCCCATACCGTAACATATAAAGTAACACAGTTATTACAGACAAATTGTTCTTAAAGACAGATAAAAACTGTTCCGACAACTCATAAATTGTTTATTTGTTTCTAGACTCCCCTAGTCTTGATTCCACAAAAGCAAAGCATAGCACAAGCATCCTAAACACCTGTCACATACATTAAAATAAAAGTCAATACACATAGTGTAAAGGTGAGCACACAAGCTTGATAGCATAATAGTAGCGAAAGCGAGTTTACGCATAACCAGCATGTAACACGTAGTAATGCAAAGCAAGCAGGTTATCGACAATGAAATATGCACAGACATGACTGCGAGTTGTAGAATACGCAGTACATATCACCACTATGACACGTGGAGAAATACCCTTAACAACCCCTGTCCACGACAGGTGCTGAGTCCAAACTATAGTACTATCGTTGCTAAGGTGTCAGGCAACAATCACTGTGTAAATATAACATACAAGCATTCATCGAATAACATGTATAACATGCAGAGTGGTGAGCGTATAAAAGTGTTTGCGTTGTGTGATCGATGTGATTTGATATAGGTTACGTAAGTAACACCCAAAAGTGCGTAAAAAGGGATCGAGTATACTCACAGTTCGTGTTTAGATGAATAAACACAAGCTTGGATTGAAGGGAGCGCTAAGAGATTAGCCTGAACACAGTACGACAGTATAAGCGTTGAACGGTATGTAAAACGGTGCGTCAAAGTGACTAAGTGACGAAGGGTGATCCGATCGGATGACAGTCCGGACGGATGGTCATCCGGACGGATGGTCATCCGGACGGATGACCATTCAGTCGGATGGTCACTCATTTGGGAAGGATGTGTTCGTTTGTGTATGATGTGAACTTTGAAGTTTTCATTGTAGCATTTTGTAAAACAAGAAGTGTTTCTACCCATCAGGTCATCTGGTCCGATGGTCATCCGGTCGGATGGCCTTTCGTCTGAAACTGATCTTCTTTGGATTTTGTAAAAATTTGTTCAAGGGTTGAAGGGTCCAAAATCACAAGTCATCCGTTCGGATTGTCGTTCGATAGGATGGCGATCCTATCGGACGGCAATCCGTTCAGCAACCTGTTCATTTTGAAAACTTGTAAAATTTGTTAAGTTTGCTAGGTTTAGAAAGTTTTGTGTCTGGATCGATATGGTATGACAACGTGTTAAACAATGGAAATTCCACCAAGTCCAAATCGTCCGATCGGATGGGAATCACCCTGTCTGATCAGTTAACTGTTCTTGACAGATCTTCATATTCAACCCGTTAAGTCGATTGTCTCCTTGATAGCAACCCGTTCTCAGACCGGCACTTCACTAGAGAATGAGTAGAAGGCCGGAACAAGCTCGGATTCTATCGTTTTTATGTGAAAAGTTGAGAATGTTGAAGAAAGTTTGAAACACTAGAAGTATGTTTAGATTTAGGTGAAATCGGTGTTTAAACATTGTAGAAATCTGTTAGATTCGAGTTGTTCTTGATGGAATGAAGTCATTCTCCGGAGTTCATACTAATCCATGATGACGTCACCCTTGAACAACCCGAAATCAAGTGATTTCATGGATAAAAGTTGAGATTTGTTGGTGAAATTGATGGAGAAGTGTGTGTAGATCAAAGAAGTACAAGATTTGAGATGAAAACTTACAAGAATCGTGAGGAATCGAGAGAAAATAGGCCAAGAGCATGCTGGTCGAATGAGAGCTGTCACATCACATGAACAGTGATGTGACAGGTGCTATTTATATGTGAGAGGGTGAGAAAGGCGGTGCAAGGAGACTGATCGGAGGGCCTCCCAATCGGATGGCCATCCGATCGGATGGTCATCCGGACGGATGACCATTCGATCGAATGGTCCTTCGATCGGATGGGTTGTGCGGTTTGGTTTTCAACTTTTCATTTCGTCCCTGGGCGTTACGATGCGTTGCGAGTAAGCCATGCGGTAGTATTAAACGATAGTTACACAAATCACATAACTTCTAATGACCACAAAAGTAAACCTTAAATTTTGAGTTCGCGATGAGATTGCGTTGCGATAGAGTTACGATTGCGTTTTCAAATAATCATCACAAAACATAAATAAACATGCACAAGTAACACTTAATAACACAGACACGTAAAACAATATCCAGAACTCGTAATTCGTATAGCGATGCGATAAAATAGAATAGCGTTTAATCGCGTTTATTGCATTTACTCCACATAATACAACTAAAGTAACATAAATTAAAGTATCGATTATCAAGTCAAAGAGTAGAAGTTATAATTAAGCAAGGAATGACAGATCAAATTAGCAATATTTCCTTCCTTTGACTTTAACTTTGACTTCAAAAGTCGGGTTGTTATAGCCTCCCCTACTTTAGGGAATTTCGTCCCGAAATTAGGGCGCAGGCGTAACGAATAGCTGTTGATACTTAGCCTTCATGTCACTTTCAAGTTCCCAGGTGAACTCGGCGCCGCATTTTCCTTCCCAGCGAACCTTCACAATGGGAATGCGTGAGCGTCAGAGTTTCTTGGTTTCTCGATCCATGATCTCGACTGGCTTTTCCACGAAGTGTAATGTTTCGTCCACTTGTAGATCCTCAAGTGGTACGTGTAAATTCTGCTCGGCAAGACACTTCTTGAGGTTCGAAACATGGAAAGTCGGGTGGATGTTGCTAGGTTCCCCCGGTAGCTCGAGTCTGTAGGCCACTTTGCCAATTCTTTCCAGAATTTTAAAGGGTCCAACATATCGAGGCGCGAGCTTTCCTTTCTTGCCGAATCTGATCACCCCCTTCCAAGGTGAAACCTTTAGGAGTATGTGATCGCCAACATCAAATTCAAGGGGCTTGCGTCGTCTATCGGCGTAACTTTTCTGATGACTCCGAGCTTTCAGAAGACTGTCTCAAATTTGGAGGATTTTGTCTGTCATTTCTTGCAACAGCTCAGGACCGATAATTTGCGCATCTCCGATCTCGTTCCATACAATAGGCGATCGACATTTTCTTCCATACAATGCTTCAAATGGTGCCATTTAAATGCTAGAAGGATAACTGTTATTGTACGAGAATTCGACCAAAGGTAAGTGCGCGTCCCAATTACCACCGAAATCTATGACACACGAGCGAAGCATGTCTTCAAGGGTAAGAATCGTTCGTTCGGTCTGACCGTGGGTTTGGGGATGGAAAGCGGTACTTAGATTAAGAGTAGTACCGATAGCAGATTGAAACGTTTCCCAAAGGCGCGAGGTAAACCGACCATCGCGGTCAGAGATGATATCACGAGGCATCCCGTGTCGACATATGATTTCGTCGGTGTAGATCTATGCTAATCGTTCTACCTTAAAGTCCTCTCGTATCGGCAGAAAATGAGCAGATTTAGTAAGACCTTCAACGATAACCTAGATGCTATCGTGACCTGATGGCGTGCGCGGGAGTTTCGTTATGAAGTCCATAGCTATACTCTCCCATTTCCACATAGGGATCTCGGGTTGCACGAGTAAGCAAGGGGGCGTTGTTGCTTAGCCTTAACTTTCAAACAAGTTAGGCACTTCGAAACATAGATAGCGATATCCCTCTTCATTCCAGGCCACCAATACCGTAGACGAAGGTCATGGTACATTTTGTCGGCACCAGGATGAATGGAATATTGAGACTTGTGCGCTTCAGTCAACAATATATCTCGCAGGTTCTTGCGACTTGGAATCCAGATGCGATCGAGATAGTAGAGAATACTGTTCGATTTGTTTTCTAATCGGCTTTCGAAACCAAGAATTTGTTTTTCCTTTAGTATGCGCTCGGTGAAACAGGCATGTTGGGCGTCACGAATAAGAGCTTCGAGTTCATGCTAGGCTTGAGTGTTACGAACACTATGCAAATAGCTTCGTCTGCTGTGAGCGTCGGCAATGACATTTGCTTTGCTAGGGTGATAACGAATCTCATAGGCATAATCATTAAGAAGGTCAACCCTTCGGCGTTGGCGCATATTCAGTTCCTTTTGGTTTAAGATATGCTGCAGGCTCTTATGGTAGGTGAAGACCGTATACTTGGTACCGTAAAGGTAGTTTCGCCAAATCTTCAACGCAAAAACAACTGCACCAAGCTCAAGATCATGGGTTGTATAGTTCTTCTCATGGATCATGAGCTGACGAGATGCGTAAGCGATAACCTTGTCCCGTTGCATGAGGACACAACCGAGACCGAAGTTAGAGGCATCGCAATAGACTACGAAGTCATCGTTTCCGTCGGGTAATGCTAGCACAGGAGCATTGCAGAGTATATGCTTGAGAGTTTGAAAGGCAAGCTCTTATTCATTTCCCTAAACAAAAGTCTTGTCTTTATGCGTTAAGGAAGTAAGCGGAACAACGATTTTTTAGAATCCTTTGATAAATCGGCGGTAGTAGCCTGCCAGTCCAAGGAAAGAACAGACTTCAGACGGGTTCTTTGGTGTAATCTAACTCTTAACAGCTTCAATCTTCGCAGGATCGACGTGAATACCTTGACTATTGACAATGTGACCGAGGAATTGAACATCTTCTAGCCAAAATTCACACTTGGAGAACTTGGCATAGAGTCGATTCCCTTAGAGTAATTCGAGAACCAAACGTAAATGTTGCGCATGTTCGGCTTTCGACTTGGAATAGATCAGGATATCATCGATGAACACGATGACGAAGCGGTCGAGAAAGGGTTTACACACGCGATTCATCAGATCCATGAAAACCGCGAGTGCGTTGGTTAAACCAAAGGGCATCACGACAAATTCATAGTGACCGTATCGGGTTCGGAAAGCGGTTTTGGGTATATCCTCCTCTTGAATGCGTAACTAGTGATAGCCTGAGCATAAATCGATCTTTGAAAAACACGTAGCACCTTGTAGCTGATCAAACAAATCATCGATTCGGGGCAGGGGATAGCGATTCTTGATAGTCAGCTTATTCAATTCCCTATAATCGATGCACATCCAGAACGATCCGTCCATCTTTTTATGAAGAGGACAGGTGCGCCCCAAGGAGAGGTGCTTGGGCGAATGAAGCTTTTGTTAAGCAATTCCTGGAGTTGACTCGAGAGTTCACGCATTTCGGACGGAGTGAGTCGATAGGGAGCTTTAGCAAGAGGATTTGCTCCATGAGTGAGATCAATACGGAAATCAATATCACGAGAGGGCGGTAGACCAGGTATATCTTCAGGAAAGACGCGAGGAAAATCACAAACCACAGGCACCTTATCTATTGCCTCATCTTTCTTTTCCTTCTTCGCTACTACGATGTTAGCCAAGAAAGCTTTGTATTCCTTGCGGAGATTGTTGGGATTGAACCCTACAAAAGAACAGATGATAGAAAGCCAAAACAGATCTGAAACAACTGATCCAAAATAAACAGTGTTGTGAATCAATGCTTCCTTTAATATGCCATGTTTCCTAACAACTGTTGGTCCTAACATCTGCTTAGACCCAAAACTGGATCACAACAGTGGATTCATAATAAGCAGCTATTTACATTAGACTTTCCCCTTGAAAGTGATTATAACATCTGATGGTCCTCTAATCCACTGTCCGTATACAACAGCTGCTGTCCTTCAAACTGCTGATGAAGCCCTGAAGACTGCTAGGAAGTAAACACTGCTGGTTCAATCTACTGATGCTAAAGGACTGCCCACTCAAGGACTGATCAACCTTGAGGAAAACACTGATGAAAGGAGAAAGCAGTAGTTTAGTGTGTCACTTGTTTTGTAGAAAGTCAGTGGTTAAGATTAGCAGTGTTTGTATAGGAACAGTGGTTACAGGTTGTTAGGCTGTTAGACGTCGCTTTCATGGTGATGTCAGCTGAGATGCTTCAGTGGTTTGGTTTGCCTATAAATGGAGCAGTACCCTGTACTGTTACATTTGATTGACTGAGTGAGTTCTTCTCCTCTAGTCCAATCCTTTCATCTTGTGTGCAATCAACCATGGAGTATCAGGCTGAGGGGGAGTTTAGTTTGTAAGCATGCTTTGTAATCTTTTGATTTGCTTTGTAACCTTTTGACTGATGAAAAGCGTATGTTTATCAAAACCATCTTCCTTTTTGATTGTGTTTACAAAGTTTAATTTCATTTCCACTGCATATCTCATTGAATCATGTTTATTAATTGTTCATTTATTACAAACAAACACAATCATGAGAGTCTCCGATCCTAACAATTGGTATCAGAGCCTGGACAGTCAAATTCGATCTAACAATCAATTTGACATAACAGTTCAGCTCAAATTTTATTGATACTAAGGTTGATTGTATTCAGTTGAAAAACAGAGTAACAAGTAATCACGTTCAAAATTTCTTTTCAAAAACTCTGTAAAATAACCAAGATGTCATAAGACACACAAAATTCACACAACAAGTGATATCATACATAAATCACCTATAGGTTTCAAATCTGAAAATATATCTGTTAACTATGGTACAATTATCCTCTTTACAAAATTTATTTCAATTGTTGTTATGAAATTTTGTGTTGTATCTATCATGTTTGCAGCTAAAGTGTGTACCTCAGGTCGACAAAAACCTATGTTCATAAAACATTAGTGTTTGTGTCTACATAAAAGAGGGAAATTAAAACTTTAGTTACAAGATCTTATGTGTTGAAAAACAGGTTGGGAATCCTGTTGAAAAGGACCAAATCAACTCTGTTAAAAACACATTAAGAAAATCAGGTGTTAAAATAGTCCTAATCATATGTAATGTGAGATTTGATATAAGCATGCACAAAAGTGGTCAGATCTCTCAAAACATTGCTACAAAATGACTTTGGATTAAGTTTTCCTTAAATAAACCTCCCAGTAAGTATTTCAGTACTTATGAATGGGAAGGGTAAAAAGGAAAAGATAAAAATCACTAAACTCAAAAAGGTGTGTTTAACTCAAAACTTATTGAAATCAAAAGAAAAGAGTATAAACTCAAAACACTTGAGAGTTCACAGGTTACCAAACAGCTGACTGCAACCACTGGTTCAAGACAGTTCAGGTAACTGTTGTATCATTAGGTAAAACTTATTTAAGAGGACAAAGGCAAATTTTCAAAAATCTATCACATGGGTTAGGGTTTACGAAAGACTCTCAAACCTTTGTGAACATGTTTTCCTCAGAAATACAATCATCTGATAGGAAATGGTCTCCATCAATGGTTATAAAATTTTACTCAAACCACTGATCATTATTATAAAATTGAGATTTAAACAAGGTCGACTCTATCCAAAATTATTTCTGTTATGGAAATTAACAGATCTAATTGACTTATCTATCTGAAACTTTTACTTGTTTTTAAATGGTAAAAGTTACTTGTAAATATCAGGATATATTATTCTCTTATTTTTTGTAGAGAATATTATATTTGGTGCTTTTACTTGTTTTGCATAGTAAAAGCTCATTACCTGACAGGATGAAGATCCATTCTATTTAAAAAAAGGGGGGGGGGGTATAATCCTTGATAATAAGTCAAATGGAGATGGTGTTTGGGTTAGGGTCAATTCATACAGAAACTCAAGTATAGAACCATTTCTCAAAGTTGATTGATAACAAGTGCTCAAAATGTTTTACCTTAAAAGTCTCAATTAAAATTTTTGCAATCAAAGTTGACTGTAGTTACCATTTGGGATACTTTACCACAACCAAGGCCTATAAAGTTTTTTAAACGCAAGAACTGGGTCTGTGAAAGAGTCTTTGAATATAAAGTTCAATAAAACTTTCATCATTGAAAATCCTAGCAAATCCTGCTTAACTGTTTAATCTTGTTAAATTTACATATGAAGATGTGTCTGTTTAGACTAACCCTGCAGGTACCCCACAATTCTCATCACAAGACTTTGGATATGATATTGATTTTCTTCAATACAAAATCATATTCACGACAAGAAGCATCAGATGTTCAAAACAACTGTTAAAGCTCATCCACTGCTGGATCAACAGTTGTTGAGAAAACAGCACCCCAACCTCTCTCATCACATGATATCCAACCACTGATGACATCAGACATCATTTATGAGGGATTGCTATGAAAAGGTTTGATTTCTTTACAACATATCCATACTACAGATCAGTTGGCTGATGTACAAATCAAAGCATTAGATACATCTACCTTTAAAAACTTGATCTCTAGGATTGGAATGCTAAACATAGATTAAAACAAGTTTTCTTGTATTCTTTGTGAAAATAGCATAAAAGTGTTTTTAGAAAATCAAAATAAAAACTTTAAAAATAGTTAAAATTGAATTTTTCAATAAATCTCTAAAGTCTGATGAAACCACCGTTTTCACTTAATACTCTGACTGGCATGTCTATCCACTGACAAAGTTTATCCTCTGATTCCATTATTTTCCATCCACTGACAGTGTTATAGTTCTCCACTATTCACAACCACAGATGACACACATCAGTGGTTTCCCAAACAACCGTCTTCCATTCTCAATCAGTGGTTACACGTGGATAGATGATAGCCATCAGATCTTGTCACGTGGCCAGATGTTAACCGTTCGATTTTTGAAACTGTTGTCTTCCCAATAAAACATTTACTCTCCTAATGGCTAAAGAGTCAAAAGTTTCTAAAACATAAACAGGGGAGTCTGAGCAAAATTTGGATGAGTCCACATCTACTTCTCAGACTTCAACAGTTGAGCCCACTCCTCTTGGTGACCACAGTAGCACAACCACTGCTGTGCAACCCCACCAAAAACCACCAAAAGGACCAAAAAGAAACCCACCAAACCCAAAAAGGGTCCTCTGGAAGATGTGATCCCAGAGGTAAACCCAGTGACAACACAAAAGTCACATGAAACCACTGTTGCTACTTCCTCATGACAATTGGAAAGATCTCCACCCAAAACTTTAACTCCTCATGATTCCTCACAAAAGGAACATGTTGTAAGCACAGGGATCCCACAACTTGTAATATCATCCTCATTTGAGAGTATGTTAAACTGTCCTTCTCCCAGGACAACTCTGTGTTGGATCTAAGTTTGTTTCTGATTGTATTTTGTGTTTGTAATTAAAATGAGAATGGATGAGTGTGCAGCGGAATTATGATGAAAACAAACTTTGCATACAATCAAACGAGAGTAATACTTTGATCAAACATCTTTACACAATGAATCGGAAGATTGAATTTATTTCAATAACGATTACAATGATTGATGAATGAATGCAAACTCCCCCTCAGCCAGAGCTCAGTTGTTTGTTCGTGCAAAGAAGACGATGATGCAAAAGAGCTAATAGAACAGTACAAAGTACTGAACTATTTATAGGCACTTGCAAACCACTGAGCATCTTAGCTGACGTCACCATGAAAGTGACATCTAACCTCCTAACAAACTCTAACCTCTGATCTATACAAGCACTGCTATGTTAACTACTGCTATTACATTACATTACAAAACAGACTATAGATCAGCTGCTGCAACTTTCCACTGCTGTGAACCCAGCAGTACTTGTCCGGATCAGCAGTGCTTGACTCAAGGCAGTAGATAGAATCAGCAGGGCTTTAGTTCTTTCATCAGATCTTTACTTTGAGCAGCAGTTGTAGGTCAGCACTTTGCAAGATCAGCAGATAGGAGGTCAGCAGATATGAAATCACTTTCAAGGGGAGAGATTTGTATGTAAACATCTGCTTATTCTGGATCCACTGCTCTGATCCAGTTTTGGCTTTAATTATCTGTTCCTCTGATAGGGTTCAATCCCAACAATCTCCCCCTGGAACAGATAATGCCAAAACTCTTCATTATTGTGGAATTCTTTATTGCCTCATCAACAGTTCCCTTATTTGGCCTTTAAATTGTAATTCAAAGTCTAGGGCATCTGTATCTTCATCATCCCTGCTAAGTGGAAGATCAAGGAGATCCTGCAAATCTTCAAGACTCAGGCCAAGAGCTTGTTCCCTTGATATTTTCTCCACTTCTCCACCAGACCTGAGCAAAGTCAATACGCAGGTCTGTTTGTCAGTTTCCCACTTTTGTATTTTTGAGCCTGGTGGGTTTCTTGGGAGATGTTTATTTGCAGAGGTATTTGGTGAGGCTGGCCTATTCAAAACTGGCTGAGCAGTTCTTGCAGTTTGATCCAAACCAAGAGTTTCTATGATCATTTTCTTTATGCCCTCTTTTACAAGGTCATCTCCTTTTTTCATCTCTTGGATGGTTTCACCTCCCAACTGTTTGTGTGTCCTTCTTTTATAGATGGCAGCACCAGTTGGAGCAGTGGCTCTCCTGATTTGCAGCTTTGATGGTCTTTTTGAAACCTCTGCTTCAGGATAGTCAGGCTTTTGAGGAACTCTTGGATCTTTCTTTCTTAATTCCTCCAACCTTTTGTAGGTGATCCTGACCACATCTTCTTTCCATCTAGCAACTTGTCTTTTGTTTCCATATTCAGCAGCAACCAGTTCTTCTTTCATTCTTTTCAGTTCTACCTGTTTGTCAGGTACATTCTTTTTAAACTTTGCCCAGTCAGGAGGAGTGTGAGTGACTTTCCTTTTTATCATGTCTTGAATTCTTGCTGCTTCATTTTCAAGCTCAGGAACAGTCCACTCTTTGTACATGTATCTCTCTCCTTTGTACTTCTTGTGAGCCATGATGCTTTCAATGTTGTCTTTCTTCAAAGTTTCAGCTGCTCTTTCTGAAATTTGTTGACTGACATTTTTTGCAAATTGTTCTAGGGAACTGACTTGTGTGAGCAGATATTGAAGATTTCTTGAAATTTCTTTGTCAGATTTCCCTTTTGTATTTCTTTTTGAGATATCCTCTGCTTGCTTGGCCTTGATTTTCAAATACTCATCAACATTTTTAGGCCAAGGATATCCTTTTATTGATGGCAAACTCCTTTTGGTAGGGTCCTCCTCAAAGTAAAAAGATTTTATTTCTTCTCTAACAGCCGCTAGTTCAAGAGGAAATTGAACACCTGCAGGAGGTAAGGGCTTGTTCATTGGAACTGAAGAGAGAGGAACAGGTTTTGGTATTGTGACAAGACCCAAAGATTTTGAAGATGTTTGTGGTGGTGAAGTGTCATCATCTTTGAGAATTAGCCTTCTCCTCTTTGTTTGAGGAGGGGCTGATGATGTTTTGGATGGAACAGTGGTGGTGGATGTAGTGGCAGTGGTTTGTGATTGACTAACAGTTGTTGAAACAACTGGTGTTCCAACCACTGTTGTCATTATAGCAGATGTTGTAACAACTACTGTCTTCTGCTTTTTGGCAGGAGGTGATTTTGTTTTTGGTGGTAATGGTGGTAAAGCAGTGGATTTGGTGTATGTTGAAGTGGTGTGTGTTGAAGTGGGAGCAGATGTTGAAACCACTGAAGTACCAACAGTTGTTGATACAACAGTAGTTACAACAGCTGTTTTAGGTGGTGGTTTTGCAGCAGACTTTGAACATCTGGTTGGAATGGATTTGGGTAGCCTTACTCTTCTTGTAGGCTTCTTCTTTTCATCAACAAGATTTTCATCATCTTTTGGTCCTGAAGTACCCTGATCCGGATAATCCACCCTGGCTTTCTTTTTGGCCTCTCTATCCCTTTTTACACTTGCAACTGCTTCTGCCAGTGCATTTGTGGTCACATCAATTTTCTTGCTTCCATCTGGCAAAGGGATTTGTTTGGTCATGTTTGCATTTTCTGGTTCAATGTAGAGACCATCCTCTATTCCCTTCTTTTTCCACTCCTTAATTTTCTCCCCCTTTTTGGCATTATCTGGGGGAAGTTGATAAATGAAGCGAACTTTTGGAGGAGCAGTGCCAGTGGTGTGCATGATCTGAGTTTTGAGAGCCTTTAGATCAGCCTGAGTGTTCTTGAACCTTGACTCCATTGCATTTCTCAGCTGTTGGACATGTTTTTCATGTTGCTGATTTGCTAATTGTGCTTGTTGATGGAGAAAAGGTTGAAACAAATTCCAGAGCTCATTTGTAGCAGGTGCCTTTTGTGGAGCAGGTGCTTGAGATGGAACAGCAGTTGATTGTACCTTTTGTACTTGTAACACTTGTTGTAGCATATCTTTGAGTTCTGCAACAGAGTTATCAAGCTTTTCAATACGATCCGTCAATTTCTGGTACTTTAAACCATCACCCAAGTTAATGGGATCATCTGATTTCCCACTAGCAGTGGTTTTATCAGTAGTTGATGTAGGGAGTGTACTCCAAACATTAACCACTGATGC
The DNA here is from genome assembly GCA_030545235.1 of Helianthus tuberosus. Classification (NCBI taxonomy): domain Eukaryota; kingdom Viridiplantae; phylum Streptophyta; class Magnoliopsida; order Asterales; family Asteraceae; genus Helianthus; species Helianthus tuberosus. The sequence continues at coordinate 205,590,113 of CM060415.1, read as the reverse complement.
CCCTTTTTCTTGGTACTGGGGTCTTCTTCCTTCAACACTTGACAACCTTTTGATGTTGCCAGTAGGATAAATAAATCCACTGGTGGTTGGCAGAGGTGCTATGTAAGGAATTGCCTCCAAGGAAGTCTTATTAATGTAACCACTGTCCAACTGTAAACCAGTGGGTTCAACAGTTGTAGTGGCTGCTTCACTTGGACTACCACCAAGAGTTACTTGTAACTCATGGGGTGTAACCTCCTCAGGTTGTGTTGGTGGGTTAGCAAAGATTGATTCATCAGACCCAGTCATTTGTTGAGGTGTATTCTCATTGATAGGTGATTGAGAAGGACTGGTTAGTGCCTGGTTCAAATTAATTGCATCCAACAATAGTTTAGTTGGTGGGGGAATTGTGGATGTGATGGGTGGTGTAGAAAGTGGATTTGCCCAGGGTATTGAGCTGTGGATGATAGAAACAAGTGTTTCCAGAGCATCATGATGTGGAGACCCTATTTGTACAACCTGTTCTTTTTGTGAAGAAGCAGGAGGAGTTTCAGTTATTGGTTGAGATATTTGTACCAACTGCTGTGAGGAAGAAGCAGCAGTGGTTTCTTGTGACTTTTGAGTTGTCACAGGCATTTGCTCTAGTATCTCATCCTCCAGAGTTGCCTTTTTGATTGGTTTGGGGGGTTTTTGAGTTTTTCTTTTTGTAGGCTTTTTGGTGATTGTAGGTGTGGGTTTCAAAACAGTTGGTCGGCTGCTTTGATCACCTTGAGCAGTGGGCTCAGCAGCAGATACCTGAGGAGTAGTTGTAACTGCTAAAATCTGCTCAGGCACCTCTGCTTGTGTTTTGCAAGGTGCTAACATTCTTGAAAAAGTTTCAGTTGTTAAACTGTTTATTTGAGTAGAATCACCTTGGTTTATTGCACCTAAATCATCCTTACTGAATTTCTTTTCAAAATAGTAACTTAAAAACCTTGGAAACAGTAAGAATGATTTTGTTTTTACATTATTAACCAAATCTTTAAAAATTTCCCGAGAATAGTTAAAATTTTCTTCTTGAAGAATTGCATATCCTAGATTTTGAATCTTTAAAGGGATTTAATTAAAAGAAGTGGTTTTATTTGAAACACATAATAGGAGGGTATGAAATAAAAATCTGGTTGCAGAAGGAAAATAACCTTTTTGTAAGGTAAGTTTCTTCATCATTGTGGCTTCATACCCTCTTTCAATGAAGTCAGTTTGCAACTCGTTTTTAGTGAAAGAAATTTTACCTTCTTGATCATCGAGTTGAAAGACCTCTGAACTGGATTGTGGCGTGATTTGGACAGCTTTACCCTTTATAGAAGAGTGTATGGTGGTTGCAATGTCTCCTTGTTTTTCAAGGGTTGCATTCTTCCAAAACTCCCTTTGGGTCTCCAAATAGATTGGTGCATCGACGGTGAACAAAGTTTTGTACTTTGATTTTGCCATGGTGTCAATGATGGAATCGAAAACATTGGTGGTTCCTGGTTTAGTGAGAAGACCCAGGAGATTGTGGGATGGTTTATATGGAATTTCAGTGGAAATTGCCTTTTGAGAGGTTGTTTTCGATGAAGATTTGGATAAGGGTTTTGAAGATGACTTCGATTTTGTCATTCTGAAGATGATGATCGAAGAAATTTGTGAAGAAATGAGATGAAAAACTGCTTTGAGAAGAGAATTTTTAAGAATTCAATTCGACAGTAAAACCCTGTTTTGGTGGTGAGTGGGGGATTTTATAGAGAAGGAAGTGAATGCTGAGGTGGCAGCCGTTACAAAAAGTCTGACCACTATGTACTGCCTACGTGACAACCCCTGGTGAAAGTGAAGGACAGTACTTTGAAGAAAGTGACTGATGAAGGCAGTGGTAAGAAAGCAGTGGATGATTTTTACTATCAGTGGATAGCATATCAGAGGATAAGACACTGCTTTTGAACAACAGAGTTTATCAAAGGAATGAGATAACAGGGGTTGACTTTCAGCAGTGGACAGACTTTTGAAGTAGAGCAGACTTTTGAACAATCAGTGGTTAATGGCAGACTTTTAAGGATTTTAATGAAAAATTTCATTTTTAGCTATTTTTTTAAGGATGGATTTTTGATTTTCTGAAAACATTTTGTTGCTTTTATGCATAGAAAAACAAGATGTTGCTTGTTATTCCATGTTCAGCATCCCAATCCTAGAGACCAAGCTTTCAAAAGTGGTTGTATCAAGTGCTTTTTTGAGCACATCTGCCAGCTGGTCTTTAGTTGGGACATGATGCAGAGAAATCAAACCTTTTTCATAGCAATCCCTCACAAAGTGATGTCTGATGTCGATGTGTTTGGTGGTAGAATGGGAAACTGGATTTTTGATGATATTTTCTGCTGCCTGGCTGTCCAACATGAGTGGTGTCATTAAGGCAGTGATACCAAAATCCAGCAACTGATTTTGAAGCCACAGGAGTTGGGCTGTACAGCTTGTAGCAGCAATATATTCAGCTTCAGCAGTGGATGTTGAAACAACTGCTTGCTTTTTGCTTTGCCATGAAACTAAGCAATCACCTAGAAACTGGCACCCTCCTGAAGTGGACTTCCTTGTAGTGTTAGATCCAGCAAAGTCACTGTCTGAAAAGCCTGAAAACTTGATATTCCCATTAGCTGGATACCAGATACCAAGTGTGGGAGCACCTTTTATGTATCTGAAGATCCTTTTTACAGCAATGAGATTCGATTTTCTGGGAGCTGATTGACTTCTTGCACAGACACATGTTGCAAACATGATGTCTGGTCTAGATGCAGTTAGGTACAATAAAGACCCAATCATGCTTCTATAAAGTGTTTGGTCAATCAGCTCATCTTTTTCATCAGACATGACCAGCTTATTTGTTGCCATGGGTGTGCTGCATGGTTTACAATCATTCATATCAAATTTGGTTAAAAGTTCTTTAGCATATTTGCTTTGATGAATGAAAGTTCCATTTTGCATTTGCTGAACTTGGAGACCAAGAAAGCATTGCAGCTCACCCATTGCACTCATTTCAAACTCAGCTGTCATGAGTTCTCTAAACTCTTCACACATTGAGTTACATGTGCTTCCAAAAATAATGTCATCCAGATAAATCTGGACAATCATTAAATATTTCCCTCTCCATTTTAAAAACAGTGTTTTATCAATGGTACCTCTTTTGAAACCATTTGAGAGTAGGAAGTTGGAAAGAGTTTCATACCAGGCCCTTGGTGCTTGTTTCAAGCCATACAATGCTTTGTTTAGCCTGTAGACATGATCTGGATAAAATGGATCCTCAAAACCTGGAGGTTGACAAACATACACCTCTTCTTGAATTGTACCATAGAGGAAAGCACTTTTGATATCCATTTGAAACACCTTCATATTGTGGTTGACAGCAAAGGCCAGGAACAGTCTAATGGCTTCCAATCTTGCAACAGGGGTAAATGTTTCATCATAATCAATCCCCTCTTCCTGTCTGTAACCTTGAACCACAAGCCTGGCTTTATTCTTGACAACAATACCCCTTTCATCAGTTTTGTTCTTAAAGACCCACTTTGTGCCAATAGGACTAACCTCTTCTGGCAGTGGTACAAGCTCCCATACTTGTTGTCTTTTAAAATGTTGGAGTTCCTCTTGCATGGCTTCTACCCAGCTGTTGTCTTTTAGTGCCTCTTGGTACTTGACTGGCTGATGGAGTGATAGAAAACCAGCAAAAAGACAAATGTTTTGGGTTTGGCTTCTTGCGAGCACCCCTTCATTTATGTTGCCAATGATTTGATCAGGTGGATGAGATCTCAAGAAGATTAAATCTCCTTGGTATGGTATGATGGCATTTGTTGGTGAAGGCTGCAAATGTGTATCATCTGAGCTAACCACTGATGGGGATTTTGATGATCCAGCAGTGGCTTCAAAAGTTGGTGGAATAGGAGGTAATGAAGTGGACATCTGCTGACTTTTATCCATTGTTTGAGGACTTTTGTCAGCAGTGTTTGAGGATGTGGAAGCAGTGGTGGATGGGCTACTTTGGTCAACAACTGTTGAGGTAGCAGTGGTTGAGCTTTGACAACTGTTTTGAACAGCTGATGCTTTTCCCTTTGTGGCAGACCTTTAAGGGATGATGATTTCATACCCATAGTCTGGTGTTGTATCCTCTGATGGACCTGCACTGTTAGTCTTGACAGCAGTATTTTCAAAAGTGAATTTTTCAAGATCAAACAGATCTGCAGGATTTGCTGGGATTTTCATTGATGAAAGTTCATTGAACTTAACATTTAAAGTCTCCTCCACTGCCTTGGTCCGTGTATTGAACACTTTGTAGGCCTTGGCAGTGGTTGAGTATCCCATATGATAACCACAATCAATTTTGGCTGCAAAATTTTGAAATGGAATCTTTTAAGTTCAAAATAAAGCATGGGCAGCCAAACACTTTGAAATATGAGATCAGTGGTTTGATTTTATACAGAATTTCATAAGCAGTCTTTTTGTGCCTGGGGTTTATTAAAACTCTGTTCTGTACATAGCAAGCAGTGTTTACTGCCTCTGCCCAGAAAGTTAATGGCAAACCTGAATCTGCAAGCATGGTTCTGGCAGCCTCAATCAAAGTTCTGTTCTTCCTTTCCACTACCCCATTTTGCTCTGGTGTTCTAGGGATGTTGTACTGCCTTACAATCCCTTTCAATCCCTTTCTTCACACAGAAGGCATCCAACTCCTTATTTTTGAATTTTGTGCCATTGTCACTCCTGAAGCTTTTCACTGGAAGGTCAAATTGCTTTTCAACCTGTGTCATAAAGTCTTGCAAAATGCCTGCAGTCTCATCTTTTGAGTGTAAAAAGAAAGTCCATGTAAACCTAGAAAAGTCATCAACAATAACCAAACAATATCTTTTCTTTTTGAGGCTCATGACTTGAACTGGGCCAAACAAATCCATGTGTAGCATTTGCAAACACTGGGTTGTTTTGGACTCTTCAATGGACTTGTAAGAACTTTTATGCTGTTTTCCTTTTAAACAGGAAATGCAATGTTCAGGGCATGAAAACAATTTTTGTGGTAGGCCTCTCACCAACCCATTTTTTGAAATTTCAGTAATTGTCTTAAGATTTGTGTGCCCCAGCCTTCTGTGCCAAAGTTCTATCTCTTTGTTAGAGGCAGCTGAGAACAGACAGGCATCAGCTCTGGGACACTCTTTTGACATGTCAACAACATAAACATTGCCACTTCTTTGAGCAACAAGTTTAGTTTGACCAGTTTTGATTATTGCTTCAATCTTTTTGACCATTTCTGGTCCAACAATCCTACAACAATCTTTTGTGAAGAATGACCCAAACCCTTTGTCACTCATTTGTGATACACTCAGAAGGTTGAATTTTAGATTGTCTATTAGATTGACATTTTCAAATTTTACATTTCCAGATTGCACTGTACCAGACCCCAGAACTTTCCCTTTACTATTATTCCCAAAGGATATATCACCCCCTCCATGAATTTTAAAGTCTTTGAGGAGGGCTTTACATCCTGTCATGTTCCTGGAGCCTCCACTATCTACATACCAAAGACTATCAAAGCATGCAGAAGCTCCCTGCACATGAAGTAAAAGGATTAGTTCATTAAGGTCTCCAAAGCCAACAAGGCTTTGGATGGGGTCTCAACAGTGTCTGGGATGGATGCAGAATGATAGACAGTGGTTAGGTCAGGGGTTTGGACTGTTTTAGGACAGTGTTTCTCTAACCACTGTTGTGGGTCTTGACCAATCATCTGCTGGTAACCAAAAGGATGCCTATTCACTTTAGGTTTAGAGGACCTTTTGTAGGCCTCATAAACGTGTGGAATCCTTTGGTAAGACTGTTTTTCCTTGCCTTTTCTGAACTGATTGGCAGGGGGTGCATCAGTAACCTGAACATCTCTTTTGACAGATGTTTGGTTCAGCTGTTTTGTGACAGCTGTTTGAACTGGCACAAACAGTGGTTGTTTCTTGGTGAATTTGACAGATATTGATGATGATGATGGACTCAAGGATGTTTTAGCAATGTACTCATTCTTTTTCACATCAAAGTTTTTGAGATACACACATGCTTGAGTTTTGTGGTTTGTTTTACCACAAACAATGCAACTTTCAGCTGAGACAATGACACTTGTTCTGTTTAAATCATAAGCTTTTAAGTGGAAACAATCTTTTGTTAGATGATTCCTTTTCTCACAGAATTCACAAAACAAGTTATCATTTTTTTCTTTCTTCTTTCTCTTTTCAGACTCTTTTGCAGCAGAGGTTTTAACCACTGCTGGGATGTCCTTGAGAGGTATGACTTTAGCTTTTGGAGCTTTAACACGATCAGTTGATGTAAAGTCCATTGGCTTGAAATTTTCAAGAATATCACACTTATCAGACCATTTTGGTTTAAACTGATGATCTTCAAGCTCCTTAAAAGTGGAGGATCCCATTGGTCTGTTAAGTGTGATTTTGTTACCAAGTTTGTCAGTGATTTTCACTTCTTGGCCATTCTTGTTTGTGGGGATGAGCTCAGTGGCTACATCAGTGGTTTGGACATATTTTTCAAAAGCAATATGTTCATCATCATATTTTCTATAACCAACCCCAAATTTCACATTGCTTTCAATCTGTTTAGCAAGCATCACCTCATATCCTCTGCAGGATTCCACCCATCTTTCACAAGTAATCTGGGTGGATTCCAACTCCTTTTTGCAAACTTGGTATTTTTCTACCATAGTTTGAAGTTGGGTTTTGGTTATGCTTTGCTCTTCTTTGAGACAGCTGATCTCTTTTTCCTTTTCAGTCAATTTGTTTTTAAGTTCTTTTAAAGACTTTTCAAATTTAACTTCATCAGTTAAGATTTTATCCCGAAGGTTTTCATTCACCTCTTTGATGTTAGCAAAAGCAATTATGCAATTGTCAGAACATAGTTTTTCAAGAACTTGAGGAGATACCTTGGCAGTTGCCATCATTGCACAATCACATTGATGATCTTCTTCATCATCAGCTTTCACCTTCTTTTCACCAGCCTTTTCTTCCTTCTCTTATTCTTTGTCCTCTTCGGACCATGGATCTGTCGTTGGTTCAATCAGGGTACCTGAACTTTCTCCCAACAATAGTTCACCAGCCACAGCAGTAACCACTGCTTCAGTCACCTCATCCACTGTTTCATTACTCAGCTGTTCCTCTACAGTTTCAACCCCCTCCTATATTGACTCTAATGGCATCAAACAAAACTCATTATGAGAAGAATCATTAGAAGCATAGAGTGCAAAATTTTCATCACTAAGGTCTTCAGGCATACTGCTCCAGTCAACAAACCCTTGAGTGAAAAAACTTTGTTGATCTGGTTGTACTGCTGCTGGAGCAGTGGTTTGAGGTGCAGGTTGCACTTGTGCCTGGGGAACAGGGGTTTGAACATATTGGATCTGTGGAACAGTAGTTTGGACATAGTGCACTGGCACAGGGGCAGCAGCATAGTGAGCAGTGTTCACTTCAGCTGTTGGGGCATACTGGGCATAGTGCACAGTGCTTTGGTTTTGAGGTCTAGGATTTGAGCTAGGATGAGTAATTATGGGACCAGTAGTTTGACTCCTACATTCCCTAGCGAAATGTCCCAACCTATTACACTTGTAGCACTTGATTTTCGATTTATCCAACCCAACCCTTAGATTCCCATGCAAACCTGGGAATTTTCGCCCTGTTCTTTTGTAAAATTTGCTAGTTCTAACACTTAGCAAAGCCAGTTGGTGCAGGATGTCCATTTCCTCTAAGTCAGTGGGATCAAAATGTTGCAAATCATTGAGTTCAAAGCATAAATTGTCTGACATCTGGTTTTCGTTTGCAGTGAATGCATAACTAGCAGAGTGAGGATCAGGGTTGTTAAAATTTGCACCAGCAGTTATGTCAATGAAGTGATCATAACCCTGATCCTTACCACTGCTCCCAGATTCTTCTTGACCCAGAAGAGCAGTATTACCGAAAGTGTAATCATCAGTAACTTTTCCTGACTCTTGTAACCTCCTTTTCTGGTTCAACTCCCTTTCGTAGGTCAGGAGTCGACCGTGGAGTTGGGTCAAGGTCAGATCCTTGAACTCAGGTGAGTTTCGGGTGACAAAAGCTATGGTGTCCCATTTTTCTGGCAGTGACCTGAGGAACCTGCTATTTTGAGTTGAGTTTGTAAAAGTGGTGTTAACAAGCCTCAGTTCACTGATGAGACAACTGAAACGCTCAAATTGTTGCGTTAGTGATTCACCTTTAACGTAACAAAATCTTTCATACTGTTGGTTCAGGATTTCCCTATTGTTTTCTATGACTTCTTCGGTTCCCCCAAATTGTTCCTTAAGTGCGTCCCATAACTCTTTGGCACTGTTACTGTGTAACAGTCCAGCATATATCTCATTGGGCAGCGCTGATGCTATGATGGTAAACGCTTTAGCATCTAGTTCGAACTTTTGATAGTCTGTTTCGGTATAATTTTCAACTGGTTTTGGAACGAACTTTTTACCATCTTCAGCGCTTGGCACTGTGGGAACGTGGGGACCATGATTGACAGACCTCCAACAACCTGTGCTTTGTTGAGCAAGGATGTGACCCATCCTCCTCTGCCAGATGTTGTACTCATTTCTTTTTAGCATAGGTGGTTTAAAAAGCGAACCGATGTTGTTTTTATCATCCTGAGATTGTGACGTCATTCTTGTTGTTTTACAGACACTGAGAAATCAACTTTAATGATGATTAATCCTTGCTCTGTTTTTCAACAAATGAACAAACGATCAGTATCAACCGTTATGAGCTGAACTATTTACGTCAAAATGATTGTTAAATCAAATTTGACTGTCCAAGCTCTGATACCAATTGTTGGATCTGAGTTTGTTTCTGATTGTATTTTGTGTTTGTAATTAAAATGAGAATGGATGAGTGTGCAGCGGAATTATGATGAAAACAAACTTTGCATACAATCAAACGAGAGTAATACTTTGATCAAACATCTTTACACAATGAATCGGAAGATTGAATTTATTTCAATAACGATTACAATGATTGATGAATGAATGCAAACTCCCCCTCAGCCAGAGCTCAGTTGTTTGTTCGTGCAAAGAAGACAATGATGCAAAAGAGCTAATAGAACAGTACAAAGTACTGAACTATTTATAGGCACTTGCAAACCACTGAGCATCTTAGCTGACGTCACCATGAAAGTGACATCTAACCTCCTAACAAACTCTAACCTCTGATCTATACAAGCACTGCTATGCTAACTACTGCTATTACATTACATTACAAAACAGACTATAGATCAGCTGCTGCAACTTTCCACTGCTGTGAACCCAGCAGTACTTGTCCGGATCAACAGTGCTTGACTCAAGGCAGTAGATAGAATCAGCAGGGCTTTAGTTCTTTCATCAGATCTTTACTTTGAGCAGCCGTTGTAGGTCAGCACTTTGCAAGATCAGCAGATAGGAGGTCAGCAGATATGAAATCACTTTCAAGGGGAGAGATTTGTATGTAAACATCTGCTTATTCTGGATCCACTGCTCTGATCCAGTTTTGGCTTTAATTATCTATTCCTCTGATAGGGTTCAATCCCAACAATCTCCCCCTGGAACAGATAATGCCAAAACTCTTCATTATTGTGGAATTCTTTATTGCCTCATCAACAGTTCCCTTATCTGGCCTTTAAATTGTAATTCAAAGTCTAGGGCATCTGTATCTTTCCACACCGCCCTCCACATTTCAAATCATGGCAACTACCACATCACTGTTTGAAACCATTGATAGTCAATCACAAAAAGGCCCCTCTCATCAACACATTTCTGAGAGCAAAACTTCCACAATGGTTGTGTTTGATAAAAATCAATTGGTTATCCCACAAACTGTTGAGGAGGCTACATCACTTAGATTTCACGAAATCCCTGTTGATAGTTCAATTGGAGCAGCTACTACAGATGTTGAATCCACTGATTTACATCTGGACAGTAGTTTCATACATAAGTCTCCTTTGAAGGCAATTTCTACTAGGGATACTTTGGTAACCACTGCTGGTATTAAAACCACTAATAGGTTTACTAAGGAATCCTCTGTTGTGGAAAGAAGACCCCAGTACCAAGAAAAAGGGGCATCTAAGGTTGAAGCAAGTGATAAATCACATGTTCATGATACCCTAGATACAACTACCACCTCTGGTAGGAGCTCAGATGATCCTATTAAGTTAGGAGATGGGCTAAAATATAAGGAATTAATGAACAAAGTAACAAAGACTGAGACATCAGTGGGAGATATCAAAAATGTGCTGCAACAGATGTTACACTCTGCAAAATCTCGAAACATTGCTCAATCCTCTGCTCAAACCACCATAATTGTGAAACAAGTGTATCCTCTGCTTCAACAACATTATCAACATGCTAATCACTTACATGATTCAAAAGTGCAGACATTCAAAGAAGAAGTTGAAGCCAGGTATAAAGACACACAGGAAGAGCTTAAAGCTATTAAGAAAATTCCCATTCCTGACACTACCCCTGCACCTATCTTCGATAGAGTTGATGATGCCAAAAAGGGGGAGAAAAATGACTCTGGGGAAAATCTCTCAGTAACTTCTGCTGAAACATTTGTCAAAGAAAAGGAAAAGGGAGGTGACGAAACCCTGAAAATTCAAGCAGATGATGAAGATACACAAATGAGGACCGTTCAAAGTCAAGTCAGGATAAAAGAGAAGGAGATGAAGGATACCACTGCTGGTCTCAAAACCATTACTGATATTAAAAGACCAACCACTGATAGTTCAATTTCCTACCATCACATTTCCTACCAACCACTGATAGTTCAAAGTCAAGTCATGATCACATTTCCTACCATCACTCATCATATATCTACTCCCACCAGAAATCTAGTTCAATCATCATCTCCTACAATCATATTTATATTTAAAAGGGAGAAAGAACATTAATGTTATATCTGATGAAGAAAACATTCCTGCACCACTTCCATTGTCTTCACTACCAATGACCTCTACTTCAAAACATTATGGCACTGCTAGACAAGTAGTTAGACGGTCAGAGGTTAGAGTTGTAGAGACTTACAGGAAGCTAGAAGAGCTTAGAAAGACAAATGCATCAGTGCCAAGGAAATCTGTTTATCTAACAGAGGTTAGTGCTTACCAGACCCAATCTGCTCAAAAGCCTGTTTCAACATCTGTTAAAGAGAAAAAGACAAAGAGTGATGTCTGAAGAGGATCAACAGAGGCTTGAGCATGGCCTTATAACATTGTTGCTCAGATTCAGACATCAACATCAGAAATAAATCAGGATCCTCAAAAATCAGCTGACTCAAAAATTCTAAAATGGAAGTCAGATAAAGACACCCATGAATTGACTTCGCTCAGGTCAGATGGTAAGATTGTGAAGCTCAAAATGGAGGCTGCTTATAGTCTTAATGCAGTTGACCTCCAAAATCTGATGAATATAGATCTCTCAAGGGATCCTAAAAACACATTCTCTATGAACTTTGAATTGTCATTCAAAGGTCAAATAAGAGAAATGATGCTGAGGAATAAAGATCATCAATAAAGAAGAGTTTTGGCATCATCTGTTCTAGGGGGAGATTGTTGGGATTGAACCCTACAAAAGAACATATGATAGAAAGCCAAAACAGATCTGAAACAACTGATCCAAAATAAACAGTGTTGTGAATCAATGATTCCTTTAATATGCCAAGTTTCCTAACAACTGTTGGTCCTAACATCTGCTTAGAGCCAAAACCGGATCACAACAGTGGATTCATAATAAGCAGCTGTTTACATTAGACTTTCCCCTTGAAAGTGATTATAACATCTGATGGTCCTCTAATCCACTGTCCGTATACAACAATTGCTGTCCTTCAAACTGCTGATGAAGCCCTGAAGACTGCTAGGATGTAAACACTGCTGGTTCAATCTACTGATGCTAAAGGACTGCCCACTCAAGGACTGATCAACCTTGAGGAAAGCACTGATGAAAGGAGAAAGCAGTAGTTTAGTGTGTCACTTGTTTTGTATAAAGTCAGTGGTTAAGATTAGCGGTGTTTATATAGGAACAGTGGTTACAGGTTATTAGGCTGTAAGACGTCGCTTTCATGGTGACGTCAGCTGAGATGCTTCAGTGGTTTGGTTTGCCTATAAATGGAGCAGTACCCTGTACTGTTACATTTGATTGACTGAGCGAGTTCTTCTCCTCTAGTCCAATCCTTTCATCTTGTGTGCAATCAACCATGGAGTATCAGGCTGAGGGGGAGTTTAGTTTGTAAGCATGCTTTGTAATCTTTTGATTTGCTTTGTAACCTATTGACTGATGAAAAGCATGTGTTTATCAAAACCATCTTCCTTTTTTATTTTGTTTACAAAGTTTGAATTCATTTCCGCTGCATATCTCATTGAATCATGTTTATTAATTGTTCATTTATTACAAACAAACATAATCATGAGAGCCTCCGATCCTAACAGAGATACTTGCTCGCTTGGATACATGACATGTGTTTGAAATCTTTCGAAGGAGTTTCGCCATACACACAAAGTTGTTCACCATTAGCGAGCGAGAAACGAATCATTTTATCGAAGCAAATGACTTCAGCACGATTTTCGCGATGAAAATCCATGCCTACTATGATGCCAAAACTACCAAGCTGCATCGGAATAAGGTCGATAGGGAAGACGTGATTGTCGAGTTCAAGCGTACAATCATGGAGAACGGAATTAACAGTGACGGTTCTTCCAGTGGCAACTTCTACATCAAACGTCGAAGGGAGATGGGCGTGTTTACGTTTTAGGAGCTTCTCAAATTCAAACGATACAAAAAAGTTATCGGCTCCAGTATCAAACAAACACGAAGCATATATACCATTGACAAGAAACGTACCATTAACCACGTTGTTATCAGCTTGGGCCTGGCGGACGTTGATGTTGAAAGTACGTCCACGGGCTGCTTGTTGAGTCGGCTGCTGCTGCTGTTGATGTTGTTGCTACGCTGGTTGCTGCTGAGGCTCTTGCTTCACCACTCTGTTTGGGCAGACATTTGCAAAGTGGTTGGTATCACCACATGCATAGCAGGCTCTTGCGTGAGCAGCGGGAACAGGAGCTGCTTGTTGACCCTAGGAAGCGGGAAGATGAACTATCAGTGCTTGAGGAGCTGGAACTTGAGCTTGAGCTTGGTGAGGACCAGTACGACAGTTAGCAGTAAAGTGGCCGTACAGGTTGCAGTGAACATAAAATCGACACGCGATCTTAACAGGATGATGATAAGTACAAGTATGGCATAACGGGTGTGGACCAGTATATGCACGCTTGGCTGGCTGTGCATTGGCCACTGGTGCTGCTACCTGGTGGTTCTGGGGTTGGGATTGGGCAGGTATGACGTTCAACGGTGCGGCGGTGACAGCACCGTTCTTGTTGTTGTTGTTGGTGTTCTTGCGTTTACGGCGAGAAGATTTGGAAGCTTGCGGTGCGGCGGTTTCAATGGTGGGAGCAGCGGTAACTTGATGGAGACTTTGGTGGTGTTCTTGAAATAACCAACCCTAACTCGCTTGTCATTGATTTCCGCAGCGAGTAGGTAAGTCTCTTCGATGGTGGTCGTCTTCGCGGCTTGCACGAAATCAGCAACACAATCCGGTAAAGCACGAATGTATTTCTTGATGGTGATGTCGGGAGTAGAGACTTGGCCAGGACAAATGATACTCAGCTGAATAAAGCGAGCAGTTAGACCAGCGTTGTTGCCACCCTCCTGCTTGATGTCCCAAAACTCGTCCTCCAGCTTCTGAAGCTCATGGGGAGGGCAGAATTCCTTCATCATGATATCCTTCAACTCATCCCAAGTAAGCCTATAGGCTGCATCATTCCCTCGCCTGTTCCTTTCGGTGGTCCACTAATCCAGAGCCTTGGACTGGAAAACGCCAGTTGCGTTGACAGTGCGGAGGTTATCAGGACAACCGCTTTGGCACAGGGTGACTTCAATTGAATCGAACCATTGAAACATGGCAGTAGGCCCGTCTTCTCCGGTGAATTCTTTGGAGCCGCAGGCCTTAAACTGCTTGAAGCTAAAAGTAGCGCGAGGAGTGTCGGTCCTAGATTCCTTAGAGGACTTGCTAACGTTTTCATTAATCTCGCTGACAATTTGTGGAATGACCTTAGCCATCTGCTTTGCGACTAGAGCAGCGATGCATTTGTGTAACACTCTACTCGTTTTCACAATATTTTATTATTAACAGGGCCTTAATATAACAAAAACCTTGGTTTTTATATCAACATAAGGAAAATTTAACCAAGTTAACATTTAGGATAAATACTACTAGTTTAAGAATCCCAAGACCAAAGAAAAAGTGTTTAAGTGATAATTACATAAACATTGATATGAACATATTTAAGTAATCGCGGAAGCTTCAAAATATCGTGTTCGGTCCTTGGTATTTGCTTGATCGCCATCCGGATTAGGTCCATCGTCACCTATAGTCAAAACCACATAAATGTTTAGTTTTGACACTTTAAAATTAAGTATAAACAAGTATCTTGGGTTAACATGGAAGAAATAACAACATTTGGACGAAGTGGGATGGTCGCGCCGCGCGACCGAGTGACCAGCAAGCTGTCGCGTCATGCCACGGCCGTCGCGTCGCATGAAGGTGGGCCTGTTTGGCTGTGGCGCGGTGTGAGTGAGTGTTTTCAGCAGAATGTTGTTGTTGGTTATTGTATATCAGTCCAGCACCCCCAAATCCCATTTATGAACTTTAAACCATCATAACTTTTGACTCGTAAGTCCGTTTCAAGTGATTCTTTTTCCAATACGTCTGTAATTTAATTACCGACGCGTCTATAATGTTTATCATGCTGAAAATTTGGTTTACGGACTGAATGACTAAAATCACTATGTATTCATTCGACCCATTAAGTTACACTTATTTTTCTATCTTTTCAATAGTAAACATAAGGCACATTTTACCCAACTTTCGGGGCTTATTATCACTGGCATTTCAATATCCATAATATGGCTTCATGCTCGTATGATTGTAACCGCCTATGCTAACTATTTAATAACTTGACGCTATCAATACACCATTATTCAACCCGTTTGGCTCATCTACGGAATCCTCCACTATGATGACTACCAAACGAGCTCTAACCAATTCTTGACCAATTATTCCATATAGCGAACATTGTCGCTTCAATCAACACAACCTCTATTCTACAATTCAACTATACACTTGCTAATTATCAAACTTACTCAATGTAACGAATCAAGTTACATACCTTTAGTGCACGCCCTTCAAACGCAAATCGCCACCGACTTGTCCACTCGACGCTCCGGTATCTTTTCCTATAGAGTTCAATCATGACGCGTTTAGAACTCTTTTCAATCACATATCGCATAATTTGCCAAAACATCACAATTATGCGTTTTAACTTTAAAATTTCAGTTTCAAGCCTTCTTTGAGGCACTTCTACAAACACTTAAAGGGCAGGATTTTATATCTTTTATATTCAAGTTCATGGCTTGTCGCTTAGCCAAAATTAACATCAATCAAGCTATCACATATAGAATCAAACATCAAATTTTTCAGAAATCAGTTTCTATGAATCAAATTACACTAGAATAACATTCAAAATCCTAGTGTTCATCAAGTTCTATATAACCCACTAATCACCTACAATGATGGCCATGGATTTCACTAGAATTTAGCATGATTTCATCATATACTTGTCTAGGGTTTACTCCTAGACACTAATGTTCCTATTTCATCTACAAATCACACATGCATCATCAGATTTCGAGTTCTCTAAATTCATGAGAATTTCAAGTAGAGAATTTTTGTCAAATTTTACATACCTTATGATCTCCTTGCAATGGGGATCACTAATCTATGCTCGATTTTCGTTTGGGACTTGATTTGAACCTTCAAATTGAAGGTTTTGAGAAGAACTAGGGTTTTGGGGAGCTTGGGGTCGCCCCCTACTTCTGATCGATCTCAACAACACACAGGCAAGTGTGTTTTGAGTTTAATTCTTTTGTTTTATTAATAATAGTTTTCATTTAAACACTTTTGGCCCCTCAACTTTCGTTCTTTATTTGTTTTAACTCTTTAACTACTCCTAACTCATCATCTAACTAGGTTAATGTCATCCCTAGTTAGTTTATTTTTCTTATTTATTCACAACATTATTGTATTATAAAAATTTCTATTTTCGGGGTGTTACAAGTCCACCCCCTTAAAAGGGTTTCATCCCCGAAACCAGAGTACATACCGAATAGTGTAGGGTAGAGACGTCGCATCTCCTTTTCGGACTCCCATGTAGTGTCTGAGCCTTTCCTATGCTCCCACTTGATCTTGACTTTATCGATTTGTTTATTTCGCAAGTGCTTAATCTTTCGATCTAAAATCTCCAATGGCTTTACCGCGTAATTCAGGCTATCATCCACCTCGATATCGTTGTAATGGATATAAGTTGTTTCCTCTGCTAGACATTTTCGTAGCTGTGATACGTGAAACGTGCCATGTACTCCACTCAACTCTTCCGGTAGCTCGAGGCGATAGGCTACTTTGCCAACTCGTTCAATGATTTTAAATGGCCTAATAAACCTCTGGCTTAGTTTCCCTCTCTTTCTGAACCTGATAACGCCCTTCCATGGGGAAACCTTTAACATAACCATGTCGCCTATTTGAAATTCAATCGGTCTTCGTCTTTTATCGGCATAAGACTTTTGCCTATCTTGGGCCGCTTTCAAATGGGCTCGTACCACTTCAATTTTCTCATTAGTGGCTTGGACAATATCTTTATAGGCCATTTCACGTGGTCCCACTTCACCCCAACACACCGGGGTTCTGCATTTCCTACCATATAGCATTTCGTAAGGTGCCATGCCGATGCTCGAATGGTAACTATTGTTATACGAAAATTCGGCCAATGGTAGATAAACATCCCAACTTCCACCGAAGTCGATGATACATGCTCGTAACATATCCTCTAGCGTCTGTATTGTTCTTTCACTCTGCCCATCCGTCTGAGGATGGTAGGCGGTGCTAATGAAAAGTTTTGTTCCCATTTGTTCTTGAAAATCTTGCCAGAAATTTGAAGTAAACCGGGTATCTCTATCCGACACAATGGATACTGGTACTCCGTGACGTGCCACTATTTCGTTTGTATATACCTCGGACATCTTTTCCAAAGTATATGTCTCGCGTATAGGAATAAAATGGGCACTCTTCATCAATCTATCCACAATCACCCATATAGCATCAAATTCCCGAGTCGTTTAAGGTAGTTTGGTCAACAGGTCCATAGTGATATGTTCCCATTTCCAAACCGGTATCTCCAAAGTTTGCAGCTTTCCATATGGTTTCTGGTGTTCCGCCTTGACTTGTAGACATGTCAAGCACTTCTCCACGTATTTTACTATGTCCCTCTTCATTCCGGGCCACCAATAATTTTCTTTCAGATCGTTATACATCTTGGTCGCACCTGGATGAATAGAATATTGGGATTTATGAGCTTCATCAAGTAGTAAAGTCTTAACCTCACAAGAATTCGGGACCCAAATTCTTCCGGATCGAGTCTTCAACCCGTTCTTTTCGTCCGACAAATCTTTTAGCTGACCGATTATTCTTTCCTTTTTCCAGTTCTCCTCTTTCACTGCTTCTACTTGCGCTTCTCGGATACGTTCAAGTATACTCGAGGTCACGACAAGCTGCATCAACCTTACTCGTAACGGAACATAATTCGCTTTTCTGCTCAGGGCGTCCGCCACTACATTTGCCTTTCCGGGGTGGTAATGTATTTCACAGTCAAAATCCTTCACCATTTCTAATCATCGCCTTTGCCGCATATTTAGCTCCTTCTGATCGAAAAAATATTTTAAGCTCTTGTGATCGGTGAATATGGTGCACTTAACCCCATATAAATAGTGCCTCCATATTTTTAACGCAAACACCACCGCAGCCAATTCGAGGTCGTGGGTGGGATATTTCTTTTCATGTATTTTCAGTTGCCTCGAGGCATAAGCTATAACCTTGCCCCTTTGCATCAAAACGCATCCGAGCCCCGATATTGAGGCATCCGAATAAACCACCAAGTCTTCGACCCCGTCCGGCAATGTTAATACCGGAGCTTGAGTTAACTTCTCTTTTAGCGTTTGAAATGCTCTTTCTTGTTCGGCACCCCAAATGAACTTTTCCTCTTTCCGGGTTAACTTAGTTAGCGGCGACGCAATCTTGGAGAAATCTTGAATGAATCTCCTATAGTATCCCGCAAGCCCTAAGAAGCTTCTGATTTCCGAAGGATTCTTCGGAGGGCTCCATTTTGACACGGCCTCTATCTTTGAAGGATCCACCAATATTCCATCGGCGCTTATGATGTGGCCAAGGAATTGCACCTCTTGCAACCAGAAGGCGCATTTTAAGAATTTCGCGTACAACCTTTCTTGCCTGAGCGTCTCTAATACCTCTTGTAAGTGGCGTGCATGTTCTACTTCACCTTTCGAGTATACCAGAATATCGTCTATGAACACGATTACCGATTTTTCCAGCATCGGCTTGCAAACCCGGTTCATAAGATCCATAATAGCCGCGGGTGCATTTGTCAGCCCGAATAACATCACGAGGAACTCGTAATGTCCGTATCTCGTGCGGAAAGCCGTCTTCGGTACATCCTCCTCCTTGACTCTTAGTTGGTGATACCCCGATCTAAGGTCAATTTTTGAAAACCAGTTTGCACCTTGTAATTGGTCGAATAGATCGTCTATTCTCGGAAGCGGGTATCGATTCTTTACCGTGAGTTTATTTAACTCCCGATAATCGATACACATGTGCATGCTTCCGTCCTTCTTTTTCACAAATAGCACGGGCGCGCCCCAAGGAGACACACTCGGCCTTATGAATCCTTTATCAAGCAAGTCTTGAATCTGCGACATTAATTCTTTTAATTCCGACGGTGCAAGCCGATATGGTGCTTTTGCTACGGGTTTCGCGCCCGGAACTAATTCAATTCCGAACTCTACCTCCCGCTCGGGCGACATTCCCGGTAAATCATCCGGAAATACATCTTCAAAGTCACGTACCACGGGTACGTCTCCAATCTTCGGTAATTCTTTCTCGGGCTCATTCGCGTATATCATAAATGCTTTACATCCATGCCTCATGAGCTTGTGAGCTTTTATCATCGAGCATATTATAGGATTGCCTCCCTTTTCGCCATAGATTGTGACGTGTTTTCCGCTCGGAGATGTTAGCTTTATCTCCTTACGGAAACACACGACCTTTGCGTGGTGTCGAGATAGCCAATCCATCCCTACAACCACTTGAAACTCCCCCATAGACATCGGGATTAGATCTATCAAGTATTCCTCATCATCGATACTTAATTTGCAGCTTTGACAGACATCACATACTATGAAACTTTTGTTATCTCCTATTTTAACCTCTAAAGGAATAGGTAATTTTGTCAATACAAATGAAGGATGTCGAATAAATCCATGTGAAATAAAAGATTTATTCGCACACGTATCAAATAATACACGTGCGGGGATCGAGTTTATTGCGAATATACCTGAGACCACATCGGGTTCTGTCTTTGCTTCAACTGCTGTAAGTTGGAAGGACCTAGCCTTCGCCTTTGGGGCTTCCGTTGGAGACTCTTTAGTGTCTCTCTTTCCAACCAAATTTGGGCATTCAGACTTTTTGTGGCCGGGCTGATAACATTTGTAGCAAACCGAGACTTTACTCGGGCATAGAGACATCGTGTGCCCCATTTTACCACATATGGGGCATGGTTTGTCTTTGAAACGGCACTCTCCCTTGTGCCCTTTTCCACACACTTTACAAATTGGCGACCCGCCTTTAGCATCCACTTTCTTTCCCGATTCCACAGTTCGAGCTTTCTTTGTAGGGCTTGGATTCATATCCTGTGCCCTTTGCTCGCCCCTTTCAACTTGCTTCTTCAACTCGATTTCCCGCTCCCGGGCGGTGTTGATAATTTCCGTGAGGGTTTCATACTTTGAGGGAGTCATGAACTCCCGGTATTCAGCACTCAACATGTTGTAATAGTAGTATATCTTCTGCTCTTCAGTGGTGACTAACTCGTCACAGAATCTCAGCTTATCCATAAAGATGCCCGTGATCTTATCGATTGTTTCACCCTTTTGTCTTAGCTGGATGAATTCTTCCTTGATCCTGTTAATAACCGCTTTGGGACTATGGTGTTTAAGGAATGGCACCTTAAACTCATCCCAAGTCATGACCCTCGCCGCTTCGGCTCCTATCTCCTTCTTTTTGTTATCCCACCAATCCTTGGCTTGACCCCTCAACTGACCCGTTCCGTAAGCAACAAAATCACTTGCGTCACAGTGGGTCCTTTCAAACACCCCTTCGACGTCACTTAGCCATCTTTGGCAAATTATCGGGTCAACCTCCCCATTGTAGATTGGCGGTTTACAAGCCATAAACTCTTTGTACGAACATCCTTTACGTTCTCCGGATTTCTCTTTCATAAGGTTGACACTATCTTCCAACCTTTTGACTCGTTCCTCCACTAATGATAATACCGTGTTTTGAATTTTGTCTATAATCCCGGATAGACTACCCTCAATTGCCTTTCCCACTTCTTCGGCAATTAACTCTTTCATTTGTTCGGTGCTTGTCGGCACCGGATCATCATCGTTTCCTTCCGACATCTTGAAACTGAAATGTTTACATCAATTATTAAACATCTCATTTATAACGTAACTTTATTTGCTTTGGTTTGGCCAAGTTCGTAACTTGCTTTAACCGTTCGCCTTTAGTGCACTTTCCAAGTTTGAGTGCGTTAACACGCTCTTCCCATGCACATTGATTTACATCTTGTTTCTTACATAAAATAAAATCTACTAACATAAATAATTAATTCTTACCGGACGATCAATCAAGCTTGAACCGAATACTTTGTTGACAACCTTAAGCTCTGATACCAACTTGTAACACTCTACTCGTTTTCACAATATTTTATTATTAACAAGGCCTTAATATAACAAAAACCTTGGTTTTTATATCAACATAACGAAAATTTAACCAAGTTAACATTTAGGATAAATACTACTAGTTTAAGAATCCCAAGACCAAAGAAAAGGTGTTTAAGTGATAATTACATAAACATTGATATGAACATATTTAAGTAATCGCGGAAGCTTCAAAATATCGTGTTCGGTCCTTGGTATTTGTTTGATCGCCATCCGGATTAGGTCCATCGTCACCTATAGTCAAAACCACATAAACGTTTAGTTTTGACACTTTAAAATTAAGTATGAACAAGTATCTTGGGTTAACATGGAAGAAATAACAAAATTTGGACGAAGTGGGATGGTCGCGCCGCGCGACCGGGTGACCAGCAAGCCGTCGCGTCACGCCACGGCCGTCGCGTTGCGCGACGGTGGGCCTGTTTGGCCGTGGCGCGGCGTGAGTGAGTGTTTTCAGCAGAATGTTGTTGCTGGTTATTGTATATCAGTCCAGCACCCCCAAATCCCATTTATGAACTTTAAACCATCATAACTTTTGACTCGTAAGTCCGTTTCAAGTGATTCTTTTTCCAATACGCCTGTAATTTAATTACCGACGCGTCTATAATGTTTATCATGCTGAAAATTTGGTTTACGAACTGAATGACTAAAATCACTATGTATTCATTCGACCCATTAAGTTACACTTATTTTTCTATCTTTTCAATAGTAAACATAAGGCGCATTTTACCCAACTTTCGGGGCTTATAATCACCGGCATTTCAATATCCATAATATGGCTTCATGATCATATGAGTGTAACCGCCTATGCTAACTATTTAATAACTTGACGCTATCAATACACCATTATTCAACCCGTTTGGCTCATCTACGAAATCCTCCACTATGATGACTACCAAACGAGCTCTAACCAATTCTTGACCTATTATTCCATATAGCGAACATTGTCGCTTCAATCAACACAACCTCTATTCTACAATTCAACTATACACTTGCTAATTATCAAACTTACTCAATGTAACGGATCAAGTTACATACCTTTAGTGCACGCCCTTCAAACGCAAATCGCCACCGACTTGTCCACTCGACGCTCCGGTATCTTTTCCTATAGAGTTCAATCATGACGCATTTAGAACTCTTTTCAATCACATATCGCATAATTTGCCAAAACATCACAATTATGCGTTTTAACTTTAAAATTTCAGTTTCGAGCCTTCTTTGAGGCACTTCTACAAACACTTAAAGGGCGGGATTTTATATCTTTTATATTCAAGTTCATGGCTTGTCGGTTAGCCAAAATTAACATCAATCAAGCTATCACATATAGAATCAAACATCAAATTTTTCAGAAATCAGTTTCTATGAATCAAATTACACTAGAATAACATTCAAAACCCTAGTGTTCATCAAGTTCTATATAACCCACTAATCACCTACAATGGTGGCCATGGATTTCACTAGAATTTAGCATGATTTCATCATATACTTGTCTAGGATTTACTCCTAGACACTTTAATGTTCCTATTTCATCAACAAACCACACATGCATCATCAGATTTCGAGTTCTCTAAATTCATGAGAATTTCAAGTAGAGAATTTTTGTCAAATTTTACATACCTTATGATCTCCTTGCAATGGGGATCACTAATCTATGCTCGATTTTCGTTTTGGACTGGATTTGAACCTTCAAATTGAAGGTTTTGAGAAGAACTAGGGTTTTGGGGAGCTTGGGGTCGCCCCCTGCTTCTGATCGATCTCAACAACACACAGGCAAGTGTGTTTTGAGTTTAATTCTTTTGTTTTATTAATAATAGTTTTCATTTAAACACTTTTGGCCCCTCAACTTTCGTTCTTTATTTGTTTTAACTCTTTAACTACTCATAACTCATCATCTAACTAGGTTAATGTCATCCCTAGTTAGTTTATTTTTCTTATTTATTCACAACATTATTGTATTATAAAAATTTCTATTTTCAGGGTGTTACAATTTGTCCTCGTGGTTGCGACGAGCAGCTCGGTAAGTGTGAGATCCGAATGACGACATTGTCTGCAACAGACATCGTTATAGGATTCAGACACTATATGTTCAAATCTCTCCTCACAACATACTATTACTTGAAAAAGCTCAGGAACACATCTAATCACATAATCACGTAGGCACATAATCCACGGAAGCACGTAAGCACATAAGCACATAGTCCATGTAAGCACAGAAGCACATCTTCAACTATATTTTGCACGTATTCACCTACATATATTGCACGTATTCACCTATCCTTCACAGCTGCATAAAGCGATCGAGAGTTGCGAGTGTGAAAAGCGAATAGCGATTGCGAGTAATATAGCGAATAGTTTAGCTTAAGCGAGTAACATAGCATGCGATTTGTTAACATTTTGAGATAGATGTGTAGTGCGAGATGTGCGTGCTGATCAAAGAGAACAGCGAAAAGTGTCAAAACACATAAACAGGTAAAACCACATAAAATACATAAAATTCCACATAAAAGCGATAAATCACAGAGTCAGCGGAGTGCGAGCTCAGAATCGAAACATATAAACACATAAAATCAGCGATAGATTGTCTCAGGTGTTAGACATTGACAACCCAAAGTGATCCGACTATTCTCAAGGACTCCGAGTTCACGCTCTGGCCTAATAGATTGTGCTCTCTCACCATTGCAAAGTGAATGGCACGCATCCTTTCGGCTATTCACGTAGCTCGAGTCATTGGAATCCATCGAGACTTTAGTGAGAGTTTTGTAAAACCACAATCAAGAGCGGAACGAGTCCTCAAGATTCGGGTTTCACCCCTAACTTAACAGCTGCATTCCTGTTTGTGTGATAGAATCACGAGATAGAGAGAGGAAATCTGCGTCGAAGTATGGATTTCACTCCTGATTAAACGCAAATTCTCGTGTTTATAGTAAAAAGTCGCATCAGGCGAGCGGTTTTGTTGAGAGTTTGCAGTTTTCAGGCCTAATTCAACGCAATGTCGAGGCTCCGTAACGCATGTCGAGGCTCTGCCTGACTAAGTTCGTTTGAGTTCTGTCTCGTGTTGTATGGCTAATGCGATTTGGGTTATCTTACTAACACGTGTGCATTGTCTGTTTTTTAATAGAATATAACCAGGAACACCAACAAGAAGCTGTAGAATTTCCTAAATCTACAAAGTGAGTCATTCTCTTTTTCTACCAAACTGTTTTACCAAAACCTCAAATATTTTCAGTTATAATTACAGTGATTGAGTCTTTATATTCTACAATTGCTGTCGATATTATGGGGTTTTATATACATTACTTGATAAGCGTCACCATTGTACAACGGGTTAGCCAATGTGTGATATGACCGTAGTCACAGATCCGGTCGAGTGACAAGTACTGAATGAGTATATTAGTAGATATAAACATTGTAATCGCTCTCAATACTGTAAAGTTATAAAAGCATGTTTTGATTTAACTGGATGCACTCGCCAGTATTTCTTGCTGATAAAATGTTTTTAAAACACGTTTTAGGTAACTTAATGTGAAGCTAGAAGAAGCCAGCTAGGGAGCACTGAAGGCTTAAAGAAGTGGCTATAAAAGTTACCTAAATAAAAGTTTATGTTTTCAGCAACTAGGGTTTATCCCTATAAATGTTTTATCAATGAAACATGGGTTTTATCCCATTTATTTATTATAAAGATTTGGCGTTTTGAAACTCTGAAATCTATTTCCTAACTACGACCCTGATGTCTCATTTCCGCTGCCAAATTTGTTGGTGCATACGTCTGTCGACTTCGTCTTGAATCGAGTCTTGTATTGTATTAGATAGATCAGGGCACGCAAAACGAGAAAAGTGTGTTTGTGGTAATTTCGCATGGAATTAGATTTCGTTTGAAACTAATTTCGCTTGTGCAAGTCCGTGCGAAATTAGCTCTCCTATAAATACCTTTGATGCCTTGTCATTTGTAATCTTTCCGGTTTCAGTACCGAACTGCTGCCGAAGTGTCTACTCGTTGTAAATCTTTGTCAAATCAATCAAAAGACAGTTTAAAGTGAATTGCAAGCTGAATTACCTCGATACATTTGTTTCCGCCTCTCGTATTGAGCAAAAACTATTCTAAACGACTCGTTTGGTCGGTAAAACGATCCTACAAGTGGTATCAGAGCTCAGGAGGAAGAGTTCATACCAATTCAGCTGCAAAATCTGATTGCTACACCTTCTTTTTCAAAATTAACAAGTTTTCACGGTCAAAATGCTTTGAATTTCACACATTATATGCAAAACTATGTTTTAATAAAGCCTTGAAAGAATTGGACCTAAAATCAGCTTAAAACCTAATCAATTTTGGCAAAAACAACTCGAGATGATGACATCAGCAGTATTTCGCACGAAATAAGGTTCTAATTTCGCATGAAATAGCCTTATTTCGAACCAAATTGTTATTCCGTTTGTAAAGAGCACTTAATTTCGTACGAAATTACCTATTTCGTTCGAATCCACATAATTTCGCTTGAAGAGTCAGCTATTTCGTACGAAATTACTTATTTCACTTGAAACCAGGGTTATTTCGCACCAAAGTGGTTATTTCGCTTGAAAGGGTATTTCATTTGAAGGTTATTTCGTTTGAAATATCAAGATTAGAAAATTGTATAACTGAATCATGGAAGAGGAATTTTACAACGCTTTTGCTACTCCGATTAGCATTGCCCAACACACGATGTTAGAAAATGAAACGGGTACCATGCAAAAACCGCCAAAGCTCATGAACATCGAGGAGTATAAAGGATGGGAAGAACGGTTTGAGAATTGGGTTCAAGCAAATTATTTGGAAGCTTGGGAATGTGTTGAGACGAAATATGTTAGACCGATGACTGATGATGAGGAGGTGATTGCAATTAAAGATCTTAGTGCTGAAGAGAAAAAGAAATACAAAGATGAAAAGATGATGACGAGTTTGTTGCATCAAGCTGTTAAGGAAGATATCTTGGTTTTATTGCAACACAATGGAACTGCTTATTCAATTTGGAAAGCTTTAAAATCAAAGTTTGTTGGAAGTAAAGAAATGATTAAAAACAAAAAATCACTTTTGAAAAAGGAATTTGATCTAGTTCGTGGTTTGAGAACTGAGAGCACAAAGCAGATCATTGAAAGATATTGCAATTTG
Organism: Helianthus tuberosus; assembly: GCA_030545235.1. NCBI lineage: Eukaryota > Viridiplantae > Streptophyta > Magnoliopsida > Asterales > Asteraceae > Helianthus > Helianthus tuberosus. The sequence goes on along the minus strand of CM060415.1, from coordinate 205,563,990 downwards.
TTAGTCAACATGAAGAGAGTAAGCATCACAAAAGACAATGAGGAATTGATTGAGAAGTTGGCTGATGCGTTGCCACATGAAACTTGGGGCACATACCTAATGATGTTGAGAAACAGTAAAAAATTTTAGCAATCTAACATTGAGTAAGTTCATTGAAAAACTCAAAACTCAAGAAATGGAACAAAGAAAGATCTCAAGAATGAAGGATTTTGATGGTGAACAAGATATCGGTCTTTATTACAAAGGAGGTATTAGTGACAAGACCAACATGTCACCAAAGGTTGAAACTGCATTCTATGCTAAAAGTTCATCAGGAGGGTCATCTAAAGGATCAAACAACAAAACTGAATTTTCTTCATATCCATAATATGATCCAAACTTTTCAACAACAAAGAATGGAAAGAAATTACAGTGCAACATGGTATTAGATCTTGAAAATGGTCAAAATTACACTAAGGAGGTTGCAAAAAGTCACATATCTTTGTTGGTGACCGTGTTAGAGTCATATGAGAATTTAGTGGCAGGTCGGATCGGGAATCCAATGTTGACAAAAGAGGATTACGATCAAATCGATGCTGAAGAGATGGAATTAATGGACATAAAGTAGTGTTTGGCAAGTGTGTTGAGGAGAGCCGAAAAGTTTAAACAAATTACGGGAAGAGATGATTTTCGTGATGCAAATGTTTCTACTTTAGGCTTTGATAAATCTAAAGTTACTTGTTTTTGTTGCAGGGAAAAAGGACACTTCAAGAGAGAGTGCACGAATCGTGAAGCAAGTGGATCACAAAATCCGTTCAACAACAATGATTATTATCGAAAAGCAATTTATCATCAAGTTGCTCAACAATCACATCAACAACAACCACAAACTGCTCATGCCAGGAAGGAGATTGAAGAATCATCAAAGAGAGCCTGTATGGTGAATCAAGAAGATAAAAAATCATCAAAAGGATTCAGTTGGGACAAATATGTTCCAGCTGATAGTAAAGCATGTCTGATAAATCAAGATGATGAAAAATTACCAGAAGGGTTTAGCTGGGCAAATTTCAGTTGGGATGATTTTGATCCTAACAAAACTTCAAATCACAAAGCTTTTGTTGCTCGAGTTGCTGAAGACAGTGATAATGATGATGATTATTATGCAAGAAAAATGGAAGAGCACTTAAGAATGCTAGAGGAGAGTGACAGTGATGATGAAAAAGCTAAAAAGAAAAAGAAAAAAGTTAAAAAACCTGTCAGCAATGATGATGAAGAAGTTCCTGTGATAAGGAAGAAAATAAAAGACATTCCAGCTTTCATAGTTGAAGCAGAAGCTGATGCACAAAAGATCCCTGTGAAATGTGAAAACTGTGAAGCAGTAAAGAAGCAAAACAGTACTTTAATTCATAATATGAACAGATTGAAAGAATCTTATGATGTTCTAAACAAAGCAATGAATCAATACCATCAAACAAGTAGTGAACAAGCAACAGCCATGAAAACACTTCAAGGAGCTTTCATGACAAAGCAGAAAGTTGTCAACAATTATATTGAAAAGTGTGCTGTGCTGGAACAGAAACTGGAAACCCAAAAGATTGAAACAGAAAGAGTAAATAGGTTGTTAAAAAGTTACTCATGTACTTCTTATGTTATTGACAGGATTTATCCAACCGTTGAAGGCATGAACGCATTTGATGAAGAGGAAGTATCTGAAGACAAGAGCTCTGAAAAGAAGGATACTAAAATGAAAGATTCTGGTAAGAAACATAGTGCCAGTTACAACAAGTGTCCACCCCCGCTTTAAAATGGATATTCTCCACGAAATCCAAATTCAGAAAGAGTCAAAAAGGCAACCAATTTATAGTGGGAGTCTGAGTCTACAGAAAATTTGCCAGACAACATCGATGTCATTTTCACATCGTCTGACACTGATCATGAGTCCGAATTAATAAAGAAAGTGGTCGATCAGGTGTTGGATAACGATGAAAACGAGGAATCAAAGTCAGAGTCAAACTCAGAGTCAAAGTCTGATAAGTCAACAGTCAACAGTCAAAAAGGAAAAACGGGTTTATAATAAAGAATTTTTGTTATCAAAATCTAATTTGAATGACGAAATGTTCAAAGTAGCATATACTTTGAATGATTCTGACAAATTATATTCTGATGAAGAATTTCCAATAAGAGGTGTTAAAACTGAAATGATAAAAAAGGTTTTCAAATTAACAGAGATTAATATTTCTGAAATAAAAGATGTAATTTTTTCTGAAAAACCTAAACCTTACACCTCAAGAGTTCAACAATGTTTAAACAAGAAAAAGGGTTACAGTTCTGGTTCTGGTTTTCAAAAGAAACCAAACCATAACGGTAATTTCAAAAGAAAAGGTCTTGGATTTATTCCACCGAAAAATTATAAAAATGAGAAAACTTATAAAACAAAAACTGTATTTGTTTCAGGAATGTCATCTGAAGAAGAAAAAGAGCAGTTGATCAGGAATCAATCAAACAAAGAATTTCTTGCAAAGAAGCAAGAGGAAATGGAGAAAAATGTTACTCAACAGAAAAAAGAGACTAGAACTTGTTTTCAATGCAAAAAAGTTGGTCATATTGCCAGGAATTGCCCAAAGGCAATTCAAACAAAACAGGAAGTTTCTGAAAAACTGAAAGAAAAGATGGTTGAAAATGAACCACCAACCAAACAATTTAAAGTTTTCAAAAATTCAAACTTTGAGGTTGGTGAATGTTCAAAAAGATTTTACAAAAGAAAAGTGAATCTTGACAACCACAAGTGGGTTGTTAAGAAATCTGATGATAGTTCTAGCAATGATTTTGATTCATTAAAATCAGAGGAGCTATTTTCAGGCAATGAATCTGATTCCATAAAGTCAGAGGAGCCACGTGTTGAGTTAAAATTGGAAACGTCAGTACCGCCAATGGATGATGTCAATTTTCCACCATTGAGGGCTGAGAATTTTAAACAAAAAGTTGGTAAAATTGAGATTTCAAATCAATTTTTCTCTGAAAAGAAAGAATTTGATATTGAAAAAGCTTTTAACCCCACAGTTCAAAATATTTTTGGAAAAATGGTTGACGAGAAGGTCAAAGGGGTAAAGGAATTTTATGCGAAGAAAATGAAGAAATCAGGTAAAGATGTATCATCCCAGGTTTGTGACTGGGATGGAACTTATTCTGATTAAACTCTGGACTTGCCGGAGCTCCCAAATTGGTAATCGTGGAGCAGGACTCGGCATCTTTCTTGAGAAATTCACGTTTGTGATATTTCGACTTACAAGTGGTAAATCAGGGACATTAAGTTGTACTTGATTTTCTACAAGTGATATTTGTTGATTGAATTTAAAACTGTTATATTTTTCAAAAAGTTGAAGATGAAAGAACAAAGTGATGAATTGATCCCCTAACCTACAAGTGGTTTATGAAATCAGCAAAACTTATTTTCCGGAAAACCATTTGATTAAAACAAACTTAAGTGTTTTGAAATCATAATGGGAAAATAGTTTGTTGTAAGGGGGAGTTCTGATTGTTTATGCCAAGTGGATGGCGAATTGAAGCTTGAAATCAGAAATACAGTTGTCACTTTATTTGTACAGTTTATTTTCAAAGTTTCTCTAAATGCTTTTGAATTTTAGGGGGAGTAAGTATTTCTGAAAATCCAAAAACATTTGAAAATTTGAAAAAGGAAAAAACATGATAAAATCAAAAATGAGTTTTGTTGTGAAAAAAAGGAAATGATAGTACATCAGTGGACGTTCACAGCATGCTAAAGAATTGGAAAGTCAAAATGTGATAAACGGTCTCACTGATGATATGCCAGTAGGTTTTTACACATTTAGTATATTGTGTCGAGATATAAACCTAAATTTCAAACTTACTTATCTCGTGGGGAACATCTCTCGGATATATGGGTAACCCCCGAAATCTTGTTTGAAAGGTCCCTCTTTCTGAGATACTAGGTCTTTATTCTTAGTGATATCTGGGGTATTATCCCGGGACTTCTGATTTTGCGGAAGCAATGGCCTAGTCCCCGTATAATACTTTCTGCTTGGTTGTAATATAGCACCCCCCTCAGCATAAAAAATGATGAAACATTGCAAAATGCTAATCATGTGTTGTTGAAGAAAAGATTCTCTAAAGGGAACCCACCAAAAGTCGAAGTCGTCATCTCTATAATTTTGCGGAAGCAATAGCCTGAGCTCTCACGGCCCTCGCATATTAACCCTTTACAGATATCATCTAGGTATACTCACCTGTAAGACTAAATATTGGGATCTGGATACGAGATTATATTCTGAGGTGGGACACGCGTATAAGTTTAAGTCTCTAAAACATTAATCTCGCATCTCGAAACAGTTGAAATTTGTGTGAAAATTTAAGTGGATCAGTATACTGACAATCTAAGTGAATCGTTTACAACTTAAAATGTTTAAAGCTTAACGGTGTTGGTGATTTGTCTCAGAAACTGATATGATCCTCTTACACAAACTCACAAAAATATTATTTGTAAATATTTCTTTACTGTTTTTCGTTAAAATAAAAAATCCAAAAAGATTTTAAGTGTGTTTTAGCATAAACTTTTGAAAAATACAAAAAGATTTTCGACAACTGATGTTGGAGAGCTGATTTTCAAAATTCCTAGTGCTAAACATGACAACAAAAGGTTTGGGAGAGTTTGTTTGAGATGTTTGAGATGAAAAATTGTTTGAAAAGAAAATTGGTATTTTTGCAAGTGGTTCATCAAAGTTTAACATTGTAAAATCATTTGTTGATTGATTAATATCTACAAGTGGTATATAAATTTGTAAAATTTTAAATTTGTGAAATTTATTGTGAGGTAGAGATTGTGCAGGTTAGCCAGGTTACAATCCTGAGCAGGATGTGAGCCAGGTTACGATCTCGAACCTGTGGAAGCCATACTGCGGTCCCAGCTTATCGAAAGGGGGAGTCTGAAGCTGCTAATGCTGATGATCTTAAGGAATCAAGAGACCTGTTCAAGAGGAGTAAAGAGCCAAGTTGCGATTCTGGAAGAAAGAGAAAGAGAATATTGAGGATACTTTACATTGTTAGATATTTCGGAAAAGTTTGAGAAGACTGATAAAGACTGAAGATTGAAGAATCGACACTGAAGACTTCGTCAACATCCGAGGGGGAGTCTGTTGGTGCATACGTCTGTCGACTTCGTCTTGTATCGAGTCTTGTATTGTATTAGATAGATCAGGGCACGCAAAACGAGAAAAGTGTGTTTGTGGTAATTTCGCATGAAATAACACATAGGTTATTTCGTACGAAATTAAGTGGTAATTTCGCATGGAATTAGATTTCATTTGAAACTAATTTCGCTTGTGCAGGTCCGTGCGAAATTAGCACTCCTATAAATACCTTTGATGCCTTGTCATTTGTAATCTTTCCGGTTTCAGTACCGAACTGTTGCCGAAGTGTCTACTCGTTGTAAATCTTTGTCAAATCAATCAAAAGACAGTTTAAAGTGAACTGCAAGCTGAATTACCTCGATACGTTTGTTTCCGCCTCTCGTATTGAGCAAAAACTCTTCTGAATGACTCGTTTGGTCGGTAAAACGATCCTACAAAATTAAAAAACACCGATACCATCTGACTGTGTGCCTCGCGGCTCCCGCTCCTGGGGTAGGGGTCAGGGGCTGCGACACACGATGGTGGTCGGCGCCTCTTACATCCCTACGAACTCTCTCTCTCTCATCCTCGGATCTCTCTCTCTCTCATGTGACCCTGTTGTGAGTGGGTGTTTAATGGTATAAGAAAGGGAAGTTACGGGGTGTTTTGGGTGACCTGCCAGCAAGAACAGGGCACCGGTGGCTGGCCGGAGTTTCTCCGGTCACCGGCGATGCAGGAGAGAAGACAGCTGTGACACCTGGGTCACTGCGACCTTCAAACAAGTAACAAGCCAATGAAATATTGTATTTCATACTTGGGATCTGAATAAATATGTGTATCTTTTGCACATATAAATTCTTGTTCGATTTCAAGCTCTAAATCGCTTTCTAGAAGGTTATACGCGCACTGATGCGTAAATATAACCAGTTTAATGCAACGAACACTCCAGAATAGTGAAATAGGCTTAACATACCTTAAATAACCTTTACATAACTTAGAAATAAGTTTTGAAGGCTTTGGTATGGCAAAATCAAGTTAAATCGCTTACAGGGACTAAAGTTGACAAACTGCGAAAGTATGCCAATTTGAACTGTAACAGACATTCCGGAACATGGCCATAAGTTAAATATACCATAAATATCCTTTACATAGCTTAGAAATAAGCTTTGAGGGGTTCGGTGTGCTAAAATAAACTTTTGGGTCATTCAGGGACCAAAAGCGTCAAAAAGTGCACAAGTTTGCACTTTCGCGCATAACTTACGTTCTGAATACCTCCAGACATCCAAAAATTTATGTAAGCACTAAAATATTTTATTTTAGTGTCTGGCATGAGAAAAAATCCATTCGTCGCGTCATTTGGATCGTTTTTCGCGCTTATGCGCATTCCGTCGTAATTAAGCGAACATCGCGATCGTACGACCAAACGAACCAACATCCGGCATATTTTTGAGCATGTTTCATGTCCACAATGTTTAGGCATCATTTTAGGGCCTTAAAGTTGGCTTGACGGGCCTTAGAAGTGTCGGAAATGAGCTTAAACACCAACAGGGACCAAAACTGTTAATGCAGCAAACTTGTTTCTGATCAGACAAGCCCAGGCGGGCCGCGTAAGGTTCTTCAAGATGTTATGCGGGCCGCGAGGCCCCTTCTGACCAGATTAAATGTTTCTAACAGCTGTTAACAGCTGTTTAGCACTCCAACTTCAATTCCACATGTTTGTTCCTGATGTTGGGGGGCCAATGTGAGTTACCTTAGGTTACCAACAATTGTTGGGATGTGATCAAAGCTCGGTTTACGAGAAACGATCCTAACGGTGGTCCGAACACTATAAATACCCACCACATTCTTCACTTCTTCCTCACAAATCTGATCTAAAAGACTCTAAGTTGAAGCCATTGCTTCATACCTGAGTTATTTGGATCAAGATTAGCTTTCGGGGACCCGTTGTAAGTATTCCTTCGTTCTTTTATTGCTTTTCGAGTCCGAAAGTCAAACTTTGTTTGATTTTCTGCATTGACCAGTTTATGGTCAATGCGAAGTTCGTTTGAACTTCGCAACGTGAGCGTAATCACGATGGTTATAGTCCCTAGTGACTATGCCTACTGATTACCACGTTGTCTAGGGTCGTAAGGGTAAGCGATCTAATAAATCGCTTATACCTTCGAACCCGACCCATTTGGTCGATCATTAGGATCCGACCAAATACCTTAGGTGACCATAGTGTATAGGGAATAACCTTCCGAGGTTATACCTTATGGTCACATCGTTTAAGTAGTTGTATGATAGGTAGTTTATATGCCTTAGGTAAATTACCAAAATACCCCTTTGAAGCCAAAATTCATTTTAAACTTATGTAACATAACTTTTGACATCTAAACTGATTTGGCAACAATATTAGACATGTTAAGGCATATTTTACTTGTCATAGGACTAGTTAGGCGGTCTGAACGCGTTTTAGGCGAACGACGCGTTAAAGTAGCATTAGGCTTGGTTAAACCATATCGATCATTAGGGTCGTAATGGGTCAGAATCACTTAGGATAGGTTCCGTTTTAGTATGTAGGCTTGGTTAAACCATATTAGACGAGTCTCCATACTCGTTTGGTTTATGAACCCTCATTCTATCCAATCCTCCGATTTAGGTCCGATATATTAACATAGTTACCTATATTAGGTGCCGTTTGATATCCATGATCTCTAGCATTGTTTAGTTGTTACCCAAGGACTACTAAGCAATCTCAAGTGAGTACATAGACCCCTCTTTTACTGTTTTCCAAACTGTTTTAGGGTGAAACACATATGCCTACTTGTTACTTTCATGCTTTCCTGTTTTCACATCATATACTCGCTATGTTCATTAGTACATTTATAGTACATGATTTCAATACATTTCATGCTATGTATGTCCATTGTGTGCGTACTTGGTACATTGTTTTACATTACATTTCATGCTATGTATGTCCATTGTGTGCATACTTAGTACATTGTTTTACATTACATTTCATGCTATGTATGTCCATTGTGTGCATACTTAGTACATTGTTTTACATTACATTTCATGTTATGTATGTCCATTGTGTGCATACTTAGTACATTGTTTTACATTACATTTCATGCTATGTATACTTCGTACATTGTTTTACATTACATCTTGTTGCATATGCTCATCCAGCATATGAACACATTATATTACATTTTGAACCGTTATAACTATTTGACTATGTGAACCGTTGTAACCATTTGATTATATGAACCATTTGTAACTGTTGAACCGTGAGAACCATAAATGACTATACATAAACATTTCTACAATTGTTAAACATTACATCTTGGTGGTTTAGTTTGAGTAAGTGATTTAAGTAACGAGGCGTGTGTAATATGATACAAGCATGGTGGATACGCCGCTGGTACTTCCTATATATAAGTGTTTGTATGGTATTACATATCATAGCGTTATTTGAATTATTTCAATTTGGGACATGTAGCATTTTATACAAATAACATACTTTTCACAAGACATTGTTTTACAAACAACTTATCTTATACAAACTCATTTTACTTGGTTATTCATTTAACCTTACATTTATTTATACATATCATCTGATCTTATCGTTTTTCAAATTGATTTACAAGACAAAGCAAATTACAAGGTTCATGACTAAACATTTTCTCAAACATAAGTCATGAATCCTATTTTCACAAAACCTATGTATCTCATAGGCATTTTTATGCTGACGTACCTATTTTCACATGTGTTTTCAGGAGATGATGCATAGGACTTATCAAGACATACTTAGGCAGACCTGTGCCTTAGTGACTTAAAATGAGACAAGAACTAGTTAATTTATGTTATGTACTCTTTGTTTCTTGTTTAAAACGATGTAAACTCTCATGTTTGATTAATAAAACGAAACTTCAATTACCATGGATTTGAAACAATTAATTCTGTTACAACACTCCCCGATGTTTCTGCCACGTTTCGTTGTCTCACGTGGTCGGGGTGTGACAGAAAAGATGGTATCAGAGCCAATGGTTATAGGGAATTAGGTTATTAGTAATGCTTTGACCTAGTCTATAACCTTCTTAGGACCCTAACGCGAGTTTACTTGCGTTTAGTCATAAAACAATACCGTCACCTATCCTTAGGCGACGACCGCAACAAGAACATAAATTTCAAAACCGCTTTGAAAACTAATCATCTGTTCTAGGATGATTGATTACTAGGTTTTGAACCATCTATTATAAGGTTTTGAACCCCTTTGAGTTTTCAAAACCTTGTCAAAGTTTGGGTCTTATAGTGTAAACACGTGCAATCTGGAAGAGTGGATGCCTGTACTCTAAGTTTTCTGTCTAAGGCTAGAGTGTTCGTACAAATCAACATAATCGGACCAGTCACTCTTACCTGGGAACTCTTGGGGTGAGTGTCCACTCATAGGCTAAAGCATGTCTTCGCGATACATTAATATGACCCGCTTACTTTGATTAGTCACCGTCTCATTTGTTTGCCTTAGGTAACAAACAAATGATCGCAATTTCCATGCGTTGTCATTCTATTTTGATTATCCGACAACCTTTCACCTGTTTCTTCCTATGTCTTTCATTTCCTTTTAGAATGCCTCCGCGACGCGAAAATCAGGTATCTATTGAAGAGCTGGCAGCTGTCATTACACAGCAAATGACTGCTGCATTCCCGAACATCATTGCTCAATGTAACCAAGCCCTCAACAGCAATAATGCCCCCTGCAACTTCAAGACGTTCAACTCGGCGAAGCCATAAAAGTTTTCTGGGTCTCAAGGAGCGACTGCACTTCTGCAATGGTTCGAGAGTTTAGAGAGCACCTTCAGACATGTTCAATGTCCAAACGATCGAAATGTAGAATTCGCATCTAGCGTCTTTGAGAAACGAGCTTTGACATGGTGGAATGGTGTGATGAGAGATAGGGGTGCCGATGTGGCACTGGCTCAAACGTGGCAAGAGCTTCGAGCTCTGATGATGAAGGAATTATGTCCTCGTCACGAGATCAGGGCCTTGGAAAGGGAGTTCGATGATCTTAAGCAAGATAGCGGTGAGCATCGAGCCTACACTGATCGATATGAAGAGCTGAGCCTGTTGTGTCCTACCATGGTTACGCCTTTGGATAAGGCAATCGAAAAGTACATTGATGGCCTCCCTGACTCAATACAAGACATTGTGACTGGTAGCAACCCTACTACAGTTAGACAGACCATTGAGCTATCTGCAACCTTGACTGAATCAAAGATCAGGAAAGGTAAACTTTTCCGAAAAGGTGACAAGAAACCGGTCTAGGAATCGAAACCAATCGAGGAATCAAAGACCATGGATGAACAGACTGGATCCCCTAAGAAGTCAAAGAAGCGAAAGGCTTCCCAGAACTTCGCCGTGGTCACTCACAATGATCAAGCTGTCCCCAACCAACCAGCTCAACCCCCTGCTAGGAAGCCATACAATGGAACTGCACCCTTGTGCAACCAATGTAGCCTCCATCATCATGCCAATGTAAAGTGCCGCAAATGCCAAACTTGTGGACTTATAGGCCATACAGCAACAGTCTGCCCAGCTGCAGCTGCACCAAACCAAGCTGGCAACAATCCCACTCAAGGTCGTTTTCTACCAGGTTCTTGTTTCAACTGTGGCGAGATGGGTCATTTCCAAAGAAATTGCCCAAAGCTTGCTAATGCAAATCCAGCACAGGGATGAGCATCTGACCGACCAAAAGACAACATCGTTTAGAAATAATCACGTCTTATGTATTATTTTCTTTTGTTGTCAAGGTCCATGAAACAGTTGTTATCATTGTTTATAAATAAATCTTTTATTTACATTGCAATGTATTTGTGTGGTTGTATGTATAAAGAACATATCCCCTACAATACCGACAAACAAGGAATCGTATTCCCTGAAAAGCAAACTACCCCCAAAATTTTTCCATCTTATGATCTCTTGAGTTTTCCACGAAATTCCTAAGTACCCGTTTATTCTAAGGAAACAAAGTACAAGGCGCAAGTTACAACACTGGACGAATACCCAAGGTACCACTATAAATCCTTAATAAGGGTACCTAAGGATATTTCCGTAAATCCTAAAATTTTTGTGTTCCTTAATTCGAATATTACGTTTCTTTGAAAACAAAATCGAATTTTTGGGAGATTATCCTATCTTTTCAGATAGATCCCAGAGGACATTGAAGTCCAGCAACTGGTTTCCTGGTGTACCTTGAATATCCATATTCAATCACTAACAAGTTAATAACAATTTAATAACCGAGTTAAACTACTATGTGATTATGTGCTTATGTGTTCCCTTTTATGTTTTTGGTGTAATCCAAGTTTATGTTATCCAAATCCTCGTAGAATCTTTCATATCATTCGTATACTGGATTCATAGTAGGATACCCAAAGGTACTATCTAAAATCCTTAATGGGCTTCTACGTAGCAGTCAAGTCCCTTGGATTATTAAGTACTACTCCATAATTAGACCCCTTGAGTGGTCTAGTTAAACAGATTGATCCAAAATTCTGGTTAGGAACATCATGTGATGATATAGCTGAAAGGACTCCTTGGTGACCTAATTAAAAAGATCATATGTCGACCTAATTAAAAGGACCCTATGGTAGTCTAGTCACCCTCATCACAGGTTTGATTTTCTTCCCCTAAACATTACAAGACAAACTGTGCGGACTGTGCAAGGAATTACGTAATTATGGATGCATACATAATTATGGAATTCAGTGCACAGAAACCACAGCGAGTTTTGTCATGTGTCTAGAATTAGCTCTATTCATTTCCATTTCTAATGAAGCACCCGTTGAAAATGACTCTGTCAGTTCATTTTTCGTTTCTGAAGATTGTTCGTTGAGGAAATGAATATCCGTTTGTTTATCCTTTTCATTTCCATTTCTGATGAAGCACCCGTTGAAAATGACTCCGTCGGTTCATTTTTTTCGTTCTGAAGATTGTCCGTTGAGGAAATGAATATCCGTTTGTTTATCCTTTTCATTTCCATTTCTGATGAAGCACCCGTTGAAAATGACTCCGTCAGTTCATTTTTCGTTTCTGAAGATTGTCCGTTGAGGAAATGAATATCCGTTTGTTTATCCTTTTCATTTCCATTTCTGATGAAGCACCCGTTGAAAATGACTCCGTCAGTTCATTTTTTTGTTTCTGAAGATTGTCCGTTGAGGAAATGAATATCCGTTTGTTTATCCTTTTCATTTCCATTTCTGATGAAGCACCCGTTGAAAATGACTCCGTCAGTTCATTTTTTTCGTTTCTGAATATTGTCCGTTGAGGAAATGAATATCCGTTTATTTATCCTTTTCATTTCCATTTCTGATGAAGCACCCGTTGAAAATGACTCCGTCAGTTCATTTTTTTCGTTTCTGAAGATTGTCCGTTGAGGAAATGAATATCCGTTTGTTTATCCTTTTCATTTCCATTTCTGATGAAGCACCCGTTGAAAATGACTCCGTCAGTTCATTTTTTTCGTTTCTGAAGATTTTCTGTTGAGGAAATGAATCCCCAGTTGTTTGTTCCTTCATTTCCGCTTCTGAAGAATACTCGTTGAGGAAAATGACTTCGTCTGTTCATTTTCGTTTCTGTAGAGTGTCCGTTAAGGAAATGACAGGATATTGCCTTGCATATCTTTGGTGGTTATTTGACACAAAATCACAGACATGCTCCTACAAATAAATTTCGGGACGAAATTTCCTAAAGTAGGGGAGACTGTGACACCTGGGTCACTGCGACCTTCAAACAAGTACCAAGCCAATGAAATATTGTATTTCATACTTGGGATCTGAATAAATATGTGTATCTTTTGCACATATCAATTCTTGTTCGATTTCAAGCTCTAAATCGCTTTCTGGAAGGTTATACGCGCACTGATGCGTAAATATAACTAGTTTAATGCAACGAACACTCCGGAATAGTGAAATAGGCTTAACATACCTTAAATAACCTTTACATAACTTAGAAATAAGTTTTGAAGGCTTTGGTATGGCAAAATCAAGTTAAATCGCTTACAGGGACTAAAGTTGACAAACTACGAAAGTATGCCAATTTGAACTGTAACAGACATTCCGAAACATGGCCATAAGTTAAACATACCATAAATATCCTTTACATAGCTTAGAAATAAGCTTTGAGGGGTTCGGTGTGCTAAAATAAACTTTTGGGTCATTCAGGGACCAAAAGCGTCAAAAAGTGCACAAGTTTGCACTTTCGCGCATAACTTACGTTCTGAATACCTCCGGACATCCAAAAATTTATGTAAGCACTAAAATATATTTTTTTTAGTGTTTGGCATGAGAAAAAACCCATTCTTCGCGTCATTTGGATCGTTTTTCGCGCTTATGCGCATTCCGTCGTAATTAAGCGAACATCGCGATCGTACGACCAAACGAACCAACATCCGGCATATTTTTGAGCATGTTTCATGTCCACAATGTTTAGGCATCATTTTAGGGCCTTAAAGTTGGCTTGACGGGCCTTAGAAGTGTCGGAAATGAGCTTAAACACCAACAGGGACCAAAACTGTCAATGAAGCAAACTTGTTTTTGATCAGACAAGCCCAGGCGGGCCGCGTAAGGTTCTTCAAGATATTACGCGAGCCGCGAGGCCCCTTCTGACCAGATTAAATGTTTCTAACAGCTGTTAACAGCTGTTTAGCACTCCAACTTCAATTCCACATGTTTGTTCCTAATGTTAGGGGGCCAATGTGAGTTACCTTAGGTTACCTACAAGTGTAGGGATGTGATCAAAGCTTGGTTTACGAGAAACGATCCTAACGGTGGTCCGAACACTATAAATACCCACCACATTCTTCACTTCTTCCTCACAAATCTGATCTAAAAGACTCTAAGTTGAAGCCATTGCTTCATACCTGAGTTATTTGGATCAAGATTAGCTTTCGGGGACCCGTTGTAAGTATTCCTTCGTTCTTTTATTGCTTTTCGAGTCCGAAAGTCAAACTTTGTTTGACTTTCTGCATTGACCAGTTTATGGTCAATGCGAAGTTCGTTTGAATTTCGCAACGTGAGCGTAATCACGATGGTTATAGTCCCTACTGACTATGCCTACTGATTACCACGTTGTCTAGGGTCGTAAGGGTAAGCGATCTAATAAATCGCTTATACCTTCGAACCCGACCCATTTGGTCGATCATTAGGATCCGACCAAATACCTTAGGTGACCATAGTGTATAGGGAATAACCTTCCGAGGTTATACCTTATGGTCACATCGTTTAAGTAGTTGTATGATAGGTAGTTTATATGCCTTAGGTAAATTACCAAAATACCCCTTTGACGCCAAAATTCATTTTAAACTTATGTATCATAACTTTTGACATCTAAACTGATTTGGCAACAATATTAGACACGTTAAGGCATATTTTACTTGTCATAGGACTAGTTAGGCGGTCTGAACGCGTTTTACGCGAACGACGCGTTAAAGTAGCATAAGCTACCTAAACGGGTCGTAATGGGTCAGAAGCACTTAGGAGAGGTTCCGTTTTAGTATGTAGGCTTTGTTAAACCATATTACACGAGTCTCCATACTCGTTTGGTTTACGAACCCTCATTCTATCCAATCCTCCGATTTAGGTCCGGTATATTAACATAGTTACCTATATTAGGCGCCGTTTGATATCCGTGATCTCTAGCATTGTTTGGTTGTTACCCAAGGACTACTAAGCAATCTCAAGTGAGTACATAGACCCCTCTTTTACTGTTTTCCAAACTGTTTTGGGGTGAAACACATGTGCCTACTTGTTACTTTCATGCTTTCCTGTTTTCACATCATATACTCGCTATGTTCATTAGTACATTTATAGTACATGATTTCAATACATTTCATGCTATGTATGTCCATTGTGTGCATACTTAGTACATTGTTTTACATTACATTTCATGCTATGTATGTCCATTGTGTGCATACTTAGTACATTGTTTTACATTACATTTCATGCTATGTATGTCCATTATGTGCATACTTAGTACATTGTTTTACATTACATTTCATGCTATGTATGTCCATTGTGTGCATACTTAGTACATTGTTTTACATTACATTTCATGCTATGTATGTCCATTGTGTGCATACTTCGTACATTGTTTTACATTACATCTTGTTGCATATGCTCATCCAGCATATGAACACATTATATTACATTTTGAACCGTTATAACTATTTGACTATGTGAACCGTTGTAACCATTTGATTATATGAACCATTTGTAACTGTTGAACCGTGAGAACCATAATTGACCATACATAAACATTTCTACAATTGTTAAACATTACATCTTGGTGGTTTGGTTTGAGTAAGTGATTTAAGTAACGAGGCATGTGTAATATGATACAAGCATGGTGGATACGCCGCTGGTACTTCCTATATATAAGTGTTTGTATGGTATTACATATCGTAGCGTTATTTGAATCATTTCAATTTGGGACATATAGCATTTTATACAAATAACATACTTTTCACAAGACATTGTTTTACAAACAACTTATCTTATACAAACTCATTTTACTTGGTTATTCATTTAACCTTACATTTATTTATACATATCATCTGATCTAATTGTTTTTCAAATTGATTTACAAGACAAAGCAAATTACAAGGTTCATGACTAAACATTTTCTCAAACATAAGTCATGAATCCTATTTTCACAAAACCTATGTATCTCACAGTCATTTTTATGCTGATGTACCTATTTTCACATGTGTTTTCAGGAGATGATGCATAGGACTTATCAAGACATACTTAGGCGGACCTGTGCCTTAGTGACTTAAAACGAGGCAAGAACTAGTTAATTTATGTTATGTACTCTTTGTTTCTTGTTTAAAACGATGTAAACTCACATGTTTGATTAATAAAACGAAACTTCAATTACCATGGATTTGAAACAATTAATTCTGTTACAACACTCCCGATGTTTCTGCCACGTTTCGTTGTCTCACGTGGTCGGGGTGTGACAATAGCGAGAGCTTCTGTGGTGTGCAGTTACTTGTATGTGTGTTAGGGTTTCTCCAAGAAGAAAAATGCAGAGAAAAGGAGTGAAGGGGGGTGTCGGCTGAAACCTTTTTTGAAAACAAGAGGGTTTTGAATCATAAAAGAGCTTATATGCTAGGGTTTTTAAGCCCATCTCTTGCGTTTTTAAGCGGCCCGATACATTTCCAAAGCCCGTTTTCGAATCCGATCGTTGTAAATTGTCTTAAAATAAAATTTTAGAGTCGAAACACTCAAAATTGCATCGGATATCGATATTTGACGCGTATGATCGTCGTTGCGTTAAAATCGCGTAAAATGTTTCCTTTGTCTTTGTTAATCCGTTTTTCGATCTGATTTCAGCTACGAATAATAAAATTCGATTATGAAGCTAAATATATCGCAAAATTTCAGTTTTGTAGGCAATACGAGTGTCCGATGTTTTCGTTTCGTTGTCGGTTCGTTCTTACTATCGTGTTTTTCATTTACGATTGCATTTTGTGACGTTTGGAAGAATGATAAATTCGTAAAACAAAGTTCATATGTATATAACATACGTATAAAATTCGTATTTGTCGCCATTGTTAGTATTTCGTATGGTCTTAGTTCGTTACCGATTATCATTCCTATGCATTCGAATAGCCTAATTAAGTTAATTTGTGGCTTAAAAACTATTTATTATCACCTTAAACATTTTCTAATCGCATAATTAGAAGCCTTTAATTACCCTTTGTCACATAATGGCCCAGATAAGTGGGCTTTTGATCTAAATAAGTGGGCCGGCCAGAAGACAAGAAAAGAAAAAGAAATTTGTGGTCTAAAAAGGGGCAAGTGCATAGGAAGCGCAGGACCCGAAAATTTAAAACAAAAACCTGTGACCTCAATAAAGCTTTGGGAGTGGCGTTTGGGAATGTCAGCTCAGGATATGAACCAGAGGTAGGGCGGAAAAAAAAGGGTAGAGCAGGGTTCTGGAGATTCGGATATCAATTTCCCCACGATTATTCTTGACTCCTTTGACCCGGATGATGAGACTCTGGAAGATAGGTACGAGATGGATTGGACAGAGGAGACAGAGGGCATCCAAGTGTCGTTTATTCAGCTTGAAGGTCAGTTGGGAGAAGGGGAGTTAGTAAAAGAAATAGAAGAAATGATAGGGGTAGGGAATGTTATCGGTCTTTTATTAGAAGATGGCCGACAGAAAAGTGTGTGGCGCTGAACCGGGACGTATCAGATCATTCTCCAATCATTTAATAGGTTTCTCAAGTCAAATTTAGACCAACTCTTTTTAGATTTTTCAATAGTTGGATCAACTCTGAAGTTCTTAATGAGGTTGTAGCTTTCCAGGTTGGGGTCGGATGTACAAGGGACTGAGGGATGTGATTCTGAACATGAAGCTAAGACGAGTAAAAGGGCTCATAAAGTCTTGGAGGGTCAACCGTAAACGGCTGGAAGAGTTGAATTAAGGGAGGCTTTAGAAACACTTAACCGGCTAGAGTACTTGGTTGAAACTCGTGCTCTTAACAAAGAGGAAAAACGTTTGTGGACATCAAAAAGGGTTTCGGTCAGAAAATGGGAGTGGAAAAAGTTAACGGATTTGCATCAAAAATTTAGGATCAATCGGGTGTTGCACGGAGACGAGAACTTGGCTTTTTCAACGGGGTGGTTAATAGTATGAGGGTAAGAAATAGCCTTAACACGCTCATCCTTGACCGGATATGGGAAGGTAATCCGTAGGTCGTAAAGGGCACGGTTCTAGATTTCTTCAAAAATAAGTTTAAGGAGGCTGTGTCGATTAGGCCAAAAATGGCGGGTGACGGTTTCTCTTAGATCTCGGATCAAGATAAAGAGTTTTTTAGTGAGCCCCTTTGATAGCATGGAAATTCGAAGGCTATTTAGGAGTGTGGAGGCAACAAATCCCTAGGGCTGGACGAATACACGTTCGCTTTTATTAAGGAATATCGGAACGACTTGTAGCCTTACATAAAGGGGGTGTTCAATGAATTTTATACTAATGGAGTTATAAAAAAGGTGTGCAGTGCATCATTTATGGCCCTCATCCCCAAAAAATGAGATGATTTTTAAGGGGAAGAGGAGCTCGGACAATATGGTCATGGAAGATGTCAAAGCCACCTCTTTCAACTGCTTGTCCAGGAGGCAAAAATTGTAGGGGGTCTATATGGAAGCATGAAGCAGCTATGAAACCTTGGTTTATGCCTAACTGTTCCTTTGCTATTTTGTAATTTTCGTTTTCGGGCCATATGTTTAGTCTTAGCTTCTTGCTAAGTTATGCTTTTGGTTTAATAAATGTTCTCTCTTTGGCTAGGTAAAAACAATATATATATATAAAACAAAAAAGCATAAGATACAACCCACAAGTATAGAAATCTTGTAAATTAATATTAGATAAATATCATATATTAAAATTATCAAACAAAATGATGGAATAATCAAACTCTAGGGGTCAAACTGTAAATTGTGAAAAGTTTCTTGAAATTCTACACATTCGCATAACCATGCACTTGACATTGCATGACCATGCAAGCTGTGATCCGCATGACCATGCATCTAATCTACATGGCCTTCCAAGCTGTCATACGCATGACCATGCAGGCCTGTTACCCAGCTACGGGTTTTAATGTTTTCACCCACTTTTTCAATCTCCAACCACCTTAAACATTTAATTTAACCTAACCCACTTCTCCCACTTATAAATAGGCATCCTCCACACCTCCTAAACAATGAGGTTAAATGGATGAAATTCATCCTACCTCCATGCATGACATTATATAACTTAGACGATATACTTATATATATATATATATATATCATTATATATTAGAACCGAATCATAACACCAACCAAACTCATGCTTGAATGTTATGTATTGTGGTCATTTTTCATCTTGGACTAAATTTACTCAAACTATGGATTCTAATGGGTGAATCGGTACCCATGAAAACATGACCAAAATAGTGTCAACATGAGTGCTTTAGACGAGATGTATTTTCTTGCGATATACATACTTATTTACTACTTTAGACGCTTATCCCTACTCAATACCGAACTCCGTAAACTCAAACGCGTCGTTCATCCTTCTACGATAATCTCGGCATTTTCCTAAACTCTCAAGACTCTCTGCTCACGCTTTGGAAACTTTGCAAAGCGTGAGTATACAAGACCCCTTTTTTACTTTAAGTACACTTTTGGGTGCAATATATATATACATACACACACATATCATACTAAGACATACATAAAATATTCACATGATTTAATCAAACAAATCCATACATACATTCTTAATACGTTATACACTAGGATACTTGCATGCTAGAAGCCATTCTTGCACGAATACCTGTCACTAACTTCAAGAGCCAACCTTAACATGTATAGCGATATAGGAGTAGCACACCGCCCAGTTAATGGGTCATTGTTAAGTACTCAATCGGAAACGGTCTCATCGCTTTGGTAACGAGAAAACGCTAGTGGAATCTTCGGATTGACACGCATGTGATGCATGCTAGTTCATGTTAAGTTATGCCTTATTATACGATTTTGCCATGTAGATTTTGTTAAACTTTTATACGTATGCTAGTAAACCATGTATGCTCACCAATGCTTTATTTGTTGACCATTACTTTAATATATATTGAATGAATATGATGATGATGCGTTGAAAAGAAATCTAGTAGGAAGGACTAGAAACGCGCCTTATTTTAAATTGTGTTTTGTTGTTTAGTTGTTATGTTGTTGTTATTTGCTTCCAAACAATGTATTCGAATCTTTCGAAATGAAATGTAAATTGTTATTTAAATCATTGTCACAAGTTAGTGGTTATGAAGTCTCGAGCAATCTAGTTTTCGTCTCACTCTGATATTTCCACCATCAGTTAGGTTATGACAGGTAAGGTCTGGGTGAATGCGAACTGTAGATCAGGAGGGCTATTCTCTATTTAGAACTCTTCCATATTCCAAGTGGCGGACACGACTACAGGTGAAAATTTTATTTTGGTGTCGAGTATGCTTATTGGGGAAATTGAAAGTTAAATGTGCTTAATGTTTAGGCTCCTGATACCTGCTTCTTTGAAAAAAATTGTGGATTGATCATTTTTCAATTATGAGTGTTTGTAGGTGGTGTTGGGGGATTTTTAATGAGGTTAGAAAGGAGGAGGAAAAAATGAACTTAGTTTGTAATTCGAGGCTGGCTGTGGCTTTTAATAACTTTTTATTCTTCGATGTGCTTGTTGAATACCCGATTGGGGGGGGGTAGGAAGTTCGCCTATATGTCGAGTGACGGGAACAATATCAGCAAATTGGATAGAATGTATGTGTGCAATCGCTTTATGAGAAGATGGCTGGCGGCAAAGTGTGTGGCGCTGAACTGGGACGTATCAGATCATTCTCTAGTCATTTTATCGGTTTCTCAACTCAAATTTAGATCGCCTCTTTCTATATTTTTCAATAGTTGGATCAACTTTGAAGTGCTAAAGGAGAAGGTAGCTTCCGGGTTGGGTCGGATGTACAAGGGGCGAGAGATGTGATTTTGAACGAGAAGCTAAAACGAGTAAAAGGGCTCATAAAGTCTTGAAGGGTCAACCATAAATGGCTAGAAGAGGCTGAATTAAGGGAGGCTTTAGAAACACTTAATCGGCTAGAGTACTTGGCTGAAACCCATGCTCTTAATGAAGAGTAAAAATGTTTATGGACATCAAAAACAGTTTCGGTCAGAAAATGGGAGTGGAAAAAGTTAACCCATTTGCATAAAAAATCTAGGATCAACTTGGCTTTTTTCAACGGGGTGGTTAATAGTATGAGGGTAAGAAATAGCCTTAACAGGCTCTTCCTTGACGGGATATGGGAAGGGAATCCGTAGGTCATAAAGGTCGCGGTTCTGGATTTCTTCAAAAATTAGTTTAAGGAGGCCGTGTCGGTTAGGCCAAAAATGGCGGGTGACGGTTTCTCTCAGATCTCGGATCAAGATAAGGAGTTTTTTTTAGTGAGCCCCTTTGATAGCATGGAAATTCGAAGGCTATTAGGGAATGTGAAGGAAACAACTCTCTAGGGTCGGACGAATACCTGATCGCTTTTATTAAGGAATATTAGAACGACTTGTAGCTTTACATAAAGGGGGTGTTCGATGAATTTTATACTAATAGGGTTATAAAAAAGGTGTGCAATGCATCATTTGTGGCCCTCATCCCCAAAAATGAGAAGATTTTTAATGGGAAGAGGAGCTCGGACAATATGGTCATGGAAAATGTCAAAGCCACCTCTTTCAACTGGTTGTCCAGGAAGGCGAAAATTGCAGGGGTCTATATGAAAGCATGGAGCAGCTATGAAACCATGGTTTATGCCAAACTGTTCCTTTGTTATTTTGTAATTTTCGTTTTCGAGCCGTATGTTCAGTCTTAGCTTCTTGCTAAGTTATGCTTTTGGTTAAATAAAGGTTCTCTCTTTGGTTGGGCAAAAACAAAATACATATAAAAAAACAAAGCATAAGGTACAACCTACAAGTATAGAAATCTTGTAAGTTAATATTAGATAAATATCATATATTAAAATTATAAAACAAAATGATGGAATAATCAAACTCTAGGGGTCAAACTGTAAATTGTGGAAAGTTTCTTGAAATTCTACACATTTGCATGACCATGCACTTGATATTGCATAACCATGCACTTGACATCCGCATGACCATGCATCTAATCTGCATGGCCATCCAAGCTGTCATACGCATGACCATGAACCTGAGCTACATGACCATGCAGGCCTATTACCCAGCTATGGGTTTTAATGTTTTCACCCGCTTTTTCAACCTCCAACCACCTTAAACATTTAATTTAACCTAACCCACTTCTCCCACTTATAAATAGGCATCCTCCACACTTCCTAAACACTTTACACTCAATCAAATCACTGTCCAAAATCTCCAAGTGTTGGCAGATTGTATCAAGGTTCAAAACAATGAGTTTTGAACACTTTTTCTCATCTTTTCTTCTTGCTTTCTTCTTTCAATCAACTTGGATAACCTCTAGTAGTGTGTCCACAAGTTTACCATGGTAAACTAAGTTGGAACATCACCATTTTGAGGTCCAAAGTTGGATTTAATTTCTATTTTCATCAAACTTTTTAAAACTTTGTTGATCCTACTTCATTTCTTGAATATCATCAAGTTGCCACAAATCCCATTGTTGGGATAGGTTAGATTGATGATTATTATAGAAATGATAGGTGTTTTAGCTTACTTTAACCTAGTCATCAAGTAAACTTTCTAGTAACAAAGTGTCCAAACTACACCAAGTCTCCAAACATTTATCATGATTGGAATGCACTTGTCTAGTTTGAGTTTCACTTGGTTACTTGATGATTTAGATGATTAGTTGTACATTTTTTATTTTATTCGTGACCAACCGAAATCATCAACTAAGTTGATGATTTTGTGCTTTGGTGAATCCATACTGTTTTGGTCAAAAATTACCGAAGCAATTAAGTGATCAAATTAGTTAAGTGAGGTAGTGTGCTAGAAATGTGTGTTGAAAATATGCTAGTTAAGTTATTTGCAAAAATAGTTTCAGGATACGTCTCAGGATATAGAGCTGTATCTATGATCAAACAATGAGCGAAAATGTAAAAGATGACACAGGATGTACGAGGAAAGCCCTTGATCAATCTAGATCGCCGGCACAAAACCTCGGGAGCTGACAATCGCAGCTGCCTTGTTCTTCTATTGCTTCAAATATCAGGATACAGTGCAGGATATGATGCGGATCAACTAGGTGTTACAATGTAATTCGAGTACAAGTGTTTGTGTGTAGTGATTGTTTGCAACATGAGAGTAAAAGTGTGCGTCAGAATGTGTGCCTTAACCTGATCCGATCACCCTATTTATAGTAAAACGAAAATAACAAACTATCCTATTAAACCGGGATGCTTCGAATATTCCTCAAGTAGATGTTGTAGTCCACTTCTTCCGGGTTCAATGTCTATAACCCAACTGATTTGCCCGAGTCTTGAGGGGAAGAAGTCCTCCTGACCGTTAGAGGCTTGTTACAACAATCTGCACGTGAGCTAATTAGTTAGTACCAGGATATCGTATCAGGATGTTACCAATATCCTGATCCGGTATCCTGATCACAAATAAACAATCAAAGCCAGAATATTAGTCAGGATATATAAGCAGAAAATGACCCATAACAATTGTCCCCAAATATATATGTTGGTATACCAATCCAACGGATATATTTTAAAACTTTATCTCGCGAATCGAGGTTATTAAATTGAAACGACGGTCAAGATAGCACTATGTAACTCCCAACGCGCTTTTCACTCGATGGATATCTATCACGCTCATATATCTCCTCTCTTCTTGTTTGAGAACCAGATAACATCAACAGAGTCTCTCGGTAATCACTCATCCTTTCCTCATTTTCTGTTAATTTTATCCTTCTTCCAATGGCTACTAGAGTCCACTCTCAAACCGGTGAATCGTCGGAATCCTTCGTTCAGCAAAACCTTCTCAAAAATCCCGAGAAGGAAATCTGTGCTTTTGATAACACAGATATTGCAGCGTTGAGAGCTTCCGGCGCTTTCCCCGACGGCACGGTTTTTAGACCATTTGATCGATCAATTCGATCAGATGTTTCTTCTGCCGATTGGGTCTGTTTTCCGGCATACCCTTTCTCGCTAGGTCTTCGATATCGATTTCCTGAATTCATGATGCAATTCTTCCGGACTACTGGTATTTCCTTTGCCCAAACCATGCCCATGGTTTGGAGAGTATTGATTGTGCGCAACCAAATCAAAAATCTTCACTGTCCCGACCTCTGCATCGAGGATATGCCGATTGCTTACCGCCTCCGATCACACGGTTCCAGTCGGTTCTTGCTCTTTTCGACTTCCAGCAAACCCCTTATACTTAAAGCCACCAAGAATGAGGATGGATGGCAACGTAAATTCTTCTTCGTCAAGCGAGACTCCATCTATGAGGGTGCTAGTCTTCCGGTGGAGTGGTTAACCACAGGTAGGATCAAGAATATCCCCAGATACTTCTAGACTTTTATCCTGTGCTAATATCTTCTTATTTGATCTTTATCCAGTGAACTTTAAGGAAGTAGCTCCCCCTACTGCGGAATCCGAAAAAAGAATCGAATCAGTTTACCAGTTACCGGCAGGTGACAGGAGCTTTACTACACACATCCCAAGTTACAGTCAATATTCATCATCTGAAATGTCTGGTAAGAGTCACTTCATAAATAACTGATTAGTGTAATAGAATGAAGAGTAATAAAGATGTAAAACTTCCCTTTATGCAGCACCAGCCAAGATCCCAGAGGTTTTCGACCTTGATGAGCTGGACAGTTATTCCGATCACGTTCAGGTCAAGAAGGAGCCCAGTCCCAAAGCTACAGCCTCATCGAAGCCCAGCAGCTCTAAAGCCATCATCATTCCCAAGCCTTCGCCAGCTACTAAGCCCCGGAGTTCAAGTTCTCGCAAAAGGAAAGAGACTGACTCACCTACCATTTTTGATACGTTCCCCTATGAGAATCATGGGTTCATTGAGGCAAGCGGGTTCATGACTTCTTTTCTTAACCAGGTTAGTATCCTTGACCTATATCCTGCACTATATGCCGGTTATAATTATTTATTAAGGCTAATACCTGTTCTCTTATGTTGCAGGGTCTCGAACGTCTGGTTCATCTATACCAGGAATCATGTGGGCTCAACAAGATGCTCGAGTCCAAGTTGAAGAAAGCTGAGGTTACCTTCTCCGACCAGGGCATGATTGCAGCCACGAAATCTCGACATTACGAGGACAAGTTTAAGGCTATGACACAAGAACACCAGGCCGCCCTCAACAAAGCTACTATTGAGGCCCAAGCCGATCTCGACGCTGCCCATGCTCAACATGAACGGGATATGATCAGCTACCGGGAAGGCCTTAAAAGTTCTGTCATTACTTCCCTTCTTCAGGCCAGGCTAAAGATGGCCCACGAAGCCAAGACACTGGGCTTCGAATGCCCTTCTTGGGATGTCAATGCCTGGGAGACAAAGCTAAGGAGTCTCGGCGGCAATCCTGTTAAACCTGCAGCTGAAGGATCCTCAAAAGCGGTTGAAAAACCAACTGGTGCTAGCGGTGAAGCTGAGAGGGATGTTCAAGCCGATCCTGAAACGGATGCTGTCGAAAATGCGATGAACGAAGAAGGCGATGCCTCCTAAAATTTGTTTCCTTTAAATTTGATGGTTATGTTTGTTCGAACAGTTTTATCTTTTGTCCTTTGAACAATTTCTTTTCCAGTATTAAAACAATTCGATAACCAAAGGTGGATGGGTCCTAGGTTTTAGGATGAAGCCTTTGGTTATCGACTAGTATCACTTATTTTAGACAATACCACCTTCTTTGAACTTATTCGTTGTTGCTCTTTTTTATTTTTTGTCATGCATTATTTAGCTCAAATTCCAGCTTTCCAAAATCAGTGTAACAATTCACATAAAGTATTAAAAGGAAAAAAAGGTAGTTTACTTAAAATTTATAAACCTTGTTTTGGTAATAGATGTTTGTCATGAACTCAACTTTGATTTTAAATCCAGGTATTATATCCCAAATATCCTGAAACATATCCCGAAAATAGATTTTGAGAATGTATCCTAAGGATATATCATGGTCAGGATATTTAAGACTTAAACACAGTTTTAAAAGTTCAAACAACTTATGTAGAGTTCATAAAGGAAAGATCATACCAGGAATAGAGTATAACTCTAGTGTCGAACTTCACTCCTTTCACAATTTCTTCCACTAAGATGTCCCCAGCCCGAGATACTTAGTATACTAGGTTCAAATTTGATTCTTTGAGCCTTACACAATCACCTTAGGAGGAATGTCCCCTGTGCATAAAGTCTTTGAACACTTAGAAATTTTTTGAACATTAGTTTCAATCATCTGAATAGTTCTTGTGTTACAGGGGTAAAACCTAAAAATGTACTGGAGATATTTCCTTAGTATCCTGGGGATAAACCCATAGGTATCCTGGGGAAAATCCCAAATTTTCATGCGCTACAGGTGCGAGTGTATAAACTCCAAGACTTAGAAAGGTGATAAC
The DNA here is from genome assembly GCA_030545235.1 of Helianthus tuberosus. NCBI lineage: Eukaryota > Viridiplantae > Streptophyta > Magnoliopsida > Asterales > Asteraceae > Helianthus > Helianthus tuberosus. The sequence goes on along the minus strand of CM060415.1, from coordinate 205,537,762 downwards.
CTTTAAACCTTAGAGAGTATGAAAATACCCTTTCATGAGAGAGGGTGATCAATCCTCATATACCTTTAGGATCCAGGATATAGCCAATAGTGACGAAATTGTCAGCCACTTTTACATGAACTGGTCCCGCCACCTTGAACTATCCCTGGATAACTTGCGCTCCAGGCGGGGTGTTTAAACCCAATTCGAGAGAAAGGTGAATACCTTCAAACCTGTGAAGGGATCAGGATCCCTTAAATGTGAGAGAGGGGGCCAATCCTCTAGTCTTTCGAAATATCCTGAGTGTGTATCCTAGAGCTATATCCCGAAGCATATACTGTAAAACAACTGTAAGCTAAGGTGGGTGTTAGCCTGGCTAACACCCCTCCGATGCTTAAGTCAGTAATGGGTTTAAAACAATAAATAATATCAAAACATATTAAAAGAGATAGAATCCATACCATCCTGAGTTAGAATGTAAATTCCGAACTCACTTGAAATAGAGCTTTAGATATATAGCATTCCAGGATCTTGGTAGCATATCCCCCTCCATATTCTTGAGTCGGTATGCTCCTTTTCCTGATTCTGATTCAATCTCATAGGGTCCTTCCCATTTCGGAGCCAACTTTCCATCGGCAGGATTAGTAGTATTCTGAAAAGCCTTTCTCAATACCCAATCTCCAACCTAGAACCTTCTAGTCCTTATATTCTTGTTATATGCTTTAGATATCCTCTGTTGATATGCTGTCATCCTTAGCCTTGCTGTGTCTCTTGTCTAATCAATAGTATCCAATTCCTGGCATAGGACTTCAGGATTCTGCTCAGGATCCCGGAGGTTGGATCTTGCTGTTGGTATTACCATTTCTGTCGGGATCACCGCTTCTGCTCCAAATACCAAGGAAAATGGGGTTTGGCCAGTTGCACTTTTCACCGTCGTCCTATCAGCCCATAAAACAAAGGGTAATTCTTCTGCCCATCTTCCCTTCTTAGCTCCAAGCCTTTTCTTCAAATTGTTGACAATTATCTTGTTTGAGGATTCTGCTTGTCCATTTGCTTGAGGATGTACTGGGGTGGATGTGATCATTTTGATTTCCCAACTCTTGCAAAAGTCAGTAGTCCTCTTACTTATAAATTGAGATCCATTGTCACAAATTATTTCATCTGGTACTCCAAACCTAGTCAGGATATTCCTTTTTATGAAGGATACTACTTCTTGATCTCTAACTTGAACAAATGCTTCAGCTTCGACCCACTTAGAGAAATAATCGATCATTGCCAGCATGAAGACCTTTCCTCCTGGAGCCTTTGGCAATTTTCCTACTATATCTATTCCCCACTTCATGAATGGCCAAGGTGAAGCTATAGGGTAAAGTGGCTCAGTCAGCTGATGTAATATATTACTGTGTCTTTGACAAGCATCACATCTTCGAGCATATTCTGCAGCATCTTTTCTCATCGTTAGCCAATAATATCCTGTTCTTAATACCTTTGAGAATAATGACCTGCCCCCAGTATGGTTACCACAATCCCCTTCGTGTATATCCTGAAGCACTTCTTTGGTTTCGGGATCCTCCAAGCACCTCAGATATGGTCCTGTAAGAGATTTCTTATACAAGAGATTATTTATAATAGTGAATCGTGATACCTTCATTCTAAAGGCCTTAGGATTCTCATCCTTTGTGATGTGTCCTTCTTTGAGATATCTCATGATTGGAGCCACCCAAGACTTAGGATCCTCCTCAGGATATTCTTCATCAGGATCCTGAACACTTACTACTTCCTTATCCCGAGGATTCATCTCAGTATATAGGATATGTAATATTGGTATTTGGGTTCCTTCCGGTATCCTGACTGATGATCCTAGATTTTCCAAGGCATCAGCTTCAACATTATCCTCTCTTGGTACCTGTTCAAGTGTGAAAATATCGAAATATCCTGCTAATATTTTAAGAATTTCGAGATACTCAATTAACTTCTCACCTTTAACTGCATAGGTTCCATTAAAATGATTAGTAATTAACAAAGAATCAATATATACTTGCAAACTCTTGATATTCATACTTTTAGCCAATTCTAATCCTGCAATTAAAGCTTCATATTCTGCTTCATTATTAGTGGCAGGAAACTCACATCTAATAGCCTGGGGTAATATGCCCCCCTGTGGCGATTTTAGTAGTATACCCAAGCCTACACCTCTTACATTATATGCACCATCAGTATATAACGTCCAGGATTCTAAGTTTTCTCCTAGTTGTTGTACTTCTAGGTCTACTTCACTTTGAATATCACTACTGAAATCAGCCACAAAGTCAGCTAAAGCCTGAGACTTTATGGCATTTCTAGGTTCATACACTATATCAAAAGCACTTAATTTCACTGACCATTTAGCCATCCTACCTGACATCTTTGGTTTCCTAAGCACGCTTTTTACAGGATAGTTGGTTTTAACGTGAATCCTATGTGTTTCAAAATAATGTCTAAGTTTTGTTGATGCCATAACTAGGGCTAATATTAATTTTTCTAAGTGAGAATACCTAGTTTCAGCATCTAATAAACTTTTACTAACATAATAAACAGGATACTGCTGACCTTCATGATCCTTTACTAGGACAGCACTTACTGCATTCCCTGATACTGCAAGATACAGGGATAATGGTTCACAATCCTCAGGTTTCATCAATAGGGGTGCCGTTGAAAGATACTGCTTCAAATCCTGCAAGGCTGCTTCATGCTTTGCTCCCCATTCAAACTTCTTATTCTTCTTCAGGATATCATAAAATTCCTTGCATTTTTCTGAGGATCTTGAAATAAATCTATTCAATGCTGCTACTCGCCCTGTTAACCGTTGAACATCCTTCATATTTGAAGGCGATTTAATATCCAGGATAGCTTTAATCTGCTCCGGGCTCGCTTCTATCCCTCTTTTAGTCACCATATATCCTAGAAACTTTCCTGCCCCCACTCCAAAATGGCACTTAGCAGGATTTAGCTTCATGTTATACTGATCCAGGATATCAAGTGCTCCCTTAATATCCTGGAGGTGATCCTCAACCTTCTTAGATTTTACTACCATATCATCGATGTACACCTCCATGGTGTCCCCCAGCTTTTCTTTGAACATCATGTTCACCAATCTTTGATATGTTGCACCTGCATTTTTCAAACCAAAGGGCATAGCAGTGTAACAATATATACCCGTTGGTGTCACGAAGGCAGTATGCTCCTGGTCTGAAGGTTCCATTTGGATCTGCTGGAATCCTGAAGATGCATCCATGAAGGTTAACATCTCAGGGCCGGCAGTAGCATCCACCATTGAGTAAATATGAGGAAGAGGAAATGGGTCTTTGGGACAAGCTTTGTTTAAGTCTGTGTAATCTACACAAACTCTCCATTTCCCATTTTTCTTTTGTACCACAACTACATTCGCCAGCCATTTAGGAAACTTCACTTCCCTAATCATCTTGCTCCTTAGTAGTCTTTCAACTTCCTCTTGGATGATCACATTTCGCTCCGGAGCAAATTTCCTTCTCTTTTGTTGGACAGGCTTGAATGACCTGTCAATACCGAGCTTATGTGTTATAATATCCTTGGAAATTCCTGTCATATCCTCATGCTTCCATGCGAACATCGACATCCTGCATTTTAAAAAGTTAGTCAACTGATCTTCAATATCCTGAGGGATATTGGTTCCCACGAGCACCAAGATATCCGGATTATTCTGATCCAGGATAACTTTCTTTACATCCTGCTCTGAAGCCTCCATGATATCCTGGCCTCGCATCTTTAATTGCTATGCTGCACGCTCAGGATCCTGAGCTAATTCTTCTTTCCTCCCAAGAGGTCCTTCAGATATCCCTTACTCAAGAGATAACTTATTTCTTTTCTTAAAGCGATGCAATCTTCAGTAACATGCCCAAAATCCTCATGGAAGGCACACCACTTGGACTTGTCCTTCCAATCAGCCTTTTGTTGATTCTTTCGAGGCCACCTTGCTTTGTCTCCTAAACCCTGCATAGCATACATCAGTTCAGGTATGTTAATAGAAAAACAATATTCAGACAACTCAGGATACTCCTCAGGATCCTCGTCTTCAACAGCATTCACTTTTTGCCATCATTTCTGCCATACGGTTTAGAGCGGTATGGTTTATACGAGGATTCTGATTTCCTGTTGGTTGACTAATAGGTTGTGGGAGAATTCATCCTCTCTTGCATCTTTTTATCATCCTCCAGGAGAATGTATCTCAAAGCCCTGTTACGAGCTTCGTCCAGATTCCTGCAGGGATTCATTACCAGATCCTGGTAAAACTGAGAATCTTTTTGTAATCCCATCTTAAAAGCCTGCACAGCTGTTGCAACATCAAGATGTGGGATATCTAAAGATTCCCAACTAAACTTGTTCACATACTCCCTCAAGGATTCCTGAGGTCCTTGAGTTATCCCGTAAAGATCGCTGGTTAGTTTCTCAAAGCTCCGGCTGCAAGAAAATTGACTATTAAATAAATTAACTAATTGCGCAAATGAAGTAATTGAGTGAGGAGGAACGTTTAAGAGCCATTTCAAGGCTGATCCTGTTAAGGTAGAACCAAAACCCTTGCACAAGCATGCTTCTTTGAGATCTGGAGGGATAGGGTTGATTTCCATCCTTTCCCTATACTGGGCAATATGCTCCCCAGGATCCGTAGTTCCGTCATAGAGTTTCATGTTGGGGGTTTGAAATCTCTTTGGGATTTCAGCATCACAAATGGGATACGCAAACCAGGATATCCTGTGGCTGTCCTGGGACACTTCAGGAATTGGCTGAACCACCCCAGGTACACTGGATATCATGTCCTTCAGTTTTTGTAGCTCCCTGGAAAATGCTGATGTCATACCTGCATCCTGCAAAGATCCAACACCGTTAGTAGCGAGAGTATTATTATTATTAGATACATTACCAGCTTGGGGATTCTGGCCATATCCTGAAGCATATCCTGAGCTTCTCACAGTTGATACTCTTACTGAAGGAGGTATCTCAGGAGTATGATTCTGGGAATGGCTAGGCACAATATTCCCCCAGTTATCCTAAGTATAAACTGCAGAACTGAAGTTCAGAGCCCTGGGTTGCAAGGGAGTGACAGTATCTTCAGTAGGCCTACTTGAGCCGGATTTCAATAGTTGTATTTCTCTCATCAGCATCTGATTGGTTTCCTGCTGCTGCCTCATTTGTTCCTGTACACTACCAAACAAATTTAGAATTTCTTCGTTAGAAGCCAAAATAGAACCAGATCCCTGGATATTGCGAGCGGGGATAATGTCCCGAGCCACATGACTTTCAGTTCCCTGTGAAGAGGCTTGCATTCTCGGAGGAGGTGGTGAAAGCACCGAACCAATTGTTGCAGAGGTTGTAGCAGACACGGTGGAAGAGCTCATGTTTGATCTCGAGGCCATTGAAAATAGTATAGCAAAAAGTTTTGAAAATAGAAAACCAAGTAATGATTTTACAAAAGCTTTTAGTAGAAATAGCACCACTTGCCCCACGGTCGGCGCCAAATTGTTTTGGTCAAAAATTACTTAAGCAATTAAGTGATCAAATTAGTTATGTGAGGTAGTGTGCTAGAAATGTGTGTTGAAAATATGCTAGTTAAGTTATTTGTAAAAATAGTTTCAGGATACGGCTCAGGATATAGAGCTGTATCTATGATCAAACAATGAGCGAAAATGTAAAAGATGACACAGGATGTACGAGGAAAGCCCTTGATCAATCTAGATCACCGGCACAAAACCTCGGGTGCTGACAATCATAGCTGCCTTGTTCTTCTATTTCTTTAAATATCAGGATACAGTGCAGGATATGATGCGGATCAACTAGGTGTTACAATGTAATTCGAGTACAAGTGTTTGTGTGTAGTGATTGTTTGCAACAGGAGAGTAAAAGTGTGCATCAGAATGTGTGCCTTAACCTGATCCGATCACCCTATTTATAGTAAAACGAAAATAACAAACTATCCTATTAAACCGGGATGCTTCAAATATTCCTCAAGTTGACATTGTAGTCCACCTCTTCCGGGTTCAACGTCTATAACCCAACTGATTTTCCCGAGTCTTGAGGGGAAGAAGTCCTCCTGACCGTTAGAGGCTTGTTACAACAATCTGCACGTGAGCTAATTAGTTAGTACCAGGATATCGTATCAGGATGTTACCAATATCCTGATCCGGTATCCTGATCACAAATAAACAATCAAAGCCAGAATATTAGTCAGGATATATAAGCAGAAAATGACCCATAACACATACAATGAGGTTAAATGGATGAAATTCATCCTACCTCCATACATGACACTATATAACTTAGATGATATACTTATATATATATATATATATATATATATATATATATATACAGGGTCAGGATCATTTCAAAACCATAAATATTTACAGAACTCGCAGAACTCCTAATGAACAATCTTTTTATTTATATATTTTTATGTTTAGGATAATTTTATCATTTATTATGTGTATTTTTACGATTACATACATGTTAAGAGTAATTTTATCATTTTTATATGTAATTTTATAATTACACATATGTAAACTAGTTTTTTTACATATATGTAATTAGTTTTGACATATATATATATATATATATATAATTCTGGCAATTAAACATATGTAAACTACTTTTAACATGTATGTAATCAAAGACATACATATAATGGAAGATAAAAAATCCTAAATACAAAAACTTATATATAAAATGATAGTTTATTAGGAGTTCTGAAAGTCCTGTAGTTATTTAGAGTTCTGAAATGAACTAAACCATATATATATATATATATATATATATATATATCATTATATATTAGAACCGAATCATAATACCAACCAAACTCATGCTTGAACGTTATATATTATGGTCATTTTCATCTTGGACTAAATTTACTCAAACTATGGATTCTAACGGGTGAATCGGTCGGTACCCATGAAAACATGACCAAAATAGTGTTAATATGAGTGCTTTAGACAAGATGTATTTTCTTGTGATATACATACTTATTTACTACTTTAGACGCTTATCCCTACTCAAGACCGAACTCCATAAACTCAAACGCCTCGTTCATCCTTGTACGATAATCTCGGCATTTTCCTAAACTCTCAAGACTCTCTGCTCATGTTTTGGAAACTTTGCAAAGCGTGAGTATACAAGACCCCTTTTTACTTTAAGTACACTTTTGGGTGCAATATACACACACACACACATATATATATCAAACTTAGACATACATAAAATATTCACATGATTTAATCAAACAAATCCATACATACATTCTTAATACGTTATACACTAGGATACTAGCATGCTCGAAGCCATTCTTGCACGAATACCTGTCACTAACTTCAAGAGCCAACCTTAACATGTATAGCGATATAGGAGTAGCACACCGCCCAGCTAATGGGTCATTGTTAAGTACTCAATCGGAAACAGTCTCATCGCTTTGGTAAAGAGAATATGCTAGTGGAATCTTTGGGTTGACACGTATGTGATGCATGCTAGTTCATGTTAAGTTACTGTCGCAGCCCCCGACCCCTAACCCGGGAGCGGGCGCCGCAAGCATCCAGATGGGTGGTATCGGTGTTTATTAATTTGGCAGCGGAATACATCAAGACCGTAGTTAGGAAATATTTTGATCAGAGTAAAACACCAAACTTTTATAATAATAACTTTTTGGGATAAAAACGCAAGTTCATTTGACAATATATTTGTAGGGATAAACCTTAATTATTGAAAACAAAACTCCTTTTTATTTAGGTAACTTTTATAGCCACTTTTCCAAGCCTTTCAGTGCTTTCCAGCTGGCTTCTATTGGCTTTCACATAGTGTTACCTGAACCGCGTTTTAAAATATTTTATCAGCAAGAAATACTGGCGAGTGCTTCCCAGTTTAATCAAAACAATTCTTTTTATCACTTTAAAGTATTGAGGGCATCCGCAATTACATTTGTTTATATCTACTTAATTACTCATTCAGTACTGTCAACATCTTACTTGTGGATCATATTACCTATTGGCTAACTCTTTCCAATGGTAACGTTTTCCACATTTTGTATACAAAACCCCAACATACCGGCAGTAATTGTAGAATCACAAATACTCAATTACTGTTAAGTGTAAAATAACTGATGTTTTGGTAAAACAATTTGACTCACAAAAAGATTTATAAAAAGGTGGCAAAAAGCAGATGTACTCACATTATTTACTTAGGTAAAACTAAGGCTTCCTGTTGTATCTTCTGGTTACTATCTATTAAAATTAAACAATGCACAGGTGTTAGTAAAATAACCCAAATCACATTAACCGTACAACTCGAGACAGAATTCCAATGACTGAGTCGGGCATAGCCGACATGCATTACGGAATCCTAAATCAATCGGGTGTACACACGAGACAGAACTCCAATGACTGAGTCAGGCAGAGCCCTGACATGCTTTACGGAGCCCTAAATCAATCGTGTAGGGTAACAGCAGGGTTATAGTACTTACAACGAGGCAGAGCTTTGCTTTATAGTGGGTATTATGCCCGAGTATAATTTCTACTATATAGAAATTGAGAGAGATTACAGAAATTTGAACGATTTCAACTGAAGCCGATCGATCCTATTTATAGGTAGATTTTAAAGCGGCTTGCAGCCCGCGTAAGCTTTAGCTTACTCTCTCGCGGCCCACGAGAGTATAGACTAGCTTTAAGGCTCGACCAGTCAGCGAACCTAGCCTTGCCATGTGTCGACATGTGGCGGTTTTGTTTGTCCGGCAAGTCATAAGGCCTCGCGGCCCGCGACACATATGGTTAAGGGGGTCGCGCACCGCGAGCGACTCCCAAACTTGGTTTTTGTTGTTTTTCACAAATACAAAGGTATTTCGGGTCCGTTTTCACGTATAGGGTACGTAAGGAACGTTTTAGGGTCACGTTTAAGGCTTCTAGGAGGGTTGTTATATCCTCCCCACCTTGTTTTAGATCTCGTCCTTGAGGTCTACTGGAACAGGTGTGGGTATTTCCTTTTCATTTCTGATTCGAGTTCCCAAGTGTATACTGGTCCTCTCTTGGAATCCCATTTTACCTTGACCAGAACTAGTCTCTTGTGTTTGAGTTCCCAAGTGTATTCTGGTCCTCTCTTGGAATCCCATTCTATGACTGCTTCTGTCTTTTCTATCTAACAGTCTTGATAATATAATACATAGCATCTATAATTCCTCGTGCTACTATATGTTGGATGGCACTATTATCTATTTGGTTTCCGTTATTCTCAGTATTCTGGTTTTCCTGATTTACTTCGTTGTCCATCTGAATTGGGAATATTTATCAAGTATTAATTATCACAGAATAAAGTTGGTACAAATATTCATACACAATTTCTCAAACAATTTGGTCAGAAACGTCGATCATTACGACTTTTACTCTTTTCTATATATACATATATGCATCTATAACAAATTACAACGGGAATTCAAATATACTAGTAGTTATGCATCCATATCTATTTTAGTTTATCTTTTAGATCACCATTTTTTTAAAGTACAAAATTACACATATATTTAAGTATTTTCTAAGTGTCGTTTTGTGACAACTGGCACAAAACCGGTAATTTCCGTACAAGTTAAGTATTATTTAATATCAACAATTATGTGCTTAAATGTCAACATTGTCTGATTTCATCCTATACTTGTGAATTCATGCACGTTTTATACTTCAAATATTGCTTTATGCATTACTGTTAGCGTTGCGTCAGAAACACTAGTAAACTCACCGGTAAGACACAATGTGTCAGCAACTCTGCCGAAAGCAGTCAGATAATGAAATTAGGGCCTAGGAGTAGGTCCAACGTCTAAAATACAGTAAAACCTAAGTATGGATACAAGGGTTAACATATAGACTTCCGGAAGCTAAAATATGCACTAAAAAGCACCCGAAACACACTATATAACACCTAATACACATAAACACTAACTATTATACTTAGAATTCTAACTAATCACCTAACTATCCATTAAAAACACAACCAAGACCCCCCCCCCCCTTGTTGGGACGGTTACAAGGTGGCCCCACCACCTTGATCTTCTTAATCCTACTAGATATTATATGATCTCATTTGATTTAGTGGAAGATTATGTTATGTACTTGTGAAACATAATGCACATTGGATAAAAGGATTTTATGGTTATAAGTAGAACTAATGCTCTCATTCTCACACCTCACTTCACCTCCACCACTCCCTCTCCTCCCTTGCTTCCCTCTCGGCCGAACATAGCACCCCACACCACCATTATCATCCAATCTTGATCATCCATTCCATACACTCACAAAGGTTCAAGAAGGTGTCTAAAGAAGCTAGGTGGTCTTGGATCTTGAAGGACCTCTTCCATTTGCTTTTATCCAACCCATTTATCATCCTCAACATCTTGTGTTCATCCCTAGCCATAGAGCTAGTAGTAAGGCCCTTATGATCTCTTGTTACTTCATATTTTGATGGTTAAAAGATGATAAACATTGTTAATCTTGAAGAACACTACAAAAAAAAAAAACTTAAACATGAAACTAAAGATATACACAAGATTTACAAAGTCATGGTTTCTAAGTAAACTAATCATATTTTTAGTGTTAAACAAGACTAGAAATATGTTTGTAACAAGAAAAATACCAAAGAATTATTTTTGGAAAAATCATCTTACAAGTTGTAAATGACTAAATCTTTTAATAATGTGATTTACAAACAAATAACCATGTTTTTAAGGATAACTAAACCTACTAAGCACACTACCAAGATACTACAAGTTTTTGTGAAAGTTCAAGTTCATGATTGTTATGAAATAGCATTGTTTTGGCACTTGGTAAGTGTAAGTTGCTTAGGGTAGATTGTTGATTGTTTGTGATGATTTTAAAAAGAAAATAAACACATGTTTTAAAAACATGGGAAACCTCCATTTTTAGGGGAAACTATGTCAAAATGTTTATAAAATTTTGACACTTAGAAAATATATGTTTTGGTGAAACTTATTCCCTAAAAATTCACCTAAAATATTTACCAAGGTTTCCCTAACTTTTGTGTAAATTTCAAGTTAAGAAATGATGATTTCTTCAAGATTAAAATTGATATTAAGTATGTATATTTTTGAGGAAAGTATATATATTTATTGGTCACCAAATTTTGTGCTAAGTGTATGTAATATGTATTATATGTAATAGTGTATTAGGACTTGAGAATACACTAAATACTCCCAAGGAGTAAAAATACAAAAATACACATACAACACGCATAGACAAATACAAGAGAATATATTTATGAAAATATATTTCTTAATAGATTATGTAACTTTGACAAGTTATGAATTTAAAATGTATTTTTGGACGAAAATATATAACTCGGGTGAAAAATACAAGATACTTATATTTATTTTTGAGAAAATAATATAAGTAAGATACATAGTTAAAAATATAAATTATTTTTAACAACAAAGAACACATACATAAAAGATGGTGACTTGTACTTGTGCGATACAAGTCTAGTGACTAGCGTTAATAAAACACGTATAGGTCACGACGCTATAAAACCAACCGGTGAAGTTTACGGCGCAGGATACGCAAAGTTGTGAGTTCATGTCCCCACTTTTAAACTTTTACTTGTTTTCTAAATTTGGGGAAAATACATGTGTTATGGTATGTTGAATACGAAAACTAAGGAATGATACTTTAGATTATGTCACGAATAGGGTGCCATAAGCACCATTAATCAGTTACATACCAAGACCGCGGAACAAAAGGTTAGATCTAATAGGTTTCAGGCAACCACACTCTTGGTCACTCTAGTACCAAGCCATGCTTTTGTGTCTCTAGTCGTGAATCGACAGTCGTGGAATCGACAACTAAAAATGCCTATGGTTTGGATGCTACCTATGTCGTGTCACATGTTAATGGCCTTGCAAACCATTAGCGATCTCGATTTCCTTACATTTACAGAAATACTTGTTTCATACAAATTTCATACCATGTTTTCATTCAAGTATACAAATGTTTAATACAAAAACTGCATGAATTCACACCAAGATTATGTTGACGATTTTCCAAAAACTCACATGTATTTCAGGTAACTAAAGTGGATGTGCGCGCGGTCCTACTCTTGCTCCGGGATGTTGTTTATGTTTTAGTTATGTTATGTCAAGACTTCGATGCCTCTTTTGCGGGATTTGGTTGTTATATCCCACCTCATGTGGTGATATAATGACTAATCCTTGATGTTCGTCTTTAAAATAAAGTTGTAATCTTTTCAGACAATTATCTATGTTGGGATGTAAACACCAAACTTATGTTATGTTTTTAATTATGTAATTTCAATGGCATTCTGGAGTTATTTTACAAGCATGTAGTAAGTTTACCTTTCGTATGCAATGAGAACCTTTCAAGATCACACCTCGTGCTTCCGCCTTAGAAAGGGGTGTGACAGATTGGTATCAGAGCTGCGATTGTAGTGAACCAGGATTCTTTCTCGAGTCTAGACTACAATCTTTAGGATCCTCTCACGAAAATAATTTTTCAAAAGTTTTCATTGCATAAAACTTTTCGCGACATCCACTACCTGAAATTGTTTTCAAAGAGTCAAGTAAGGACACTACAAGACGTAGGGTGCACTGGAGTAGCACTTGTCTTTGACTAAGAATTACTTTCAACTATGTGTAATAATTAATATATACATATACTAGAAATAGAATATCACAGGTACACGTATCTCCGTCTGAAAGCAGTGGCCTATCTGAAGGAAGTGACCCAATGATGAAACAAACCGTGCGGACTGTTCAAGGAATTACGTAATTATGGATGCATACATAATTATGGAATTCAGTGCACAGAAACCATAGCAAGTCTTGTCATGTGTCAAACGAGATTCCTTCAGCACAAGAGAAGGTCAAACGTGAACACCCTTCCCCCAGCCTATTAAATACTCTATTGGAGTAATGTTTTAGGGTATAAAGACAAGAACCGCCAATGTGAAGAAAGATATTTTGTCCTTTACATATATTAAACTTGTACTATGGGGTGATGTAACCCTTATGCATTTTGTTTACTTCGCAAACAATGATGTAATAAGTTGTCCTGATATGTATAAAGACACGGTGAATATCTTATGACACATCAGTATTTATCTATTTATGCATGCTTGTTGCTGTATGAATTGATTTATATGTTGGCAGATTATTTGATGTCACTTATGTGGGTATATGCTTGTGTATATATACTACTACTGTCTCGTATGACGATATCAAACAAATGTCTAACCCTGTTGTGTTGTGTTCTGTCAGAACCTGGCACCCAGGAGAGCTGTAAATGCTCGTGATCAACCTCCTCCTCCCCCACTGCCAAGGACTGCTGAAGAACTGAACTCCCTGCTGGAGGAGAGAATCTCCGAAGCTATCGCCCAGTACGAGGTGAACCGTACTGAACACAGTGGAGGACCAAGCAATACTAGACGTAATGGACATAGAGATTCATCTAAAGGAAACACAACCCAAGGCTGCACTTTCAAGCAGTTTCTCGACTATAAACCATTGAACTACGACGGCACTGGAGGCGCAGTGGCTTTCGTGCGCTGGACGGAGAAGACTGATTCCACTATCCGCATGAGCAAGTGTACCGCAGACCAGCAAGTCACTTTTGTTACTGGGTTGTTCGTTGATGAGGCTTTAACTTGGTTGAATTTGCAAGTCCAAACCCTGGGAGATGATGCAGCGTATGGTATGACTTGGGATGAGTTGAAGGAGAGAATGAGAGAAAAGTATTGCTCTCGTGCTGAACTCCAAAGGTTGGAGACTAAGTTCTGGCACTTGTGCATGGAATGTGCAGACATTACTGGTTATACCCGAAGGTTCCATGATCTATCAAGAGTGATCCCCTATATGGTGACTCCCGAATTTAAGCGCGTCGAGCGCTACATATGGGGATTGGCTCCAGAGTTTCGCAGCATGGTAACTTCGGCTAAACCTGAAACGATCACTCAGGCTGTAACTCTGGCTGTCAGCCTTACTGAAGATGTTGTCCGTATGAAGAAGTTATCGCTGAACCCAACTGAAAAGACTGAGGCGCATGCTGAGTCGTCTGGTGACAAGAAAAGGAAGCATTCGAGCCTGAATCAAGCGACACGTAACAACAAGGGTTCCAACAATAAGAAGCGCGACCCTAATCCGCCATAGGAGGAGAGAACTCTTGCAGCCATGAATGATGCTCCTACAGGGGATATCAGGGCACTCTGCCCATCTGCAACCAGTGCAAGCGTTATCACGAAGGAGTTTGTCACATCCTAAAATGCGACAAGTGTGGAAAACTGGGTCACCATACTAAGAACTGTTGGGGAAAAGGAAATGGAAGTGGTAATAGGAACGGGAATGGAAACCGCAACGGTGCTGGTAATAGAAACGGTGGTGGAAATGGCAATGGCAATGGTAACCGGAATGGTAATGGAGCTGGGCAGAACCAAGGATATTTTGGTTGTGGAAGTAAAGATCATTTCAAGAAAGATTGCCCAAGGGAGAACAATGCTCTGGCTCGAGCATTCGTGATTGGAGCAAGGAACGCACGCGAGGACCCCTAATGTGGTCACCGGTACGTTTCTCGTTAACAATCACTTTGCATCCATACTATTTGAAACTGGTGCCAATTATAGTTTCATGTCTGTGGAATTTAAATGTATGCTCGGAATAGAATCTAGTAGATTAGATACTCCTTATTCCATAGAACTAGCCAATGGCAAACTTGTTGAATCGGGCGAAGTTGTTAGGGGTTGCTCATTAGAACTCGGGGAGCGAAGATTTAGCATTGACCTCTTACCTATTCAATTGGGTAGCTTCGATGTAGTGGTTGGAATGGACTGGCTGTCCAAGAACAAGGCTGAAGTTGTATGTCACGAGAAAATCATTCGCATCCCTCTAGCGAATGATGAAACTCTCATCGTGCATGGATAAAAACGAAGCGCGCCTCTGAGAATCATCAATTGTATGAAGGTGCAGAAATGCTTAAGGAAAGGATGTGTTGCTGTCCTGGCACATGTTGTAGATAAGAAGGCTGAGGAGTCGAAACTCGAAGGCATTCGAGGTGGGAGACAAAGTTTTGTTGAAGGTCTCACCTTGGAATGGCGTAGTAAGATTCGGAAAACGTGGAAAGCTGAATTCATGATACATTGGACCATTCAAGATCTTGGAAAGAATTGGTACCGTAGCGTACAAGTTGGAATTACCGGAAGAACTTAACGGAGTACATGATACGTTTCATGTGTCCAACCTCAAGAAGAGTCCAACCCAAGAAACAGTGATCATCCCTGCGGATAAAGTGCATATTGACGACACACTCCGATATACAGAACAACCCGTTGAGGTTACAGACTGGAAAGTCAACAAGACCCGGAGGAGTAGTGTCAAACTTGTCAAAGTACGTTGGAACTCTAAGCACGGACCCGAGTACACGTGGGAACGTGAAGACCAGTTTAAAGAGAAGTACCCCCACCTGTTCAAGAAAACTCTTGCGAGAGATAGCTCAGCCTGAATTTCGGGACGAAATTCTTTTAACGGGGGGAGACTGTGACAACTGGCACAAAACCGGTAATTTCCGTACAAGTTAAGTATTATTTAATATCTGCAGTTATGTGCTTAAATGTCAACATTGTCTGATTTCATGCTATACATGTGAATTCATGCACGTTTTATACTTCAAATATTGCTTTATGCATTACTGTTAGCGTTGCATCAGAAAGACTAGTAAACTCACCGGTAAGACACACTGTGTCAGCAACTCTGCAGAAAGCAATCAGATAATGAAATTAGGGCCTAGGAGTAGGTCCAACATCTAAAATACACTAAAACCCAAGCATGGATACAAGGATTAACATATAGACTTTCGGAAGCTAAAATATGCACTAAAAAGCACCCGAAACACACTTTAAATGCTGAATTTTACATATTTCAGCTCTAATCAGCATTTTAACACTGAAATATCATGCAGAATTTATGTTTTATGGTCCAACTTAACTTACAAAGTGTCGTGAATTAGAAGTGTCACAAAAGGGTACATAAAGGACACTAAACGGCGCAATTTAGCACTTTAACGAACCGGTACCTAACCGAACAACTGGACACTACCCGAAACATCAAAATTATACTAGAAGCATTGTTTTAATGTTTCTGAGCTAGCTATGATCCCCGAACACCCTAACACACTATATAACACCTAATAGGTCAAAAGCACTCAAAACCTTTCCAAATCAGAATGTTAACCTTATTAAACCATTTCATATGAGTTCCATCACTCATTTGGTTTATAAAGTCTCATTCTATCCAATTCTTCCGAATCAACCAACAATTGGATGAAATTGCTAAATTGAAGCTTCAGTTTGAAGAAGCTAAGATTGAGAATGAGCGTATCAATTTGAAATTGAACAGGCTAATACACATAAACACTAACTATTATACTTAGAATTCTAACTAATCACCTAACCATCCATTAAAAACACAACCAAGCCCCCCCCCCCCCCCACTCGTTGGGACGGTTACAAGGTGGCCCCACCACCTTGATCTTCTTAATCCTACTAGATATTATATGATCTCATTTAATTTAGTGGAAGATTATGTTATGTACTTGTGAAACATAGTGCACAATGGATAAAAGGATTATATGGTTATAAGTAGAACTAATGCTCACATTCTCACACCACACTTCACCTCCACCACTCCCTCTCCTCCCTTGCTTCCCTCTCGGCCGAACATAGCACCCCATACCACCATTATCATCCAATCTTGATCATCCATTCCATACACTCAAAAAGGTTCAAGAAGGTGTCTAAAGAAGCTAGGTGGTCTTGGATCTTGAAGGACCTCTTCCATTTGCTTTTATCCAACCCATTTATCATCCTCAACATCTTGTGTTCATCCCTAGCCATAGAGCTAGTAGTAAGGCCCTTATGATATCATGTTACTTCATATTTTGATGGTTAAAAGATGATGAACATTGTTAATCTTGAAGAACACTAAAAAAAACTTAAACATGAAACTTTAACATAAGCTTAAAACCATATGAATACATGTTGACTAGTGTTGATTTGCTTCTTGATGATTGATTATTTATGTTAGTGATGTTAGGCATCATAAGAAACCTACTAGATTGTGATTAAACACATGATCTAGTAAGTTAAAGTGGTGATCTTGTGAAAAACCAAGATCATCATGCTTTATGTTTTCATGAACTTGAAATATGGAAATGATTTTATGAATAATAAAGCATGTAACATGATTACTAGTCATTAACTTGGATGATTTCAAAACTAATTCTCTCAAGAAACTAAAGATATACACAAGATTTACAAAGTCATGGTTTCTAAGTAAACTAATCATATTTTTAGTGTTAAACAAGACTAGAAACATGTTTGTAACAAGAAAAATACCAAAGAATTATTTTTGGAAAAATCATCTTACAAGTTGTAAATGACTAAATCTTTTAATAATTTGATTTACAAACAAATAACCATGTTTTTAAGGATAACTAAACCTACTAAGCACACTACCAAGATACTACAAGTTTTTGTGAAAGTTCAAGTTCATGATTGTTATGAAATAGTGATATTCACTAATTTATACATATTTTAGTGCCCCATTTTATCCCCATTTTATCCCCATTTTATGCGTTTTGGGACGTAAAACCGTCATTCGGATACTTAATCAAGTATACTTTTGTTACAGGCCTAAAACAGCATACCAGACAAGATGATAGTGAAAACGAGGATTTTCCGGGCGAAACGGCTGAACTGCGAACATTCTGTGGAAAATTCTGACCTGGGCAAGTCGCACCCCCGTGCGACTGGTGGCACCCCCGTGCGGATGCGACAACAAAGTTCAGCTCAGCGTTGCACACCCAATGCGATCAGGAGTGCAACGAAATCCCGGAAACGTACCCCCGTGTGACTGGTGGCACCCCCGTGCAGATGCGACAACAAAGCTCAGCTCGGCGTTGCACACCCAGTGCGATCAGGAGTGCAACGAAATCTCAGGAACGCACCCCCGTGCGACTGAACGCACCCCCGTGCGGATGCGATGACCAGCCCCAGCTCGGTGATGCACGCCCGTGCACCCCATGGCACGCCCGTGCGAGATCGAATCTGGTCAAGATCTGATGACGTCATGCGGTATGGTGCACAGTAACTTCAATAACGCAAAAAGTGAACGGTCGTGCGACAGGATGCACGACCGTGCGAGATCGAAATTATATAAATACTTGCAGAAACATTCTGCTCGTAACTCTGGACATTTTGGAAGCGATTCTGGCGATTTTCAGGCTCCGGAGGCTTCTGCTTTCACCCGGATTCAAGCCACATTGTGCTGATTAGCTTCATTATCTTCCAGATTCTTAATCTTATGCTTGTTTATGGTTTGGTTTTCTAATCTTTCCATGATTTTGTTAATCTTTCAAGCATTTAGATTAATGTTTATGTATTATTGTAGCCTTTGGGCAAAAACACAACAATCCCTTGCTTGATTATAGCCATTAGTATGTTAATCTTTGTTTGTAATGACACATGGAAGTATTTTCTATGATTAACTTTGATGATTAGTTTGCAACCTTGTTATTGATATTGATTTCTTGATTATAAGTAATTGTGTTGGATGATTGGTATTTGGTTAGTTAAGATAGTTGAAAAATGAAGCTTAATTAATCTTGTATTAGTAAACTTTAAACTTGGTTAACTAGTTTAGCTTGGTTAAAATGTGTGCACCATGATACTAGAAATGGTTAGTGGTTTAATAATATGTAATTATTGTTAATCAAGAAAGCTTGCCGTCACGTAAGGACCTTAACGGGTTAAATGGTGTCGTTATAAATTCTTGCCATGATTTGTTAGCTTAGTTAGTAGTTTAGGAGAAAATTGCTATCTTGGTGAATTTATGTGCAAGATTTTTAAACTTTCCGAATGATTGTCATGTTAGGATTCCCGAAAGGGATACTAATTGTCTTAAAATGGAAAATTGATCAAATGCTTCTAGTGCCAAAACCGACTTAGTTAACATGCTTTGGTTGTGTATTAAGCAAGGCTATTTATCTATTTTCATATTTGAAATCTATTATGTTTTTATAAGTAGTTGTTTATGCTTACTTTAGTTTATTAAAAATCAAACAACTTATGTTTTTACCGGTAGTTTAGTGACAAAGGTCTAGTATTATTCCTCCGCCCATTTCCTTGGATCGATACTTGGTTCTTACCGATACTTTACTACATATATGACGGGGTACACTTGCCTCTTTCGTGTGTGTTTTGATGTTAAAGTAATAATCACTTTTATAAATTTAAAACCAACTCGTGGGTAATTTCATTGCAAAATTATATATATATACGCACACGTCAAGTTTTTGGCGCCGTTGCCGGGGAAATGGCGAGCTTTAGGAACGACCCGAGTCATTGTTTTATCGGTGTATATAATTGTTAATATTTGTGAATATTTTCTTGATTATTTATTTGTTTATTTATTTGTTAATATTTATTGCTTTTAATTCGATTTATTCGTTTTCGTGAATATTTTGTATACTTGTAAATTTTTGTTTCATTTATTTTTTTTTATCCGGATTTATTATTTATTTATTCTTTGAGTTTTCGGCTCCTAAAAATCATTTTTTTTACTAGCCGATTCGATTATTTTTATTGTGTTGATTTTTATAAAATTTCGGGCTCATTTTCGGATTTTTATAAAATTTTCAGCCCATTTAAAATAATAATCTGTTTCTTTTCAGCAAAAAAAAAGGGGCGTGTTAATGACCCGCACATGTAACAAGTGTGGGGACATGAGTCTTGCTATCGACTCGCCGACAAAAATTTAGCATGAGTCTTGCTATCGACTCGCCGACAAAAATTTAGCATGAGTCTACACTACTGACTCGCGGATTAAAAATGTAGCAAGAGCGTCTTTGGCGTTTTAAGGGTAAATTCGCCTTTTGTTTGTGTTTTTGTAGTTTTAGCGTAATTTAGGTGTGTTTGTTAGTTTCCGTTAGTTTGTACAATTTTTATACGTGCCGAGCGAAGGTTCTATGTTGGGATATTGTTAAAACAGTTTGCGTGTTGAAAAAATGGCGAAAAACGGCCAAAACAGTTGCTGGAAATGGTTTCTGCAGAAAAAAACTGATCTGCAGCTATTGCACGACCGTGCCATGGGACCACATGTCCGTGCGGTTGCGAGCTGACCGGCACCATGAGCTGCACCACAGTGTAGTTCCGAGATCGGTGTGCAGGGTTAAACGATGTTGGTGATGCACGACCGTGCGAGCTGTCGCACGACCGTGCGTAAGGCTAGGGGCATTTCTGACATTTGGCAGTATAAATACCCTCATCTGCTGCCCCATTCACAATTCGCGAACCCTAACCGCACACAGCCGTTCCAGAGCGATTTTGCCTCAAATCGCACGATATTTCGCACGGTTTCTCAGATCCTCTCGCACGGTATGTTTTCTCTCTTTGATTTTAAGTTTTAATCCTGTTCTAGTCCTATGCATTTCAGATTTCTTCAAGGATTTTAGGGTTCTCTTCATAAATACAAACGAAACCCTAATCCTTGCAAGAATGATGCAAATTTTTTAGATCATGTTTTGTGTTGCAACTAGATTGTTTCGCCTGCTGTTTATTTTTCTTTGCTTTGTGACATCCATACAGGTCTTTGAAGCATATCTTGGACCGAAAAGACACGGCAGAATCAGTTGTGAAGCCTCGTTTTGTCTTCAATCATCTTCAGGGGAGTGTTATTATCCTTTTTCTCTATATTTCAGGTTTCGCATTGGGGACAATGCGAAGTTCAAGTGTGGGGAGGGGTTTAACTTGTTAACTTTGTTTGTCCTTTGTAAAAAAAAAATCAGAAAAATCATTCAAAAATATCTGTATTTTGTATATATTTTTTTTAGTAAATGTTAGTGCATTATGTGTCTATCGCCTCCGTCAATCTAGTCCGTAGCAGAAACCGAAGAATTCTAAGCTTTTATTGTAATATCTAGTTAAAAGGGCAAGGTGGCAAACTTGTAAATAAGGAGAAATCCTTATATTCCTTGTGCCTATAAATAGGGAGTTATAGTGTTAGGTTTAAGGCTTTTGCTCATTTGGTGGTTTAAGAGATCTAATCTTAGAGAGAGAAAGTCTAGAGAGAGAAAGTTCTCTCACGTGATTCACGGCTTTGTATACGTCATCTTATTCGATAGAATCACGTTATTAGTACATTCTTGTGTGTTCGGTCACGCACGTTCACGGATTCCGCACGTCGAACGTTCGTTACGCAATCGTACGGTGTCAAAACCGATCCTACAAGTCGTATCAGAGTAGGAGCTCGATTGCGCTGATCAAACACATAGATTCGTACCAGATTTCATCGATTTCAGACCTGAATTTCATCTATTTCTTCATTTTTTTCACTTTTATCACGGTTTTCACTGAAAAACGTAAAATTGA
The DNA here is from genome assembly GCA_030545235.1 of Helianthus tuberosus. Taxonomy (NCBI): domain Eukaryota; kingdom Viridiplantae; phylum Streptophyta; class Magnoliopsida; order Asterales; family Asteraceae; genus Helianthus; species Helianthus tuberosus. The sequence goes on along the minus strand of CM060415.1, from coordinate 205,516,303 downwards.
ACGGGTTTTTACGGTCCAAATCGGCTGATTTTTTGTTAAGTTGTGCGAAAACACTTGATTTACAACCCTACCAAATTTCAGATTCAAACTCCTAGCCATTTAGGAGAAATTTGAGTTATTAGGTCCGATTTCGCGTCAAAAACCTGATTCCGCTAGAAAGTTAGTTGTTGATTCCGCTCGTAAAGGCATAAAAATCAGATTCCGCTCGTAAGACAAATTCTGATTCCGCTCGTAAAGTCATAAAAATCAGATTCCGCTCGTGAGACATATTCTGATTCCGCTCGTAATCAGATAAAGTCTGATTCCGCCCGAGATTATCTTCTGATTTCGCTCAAAAAGATCAATTTCTGATTCCGCTCCAAATATCAGATTTCACTTGAACGTCGTGATTTCGCTCGAGCAGATATATCTTGTGTGAAATCATAACTGCGTATGTCAGTTCATGTAATTGTCAGAAAGTGTCGATTCATTTGATTGAAACAAATCGGTGCAATAGAATTAATTGAATTGATTGGGAAATACAAATTGTCGGCCACTAAAGTCATCGGTTTGTAATCAAAGTTGGCACTTGTCGATTTAGTGGACTTGGAGGTCCAATAGACTATTGATTGAAACAGTGCATGTGATTATGATAAATTGTTTAATATGGAGGTCAAATTGAATTTGAGTGTGCATATGTGTTGAATTGAGTGTGCATGTATTGGCCAAATTAAAAATTCAGATCCACTAAGTAACCGGTCAAATCAAATTGAATTGATAAAAGTGTTGACATTTGATAGTTTGAAAATATGTGAAATGAACAGTTCATGTGAATGTGATTATTGTTGTTGTTGGCTTAATGGAATTTGAGGCCCAATCAGAGACTTAAAGTCATCAGCCCAACATTTAAAGAAAACAGTCATTTGTCGATCTGATCTAAAATTGAAGGCCCAAAGAATATTAAAACTAATTAAAGTAGTGAGGCCTAATCAGTAATTGTGCACATTTAAAACGATCCATTAATTGCTTGATTTCATCGAGATGTGTTAAAAGTGTTGTCAGCCCATTTTAAACTAATTGGACATTTCAAAACGTTCGTTACGCAATCGTACGGTGTCACGTTATTAGTACATTCTTGTGTGTTTGTAAACCGGTTGGTTGGGTTTTAGAAAGCTTCGGACATGATAAAAACTCGACAAGCAAAATAAAATTTGAAAAAGAAAACCGGAAAGCGTGACAAACAAAGAAAGACTTGCATGATAGTTTTCGCACTTTTACCATTCCTTCCGTTACGTGAGCATATATGAGCCTTGAAATTATTATATATTTGTTCATTTCGGAGTAGGAGTGAGCCGGATGTCATGTGTAATTTAGAACTTGTCACTAGCATGCTTGTTAAGACCATGAACTTGCAAAATTGTGTAGAAGTGATAGAGGCACTTAGAAAACCCTTTGTTGTTAACCTTGTTCTTTGTGTTGTGTTTACCATAAACCTTACATTACCCTTTAGGATTAACCATTTCGAGCCTTCCCGTTTACCTTTGTCTACCCAACATAATCGCCCACTTAGCCAATTTTAGCCTTTTTATGTTTTAAACCTTTTAGTGTTGAAACTCGGTCAAAATAATCGTTTAACTAGCGTTTGTTATAGTTTATTGTTTATTGTACATCTAGTATGTTAAAAAAAACAGAAAATAAAACACCCTAAAATAGGGTGAAGTCGACAAAAATCGAGCAATTTTGAATGCTAAAATGTTAAAATTTCGTTGATGAGCTCGATTTCGCAAAAGTCGCCTTTTTAAGGCATTTATATGTCTAGTTGTATTGTTTGGTGCTAGTTAAACGCTAAAACTGAGTTTTAACCATTTCGCCACTTTAAATATCCATTTCCATACCCTTCGCCCAAGCCTAACGTTACACCCTGATGTGTGTAAAATGCAACATATAAATTACATCAAATGAGGCATAAAACTAACCCTTTTTAAGTACTAATATTAGAAAAAGAGTGTTTTTGTCTTCCTTTTGTATTTTCAGGATTAAATGAGCTCAAAAACACAAAAGAAGCAAAAAGACAGCTAAATCCAACATAAATACAAGAAAAGGAACATAAGTGGACTGCCCGACCCCTCAACGGCATCTTCCCAAGCAAAATAGAGAAGACAGAAGACTGAACACGCCCCGTGCTCAGCCAGCACGGGGCCGTGCCCAAGAAGCAGCAGAAAAGACAAACCTATAGAAGCTTCTATTGCCCACCACGGGGCCGTGCCCAGCGGACACGGGGGCATGGCGAAAGTACAGCAGGCCCATTAATTGAAATTGCGAATTACAATTAATGAAGAGAGAGAGTGTCAGACAGGCACGGGGCCGTGCCCAGCCTTCTGTTCAGCCTATAAATAGGAGTGCTTGGTTTCATTTCAACTCATCCCTTGGCACACCACCTCTCTCACACTTCATCCACCACCCACCACCAACATAACACCATCATCCACCACCATCATCCATTGTCCATCGTAGAGTGTGTGAGTCGTCTCGGGATCCAAGATTGATCGTAAGAGTTCTTGACAATCAAGGCCATGTTTGCCTAAGTCTCTTACATCACTTGGTGAAGACAAAGTGTCTAGTATAATACTTTTTATTTCTAATCTTTTGCACTTTTTATTTGGTTTTGTATTAATGACTTTAATAACTAGTTACTTATGTTGAAGGTGATTTTTCCTTATCGTTTGTCCGTGGTGTCTTGGCATTATTTTACTGTCTAAATAAAATAAAAGATTTTCACCATTCATATCTCCACGGTCTATATGGAGGTATGTTGGCTACCTGGTCGGGGGTTAAGGGAACGGTTTGGTAAGGTCTTGCCATTGTTCAGCATTTAGAGGTCCTGCAATGGACCTGGGTCAAATTTAGTAGGACCTCCTTCAATGCTTCACGGTATTGGATGGCGGGGGTCCAAACTCTTTGATCCCCTCATAAGTTAACTACTATTAATACTTTAACCCGGCTATTTAGGACTGTATCCCTGCTGACTCAGACTACTTAGCCGAGGGTAACGTCACCGCCAAAAGCGGGGCCTACCACAATATTGCATTAATAACTTAATTCATTATCTTCCAATAATCCACCCTTTTAGGATTGTATCCTTGCTGACTCAAACTACTGGGGTGAGGGTAACGTCACCTTCAAAAGAGGGGCCTACTACAATAACTAAGATAATCTCTTAATTATGTGCAAAAGTGCGGAAATAATCAAAGGTTATACTAGATACGAGTCGGAACCAAGTGATTCATCTTGTCTATCTGTTTTTCTTTTATTTTTATTTTCAGCATTTTAGTTAGTTTTATTTTTCTTAGTTTAAAAACATTTTTCTAAACTTTTTATTTTGATTAGATGTTGAGGATAAACCGGTACTAAAAGCTCTTGTGTCCTTGGACGACCTCGGTATCTTACCAACGCTATACTACGCTCACGATGGGTGCACTTGCCCATATGTGTGTTTAGTGTTAGTAAAATATCGTGTTTTATAAATTTAAAACTTGGCTAAATAAGTGTTAAAGGGGCTTAAAATATACACCTAATATATACGACACTTTCACGCACATCAAGTTTTTGGCGCCGTTGCCGGGGACACAAGGATTTTAAGAAAGAAAGGAATTAACGGCCTAATCATATTTTTATTTTTCTTTTTTTAATTTTTTAGGATTTCCTTAGTTTTTCAGCTTCTACAGAGCTCAGCACGGGCCGTGCCTGGTCAGACACGGGCCGTGCCCAGCATCATCACTGGCAGTTTTTATTTTCTGAGTTACAGAGAGCTGAGCACGGGGCCGTGTCGGTGCAACACGGGGTCGTGTCCAACTCCCAGTAACTGGGATACAGAAAACAATTACTGTACTTCTGACCACGGGCCGTGTTCACTGAGCACGGGGCCGTGGTGAACAATCTGACCAACGTTCTTTTCTGTTTTTGTTGCAGGACTTGGAACCTAGGCGCCACATTTGAACCTCCTACGTAGTGCATGAGCTCCAGTTCTAGTCGAGACATAAAAGAACCTCTAGAAGAACCCGAACGCTTTCTCAGAAAAAGACTTAAAGCAAAAAATCAAGAGAAAGTTTCAGGGGACCCACTTCCAATGGCGGACCAACGTACCCTCATGGATTACCTACGGCCCACCGTAGGCAATCTTGGCGCCGCTATCAATGCACCGAATGTCGAAGACAACAACTTCGAACTTCGGCCGCATTTGATACAAATGCTCCAAAACTCCGCAACCTTCCATGGGCTTGCGGACGAGGATCCCCATCTACATATTACTAATTTCTTGGAAATATGTGATACTTTTCGGATCAATGGAGCATCAAATGACGCCATTCACCTTAGGATGTTTCCATTTTCACTAAAAGACCGAGCCAAGGCTTGGCTTAACACCCTCCCAGTTGGCTCGGTAAACACTTGGGATGAACTTGCCCAAAAGTTTCTATATAAGTATTTCCCTCCTGCTAAAACGGCTAAATTAATGACTGAAATTAATACATACTCACAAGAGGATGGGGAATCCTTATATGAAACTTGGGAAAGGTTCAAGGAGCTTCTAAGAAAGTGTCCTCATCACGGTCTAGCAGTGTGGCAACAAGTATCCACTTTCTACAATGGGTTGTTGCCACACACAAGACAAACACTTGATTCAAGCTCCTGGGGACTTTTAGGTAATCGTCGCCCAAATGAAATATATAATCAAATTGAGGAAATTGCTCAAACCAATTTTCAATGGCACACTCCCCGAGGTAATAAATCTATTGCCCCAGGCGCCCATAAGGTTGATGAAAGCACCTCTTTACAAGCCCAAATCGAGGCCCTCTCTTCGAAAATCAAAAAGCTAGAAATGACAAAAACGGCCTCGGTTATGGCTTGTGAAGGGTGTGGTGGGTCACATGAAAATTGGAGTTGTATGAAAGAGTTAGATGAACAAGCGGAAACGGTAAACTACATTGATAATAGACCTAGGCCGTCGGGTCCTCCAACGGGTACCTAGAACCAAGGATGGCGTAACCACCCAAACCTTGGTTGGAGAGATCCCGGAAATAGTAGTAACCAACAAAACCAACGAACTAATTTTCAACAACCACAAAATTTCTCTCAACAACAAGGTGGAAGAGAAAGGCTTGAAGATACCCTATCTCGCCTCATCTCCGACACCGAAAAGAAAAACTCGGATCGATTTCAACAATTGGAATCGAATTTTAGAAATCAACAAGCTAGCATTCAAAACGTTGAAAAACAATTAAATCAACTAGCTCAAAATTTCTCCGAGAGACCACAAGGCACGTTACCAAGTAATACCGAAACCAACCCAAAGGCGCAAGTACACCTCATCACGTTGAGAAACCGAACCGTGGGTCCCGAGGATGAGCCCTTACGACCAATTGAAGGAAGTCAACGCCAAAACACTACTTTACCCACGCCTCAACCAGAAAAGGCTCCTTCAACAAATCAAGAGCCCACTAAGACTCATCCGATTCTGTACCCAGGTAGGTTAAATCGTCAAAAGACCAATGAGCAATTCGCAAAGTTCGAAAGTTTACTAAAACAATTGCATGTTAATATTCCTTTTATTGAGGTCCTAACCCAAATGCCTAAATATGCAAAATTCATGAGGGATTTCCTCACTCACAAAAGGAAAATTGAATCATTGCAATTAGTTAACTTAGGCGAAGAATGCTCAGCTTTAGTACTCAACAAACTTCCACAAAAGAAAATCGACCCCGGGAGCTTCACAATCCCTTGCTCGATTGGGAAGTCCCCCGTCCGCAATGCTTTAGCCGATCTTGGGGCTAGCATCAACCTCATGCCCACGTCAATGTTCAAGCGACTCGGCCTAGGAACAACAAGCCCTACAAAAATGAGCATACAACTCGTAGACAGGTCCGTCAAATTTCCACAAGGTGTCGCTGAAAATCTGCTAGTCAAGGTTGACAATTTCGTCTTTCCAACCGACTTTGTCATCCTAGACATGGAAGAAGACATCGATGTCCCTCTCATCCTCAGGAGGCCATTTCTAGCCACCGCCCAAGCAGTGGTGGATATGAATGACGGAACTCTAACATTGAAGTTTGGGGATGAGGAGGTAAAATTTGAATGTGGAAAGAAAGTGGAGGAAGAAGATCCGGTCAACTACATGAAGGTCATACACTCAAGCTTGGATGACGCTCTCCGACGGTGTAACATGGGATGCAATACATCCCACTTGGGTAACATATGACCAGGTTTTGGGTCTAGCCAAGGACCCTTATAAACGTGGCGCACCACGGAGGCATTCCGCGGAACTATCCTTAGTTTAATTTAGATTAATTTTTATGTTTTCTAGTTAGTTTTAATTTTCAGGAATAAAAACACACTCATGGTGGTAAGGGATGAAAAGGAGAACGAGAAAAATGACCCCATGCACAAGAAAAAGGCGACCCGATAATTTTCTCCTTTACAGAAGGTTCAACACGGGCCGTGCCCAACCAACACGGCCCCGTGCTGAACCCCTGCAGATAAACGCCCAGTTCAGGTAACTGGACACGGGCCGTGTTCACCAGACACGCCCCCGTGTCCAGGCTTCTGTTTCTTTTCTTTAATTTCTGTTACTGGCACCTGAACACGGGGCCGTGTCCGGTCCCCACGGGGCCGTGTCCAGACTACCAGTAACATAAATCTTTGCTTTTAACACCATTTTACACATCTAATCAACCTAAAAATTTATTTTTGGGACACATTGAGGACAATGTGTAATTTAAGTGTGGGGGGGATGCTAAAACCTTGAATTTTGCAAGTCCTAAATACAAGCCTTACACAAAACTTGATTGGAACCGCTAATCACCCCAATTTTTTTTCAAAAAAATTTCATTTTTTTTACTTGTCTAGGTTTAACTCGGGAAATTCAAGTTCTCAAAAAGGTTATATTTTTACGAATTTACAACCGATAGCGTCGTGATAAAAAGAACCAACATAAGAAAATTATGAAAAGGCATAACAAACTTAGTTAAAATTTGATTATATATACTTGATTACATAAAAACCCATTCCCACAAAAGTGAGTTTTGAGCCTTTATTGAGCATACAAATTTACATCTTTAGACTAAATGCTCATTTTTCGTTTCTTGTGTGAATAGCCGCTTGGTTCTTACGACTCTAGAACTTGCCATGACGATACATTCCCGGTCCTTATCAACTTAAACCCGAGTAAGTAAATGATGGAGGCATTAGGACTAACCATTTTTATTTCTACACCAATATTTTTCTTTTTCTTTACCACCTACCCAAAAATCCCCCTAGTTAGCCCCTTTGAGCCTAAACCTTTTCATTTCATCACCCAAACCAAAAACCCTTTTTTACCCACCAAAACCTTTTTCATTTTTAACCCTTTGTTTTAGTAACAAGTTCGGTTTTTCGTATGATTGAAAAAAAAAATGTGTTGATGATGAAGCAAAAGAAAATAAAAAAAAAAGGTCATAAAAAATAACTTTGTTTGAATAAAAGCTTCATCAGAATAAAAATTACAAAAATAGAAAGTCCTACGAAAACCGACACTTGTTACGCTTTTTCACCCTTTTTCTACTAACCACTAACCATTATCCCAACCACCTACCTTTAACCCAAGCCTAACCCTTAACCCACAAAGTCCTCTTGATATTTACAAAGGTATAAAAGTTAAAAAGGAGGAGGATTGATTGCTTGGCAAGCTTATGGTAGGAATAAGTTCCATGTCGCTCTCGAGTGATTCACTAAAAATACACCTTCGGCCGAGTGTGAGTGATTTCTCCCGTGAGGTATGTGAACTTGTATATAAATGGAATTTTAAAAAGGCATGTTATGCCCAAATAAGTAATTTTTCTTATGAAAAGTTTTAAATAAATCATGACGAATAGGATTGTAAATAAATAAAAATAAAACTACATAAAGAATCTTGGAAATCCCGACACTCTACGACAAGCCCAAAACCTTCTCTTCTACCTATTCCATTTGGGAGTGTAAGCCACATATTAAAGAGTTTTGCTTGAGGACAAGCAAAAGTTCAAGTGTGGGGGTATTTGATGTGTGTAAAATGCAACATATAAATTACATCAAATGAGGCATAAAACTAACCCTTTTTAAGTACTAATATTGGAAAAAAAGTGTTTTTGTCTTCCTTTTGTATTTTCAGGATTAAATGAGCTCAAAAACACAAAAGAAGCAAAAAGACAGCTAAATCCAACATAAATACAAGAAAAGGAACATAAGTGGACTACCCGACCCCTCAATGGCATCTTCCCAAGCAAAATAGAGAAGACAGAAGACTGAACACGCCCCGTGCTCAGCCAGCACGGGGCCGTGCCCAAGAAGCAGCAGAAAAGACAAACCTATAGAAGCTTCTATTGCCCACCACGGGGCCGTGCCCAGCGGACACGGGGGCGTGGTGAAAGTACAGCAGGCGCATTAATTGTAATTGCGAATTACAATTAATGAAGAGAGAGAGTGTCAGACAGGCACGGGGTCGTGCCCAGCGGACACGGGGCCGTGCCCAGCCTTCTGTTCAGCCTATAAATAGGAGTGCTTGGTTTCATTTCAACTCATCCCTTGGCACACCACCTCTCTCACACTTCATCCACCACCCACCACCACCATAACACCATCATCCATCACCATCATCCATTGTCCATCGTAGAGTGTGTGAGTCGTCTCGGGATCCAAGATTGATCGTAAGAGTTCTTGACAATCAAGGCCATGTTTGCCTAAGTCTCTTACATCACTTGGTGAAGACAAAGTGTCTAGTATAATACTTTTTATTTCTAATCTTTTGCACTTTTTATTTGGTTTTGTATTAATGACTTTAATAACTAGTTACTTATGTTGAAGGTGATCTTTCCTTATCGTTTGTCCGTGGTGTCTTGGCATTATTTTACTGTCTAAATAAAATAAAAGATTTTCACCATTCATATCTCCACAGTCTATATGGAGGTATGTTGGCTACCTGGTCGGGGGTTAAGGGAACGGTTTGGTAAAGGTCTTGCCATTGTTCAGCGTTTAGAGGTCCTGCAATGGACCTGGGTCAAATTTAGTAGGACCTCCTTCAATGCTTCACGGTATTGGATGGCGGGGGTCCAAACTCTTTGATCCCCTCATAAGTTAACTACTATTAATACTTTAACCCGGCTATTTAGGACTGTATCCCTGCTGACTCAGACTACTTAGCCGAGGGTAACGTCACCGCCAAAAGCGGGGCCTACCACAATATTGCATTAATAACTTAATTCATTATCTTCCAATAATCCACCCTTTTAGGATTGTATCCTTGCTGACTCAAACTACTGGGGTGAGGGTAACGTCACCTTCAAAAGAGGGGCCTACTACAATAACTAAGATAATCTCTTAATTATGTGCAAAAGTGCGGAAATAATCAAAGGTTATACTAGATATGAGTCGGAACCCGTGCGACTGGTGGCACCCCCGTGGGGATGTGACAACAAAGTTCAGCTCAGCGTTGCACACCCAGTGCGATCAGGAGTGCAACGAAATCCCGGAAACGCACCCCCGTGCGACTTGTGGCACCCCCGTGCGGATGCGACAACAAAGCTCAGCTCGGCGTTGCACACCCAGTGCGGTCAGGAGTGCAACGAAATCTCGGGAACGCACCCCCGTGCGACTGAACGCACCCCCGTGCAGATGCGATGACCAGCCCCAGCTCGGTGATGCACGCCCGTGCACCCCATGGCACGCCCGTGCGAGATCGAATCTGGTCAACATCTGATGACGTCATGCGGTATGGTGCACAGTAACTTCAATAATGCAAAAAGTGAACGGTCGTGCGACAGGATGCACGACCGTGCGAGATCGAAATTATATAAAAACTTGCAGAAACATTCTGCTCGTAACTCTAGACATTTTGGAAGCGATTCTGGCGATTTTCAGGCTCCGGAGGCTTCTGCTTTCACCCGGATTCAAGCCACATTGTGCCGATTAGCTTCGTTATCTTCCAGATTCTTAATCTTATGCTTGTTTATGGTTTGGTTTTCTAATCTTTCCATGATTTTGTTAATCTTTCAAGCATTTAGATTAATGTTTATGTATTATTGTAGCCTTTGGGCAAAAACACAACAATCCCTTGCTTGATTATAGCCATTAGTATGTTAGTCTTTGTTTGTAATGACACTTGGAAGTATTTTCTATGATTATCTTTGATGATTAGTTTGCAACCTTGTTATTGATATTGATTTCTTGATTATAAGTAATTGTGTTGGATGATTGGTATTTGGTTAGTAAGATAGTTGAAAAATGAAGCTTAATTAATCTTGTATTAGTAAACTTTAAACTTGGTTAACTAGTTTAGCTTGGTTAAAATGTGTGCACCATAATACTAGAAATGGTTAGTGGTTTAATAAAATGTAATTATTGTTAATCAAGAAAGCTTGCCGTCATGTAAGGACCTTAACGGGTTAAATGGTGTCATTATAAATTCTTGCCATGATTTATTAGCTTAGTTAGTAGTTTAGGCCAAAATTGCTATCTTGGTGAATTTATGTGCAAGATTTGTAAAATGAACTCAGTTGTGATTTAATCTAGTTTATGCTTGTCTCGGTTGTTGCATTGTGTTTATCGGTGTTGCTTTCCTTGATTAAGTGCGGTTAGAAAACTCCTAACGGATGACTAACTTATTTTTAAGAGATTTTCATAGACATTTATCAATTGCACGTTAAAGAACAATTTTAAGTGGTTAAAGTGTGTTTATCGTTTTAACTTTCCGAATGATTGTCATGTTAGGATTCCCGAAAGGGATACTAATTGTCTTAAAATGGAAAATTGATCAAATGCTTCTAGTGCCAAAACCGACTTAGTTAACATGCTTTGGTTGTGTATTAAGCAAGGCTATTTATCTATTTTCATATTTGAAATCTATTATGTTTTTATAAGTAGTTGTTTATGCTTACTTTAGTTTATTAAAAATCAAACAACTTATGTTTTTACCGGTAGTTTAGTGACAAAGGTCTAGTATTATTCCTTCGCCCATTTCCTTGGATCGATACTTGGTTCTTACCGATACTTTACTACATATATGAAGGGGTACACTTGTCTCTTTCGTGTGTGTTTTGATGTTAAAGTAATAATCACTTTTATAAATTTAAAACCAAATCGTGTGTAATTTCATTGCAAAATTATGTATATATACGCACACGTCAAATAGCATTGTTTTGGCACTTGGTAAGTGTAAGTTGCTTAGGGTAGATTGTTGATTGTTTGTGATGATTTTAAAAAGAAAATAAACACATGTTTTAAAAACATGGGAAACCTCCATTTTTAGGGGAAACTATGTCAAAATTTTTATAAAATTTTGACACGTAGAAAATATAAGTTTTGGTGAAACTTATTCCCTAAAAATTCACCTAAAATATTTACCAAGGTTTCCCTAACTTTTGTGTAAATTTCAAGTTAAGAAATGATGATTTCTTCAAGATTAAAATTGATATTAAGTATCTACATTTTTGAGGAAAATATATATATTTATTGGTCACCAAATTTTGTGCAAAGTGTATGTAATATGTATTATATGTAATAGTGTATTAGGACTTGAGAATCCACTAAATACTCCCAAGGAGTAAAAATACAAAAATACACATACAACATGCATAGACAAAAACAAGAGAATATATTTATGAAAATATATTTCTTAACAGATTATGTAACTTGGACAAGTTATGAATTTAGAATGTATTTTTGGACGAAAATATATAACTCAGGTGAAAAATACAAGATACTTATATTTATTTTTAAGAAAATAATATAAGTAAGATACATAGTTAAAAATATAAACTATTTTTAACAACAAAGAACACATACATAAAAGATAGTGACTTGTACTTGTGCGATACAAGTCTAGTGACTAACGTTAATAAAACACGTATAGGTCACGACGCTATAAAACCAACCGGTGAAGTTTACGGCGCAGGATACGCAAAGTTGTGAGTTCATGTCCCCATTTTTAAACTTTTACTTGTTTTCTAAATTTGGGGAAAATACATGTGTTATGGTATGTTGAATACGAAAACTAAGGAATGATACTTTAGATCATGTCACGAATAGGGTGCCATAAGCACCATTAATCAGTTACATACCAAGACCGCGGAACAAAAAGGTTAGATCTAATGGGTTTCAGGCAACCACACTCTTGGTCACTCTAGTACCAAGCCGTGCTTTTGTGTCTCTAGTCGTGAATCGACAGTCGTGGAATCGACAACTAAAAATGCCTATGGTTTGGATGCTTCCTATGTTGTGTCACATGTTAATGGTCTTGCAAACCATTAGCGATCTCGATTTCCTTACATTTATAGAAATACTTGTTTCATACAAATTTCATACCATGTTTTCATTCAAGTATACAAACGTTCAATACAAAAACTGCATGAATTCACACCAACATTATGTTGACGATTTTCCAAAAACTCACATGTATTTCAGGTAACTAAAGTGGATGTGCGCGCGGTCCTACTCTTGCTCCGGGATGTTGTTTATGTTTTAGTTATGTTATGTCAAGACTTCGATGCCTCTTTTGCGGGATTTGGTTGTTATATCCCACCTCATGTGGTGATATAATGACTAATCCTTGATGTTCGTCTTTAAAATAAAGTTGTAATCTTTTCAGACAATTATCTATGTTGGGATGTAAACACCAAACTTATGTTATGTTTTTAATTATGTAATGTCAATGGCATTCTGGAGTTATTTTAAAAGCATGTAGTAAGTTTACCTTTCGTATGCAATGAGAACCTTTCAAGATCACACCTCGTGCTTCCGCCTTAGAAAGGGGTGTGACACGTTTATCCAGTACTGCATGTCTCGCTCATCATATTTCAAAACTAGTTTTTCCCCTATCTGTCGGATTCTATTTCCCTCATTCACTAAATCTTCTCCATACTGATGGAGTTCCTGCACATGTTTTCGACTCATTGGTGTGTCTAATGGTTCAGGAGGAGGTACGGGTTCCTCGTAAGGATCTGCGCTATTTATTTCGAAAAATGTTCTATCATTATCCTGCCACGGATCGAGTTCTAAAGGTATTGGTTCTTCGGGAGGGTATAGGGTCGAGTATGACCTATTGTCATCAAACCATGGATCATATTGTAAAGGCTGTGGAGTTGGGATTCTAGATAACTCGTTGGGGTTAAATGCAGGTATTGGGAATTGGTTTACTTGGTTGAGTTCTAGCATTGGTTGGTCTGGGAATAAAGGTAACAGTGGCGGTTCGACTATTTGATTTAGGTTAGCATCTACTCCTGTAGTGGCTAACATATGAAAATTGGCCAGCTGTCTATCTAGTTCCTCTTCCCAAGGTGGCCTATTGACTGTCTCCTGAGTCTGTGCTTTTACTTCCCTATTAGCCCTAACTATCGCCCTTTGTTGTTTTAATTTCTTCATTCTCTTCCTTCTCTCATGTGCTCCTCTATTAAACCAACCTCTTTTCTTAGTAGTAAAAGGTTCCTCAGATAATGCCTTAAATATAAATATCCCTTTCTCAGTATCGGCTGAGTATCCTGTGGGATCAGGTTGAGATGATGTTCTCTCATTTTTCGGTGAACTATCTAAACAACGATAAGCGTCCGAATTTCCTTACTCACTCATACTGTAAACTAACAAATAGTCAAATAACACAAAACAACATTTACACATAAGTTATTTCCTAACACAGAATTTTAAGTGTCAGCGGAACACTTCTTGGGTTTAAACCAGTGGTTGTAGCTCTGATACCACTCTCTGTCGCAGCCCCCGACCCCTACCCCGGGAGCGGGCGCCACGAGCATCCAGATGGGTGGTATCGGTGTTTATTAATTTGGCAGCGGAATACATCAGGGCCGTAGTTAGCTAATATTTTGATCAGAGTAAAACATCAAACTTATATAATAATAACTTTTTGGGATAAAACACCAAAGTTCATTTGACAATACATTTGTAGGGATAAACCCTAATTATTGAAAACAAAACTCATTTTTATTTAGGTAACTTTTATAGCCACCTTTCCAAGTCTTTCAGTGCTCTCCATCTGGCTTCTATTGGCTTTCACATAGTGTTACCTGAAACGCGTGTTAAAATATTTTATCAGCAAGAAATACTGGCGAGTGCATCCCAGTTTAATCAAAACAATTCTTTTTATCACTTTACAATATTGAGGGCATCCGCAATTACATTTGTTTATATCTACTCAATTACCCATTCAGTGTGAGATTAAATATATAATTACTGTTATATTTAATCTTGTAGCCATTATAATCATTTATATTATATAGATCAAATATATTAATAACCTATTAACAATTAGTTGGTAATTGTTGATGGACCATATTACCCTTATTAACTAATTAGGTTTCCTCTTGAGTGTATATATAAGGAGATTATTAGAGAGTTTAAGGGTTAGACAATTACATAATTCACACAACCCTAATAACATCAATTTCTGCTCTCTCTCCATAACCAAAACTGTCACACCCTCAAATTACCACCTAGGGAGTGTCCCTGTTAGGCGTGTGTACACTAGTAATGAGCCACCAATTACATTGAATCCATAAGTTTAAAATAAAGTTTCATCATTTAATAGTAATAAAATCCAAACATAAGTAATTCAAAAACCATCAAGTTCAGCGGAAGCGTTAACGTAACATAATGTAAATACTTTCCAAACAACCATAGTAAATAAATGTTTGATAAATAAACCCATCAATGCAACCATGACCACTCACGCCCTCCAGCCAGCAAGTTCCTGTTCCCAAGTACCTAAGGACCTGCGAGCATGTAACAAGTGTATCAGACAAAGCTGGCGAGTTCACAGTTTTAGAAAACGTTTGTTACCAATTGTATGTAAAACAGTTCACTGACAAATGCAAGTAATATTGTTAATATCTCAATTCCGAACAAGACGGCTCCTGAAATACATGACTGCCCTTCCCACGTACTCCTATCTAGTACTGGGCCCCGACTGGGTCATTAGTTCACATCCGTCCTATCTAGGAGCGGTGTGAGGGTGCCAAACCTAAGTAGCGCTACCAACTAATACCCGTTACCCTCCAGGTAACATAATAAGGGACTTACAAAAATGATAGGTGAGAATATTAACCAATATACCCGTTATTACCCAGACCACTGGCTGTCCCCAACCACTGGGACGCATACTCGAATGTAGTGAACTCACCTTAGAGTGCTCGGTAGACTTAATTACTCGTTTAACCAACAATCATTCAAGTCCTATGATAATTGCACATATAACAGTCAGTATGTATACAAGCTCGGTACGTGTCACTCCACATTTATTCATCAATCAGTGCACACAACATACAAGTAGTGACATTTGTCAACCCGTACACCTACTTATTCCGTTAAGCCCAAAGTATAAGAATTCATTAATCAAGTTCGGCTTGATAACCTATTTAGTACAAATGCGGACTCTTATTAAAATTTTGCATGCTCACTTTACTTTTTATGTTCGGACTACATACACTCAATATACAATAAAACAAGATTCATGTGCAGACCACTAATATTCAAACTTATCCATTTGTTTTCAAAAGTCATGTGTATGTTGACCCACTATACTTATCAATGTATATGTCAGCCATACTTTGACAAAAGAATTAGTCATTTAATACAATCCCATGTGATCTGACAATTCATCTTTGCATTAAATCAAATAGTGTACATGTGAATTGCTTGCAATGCCATGTGATATGTCAGCCAATAAAATCAAATGGTCCAATAAAAGGAATCGCCTAACCTCAGTTGTCAGCCCTTATCTTTTGTTTCATTCACAATTGTCCAATAAATCCAAATCACAATTGTTTCATTCACAATTGTCGGCCCATTACCTAACCATTACCTCATTTAATTTACAATCACCCCCCTCTAATTACTAGCATAGTTTATAGCGTGACCAATACAGTTATCAATCATCTTCATAACATCATACAAATCCATGTCACAACCCAACATCTTATAAGTTTTTCTTTTACAGATCTACATAAATCCTAATTACAGTTTCGAACATTCAATTTAGCATGCAAACATTCTCATGTTTCTTTCCAGAATCGCCCTAAACAAATCTTGTATACATATCTTAAATCAATCATGCAGTCTATCTAGTAGCCTACAAAACCATCGATCCCCTTATTACATGCAATGACCATCGATCAACATTACCCCCCCTCCCCCTTACATCGAGCCGCACCAGTTGTTACATTACCATACGATCAGGTTAATGGTATTTAACAATTCCATACAATCAGATTAATATTGATTTATCATACCATACACATACAAATCAGACTATTAAAAACACAGTCATATAAGCGCATTCAGACACAATTAACTCACTAACCGGTGGGGGATTAGGAAGTGGAGACTTCGAGTGAGAGAGCTTCGGAACGGACACGACTGAGTGGGGCGCTTAACTGCCATCTCCTGCTGCCATCGACGTGTGGAAAGGAGGAAGAAGTAGGGTTTGCTAACTTGTGTTTTTATGAGATTATGAGATTCACGCATGCCCATATATGAGCCGGTTTCCAAGTAAGTGGGCCAGGCCCCCTTATATTACACTTCGGGCTCTAGAGAGCTGGGCCAAGGGCCCAAGCGCACGGACGTTTGGTTGTGAAAAGGAAGTGTGCGGCCCTGAGTTCGTGTGCGGTTATCATCACGTGTCACACTTAACGTTAATTCAATTATTCAATAGCAATTATACAATAACATGTTCAATAGCTCCCGTAACGATCACTAGTCCACAATGTACGACAGATCCTAAATAGACATAATAAGTGCATAAAGGGCCTTGGAATTCCGAGTTGTCACATCATCCCCAACTTGAAAGAAATTTCGTCCCGAAATTTGAAGCAGTACATGCCGTCTATTAAAAGTAAAACGACGGTCTCCCAGAAGTGAAGCGACGGATCAGGATGACTGCGGATTTTCCCTCGGGTGCCACATCATCCCCAACTTGAAAGGGAATTTCGTCCCGAAATTCACCAGTTGCAACAGGATTGTTTCAGCAGTTTAGCACGATTGAGGATACTTAGTCTTGAGTTCCAACGAACTCTCATACTTGGAATTCGGCTGTGTTTATGAACCTTGACTTCCTACCAAAATTTTCGATAGGTTCCTTGACAGGCTGTAACTTGTCGGCAATCTTTAGCTCCTTGAACGGTACTACAAGTGTTTTATGAGGCAGACACCTCTTTAGGTTAGAGACATGAAAGGCATCAAAAGCATTACCGATTACATCAGGTAATCCAAGTTTATAGGCCACCTTACTGATTCCTTCCAGAACTCAGAATGGACCATCGTATCGCGGATCAGGTTTGCCATGCTTCCCAAGCGCTCCACACCCTCCCAGGGTGAAAATTTCGACATGTCTCGCTCGCCTACACGAACTCCCAGTATTTCCTAATCTTATCAGTTTTCCTGGCGGTCCCACACTGCCGCCATACGGTTCCTGTTCTAAACAATCTTCTCAGAGGTTTCAAGCACACGTCCTGGACCTGTGATTAGGTTGTCACCCACCTTAGTCCAACAAGAAGATTGGCATTGTCGTCCATGCAATACCCCAACAAAGTTGTCTGAATACTAGGATGGTAAATACTGCAGTAGAACTCAACCAAAGGTAAATGCCCCTCGAATTTTTACTAAAGTCAATCACACACATGCTCGCAGCATGTCTTCGATTGTCTGGATGCTTCGTTCACTTTGACCATCTGTCTGAGGGTGATAAGTAGTGCTCATGTCTAGGCGTGAGCCACAGGGTTTGTGTGCTGCCTGCCAAAAATCGAGTATAAACGCAGATCACAATTAGGTGTAATAGAAGTTGGCACCTCGTGCCTAGAAACAGCCTCTCTCTGAGGAATATTCACAAGCTGCTAAGACTCGTCAGTTTCCTTGATTGCAAGAAAGTGTGCTGGTTACATGAGACAATCAACGATCACCCAGGTGACATTGTTTCCGTTTCGAGTGGTAAGTAGACTAGTGACAGAATCCATGGCAGTCTGTTCGCCTTTCCATATAGGTGTTTCTGGTTGCTGATACCCCACCTTGACCTTCCCCACAAGTCAAACATCATTCACATACATTGCTAGGTGGGCCTTCATGCCCGATCACAAGTTCAAGGTTTATAAATCCTAACGTCTATCATCAAAAACCAGACGACTAGATTATCAAGGCCAGTGTGCTTTGCCCAACGCAAACTTCCTACAGTTACTGTATAATGAGATCCACACTCGTTCCATGAGGTAGCGAATATAGTTCGACCTGCCAACGATTGCCTCTCAATGCCCCGCATGGGTTTAACTTGCAAATTCTCTTCCTTTAGTTCTCCAGTTTGAACAGAGCGAGTCTGATCAGGTAAGTTAGAGTCGATAGTGAACTGCAAAGCTCGTGCACGTTCAGGTTTCACAGTCGTAATCATTCAAAAGTTCCATCCAACGATGCTATTACATGCTTAGCTCTTCCGTAACAAAGGTACATGGGAGGCCATTGTGATCGGTCTAAGTAGTGCATTTGGTACCGTCAAAGTAATGCCTCCAGCTCCAATCCGAGATCGTGGCTTCCACCCCAGGTTGTGAGTCGTGCAACTATTCCTGTTAGTCCACCACCTAAGCCATCATTCCCTCGTGTTGCATCGGTGTGTAACTGAGACTCTGATTCGGACCATCATGGTATACCACCAGATCACCCATACCCTCGGGTAAAGACAATATTCAGTGCATTGTAGAGTTGAGTTTCAAAAGCTGAAGAGACGTCCTCCTGTTTTATCTCCCACGGATTCACAGCACCTTGTTGTGTTGAAGAGATTAGAGTTGCGCGATCTTCGAAATTCCCTTGATGAGTCTACGATAGCATCTAGTGTGACTAAGAAATTACTGTATCCCCGAAGGACTCTTCTGTGCCGAAAAAAATTCTAATAAAATGGGTCTTAGCGAGATCCACGTGTATTCCCAATTCGTTGACTACGTGACCAAGAAAGTGTACTCTTCAGATCCTGAAGTCACACTTTGGTAGGCTTCGCATGGAGTTGCTCCTCCCCTAGGAGCTCTAAGATAAGATACAAGTGTCGTTCATGGTGATCCTTTCTCCTGGAAGTGAATTCAAGTGTCATCAATAAACAGGGTTGACAGTTTGACAAGATGAGGTTTACGTTTACGATTCATGTGGCCCATAAAACTGCTGGTGCGTGGAATAACTTGAATGACATACACAGAAAATCGTAGTAGCCGTACTGCGTTTGAAATGCCATCTCTCAAGTCGGTTTCCGAGTAGATGATTGACCCTTGCAGCTGGCCAAGCAGGTCGTCAATGTGAGGAAATGGGTGATGGTTTCCGACTGGCACCCTGCTGAGTTTACGGTAGTCGATTCACGAATGAAAGGGCTCGTCCTTCTTTTCACGGGTAGAGCTCGGGCTCCCCAAAGTAAGGAGCTAATCCGTCAAGACCCCTGCCCATCGATTCCTGAAGTTGACTAGGCAGTTCCTGCAACCTTCCTGATGTGAGATGATAAGGGATACTAGTAATCAGGGCTGCTTCTGACATGATACCGATCCGATATTCCACCTGACGATGTGGAGGTGAACCTGATAGTTCTTCTGGTAGCTCATAGGGAGAAATCACGAAAAGTTTGCCGATCCTCTTCTCCTTAGCCTTAGCATCAGTAACGAGTGCTAACATAGCGGGGTAATCCTTCCGTAAACACTTCTGGGCCCGTATTGCCGAAATGATACTAACCTTTACACAACTCTGGTGCTGTGGAACAGATGACGATTCTCCACTAGGGAGAGGGGTACGCAGAGCCTTCTTCTCGCAGGGTGTGTCTGCGTGATGTATGGATAACCAATCCATACTAACTACTGCATCAAATCATCGAGGATAGCAGAAAGAAGGTTGACGTCGAACACCTGTCCCACAAGGTTGAGTTTACATCCCAACGGATATATGAGGTTTCATTTGACTTGCCATCAGTTGCTGCCACCACAGGTTCGATTTCAAGAAGTATCAGGGTTAACCAAAGCATGGATACTCATACAAGTTACCATGCTGCTATTATGCCTGGCTTCATCTACGCCAATCCTAAATGCCCTTTCGTAAGCATCATTTCCAGTGTTGTTTTCGTTGCGAGAATTCCTAGTATCGTCTTTGTTCCCTTGGGTGTTGGTACTTTGACTTAACATAGTCAATCCTTGTCAAGGTCAACTTCGTTTTCATACTGTAAGCTACAATTACAAGTCCCTTCAGGTTGCTGTGACTGTTGCCTCTACTGTTGTTGCTTAAAACGGGGCCCTACGATCTTTCAACAACAGGGTCCATCTTGTCCCATTCCGTGTCGCGTCCTAAGGCACTACTAACTGCGTGGAAAGTTACACATTCCATGTCCCGATTGATTCGTAAGAGTCGACTCCCATAAGTCGCTTACTAGGGTTAAGGATTCGGTTGAGGTCAATCTGCTGGAGTTCGTTGCTGGTGATCAGGGTCGTTCTAATACTGAGGTTGGTATGGCACTACGCTCATCCTCTTGTCCATCCCTCTTGCAAGTTGACTGGGTAGTTCACAATATGTTCCTAGAGTGTTGCAGAAGTGGTCGCACTCCGGGGTCTAAGACGTCGGTACATTGAGTTCCAACCAATGAAAAGGAGTGAAATGGTATCGTCCAATCATTCGACGTTGCAACATCCAACTCAGGGATGTTCGTACAAGCACCTAACATTCTACACAATTCGCTAGGCGTTCAGATGGGCGTTCAGGTAATACTCGATAGCATCGAGATTCGTAAGGATTCAGAGTAGAGTGAAAAGATCACGTTCAAGTAAGAGACAATCACTGCTATGACTCTTATAGACTGTTGTGTTTCACATCGATCAAATAACGGAACGGAACCCCTTTTTCACTTGTTAAGCCTCACTGGGACTCGCATGCACCCCACATTATTATTATGTGTGCACCCATAATAATATTGTGGTTTGCATGTTCATCCCAGTTCTTCCTAACTCATGTCAAATGGTTCCTCAAACTTAGATGTCAAACTGGGGTTATCAAAACGACAAGGTCACAAGAATCCATGGGGTATGACACGCTAACAACACATCATAATGTAAACAAGCAATTCGTGGAACTATGCTATAGTGACAGGTGTGTGTCCATATGCTACATCATTAACATGTATACACTAGTCATGCAATGTATACAATAGGGAAAAAAACGAACCTTGCAGTCTGGAGCGGAGTGTCATGGTCGATGTCGAATTAGTTCAGTTATAGTCTGGTTTTATAAAATACTTTAAAATCAAGTTCACTATAACCAGTGGCTCTGATACCAAACTGTCACACCCTCAAATTACCACCTAGGGAGTGTCCCTGTTAGGCGTGTGACCACTAGTAATGAGCCACCAATTACATTGAATCCATAAGTTTAAAATAAAGTTTCATCATTTAATAGTAATAAAATCCAAACATAAGTAATTCAAAAACCATCAAGTTCAGCGGAAGCGTTAACGTAACATAATGTAAATACTTTCCAAACAACCATAGTAAATAAATGTTTGATAAATAAACCCATCAATGCAACCATGACCACTCACGCCCTCCAGCCAGCAAGTTCCTGTTCCCAAGTACCTAACGACCTGCGAGCATGTAACAAGTGTATCAGACAAAGCTGGCGAGTTCACAGTTTTAGAAAACGTTTGTTACCAATTGTATGTAAAACAGTTCACTGACAAATGCAAGTAATATTGTTAATATCTCAATTCCGAACAAGACGGCTCCTGAAATACATGACTGCCCTTCCCACGTACTCCTATCTAGTACTGGGCCCCGACTGGGTCATTAGTTCACATCCGTCCTATCTAGGAGCGGTGTGAGGGTGCCAAACCTAAGTAGCACTACCAACTAATACCCGTTACCCTCCAGGTAACATAATAAGGGACTTACAAAAATGATAGGTGCGAATATTAACCAATATACCCGTTATTACCCAGACCACTGGCTGTCCCCAACCACTGGGACGCATGCTCGAATGTAGTGAACTCACCTTAGAGTGCTCGGTAGACTTAATTACTCGTTTAACCAACAATCATTCAAGTCCTATGATAATTGCACATATAACAGTCAGTATGTATACAAGCTCGGTACGTGTCACTCCACATTTATTCATCAATCAGTGCACACAACATACAAGTAGTGACATTTGTCAACCCGTACACCTACTTATTCAGTTAAGCCCAAAGTATAAGAATTCATTAATCAAGTTCGGCTTGATAACCTATTTAGTACAAATGCGGACTCTTATTAAAATTCTGCATGCTCACTTTACTTTTTATGTTCGGACTACATACACTCAATATACAATAAAACAAGATTCATGTGCAGACCACTAATATTCAAACTTATCCATTTGTTTTCAAAAGGCATGTGTATGTTGACCCACTATACTTATCAATGTATATGTCAGCCATACTTTGACAAAAGAATTAGTCATTTAATACAATCCCATGTGATCTGACAATTCATCTTTGCATTAAATCAAATAGTGTACATGTGAATTGCTTGCAATGCCATGTGATATGTCAGCCAATAAAATCAAATGGTCCAATAAAAGGAATCGCCTAACCTCAGTTGTCAGCCCTTATCTTTTGTTTCATTCACAATTGTCCAATAAATCCAAATCACAATTGTTTCATTCACAATTGTCGGCCCATTACCTAACCATTACCTCATTTAATTTACAATCACCCCCCTCTAATTACTAGCATAGTTTATAGCATGACCAATACAGTTATCAATCATCTTCATAACATCATACAAATCCATGTCACAACCCAACATCTTATAAGTTTTTCTTTTACAGATCTACATAAATCCTAATTACAGTTTCGAACATTCAATTTAGCATGCAAACATTCTCATGTTTCTTTCCAGAATCGCCCTAAACAAATCTTGTATACATATCTTAAATCAATCATGCAGTCTATCTAGTAGCCTACAAAACCATCGATCCCCTTATTACATGCAATGATCATCGATCAACATTACCCCCCCCTCCCCCTTACATCGAGCCACACCAGTTGTTACATTACCATACGATCAGATTAATGGTATTTAACAATTCCATACAATCAGATTAATATTGATTTATCATACCATACACATACAAATCGGACTATTAAAAACACAGTCATATAAGCGCATTCAGACACAATTAACTCACTAACCGGTGGGGGATTAGGAAGTGGAGACTTCGAGTGAGAGAGCTTCGGAACGGACACGACTGAGTGGGGCGCTTAACTGCCATCTCCTGCTGCCATCGACGTGTGGAAAGGAGGAAGAAGTAGGGTTTGCTAACTTGTGTTTTTATGAGATTATGAGATTCACGCATGCCCATATATGAGCCGGTTTCCAAGTAAGTGGGCCAGGCCCCCTTATATTACACTTCGGGCTCTAGAGAGCTGGGCCAAGGGCCCAAGCGCACGGACGTTTGGTTGTGAAAAGGAAGTGTGCGGCCCTGAGTTCGTGTGCGGTTATCATCACGTGTCACACTTGACGTTAATTCAATTATTCAATAGCAATTATACAATAACATGTTCAATAGCTCCCGTAACGATCACTAGTCCACAATGTACGACAGATCCTAAATAGACATAATAAGTGCATAAAGGGCCTTGGAATTCCGAGTTGTCACAAAAACCTTCCCTTGTTTCGGTTCGTCACCATCATAATCTTACACCTTAAGGAGGAACCAGATCATCCTGACAAGTATGTCAAACTCAATGGCTGCATCTCTGACTGGATTCTCTGCTGGCCTGTCTACTGTAACGGGTATGTTATTCATGTTTTCCATAATGTTTAAACAGGACTGATCAACATGTGGTATCAGAGCATATGTTGATAAATCGGTTCTGTTTTCGTATCCGTTAATTCTGGGATTGAAATCTGGAAAACAGAATTTTTGAAAGTATTATAAACAGCCGGTTTCGAGTCCTTTAACAATGTCCCGAATCACTGATTTCGGAAAAGAATTTTAATAATTGACTCGAAATCATAATGGGTAAAACTTACTGTTCCGAAATCCATTACAAAACCATTAAAATTCAGGTTTCGGGTTTCCAGAATTATGTTTTAATTTTTCTAGGGTTCATCATTTGTTCTAAGGAAAACTCGAAAATTCCTTAAGTTTTGGAATATAATTTGGATTAGTGGGTGTTTTTACTGTTTTTTATCTGAATTTTATCTTTTAAAACTTCGAAAACTGTTAATAGATAATCAGTTCTAATTTTTGAAATCTTTTGATAAGTTTAGATCAGTAAGAAAACAGGAAACATTATCCCACAATCCCTAAAATTTCGAGTTTTCAGTTATTATCACAATAATAGCTGTTAGCAGTGGACTCGAGACCATCAGATTACGACTCGAGACCATCAGATCTCGACTCGAGACCACAAGGTCTCGACTCGAAATCATAAGGGTCCTCAAATCTTTACAACTCGAGACAAAGGTCTCGACTCGAGACCATAAAGTTTCAACTCGAGACCACTGAGGTTTCGACTAAGGGCTTCAATCTTCACAACTCGAGACCGTGGTTGCGACTCGAGACCTCATTATGAGTCGAGATCTCATAAAATACAGTAGTCGAGACCATGGTTCCGACTCGAAACAACAAGGTTGCGACTCGAGACCTCATAACTGACTCGAGATCTCATAACTCAGTCGAGACCTGACTCAAAACCTCATTATTTTAGGTTGTTTCATGTGAACTAAAATTTAGCTCGGGGCTTAGCCCCGAACCCCGTGCTAACAGATGGTTTGCTTTTAAATACTTGGTTTTGTAAACACTTAATTAACTGATCAGAATCAGATAATTTTCACAAAACCAAAATAGCTTAACTTGAATAAGCTTCTGATGTATCATTTCTGGCCAAAGCTGATTTAATACATCTATTTATTGTTCACGTATTATAGAAGCTATGTTGAGTATGCATTACAGATGTGAAATGTCTTAATTTCTGGCCAAAGCTAATTTAATTCATTCATGTCTAGCATACTTGACAAGTGCATAACTAAAGTGATTGTCTTATTTCTGGCCAAAGCTGATTTGTCACGATTACTTTGCACACATACTTAAATTATTACACTTCTGGCCAAAGCTGATTTGTCTTCGTTTAAGTAGAATTTTAACTAAGTCTATTATTTTGATGTTAGTAATAGACAATATCACAACTTCATAATTTAAATGGTCATTATTTATGCCTGCCTTAGTATAATATGCCCTTAGATCACATTAGGACTTCTTTCTTAGTATCATAACTTGCTCATCTTATTTCCACTGTCAGCACCCAATTGCGGGATTCCACCTTTAACTGATGATAACTTTGCTGAATGGAAGGATGCCCTCATGCTTACACTTGGATTGCTAGACTTCGATTATGATCTAAGAGAGAATAAGCCAGCGGACCTTACCACTCAAAGTACTGCTGCTGAGCAGATAGTTCATGAAAAATGGACTAGGTGTAACCGTATGTCTCTCATGTTCATGAAGCAGTCCATACACAATGCAATTAGAGGAGCTATTCCTGATTCTGAGGATGCTAAAACCTACCTAGCTTCTGTGGAGGCACAATTCAAAGGAACATCAAAAGCACACGCTAGCACTCTTATCCTCAAGCTGGTGACGACTAAGTATGATGGGAGGAGCGGCATTCGTGAGCACATCATGATGATGCATGACATCGCCAATAAGCTGAAAGGGCTAGAGATGGAGATCAGTGATGGTTTTCTTGTTCACTTCATCATCACTTCGCTTCCTTCGTCCTATGAAGCATTCAAGATCAATTACAACACTCAGAAGGACAAATGGACGATGAGTGAGCTGGTCGCTATGTGCGTACAGGAGGAAGAGCGTATGAAGATGGATCGCACTAGTGATGTTGCTAACTTCACCACCTCCAGCTCTAAGAAGAGGAAGAACAATTATCAAAGAAAGGATGCTTCCAAAGTCCAAAAGCCAAATCCTAATACAAGTACACCTTCCAGCTCTAAGAGCTCCTTAGGCAAACCCTACTGCAAGTTCTGTAAGAAAACAGGACATAAGCAAAAGGAATGCCCTGACTTCAAGGGGTGGCCGGCTAAGAAAGGTAACGATTTTTTCATGATACTTGAGTCCTTTAATTTAAATGTTCCTGCTAATTCTTAATGGTTTGACTCTGGTTCTATGGTTCATGTAACTAACTCTACTCAGGGATTCCTTTCAATCCGGAAGCTGGGAAGAAACCAAAGAACACTTAAAGTTGGGGATGATCGGGAATTAGAAGTGAAGGCCATAGGAACATTACAATTATTTTTGAAAACTGGTTTATGTATTAAACTTTATGATACCTTATATGTTCCTGAGGTAACTCGGAACCTTGTATCAGGACCAAAGTTAGACATGGATAGATTTGTTGTTTCCCATGGTCATCGCAAACTCTCTATTCTCTATGATTCCATTGTTTATGGTACTGGCATTCTGGATGGTGGTCTCTATAGATTAGAACTAGATGATAATTTTTCCAAATGTTTGTTGTCATATAATATTAATGAATCACTCACAAAGATAAAACAGATTCGAGACTTAGAGACTTCATCTATGTTGTGACATCAACGTTTAGGCCACATCTCAAGAGAACGATTAAATCGTCTCGTAAAGGATGAAGTCTTACCTCCTCTCGATTTCACTGATTTTGGAACATGTGTCAAATGTCTTAAAGGCAAAATGACATTAGCGAATAAGAAAGGTGCCACTAGGAGCTCTAATTTATTAGAACTCATTCACACTGACATTAGTGGTCCCTACCAAATCGCTGGCATAACAGGACATACTTCATTTATCACTTTCATTGATGATTATTCTCGTTACATGTACTTGTATCTTATTAAGGAAAAATCTGAATCTCTTACAACTTTTAAATATTATAAAGCTGAAGTTGAAAAGCAATTAGATCGTCAGATTAAAGTTGTGAGATCAGATAGAGGCGGTGAATATTATGGAAGACATGCTGATGTGGGTCAAGCTCCTGGTCCATTTTATGAGTTTTGTAAGGGTCAGGGGATTGTAAACCAATACACCATACCTGGTACACCTCAGCAGAATGGTGTCGCTGAACGAAGAAATCGTACCCTTATGAACATGGTACGCAGTATGTTAGCCAACACTAATTTACCATTATTCCTCTGGACTGAAGCGTTAAAAGCAGCTGTTCATATACTCAATAGAACTTTGGACAGGAAGGAAACCGAGTCTTAAATATATGAAAGTATGGGGCTGCATTGCTGAAGCAAAACTCTATACCCAATGCAACGAAGTACAAGACGCGGGGGGGGGGAGACTCGTTGCTTACCATTACTCCGTTTACTCCTCTTATACCCAATGCAACAACTGCACTTGAAGCTACTGCACAAATTCCATCTCCACAATCAGAACCCATTATACCTCATAACGAAGGCACATCAAACGCTCAAAACCAAGACAACGCTGAACCCGATAATCAACTCAAGAGGTCATCTAGGCAAAGACGGCCTACTAATTGGGATGATTATGTTACCTACCTGACTGAAATGGATGCTGGAAAGCTCAATGATCCTATCTCTTATAATGAAGCCATTAGCAGTTATCAGTCTTCTGAATGGAATAAAGCAATGATTGATGAGCTTGAATCCATGAAGAAAAATGACGTTTGGGATTTGGTCGAATTACCCAACGGCGTTAAACCTGTAGGTTGTAAATGGGTGTTCAAAACAAAACTGGATCCGAATGGGAACGTTGAACGCTATAAAGCGAGATTGGTTGCAAAGGGCTACACTCAGAAAGAGAGAATTGATTATCAAGAGACGTTTTCACCTGTCTCTCGTAAAGATTCATTAAGGATCATTATGGCCCTAGTAGCTTATTTTGATTTGGAGTTGCATCAGATGGACGTCAAAACTGCTTTCCTTAACGGAGACTTAGACGAAGATGTTTACATGAAACAACCTGAAGGCTTTAAACCTGAAGGTCAGGAGCATCTAGTCTGTAAATTGAATAAATCCATTTACGGGTTAAAACAAGCATCACATCAATGGTACCTCAAGTTTGATGAAGTCATGAAGAGACAAGGTTTTATGAAGAATCAAGTGGATCAATGCACCTACCTCAAGATGAGTGAGAGTAACTTTACTATACTTGTCCTCTACGTAGATGATATTCTATTGGCAAGTAATAGTTTAGACATATTGCACGAGTCGAAACGGTTACTCTCGCATAACTTCGACATGAAGGATCTCAGAGATGCTTCTTACGTCATTGGCATTGAAATTCACCGAGATAGACACAAAGGGATCTTAGGATTGTCTCAGAAGACTTACATAGATCGTGTCTTTACACGTTATAACATGCAACAGTGCAAACCCTCAGTCGCTCCAGTAGTTAAGGGAGATGTTTTCGGTTCATTCCAGTGTCCGACAACAGAGGTTGAAAATGAGCAAATGAGCCAGATACCTTACGCGTCAGTATTCGGGAGCCTGATGTATGCTTAAGTCTGTACTCGCCCAGCTATCGCTTATATTGCTGGAATGCTAGGCCGTTATCAGACAAATCCTGGCCTAGATCACTGGAAAGCAGCTAAGAAGGTCCTTAGATATCTGCAAGGGACAAAAGACTATACACTGACTTATAGAAGAAGTGATCACTTAGAAGTGGTAGGTTATTCTGATTCTGACTTTGCCAAATGCAAAGATGACAAGAAATCTACTTCGGGCTACATCTTTATGTTACCAGGCGGACCTATCTCATGGAAGAGTCATAAACAACAGTTAACTACAACTTCCACAATGATGGCAGAATACATTGTTGTTTACAACGCGACCTGTCATGGAATGTTGCTTAGAAATCTGATCACTGGACTCAAAATCGTTAATTCCATTTCTAGACCATTGAAGCTTTACTGTGATAACTCAGCTGCCGTTAGTTTCTCGAACAGTAACAGTTCAACTGGAGCTGGTTTATATCTCGATACAAAATATTTGTTCGTACGTAAACGAGTTGAGGAAAATAATCTTTGTATTGAGTATATTAGTACTAAAGATATGCTTGCAGATCCGATGACTAAAGGTCTCCCACCTAAAGTTTTCGAAGAACATGTATCGAATATGGGACTTACTAAAGACCTTATTTAATGGCATATTGTACTAGCTTATGTTTTAATTAATAAAATTTCCTCAGTTTGATTTTGTATGTCTCTAACATATGTTCTGCCGGTGTAATGACATATAGACAAATATAAATACAAATCAGACACTAAAGGGCTTATGCGTATTTTGATCATAACTATTAGGTTTTAAATTGAGGCTATAGTATGACTAATGGGGGTCCTGAGTCGAATGATGATTCAACGGCTGTATTTCTTTGCTATAGTTCTTGGTTTAAGGCTAAAATGAGTGTTAACTCCAGGCCAGGCTCATCTAATACTCATGATAAATGATTACTCGGCTAAGTGTGAGAATGTGAGATTAAATATATAATTATTATTATATTTAATCTTGTAGCCATTATAATCATTTATATTATATAGATCAAAATATATTAATAACCTATTAACAATTAGTTGGTAATTGTTGATGGACCATATTACCCTTATTAATTAATTAGGTTTCCTCTTGAGTGTGTATATAAGGAGATTATTAGAGAGTTTAAGGGTTAGACAATTACATAATTCACACAACCCTAATAACATCAATTTCGGCTCTCTCTCCATAACCGAAACCTTCCCTTGTTTCGGTTCATCACCATCATAATCTTACACCCTAAGGAGGAACCAGATCATCCTGACAAGTATGTCAAACTCAATGGTTGCATCTCTGACTAGATTCTCTGCTGGCCTGTCTGCTGTAACAGTTATGTTATTCATGTTTTCCATAATGTTTAAACAGAACTGATCAACATTCAGTACTGTCAACACCTGACTTATGGGTCATATTACCCATTGGCTAACTCTTCGTCCAATGGTA
Source organism: Helianthus tuberosus (assembly GCA_030545235.1). Classification (NCBI taxonomy): domain Eukaryota; kingdom Viridiplantae; phylum Streptophyta; class Magnoliopsida; order Asterales; family Asteraceae; genus Helianthus; species Helianthus tuberosus. Next base: position 205,486,295 of record CM060415.1, on the reverse strand, counting down.
ACGTTTTCCACATTTTGTATACAAAACCCCAACATACCGGCAGTAATTGTAGAATCACAAATACTCAATTACTGTTAAGTGTAAAATAACTGAGGTTTTGGTAAAACTTTTTGACTCACAAAAAGATTTATAAAAAGGTGGCAAAAACAGATGTACTCACATTGTTTACTTAGGTAAAACTAAGGCTTCCTGTTGTATCTTCTGGTTACTATCTATTAAAATTAAAAAATGCACACGTGTTAGTAAAATAACCCAAATCACATTAACCGTACAACTCGAGACAGAATTTCAATAACTGAGTCGGGCAGAGCCGACATGCATTACAGAATCCTAAATCAATCGGGTGTATACTTAAAACAGAACTCCAACGACTGAGTCGGGCAGAGCCCTGATATGCGTTACGGAGCCCTAAATCGATCGTGTAGGGTAACAGCAGGGTTATAGTACTTACAACGAGGCAGAGCTTCGCTTTATAGTGGGTATTATGCCCGAGTATAATTTCTACTATATAGAAATTGAGAGAGATTACAGAAATTTGGACGATTTCAACTGAAGTCGATCGATCCTATTTATATGCAGATTTTAAGGCGGCTCGCGGCCCGCGTAAGCTTTAGCTTACTCACTCGCGGCCCGCGAGAGTATAGACTAGGTTTTAGGCTCGACCAGTCAGCAAACCTAGCCTTGCCACATGTGACACATGGCGGCTTTGTTTGTCCGGCAAGTGACAAGGCCTCGCGGCCCGCAACACACATGGTTAAGGGGGTCGCGCCCCGCGAGCGACTCCTAAACTTGGTTTTTGTTGTTTTTCACAAATACAAAGGTATTTCGGGTCCGTTTTCACATACGGGGTACGTAAGGAACGTTTTAGGGTCACGTTTAAGGGTTCTAGGAGGGTCGTTATAGTTATGCCTTAGTATACGATTTTGCCATGTAGATTTTGTTAAACTTTTATACGTATACAAGTAAACCAAACTTGTATGCTCACCAATGTTTTATGTGTTGACCGTTACTTTAATATATATTGAATGAATATGATGATGATGCGTTGAAAATCTAGTAGGATGGACTAGAAACGCGCCTTATTTTAAATTTTGTTTTGTTGTTTAGTTGTTATGTTGTTGTTATTTGCTTCCACACAATGTATTCGAATCTTTCAAAATGAAATGAAAATTGTTATTTAAATCATTGTCACAAGTTAGTGGTTATGAAGTCTCGAGCAATCTAGTTTTCGTCTCACTCCGATATTTCCACCATCGGTTAGTGTATGACAGGTAAGGTCTGGGTGAATGCGAACCGTAGGTCCGGAGGGCTATTCTCTATTTAGAACTCTTCCATATTCCAAGTGGCGGACACGACTACAGGTCAAAATTTTATTTTGGTGTCGAGTATGCTTATTGGGGAAATTGAAAGTTAAATGTGCTTAATGTATAGGCTCCTGATGCCTGCTTCTTTGAAAAAAATTGTGGATTGATCATTTTTCAATTAAGAGTTCTTCGGATGGTTTGTGGGTGGTGTTGGGGGATTTTAATGAGGTTAGAAAGGAGGCGGAAAAAATGAACTTAGTTTGTAATTCGAGGCTGGCTGTGGCTTTTAATAACTTTTTATTCTTCGATGTGCTTGTTGAATACCCGATTGGGGGGGGGGGGGGGGTAGGAAGTTCACCTATATGTCGAGTGACGGGGACAAAATCAGCAAATTGGATAGAATGTATATGTGTAATCGCTTTATGAGAAGATGGCCGGCGGCAAAGTGTGTGGCGCTGAACTGGGATGTATCAGATCATTCTCTAGTCATTTTATCGGTTTCTAAACTCAAATTTAGATCGCCTCCTTCTATATTTTTCGATAGTTGGATCAACTATGAAGTGCTAAATGAGGCGGTAGCTTCCGGGTTGGGGTCGGATGTACAAGGGGCGAGAGATGTGATTTTGAACGAGAAGCTAAAACGAGTAAAAGGGCTCATAAAGTCTTGAAGGGTCAACCGTAAACGGCTAGAAGAGGCTGAATTAAGGGAGGCTTTAGAAACACTTAATCGGCTAGAGTACTTCGCTGAAACCCATGCTCTTAATGAAGAGTAAAAATGTTTGTGGACATCAAAAACAGTTTCGGTCAGAAAATGGGAGTGGAAAAAGTTAACCGATTGCATCAAAAATCTAGGATCAACTTGGCTTTTTTCAACGGGGTGGTTAATAGTATGAGGGTAAGAAATAGCCTGAACAGGCTCTTTCTTGACGGGATATGGGAAGGGAATCCGTAGGTCATAACGGTCGCAGTTCTGGATTTCTTCAAAAATAAGTTTAAGGAGGCCGTGTCGGTTAGGCCAAAAATGGCGGGTGACGGTTTCTCTCATATCTCGGATCAAGATAAGGAGTTTTTTTAGTGAGCCCCTTTGATAGCATGGAAATTCGAAGGCTATTTGGGAATGTGAAGGCAACAACTCTCTAGGGCCAGACGAATACCTGATCGCTTTTATTAAGGAATATCAGAACGACTTGTAGCCTTACATAAAGGGGGTGTTCGATGAATTTTATACTAACAGGGTTATAAAAAAGGTGTGCAATGCATCATTTGTGGCCCTCATCCCCAAAAATGAGAAGATTTTTAATGGGAAGAGGAGCTCGGACAATATGGTCATGGAAGATGTCAAAGCCACATCTTTCAACTGGTTGTCCAGGAAGGCGAAAAATGCAGGGGTCTATATGGAAGCATGGAGCAGCTATGAAACCTTGGTTTATGCCTAATTGTTCCTTTGTTATTTTGTAATTTTCGTTTTCAAGCCGTATGTTCAGTCTTAGCTTCTTGCTAAGTTATGCTTTTGGTTAAATAAAGGTTCTCTCTTGGGCTGGGCAAAAACAAAATACATATAAAACAACAAAGTACAAGGTACAACCTACAAGTATAGAAATCTTGTAAATTAATATTAGATTAAATATCATATATTAAAATTATAAAACAAAACCTAAATTATATTTTAACTAAAAGTTAATAAGAGAAATAAAAAATATTATCACTTATGTCAAATCTTAACGCAAATAGAAATTTTGATGGTGTGAATTGAATCACCCTTTAAAAAATACTAATAGAAAAAATTAATCTTATATTTGTATAGGGCCAACCATGTTATATTTGTGCACAACTTGAGACTAGAGGTGTAGTTTTCAATAAATATGTATTAGAATTGTAATATTGACATAACAGAAGGATCAACCGTGTAATTATTATTCAATTTAAAACTGAAAAATTTGACCCCAATTATTTTTTTTTTGTTGTATAAAATTGGCTTAATTAACGTTGTTTTTGTATCTCCAAGTTGCCTCTCAAGTCTCAACTTTCAGCTGTTCATTCCCTGGTTTGGGAGTTTTGACTCCGTTTTAAGATCTGCTTGTCTGGTAAGCTCTAAACCTAAGTTTTAATTTTCAAATCGAAATTTGATTCCAATTGTTAAAATCATATTGTTGCTGTTTCTAATTCTACATATTTGTGATTTTGAGTTTTCTTTTTTGTTCAAGAAAAAAATAGTCAACGGCAGCCTGGTTTCTGATTTTCAGTTTGTTACAAATTTCTTATAATGAATTTGCTCTTTTATAATTCTGAGTATGCTTACTAAATCCATGCTTATTGGTCGCAATTCTAATAATGGGGTTGGGGGGGCAGTTTTGTCGGGTTGAAACGGGTCCGGGTTGGTTCGGATTGAGTACGGGTCAATACTTTTTGACACCCAATCCATGCTTATTGGTCGCAATTCTAATAATGGGGCTGAAAAGGTTAAGATATAGTATATAAAAGACAGCATTGAAGATCTGGATGATATAAACAGTATATAAAAGCACATTTAAAATGTCTATAAAACAAAATGTGGCCAGTTATACAATCATACATCAACTGTTCCAAAACATGATATCAAAATTGCTTTCAATATCAACTCAGCATCACAACTTATTGTTAAGAAAATGCAAAGATAAAAAAATGGTCAAATCATTTCCACAAAGTTGTGTGTCAAGCACAGAGGATACATGGAGAATTCAATAACCACTGCTCCAAAAGATCAACAGATCTAGTTCATAGTTCATGTTCAAAACTGGAAGTAACAAGTAGGTTCCTTGAGTTTACAAAAGATCTAGCTCGGTTCCTTGACAAAATACACTTCTTATTAACTCATCGAATCAGCATTTAAATTATGTCTATTCGTAACTTAAAAAAGGAAACACTGAATTTAAAATTATATTCAATAATCTGAATGAGCATTTACTCATTTAATTAAATCAAGAAATAGGAACCATAACTTATTAACTCATCGAAAACTTTAGTTACCAAATCAGAAATACAAAACAAAATCTAAAACCAAAAACATTGCCAATGCCTGATAGCAAAACCTTATACTTTCTGCAACATTGCAACAAGAATGCTAAAAACAAATAAGATAATAATCAAACCTTAATGCCGTTGTTTAGTATTCTTCACCCATTGTTCAGTATTCTTCACTCGTCTGAGGCCCTACTAACGATAAACTTCCACCTAGAGAGTGCCCAGTTAAGCGAATTGTTGCTCGATTTCCATGGAGTTGATTCGTTGAAGGTGGTCACGCACACAAGGCAACATCAATGATGAAGAACTGAAGATGATGTTCAGTGAATCAGTCTTCTTCACGGTGAATTGAACTATTGAAGTCTTAACCCGTGTGGTTTCTTCCATTAAAACCCTAATGACCCGGATGACCCGCTATTCTTATTTAATCGACCCAATATGACCCGTAGATAAGAGTTTTTAATTTTTAAATGACCCACTTTGACCGCCTTGTCTAAATTCTTTTACCCAAAACAACCCATTGTCTAAATTCTTTTACCCAAACTGACCCATATATTAGCTTTTGGGTCATGATTGCCCCCTCTACTCTTGTGTCAATTTAAAGTGAGGCTATGCTTTCAGTCAGATAATCAAATAAAACTTATAATGTTGCTCGCAATAATCTTCAACAATACTATTTAATTCTGGTCTAACTCATCATTGCAGAGGAATAACATTTACTATGGAAATCGAGGGATTGGAACTTGGAGACGTAGACAGGACTAGAGAGAGCGTCCAAAGCCTTCTCAATCTTGTAAGAGTTGAACTGGACAGCCGTAACAACGCATCTTCACCATCCATCTATATGGCACCAGGTATACTACGCGATCTGAGCCCAAGTTCTTTCAAGCCTAAGTTGGTCTCTATTGGACCTCTGCACAGAGAAGATGAAAATCTGCAAGCATTTGAACGACAAAAAGTAAGCTGTCTGACAAACCTATTAAATCGTATTGGTGTTCCACAAGAACAAATACTAAATTCATGCATGGAGGTGGTACGCAATTCGATGGAACGAATCAAAGCATGTTATGTTTGGAATCGGGACTATAATGAGTCTGAGATTGCCGAAATGATGGTTATGGATGCTTGTTTCATACTTGAATTCATATGTTGGTTTTCGCGTATCGATAACACATATTCGGGAAACAAGTTTCTATCTGAAACTATAATCTTTGACTTGGTGTTACTAGAAAACCAAATCCCTTTCTTTATACTTGACCAGATATATCAGTGCACTATATTGAAGCAGGAGTGCACTATATTGCAGGATTTGGAGGAGGAACCTGGCATCCCCCTTACTAAATTTATCCATCGAATGTTAAGTGAACTTGGCCTCTTTGCAACACCTATAAATATCGAAAATATTCCCACTAATGAAACTTCTCATATTCTTAGCCTTCTACATGAATATTATAAGCCTCCAAGTGGTGTTAATCCAGTTTCCTCTTCGAATTCAATGATACATTCGGCCGGAGATCTAGCTAGGGCAGGGGTGATCTTCAAATCTAACCAAGATCCACAATGGGAGATGCAGATGGATGTAACATTTAGTAGGCTCCCATGTGGTTTTGGGTCATGGAGAAAGCCTACTGTTAGAATCCCAGTATTGTGTGTTCATGATTTCACTGAGGTGATTTTAAGAAATCTCATTGCATTCGAGCAGTCTTATCAAACTGGTAATTATATTACATCATATGCATGTGCCATGGATATGCTAGTGAATACTCCAGAAGATGTTACCAAGTTGGTAGAGTCGGGAGTCCTTGTAAATGATTTGGGTTCAAATGAAGAAGCTGCTGATTTGATCAACAACATCTGCAAAAATGTTACAAGTGTAGATTCCTTTTATGACCAACAGTGGAAAACACTGATTGCACACTGCAATGCAAACTGGCCAAAGTATATAGTCAGACTGAAGCGTAATTACTTCAATAGTCCATGGAGTATCATTGCTCTAGGTGCTGGAATAGTCTTATTTATTCTAACACTGCTTCAGACCATCTTTACCATCAAGGCTGCTAATAAGTAGATTTTTACTGTAAGTTTTAGTTCTTTTGTTGTTCACTCTTAAGGCTAGATACATTTAAAAAAATATAAGATATGCTTTACATATATCTATATGAAAAAAATGAAGTATATACAGATGTAGTTTCAAACAATATAAAATATAAGAATGCTCCAAGACTGATTATATATTATGTATGATATAACTTCTGTGATAAGATATTTAGATCTATATCGAAGGTATAAGAATAAGCAATTTATAATGTTCCATCGAATTATGTTTTCCTTTCCCAGCATGAACACAAACCACCAAACCCCAATGCTATAGTTCTCAATAGCTATTTAGAACAGAACATGAACTGCTGATAAGGCTAGTGGGTATGGTGATGGTCCATTCTTGGAGGATGATCCGCACGTAGTCGCCACGTCATAGTCCTCCCAAGGATGGTCCATCCTCCAAAACTAGAGGGTATGGGAAGATGGTCCTAGTCGTAGTCCTCCACCACTTTTATGTTTTTTTATTTTTTTTAAACTTCTACTTTTTTTAACATTTAACAAATAAAGTAACAAAATATTTTCATTAATATTAAAAAACATTACATAAACTTAAAAAAAAATTAAACTTAAAAAAAATAAATTTAAAAAAAACTTAAACTTAAAAATATCCTAATATATTAAAATAAGCTACTAGTCTTCGTCTTCCATGTCGTGGTCGGGTTCGTCGGCAAAATAATCGGCTACTAGTTTAACGTGGCCGACTATAAATTTAAAACGAAACATAAGTGAAATTAATTATAAAATACATTTTCAAATCTATATAAAACATAAGGAAAAAAAAGTAAAATACCTTCTTGGTCTCAGTTATATTTTGCTCGTCTAGTTAGCCGTTGGGACGACGCTTCATCACCCGCCATGAAGACCTGAGCCGCGTTCATAATCATGTTATGCATAATAGCATCCTCTTCCGAAGATGATGAATACCTCGTAGACGAAGATGATGAAGAGATGGAAGAAATGGGTGAAGCCATGATAATTTTTGAGCGAGAGATGGGGTGGTAGCGGGTAAAAAATGGTGTAAAAAATGATGAGTTTTTATAAAAAGGGAAGAGTGGTTATAAAATGTGAGAGAGATGGGGTGGTAGTGGGTGAAAAGTTGTGAAAAAAATGGTTAAAGAGGTGAGTATTTATAAAAATGGAAGTGAATTGGGGGATTTTTTGAATAATAGCCGTTATTTAATTAATATAAATTCTGAAATTAATTTTTTTTTAAACGTTCATATGCCAGATGGTCCCCACTTGTTTTTGTCATTTTGTGCGCGTCGAGACCGTCGGAATTCAGACGTTGAGGACGGGATGTGGGGGGGCGGCGCGGTGTAGCAGGCGTCGCCGATCCAAGACGGTAGGGGGACGACCCCCATACCGTGTAGCCTAACTTTATATTTTTTTATATATGCCAATCGACCTATTGTACCTAAACCCGAAAAAAAAAAGTTGGCCCTCCGCTAGATCATCGGCCGTGTGCGATCACCCACCCTACACACCCTCAAAGACGCCTCTGATAGCCATGTCTTGTCTAGTTTTTAAAACCTTACCTACATTGGATTTCTTCACATAGCCTTGTCTTGTCTAGATTTTAAAAAATGTTTATAGATGGTTTCTAAACACTAAGAAGGGTGTTTCGGTAAATAGTTTCGTTATAAACCCTGTGTATTCGTTAATTTTTCGCTAATAGCTAATATTACATTTCTTTTCAGGGAAACATATTTGAAAGCAATGTTCGAAGTTTGATGTGTGGGAAGCCCTTGTTTGACTTTCAATTTGTGCAAATTGTTATATAGTTTTGTAAACTTTGTAATTGCTACGCTATTCATGGTTTTAACAAACCAACCAAATAATTTTAATTTACACTTTGTAATTCTATTCAAGTTTTGTTGGCAGTTATTTTAATATATTTTGATTAATTTAGTATATTATTAGGTAGGTATTCAAAGGGTGTTTATTGGTCATTTATTTAATCAACATATAAAGTTTATGTATCTAAATATCTGTATGCATAGCCTATTCGGAAACACATTAGGATTTAGGGTATCAGAAATTAAAAAATTATATTCAAGATAAACAATCTATAAACAGTTAAAATATATTCTAATTTTGAAATCAAATCAAGTTTGCCACAAATAGGCTAACTAGCCGTTGACTTTATATCTCTATGTCACCTCTCAACTAGAGGTGCATAAAAAACCAACCTGGAACTTAAACCGGTTTTAAACTTGAACTGAATTCATTTTTCATGTCTGATTGGTCGAAGCTGGTTTGAGCCGGGCCCAGACCGTAGAATTGTAATCAATTTGTAACCCGTTCGTTGAAATCAAACAAAACATGCAAAAAACCGATTTCAAACCGAAGCGATCATTTTCCTTCTAAAAACCGGTTTAAATGAAAGTTGAAATAAAAAGGGGTTGACTAGTGATTAAATCAAAATGTGGAATGTTGGTATTTTTGTTTTCTATAATTGAGTTGTTTATATGACGATGGGCTGATTCCTGAGTTGAATATGGGCTTGTAGCTGATTGGATATGCAGCTGGGCCGCTAAATGAATGTAAAGCTGGGCTAATCATGTAGTGGGCTGATCATATCCTACTGGGCCTGGCCTTTGTTTTTCACTCAGCTTATAGCTAGATTGTCTTAATAGATTTTCTGGTTCATAGATCTTTTCGGTTTGTTTATATTGTTGTCTGGTTGGTTGGTCATTCTGGTTAATCAACAGTGTTGGTATTTTTGTTATATTGATAATGATTGGAAGTTGGGTTTAATAAATCTGAGTTGAGGCTGCATAGAACTGTTATTATAACAGGACAAGAAGAACGACTGGCAACGTTCAATGCCCGCAATAGTTTTTTTCCCTAGTAACCGTTGAGTGATAGGGTAATCGAATAGGATTAAATGCTTTCAATGTGGTTTGGTGGGTCGTCGTTTTATTATGTGACCATGCTTGACCCCAACTGGATGGAAAGTCTAAAATAAAGTGATAGGTATCCGACAACTGAAAATTTTCGACACCTGTGAAAAAATAAAATCTAGTTCCATCACTTGTTAAAAGAGACTTTTAACAATTCGATATCTTAAGCACCCAATAAACACAGTCACAAACGCCACTAAATCCGTGCCAATCAAAAATAGTAAGACACAAATCAATCTCTAGTTATTGTTTTCTTGGATGTTTAGTCAATCATGTTTACATTTTAAATTTTAACGAGTTGACATTATCCGCGCGTTGCGGCGGGATGTTATTTATGAAAGTATTTAGTATAATATATAAAAGTCTTTACTCGTTTTTAATATTCACATTGTTATGTATGAGTTTGGTCTTTTGTAACCTATGAATTTGGTCATAATGCTCAACAAAACATTAAAAGGCATGTTAGGTTTTTTTAAATGACTCTTTTAACCTTTTGCTCAACAAAACTGTTAAAAATACTATTTATTCTATTTATTCAGTTTAAATGTTCATTGCCTTCTCTAATATATTTCCTTGTTTATTGTTTGTGAGGTTGCTGTCATTGGGCTAGTGACCGTTTTGCTTAGCTGTTGATTGCTGTTGATTGCTTTGGGCTTAGCTGTTGATTGCTTTGGGCTCCCTTGATTCTCGGTGGCCCCTTAGGGCTTGGCCCGTATAAAGAAGGGTGTTTGGTGTGGCTGATTCATTCGAGCACCTTACTTCACTCGCTCTCATCTTATATCATTCTTGTTTTTCTCTGCTCACACGTATATTCGTGAGATTAGGGTTTCCTTTGTATTTTACAGATCATCCTACTGGAGATCTTTACTTGTAGAACAATCTGTGTTGACTGATTGTCTATTGCGTGTATCTGATTACTGAGATTCGTAATAAAACTGTGTTTGTGGTTTCAATCCTTGAGTTCTGACATGGTATCAGAGCTCCGAGGTTAAACCGGTGCTCTGGTGGTCTTCCGCTGCTCTGATTCTGGTCTTGCCGCTGATCGTAAAACCCTAAGTTCTAGGGTTTGTGGTTGCCTTCTGTTTCCGAAGCCTTTTTGACTTCCTGGAGACGGATCTGCTCTTGAAGATTGAAACCCTAATTTTTGGGGTTTTTTGCATTTCTCTTGAAGAAGACTCTTGTTGGTCCCTCTTTAGGGCAAACCAACAAACTGTGTTCTTGGTTCTCTGATCAGAAAACTTGTAACCCTAAGTGAAGGTTACAAGCCTGATTGACCGGAGATTTTGCACCCACTGTGAGTCCGTTCCATCTCTCCCTTTTATTTTACTCTGCATCATTGTTTTACTGTTGTGAGTCTAGGCATCTTGATACCGGTTTTAGGCATACCGGTTTGATTTATTGGGACACAGAGAGGGTTCACTCTGTTGCATTTAGTTGGTCAGTTTGTGTTGTGGCTCCCTGGATTACGTCTGCGGAGGCACCTTGAGTGACGAACCTCTGATCGGACCTCGGTCCAGGCTTCGCCGGTCCTTGTGCTTTGCTGGTTGTGTTTTTTTTTTTTTTTTTTTTTGCCTGCCTTTGTTACTGTGTTTCTCTCTGTGTGTGCCTGCCAAATATGACTGATAAATCTGATTCATCTGTTACCTTGGTTAGTAAGCTTGATGCCAGTGATCCTCTATATCTGCATGCTAGTGATTCCAGTGGTCTCACTATTGTGAGTATTAAATTAAAAGGAACTGAAAACTAGGTGGTTTGGTCAAATGCTATGAAGCTGGCTCTAATGGCTAAAAAAAACTAGGGTTTATTGATGGTACTTGTGTTAAATCTAAAACTGATGATGTTCTTGCTAGTCAATGGGACAGATGCAATTCAATTGTGTTAACATGGATCTTGAACTCTGTTTCTGAGGAGTTATATGTTGGACAAGTCTATTCTAGGCTTGCATCTGAAGTATGGGATGATTTAAAAGACACTTATGATAAAGTTGATGGTTCTGTTGTGTTTGGGCTATTTCAAAAAATTAACTCTGTGAGTCAAAATGGTGCTAGTGTCTCTGAATATTATCATAAGATTAACACAATGTGGAAACAATTTGATGCCATGCTACAGTTGCCCTCTTGTACTTGCAATGCTTCCACTAAATTTAATGAATTTAATCAGCTGATTAAACTTATGCAATTCCTGATGGGCCTGGATGATATTTATCAACCTGTTAGGACAAATCTTTTAACCAGGGACCCTCTACCAACTATCAAAACTGCCTTCTCTATCATTTCTAGAGAAGAGTCTCATAGAGGATCAAATACTGGGTCCAAAGCTCCTAATGTTGGTTTTACTGCTAAAATGAATAACTTCAATGATAATAAAAAAAGGTTTAACAAGGGCCCTAATCCTAATCTTAAGTGTACTCATTGCAACAAAATTGGGCATACTGTTGACAAATGTTATGAACTTCATGGCTACCCTACCAATTATAGACAAAAGCCAAATAAAAATGGTCAATGGTCTAGGTCTAATAATTCTACTGATAGCAACAATAGTCTATCTGTGAACAATTCTGTAAGTGACAAAAATGCTAGTTCTTTGAACACTCTGTCTGCTGATCAGTTCTCTAAGTTGCTAGGTTTGCTGAATGAAAATAAAATTGAAGAATCCAATGTAGGAGGTAAATGCTTTAACTCCTTCTCTACTCTTGAAAACTATAAAAATTCTTTCTGTTTTAACTCAATGGGGCCTTCAACACAGAATCTGAATTGGATCATTGATTCTGGTGCAAACCAGCATATGGTCATGACCAGTGAAAACATGTTTAACTTAGTTGATGTGTCTGAATATAATATTACCATTAAACACCCAAATGGGACTGATGCTAATGTCACTAAAATTGGGTCCTTTAAGTTGTCAGACTCTGTGATCTTAAAAGATGTTTTTGTTGTGCCAGAGTACTATGTGAATCTTATTTCTGTCTATAAATTAGCCAAGGACAACAAACTTAGGGTCATTTTTGATGAAAATACTTGTTACATTCAGGATTCCTGCACAAAGAAAACCCTGGTGACTAGTAGACAAACTGAGGGTTTGTACTTTTATGGTAACCCTCTAGGCACTAATTTCTCTTGTGTGAGTAAAACTGAAAATATAAAGCTATGGCACTCAAGGCTGGGTCACCCAGCTGAACAAGTGTTGAAAGTCTTACAAATTGAAACTGAGTCAAATAACATCAAGCCTTGTGACATCTGTCACAAAGCCAAACAACATAGAGTCCCCTTTCCTCTAAGTGAACACAGATCATCTAAAGTAGGGGATCTAGTTCATTTGGATGTCTGGGGTCCCTACAAAGTCACTAGCATAGATGGGTACAATTTTTTCCTCACAGTTGTTGATGATTTTACCAGGACTGTTTGGGTGTACTTACTCAAATCCAAATCAGAAGTTTTTGAAAACATACAAAATTTTTACAATCTGGTCAAAACTCAATTTGAAGTCGATATCAAGGTTTTTCGTAGTGATAACGGATCCGAGTTTATTAATTCTCAAATGTCATCCTTTGTTAAAAACAAAGGGATTATTCATCAAACCTCATGCACATATACTCCACAACAAAATGGTGTTGTGGAGAGAAAACATAGACACTTGCTAAATGTTGCAAGAGCTTTATTATTTCAGTCTAAAGTTCCCCTCAAATACTGGTCTGAATGTGTGCTTACTGCTTCCTACTTGATTAACAGGCTCCCCTCTTCTGTGTTGCATGGTTGTTCTCCTTATGAAATGTTATTTGGCTTTAAACCTTCTCTTGATCACTTGAAAGTTTTTGGTTGTCTTTGCTACTTTACCATTTTAGACAACTCTGATAAACTTGAGGAACGAGCTGAAAAATGTGTTTTTATGGGATATTCAAATCTTAAAAAGGGATATAAGGTTTGGAGTCTAGAACAAAGAAAATTCATTTTTTCAAGGGATGTCAGTTTTCACGAAACTGTCTTCCCTTTTAATAACACTCATGAACAAACAAGTACAAACCTTTTAAACCAACTCAACTTCTTTGACAATTTTGAAACATCAAGTGATACAAATCCCAATGATGAAGAGAAGGATATTTCTGACTCAACCACTGTGACTCAGCAACACAGTGATGCAGTTGAGCCAACTGTCGATAGTGATACTCAGCAATCATCAGAAACTGATGTCGAGACTGAGAGGAATGAGTCCATAGGGGCTACAGTTGAACCTGTGAGGGCTGAGTCTAGTGGCATTGGTGGTGAGTCAAACCTTCCTGAGGGTACCCAAACCATTAGAAGGTCCACTAGGTCCGCTTCTGTCCCTAAAAGATTCGATGATTATATTGTTGGGAATGCAAAATATAGCTATGATAAAGTCGTCAATTATTCCAACTTACCTAGTGAGAACATTTGCTTTGCTGCTAATATCAATAAAATAATTGAACCATGCACCTATAAAGATGCTCTTAATGATAAAAGGTGGATTGATGCTATGAATGATGAATTATCTGCCTTGTATAAGAATAATACATGGGATATTGTTGATCTTCCTAGTGGTAAAAAACCTATTGGGTGTAAATGGGTATTTAAGGTCAAATACAAGTCAACAGGGGAAGTAGATAGGTTCAAAGCTCGGCTTGTGGCCAAAGGCTTTAACCAACGAGAGGGGATTGACTTTGAGGAAACATTCTCCCCTGTCGTAAAAATGGTAACTGTCAGATGTGTTGTCAGTCTAGCTGTCCAAAATGATTGGCCCCTGTATCAACTTGATATTAACAACGCCTTCCTATACGGTAATCTTAGAGAAGAAGTTTATATGACTTTACCTGATGGGCTGGATGTTAAAGGGAACAAAGTATGTAAGTTAAATAAGTCTCTATATGGCCTAAAGCAAGCTCCACGAATGTGGAATGAAAAACTTGTACAAGTGTTGGTCAAAATTGGCTTTACACAATCTAAGTGTGATCATTCCATGTTCATCAAATCTGTGAACTCTGTGTTTATTGTGCTTCTTGTTTATGTAGATGATATTTTTCTAACTGGAAACTGTGAAAAAGAAATAAACAAAATTAAGGATTTTTTAAAAAACTGAGTTTTTAATCAAAGATCTTGGCCTACTTAAATATTTCTTGGGCATTGAGGTAATTAAAACTACCAATGGCATTTGTCTCTCTCAAAGGAAGTACTGTATGGACCTGTTAAATGAATACGGGATGAGTGGAAGTAAGCCCAACAGCTGTCCTATAGATCAAAATCATGTTTTGACAAATCTAACTCTCACTAAGTCAAAACCTGTGGATGTCACACAGTATCAACAACTGATAGGAAAATTAATTTATCTATCACATACAAGACCGGACATTGCCTATTCGGTTCATTATTTGTCTCAGTTTATGCATAAGCCAACTGAGGCTCATACCCAAATTGCCTTCAAGGTTCTTCGCTATTTGAAAAGTGCACCAGGTACTGGCATTCTTTTTCAAAAAAGTAGCACGTTTCACTTAACAGCCTTTGCAGATTCGGACTGGGCCAAATGTGTTGAAAGCCGCAGATCTGTCACCGGCTTTTGTATATTTCTTGGAAGTTCGTTAATCTCCTGGAAAAGCAAAAAACAAAACGTTGTCTCAAGATCCTCTGCCGAAGCAGAATATCGATCTATGTGCAATGCTACATGTGAAGTATTATGGTTGATAAACATCTTAAGGGAACTGAAAGTGGATGTTGATATTCCTGTTGTGCTGAAATGTGACAACACAGCAGCTTTATCCATTGCTGCTAACCCTGTCTTTCATGACAGAACGAAACATTTCGAGGTTGACCTCTTTTTTTTACGAGAAAAAATTGCTTCAGGCTTAATTAAAGCCACTAGTGTCAAGTCTGAACATCAACTGGCAGATATTTTCACTAAAGGCCTGCTGCCAAAAGCTCATGCAGACATGTGTAAGTTCTTAGGTCTGTCTAATCTTTTTCACATTTAAACTGCGGGGGGGGGGGTGTTAAAAATACTATTTATTCTATTTATTCAGTTTAAATGTTCATTGCCTTCTCTAATATATTTCCTTGTTTATTGTTTGTGAGGTTGCTGTCATTGGGCTAGTGACCGTTTTGCTTAGCTGTTGATTGCTTTGGGCTTAGCTGTTGATTGCTTTGGGCTCCCTTGATTCTCGGTGGCCCCTTAGGGCTTGGCCCGTATAAAGAAGGGTGTTTGGTGTGGCTGATTCATTCGAGCTCCTTACTTCACTCGCTCTCATCTTATATCATTCTTGTTTTTCTCTGCTCACACGTATATTCGTGAGATTAGGGTTTCCTTTGTATTTTACAGATCATCCTACTGGAGATCTTTACTTGTAAAACAATCTGTGTTGACTGATTGTCTATTGCGTGTATCTGATTACTGAGATTCGTAATAAAACTGTGTTTGTGGTTTCAATCCTTGAGTTCTGACAAAAACAGAAGTAAATTACCCAAAAGAATTTCATCTATAATCACATGCTACGGAATAACATGTCTCTTGGCGCTACATTAAATAATTTGCTAGCACTACATTAAGCCCAAAAGCATTGCTTGTCATGTCATATGAACCTAATATTTTTGTTCACGGTTGATGTGAGATTAGCATAGAACCCAATTTTTTTTATGTTCACGGTCGATGTGAAGTTATCATAGAATTACTGATAAAACATCTCTTTTGTTCTTTATCCGTATACATGATTTGTGATTTCAGTTCCGATCACCTAATATTAGCCGCTAATGTACTATGCATGTGATATCTAACGTAGACTTGGTTTTCAATTGCAAATCTATAGTAACATAATAAGTTCCAAAGCAATTTTTTTCCTTGACACACATGCCACAAAAAGCATATAATACATAATAAAAAGTTCGTGAATATTTATTATATTAAATTTTAATTTCTAGGGACATTTTGTCATAATGACACGAAACATAAGAAGATGTGTATGAGTTGTGGAAGCAATTCGTCGTAGTGAAATAAATTAATAGAATATCCTTATTTTTCATAGAAACTCACACCCCAAGAATTCCTTCTTCCTGCTTCATCTCTCTCAAAAACACACTAAATACAAACAACCCAAGAAATTACAAAACTCACATCAGCGTTTTCGTTGTTATTGCTTACACATGTAACTCGAAATTGTATGTGTAAACAATCGCATTGAATTAAAACTGAAAGTCTTAATTATTTTGTTTACATTCCAAATTTGTTTCCTTCTCCCGTAAGATTCTAGACTCCAGCAAGTCTTTAAAATCAAATTGGGCAGAAGTTTTTAGGGTAAATTAAAAAAAAAAAAACTTATTGGAACAACAATTAGTATAAATATATTTGGCTTTATATATTAGAGGTTTGAGTAAAGAAGATAACATAGTTTTGTGAAACATGAAAGTAAAAGGGGTCATATGTAATATAAAAAATAATTGAAAGCATCAAGAACAACTTGACAATTGCTTTTTCGATAATCCAACAAAGGGAAAATTGCTTTCTCTCTCTACACCATCTCTATTTTCTCACCAACTTCCGATCGTCCCACCACCACCATTGCTTCTCCGGCTTGGTGATATGATAAAACCACTTCGGTCACCACAACGATGGGTAAGAACCAAACTCGCCATGGAGTCTATGCCACGTTTCGGCCTATCTTCACCGGCCAGAATTACTCCGGTCAGCAAGATCAGATTTTCCGGTGGATCACCATCATCACAAAATCAAGTTTGATCCTGCTGTTCTAAAAGCCGCCCCAACAACTTCGAGACTCCGGTCGTCAAGATCGAATTCGCAACACTGTTATGGAGATTTAAGGTATTTATACGCAGTGAAACAAGGCTTTGAATCAGTGTGATAACCGTTTACGTGTTGCCAATAACCGCCCAACAAAAAGGGGCTTTGAATCGCTGTGTTAACTGGAGTAACCGCCACCGCCAGTAAATAACTGTAGACGGTGTTAGGGTGGTTGCCGCGATGGTTCTTTAACAGTTGCAACTGATGCTATTTGTGACAGTTGATAATTTAATTGGTGTTATGTAAGTATAACGGTTATTGTATGAAGAATCTGTGCCTTTTGTGTTGATGAAGTGATGCGATGGGTGGTAGGTGTGCGGTATGGTGGTTATTTTATTAATTTAAACTAGGTTATAACCCTGTGTATTACACGGGTTGAAAAAATGTAATTTTACATACTAAATAACAAAACAATATATATTTAAAAACCTCATTTATTAGACGGGTTGAATAAATGTAATCTAATATATTAAATAATAAAAAATATTATAATTTTAAGAACCTCGTGTATTGTAATTTATATACCAAATAATTAAAAAGTTAAATCTTTAAAAACTCTATGTATCACACAAGTTGAATAAATGTAATTTTAGATTAATAGTATATTAAATAAATATAATTTTGGATTAATAGTGTATTAAATAAATATAATTTTGGATAAAGTCTTATATATAAATTTTAAGTAATCAATATATTTGATAAATAATAAAAATACTAATAACAGTAAAAAATCTAATTTATATACTAAAAAATAAATATAAAAGAAAGGCGGAAAACCCAAAAAATAGATGACTCCAATGAATAGCACGTGTCACATATTGGTTTCTTTTAATATATAGTAAGTATATAGATATAGATGTTCACATCATCGGTTGTTTCAATCGATAACATAATTTGTTTTCATATAATGGATCGATAATCAACGCTACAAATGTGACAAACAACACTACAAAAAGGGAGGTGGATATGAAATACCGAGTATAAAGCTAACCGAATAGACTATAAAGAAATTAAACTAAAGTAGAGTATATGGTCTAAATATGTAGTAAAGTGAAATAACAAAATAAAGTGTGCATTGTCTAAATATGGAAGAGTGAAATAAGTGGTTTTATACTTAAGATTTAGAGTAAATTGCGGTTTTGGTCCATGTGGTTTAATGGTTATTGCTATAATTACAAAATCCAAATGTTTTGCAATTTTAATATCAATGTTTCGATTTTATTGCGGTTTTAATCCACCACACTAACTCCATCTAAGTTATTGTTAAATCCTTTTCACATGATAGGCATTTGTAGAGGTATTTTAGTAAATAAGGATTCTCAATGATCAAGTTTGTTTATGGGTAAAATAATTTCTAACCACGCCATGGTGTGTTGTCGAGGTAAAATAATGTTGTATGAATATGTCTAAATTATCTAGGTTTATAACACCATGCCATGTACATTTATAATTTAACATTAGGCTACCATCATCCATCATAATAATATTTTTACTATTGGATCGTGATATTATTTTTATGCACTAAAGATTCATTTAGATTATTTATTAAAATACCTTTGCTAGTATTTTTACTGTTGGATCGTGATATTATTTTTATGCACTAAATATTCATTTAGATTATTTATTAAAATACCTTTGCACATGACATAATTAATAATATTTATCTATAAGATATTAAACTAATAATATTTAGTAGAAGGGTTATCTATAATATAAGATATTAAACTAAATAATATTTAGTATGAGTGTTATCTATAATTAACTAAAAAAGATTAAACTAAAATAATAATTATCTATAAGAGATGGCCTAATATAATGACAAGTGTCCCTAAAGTGGTTTATTTTATTATATAGTATAGATATAGATGTTATCTTATTGATTCAATAGCTTATTATTTGAACGACGCGATTTGTAGGGGTATGACGTTTGTTAGTCGGCGATGACCGTAGTTAGTTTTTTAGTATTATATGATTTACCCAAACGGTTGCTTTGAGGAGACACGGCGGTTCAATAAGTGGGTGGTGACCCAAGTTACTTTTTGTATAGAGATATAATTCCTTTCTTAAGCTAAGGGCCGGAGCCCACATGCGGATGTCCTATTCAAGTCCGGTTCGGTGGACTTCTTGCACCCTGGACGACCTATGCAATGTAGATGTCCGGTTTGGTTTGTCGGGTGGGTTGGCATGTGTGTTTGGATAGGAAAAAAACCACATTGTTGGTGCTCTGAAATCGATATAAAGATTTTAGCTTGGAAAAATTACAAAAATAACCATTGACCAAAAGTATTTTCAAATTTAATTGGCAACCTCATGCATCATTGGAGCGGTACATCATGCGCGTGATGTGTCTTTCAAGCACGGGATGCGTCCTTGGAGCGAGGCATCATGCATGGGATGCGTCCGGCGTCCCATGCTTGAAAGACGCATCCCGTGCATGATGCGCCGCTCCAAGGACGCGTGAGGTTGCCAAATTTGAAAATAGTTTTGGTGAATGGTTATTTTTGTAATTTTCCCTTTTAGGTTTATATTGATCGAATTTTGTTGTTTTCTATGTCTCGCAAGCTTCTAACACAATAACTTAATATTTCTAGGATCTCAAAACAAATATAATCCAAACAAAATTGCAATAATATAATCCTCAAGTAATTATAAGTAATCCCCAAAATTTCCCGTTAAAAAAAAGTAATTAGTAAACAAGATTTAAAAAGATCAAAAACTCAAACGTTTACTTATAATCATTTTTTAGACACAAGTTGATTATGTCCAAAAGTCAACAAAATAATGACGGAGACTTTTCACTGATACATGACGATAGAATTGTCGGGGTGGAAAGCTAAAACTCTATCGATAGGGGGAGGCTTACTTTGATAAATTCAGTTCTGGAAAGCCTGCCTATTTATTATTTCTCTTTATATAAGGCTTCGGCTGGGGTCGTTAAGACCCTGGAAGCCAAAATGAGAAAATTCCTTTAGGCTGACTCTTGTATGTCACGGTCCCCGACCCGGTTTGACCCGTTTCAGGAGCCGCGGAACAGAAATCCCGTGGTATTTAATTAATTGAGTTTAACAGCGGAAGTTTATTATCAGGATCTTTTTAAAACTGAAATATATTTCCCGATTATGTTATTTCACAACGCGGGATAAAACCCCGGTAATTTACAATACTAAGATTTCACAAAGAAATCTTTTATTTTACAAAACATGTTTCTTTATTTTATACTGAGCCACTTCCTTTAAGCTTGTAGTGCTATATGGCATTTTTCCTGGTTCATAACAGGTCACCTGAAACATGTTTGAAAAAGGTTTTGTCAGCGGGAAATACTGAGTGAATCATTCATTTTGCATAAAATGATGCATAGTTATTAATTACAGCATAAGAGCGATTACAATGGCTTCTATCTTATTTTTATCTGGCGCTCTGTCACAATGGTGACAAGTCACAATGGTGACAAGTCACAATGGTGACAAGTCACAATGGTGACAAGTCACAATGGTGACGATGGTCATACCACTTATTAGGTCAATGAACCTAAATAGTGATGATTATCCCTAGTAGGTCAATGAACCTAACTGGGAGAAAATTAGTAATGTGCACAATACCCCACTAGCCAGTGATTCAAGATATTCACGACTTAGTCCCTGTAATTATAACTTTTGAAAATAATTTGAGGTATTGTAAAATAGTTGATAAAAAGAGAATGACTCACATTGCAGATTTATACGGGCAGAGTTTAGCCTACTGATTAGCCTTTTAACCTAAATTTAATAACAGGAACACAATTCTGGGTTAGTAATCAATACAGCATTTACGATAACTCACGAGATCAACCCTCACAACGAATGACAAAGTGCTATGCTTAAACATCCATCGAATTTACGACTAATGACAAAGCATCACCCTAATGTGGGCAGCACTTAAACATCCATTGAGTACATTGATCGATCGGAAAATGAATCGTAATAGCGATCGAGTTAATACCCTGATTGCGGCGTCGATTAGTGATCCGTGTGTGTTAATTGTGGTAAACAGAGCTTATCTCAGTGTATGTTTCGACTTTGTTCGTCGTTCAAGCGCCCAGAATCAAGTCCCAACATTTGCTATTTATACACGAAATTGGACTAGCTTACGGACCGTAAGCATTAACCCTTACGGTCCGTAAGGGTCATGAAATTGGTATAGGATGGCCACGTGTGGGACTAGGCCTGCTGAGTCGACAATTTCTTAAAATTCGAATTGGACAGCTATTTATGTGGATAAACGTAACTAGGAAATACCCCCCCTGAGTTTTAGGGGCCCTGATCCTGATTCTGATTGTTCTGAAAATTTTAAGGTTTGCGCAGAATCACTTGGGTGTCTCAATTAGGGTTTCCTATTGTTCAAATTAATTTAATAAATATGACTTTTGATGAGAGTTGTTACATTCTCCCTACCTTAATAAAATCTCGTCCTCAAGATTTACTGGAATAATTGAGGATACTTTTTGATTCTTTTCTGACTCTAACTCCCAAATGTATTAGGATCATATTTTTGAATCCCACTTTACTTTAACTAGCACTAATCGTTTGTGTTTTGAGAAATTTGATCTTTCTATCTTTTATCTGAAGAGGTTTCTCTACAAATTTTTCGTTTACCTCTATATCTTGAAGAGGTACTACCAAAGATTCGTCTGATAGACATTTCTTGATATTGGATACATGAAATACATCAGGTACTCCAGCTAACTCTCCTAGTAGTTGTAAACGATAAGCAACTGATCCTATACATTGGATCACTAGAAATGGTCCTACGTGCCTTGGACTTAGCTTTCCTTTCTTACCGAATCTAACAACTCCTTTCCAAGGAGATACTTTCAATAGCATTTTGTCTCTAACTTGAAACTTCAACGGCTTTTGTCTATTATCTGTATAACTTTTCTGGCGATCTCTAGCCGTCTTCAGCCTTTCCTTCGTGATACTGAATATCACAGTCGTAGTTACTTGGGATTTTCATCCATCTCCTTTGCCTCATGTTTAATTCTTTTTTGCCCAAATATATATCTTAAATTCTTGTAATCCGTATAGATAGTACACTTACTTCCATACAGATACTGTCTCCAAATCTTAAGGCAAAAATTATGGCTCCTAATTCTAAGTCATGAGTGGTATAGTTTTCTTCGTGCTTTTTCAATTGCCTTGATGCATACGCAATTACCTTTTTGCGTTGCATTAACACACATCCAACTCCTACTTTTGAAGCATCACCGTATACTTTAAAATCTTCTCTTCCTTCTGGTAAGGCTAAGGTTTGAGCATTTGAAAATTTTAAAATCCTAAAGGCTTCTTCTTGTTTAGGTCCTCATTCAAACTTAACTGTTTTACAGGTTAGCTTAGAAGTTTTATAGGTTTAGCCGGATAATATGGACGGTTTATTAAGAAATTTTCCAAGATAGCTATACCATTATCTGGCGCTCGTCACAATGGTGTGACTTGTCACAATTGTGACATACCTAATAAGTGGTATGACCATCGTCACCATTGTGAGTTGTCACCATTATCCGTCCATATTAGAAGTTTTATAGGTTTAGCTATCTTGGAAAATTTCTTAATAAACCGTTCATATTATCCGGCTAAACCTATAAAACTTCTAATATGGACGGATAATGGTGACAAGTCACAATGGTGACGATGGTCATACCACTTATTAGGTATGTCACAATTGTGACAAGTCACACCATTGTGACGAGCGCCAGATAATGGTATTGCTATCTTAGAAAATTTCTTAATAAACCGTCCATATTATCCGGCTAAACCTATAAAACTTCTAAGCTAACCTGTAAAACAGTTAAGTTTGAATGAGGACCTAAACAAGAAGAAGCCTTTAGGATTTTAAAATTTTCAAATGCTCAAACCTTAGCCTTACCAGAAGGAACAGAAGATTTTAAAGTATACGGTGATGCTTCAAAAGTAGGAGTTGGATGTGTGTTAATGCAACGCAAAAAGGTAATTGCGTATGCATCAAGGCAATTGAAAAAGCACGAAGAAAACTATACCACTCATGACTTAGAATTAGGAGCCATAATTTTTGCCTTAAGATTTGGAGACAGTATCTGTATGGAAGTAAGTGTACTATCTATACGGATTACAAGAATTTAAGATATATATTTGGGCAAAAAAGAATTAAACATGAGGCAAAGGAGATGGATGAAAATCCCAAGTAACTACGACTGTGATATTCAGTATCACGAAGGAAAGGCTGAAGACGGCTAGAGATCGCCAGAAAAGTTATACAGATAATAGACAAAAGCCGTTGAAGTTTCAAGTTAGAGACAAAATGCTATTGAAAGTATCTCCTTGGAAAGGAGTTGTTAGATTCGGTAAGAAAGGAAAGCTAAGTCCAAGGCACGTAGGACCATTTCAAGTGATCCAATGTATAGGATCAGTTGCTTATCGTTTACAACTACTAGGAGAGTTAGCTGGAGTACCTGATGTATTTCATGTATCCAATATCAAGAAATGTCTATCAGACGAATCTTTGGTAGTACCTCTTCAAGATATAGAGGTAAACGAAAAATTTGTAGAGAAACCTCTTCAGATAAAAGATAGAAAGATCAAATTTCTCAAAACACAAACGATTAGTGCTAGTTAAAGTAAAGTGGGATTCAAAAATATGATCCTAATACATTTGGGAGTTAGAGTCAGAAAAGAATCAAAAAGTATCCTCAATTATTCCAGTAAATCTCGAGGACGAGATTTTATTAAGGTAGGGAGAATGTAACAACTCTCATCAAAAGTCATATTTATTAAATTAATTTGACCAATAGGAAACCCTAATTGAGACACCCAAGTGATTCTGCGCAAACCTTAAAATTTTCAGAACAATCAGAATCAGGATCAGGGCCCCTAAAACTCAGGGGGGGTATTTCCTAGTTACGTTTATCCACATAAATAGCTGTCCAATTCGAATTTTAAGAAATTGTCGACTCAGCAGGCCTAGTCCCACATGTGGCCATCCTATACCAATTTCATGACCCTTACGGACCGAAAGGGTTAATGCTTACGGTCCGTAAGCTAGTCCAATTTCGTGTATAAATAGCAAATGTTGGGACTTGATTCTGGGCGCTTGAACGACGAACAAAGTCGAAACATACACTGAGATAAGCTCTGTTTACCACAATTAACACACACGGATCACTAATCGACGCCGCAATCAGGGTATTAACTCGATCGCTATTACGATTCATTTTCCGATCGATCAATGTACTCAATGGATGTTTAAGTGCTGCCCACATTAGGGTGATGCTTTGTCATTAGTCGTTAATTCGATGGATGTTTAAGCATAGCACTTTGTCATTCGTTGTGAGGGTTGATCTCGTGAGTTATCGTAAATGCTGTATTGATTACCAACCCAGAATTGTGTGCCTGTTATTAAATTTAGGTTAAAAGGCTAATCAGTAGGCTAAACTCTGCCCGTATAAATCTGCAATGTGAGTCATTCTCTTTTTATCAACTATTTTACAATACCTCAAATTATTTTCAAAAGTTATAATTACAGGGACTAAGTCGTGGATATCTTGAATGACTGGCTAGTGTGGTATTGTGCACATTACTAATTTTCTCCCAGTTAGGTTCATTGACCTACTAGGGATAATCATCACTATTTAGGTTCATTGACCTAATAAGTGGTATGACCATCATCACCATTGTGACTTGTCACCATTGTGACAGAGCGCCAGATAAAAATAAGATAGAAGCCATTGTAATCGCTCTTATGCTGTAATTAATAACTATGCATCATTTTATGCAAAATGACTGATTCACTCAGTATTTCCCGCTGACAAAACCTTTTTCAAACATGTTTCAGGTGACCTGTTATGAACCAGGAAAAGTGCCATATAGCACTACAAGCTTAAAGGAAGTGGCTCAGTATAAAATAAAGAAATATGTTTTGTAAAATAAAAGATTTCTTTGTGAAATCTTAGTATTGTAAATTACCGGGGTTTTATCCCGCGTTGTGAAATAACATAATCGGGAAACATATTTCAGTTTTAAAAAAGATTCTGATAATAAACTTCCGCTGTTAAACTCAATTAATTAAATACCACGGGATTTCTGTTCCGCGGCTCCTGAAACGGGCCAAACCGGGTCGGGGGCCGTGACACTTTGAGGGTGTGGACAGCTTTCAGCGTTTGGTGCAACATTCCGCCGCTTTACTTTTTTGAATTCAAAAACATTTTAGAAATCCATAAATTCATTAAGTGCAACAAGAAGGAGGAGAAGATCATTTACGGGTTGGCTATGATAGCGTGCTGGGGCATTTGGAAAGAAAGGAATGACGTGGTCTTTAACCAGGAAAGAGGTAGCCCGCAGGATATCATAGGGGAGGTAAAATCTAGAGGTTATGCCTGGGTCAAAAATAGATCTAAATGTAATTACATTAGGTGTTCGGATTGGTGTAAATACCCTATGTATATGTTGTAATTTCTTTGCCCTTTACCCGTTTGGGTCGGGGGTTCTGTAGCTTGTTTGGCCTTTTGCCCGTTTGGGACGGAGGTTTGTTTTAATGAAGTTTAATTTTCAAAAAAAAAAAAGCTATCCTTACTACATTAAAGAAACAAACGCAACAACAATTATTGAAGAACATGGCAATGAAATTTGAAAAACACACAATCATTTGTTGTCAACATGAGTGTGAGTGACATCTCCAACCGATGCTGGCTTAGGTGTGGTTCCGGCTTCTTTAGCGGTCTCGGTGTTTGACTTCTTGGCGCAGAGATCAACATCTTGAATGGATGGAGCTTTGTTTTGT
Organism: Helianthus tuberosus; assembly: GCA_030545235.1. NCBI lineage: Eukaryota > Viridiplantae > Streptophyta > Magnoliopsida > Asterales > Asteraceae > Helianthus > Helianthus tuberosus. Next base: position 205,460,410 of record CM060415.1, on the reverse strand, counting down.
TCTTCTATGGAGCGCTGGAACGACACCAGTTTAGTACGTGTATTGTTGTTGGAGGTGGATGTAGCAGAGCCAGGCCTCCATGTGGCTGAGAAGGATGGAGGTCCACCAGTACTAGACATTGTTAAAGATGTGTTGAATGTGAATTGATTTCAAAGTGGTATGTTTATTGGAGGAACACAAGCACAACTGCATGATATATATACACGATGACCGGCCCACACTTTCTTCCTACGTTGTTACATGAAAATTACTTACACATTTACCTATTATGTGGTCCCATGCGTTCTAAACATTATAACAAGGAAATTTCAGCCTTTTTAACATATTTATCTTTTCATTTTACATGTATTGTGGTTATTGTAAATTAACAAGGTTTTGTTGGAACAAATTGCTTGGAAAAAGCCTTGTACGAATTATGATTGGCTTAAAGTTGTCTTGCATCACATTTAAAATCATAGTTTTTTTTAATCTCTTTTGAGAAACAACGAGAATAAATGTGGCAAACACACTTTATTTTAAGATCGAGTGTAGTGGAATAACGCCCAACTCCACAAGAGGTGATTCCATTGGGTGTTGCATGGGGTCTGTCAGAAACTCAAGATTAGAACCAAAAATGAATAGCAGGAATGTTTATTGCAATCGAAAATCAGAGTACAAATGATTTGGTCATCACAGATTGACTAATACATAAGAAGATGTCAACGTGATGATGTAAAAGAAACCCTAAGACTCTTACGAATAACTTGTAAGAGAAAGGGAGATACAAAAAGGTAAAAGAAAGAGTTGCTAATAGATAAAGGGACAATGATTGTCTGATGCATCGACCAAAGGACAGCAGCTGAATATAAAGCACAAGGAACCCTAAAGGGCCTCCACCGACTTAGCAAAAGGGAACCCAATTGGGCCTTCACCGACACAGCCCACAGCAGCAAGCGAAAAGGGAAACCAGCCCAATCCTTGAAACAAAAGAAACCCAGTTAAAGTAAAAAGTAAAAAATAAAAAATAGAAGAGTATTAAAACTGAAGTGTTAATATCTTTAACACCCCCCCCCCCCCCGGTTTTAATACTAAAAAGATTAGAGAGAGCCAAACACTTACACATTTTGAGATGATCCGCTGGTTGTAATCCTTTTGTGAAAAGATCCGCATATTGATTTGAAGAGGAGACGCCAATCGTTTTAACCATTCCAGAGGCGATTTTTTCACGAAGGAAGAACAGGTCAATTTCAAAGTGTTTGGTTCTGTCATGAAAGACAGGGTTTGCCGCTATGGACAACGCAGCAGTGTTATCGCATCTTAACTCAATCGGCAACGTGACTTTAACCTGTAACTCTTGTAATATGTTGACCAGCCACATGATTTCACATAAGGCAGCACACATAGATCTGTATTCTGCTTCAGCAGAAGATCTAGATACTACGCTTTGTTTTTTGCTTTTCCAGGAGATCAAAGAGTTTCCTAGAAATATGCAGAATCCTGTAACAGACCTTCGGCTATCAATGCACTTAGCCCAATCAGAGTCGGCATAAGCAGATAATTCAAATTTATCACCATTTTTAAACATTAAACCAGTGCCAGGAGCACCTTTCAAATACCTCAACAACTTGAATGCTATTTGAGAATGTACCATAGTTGGCTTGTGCATATATTGAGAAAGAAAATGAACAGCATAAGCTATGTCAGGTCTGGTATGAGATAAGAAAATCAGTTTCCCAACCAGCCTTTGATAATCATTAGCATTAACAAAATTATTTTCTTCCTTTTTACACAGATTTGTAATAACATAGTTTGCTTCAATAGGACACGAGACAGGTTTACATCCACTCATACCAAACTTATTCAATAAATCCATACAATACTTTCTTTGAGTCAAACATATTCCTTCTTGAGTTTTAATGACTTCAATTCCAAGAAAGAACTTTAAAAAACCTAAATCTTTGATTTTAAACTCAGACTGTAATAGACTTTTCACATTTTCAATTTCTTGTTTGCTATTACCAGTTAGGATTATATCATCTACGTAAACTAACATAACAATAAACACATTTTCATCAGATTTTAGATTTTATGAACATGGAATAATCACATTTTGACTGATAAAAACCCATTTTCAAGAGAACGTTTACAAGCTTTTCATTCCACATTCGTGGAGCTTGCTTTAGACCATACAAGGATCTATTTAGTTTGCACACTTTATTAAGATGACTGTTATTCAGACCTTCAGGCATAGACATGTAAACTTTCTCTTTTAAATTTCCATAGAGAAACGCATTATTAACGTCAAGCTGATAAAGTGGCCAATCATTTTGAACACACAAACTAACAATACATCTAATGGTAACCATTTTTACGACGGGAGAGAAAGTTTCATCAAAGTCTATTCCTTCCCTTAGGTTGAACCCTTTAGCTACTAGCCTAGCTTTGTACCTTTCAACTTCTCCATTGGACTTATATTTAACCCTAAAGATCCATTTGCAGCCTATAGGTTTTCTCCCTTTGGGAAGATCAACAATAGACCAAGTATTATTCTTATGAAGAGCACTGAGCTCTTTATTCATGGCATTCACCCAATTACTATCCTTGATAGCTTCTTGATATGAGCTGGGTTTAAGAATTTTATTGACATTTGACGCAAAACAAATATTATCAGAAGGTGAGTTTGCATAATTAACAACTCTCTCGTAACCGAATTTGACCTTGCCTTCTACCACATAATCACCAAATTTCTTAGGAATAGACACAGACCTTGTCGCAACCCCCGATCCCAAATCCCAGGGAACGGGCGGCCGCGAGCCAATTTCGGTGGTATCGCGTATTGTCTAATTTGGCAGCGGAATTTTCATCAGGACCGTGGTTAGGAAACATTGATCAGAGTAAAATACCACATTTTCATAACATTAAACAAATGGGTTAAAACCCAAGTTCGTAGTACAAACGTTTTCATAGGAATAAATCCTATTTTATTAATAAAAACATCTATTTTATTTTAGGTAACTTTATTGCCACTTTTCCAAGCCTTCAGTGCTGTCCAGCTGGCTTCTATTTGGCTTTCACAGTGTGTTACCTGAAATGCGTTTTAAAAATATTTATCAGTGGGAAATACTGGTGAGTGAATCCCAGTTTAATTAAGTTTAACTAAAAACCATTTCACAGTATTGAGGGCGATCTTGCAATTACATTTGTTTCCAAGTTATAACAATTAACATCCATGGTACTGTCAGACCCAACTTGTGGAAATGTTACTCCTTGACCAGGTGGTAACAAATTTTGTATACAAAACCCCAACATACTCATGATAATTGTATTCTTACAAATACTCAATAACTGCTATTTGCATGGGAAAATATTTAAGGTTTTGTAAAAACAGTTAATAAAAGGTTTACAAAAAGCGGATCAACTCACATTGTTGTCTTAGATTTTCCGTAAGGGTTTCCTGAGAATTATCTATAATTTACACAAATGCACACGCGTTAGTATAATAACCCATTTTAACATTAGTAATACCCTTCCAGAGACGGCATTCCAACGATTACGTCGTGCAGAACCACGACAGCCGTTACGGAACCATAGATCAATCGGGCAGCGTATCTAATACGTATCCAGGGGTTATAATACTTACAACGGAGCGGAACTTCGCTATTAAGGGGGGTATAATACCCGTATATTATGCCTAATATTCAGAATGGAGAGAAAGAAAACGATTTTGAACGATTCGACTGAAGATCTGATGGCTTCTATATATAGTGCTGGTTTTCAACTTTTACGCGGCCCGCGTAAATGTAGACAAGGGTCTACGTGGCCCGCGTCAAACCCTGGTCAACGTGTAGCTGGGCTGGGTCATCGACTAGACTTGCCGGGTGTTGGGCCACGTGGCCGCACCTGGCTTTGCCAGGTTTTTAAGTTAACGCAGCTCGCGTAAGCTTAAGGGGTGGCTTACGCGGCCCGCCTAAACCCCAAAAATTCAATTTTTTAATTATTTTTATTAATATTCAGGGTATTCGGGGCCCGTTTTCACGTACGGGGTGTTTTTAGGGACATATTGGGATATTTTAAAACATGTTAGGGTGTCAGAATTAATTCGAGGGTGTCGGTTTTCTTGAGGATTGTTATATTCTCCCCACCTTATTTTAGAGCTCGTCCTCGAGATCTACTGGAACAAGTGTGGATATTTCCTTTGCATTTCAGATTCAATCTCCCATGTGTACTCATGTCCTCTTTTGGAGTCCCAATTTACTTTAACCAGAACTAGTCTCTTATGCTTGAGGTTCTTGACTTTCCTGTCTTCAATCTGTAGAGGCCTTTCTACAAACTCGAGTTGTTCATTTACCTCTATATCCTTAAGAGGTACTACTAGTGATTCATCAGTTAAACATTTCTTGAGATTTGATACATGAAATACATCATGTATTCCTGCCATTTCCTCTGGCAGTTGTAGCTGATAGGCTAAAGGTCCTATTCTTCTAATAATTTTAAAAGGCCCAATATACCTGGGACTTAGCTTTCCTCTTTTGATGAATCTTACTACTCCTTTCCAAGGAGAGACTTTCAACAAAACTTTATCTCCTACTTGAAACTCCAATGGTTTACGTCTGTTATCAGCATAACTCTTCTGTCGATCATGTGCTGCTTTCAGTCGTTCCTTGACTTGAATAATTTTTTCAGTTGTTTCTTGTACTATCTCAGGTCCAGATAGTTGCTTTTCCCCAATTTCTGCCCAACAGACTGGGGTTCGGCACTTTCGTCCATAAAGTCCTTCGAAGGGTGCAGCATTGATACTTGTGTGATAACTATTATTATAAGAAAATTCTATTAAAGGTAAGTGATCGTCCCAATTACCTCCAAAATCAATTACACAAGCTCTATGCATGTCTTCCATTGTCTGAATTGTTCTTTCGCTTTGTCCATCCGTTTGAGGATGATAAGCTGTGCTTAGATTTAACTTGGTTCCCATTGCCTTTTGGAAACTTGACCAAAAATGAGAGGTAAAGCGGCTATCTCTATCAGAAACAATTGATAAAGGTATTCCATGTAATGAAACAATTTCATTTACATACAATTTAGCTAATTGTTCCATACTGAAAGTTTCTTTCATTGGTAGGAAATGACCTGACTTGGTTAGCCTATCTACAATCACCCAGATTGTATCATTACCTTTCTTTGTTTTGGGTAATTTAGTAACAAAATCCATTGTTATTAATTCTCATTTCCACACTGGCATTTCTAACTGTTGTAACAAACCTGAGGGTTTCTGGTGTTCAGCTTTAACTTGTGAACAAGTTAAACATTTAGAAACATAGGATGCTATATCCTTTTTTATTCCTATCCACCAGAAATTCTTTCTTAAATCCTGGTACATTTTATCATTTCCTGGATGCATCGTATACTTAGACTTATGGGCCTCTTCTAATATACGATGAAGTAGGTTTCCTAATTTAGGTATCCATATTCTCTTTTTATGGAATCTCCAAATTCCATCTGTTCCTTGTTCTAATTCCTTAATCATACCTTTTAATTTTTCAGTATCATCCTTGATTACTAATTCTTGTGCTTCTCTTATATGATCATTTAAATCTACTTGTAGATTTAATTTAAGAGAACGTACCATTTTTGGCTTTTCATGATACTTTCGGCTTAAAGCATCTGCCACTACATTTGCTTTTCCTTCATGATACTGGATATCACAATCATAATCACTAAGCATCTCCATCCAGCGTCTTTGTCTCATATTCAACTCCTTTTGCCCGAAAACATATCTTAAACTTTTATGATCGGTGAATATGGTAAACTTATTACCATAAAGATAATGTCTCCAAATCTTAAGGGAAAAAATTATAGCTCATAACTCTAGATCATGGGTTGAATAATTATCTTCATGCTTTTTAAGTTGTCTAGAAGCGTAAGCTATAACCCTTTGGCGTTGCATTAACACACATCCATAACCTAACTTAGAAGCGTCACAATAGACTACAAAGTCTTCAGTTCCTTCTGGTAACGCTAGTATGGGTGTATGGGTTAATCTTTGCTTAAGAATTCTAAATGCTTCTTCTTGTTTTGGTCCCCATTCAAACTTAATGGATTTACAGGTTAACTTAGTTAAAGGAATGGCTATTCTAGAGAAATCTCGAATAAACCTTCTATAATAACCGGCCAATCCTAAGAAACTTCTAACCTCGGTTGGTGACTCAGGTATTTTCCATTTGGTAATTACCTTGATCTTTGTTAGATCCACATGAATTCCTTCATGATTCACTAAGTGTCCAAGAAACTGTACCTGTTCTAACCAAAACTTGCACTTTGAAAATTTAGCATAAAGCTTTTCCTTTCTTAATAGACTTAAAAGTGCGTGCAAATGCTTTGCATTATCTTTTTTATTTTTAGAGTAAATTAGAATATCATCTATGAAGACAATTATGAATTTATCCAAATATGGCTTACATATTCGGTTCATCATGTCCATAAATGCGGCTGGGGCATTGGTTAAACCAAATGGCATGACAGTAAATTCATAATGGCCATACCTCGTTCTGAATGCGGTCTTAGGAATGTCCTCTTCCTGTACCTTTAATTGATGATATCCTGACCTTAAATCGATTTTAGAGAAAAATCGAGCTCCTTACAGTTGATCGAACAGATCATCGATTCTCGGTAATGGGTACCGATTATTAATCGTGACCTTGTTTAATTCACGGTAGTCAATGCACATACGCATTGATCCGTCCTTCTTTTTAACGAATAAAATTGGCGCTCCCTATGGCGATGAACTTGGCTGTATGAGTCCTTTCTCCAACAATTCCTCTAATTGTTTCTTTAATTCTTGCATTTCGGCAGGTGCCAAACGGTAGGGTTCTTTGGCAATTGGTGCTGTTCCGGGTAGCAGATGGATTCTGAATTCGACTTCTCTATCTAGCGGTAGTCCTGGCAATTCTTCTGGAAATACATCTGAAAACTGAGACACTACTGGAATATCTTTTAGTTCTTTTCCTTCAGTGTTAGTGATTATGAAAATCAAATACACTATAGATCCTTTTTCTTATATAGCTTACAGTTTTCATCACAGAGATGAATTTTGTGGACCTAGATGGCTTATCACCTTTGATTGTGATCTTTTCACCTTTTGGTGAATTTACTTGAATTGACTTTTGATTACATAAAATACTGGCTTTATTGGCTATTAACCAATCCATTCCTAATACAATATCAAATCCTGCCAGATCCATAGGATAAAGGTTTGCCATAAACTTCTGGTTTAAAAACTCTATTCTTACTCCCTACAAGATTTCAGAAATCCTAACAATTTCTCCATTAGCTATCTCTACGAGACATTCTTGTGGTAGTTTAGTTAATAACTGATTTAAAAGTTTGCAAAACGAAGTATTAGTAAAACTTTGGTTCGCACCAGAGTCAAATAATACTTTAGCAAATACATCATTAACTAAAAACGTACCACCTATCACGTCTAGAATCATCTTGGCTTCCTCTGCAGTCAGAACAAATGCTCTAGCATTTTTAGTGTTCTTGTTGTTAGCAGCTGGAGCCAATTTCGGACAATTTGGCTTGATATGACCTTTTTCTCCACAGTTGAAGCATAGTCCATTACTGGATTTTCTCCTGCAATCTTTTTCCTTGTGTCCTTGCATCTTGCAGAAATTGCAAAGAGTGGAGCATTTTCCAGAATGCTTTTTCTTGCAGAATGGTGTAGAGGTAGAACCTACATTCCTACGGTTGTAATTCCCAGAATGGAATTCTTGGGTAAGCCTTTGGGTTAGGTTTCTCCTCTGGTCTTCTTCTCTAGTACGGATTAATTCATCTGTTAAGGTGTTTGCTAGTTCTACAGCTTCTTCTATAGTTTGGGGTCTAGCTGCCTTGACTACATGTCTAATCTCTCCAATTAATCCCCAGATGTAACGGGAGATTAATACTGGTTCAGGTAATGCAAGGGTTGGTACTATTCTAGCATATTCAAAGAATGTGGCAGTATAACCCTTACTATCTACCCCAGTCATTTTTAAGTTTAGAAACTTATTTGCTATCTGTTCCTTTTCATTGGGAGGGCAGAATTTCCTTTCTACCATATGTTTAAATTCTTCCCATTCCATGTTGTATATCTTATCATTTCCTCTTGACTGGAGGATAGTGTTCCACCATTCTAAGGCTGAGTTCTTAAACAGATTAGAAGCAAACATTATTTTATCTTCTTCAGCACACTTGCTTATTTTTAAAACAGCCTCAGTCTTTTCTATCCAACGTAGAGCTGCAATGGGTCCTTCATTGCCCGAGAATTCTATTGGTTTGCAGGACCAGAATTCTTTGTAAGAACAACCATAAGGCATGGTTCTTCTTCTTTTGGGAATGGGCACTTAAAGTACGGGTCCATTGTTCACGCTGTTTTCTGGTTCAATTGGTCGCTTACTTCTATGTTTACTTTTATTATTCGCTTCTTGAACCGTTTGAAAAATAAATGACATTGCATCTATAATTCCTTGTGCCACTATGTGTTGAACGGCACTATTATCCATTTGGTTTCCATTGTTATTGATGCTTGGATTCTCATTAACCAAGTTAATGTTACCCTGGTTATCGTTATTCAGATTTCCTTGATTTCCTTCGTCGGCCATCTGAATTTTAAACATTTACCCCGTATTAATATCACAAAATAATATTTAATATAGTCAATCACATGACACGTATTTTGGTCAAAAGCGTCGATCATTGCGACTTACTCTATTCATATAGTATGCATCTATTACACACCAGTACTGAAATAAAAAGTCAATACCAACTGAAATAAACAATAGTAGGCATCCGTACACACATATTTTATTATTTTTTTATTATTATTACTATTACCGTCTCCACCGTCACATTCACGGATATGGATTCATCCAAAAATCCATATTGCGCTCGTCGTACTTCCAGACGAGTCTTGTACGTTTTCTGCACTCATTGGGGGTGCAGGTTCTAGGACTGGGTTCGGAATATGGGGTGCGGGTTCTTGATATGGGGGTGTGGGTGCCTGGAATCGGTAAGGATCTTCTAAAATTTCCCGAATGTATTCATCGTGGTAATAGGGATCTAAGGGATCCATACCTGGGTAGGCTCCTAAGTTCTGCATGGGTGTGTCTTCATGTATCGGGTAACGTTGCACATAGTCCCTAACGTCATCCCACCAAGGATCGTAATTTGGGTCTAGGGGGTTTGGTGCTGGTACCCTAGGTATTTCCTCCGGATTGAAGTCATGCATTACTACTTGGTTTTCAGGGTTTTCTATCTCCATGGGTTGGTCAGGGATAGGTGGTTGTGGTTGGGGTGCTATTATTTGCTCCAAATTAGGGTCAACTGCAGTGGTGGCTAGGATGTGAATGTTAGCTATACCCCTATTTATCATATCCTGGGCATAGGCATCGGTTTCTCTTTTAGCTGCTACTAGCACTCTCTGTTCTTGTAACTTTTTCATATGCTTTCTACGTTCGTGTGCCCCACGACTGAACCACCCCTATTTTTCTGAGGAAATGGCTCCTCGGATTGAGCCTTAAACAGAAAGATTCCTTCTTCCGTATCAGCAGAGTACCCTGAGAGGGCAGGCTGAGAATAGGAGGTGCCTTCGCTTCTTGGCGAACCAGACAATTGACGATACGCGTCAGATGTCCTTGGTCGCTCATACTGTAAACTAACAAATAGTCAAATAACACATAACAATAAAATACAACTATGCACGTATTTCTGTAATTTATTTCCTAACAGATTGAATTTTGATGTCAGCAGAACACTTCTGTGGCTGAATCAGTGGCTTAGCTCTGATACCACCTTCTGTCGCAACCCCCGATCCCAAATCCCAGGGAACGGGCGGCCACGAGCCAGTTTCGGTGGTATCGCGTATTGTCTAATTTGGCAGCGGAATTTTCATCAGGACCGTAGTTAGGAAACATTGATCAGAGTAAAATACCACATCTTCATAACATTAAACAAATGGGTTAAAACCCAAGTTCGTAGTACACACGTTTTCATAGGAATTGTAAGGACCTGCAAAAATGTCCCAAATCGACCCGTAAGTGAATACCCGGACCCCTGAAACCCTAATGAGCATGAAAAATCAAGAAATCAAGAAAATTGGATTTCACGCGGGCCGCGTAAGCCATAAGGTAAGGCTACGCGGGCCGCGACAACTTGAAAATCTCCGGATAAGCTTAAGTGACACGTGTCGTCCACGTGTTAAGACCACCGATGACTCAGCAAACCCTACTGCCGCCTTTATAGCCTCGCGGGCCGCGTAAGATCTTATTAAGGTTTACGCGGGCCGCGTAAAACCTAAAATGTTGCTGTAAGTAGCCTGTGCATGGGACTTGCTTCTGTATTCGAAATTTCAGTTTCAAAACGTCCCAATTCTGCTAAAAACAAGTTTTACGGTGTCAAGACACTGCTACGAATCCAGGGTATTAGCTCGATCACTGCTATGTTTCAAACTGTTCAATTCTTTTCTTTCCTTCAGCTTTTATTATAGTAAATAGTAGCTCGGGATTATACTTTCTAAATCCCGAAACACTGCCCGTTATTAGGGTAATAACTCTAATCACTGGTACGATACCCTATCCGATCGATTGAAACTGATCCAACGGATGTTTAAGTGCCGCCAATATCTGGCTATACTTTGTCATTCATTGTCAGGGTTTTGATCTAGTGATTATCGTTAAAGTTGAATTGAGTTACTACACTAATACGAGTTCCATTGTGTCTAGAAATTAGAACTCGTAATCAGGGAGCTGCTAGAATACTTAGCAACTAAGTAAACTTAGTAGTTAAATAAACTTCATAAACTTACTAATTACGTACACTTAGTTGTTAAGGAAACTTAGCAGTTAAGCTAGTTAAGTAGATTAATTAATCTGCTAATTAAGTTAAGTAATCGACTAAGCAAATTATAAGAGTTAAGATAAATTAATTAAGTAGTTAATTAATTAATTAAGTTAAGAAAGGTTAATTAAGATTAATTAAGACTAATTAATATTTATTAATTAGTTAAGCATGATTTATTAAGCTAAGCAGGATTAATTAAGCTAAGCAAGATTAATTAAGCTAAGCAAGATTAATTAAGCTAAGAAAGATTAATTAAACATCTAGATAGATATACATGAAAAATATATATATATATATGAGATAGATAATATCAAAGGAATGTGCTAGGAAGGTGTAAGAGGATATACATGTAGGTAGGAAGCTTCCTAGAAAATGTATAGGTAACTTCCTAGAAAAGCTATATGAAACTTCCTAGAAATTTCATATTTCCTACCTATAAATAGGAAGCTTAGGATTCATTTTTCTTTGCTCATTTCTTCTATTCTTCTCTCTATACGTTGGTGTTCTAACCAACAATCACCGATGCGATATTTTGTCCGATCGATTCAGGAACCAACTAATGAATGCCAAAGTACTGTACTTTGTGAATTTCGTTAAACGGATGCCAACGTGCTGTCTAAACAAGACTATACTTTGTGAATTTCGTTAAGGTTCGGATCTCGTAACCATCATTAGGTTCGATTAGGTTTAACACTAATACGTATTCCATTCTGTTAAACTAAATGTTTAACTACTCGAAACTCTACCCCATACACTTACAATCAAAATGGATGCTTAATCATCAGAGGATCCAGAACTATAAAGTAGATGCTTAGAATAAAGATGCTTGTTTAATCAAGACTATATGCTAAAAAGGTGAGTCCATTCTCTTTTTCACAGTTTGTGAGTCATTCTCTTTTTATCAAATTGGTTTCCCAAAACCCTACTTGTTTTCAAAGTTATAATTACAGGGATTAAGTCTTTGTAATCTTCAATTACTGCCGGTATGTGGGGTTTTGTATACATTACTTGATACCCGTCACCATTGGACAACGGGTTAGCCAATGGGTGATCTTACCATAGTCACAGAAACGAGTGAAGTGACAAATACCGATTTGGGGTAATTGGTTGATATAAACATTGTAATCACCCTTAATACTGTAATTTATAACTATGCATCGTTTTGTACAAAAATGAATGAACTCGCCAGTATTTCCTGCTGACCAAACCTTTTTAAAACGCGTTTCAGGTAATGACAGTAGATTGGAATAAGAGTGATGATACGACACCGAAAGGCTTAAAGAAGTGGCTAATTTTATCAACCGAATTAAATTAAGAAAATATGGTTTCATATATTCGGGTTTATCCCATATTAGAGCTACCTTTGTAAAACATGGGTTTTATCCCATCTATTTAATAAATAAAATCCGGTATTTTCTAAACTTTGATATTTTCCTAACTCACGGTCCTGATGAACATTTCCACTGCAATACTTTTCAAAATAACCACCGGTACCACTTGACTGTTTGCGGCTCCCGTCCAGGGTGTGGTCGGGGGTCGTGACAGAGGTGGTATCAGAGCTAAGCCACTGGTTTAAGCAATTAGGTGTTGTAATAATACCTAAGCTTAAACGAAAGAGTTAGGAAATTGTTATTAACTGGTAGCAACAAGGATAGTATTTAGACTTGAACTTAAGAAAGATGCCTTAGTATAAGCTTCGAGATAAGCTAATTACTTGTGTAGATAAAATGTGATGGGTGTTAGTATGCCATGAGAATGATGACTAGAACGTTGCAAGTATGGTAAATAAGCGATAACACTTGGCCACTGTTATTTCTTGTTTATTGGTACTACTGGGTTCTAGAATATGATCCATCATGTGAATACTAATTACCTTGTTCTTTGATAAAAGCTCTAATAAAAGATTCATTTTTAATCATGAATTGAGAAGATTCTATTTATAGGAAATACAAATTACCTCTCCGGCGAGAACCGGGTAAGATGAGGTTACCTCTCTGGCGAGAACCGGGTAAGATGGGGTATATAAGATGTCAAACAAGCGACAGAATTCCCTAAATAGTATCATGACCTGATGTCTGACTTGTCTTTGGAATTATGAATCTGTTAAATACATTGACCTTATGAATGGTATGTATATTACAGTATACGATTATATAGATATGTATATCTATAAGGAAATCCAAAAACCATAAGGATTGATAATTTAAAATACATCACGAGCATGTGTGTCAATAATAATTCTAGAATTTTTATCAGGAATCTCTCGTATACATCTATAATTCCGACATCGGAAACTATTCCATTTGATCACCCATCTCGTAACTCGTGTGACAAGATGAACGATGTGAACCCTTAAAGTTGGGACGCCATCGAAAGTATAAGAATTCCCTCTGCGTTACCTTAGATTATTAACACATTAGGAAAAGTTGTGCTAGGTACAAAACGTCTCAAAACCTACGCTAATGAGAATAATTTTACTTTCCTTAAGAACTCTTGCGAAGATAAGAGTAACCGCGACTAGATGCACCTACAAAGACTCTCTTCACCTATAAAGATTTCCAGTAATAAAGAAGCTGTTACGAAATACATAGACTTCAAAGGACTAAAGTTGTCCAAACCATTAGTATATATTTTAAGAAAAAATGAAGTAAGGTATGCTTCAAAATTTAGGCATTTAGATAGTGAAACCCGATCTTCGAAACACAGGATCAAGACATATGCCATGAAATGGAAAGAATGAAAAGAACTGACAGAAAGGAAATCATGTCTGCTTCATAAAACGAAATAACATGGAAACGATGATTCCAGAGGTGATTGCTGACTTAGGTTTAGGTTTGCAAGCCAACCGGAGAAGTGACCACAAGGAGGCAAGACAGACCAGCCGACAAAGTACTGTACTTTGTGAATTTCGTTAAACGGATGCCAAAGTGTTGTCTAAACAAGACTATACTTTGTGAATTTCGTTAAGGTTCGGATCTCGTGACCATCGTTAGGTTCAATTAGGTTTAACACTAATACGTATTCCATTCTATTAAACTAAATGTTTAACTACTCGAAACTCTACCCCATACACTTACAATCAAAATGGATGCTTAATCATCAGAGGATTCAGAACTATAAAGTAGATGCTTAGAATCAAGATGCTTGTTTAATTAAGACTATATGCTAACAAGGTGAGTCCATTCTCTTTTTCATAGTTTGTGAGTCATTCTCTTTTTATCAAATTGGTTTCCCAAAACCTACTTGTTTTCAAAGTTATAATTACAGGGATTAAGTCTTTGTAATCTTCAATTACTGCCGGTATGTGGGGTTTTGTATACATTACTTGATACCCGTCACCATTGGACAACGGGTTAGCCAAAGGGTGATCTGACCATAGTCACAGAAACGAGTCGAGTGACAAATACCGATTTGGGGTAATTGGTTGATATAAACATTGTAATCACCCTTAATACTGTAATTTATAACTATGCATCGTTTTGTACAAAAATGAATGAACTCACCAGTATTTCCTGCTGACCAAACCTTTTTAAAACGTGTTTCAGGTAATGACAGTAGATTGGAATAAGAGTGATGATACGGCACCGAAAGGCTTAAAGAAGTGGCTAATTTTGTCAACCGAATTAAATTAAGAAAATATGGTTTCATATATTCGGGTTTATCCCTTATTAGAGCTACCTTTGTAAAACATGAGTTTTATCCCATCTATTTAATAAATAAAATCCGGTCTTTTCTAAACTCTGGTATTTTCCTAACTCACGATCCTGATGAACATTTCCGCTGCAATACTTTTCAAAATAACCACCGGTACCACTTGACTGTTCGCGGCTCCCGTCCAGGGTGTGGTCGGGGGTCGTGACAGGAATAAATCCTATTTTATTAATAAAAACATCTATTTTATTTTAGGTAACTTTATTGCCACTTTTCCAAGCCTTCAGTGCTGTCCAGCTGGCTTCTATTTGGCTTTCACAGTGTGTTACCTGAAATGCGTTTTAAAAACATTTGTCAGTGGGAAATACTGGTGAGTGAATCCCAGTTTAATCAAGTTTAACTAAAAACCATTTCACAGTATTGAGGTCGATCTCGCAATTACATTTGTTTCCAAGTTATGACAATTAACATCCATGGTACTGTCAGACCCAACTTGTGGAAATGTTACTCCTTGACCAGGGAACAAATTTTGTATACAAAACCCCAACATACTCATGATAATTGTATTCTTACAAATACTCAATAACTGCTATTCGCATGGGAAAATATTTAAGGTTTTGTAAAAACAGTTAATAAAAGGTTTACAAAAAGCGGATCAACTCACATTGTTGTCTTAGATTATCCGTAAGGGTTTCCTGAGAATTATCTATAATTTACACAAATGCACACGCGTTAGTATAATAACCCATTTTAACATTAGTAATACCCTTCCCGAGACAGCATTCCAACGACTACGTCGGGCAGAACCACGACAGCCGTTACGGAACCCTAGATCAATCGGGCAGCGTATCTAATACGTATCCAGGGGTTATAATACTTACAACGGAGCAGAACTTCGCTATTTAGGGGGTATAATACCCGTATATTATGCCTAATATTCAGAATGGAGAGAAAGAAAACGATTTTGAACGATTCGACTGGATATCTGATGGCTTCTATATATAGTGCTGGTTTTCAACTTTTACGCGGCCCGCGTAAATGTTGACAAGGGTCTACACGGCCCGCGTCAAACCCTGGTCAACGTGTAGCTGGGCTGGGTCATCGACTAGACTTGCCGGGTGTTGGGCCACGTGTCCGCACCGGGATTTGCCAGGTTTTTAAGTAAACGCGGCCCGCGTAAGCTTAAGGGGTGGCTTACGCGGCCCGCCTAAACCCCAAAAATTCAATTTTTTTATTATTTTTATTAATATTTAGGGTATTCGGGGCCCGTTTTCACGTATGGGGTGTTTTTAGGGACATATTGGGATATTTTAAAATATGTTAGGGTGTCAGAATTAATTCAAGGGTGTCGGTTTTCTTGAGGATTGTTATAGACCTAGTGGATTTTCTAGTAGTAGTATGAGTACCCTCAGGAAGGTTTGATTCTTCATTGCTATTACTAGACTCAACCCTCACAGGATCAGGTTCAGGTTCATACACTTGTTGATTATCAGCCATGCCATCACCAGAGGGTGGCTGCTGAGTATCAACAGGAGGAGTTAATTCACTTGAACTACTGTGTTGCTGAGTCACAGTAGCTGAATCAGTTTCTACCTTCTCATCATCATCGGGATTTGTGTCACTTGAAGAATCATAAAGATCAAAACAGTTTGAATTATTTAGAAATTCAGTGTTATCTAGATCAGATTTTGAAAACAGCTTAGTTTTATAGGGAAAACATTTTCATGAAAGTTGACATCCCTGGAGAAGGTAAATTTCTTTTGATCTAGACTCCAAACTTTGTAACCCTTTTTTAAAATAAGTGTTTAGGTTGATTGAATGTGTAAAAAGGTGTAAAAAGCAAAAATTTTGTGTTACTGGGCGCTGAACACGGCCCCGTGTTGTCCGGGCACGGCCCCGTGTTCAAGTGCCAGTAACAAAATTAAATCAAGAGAAACAGAAGCCTGGACACGGGGGCGTGTTGGGTGAACACGGCCCGTGTCCAGTTACCTGAACTAGGTCTTTTTCTGCAGACTGTGCAGCACGGGGCCGTGTTGGGCGGACACGGCCCGTGCCGAGCTTACTGTAAACGAAGAATTTCGTTGGATGGTCCTGTTTTCCTGCATGGGGTGCTGGTTCAAGTTTCCCTTGTATCCTTTGCCATCTCAAGTGTGTTTTATTCCTGAAAATTAAAACTAACTAGAAAACATGAAAATTAATCTAAACTAAACTAAGGATAGTTCCGCGGAATGCCTCCGTGGTGCGCCACGTTTATAAGGGTCCTTGGCTAGACCCAAAGCCTGGTCATATGTTACCCAAGTGGGAAGTATTGCATCCCATGTTACACCGTCGGAGAGCGTCATCCAAGCTTGAGTCTATGACCTTCATGTAGTTGACCGGGTCTTCGTCCTCTACTCTTTTTCCACATTCAAACTTCACTTCCTTGTCCCCAAACTTCAATGTTAACGTTCCGTCATTCATATCCACCACTGCTTGGGCGGTGGCTAGAAATGGCCTCCCGAGGATAAGAGGGACATCGGTGTCTTCTTCCATGTCTAGGATGACAAAGTCGGTTGGGAAAACGAAGTTGTCAACTTTGACCAATAGATTTTCAGCGACACCTTGTGGAAATTTGACGGATCTGTCGGCGAGTTGTATGCTCATCTTTGTAGGGCTTGTTGTTCCTAAGCCGAGTCGTTTGAACATTGATGTGGGCATGAGGTTAATGCTAGCCCCAAGATCGGCTAATGCATTACGAACGGGGGATTCCCCGATCGAGCAAGGAATCGTGAAACTTCCGGGATCAATTTTCTTTTGTGGGAGTTTGTTGAGTACTAGGGCGGAGCATTCTTCACCTAAGTTAACTAATTGCAATGATTCAATTTTCCTTTTGTGAGTGAGGAAATCCCTCATGAATTTTGCATATTTAGGCATTTGGGTTAGGACCTCAATAAAAGGAATATTAACATGCAATTGTTTTAATAAATTTTCGAACTTTGCGAATTGCTCATCGGTCTTTTGACGATTTAACCTACCGGGGTACGGAATTAGAGGAGTCTTGGTGGGCTCTTGATTTGGTAAAGAAGCCTTTTCTGATGCGGGTGGAGTCGTGCTTTGGCTAGACTGGCTTCTTTCATCTGGCGGTGATGGAGCCTCCTCGGGACCCACGCTTCGATTTCTCAATGTGATGAGATGTACTTGTGCTTTTGGGTTGGTTTCGGTATTGCTAGGTAACGCGCCTTGTGGTCTCTCGGAGAAATTTTGAGCTATTTGATTTAATTGTTTTTCAATGTTTTGAATGCTAGCTTGTTGATTTCTAAAATTCGATTCCAATTGTTGAAATCGATCCGAGTTTTTCTTTTCGGTGTCGGAGATGAGGCGAGATACAGTATCTTCAAGCCTTTCTCTTCCACCTTGTTGTTGAGAGAAATTTTGTGGTTGTTGAAAGTTAGTTCGTTGGTTTTGTTGGTTACTACTATTGCCGGGATCTCTCCAACCAAGATTAGGGTGGTTACGCCATCCTTGGTTGTAGTTACCCGTTGGTGGACCCGACGGCCTAGGTCTATTATCAATGTAGTTTACCGTTTCTGTTTGTTCATCTAATTCTTTCATACAACTCCAATTTTCATGTGGCCCACCACACCCTTCACAAGCTATAACCGAGGCCGTTTTTTGTCATTTCTAACATTTTGATTTTCGAAGAGAGGGCCTCGATTTAGCCTTGTAAAGAAGTGCTTTCATCAACCTTATGGGCGCCCGGGGCAATAGATTTATTACCTCGGGGAGTGTGCCATTGAAAATTGGTTTGAGCAATTTCCTCAATTTGATTATATATTTCATTTGGGCGACGATTACCTAAAAGTCCCCCGGAGCTAGAATCAAGTGTTTGTCTTGTGTGTGGCAACAACCCATTGTAGAAAGTGGATACTTGTTGCCATACCGCAAGACCGTGATGAGGACACTTTCTTAGTAGCTCCTTGAACCTTTCCCAAGTTTCATATAAGGATTCCCCATCCTCTTGTGAATATGTATTAATTTCAGTCATTAATTTAGCCGTTTTAGCAGGAGGGAAATACTTATATAGAAACTTTTGGGCTAGTTCATCCCAGGTGTTTACCGAGCCAACTGGGAGGGTGTTAAGCCAAGCCTTAGCTCGGTCTTTTAGTGAAAATGGAAACATTCGAAGGCGGATGGCGTCATTTGATGCTCCATTGATCCGAAAGGTATCACATATTTCTAAGAAATTAGTAATATGTAGATAGGGATCCTCGTCCGCAAGCCCATGGAAGGTTGCGGAGTTTTGAAGCATTTGTATCAAATGCGGCCGAAGTTCGAAGTTGTTGGCCTCGACATTTGGTGCATTGATAGCGGCGCCGAGATTCCGGTGGGCCGTAGGTAATCCATGAGGGTACGTTGGTCCGCCATTGGAAGTGGGTCCCCCGAAACTTTCTCTTGATATTTAGCTTTAAGTCTTTTTTTCTGAGAAAGCGTTCGGGTTCTTCTAGAGGTTCTTTTATGTCTCTACTAGAACTGGAGCTCATGCACTACGTAGGAGGTTCAAATGTGGCGCCTGCGTTCCAAGTCCTGCAATAAAAACAGAAAAGAACGTTGGTCAGAATGTTCACCACAGCCCCGTGCTCAGTGAACACGGCCCGTGGTCAGAGGTACAGTAATTGTTTTCCGGATACCTGTTACTAGGAGTTGGACACGGCCCCGTGTTGCACCGACACGGCCCCGTGCTCAGCTCTCTGTAACTCAGAAAATAAAAACTGCCAGTGAGGATGCTGGGCACGGCCCGTGTCCGACCAGGCACGGCCCGTGCTGAGCTCTGCAGAAACAGAAAAACTAAAAAAAAAATCCTAAAAAAAATGAAAAATAAGAAAAACGATTAGGCCGCTGATTCCTAACTTTCTTAAAATCCTTGTGTCCCCGGCAGTGGCGCCAAAAACTTGATGGGTGTCGAGTGTTATATATATTAGGTGTATATTTTAAGCCCCTTTAACACTTTTTTAGTCAAGTTTTAAATTTATAAAACACGATATTTACTAACACTAGACACACATATGGGCAAGTGCACCCATCGTGAGCGTAGTATAGTGTTGGTAAGATACCGATGTCGTCCAAGGACACAAGAGCTTTTAGTACCGGTTTATCCTCAACGTCTAATCAAATCAAAAAGTTTAGAAAAATGTTTTAAACTAAGAAAAATAAAAACTAACTAAAAATGCTGAAAAAAAAAAAACAGATAGACAGGATGAATCACTTGGTCCCGACTCGTATCTAGTGTAACCTTTGATTATTTCCGCACTTTTGCACTTTTTAAGAGATTATCTTAGTTATTGTAGTAGGCCCCTCTTTTGAAGGTGACGTTACCCTCACCCCAGTAGTTTGAGTCAGCAAGGATACAATCCTAAAAGGGTGGATTATTGAAAGATAATTAATTAAGTTATTAATGCAAATTATGGTAGGCCCCTCTTTTGGAGGTGACGTTACCCTCGACTAAGTAGTCTGAGTCAGCAGGGATACAGTCCTAAATAGCCGGGTTATAGTATTAATAGTAGTTAACTTATGAGGGGATCAAAGAGTTTGGACCCCCGCCATCCAATACCGTTAAGTATTGAAGGAGGTCCTACTAAATTTGACCCAGGTCCATTGCAGGACCTCTAAACGCTGAACAATGGCAAGACCTTTACCAAACCGTTCCCTTAACCCCCGACCAGGTAGCCAACATACCTCCATATAGACCGTGGAGATATGAATGGTGAAAATCTTTTATTTTATATAGACAGTAAAATAATGCCAAGACACCACGGACAAACGATAAGGAAAGATCACCTTCAACAAAAGAAACTAGTTATTAAAGTCATTAATACAAAACCAAATAAAAAGTGTGAAAAGATTAGAAATAAAAAGTATTACACTAGACACTTTGTCTTCACCAAGTGATGTAAGAGACTTAGGCAACCATGGCCTTGATTGTCAAGAACTCTTACTATCAATCTTGGATCCCGAGATGACTCACACACTCTACGATGGACAATGGATGATGGTGTTATGGTGGTGGTGGGTGGTGGGTGAAGTGTGAGAGAGGTGGTGTGCCAAGGGATGGTTTGAGCTTGAGCCAAGCACTCCTATTTATAGGCTGAACAGAAGCTCGGGCACGGCCCCGTGTCTAGTGGGCACGGCCCCGTGTCCACATCCTTCTCTTTCTTCATTTAATGCAGCTTGTCTTATTAGTTGACCACGCCCCCGTGTCCGCTGAGCACGACCCCGTGTGAAGAAGAATCTTTGTACTATGAAGATTTGCCTAGATTGTGTGAATCTTATAGTTGACCACGGCCCCGTGTCCGCTGAGCACGGCCCCGTGGTGGGCAATAGAAGCTTCTACCACTTTGTCTTTTCTGCTGACACTTGGGCACGCCCCCGTGCTGGCTGAGCACGGGGCGTGTTCAGTCTTCTGTTATCTTGTTTTGCTTGGGAAGATGCTGTCGTGGGGTCGGGCATGTCACGTTTTGTTCCTTTTCTTGTATTTATGTTAGATTTTGATGTCTTTTTGCTTCTTTTGTTAATTTGAGCTCATTTAATCCTGAAAATACAAAAGGAAGACAAAAGCACACTTTTTCCAACATTAGTACTAAAAAAGGGTTAGTTTTATGCCACAATTGATGTAATTATTCACAGAATTATTAGATTTAGACCACTGATTATTGGTTTGACTCGATTTAGACCTATAATTTAGTGGATATCCATGAAGCTCAAAGCACTTATCAATAATATGGCCAACCTTGTTACAATGAGTGCACTTCAAGTTGGGATTAGGACCTTTGTTAAACCTTTTTTTGTTATCACTAAATTGATTTATTTTAGCAGCAAAACCAACATTAGGTACTTTAGAACCACTGTTTGAACCCTTATGTGTCTCTTCCCTAGATATAATTGAAAAGGCAGTTTTAATAGAAGGAAGAGGATCCCTGGTTAATAGATTAGTTCTAACAGGTTGGTATACATCATCTAATCCCATCAAGAATCGCATAAGTTTTATTAACTGACTAAACTCATTGAACTTGGTAGAAGCATTACCTGTGCAAGATGGTAATTGTAACATAGCATCAAATTGTTTCCACATAGTATTTATCCTATGATAATATTCAGACACAGTAGAGCCATTTTGACTGACAGAATTAATTTTCTGATATAACCCAAACACTACAGAACAATCAACCTTATCATATGTCTCCTTTAGATAGTTCCAAACTTTAGAAGCAAGTTTAGAATAGACTTAACCAACATACAGCTCATCAGAAACAGAATTCAGAATCCAGGTTAAAACAATAGAGTTGCATCTTTCCCATTGACTTGCTAAGACATCATCAGACTCAGATTTAACACATGTTCCATCAACAAATCCTAATTTGTTCTTAGCCATTAAAGCAAGTTTTATAGCATTTGACCAAACCACATAATTCTCAGTGCCTTTTAACTTGATATTGACAATAGACAGATTACTAGAGTCACTAGCATGCAGATTCAAAGGATCACTAGCATCTAGTTTGCTTATTAAGGTACCAGAAGACTCCGTTTTGTCAGTCATGATCACACAGAAATCAGACAAAAAAACAGAACAGAAACAGGAAAAAAAAACAGAACAGACAGATATGATCAAGCAAACAAAGGGCACTTAACAGATAATCAGAGAATAATTCAAGATCACTAACAGATAAACAATGAGCAGATCCAAACAGGAAACACAAGAGTCACAAATTAAACCCAGTAAATAGAAAATAAAGAAAATGCACGACGAAGCTACACCAGTGTTATAGAACGTTGGTTCATCACTCAAGGTGCCAACACAGGTTTTAGTGTAGGAGCCACTTAAAACAATAGACACAAAGAGAAACAATCTCACCGAGAGGGGTTCCCAAGTTAGGGTTCGCCAAATAAAAATCACAGCCTATAACCTTCTCTTAGGGTTATATGACTGTGAGCAAAGAAGATCCAGAGCAAGCTCCCTAATGAAGCACGAACCGCAGGAGCCTTCATCGAGGATACCAAACTCTGGTATCACAACTGCCAAACCCTAGATCGCAAGAGATCGAAGACACCAGACCCTAGATCCGACTTAGCAAACCCCAATAATACGCAGCGGAAGAGAATCAGAGCACCAAATCAACCTTGGAGCTCTGATACCATGTCAGAAACTCAAGATTAGAACCAAAAATGAACAACAGGAATATTTATTGCAATAAAAAATCAGAGTACAAATGATTTGATCATCACAGATTGACTAATACATATGAAGATGTCAACGTGATGATGTAAAAGAAACCCTAAGACTCTTACGAATAACTTGTAAGAGAAAGGGAGATACAATAAGGTAAAAAAAGAGCTGCTAAAAGATAAAGGGACAATGATTGTCTGATGCATCGACCAAAGGACAACAGCTGAATATAAAGCACAAGGAACCCTAAAGGGCCTCCACCGAACTCAGCAAAATGGAACCCAATTGGGCCTTCACCGACACAGCCCACAGCAGCAAGCGAAAAGGGAAACCAGCCCAATCCTTGAAACAAAAGAAACCCTGTTAAAGTAAAAAGTAAAAAATAAAAAACGGAAGAGTAATAAAACTGAAGTGTTAATATCTTTAACAGGGTCCACACAAATATCCACCTGATTCAAACTCTCGCTCGTTACCACACTCATGCCCGAGCCCTTACCCCCCCCCCCCATTGGGACTGTATTGACCCCCCCCCCATACACACACACCGGCTAATGGCCATTGGTACCACAACACCACACACAACCTAATATGTTGTTTCAATCCTTTGATTATTTAAAGAGTTATTTATATGGATAGCTAATTTAAAAAGATTAGATTTACAATTTTGGTTCAAGTATTTAGAAATTACTATCTTAAATCCAATTAAACACTTTGTTCACTGGTTACCCTTTTATTCTTTTCACTGGCCAGCGCTAAAAGTTATTATAGGTGAATCTTTGGCTAGATCCACCACTACTGGCGGTCGATTCTACAATGAAGGTTGTTGTTGACCCAAAACAATTTGATGGGGACTAGCACCTAGTGGTGGCTGCTATTTGGAGACAGGGGTCGCGACATGAAGAGGCGGTGTGACAAAAGTATGGACCTCGTCTACATAGGGTCGGGAAGAAGAAAAGGTTGACGACTGGGAATTTAATTGTTTTCTTTTGTTCATTGATTAGTTTTTTAAGTTCATAAGGGTATAATAGTCAATTGAGTAAACTATTATTTCCGTCCCTGATGTTTGGTCACTTTTACCAATTTCGTTCAACAAAAAAATTTGCATCTGGCCCGAAGGTTTCCAAATCTTGTTATTTCACAAACTCTGTTTGTTTATTAGGGGGAAGGGGTGTGTCATGGTGGTGGAATCTTGGTGGCATGATCACACCACCACAACAACCCCCATCACGGTAGTGATGAAGAGTAGCGTGGTGGACATCACGATCGTGGAGGAGAGATAGTCGTTGGACAATGGTCTCATGACCGTTAAATTACAAAAAAAAAAACAAAAAAAAAAACATTTGTATCTTAAACAATTTCACACACATTTCACCACTTATAAAGACACTACAACAACAAACTTAAAAAAAACAAAAAAACAAAAAAAACAAATGCAGGGTTCAAGCAAAAAAATGTCTGCTCAAAAGAAAAATTAGGCCAAATATTCGTGCTAATCTAGGATAATCGAATAGATTTCGTCTTTGTAAACAAACAGTTACCAACCCAACTGTTTCTAAACCAATATCCACAATTCAACAACCAACCCAACATGCCAACCTAAATCGCAACTGGTCATTTCACTTCAAATCCAAATAAGGTGGACAAACAACTTATTGACCGTTTCGCGTATCACGAACCAACCCCAAAATACCAAACCTACCATTATGTAACCCGACATTTGAATTACCTACCAATTCGATTGAAGAAGAAGATGATGCTGATGAGCAAGAAGAGTTTGTAGAAGAAAAAGACCAAGAATAAAAAATGGAAGATACTCATGGAAACCGACCTAAAAAAAGTTGGACGCAAGATGAGGAGGTAGCTATGTCTAAGGCTTTCTTACATATTTCTGAAGGCTGTAGGGTCGAAAATTAACAAACAAAATTAAATATACGAGTTATCGCACATGTTGGAAAGCTACTTTGTGAATCTAACCGAAACATGGATCAACTCACTTCAAAGTGGGCGAAATTAAATAGAAAATTAGTCAGTTCAATGCATGGTACGTTCAAAAGGTAAATTTTTACTTATATAGTATGTTACATTTTTTATTAAAATGTAAATTATTAAATGTTTAATTTAAATTATGTAATCTCTCAATTGTCCTAGTGGATCAGATAAGGATGAGGTTGATGTCGACCGCCCTAAAAGACTAAAAAAATGTACAATAGGAAAACATTCCGCCACTTGCCAGCAGGGGAGATTGTGAGATCACATTCCAAATGGGTTCCGTTCCATTGATGGATCTTCATGCCCAGCGGGTAGTCTTGCCCAAGAACGAACAAAATCATCCAAGTCGAGAAATTACACAGCCTAAACGGATGGATTATCAAGCACCATGCCTGAAATAAATTTAAATGACGACCCCACATACCACACAACACCGACAAGGACACAAACGAGGAAAAGTGTTAAACCGTCATCAAACAAAGGGAATGAAGTTTGGTGGATGTCGTCTCCATATACAAGGCGGCACAAAAGGCGGAAATAGCAAACAATTGAGAACGGGGCAGAGCGCCGGTGGAATCGAAAATAAAAAGAGATGAGACATACATTAAATACTTGCATGAAGAAGAGAACAACCGTGATTTGAAACATGACATGGAGTCGCATGAACTGTCATGGCGTAGCCTATCAGCAACCTTCCGTGCAACAACATACTTATCAAGTTTCTAGCTCCACACCTTCCTATTCCAACCCGAACTACAATGTATTCATGGTTAGTAGTCTGACCTATGTCACACCCCGACCACGTAAAACAACAAAACATGGCGGAAACGTCAGGGAGTGTTGTAACAGAATCATTGTTTCATAACACATGGAAATTTGAATATTGTTTTATTGATTAAAAGTGTTACAATGTCTTGACAATCAAAGAAACATCACATAAATAACTAGTCTTGCATCTTTTATTGTTGCTAAGGCCCAAGTCCGCCTAAGTGTATCTTGATAAATCCTAAGCATCATATCCTGAAACACATGTGAAAATAGGTACGTCAGCATAAAAATGCCTATGAGATACATAGGTTTTGTGAAAATAGAATTCATGACTTATGTTTAAGAAAATGTTTAGTCATGAACCTTGTAATTTGCTTTGTCTTATAAATCATTTGAAAAGTGATAAATAAACCAAATGATATATATGTATAAAGGAATAATACATGGTTAAATGAATAACCAAGTAAAATGGGTTTGTATCAGATAAGTTGTTTGTAAAACAATGTATTGTGAAAAGTATGTTATTTGTATAAATTGTTATATGTCTAAATTGAAATAATTCAAATAACGCTACAATATGTAATACCATACAAGCACTTATATATAGGAAGTACCAGCGGCGTATCCACCATGCTTGTATCATATTACACACGCCTCGTTACTTAAATCACTTACTCAAACCAAACCACCAAAGTAAAATGTTTATGTATAATCTAATGTCAAAATGTTTGTGTGAAAACCATGTCAAATGTCTATGTCTAATGTAAATCATGAATTGTGTATATCAATGTCAAAATGTTTATGTGAAAACCATGTCTAATGTAAATCATGAATTGTGTATATCAATGTCAAAATGTTTATGTCTAATGCAAATCATGTAATGTGTATCCAAAATATCATGTATGGTAAGTGAAATATATCAACTAAACCATATGTAAAATGCACAAAAACAAGGTATTGAAGTAAAACATGGTTTAAATCAAAGTTATGTTTTGTGGAACAAATGCATGCTATACTGATATAAACATCTATGCGGTATTGTTATAATGCATACATCCAAGCCTTGTGACTGTGGCGATAAACCCCTAAACGAATTTAAAGGTCAATATGTGTTATGTTTATCGAATTCGGTCATTCCTTCCACCCAAACAAACCTAGGTTTCAGGAATGGGAGTTGTCAAGTCCTATGGTACCATTACCTACTAACGAGCGGCGTAGCTAATGTTAATGAATGTATATTGTCCCATTTAAACAACCCAAATGTCATACCAAAATGTAAGTATGTGATGTGATGTAATGTAAAACAATGCACTAAGTATGCACACAATGGACATACATAGCATAAAATGTAATGTAAAACAATGTACTAAGTATGCACACAATGGACATACATAGCATAAAATGTAATGTAAAACAATGTACTAAGTATGCACACAATGGACATACATAACATTAAATGTAATGTAAAACAATGTACTAAGTATGCACACAATGGACATACATGGCATAAAATATAATGTAAAACGATGTACTAAGTATGCAACAAAGTACATACATAGCAAAAACATAATGAAATCAAGTACTATAAATGTACTAATGAACATAACAAGCATATGATATGAAAACATGAAAAGCATGAAAGTAACAAGTAGGCACATGTGTTTCACCCCAAAACGTTTGAAAAACAGTAAAAGAGGGGTCTATGTACTCACTTGATATTGCTCAATAGTCCTAGGATAACCACCAAGCAATGCTAGAAGATCTCGGAATCAAACGGTACCTAATATAGGTAACTACATTAATAAACCGGACCTAAATCGGAGGATCGGATAGAATGAGGGCTCGTAAACCAAATGAGTATGGGAACTCATGTAATATGGTTTAACAAAGCCCACATACTAAAATGAAACCTAACCTAAGTGCTTACGACCCATTACGACCAGTTTAGGTAGCTTATGCTACTTTAACGTGTCGTTCGCGTAAAACGCGTTCGGTATGCCTAACTAGCCCTATGATAAGTATAATATGCCTTAACATGTCTAATATTGTTGCCAAAACAGTTTAGATACTAAAAGTTATGTTACATATGCTTAAAATGAATTTTGGCGTAAAAAGGGCATTTTGGTAATTTACCTAAGGCATATAAACTACCTATCATACAACTACTTAACGAAGCGACCATAAGGTATAACCTCGGAAGGTTATTCCCTATATACTATGGTCACCTAATGTGTTTGGTCGGATCCTAATGATCGACCAAACGGGTCGGGTTCGAAAGTATAAGCGATTGTTTAGATCGCTTACCTTACGACCCTATATAAGCACTAAACTAAAAGTGACGAGCTAAGCATGTTAAAACATGCTTAACTAAGTTTAGAAAATAGGTTTGGTATCAAAACAAACGGTTTTGATACCTAAGAGTAGTTTGGTTACAAAATACGCAAGAATACGCATTTTGGCCGAAACTACGACTCGTCACTAAGCCTAGATAACGTGGTAATCAGTAGGTATAGTCACTAGGGACTATAACCATCGTGATTACGCTCACGTTATGAAGTTCAAACGAACTTCGCGTTGACCATAAACTGGTCAATGCAGAAAGTCAAACATAGTTTGACTTTAACGATAAAACGAATGAAAAGAACGAAAGAACACTTACAATGGGTCCCCGCAAGATTTGATTCCAAGTAATCTCAGGTAGGAAGTAAATAATCACAACCACTTAGAGAAAAACTTAGATCAAATGTGGGTTTTGAGTTGTGATGTTGGTGGGTATTTATAGATGTGGTAGAACCGTTAGGATCGTTTATCGAAAACCGTGATTCGATCTCATCCATACACTTGTTGCAATACCTTGGTACATCAATTTGGCCCCCCAACATCAGGGATTAACATGTGGCATTGGGTTTGGGAGTGCTTAACAGCTGTTAATAGCTGTTTAGAAGTTTCTGATGTTCTGGGGATGCCTTACGGACCGTAAGGGTGATGGCTTACGGTCCGTAAGCCAACAACTTTGCAGAATTGTCAGTTTTGGTCCCTGTTATGCATTAAAGCCATTTCCGACATGTTTAAGGCCCGTTAAGCCAACGTTAAGGCCCTAAAATGATGCCTAAACATTGTGGACATGAAACATGCTCAAAAATATGCCGGATGTCGGTTCGTTTGGTCGTATGATCGCGTTGTTCGGTTAATTACGACGGAAGTCGTAACGGACGCAAAAACGGTCCAAATCGCGCGACGAATGGATTTTTCTTATGCCAAACACTAAAATAAAATATTTTAGTGCTTACATAAATTTTTGGATGTCCGGATGTATTCAGAACGTAAGTTATGCGCGAAAATGCAAACTTGTGCACTTTTTGACGCTTTTAGTCCCTGACTGACCCAAAAGTTTATTTTAGCACACCGAACCCCTCAAAGCCTATTTCTAAGCTATGTAAAGGATATTTATGGTATGTTTAACTCATGGTAATGTTCCGGAATGTCTGCTACAGTTCAAATCGGCATACTTTCGCAGTTTGTCGAATTTAGTCCCTGTAAGCGATTAAACTTGATTTTGTCATACCAAAGCCTTCAAAACTTATTTATAAGTTATGTAAAGGTTATTTAAGGTATGTGAAGCCTATTTCACTATTCCAGAGTGTTCGTTGCATTAAACTGGTTATATTTACGCATCAGTGCGCGTATAACCTTCCAGAAAGCGATTTAAAGCTTGAAATCGAACAAGAATTGATATGTGCAAATGATACACATATTTATACAATTCCCAAGTATGAAATACAATATTTCATTAGTTTGGTATTTTTTTGACGATTGAAGTGACACAGGTGTCACAGTCTCCCCTACTTTAGGAAATTTCGTCCCGAAATTTTATTCAGAGGAAACTTGTGAGAGCTTGAAACATGAAGTTGAAAAGATCAAACAACACTGGTTAGAGTCCTGAACTTCTAGTAACTTTACAATAACATCATGCTTGCAATGTGAGAGGGACACGTATATACAAGTCTATTAAGCGTTATTGGTGCGTCCACCATACCTCCTGTACATTGTTCACATTTCGTTATTGTTGCCACTATCGGTTCTTACACATAATAAATCTTACTGTGGTTTCCGTGCACTGAACTTTGTAATTATGTATGCATCCATAATTACGTAATTCCTTGCATAGTCACGTAGTGCATCTTAAAATGTGTAGGGGAAGAAAACAATGAACGAGCCTGTGATGATTGTGACTAGACCACCATAGGGTCCCTTTTATTAAATCAATAAATGATTTTAATAGATAACCAATGGGTCTTTTCAGCTTATATCATCACATGTCATTCTTAACCAGATTTTTGAATCAATCTTTTTGACTAGACCACTAAAAGGGTCTCTTATGAATCATGGAGTGGTACAATAAAATCCAAGGGTCTTAACTATCATGTAGAAGCCCAATAAGGATTTAAGGTAGTACCTTTTTGAATATCCTTCTACGAATCCCTCATATGAAGATATGAAAGATTCTACGAGGATTTGGATATCGAATATCCAGAGTATACAAAAATGCATAAATGAAAACACAAAATGCATAAACACATAATCACATAACCACAAAATTGTTTATTTAGAAATTTGTTAATTGCGCACATGTATTTAAAGCACACTAGGAATCCATTCCGTGGATTTCATTTGGTACTTTAAACATTAGCAAGAATCTAACTATGAAGATAGAAAGATCTTAAAGAGAAAATTCGATTTCGATTATAAGGAACCGAAATGTTCGAATTAAAGTACACAAGGAATCCAATTAAGGACTCTGATTTGAACGATAATTATCCACAAGGATCTAATTGTAGAGATAAAAAGATCCCATATGGATTTTAGAAGTTGAAAATGTTTTGAAACCTTGCACTGGATGTGCTTAAGTCAAAAGATGAAGTAAAAATGCTTATAAAGTTGAGATGCTAGATATGTCAAGGCGACATATGAAGCAGAATTTGAAGGTTAAGTCAATGTATGAGGAAATTATTTTGAAGGCTATGCATGGGGTTTCTTAAAAAAATGTGTTTAATGTTTTTGAAACCTTATATATAATACTTTTGAAATCATAAAGTAGGTGTATTAGGTAGGTATATTTATAAAAATGTTTTAAAATCATGCGAGATGAATTTTGAAATTATGTATAAGGTTTTTGAAAACATGAATGATGCTTTTGAAATCATGCATTTGATATATACTGTATTAATAACATTTTGAAATCATGAAGGTTATTTTTAAAAACATAGACAATGTTTTTGAAATCATGGAGGTTGTTTTGAAAAACTTAAGTTATATATGTTGAAAAATCAGAACATAATGGGTATGAGATTTGAAAATACCCTTAGTTATCTAACCAAGGATTCAAAGGCACAGATGAGCAAAAAGCACGATTACTCATAATTTCGCTTTATTTCTTGTACTTCGTCTCCTAGAATGAAACGAGCACTTAAAATTTTTTTCAAGGAAATCATGAGCGATCACTTGAAAGGGAGAATCACAAGAGTAGTTTGTAAAGAATATAGTTCCTTGATGTGGGTATCGTAGGAAAATTCCATACACACATCTAACTACACTTGCACATCAGAACAATAATTTATTCATAAACTGAACACATTGTTTCCGAGTTCAACAAAAGAAACAAAAGCAACAGATTCAAATTATTTAAAGCAGCAACTTCTTCTAATCGGCCAAATGCTCATCCAAGGGTTGGATTTGCATTGGCAATCTTTGGGCATTTGTTCCTGAAATGGCTCGTCTCGCCATAGTTGTAGCAAGTACCAGACGGAAAACGAGCTTGAGTAGGGTTGACTTGGAGTAGGGTAGCAGCAAGGTTTATAGCAGCTTTGTTTTGGATAGCAAAGCGGCATATGCTAACCAAATGTCCCCGCCGTCCACAGTAGGTACATTTAAAGCAGGGTTTGAGGCTTGAATGATGACGGTTGCATCGTCTGCACCATGGGGCAACTCCTAAGTACGGCTTCCTAGCTGGTGGCACCGCCACTTGGCTAGGTCCCGCTTAATTAGGTGTAACTGCTGCGGGTTTCCTTGCAGCCTTACGCTTCCTTGATTTTGGTGCTGGCTTGACTTCTGCTTCCTTTGGTGGCTTTTGAGTGGCTTCATTGTTGAGACGAGACATGGCAATGCCTAATTCCACAGTCCTCAGAATCACTTCGCCTATTCGCTGGGAAAATTTGGCTGTTCGCTCGGACATTTGACCGTTGTTGAGAGGAAGAGACATTCTAGAAGGAAATGAAAGACATAGGAAGAAACAAGTGAAATGTTATCGAAAAAATCAAAACAAAATGGCAAAGCATAAAATTGCGATCATTTGTTTGTTACCTAAGGCAAACAAATGAGACGGTGACTAATCAAAGTAAACAGGCCATATTAATGTATTACAGAAGACATGCTCGCCTGTAAGTGAACACTCACCCCAAGAGTTCCCAGGTAAGAGTGACTGGTCCGATTCTGCGGATTTGTACAAACACTCTAGCCTTAGACAGAAAACTCAGAGTACAGGTATTCACCCTTCCAGTTTGCACGTGTTCACAGTAAAAGACCCCAACTTTGACGAGATTTTGAAAACTTTGAAGGTTCAAAACCTTACAATAAATAATCCTAGAACAGATGATTGATTATCAAAGCGGTTTTGAAATTTGTGTTCTAGTTGCGGTTGTCACTTAAGGATAGGTGACGGTATTGTTTTATGTCTAAACGCAAGTAAACTCGCGTTAGGGTCCTAGGAAGGTTATAGACTAGGTCAAAGCATTACTAATAACCTAATTCCCTATAACCATGAGCTCTGATACCAACTTTTCTGTCACACCCCGACCACGTAAAACAACAAAACGTGGCGGAAACGTCGGGGAATGTTGTAACAGAATCATTGTTTCATAACACATGGAAATTTGAATATTGTTTTATTGATTAAAAGTGTTACAATGTCTTGACAATCAAAGAAACATAACATAAATAACTAGTCTTGCATCTTTTATTGTTGCTAAGGCCTAAGTCCGCCTAAGTGTATCTTGATAAATCCTAAGCATCATATCCTGAAACACATGTGAAAATAGGTACGTCAGCATAAAAATGCCTGTGAGATACATAGGTTTTGTGAAAATAGAATTCATGACTTATGTTTAAGAAAATGTTTAGTCATGAACCTTGTAATTTGCTTTGTCTTGTAAATTATTTGAAAAGTGATAAATAAACCAAATGATATATATGTATAAAGGAATAATACATGGTTAAAGGAATAATACATGGTTAAATGAATAACCAAGTAAAATGGGTTTGTATCAGATAAGTTGTTTGTAAAACAATGTATTGTGAAAAGTATGTTATTTGTATAAATTGTTATATGTCTAAATTGAAATAATTCAAATAACGCTACAATATGTAATACCATACAAGCACTTATATATAGGAAGTACCAGCGGCGTATCTACCATGATTGTATCATATTACACATGCCTCGTTACTTAAATCACTTACTCAAACCAAACCACCAAAGTAAAATGTTTATGTATAATCAAATGTCAAAATGTTTGTGTGAAAACCATGTCAAATGTAAATCATGAATTGTGTATATTAATGTCAAAATGTTTATGTGAAAACCATGTCAAATGTCTATGTCTAATGTAAATCATGAATTGTGTATATCAATGTCAAAATGTTTATGTCTAATGCAAATCATGTAATGTGTATCCAAAATATCATGTATGGTAAGTGAAATATATCAACTAAACCATATGTAAAATGCACAAAAACAAGGTATTGAATTAAAACATGGTTTAAATCAAAGTTATGTTTTGTGGAACAAATGCATGCTATACTGATATAAACATCTATGTGGTATTGTTATAATGCATACATCCAAGCCTTGTGACTGTGGCGATAAACCCCTAAACGAATTTAAAGGTCTATCTGTGTTATGTTTATCGAATTCGGTCATTCCTTCCACCCAAACAAACCTAGGGTTCAGGAATGGGAGTTGTCAAGTCCTATGGTACCATTACCTACTAACGAGCGGCATAGCTAATGTTAATGAATGTATATTGACCCATTTAAAAAACCCAAATGTCATACCAAAATGTAAGCATGTGATGAATAACAAATGTACTGAGTATGCAACAAATGAACATACATAGCATGTGATGTGATGTGATGTAAAACAATGCACTAAGTATGCACACAATGGACATACATAGCATAAAATGTAATGTAAAACAATGTACTAAGTATGCACACAATGGACATACATAGCATAAAATATAATGTAAAACGATGTACTAAGTATGCAACAAAGGACATACATAGCAAAAACATAATGAAATCATGTACTATAAATGTACTAATGAACATAACAAGCATATGATATGAAAACATGAAAAGCATGAAAGTAACAAGTAGGCACATGTGTTTCACCCCAAAACGTTTGAAAAACAGTAAAAGAGGGGTCTATGTACTCACTTAAGATTGCTCAATAGTCCTAGGATAACCACCAAGCAATGCTAGAAGATCACGGAATTAAACGGTACCTAATATAGGTAACTACATTAATAAACCGGACCTAAATCGGAGGATCGGATAGAATGAGGGCTCGTAAACCAAATGAGTATGGGAACTCATGTAATATGGTTTAACAAAGCCCACATACTAAAATGAAACCTAACCTAAGTGCTTACGACCCATTACGACCCGTTTAGGTAGCTTATGCTACTTTAACGTGCCGTTCGCGTAAAACGCGTTCGGTATGCCTAACTAGCCCTATGATAAGTAAAATATGCCTTAACATGTCTAATATTGTTTCCAAAACAGTTTAGATACTAAAAGTTATGTTACATATGCTTAAAATGAATTTTGGCGTAAAAAGGGCATTTTGGTAATTTACCTAAGGCATATAAACTACCTATCATACAACTACTTAACGAAGCGACCATAAGGTATAACCTCGGAAGGTTATTCCCTATATACTATGGTCACCTAATGTGTTTAGTCGGATCCTAATGATCGATCAAACGGGTCGGGTTCGAAAGTATAAGCGATTGTTTAGATCGCTTACCTTACGACCCTATATAAGCACTAAACTAAAAGTGACGAGCTAAGCATGTTAAAACATGCTTAACTAAGTTTAGAAAACAGGTTTGGTATCAAAACAAACGGTTTTGATACCTAAGAGTAGTTTGGTTACAAAATACGCAAGAATACGCATTTTGGCTGAAACTACGACTCGTCACTAAGCCTAGATAACGTGGTAATCAGTAGGTATAGTCACTAGGGACTATAACCATCGTGATTACGCTCACGTTATGAAGTTCAAACGAACTTCGCGTTGACCATAAACTGGTCAATGCAGAAAGTCAAACATAGTTTGACTTTAACGCTAAAACGAATGAAAAGAACGAAAGAACACTTACAAAGGATCCCCGCAAGATTTGATTCCAAGTAATCTCAGGTAGGAAGTGAATAATCACAACCACTTAGAGAAAAACTTAGATCAAATGTGGGTTTTGAGTTGTGATGTTGGTGGGTATTTATAGATGTGGTAGAACCGTTAGGATCGTTTATCGAAAACCGTGATTCGATCTCATCCATACACTTGTTGCAATACCTTGGTACATCAATTTTGCCCCCCAACATCAGGGATTAACATGTGGCATTGGGTTTGGGAGTGCTTAACAACTGTTTAGAAGTTTCTGATGTTCTGGGGATGCCTTATAGACCGTAAGGGTGATGGCTTACGGTCCGTAAGCCAACAACTTTGCAGAATTGTCAGTTTTGGTCCCTGTTATGCATTAAAGCCATTTCCGACACGTTTAAGGCCCGTTAAGCCAACGTTAAGGCCCTAAAATGATGCCTAAACATTGTGGACATGAAACATGCTCAAAAATATGCCGGATGTCGTTTCGTTTGGTCGTATGATCGCGTTGTTCGGTTAATTACGACGGAAGTCGTAACGGACGCAAAAACGGTCCAAATCGCGCGACGAATGGATTTTTCTTATGCCAAACACTAAAATAAAATATTTTAGTGCTTACATAAATTTTTGGATGTCCGGATGTATTCAGAACGTAAGTTATGCGCGAAAATGCAAACTTGTACACTTTTTGACGCTTTTAGTCCCCGAATGACCCAAAAGTGTATTTTAGCACACCGAACCCCTCAAAGCCTATTTCTAAGCTATGTAAAGGATATTTATGGTATGTTTAACTCATGGTCATGTTCCGGAATGTCTGCTACAGTTCAAATCGGCATACTTTCGCAGTTTGTCGAATTTAGTCCCTGTAAGCGATTAAACTTGATTTTGTCATACCAAAGCCTTCAAAACTTATTTATAAGTTATGTAAAGGTTATTTAAGGTATGTGAAGCCTATTTCACTATTCCGGAGTGTTCGTTGCATTAAACTGGTTATATTTACGCGTCAGTGCGCGTATAACCTTCCAGAAAGCGATTTAAAGCTTGAAATCGAACAAGAATTGATATGTTCAAATGATACACATATTTATACAGGTTCCAAGTATGAAATAAAATATTTCATTAGTTTGGTATTTGTTTGACGATTGAAGTGACACAGGTGTCACAACCTAAGCCAACATGATCGCTAACGAGCTTGAAATTTTTTTTCCAGATGATGTAGAAAAAGATGGGCATAGCTTGGAAAATGTTCATGGAGGTGTTTAAGGCTAAAAACTTCACAAAGAGAAAAGGTAGATATGCCTGGGGGATAATTAGCGATAATTAGCGATAAGAAAGTAGGATTTGATATGTCAAATCTAAGATGTTTTAATTTTCATGAGAAGGGACACATCACTTTAGAAATTGATGTTTGGTTCAATAGGCCAGGAATTCGAATGAAATCGCTCCTGGGAAGTAAAAGATAATATCAATCCGATGATTTTCTCACTGTATCAATTAAAGATTGTGTAGATATTTTGTATTTATTTGTTTCCTAATTGTACATTGTAAATCAAGTATATAATGACATCAAATCTCTCTTGTTTAGTCAGAGAGAATTACCCTTATTGCATGGTATCAGCCTGATATCGATCCTCTTTCTCCCTCCCCTACCAGCCGATTTCGATCCTTTCTTTTCTTCCCCTTCATCACAGCCTTCATCACAGCCTTCATCATGTCCACCACCACCAAAAATACCCTTCCCATAGCCACCCTCCTCCACATGATCACAGTCAAGCTTTCCTCCTCCAACTATCTTCTCTGGCATAATCAAATGCTCCTTCTTCTTGCCAATCAAAAACTCGTTCCTCATATCGATGGCACCCTCTCTGCTCCCTCCTAAACCGTCACTGTTGAATCCAAGGAACAAGCCAATCCGGCCTATGCCGCTTGGCTCTCCTCCGATCAGCAGGCTATTCTCATTCTCCACACCTCTTTAACCGAAGAGGCAGTTGCTGAGGTGCTCGGCCTTACCACTGCTCGTCAAATCTGGACCGCACTTGAAGCCGCCTACAGCAATACTTCTCCTGAACGAATGCATCTCCTACGAGATAATCTCCGTCAACTCACCAAAGGATCCTCCACTGTTGCCGATTTTGGTCGTAAATTCAAATCAATTTGTGACCGACTCTCGGCCATAGGCCATCCGGTCAGTGAAACGGATAAGACGCATTGGTTCCTTTGTGGTCTTGGACCCATCTTCGAAAGCTGGTCTACGACTATCCGCACGGCTCGCGACCCTCCTCCGTTTCATGATCTTCTAACCAAGGCTGAAAGTCACGAGCAATTTCTCCAACATCTTCATCCTCCCTCATCTCCTACTGTTTCCTTTGTTGCTCATCATTCTAAGTCGTCTGCTGCCCCTTCTGGCCGATCCAAATCTGGGTCAGGTTCGCACAAAAACCAACCCCACAAAACCTCCTACAATCGTCCACGCCACCCTCCCCACTGCCAACTGTGTCGAACCAACAGACATTATGCTAATAAATGTCCGAAACTCAAATCATTTGTCGCGGCTTCTGCTTCGGGTGATGATGATCTTGCTCGTGCCTTCCATGCGCGTTGCCATGTTTCCTCTGATGAACCGGATTGGATCACTGATACCGGAGCCGACCTTCACATGACCAACGACACCGGTAATCTTGACTCTTCCTCTTCTTATTCGGGTCGTTCCAAAGTGTTCTTCGGTAACGGTCACGCCTTACCTATTACCCATAAAGGTCATGTTTTTCTCAATAAACATGTATCTTTAAAGGATGTTTTGGTCGTCCCGAGTATCACCAGGAACCTTCTTTCAATTAGCAAATTAACCCATGACTATCCTGTCGATATCTTATTTTCTGATTCCTTTTTTATCATTCAGGACCGAAAAACAAGCTAACCACTCGCCCGCGGTCGGTGTGTAAACGGTCTCCATGTGCTTTAGAACAAGTCTTTTGCTTTTGTTGCTTCTGTTTCGTCTAATAAAGCGTCTTTTGAATTGTGGCATAATCACCTTGGACATGTTGGTTTTGATATTGTTTCTATTTTAAAAAAGCATGGTTGTTTATCATTTACTTCATTACTGCCTAAACCAAATGTTTGTTCACCATGTCAATTGGCCAAGGCATATATATTACCCTTTGATATAAATGAAAAACGTGCATCTCACCCCCTAGACCTTGTGCATTGTGATTTATGAGGACCATCGCCCATTTTAGGAACCAACGGTCATCGATACTATGTCGTTTTTATTGATGATCACTCCCGCTTTTCGTGGTTGTATCCACTTAAGGCAAAAACTGAATTTTATTCAGTTTTGGATACTTTCTTGCGCCTCGTTCAAACACAGTTTTCCCGCAAGGTTAAGGAATTCCAAAGTGATGGTGGTTCGGAGTTTGTTAACCAACATGTTCGCAAAATCTTTGACACGAATGGCACCTTCCATCGTTTTTGTTGTCCTTACACCGCACCACAAAACGGTCGCGCCGAAAGAAAGCATCGTCATATCGTGGAAATGGGCCTCGCCATGCTATTTCATGCGCGCGTTCCCATTACCCATTGGGTCGATGCCTTTACCTCCGCAACTTACATCATAAACCGATTACCCACCAAAGTTTTGCATGAAAAATCTCCTTTTGAAATACTTTTTTCCACCACACCCAATTATGCAAACTTTGGTGTTTTTGGTTGTTGCGTGTACCCTTACCTACGAGACTATGCTCCTCACAAACTCTCCCCTCGAAGCATTCAATGCATATTTATGGGTTACGCCCCCCAATATAAAGGTTACAAATGTTTCGATCCCTCCACGTCTCGTATGTACGTCACTAGACATGCTCGCTTTGATGAAGCATTCTTTCCCTACAAAGATAACTCCTCCCACACGGACATTGCCAATCTATTCTTATCCACCTTCCATGAACCCAACTCACCCACCAACACTCCACCAATCCCATCTCCTCTGTCCACGAGTAGCTCCCCATCACCCATGCCTCATAACCCACCTCTACCTCCTTGCTCCCTTTGCAAACACCCTTCTGTTCATACCGCACCCCCCACCGAACCGGTTCAATCCGCAACCCCCCCCCCACCGAATCCGAACCTGTTCCTTCCACTCCTATACACTCAACCGCTTCATCTCCTCTCACCTATCCCACTCCTACAACATCATCGTCTTCCGTTTCCTCCAATCCGCCGGTCGTTACTCCCTCACCGGCACCAACACACCACATGGTGACTCGCTCAAAAGTCGGCACCTTCAAACCTAATCCCAAACATACCTCCTATCTTGCCAGTATCATGCACTCATGTTTGCATGCTTCTCTTCTTTCCACTGTTGATCCTAAAGGCTTTAAAGTGCCTCTAAACACAAACATTGGATGGATGCTATGAATGTCGAGCTTCAAGCTCTCTCCAAAAACCGCACGTGGACTCTCGTCCCACGGCCGGCCTCCACCAATGATGTCGGATCAAAGTGGGTTTTCCGTACCAATTACCATTCGGATGGGTCTATCGATCGGCACAAGGCCCGTCTTGTTGCTCAAGGTTTCACGCAAATTCCAGGACTCGACTTCAGCCATACGTTTAGTCCCGTTGTTAAGGCATCGACCATACGCATTGTTCTATCATTAGCGGTCATCAACAGTTGGTGTCTTCGCCAACTGGATGTCAACAATGCTTTCCTAAACGGTTCTTTGTCCGAAACCGTGTATATGGAACAACCTCCTGGCTTCGCAAACACGAAGCATCCGGATTATGTGTGCAAGTTAAATCGAGCTCTCTACGGCCTCAAACAGGCCCCTAGGGCCTGGTTTCAATGCCTTAGTTCGTTCCTCATCTCCTTCGGCTTCTCCTGCAGCTGGGCGGACCCTTCTCTCTTTGTGTTCAATCAAGGAGGTTCTCTTATGTACCTCCTAGTTTTTGTTGACGATCTTATCCTCACTGGCAACAACTCCTCCTTGCTCACTGCTTTCACCAATCGATTACATCAGGAGTTTGCCATCAAAGATCTCGGCTCCTTTAACTATTTTCTTGTACTTGAGGTACTTCATACCAATGATGGTCTCCTTCTCGCTCAAACCAAATACGCTAATGATATCATTACTCGTGCCGGTCCGAACATGCCAAACCCGTTCCCACGCCACTCTCCACCATGGATACTTTCGTATCGGATGGTGTTCCTTTTCATGATCCCACCTTTTACCGATCTATCGTTGGCACCCTTCAGTACCTAACCATTACCCGTCCCGATTTGGCATACGCGGTAAAGCAAGCTTGTCAACATTTGCATGCACCCACTGACAAACATTTCCAACTTGTTAAGAGGATTGTTCGATATGTTAAGGGTACCATCTCTCACGGTCTTGTGTTCACTCGTCCTACCTCCTCCACTATTTTGGGTTACTCTGATGCAGATTGGGCACGATGTATCGAAACGCGACGTTCCACGTATGGTTACTCCATCTTTCTAGGAGGCAACTTAGTTTCATGGAGTGCAAAGAAGCAACCAACAGTGTCCCGCTCGAGTTGCGAATCTGAATATCGGGCCATGGCAAATGCAGCTGCTGAAATTATCTGGATCACGCATTTACTACAGGAGTTACGTGCACTTCCACCTTCTCGTCCGACTCTCTTATGTGACAATCGAAGTGCTTTGTTTATGAGTCAGAATCTCGTTTCTCACAAGCGGGCTAAATATATTGATCTCGACTACCATTTCGTTCGTGAGCTAGTAATGTCAGGGAAGCTTCATACCAAATTCATTCCTACCAAGCTTCAACTAGCGGATATCTTCACCAAAAGTTTACCTCGTCCTCAATTTGAACACTTTCGGGATCCCCTTCGAGTTCATCCTCCGCCGTTTCGCTTGACGGGGGATAAAAGATAATATCAATCCCATGATTTTCTCACTGTATCAATTAAAGATTGTGTAGATATTTTGTATTTATTTGTTTCCTAATTGTACATTGTAAATCAAGTATATAATGACATCAAATCTCTCTTGTTTAGTCAGAGAGAATTACCCTTATTACAGGAAGTTACTGCTAGTGGGGAGTGTTCCTCTGAGTGCATGGTTCGAGTGTATGGGAATCAATAGGAATTGAGGATGCAAAGACGGGCCCTTTTGGGACACGGTTGAAGCCATATGGGGCATAAAACAGGCCTTATGTTTACTGATGATGATTGGGATGGTTGCAACTGGGTTGATTGGGGATACATGGTTTGAAGTTTGGTTTGTACTTGGGAGCTGACTTGGAAGACTTTTGTTACTGTATGTGTTTGATGTTTACAGATTAGTGAAGATATGGATTGTTGTGTGCTTGTTGGCAGGCTTGGTGTTTATCAAAAGGCCTTCAAGTGGGAGATTGTTGGGTATGAAGTCCTTGGGCTAGTTGTTTGCTATTGTGCTTGTTCTATTAGAGGTTTAGGAGGCCCGTATGGTTTTCTTGTTCCCTAAGTTGTAAACTCCTGTTAGTCTCTATATATATTTTGTCTATGTAATTGTAAGCATTGTTAGAGCTTAATAATATATCTCTAGTTGCAGCCCGTGGACGTAGGTTCCCCACTGAAACCGAACCACGTAAAATTCTCGTGTTCGTTTGTCGTGCTTTATATGTTGTCGTCTATTATTACGTGTTCGTTATGAATCAGTATTCCGCTACGCCACTTACATCTGACAAAACTGACTCTTGTGCCAAACATTGTTCTCTGCTTATGATAAGCTTATAATAGTAACTTGACATTTCTACGATCAAAAAACGAATCTATACTATATAATAAAAGAAACCATGTTAGGGACACATGGCGTTCTATGAGGCGGTCTTAATTATTTTTCTAAATATTTATTATGGAAAGTCGATTATTGATAATATTAAATTTAAAATTTGTAGAAGAGATTTTAATGATAAAGACAAAGATAACTGATAATAATATATTAATTATTATAATCATACATTAATTATTAAAATCTAAAAAAATATATTAGCGTTTTAAATATTTATAAAGATAAAGATTTTATTTAATTGGTAGTTTTTATATTTGATGATAAGGACAAGGATAACTGATAATCACATATTAAAATAAAAATATTTATTTTAATCAACTTTTTCGTTAAAAGGATTTATTCAATACATGTAGAACATATATATTTTTTTATACATGTGGTATATTTAGAATCCTACTTTTAATAAAGGATCACATTGTCCCGTTTTACACTCTAATGAAATAATAATATTAAATCATAATATTCAGCTTATCTCTTGTATATTTAATATTTTTTTTACTAAAATATTTCTTTTCTTTTTTTTCTGCTGATTATCCAACATCAGGTAATATGTAAGTTTCAAACCTAATAATAAATAAAAAAAACAAAGTAAAATGTTATAAACCATGTAATACACAACTCTCTAACCTAATAAAAAATAAAGTGAGATGTTACAATAAGTAAATAGTACCTCAAAGTTCATTTTGTTAGAAAACACGTCTTGATGACTAAATGTGTTAACGGATTACATTATTCGTGTAAGACATGTGTTTATTCAAATCGTGCAATACACGAGTTTTTAAAAGATGTAACTATTTTATTACTTAGTATATAGAATTATATTTATTCAACCCGTGTAATACACGGGGTTCTAAGCTAGTATAATTTATAGCAAAATTACAATAATATAATCCTCAACTAGTAAATAAGATTAAATACTCAAACAAATTACTCATATTTTTTTTTCAAACACAAGTTGATTTTGTGCAAAAGTCAACATAATAAGGGCAGAGACTTTTGAAACCAATTAGCAACACTAACTACCACAAAGAAACAAACACAAAGACAATTATTGAAGAACATGACAATGAAATTTGAAAAACACACAATCATTTGTTGTCAACATGAGTGTGAGTGACATCTCCAACCGATGCTGGCTTAGGTGTGGTTCCGGCTTCTTTAACTGTCTCGGTGTTTGACTTCTTGGCGCGGAGATCAACATCTTGAATGGATGGAGCTTTGTTTCGTTCTTCTATGGAGCGCTGGAACGACACCGGTTTAGGACGGGTAGTGTTGTTGGAGCTGGATCAGGGGCGGACCTATAGCTTATATTGTTCTTGAGAGAAGAAAATTGGGGAAAAAATTATTATTTTCCATTATCAATCTGCTTATATACTATTACAATAAAACGGAACGGAAAACTAACTACTAACGGAAACGTTAACCTACTAACAGAATACTAACAGAACCTACTAACATAACTGATTAACTAATTTTAAATAACCAACACCCCCCCTCAAGTTGGAGGGTAGGATAGCCCCAACTTGGACACAAAAAAATTGTGTTTTGAGCTTGGAAGACTCTTTGTAAACAGATCAGCCGGTTGATCCTGACTTGCAATATGAGATAAGTGTATAAGACCATCTTGAAGTTTCTCACGAACAAAGTGGCAATCCAATTCTATATGCTTAGTTCGTTCATGGTAAACCGGATTCTTGGCAATATGGATTGCAGCTTGGCTGTCACATTTCAATGGAATGGGAAGTATAGAAGGGATAGAAAATTCATGAAGTAACCTGGTGAGCCATGTGAGTTCAGCAGTGACCCTTCTCATAGAGCGATACTCAGCTTCAGCTGAACTTAAAGAAACAGTAGCTTGTTTCTTTGATTTCCAAGAAATAAGACTTCCGCCAAGTAAAATGAAATAACCAGTAACAGACTTGCGGGTATTAGGACAAGCAGCCCAGTCTGAATCACAATAGGCTTCCAGCTTAAAATCTTGGGAATCATTAAAAAACAAACCTTGTGATGATGTCCCTTTGACATAATGCAAAGTATGTAAAGCTGCTTCCCAATGAGGTAAGCGTGGTTCTTTCATAAACTGACTTAAAAACTGAACTGCAAAGGCCAAATCAGGTCTTGTATGAGTAAGATAATTGAGTTTTCCAACCAGTCTTCTATATTGAAGAGGATCATGATATAATGATTAACTAACTACTACTAACTACTAACGGAAACGTTAACCTACTAACAGAATACTAACAGAACCTACTAACATAACTGATTAACTAATTTTAAATAACCAACAGCTTATTAAGGGATGGCGTCCGCTACCCCTTTGTCGGAAAAAAATTGGAAAAATTAGTGTAAATTTTGGAAAAATTTGACGTTTTTTCGATTTCGTTACGGCTTATTTATAAAACGTTACCCCTTGGTCGGAATCCTAGATCCGCCACTGAGCTGGATGTATTAGAGCCAAGCCTCAATGTGGCTGAGAAGGATGGAGGTCCACCAGTACTAGACATTGTAAAAGATGTGTTGAATGTGAATTGATTTCAAAGTGGTCTGTTTATTGGAGGAACAGAAGCACAATTACATGATATATATATACATGATGACCGGTCCACACGTTCCTTCCTATGTTATTACATATAAATTACATACACATCTACCTATTATGTGGAGTTGCGGCCCCACACGTTCTTACATTATTACATGGAAATTTCAGTCTTTTTATAAAATTTTTGTGGTTATTGTATATTCACAAGGTTTTGTTATCACAAATCGTTTGAAAAAGGTTTGTATGAATTATGATGGGTTAAAATTGTTTTTCATCACATTTAAAAACCCACTATTCATTTATAAAAAATTAAAAAAAAAATCTTTTTTTGAGAAACAATGAGAATAAATGTGGCAGGTACATTTCAAGACCGAGTGTAATGGAATAACACCCAACTTTAAATGAGATGATTTCATTGGCTGTTGCATGAGGTCCATACAAATATTCACCTATTTCAAGCTCGCGCTTTACACAACACTCACGTCCAAGTGCTTAATGCCCCCATAACGGCCTATTGTAACGGTGTGTAGGCCCACGGTTGATGTGGTCATGGGCGCCACACCACTACACAGAGCCTAATACGTTTTTTTTATGGATAGTTAATTTGGGAAGGTTAGATTACACTTTTGGTTCAAGTGTTTGGAAATTACCATCTTTAGTCCAATTAAACACT
Source organism: Helianthus tuberosus (assembly GCA_030545235.1). Lineage (NCBI taxonomy): Eukaryota > Viridiplantae > Streptophyta > Magnoliopsida > Asterales > Asteraceae > Helianthus > Helianthus tuberosus. The sequence goes on along the minus strand of CM060415.1, from coordinate 205,415,498 downwards.
TTGTTCACTTGATACCATTTTATTCTTTTCGCTAGAAATGTTGATAAGACTTCTCTGAGTCTTTTGCAAGATCCACCACTGTTGAAGGTTGAATCTATAGTGAAGGTTGTCGTCGATCAACCCAAAAAAAAATTGATTGGGACTAGCACCTAGTGGTGGCTGCTACGTGGAGAAAGGGGTTGCGACATGAAGAGGGGGTGTCAAATGTATGGAACCGGTCTACGTAGTAGGGTCGGGAAGAAGAAAAAGGATAATTATTGGGAATTTAATTGTTTTCTTTTGGCCATTAGTTAGTTTTTTAATTCATAAGAATATAATAGTCTATTGAGTAAAATGTCATTTTCATCCAAAACGTTTGATCACTTTTACGAGTTTCACTCAACAAAAAACTGGACCGTTTCTCTTAAAAATACTTCAACTATTCAACATCTAAAATACCCTTAAAACATAGCACATTATAGCCAAGAAATCTTAGCACACGGATCAGTCTCTAGCAATTGTTTTCTTGGGTGTTTAGTCAACAACCTTTACATTTAAATCTTTCATATTTTTTAGATTCCCATGAAACTGGACAGTTGTTTTTCAAGTCAAAACATATATGATCCTCAACTAGTAAATAAGATTGATAAGATAAAAAAGACTCAATCAGTTTCTTATAATAATTTTTCAAGCACAAGTTCATTATCTCAAAAAGTCAACCCAACAAAGACGGAGACTTAAAAAGAGGTACAGACAAATTTACCAAAATCAAAAGCACAAGATTAGCACACTTACTACCTTAAACAAAAACAAAAACAAAGAAACACAACCACATTTATTAAAAATCTTGACAATAAAATTTGAAAAACACACAATCATTTGTTGTCAACATGAGTGTGAATAGCATCTCCAAACGATGCTGGCTTAGGGGTGGTTCCGGCCTCTTTAACGGTCTCGGTGTTTGAGTTTTTGGCGCGGCGATCGACATCTTGAATGGATGGAGCTTTGTTTTGTTCTTCGATGGAGCGCTGGAACGACACCGGTTTAGTTCTTGTTGGTTATTTAAAATTAGTTAATCAGTTATGTTAGTAGGTTCTGTTAGTATTCTGTTAGTAGGTTAACGTTTCCGTTAGTAGTTAGTTTTCCGTTCCGTTTTATTGTAATAGTATATAAGCAGATTTTAGCCCCATAAGAAATTGAATTAGCCTTTGTTCTTCCTCTCTTTTGACCATTTCTTGATAAGTACCACAAGAACAAGGAGGAATAGTATACAAAGAACTGATTTCATCCCAAATACACTTGATCTTGGTAAAATAAGAAGCTATATTACTATTACCTTGCGAAATTTCACAAAGACTTTTCTGCAGTTGATAGAATTTCGCACCATTGGCTTGCCCATATCTGTCATTTAATTCCTTCCAAAGTTGAGAAGCTGTTTGAACATACAGAACACTTTCACTGATTTCTCTTGCTAATGTGTTTATGATCCAAGAGATCACCATATCATTACAACGTTGCCAGAGATCTGAATTTGAAGAATTTGTAACAGTTCCAGTAACAAACCCTAATTTGTTCTTAGCAGAGAGTGCAATCGTCATAGCTCTCTTCCAAGATCCAAAACCTGTTCCATCGAATTGTTTTGAGACCAGAATCATCCCAGGATGATCAGAAGGGTGAAGATATAAAGAATTTGACGCATCAATTGAATTTACAGCTGAATTTGTTTGATTTTCTGGCATTTTGAAAAAAAAATTGAGAATTGAACGGATGAAATTGAGACGAGAAAGTAGAAAATCGATCAGAGAATCGATTGAGAACTGTGAAAGAAAGATCGAATTGCAGTTTGAAATCAAAGATGGAGCAGAATCTTCTGCTCTGATACCATATTGTTCTTGAGAGAAGAAAATTGGGGAAAAAATTATTATTTTCCATTATCAATCTGCTTATATACTATTACAATAAAACGGAACGGAAAACTAACTACTAACGGAAACGTTAACCTACTAACAGAATACTAACAGAACCTACTAACATAACTGATTAACTAATTTTAAATAACCAATAGTTCTGGTATTGTTGTTGGAGGTGGATGTATTAGAGCCAGGCCTCCATGTGGCTGAGAAGGATGGAGGTCCACCAGTACTAGACATTGTTAAAGATGTGTTGAGTGTGATTTCAAAGTGTTGATCTGATTATTGTGAAGATGTGTTGAATGTGCATATCTATCTATATACACATGATGACCCGGCAGACGTTCCTACGTCCTTCCTAGATTGTTACATGAAATTTCTTAATGATTTAATTTAACAATTTTTTATATATCATTATTTTTATTTTTATATATAATAATTATAAAATACTTTTTATGATACAGTGTGATACGGGTTTCGTAATACATCTACCTAATATGATAATATGACCCACACGTTCTTACATCATCACATGAAAACTTCAGTCTTTTAAACATATATTATATTTGTAATTTTTTTTATAGTATTTAGACTTTTTTTGGAAAAACATAACGAATTTATGTTTGTCAACGAATTTATGTTTGTCAAGGAAAACAAACTATACATACTTGGGTATTTAGAGTGTTTTTTGGAAAAATTAACGAAGCAATATAATTTGAGAAAAACAAAATTACATGATAATTTAGTTATTATAAAAAAAAAACTAAACGGACTAAAAATTTATATTATTTACACCAAACACTGAAAGCCGACCATACCCTCAAAGCTACCGAGCAAGCGGTGAACAAATGCTCTACCGATTCCTCGACATCATCGCAAAAAGGGCACATTACCGATGATATGTCCACATTCCTTCTTCTTAAATTTATTCTAGTAGGAAGTCTATCTAGATTGTCTCTCCAGTTCGTAATATTGCATTTAATGGGTACCTACTTGCACCAAACAAAATTTGGAGGATGACAATTACCTCTATCAGTGATCAGGGCCGATTTAACCACCTTTACCAAGAAATCGTTTTGTCTATAACCATTCCAACAACATGCATACTTACCGTTGGAAAGACTCACATTTCAGCACCTCGCAACATTCCTTCTATTCCTTAAGCTCATCTTCTGTCTTAGGCTGTCTAGACCAATGCCATTTGAAAGTTCCATTTTCACTCCCTGTTTCCATTCTCTCTGCCACCCTGCACGATTTAAACACCTCCAAACCAAATAAATGGGGCCAACCAAGAAAGGAAGGTCACCCACCCACGTGTTGATCCAGAATCAAATATCAACCCCATTCCCTACTTTACCCATGATAGGATGATTTAAACCCTTCCCATTTATTTTTATTTTGGATATCAATTTCACAATGTTTTTCCAACAACCCGATATATTTTCGTTAAGTGGAAGGAAGCTCCTTTGATTATACTTACTATGACACGCTTCCACCATTTGACACCAAAGATTATGGTTTTCAGCCCTATATCTCCACCCTCATTTAACAAGAAGGGCTTCATTGACCTATTTAAGCATACTAATACCCAACCCACCTTTTGTCTTCGGCCAAGTAACCCAAACCCACGACACCCAGTTCATTTTAGAATTGTTACCATTGTCGGCCCATAAGAATTTTCTCATCTTGGCTTCGAGGGACTTTAAAACCCCAGCCGGGGCCTTATATAAAGAAAAATAAGAAATGGGTAGGCTCTCCAACACTGAATTTATTAACGTAAGCCTCCCCCTATCGATAAAGTTTTAGCTTTCCACATTGACAATCTTTTATCAAAAATCTCGATAATTGGCGTCCAGTTATTAATTCTGTTCATATTCGACCCCACAGTAATTCCCAAGTATGTAAGCGGAATATAATCCGATTTACACCCAATCACTTTAGCCATATCAGACACTGCCCCATTATCAACACCTAACCCGTATATGTTTGATTTTTAAAGATTAATTTTTAAGCCCGAACATAAGAAAAAATTCTCAAACATCTCGCCACATTCTTTACATCATCCCTATACCATTCCCCAACACTAGAGCATAACCAGCATAAAAAAGATGAGAAATTACCAGACCATTATTGGGAGTTTGAATACCTTTGAAAAGTCCTTTCGTCCTAGCTTTGCACAAAATGCTAGACAAAGCTTCCATCACCAGAAGGAACAGAAACAAAGAAAGAGGGTCGCCCTGTCTGACTCCTTTGGAACAATTGAAATCAAATGTGGGGGAATGTAACACCTCGAAAATTTACGTCCAATAATGTATTGACACGTGTCATAAGCTTTGAACATGTGAAAAAAAAAACACTTTAGAGGGACTAAAGTTGACAAACAGAGAAACTATGTGAATATAAGGGTCCAAAGTGGCAACAATGGATAAATATGCCCTACAATAACCCTACATGGTGTTTATAATCTTAAACGAATAAATCATGGATCATACGAAGCTGAAAATGAAAGAAAGTGAGGAATTACAAACTACAAGGGTTAATTGTGTCAACATGTTGAAAGTATACCTCTGAGTGACCTTTTAGCAAACCCGAAGCTTTGTAACGATAAAATATGCTCACTAGAATGTGTGATAAAAATTTCATAAAGTTTCTTTATCGTATGAGAAAGTTATGATCAAATCCGTGTACGAAGGGTTAAAAGCGTCAACGTTGAAATTGGTGACTTTTCGGGTAAGCACAAAGTTAACCAAGGACTTAACCAAGTTTGTAAAAGTCTTAAGGTCCTTAAAAATCAAGTTAGAGGGCCAAAAGTGCAAGAAAAATAGTTAAAACCACGTTACAAAGGACCAGGGACTGAAATGTAATAAATAAAACATGTTTAACCTGTTGCGCAGTTTTAGGCGCCCCGCGAGGGGGTCTTCGCGGCCCGCGTACAACCTGCCAACGCAGAAAAAACGCACAGATGCCTGTTGCAGCGCTGAAACCGACCTTACACCTTTGTTTTACATACCAGGGGCTGCTCCAATGGTTTAACATGCATAGGGGGCACTTGTACTGATCTGGTAACATGTGTAGACCTCTTTGGCATCATCTTGAAGGATCAAAGTTAGTATATAAGAACACCCATTGTTGCAACTTATGTTCATTCACTTGCATTCTCATTTCTGGAGCTCTCCTGATCAGCAACCAAGTTTCTTAGGCTCCCTAATCGTGCATAGGACTATTGTAAGTATTCTTAACCCTTCCTAATTCAGTTTAGCCTAGTTAATTAGCTAAAAGTCAAACCGTCGTAATTAACATTTGACTTTGAAATTAAGTAAAATCTGTTCAGTCATTTCTCGAATTGAAAGTACCTATAAGTAGGTAATTATGTGGGTAATAAACCCTTAAAAGGGTACTCTCTGATTCCCACTCTAACTAGGTCAATCGTCGGTCAAAGTTGTTATTAAAAAGGGAACAGAATGCTTATTTTCAAATTAATGCACAATTAGCAATGTAGGAGACATGCAACCTGTTTGATCATTAATATAACTTGGTAATTAATGTAAGAACATGTTTAAACATGTTCAACCCGACAATTTTCAGTTTAAACCCGGATCGGAACCGAAAGTCGCATAAATTGACTTTTGCTTTGACTTTCAGTTCTGACCCGTTTATGCATGTTTTAGAATTTCCTTAGAGCTTTATTTAGACCAGGTTTCATATAAGTATAACTCTCTGAGATTATACAACTTGGTTCATTATTTATCCGATTCATATGCATGTTTCCGTTAAATGCTTAAATGTTGACTATTATGCCCTTTTGACTATAAAATGTGATTTTTGAAAAAGTAAAAGAGTAGAAACCTTAGTTACTAATTTATAAACTTGCACCTAAAATTTGACATCAGTTTGAGGTCTAGATTAAGAGTTATGCTCGTTAGCGTAATTTGAAAGCTTTATGTTAATTAAACGGCGTAATTAGCGTATAGCCTATTTAAACCCACTTTTTAATATCAAACTTTTTACCCACTGATGTAATATAATATTTTGGGATTTTTGAAGATTTTTATTTAATTTTTGGCTGAGCATAACATAGGTCTCTAAGTTTGATTCAGTTAAATGCCGGTTTTGCCCTTTTAAGTCATAAAATGAGTTTTACAAATCCTTTTGACCACAAACCTTTTTCTACTGATTTTATTTGACAAATAAAATATTTTGAGCCTTCTGGAATTATAAAAATATCATTTTTCCTTTGAAAACTCGGAAATGGCTCCAAATCGCCTTTTTAAGCGTTTTTAATGCATAGTATGTACTAAAACTATATTAAACATATAAGGTTGATACCTACTGATATTTTTAGCATATTTTTATATATTAACAGTAAGTAAAAGTTTTTAAACTCAGGTTTCCATTTTTGACCTTTTAAGCCTAGTGAGATTACCAAAATATGCATAGTTTGGTTTTAAATGATAAATTTCACATATAGGTCATACCCTACTGTTATAACTTATTAAATTAAGTGTATTTACTGAATGAATCAGACCTGCAACTTAGATTACTAATTAAACTCTTTTATAAACTTTTAAATGACCAAAATGCCCTTAGAAGGCATAATTTGAGTTTAAATCCATTCCGGGCATAATAGAAGATATCTTACTGATGTCACAACATATTTAAGTTATAAAATGTTTTGTGCTACGTGCATTCAAATCAATTTTCAAACCTTTTCAAAATGAGTCAGTTAAATTGTATTTACCAGTGTAAACTGACGTATTTTCCAAAAGGTTAAGTGCAGGTACTACTCGTACTAGGCTGGCTGTCTTCTAGCGTCCACAATAAGTCTCGCATGCTTGGATGTCAATAAAACTGTTGAACATTATCTCCTTTTTATTTTTGATCCGCCTGTGGATCCATTTCAACTATTTCGTGATATTTAATATTACAATTTATTAAAGTTGAAATGAATCTATCTTTGCTTCCGCTGTGCATTTAAATTTGTGTTGTTTGACTATGATGATATCAACTACGTCACGATACTCCCCACCGGGCCCACCGGTAATACGTGGAAATATCGGGGTGTGACAGGTTGGTATCAGAGCCGACACTGAGTGAATTAAACACTAGCCTTTTGTGTTTAATCTCAGTTACACAATTGCACATTCCTTGATTCTCGAGTCTAGACAAAGAACTTAGGAATTATCCAAATTTGTTTTATTTCTAACTTTGTCTTATATATTTTTCTTGTTGTATCACTTGTTTGTTTTTTATAGGTTGATAAAATGCCACCAAGGATGAGAGGAAGAGGAAGAGGAAAAGGGCCACTCATCGCCCCAAATGACCATGAGGCCGGGCCTTCACACCGGCGAACGTCGTCAGATCCTCACAACCCGGGTCCTCAAGATCCCTGGAGGACCTACATTGAACCAGCGAGGCGCTCAGTTTCGCTGAGTACCTCCCCTTCTATTCCACACTCTTTTGGGCCTCATTCTGAAAATGAGCCCCACAACTCCCACCAATCCTACATACCTCTTCAAGGACATAACTCACCCTTCGACCACCTATCACCTGTTTTCCAGGGCCAGTTCAACCCTGCCGACTACCTTGGAGCACCAGTGGGTTTTAACCCACTTGGACCCGAAGATCATTTTTCCGGTGGCAACGCGATGGATATCGATGAGGACACCGATCCTGCCGAGTCACCATCCGAAACTCCTAACCACCCCATCGAAATTTCAGATGGGTCACCTTTTGTGGGATCACCTTATAATGGTCCCGACAGCTATGAGGATAGGTTCAGGCAGTGTGACTGGGCGTTTACCCCCAGTTACCACAACTCTCCCCTGCACCACCAGCAGCAGCGGGATCCTTCCGAGGATTCTCTATTTGTAGCGGTCACTCCACCGCCACCACCACCACTACAACAGCCTCTGGAGCTCCCGATGCGAAGAAGATCGAACGCGCGGATATCCGCGCGAGGAGGAGTGCGTATCAACACCCCTCCACTCTCAAGTGGCAGCCGATACTCGCCACTTCACGAAGAACCAGAGAGGGGAGAATCTTCACACCCCGTCTCAGAAGTAAACTCTGCGCCAGTCGCGCCACCACCACTGGGTTTTGGAGACCCAATTCCTACGTACACTGGTGCGGCGGCATATAATCCCTTCGAGCAGCCGATCCACACAAATTACAACTATGCTGAGGCCGATCCTTACTTGGTAGCTGCGAACTACAACACTCTCCATCCGGAAGGTCCCTATGGAGGTCCCTGGACTACGGGATACCCGACCTATGGACAGCCACCATATGGGTATCAGCAACCGCCACCTCCTCAACCTCCACATTATCCTCCACAGCCGCCGGTGATGTCACCGCCACAATTTCAAGAAATCCTTCAAGGGATAAATGAGGTGCAGCAGGAGGTACGGGAAGACCGTAGGCATAACCAAGGGATGTTCAAGAAAATGGTGAATTTGATCAAGGGAAAAAGCAAGAAGGATCTCTAAATCCTTTGTTTGTTTGTTTATTTTAGTGTTGTAATCATGTCCCTGCGAGGACATTTGTTTCTGTACTCTGCCCCTGCGTGGGCATATTTTATGTTCTGCCCCTGCGTGGGCATGTCTTTCTGTTGACCCCTGCGTGGGTATGTTTGTTAGTTTAGCCCCTGCGTGGGCGTGTTATTTATGTAAAAGTCCCGTTTAGGGCAAACTTGTACTAGTTTGATTTTAATGGAATGGTTAGTTCAAATTTTTCATTTTTAAATTTATGCATAAATATAATACGTGGATAAATGAAAAATAATATTCATTTTTATAGAATTACCATTTTAATAAGAATCTTAAAAGGTAAAACCTAGCTTGTATGTCATAATAAGACCTGGCCAATATGGTAAAACCTATTTAAAAAGATTCAAATCTCTGTTAACATCTGCAAACATGTTAACATTCTTGACTAATGTGATCCGCAAAGTCACACATGTCACCCTTTTAATAAATTATCCAAATTCATTATTATTATTTAAACATCTGATTGTGGTGTAATGCCTACGGGCTATAACTAATGTCATATAAGACAAAAAGGCAGCCGTAGTTTATAGACTCCCTGCCAAGAAAGGTATTGAATCTTAAATTCAAACTTTAATAATTAGATCTTATAAGATCTAAAGCTGTAATTTAGAACTGTCTACGTGACTAGGTCTGTCGTGCCAATATTATATATCATTCTGGAACCAAGGGCTACTGATAAAAATCCCGAATGAAATTACTTAATAAATTAACTAGTATGGCTCTTTAATTTCCATGGTTAATAAATTATCAAGATGACAGACCTATTATAATTCCTTAAATGAATCATTGTCATCATCTTATGTAGCAGTTCAACTACATGGCCGAGTCTGACGAGATTAATAGTCGGCCAAAGGAGAATCATGACGACACCAGAATCAATATCACTGGTGCAGAACTCCGAACATTAATTGATAATGCGGTCACTAAAGCCATAGAAAGGCAATATAGTGAATCGAGTAGTACCCGAAGCAGGACCCAATCAGCACCTCACTCTAAGCCAAAAACATATTCTGAGGCTCATAGTAAGCCACCATCTAAGATAGATAAGCCAAAGAAGGATGATGACGAGCATCACTCCTCGAACCAGCAAAGTGTCCCGTTAAAGAGGACCGAGCTTAAACAGGAACCACGAGGTAAGTCCTGTACATATAAATACTTTGTCTCATGCAAACCCAGAGACTTTACTGTGGAGAAAGGAGCGATTGACTGCATGACCTGGTTGGATGAAATGGATACCGTAGTTGATATCAGCGGGTGCGCTGATAAGGATGTAGTAAAGTTTATGTCTCAATCGTTCAAAGGTGAGGCCTTAGCCTGGTGGAGATCGTTGATTCAAGCTACTGGGAAGATTCCACTATATAATATGCCATGGGAACAATTTGTTACCCTCATCAAAGAGAACTACTGTCCTCAGCATGAGGTTGAAAAGATCGAGTCGGATTTTCTGTCATTGGTAATGAAAAATCTGGATTGCCAAGCTTACCTTACGAGCTTTAATACAACGTCAAGGTTGGTTCCCTATCTCGTAACCTCGGAACCCAAAAGAATAGCTCGTTTCATTGGGGGTTTAGCCCCAGAAATTAAGGCAAGTGTAAAAGCCTCTCGGCCAGCTACATTCAGGTCTGCAGCCGATATATCCTTGTCCCTTACACTGGATGCGGTCAGGCAGAGATCGCTGAGGAACACGGATGCCGAGAAAAGGAAGCGTGAAGATGACAATTCACGGTGGTCAGACAAGAAGCACAAGGGAAACAATGACCACAAGAAGGGGTCTGGATCTAGGAAGGATGGGCATCAATCCGGTGATAAGCCCAAGTGTAAGGTTTGTAAGAAGCACCATTTTGGGAGGTGCCGACTTGAGTCGAAATCCCAGTCTCAGCCGAGGCCATGTGGGATTTGCAAATCTTCGGAACATAAGACCCTAGAGTGCAAGAAGCTGAAGGACGCAACGTGCTACAGTTGCAATGAAAAAGGGCACATTAAGTCCAATTGCCCAAAGATCACCAAGAAAACCGAGGATGGGAAAAAGACCAATGCTAGGGTCTTCAAGATGGATGCAAAGGAAGTTGTTCAGGACGACAACATGATCACAGGTACTTTTCTCGTAAATGATGTTTATGCTAGAGTCTTGTTTGATTCTGGGGCGGATAAGTCTTTTGTGGATAACAAGTTTTGTGAATTGTTGAAATTGCCTGTAAAAGCCTTAAGTGTGAAGTATGAGGTGGAATTAGCTGATGGAACCATAGAAACCGCCTCAACTATTTTAGATGGATGTGTTATATCCATTAGGAACCACTCTTTTCCTTTGTCCTTACTTCCCTTTAAGCTAGCCGGTTTTGATATAGTTATAGGTATGGATTGGTTATCGCATAACCAAGCCCAGATTGTGTGCAACAGAAAGCAAGTGGTAGTCAAAACTCCGTCTGGTGAGTCACTTACCATTCACGGGGATACCCAGCATGGATTGCCTGAGCAAGTGTCCATGCTCAAGGCATCCAGATCTTTGAAGAAGGGCTGTATCATTTATATGGCACAGGTTACTATTGATGAACCGAAGCCTAAGATTGAAGACATCCCCGTCATTTCAGAATATCCTGAAGTTTTTCCTGAAGAACTACCTGGGTTACCACCAGATAGGCAAGTGGAATTCCGAATTGACATCATCCCTGGAGCAGTACCTGTGGCTAGAGCACCTTATAAGTTGGCACCAACTGAAATGAAGGAGTTAAGAACGCAGTTAGATGATCTGCTAGCCAAAGGTTTCATTAGACCCAGTTCGTCTCCTTGAGGAGCACCGATCTTGTTTGTCAAGAAGAAGGATGGATCGATGCGTCTGTGCATCGATTACCGTGAGCTCAATAAGGTCACTATCAAGAATAGATATCCTTTGCCCAGGATCGACGATTTGTTCGATCAACTTCAAGGGGCAAGTTACTTTTCTAAGATCGATTTGAGGTCAGGCTATCATCAGTTGAAGGTTAAAGATGAAGATGTACACAAGACTACATTTAGGACTCGTTATGGTCATTACGAGTTCCTAGTGATGCCTTTTGGGCTCACTAATGCTCCTGCCGCATTCATGGACCTCATGAATCGCGTCTGCAAGCCATACTTAGATAAATTTGTCATCATCTTCATTGACGACATCCTCATCTACTCGAAGAGCCAAGCTGACCATGAGAAACATCTTCGCTGTATTCTTAAACTTCTACATCATGAGAAACTCTACGCCAAATTTTCGAAGTGCGAATTTTGGCTTCGAGAAGTCCAATTCCTTGGACATGTGGTAAGTGAGCGTGGTAACCAAGTGGATCCCGCTAAGGTAGAAGCAGTTATGAATTGGCAAGAGCCAAAGACGCCTACTGAGATTCGCAGCTTTCTAGGACTAGCAGGATATTATAGGCGATTTATTGAAAACTTCTCAAGGATTGTTGCGCCCCTAACTTCGTTGACACATAAGAAGATTAAGTTTGATTGGGGCCCTAAGCAGCAGGAATCCTTTGACATTCTTAAGAAAAAGTTGAGCAACGCGCCAGTGTTAACATTACCCGACGGAATAGAAGAATTCGTGGTGTATTGCGATGCATCACACACTGGTATGGGCTGTGTACTCATGCAAAAAGGCAAAGTTATTGCCTACGCTTCACGACAGTTAAAGGTGCACGAGAAGAACTACACCACCCATGACTTGGAATTGGGTGCCGTTGTGTTTGCACTAAAACTATGGAGGCACTACTTGTATGGAATCAAGTGTGTGATCTATTCAAATCACAAGAGCCTTCAACACTTGTTTAATCAGAAAGATTTAAACATGAGGCAACGACGTTGGATGGAAACCTTGAATGACTATGACTGTGAGATAAGATACCATCCAGGCAAAGCAAATGTGGTTGCGGATGCCTTAAGCAGAAAAGAAAGAGTGAAGCCAATAAGAGTCAATGCCAAGAGCATTGAAATAAGGAATAGTCTGAACGAAAGGTTGTTAGCTGCGTAGAAGGAAGCTGTGTTGGAAGCTAACTATCCTGATGAAAAGCTAGGAGTAACTGAGGAGCAGTTATCCTATGACAAGGATGGAATCCTAAGGCTAAATGGACGAATATGGGTTCCAGTTTATGGAGGACTTCGGGATGTTATCCTCCAGGAAGCCCACAGTTCCAAATATTCTGTTCATCCTGGAGCTGATAAGATGTACCAGGATCTAAAGGCAAACTACTGGTGGATAGGCCTGAAAAAGTCTGTAGCTGCCTATGTAGCTAAATGTTTGACGTGTGCGCAAGTCAAAGCTGAGCATCAGAAGCCGTCAGGTTTGCTACAACAGCCTGAACTTCCCACATGGAAGTGGGAGATGGTGACAATGGATTTCATCACCAAGTTGCCAAAGACAAGGAAGGGAAATGATACTATATGGGTGATAGTAGATAGACTGACTAAGTCAGCACATTTCCTACCCATTAAGGAAACTTATAGCTCTGACATGTTAGCTCAATTATACGTAGATAAGATTGTAGCTCTGCATGTCGTACCAATATCAATTATCTCTGACAGAGATATGAGATACACCTCTCATTTCTGGAAAAGTTTCCAACAATCATTGGGCACGCGCTAGAATTTTAGTACGGCTTACCATCCACAGACGGACGGGCAGAGTGAACGTACCATCCAAACGTTGGAAGACATGCTTCGTGCATATGTGATTGATTTAGGTGGCAGTTGGGATAACCAACTGCCATTGATCGAGTTCTCCTATAACAATAGCTACCATACTAGTATTAAGGTTGCGCCTTTTGAGGCATTATATGGTAGAAAATGCAGAACACCTATTTGTTGGGCGGAAGTAGGAGAAGTTCAATTATCAGGACCTGAATTAGTCTTTGAAACGACGGACAAGATTGTCCAGATTCGCGATCGCTTGAAAGCTGCCAGGGATAGGCAGAAAAGCTACGCTGATCCAAAGCGTAAACCTCTAAAGTTTGAGGTTGGTGATAAAGTTTTGCTTAAAGTATCACCCTGGAAAGGGGTGATGCGATTTGGTAAGAAAGGTAAGTTAAGCCCAAGGTATATAGGACCATTCGAGGTTATCGAATGTGTTGGGTCAGTGGCTTATAAGTTGAACTTGCCTGAAGAGCTCAGTAGTATTCATAATGTTTTTCACATCTGCAATTTGAAGAAATGTCTAGCTGATGACTCGCTAGTCATACCACATACGGATGTGCATATAGATGAGAGCTTGAAATTTGTGGAAAAACCATTGTCGATTGAGGATCGACAGGTAAAGAAACTTCGAAGGAAGCATGTGCCAATTGTAAAGGTCAAATGGGATGCCCGTAGAGGTCCCGAATACACATGGGAGGTAGAATCCACGATGAAAGAAAAGTACCCTCATTTGTTTCAGTAAATCTCGAGGTAGAGATTTCTTTTAAGGGGGTGAGGATGTAACACCTCAAAAATTTACGTCCAATAATGTATTGACACGTGTCATAAGCTTTGAACATGTGAAAAAAAAAACACTTTAGAGGGACTAAAGTTGACAAACAGAGAAACTATGTGAATATAAGGGTCCAAAGTGGCAACAATGGATAAATATGCCCTACAATAACCCTACATGGTGTTTATAATCTTAAACGAATAAATCATGGATCATACGAAGCTGAAAATGAAAGAAAGTGAGGAATTACAAACTACAAGGGTTAATTGTGTCAACATGTTGAAAGTATACCTCTGAGTGACCTTTTAGAAAACCCGAAGCTTTGTAACGATAAAATATGCTCACTAGAATGTGTGATAAAAATTTCATAAAGTTTCGTTATCGTATGAGAAAGTTATGATCAAATCCGTGTACGAAGGGTTAAAAGCGTCAACGTTGAAATTGGTGACTTTTCGGGTAAGCACAAAGTTAACCAAGGACTTAACCAAGTTTGTAAAAGTCTTAAGGTCCTTAAAAATCAAGTTAGAGGGCCAAAAGTGCAAGAAAAATAGTTAAAACCACGTTACAAAGGACCAGGGACTGAAATGTAATAAATAAAACATGTTTAACCTGTTGCGCAGTTTTAGGCGCCCCGCGAGGGGGTCTTCGCGGCCCGCGTACAACTTGCCAGCGCAGAAAAAACGCACAGATGCCTGTTGCAGCGCTGAAACCGACCTTACACCTTTGTTTTACATACCAGGGGCTGCTCCAATGGTTTAACATGCATAGGGGGCATTTGTACTGATCTGGTAACATGTGTAGACCTCTTTGGCATCATCTTGAAGGATCAAAGTTAGTATATAAGAACACCCATTGTTGCAACTTATGTTTATTCACTTGCATTCTCATTTCTAGAGCACTCCTGATCAGCAACCAAGTTTCTTAGGCTCCCTAATCGTGCATAGGACTATTGTAAGTATTCTTAACCCTTCCTAATTCAGTTTAGCCTAGTTAATTAGCTAAAAGTCAAACCGTCGTAATTAACATTTGACTTTGAAATTTAGTAAAATCTGTTCAGTCATTTCTCGAATTGAAAGTACCTATAAGTAGGTAATTATGTGGGTAATAAACCTTTAAAAGGGTACTCTCTGATTCCCACTCTAACTAGGTCAATTGTCGGGTCAAAGTTGTTATTAAAAAGTCAACAGAATGCTTATTTTCAAATTAATGCATAATTAGCAATGTAGGAGACATGCAACCTGTTTGATCATTAATATAACTTGGTAATTAATGTGAGAACATGTTTAAACATGTTCAACCCGACAATTTTCAGTTTAAACCCGGATCGGAACCGAAAGTCGCATAAATTGACTTTTGCTTTGACTTTCAGTTCTGACCCGTTTATGCATGTTTTAGAATTGCCTTGGAGCTTTATTTAGACCAGGTTTCATATAAGTATAACTCTCTGAGATTATACAACTTGGTTCATTAGTTATCCGATTCATATGCATGTTTCCGTTAAATGCTTAAATGTTGACTATTATGCCCTTTTGACTATAAAATGTGATTTTTGAAAAAGTAAAAGAGTAGAAACCTTAGTTACTGATTTATAAACTTGCACCTAAAATTTGACATCAGTTTGAGGTCTAGATTAAGAGTTATGCTCGTTAGCGTAATTTGAAAGCTTTATGTTAATTAAACGGCGTAATTAGCGTATAGCCTATTTAAACCCACTTTTTTATATCAAACTTTTTACCCACTGATGTAATATAATATTTTGGGATTTTTGAAGATTTTTATTTAATTTTTGGCTGAGCATAACATAGGTCTCTAAGTTTGATTCGGTTAAATGCCAGTTTTGCCCTTTTAAGTCATAAAATGAGTTTTACAAATCCTTTTGACCCCAAACCTTTTTCTACTGATTTTATTTGACAAATAAAATATTTTGAGCCTTCTGGAATTATAAAAATATCAGCTTTCCTTTGAAAACCCGGAAATGGCTCCAAATCGCCTTTTTAAGCGTTTTTAATGCATAGTATGTACTAAAACTATATTAAACATATAAGGTTGATACCTACTGATATTTTTAGCATATTTTTATATATTAACAGTAAGTAAAAGTTTTTAAACTCAGGTTTCCAGTTTTGACCTTTTAAGCCTAGTGAAATTACCAAAATACCCCTAAGATGCATAGTTTGGTTTTAAATGATAAATTTCACATATAGGTCATACCCTACTGTTATAACTTATTAAATTAAGTGTATTTACTGAATGAATCAGACCTGTAACTCAGATTACTAATTAAACTCTTTTATAAACTTTTAAATGACCAAAATGCCCTTACAAGGCATAATTTGAGTTTAAATCCATTCCGGGCATAATAGAAGATATCTTACTGATGTCACAACATATTTAAGGTATATTAACTTAAGAAACTTGCATATGACTCATTTGGTTACCCGTTACACACTTTTCGCGTTCGGAACGGCTTATGTAACTGGTTTGCATATATTAGCTGAAACGGTTCAAACCTTATCATCTTTGTCTCAAAATCCGGAATATGTTTAGTATACCCATATTATACAAGTCTTCAAACTTGTCGGGTCTAAATCACATTCTGTCCGGTCTTCGCCTAATCGTGCATTTGAACCATATCTTCCTTTAAAACTAACCGGTCTAAGCTTAAGCTTAAATAAAGACCCGTTAGAAATCTAATAGGTTATTATAAACCTTTGTTCCAGAATAGGAGAACCAGTAAAGGCTACCCGCATTTGCCATTTGTGAATTATACTTGCAAAGGTAAATACTTTTAACTTATTTTCCCTATACGGGCTTGGGGTATGGTATATAGAATACCGCTTGGTCGGGCATTGAATCTTTAATCGAATAGAGGTTAAATCATTGATATGCTCCGTTTTGAAATGTATTGTTTGCTTAAAGCCTTTGGGGGGTTAATGACCATGTCCCGGATATCCTTGGCATCATCTTACGAGATGGCCACGACCTAAGCACGGGGTGTAGGCGTACACCTATCAGTGCCTAACCAAATAATGTGGTGTGTCTATTGATCTTTAACCCGGTTTACGGATCGGGCTACTGAACGCATAAGTAACATGTAATTCTTTTACAAGATTATATTCAAATAATTATCCCAAGTTATAAAATGTTTTGTGCTACGTACATTCAAATCAATTTTCAAACCTTTTCAAAATGAGTCAGTTAAATTGTATTTACCAGTGTAAACTGACGTATTTTCCAAAAGGTTAAGTGCAGGTACTACTCGTACTAGGCTGGCTGTCTTCTAGCGTCCACAATAAGTCTCGCAAGCTTGGATGTCAATAAAACTGTTGAACAATATCTCCTTTTTATTTTTGATCCGCCTGTGGATCCGTTTCAACTATTTCGTGATATTTAATATTACAATTTATTAAAGTTGAAATGAATCTATCTTTGCTTCCGCTGTGCATTTAAATTTGTGTTGTTTGACTATGATGATATCAACTACGTCACGATACTCCCCACCGGGCCCACCGGTAATACGTGGAAATATCGGGGTGTGACAGGGACCCATTTACAAGAACTGAGGATCAGGATGAAGCTAGGATCCCTTTGATACATTTACACCATAGTTCTGGAAAACTCATTTGCCCCATAATGTCCAGAAGAAAACTCCAACTGACATTATCATAAGCCTTTTCGAAATCGATTTTTAGCAGAAAAGCCCTTTTATTGTATTTTTTTAATCCAAGCCATGAGCTCATTTATCATTAACGGGCTGTCCAGAATGTACCTCCCCTTAAGAAAAGCCGTTTGATTTTCCGAAATTATAGTCCCAATAACCGTTTTGAGGCGATTTGCCAAAATTTAGAAATTGTTTTGCTTATGACCCCAATCAAATTAATAGGTATGTATTCTTTTAGTCCCACTGGGTCTTTGTTTTTCGGAATGAGAGTTATGAATGAAGAACTACATCCCGCTACTATAGTAACTTCGCTGTAAAAAGAAACTAACAAGTTATAGAAATCGATTTCAAATACATTCCAATACCTTTTGATGAATTTAAAGTTAAAACCATCCGGCCCTGGTGCTTTGTTCGAACCACACTCAAACACCGCGCGTTTAATCTACTCTTTGCTAAAAGGAACCGTCAAAGAAGTCGCGTCCACTTCCGAAAGACACCTAACGTTCTGAAGAAACCCATAATCTCTTTTTTATCGTAGAAGGTTTAGTGGTCCATATATCGTCAATCATAAGGCCCGTGATGTTATTGTATGCCCTTCTACTTTTTATGTATCCATGAAAGAACTTTGTATTCCCGTCACCTTCCAAATCTCATCTAGCTCTAGCTCTTTGTTTAATATCTTTCAGTTTGTAGCCTTCGAGCTCCTTTAGATTTTTAAGGCATTCCACTTTGGTCCACTTCTCCTCTTCGGTTAACTCTTTGCCTTTCGACACCTCTTCCAAACATTCTAACTCTTCCTTAATAGTCAACTCCGTTTCCCCTTCCTTAGATAAAACCTTTTTTTTTTTCCAAATTCTTACAGCCTCCCTAATCTTCTTTAATTTTTTAGATAACGCTTCGTCAGGATCCCTAACCCCGTTAAAATTAGCTATCGGCTTAAGAACCAACTCATCGAAATCCTTTCTTTCCAACCAAGAGTTGAAAAAATCTAAACGGCTTTGGGCCAAAAAAAATTTCCGAGCAAATAAAAAAAAGGGGGCAATGATCCGAGAACATTCTCGGCATCGCGCGAAGGCAACGGCCATTTCAAAAAGAAAAAAAAAACTCTTAACAAACCAGGATTCTATCAATTTTGCTCAGCTTATTATCATTATCTTTGCGGTACGTAAATTTTCTACCTTTCATCTCATATTCTCTTAACCCATTTTTCGAAATAAAATCATTAAAAATTGAAGCACATTTTTTATTGAAAATAGAATTCCTCCTTTCTTCCCGATAACGCACCGTATTAAAATTACCCATTATTATCAACCATCCCGGGTGATTACCCATCACCCCCCCCCCCCCATATCATCCCAAAGAACCCTTTTTTGAGGGACTTTATGTGGAGCATACACGTTCACAATATTAATAGCTTGATTGTTTCCCTTTAAAGTCCCCATAGTTAATAAAAAGTTACGATGTTTGAGAGAATCGTGTACCTTGAGAATGCTAGGATCCCACATGTTGAGCACCTCTCCCGATCTACCAACCGCCGAAACGTGATCCATCTCGAAATTGCCAGCTCCCAATTTCTCGAACTCTATTACCTGACACATCACTAAACTGGATTTCTTGTAAAGCGATAAAGTCAATACCATTCTCACGTTTCAAATTTTTTATCCATGCCGCTTTATTATTATTCCTCTTTACTAAACCTCTGATATTTATAGAAAGAAAATTCATCTTTCATCTCTTTGAAAACCTTCTTCCCTAATCACTTCTCAATGCATAAATTACAACAATGTAGAGCAACAAAATGTTGCTAATTTATATTTGAGTTAATTGCCATTTTCGCCCCTGAGGTTTGGGCACATTTGCCATTTTCGTCCAAAATGACACTTTGGTACCATTTTGCCCCTCACGTTTGGCCATTTTTGCCATTTTCATCCAAATCTCTAACCTAGTTAAAAAGTTCTGTTAAATGAGAATTTTTTTAATTTAATTTTTTATATTTACTCTATAAAATATAATAAACAATTATGTTCTTTTTAAATAAATAAATAAAATATATGTATATATATAAAAATACACACAGATCACCATCTCCATCTCTCTCTCTTCTCTCTCTCTTCTCTGTCTTCTCTCTCATCTCCTATCACCGCCACCACCGTTCCCCACCACCTCCACCACCATTCCCCACCGTTACCCACTTCATCTTCAACATTACCCCCACCACCACCACCATCAAATCGCATACAGAGACCACCACCACCACCACCACCATCAGATCTGAATCTCAGGTAATGTGATTCTTCAACAAACAACAATCTTTAAACAAAAAATAACCAAATATCAATGACGGTCTCTAGATCTGTATCTCTTTCTCTCTAATCTGGGTAGCAGTGTTGGTTGGGGTGATAGTAGAGGTGGGGTGATGGTGGTGCCAATGGTTGTTGTGCAGCAGTTGTTGTTGTTTGGGTAATGGCGGAGGCGATGGTGGAGGTGGGGTGATGGTGGTGCCGATAGTTGTTGTGGCAGCGGTGGTGGCTGTTGGAGTGAAGTTAGAGATGGTGGTTGTTGGGGTGATGGTTCTTGGGGTGATGGTGGAGGTGGCGGAGCTGGTTGCTGGCGGAGCTGATGTAAAGAGATTTGGGTTTTATTGGATTTTGATTGAATTTGATTAGTTGGAGATGATGTTGAAAAGTTATCGACGGAATCATCGCCGGAGAGAGGTGATTTAGGTGGGAATCGAGGGTTTTGGGAGCTTCGAAGGATGCAGTGGCTGGCAGATTTGGGGGTGTTGCCCTGTTCTTCGCCTGCTGATGATGTTCTTCGTCTGCTGATGATGTTGCCCTGTTCTTTTAGTTTCTGATTCGTCTACTGATAATGTGTTTGTATAATGAGAGATGAGAGATTAGAGAGTGCAGTATGTATGTATGTGTTGTGTGTATGTATGTGTTGTGATATATTACAAGTTACCCCCTTATTATTAACAAATTTCAAAAATACCTCAATTTGACGTTATAAAGTAACTAGGTTAGAGATTTGGATGAAAATGGCAAAAATGGCCAAACGTGAGGGGCAAAATGGTACCAAAGTGTCATTTTGGACGAAAATGGCAAATGTGCCCAAACCTCAGGGGCGAAAATGGCAATTAACTCTTTATATTTTGTAAATAACGAATTTATGTTTGTTAAGGAAAAAAAACTATACATACTTTGTGTATTTAGAGTTTTTTTTTTGGCAAAATTAACGAAGCAATATAATTTGAAAAAAATAAAATTACATGATAATTTAATTATGAGTAAATTGCCAAAATCGTCCCTCAGGTTTGGGTATGTTTGTCATTTTCATCCAAAACAACTTTTTGGTACCATATAGTCCTTCACTTTTGGGATTTTTTGTCATTTTCATCCAAACGTCTGACTTTTTTTTTTTTGCCAAAATCGTCCCTGAGATTCGGGATTTTTTTTTTGTCATTTTAATCCAAATGTTTGATAGAAAAAAATAAAGCAAATTAAATGTTTAAATGAAAATGACAAAAAAATCACTAAAGTGAAGGACTATATTGTACAAAAAAAGTTGTTTCGTATGAAAATAACAAACATGCCCAACTCTCAGGGGCGATTTTGACGATTTACTCTTTAATTATTATAAAAAAACTAAACAGGCTAAAAATTTATACTATTTATAAAAGATTCAGTTTTCACACGTGGACAGTTGTATGTGGCATTGTTAAGAGCTAAAAGTAGAGATTGAATTAAACTACTAATATTAGATGAAAATGGTAGTGTGACAAATAAAACAAAAAATCTGGATACAAAGAGATATTTAGAGAATTATGGATTATTATTACATTTTTACTTTTGCAAGTATTAACTCTAATACATTTTATATTTTTTATTCAATGTTCCATGTAATTTTGTTCAAAACATATATTTATAAAATATATTAGTTTAGCCCGTGTATCACACGGGTAAGATCATACGGTGTGTGAGGGGCATGAAGCGTCACGTCAGCGCCTGTCAAAACGATGGCGCGGTGTCAATTGTCAAAAAGCGCAAGGTGGGATGGTGCGTGAAAGAGTGGCTTTGTGTGACACGTGGCATACACTTTTTATATTTTATTTTATTACTATAAATAAGCAACAAAAATATGAAACACAACTTGTACCTTGTGCTTTAGGACTTTTACAAAATAAAAAAAAACTTGATTTTTTTACTTTTAATCCAAAGGTTTTTATCTTTTGCAATTTTAACCCTACATAATTTTTTTTTTTACCGTAACCCAAAACTTTTCATTATTTGCAATTTAACTTTACAACTTTTGTCCCTTATACTTTTTATTTTTCGCAAATTTTCATATTACGTATAGTTGTAAATTTTTCGAGTTAATACGACGCAACGTACGACTGTGGTTCAACTTTTTTATGTTTTGTTTCCAATTTTGCAAGTAAACATGGCGCAACGTGCATGTGTGATTCAACGTTTTTACCTCTATTTTTCCATGTTTGAGAGGTTCGTCGCAACACATAGATCCTAGGTCGAGACAGTGTTGGTGGTCGATGTCGGTTGTGTGGCATTAGTACTATTTGACACCGTTTTACGCCCCGCCGCAACGCGGGGTCTGCTTTAGGGGGTTTCTCAAAGAAAAAATGGTTATGCATATGGTTGTAACCTTGGCTTTGGGGGTTTTCCAAAAAAAATGATTTTTTTTACATTTCACCCAAAAGTATTTCATAAATTACTTTTAACCCAAAACTTTTTATCTTTTGCAATCTGTCCTCAACTTTTTTTTACTTTCAACTTTGGTCCTTTATAGTTTTCATTTTCCGCAAATTTTTCATTTTATGCTTGGTTCTAATTTTTGTGACTTAACACATCGCAACGTGCGTCTTTGGTTTAACGTTTTTACGTTTCGTTCTAAATTTTGCAAGTTAACACGATACAACGTGCGTGTGTGGGTGAATGTTTTTACATCGTCTATTTTTTTTCCGTTTGACAGGTTTAACATAACGTTCGGGTCCTAGATAGTTATAACTAAAGAATGCCGTCGCATTACGGCAGGTCGTAATTCTAGTTTATTTTATATGTAAAAAAAATAAAACAAATCCAAGGACAAATGAGAAGCCGCCACGTCACCTAGCCTTCACCCAGAGATTCTCGCCACCCCATCACCACACCATGACACGCAGTGTTCCCCGCGGTGTCCACGCTTACCACATCTTGTGGTCTAACTAATCAATAAAATGGCAGGGCCCATTAAATGTATTATAAGGCCCACTAGCTGTGAATGTGTTGACATTTCCTGACTTGGTCTCTACGTCTAGCGAATGTGAACATGTGAATAAACGTGTGGTTGACAAAAAGTAGCTTAAGTATTGAAGGAGTATGGTCCCAAAAAGCGGTGCAGACCAATCAGGTCGCGCGCTGGATCATACTCCTTACTCAGCAAAGCTGACCAATCTCTTAGACCCGCACGGGCTACTCAAGCAGAATAAGGCCTCGCGCGAGGTTCAAACAAGAGACGACATCAGTTTCCACACTTTAGTATTCTGGATATGAGCCTTCAGCCCCTATAACCCTGCGCGGGATAGTTACGTGATAAGCAAGGGTCGCGCAAGAGTTAGGGCGCAAGGCCACTTCAGAGAGTACAAAAGGTACAAGTGGCAGAAGAATAAGCCAATCAGCATCCTCGAGGCTGTGCTCTATCGTGCTCCACGATCGTCTGACGTGTAGGAGACAGAGAGTACACAAGGACGCCTACGTGTCACCAATCAGGGGGCGGCGACACCTGCCCCACGATCTCTACTTACCTGCTGATGGCAGAGGGACAACAAGGCCGACAACTAGGACACATGGCTCCAATCATGGTGCGCCAACACCAGGGATCTTCTAGAAGACACTAACGGTCGATACCAGTGAGACAAGGAGGATATTCCCTGTTTGTCGCCTTCCGGCCCAAGGCCCATCAGCCCACCTCCTCTTACACCTCTCCGGCTATAAATAGAGACCTCCATGCACATGTTAAACATTATATTTCCTCTACTCTCACTCTTAACACACACTTATTTCCTCAAAGCAGATACTTCTTCTCACGCCGGAGTCTGGTTAAGAGGGAAACCCCCAAATTCCCCTCTTAACGAGCTAACGGTGTTTCTGTTTTGCAGGAAGAACGGATCAAATCGGAGCTCAGGAAAGTTTAAGAAGATTAACCCTCATGTTTGAAACATAAACCAAACTAATTAATCTTAAAATTAGTTCCGTGTTTCTTCAGGTATGGAAGCATGTAAAAGACCGGTGCAAAATGGACGTGATTGCTTGAAACTCGGTTATAGAAAGACTAAAATTTAAGCACTAGTGCATAAAAAGATGTGGAAATGTATTATTTCATTATAAAGGGGGCAGAGCGTTGTGTGCCAGCAGAGGAGCATAGTAAAAAAAGCAAGGAGTGGAAGTGGCATGAAAGTGCCATTATTAAAAAGAAATATCAACAAATCAAAACCAACCTAAACTACACCTACCAATCAAGAACCTCCACATCACCAAACAAAAGCCCTCCACGCCGATGGAAAAACCTCCGCCCACAACACCACGCCGCCCTCCACCCCATGTCCGGGTGGTGTGTTCGGCGTGGACTAGCTTCCACACGAGCTTTCCAAACCCACTTTGTATAGTCTAATGTGGTTTATATGAAAAGTTAGAAATGATAAAATCTTCAATAATATTAATAAAGGAGTGGAAAAAATTGTGGAAGATATCAAGTCAAACTCTTTCAGTACGAATAAAGTTGTGCGAAATTTAACTTGTAAGTATGGATTGATCGGTGTAATTTAAATGTAAGACCGTGGGGTATGGTGGGGCTTGGGTTGGGCTTAGGTTGGGGCATGAGTTGACACGTGGCTTAGGGGGGCAGACATGGGTTGACCCACATTCAACACGGTATGGTGTGGCTGGGGTTTGGGGCGTGGGTTTGGTGGGCTTCGCTGGGCTATTTGAATATTTTTTAAAACAACAAATTTAATTTTCTTTAATATTTTTAAATAAAGAAAATTACATAAAAAAATTCCTATCGTTTATATTTGTTTTTTTATCTCTTCTCTTATCTCCAAGACTAGTTGCAACTCGTCACCCTTTAGGTGATCAATGGGCTGGGATAGAAATTTCAAATCATCCCGTCTTTGTTTCAGGGCATCTCTAGCGGCATCTCTAGCTTCTTTGCTCTTTCGTTGTTCGGCCCTTTGTTGTTGGAAGACGTTGAATGTATCTAACTTGCATGCAATGGCATCCAACTGATCGCTGTATATTCCCCTACGCGAGCCCGAACTCCCAGCTGAAGGCGATGCCGTACCAGATCTTGATTTTTGAGCACGCCTTTTTGCGGCATCTCTTCCATACCCAGGACGGTTTGGCGAATCATCCAAAAGGTCCTCAAACTCTTGATCTCATGCATCAGATTAGGCTTGGGACGAGGCCCTTGACCTTTTGGAAGACGTGTTACTTTCGCTACCACTGGGGATATTCACCCACTTTGGATGGAACTTACAAATCTCCCAACAATGCATGAAACGGAAGTCGCTCCCCACATTTGATTTGAATGCAACCAATGCATTTGTCACAATGTCGGCTTCGGTTTCACCACTTTTTGGGTTTTGCTTTGCTTTATTTAAAAAACCACTATATTTTGTAAGTTGGCCGCTAATCTCGCTCCACTTCGAGGATAAGCTATCGTTTTCATGATAAGCCTCCCTTCCCAATTCTTCATGGAATACTCTACTAACTGCTTCCCACAAATGGGTTCGATGTTGAGAATTTCCTATTATAATAAAAACAAAATTTAATATATTACAAAGTTATATAAAAAATAACCATTAATAAAAACAAAGTTTAAGAATACCTAAACTTGGATGTTGAGATTGTTGACACCAAGCCCTCGCCAATGCAAGTTCTTCAGCAACGACCCATTTTTGTTGTTTTCGTTTGACGGTTTCAAGTGCTTTCTCCGCCTCGGTTTTTTTCTTATGACCTCTCTTTTTGATGGGTTTCGATGCGGAAGGACCATCGTGGGTGGTTGAGTTTCGGGGACGGTTTCGGTTTGTAAAAGGTCGATGGAGGTTGGTGAAAGGTTGATGAGCGTTTGTGTAAAAGGGGTAGGTATCGAATCCTCGGTGTGTGGGAAGTTAGTATACAAACGATTCTCAAGATAGGATGCATAACTCACTTCAACGGGCATAGAAGAGTGTATGAAAAATGGACGAGGCATTGGACGATTGGGTGGTGGGCTAGGATTATTTTCTTGGAATGCATACGGGTTGTTCGGGTCATAAGCACGGTTATGAGGATGCATTTTTTTCGTTTTGTAGAAGGAGAATTGAAGATGATTATAGAAGATGTGGTTGAATGTGGTAAAAAATGGAAGAAAAATGTGAGTTTTATAGTGAAAAAGTAATTTTTTTTAACATAGCCGTTGGCCAACGGCTAGTTTGGTTTGGCCATTGGAAGGAACTGTACCGACTCCATGGCATGACCCTTTCATTCAACACTACTTATCATCCCCAATCGGACACGCAAACAGAGTCCTTCAACAAATGTTTGCTAGTGTATTTACGATGCTATGTGGCTACTTATCCCAACGACTGGTTGCATTCTTACCTTGGGCCGACTATTGGTAGAACATATCTTACCAAACACCGGCTAAAGTACTCATCTCTGCAACATAACCAACAAATGTATCTTTTTTCGTTGACCATAATGAGTAGTTACTATTTCAAAGGACAGAATTCTACAATGCTAAAAAGATTATGTACAATGATGCAAAGAATGTTTTCACTTGAACAGGTTTCGGACAGATGTAGGATATTTCAAGTTTAATGATCAAAATGACGATAGACACTCAGTTTTTATCTCAAGTTGTTGTATATGGGATTTATTTGGTCTTCAAATTTTGTGATCCTATAATATTTTCACGTGAACGTATATACGTTAACCTAAAGTACACAAATGAGACCGAAACTTCACATTCATATTTTGCAACAAGGAGAGACGACGAGTGGATGATGATTGAATTGTACCGTTTCTTGAATCAAAGGAAAGATGTTTCCTTCAATTTTCTACTAGAGAGCTTTTCAATATACTATTGCAAAAGTGATGCCATCTATATTGAAGGCATTGAGTTTCGAGCCATTAAAAATGCAAGTTTAAAAATTACACTTTGGTTCTCATTCTGTATATTATTCTGCTTTTTATTTTTACGTTATGTTGTATGTTGCACATTTATCGAATGATGTTACAATTTGAACACCGAAGATATCGAGAATAAGAAGGAAGTTCAAAACTCGTACGCAGACTACGAAGATGATGACAAGGGTGAAAAGGTCCTTTTCTAATTTCAAATTAGTAAATTTTATTTTTAGAAAAATCAAAATATCCTTGTGATATTGCTACTAAATTCTCTCTATCATTTGACAAACAGTCGTTCTCGCTAAGCGAATTGAATGGAAAGAAACATCTTATCTTTTCTGCAACCGATGTTTTGTATAACTCTCAAAAACTGAAGTCATTTTGTTTCAAGTCCTCAGCTGACTCGAGGTTTGATTTTGGATTAAATTTTATTAAGTAGTATATTCCCCTAATAGCATACATTTAGCTTCAGTCTCAGCATACGCCCTCCTCCCGCTTCGACTGCGGGGGTGTAATAATACATTTTGCCTTATATTGTGCATAGTTTGTTAGGCATTTATTTTGTAAATATTATCTCCAAAAATAGGAGATTTCTGTATTGTTATATAATCTTATCAAATGAATGAGAAAAGCACTTCGAATCATTCTATTCTACATATTCCCCATTTATGCATGTATTAAATTTTCTAGTTCTAAATCCCGTTGATACTAGCAGCCCATTAAGTCCAACAGCTCAAACTTCTTTGGGCCACTAATTCTTTGAACATGATCCTCTTATTTGGGCCGTGGATCTGTTTTTCTATGGGCTGTTATTCTAAAGGATCAGCTTATAGGCCTAAATTTTAGTTGGATCTACTTGGTTTCATTAGATTTAAATTAATGTGGATTATGGAATCGTGGTTTATTTAATTATTTTGTTATTTCTTTTGTTGCAAGCTAAGCTAAATGTCGACACGGACGTTTAGCTTGAGGAGGAATGTTTGAGAAATAATTAACTTGGCTAGAAAAACTTGCTAGATTTGTAATCCTTGAGTTAATCAATACAGGACGTTTTACATCTAGGAAGAAATGCCATGTTCAAATTTTAATCACTAGCAGGCAATTTATATGCTTGATTTTTAAAATTTGCTTTTATAAAATTTGCTGACAGAACATATATTTTGTCATTTTAACATTCATGTATGTGTTACACTATCGACATCTGGTTTGACATCTATGGTTAATTATAAAATTTAAAGAAAAATGTATTACAAACATATAATAAGAGGGCATTAACTAGTACCAGCTATTACGACCGTGGGGTATGGAGGGGCTTGGGTTGGGGGCATGAGTTGACACGTGGAACTTGAAGATAAACAAACCCAAACTCAAGTTGTAGGGGGTATGGTGGGCGTGGCTTAGCTTGGCTTGGCTGGCGTGGCCAAGCCACATCAACTTTTTTTTTAAATATATATATATATATATATATATATATATATATATATATTTATAACCATTAAAAACTACATAAACATACATAATAATTATCAAAATAAAAAAACAATCATTCTTCGTCGTCTTCGTCGGTTTCGAACCCAGGAATCGTTGAAACATGATCCACCAAATCAGATCGAAGGTTGTGATGTATATCCCTTGACTTGATCAAAAATTCATTTGACGCTTTATCTTCGTCTGTTACGTTACCTGGTTGGGGGTCATCGTCATCATAGTAGGTAACGACCGCTCTACCTTCATCCTCAAAATCATGTTGTGAAGAATGATACATGCGTACATCACGTTTCCAATCTGATCCTTGTCCCATAGTCGACAAGGCATTGCCAATATTCGCCACCTTTTCTTCAAAACACCGAATGCTCGCTCGACGTCTTTACGTGCAGCCATTTGGACCCTGTTAAACTTTAATCTCTTTGGATCTATGGTACCGTGTCTTGTGAACGATTTTACGAAAACCCCCCGCTCTGGGTAAATCCCATCAACTAGGTAGTACCCATACACGTACTCAACCCCGTTTACAAATAAAGTTCCTTTGGGTCCTATACCATTTACCCGATCATTGAAAATGGGTGAGTGGTTTATGATGGTAATATCATTATGTGAACCTGGAATACCGAAGAACGCATGCTATATCCAAAGATCTTGGGATGCAACCGCTTCAAGCATGATGGCTGACATCCCGTGAAATCCACTCGTGTGAGCGTCTTGCCATGCGGTAGGACAAAGTTCCCAAGGCCATTTCATACAATCTAAACTACCTAGCATCCCGGGTAGCCCATGATAATCTACGTGATGTTCCAATATTTGTTGCATGTCACTGAACGAGGGCTTTCTCAAATATCTTTTCCTATAAAGTTCTAGAATACACGAACAAAAGTTGTGAAGACTTTCTCTAGCTACACATGCAGACATTTTTAAATAGTCATCCATAATGTCCGAACTATTGCCGTAGGCTAACTGCCTAAGTGCGGCCGTGACCTTTTGTCACGTACTAAATCCTAATTGCCCGGTTACATCCGGTTTTTGTTGGAAATAAACATACTTCTCTTCAAGATCTCTAGATATCCTTAAAAATAAGTTTCTACTCATACGAAAACGACGCCTAAACATTTTGTCATCATACTTAGGTTCCGCTGAGAAGTAATCGCTTACCAACAAATTGTTAGCGGTGTGCCGTTCACGAGCGATGTACCTTCTCCTCCATTTAGGTTGCGGAGTCTCTTCCTCATCGTTTTCGTATTCCACGATAGCTTTCACCACCGCCGCGATCGTTTGTAGAAATATTTCCGCACCATCGTCAGATGATGATGACGATACACTTGAACTTGAAGAACTCATGGCAAGATTGTGTTTTATGTGTTTGATATTGTGTGAGAAAAATGTTAAATATGGTAAGGTATTTATAAAGGAAAAAAAAAATTTAAAAATGCCTCCAACGGCTAGTTTGGTTTGGCCATTGAGAGCCCGCTATGTCAGCTTGCTAGACCCGCCCCACGCCCGGCTTCAAACTCCCACCCCTTGGGCACGCCCCAACCCAAGCCCACCCGAGGTGGTGGCTTGGGTGTTTTCAGCCAACCCACGCCCCAACCCAAGCCCCATACCCCACAGTCTAAAATGTAAGATCTATTAAAATGAGGCTGCTGGCTAAAATTTGACAATAAACTTTAGGCTGGTTTATGTTTTAGGCCTAATTTGTTCATCTAGTTGGCATTGTAAAAAATCAAGGTTGCAATCTTCTGCTTTAGTTAGAAAGATGGTACTTTATCTCTAAGAAGTATTTCAAGATGTGGTGGAGCTTAATACGAGATTGAAATTCAGAGGTTGTCACCATCCACAGAATACACATGTTACCTTGTCTTTAAGGTTTCGGAAAGGAGACGGGGGCTCAATTGTCCTGTGAAAGTACGGGATCTACTCATTAGGAAAAACAAAGAGCACCAAATCATCTATTTTAGATGCCCAACCCCACTGAATCAACATGATTCTTTCTGGGTCGCAGAGGAAAGATGGATGGATGGAGGTTATGGTGTGGAAGTTCAACTCAAAGTATAATAAGCTTGGAAATAATTTTATTCCTATGAATTTAAAGCTGGTAACTTATGAGGGAACTGTGTCCGGCCTTGTTATTTGTGGTTTGGAGTTTCGACCTACGTAGAGGAATTACTAGAGCATATTAACGGTTGCATTTTCCGTTTTCATTGTATTCCGGTTTTCTTTTGTTATATTAGCAGGACATACTGATGGACATCATCGTTGGGGGGTAAACTTGCAACCCATGCACAAATATTTGAACTAAGTTTGCAAACTTACGTTCTTATGAGCTAAACATTCAATAACCACATGCGTCATTTGTACAATTATCTTCAAACTATTCTAGTGATCAAAACATCTCTGTTTTAATTTTTATTCCTCAATAACCGAATGTCAACATGAGCTGCTACTAACTTGTTTAGAGGAAGAAACAAAATACGAAAAAACATGATAGAAAACGAACAAGTGTAAAGTCATACATCGAAAGTAAATATCTGGTTTTACATATAATTGGGTAGTTTCCGAGTAGAGGCTGTGGGAGAGCAAAGGAAACAGCAATTTTGTTGCAAATTGTGTGGGCCTAAGCGTTCATATTTCACGGATCACAGTATTCTATTGGGCTCTAAAAAACAAGTCTCGTTTGTTTATGTTAATTAACCAATCAAAGAAGAAAAAACATAAAGTCTCATATGTCATGATTTTTTGTTGGATAATTCTCTTTACTTTTCTTCGTGTTTACGTTTGCACCAAAGCTTTCAATTTCTATGTCATAAACATCGTGAGAAGGGTTTCACATACACACAAGAGCATTCACATTCGAGTCTTCATCTCTTCTCCATATCCAAACTCTATTTCAGTTTGTACCTCAGACATTGAAGCATAAGAGATAAATAACAACTAAAAAAAGGATAAGAGGTATAGATCAAGATAAGATGTGATGGATGTATAGGTCAAATAAAATTTATAAAATTTGTAGATAAATTTAAAGAAAGATGACTTTTTAGAGATGGGAGATATATAGATTCCAATGGAAATGCTAAATGACCAACATCTATGAAAGTTGTAGTCTTTTTTAACATCTTTATATTTATATTTTATTTATTTTATATGTTTATACAACAAAAGGTGACCTAGATGCCACTCTCGACTCCATATCTCCATTTCAGCTCGCTACCCGTAATTTTGGAGAGCCTGATGAGTTAGCATTGAGTGATTCCTAAACCATGGTTTTGTTTTGAGAGTTCTAGAAAAACTACCACTAATTGTGGTATTCTAACTGTGGTGTTGAATTATATTTATATAAACCAAAGTTACCATACAAGTACATGAGTTATCACTAATTACATAAAGTACACAGAGATATTTATTTAGGTTTAACTCGTCTATCCTCACATCCGAAATCCTTGCCACAAGTGATTCTGGGATGCTTACTCCCAAGACCTAAAGGTGGTGTTTCATAACCCTAAGGGTGTAGGGTGTGGTTAGATAATTGAAAGTGGTAAACTTCAAAATTAACCAATGAGAGTGTGCCATGTCATTCAATGAAAATTGTTTAAAGTATGCTCAAAAGTGTTGTCAATGGTTAGACACTTCATGAATTGGTAAACTATTTAAAAAAAAGGAAAAATGTGTGATTGGTTGAGATGGCACACACCCCACCACACACACCTTCCCTCCCTTCACCGTTCGGCAACCTGTCACAGATCCCTCACTTCACCGCGCGGCAAAGGGGGGTAGGCGGCGGTGTTCCCGATCGGCAAACTGCCTTTGCCGATCCCCTTTGCCGCCCACTCCGTATCCCCTAAATGTGACATAATTATAACCATTTCCTTCATTTTCCATTACTTTTCAAGCTCACAAAGATAGAAAGGGAGGGAGAGCAAGAGTGTCAGTAAAACATCTCACGTGCCTATGAAATTTTCATATGGGAAAGTGAAGGAAATGGTAGACGAATATCCTTGAGTCTTAGAGAGATAACGAGCAACACAGGAGTGGTTGTATGAAGTCAGAACCATATAGAGGGGAGAGAAGCGGATTTGATCTCTCTTTGTAACTTTAGGAGTAAATTAAATGGTTAAAGAGCGATATGTGATATGTAAGTAGCTAAAAAAGTGATTCGTCTGGGTTAAATGTTAAAAAAGGTTAGTTTTGATGATTGACACATTGTTTTGGCAATGGGTCAAAATAGTGTAACTTGGTTCTTTTTACCGACGTGTTAAACCAAAATAGTGATTTTTCATTGTTTTACAAACTTCAACAATGTTATACCTGCATAAATAAGTATAACTTGGTTCCTTGTACTAACCCTAAATATATCATGTGTCAATACATCAGAGAACTGATTTTTCTTTTTAATTGGATTAATTTTTGCAAGTATATTCAAGTAATCGAACTTAGTATTATTATTATTATTATTATTATTATTATTATTATTATTATTATTATTATTATTATAGTCATTCGAGAGAAGTAGTTACAAATAGTGCATATATAAATGAATATAATTTTTATTATGTTGGATTTATATAAGAATGTTTATAAAAAATATTATTATAAAAAGACTACTAGGCTACTAGCATCCAAGCCTACCCACTTATTTATAAAGTATTATTATAAAAACCTACCAACTTATTTATAAAGCTTTATTATTATGGGTGCTGCTTTCTACACCCCCTATTTACTTTTTTCACCCCCTCCTCTCACATACTTACAGGTAGGGCCTGTGTGGGACCGACAGTTTTCCTCTCACAAGGGAGGGTGTAATCAGGAAGAGGGTGTGTATAGAATGAGCCATTATAAAAAGACTATTAGCAATCAAAAGCCAACCCACGATTAAATGTTTCCTCGTTTTTATCACAACCCACTACCAACTCCACTAGTCCACTTATTTGTCCCATTACCCTACGTACTCCACTTTTATCAATTTTACAACCTTTGGTGACGGCGGTGCATTATATTACAAGGCTCATTCTATACACACCCCCTCCCTCCTGATTATACCCCTTTGTGAGAGGAAAACTGCCGGTCCCACGCAGGCCCCACCTGTAAGTATGTGAGAGGAGGGGGGTGTAAAAAGTAATGAGGGGGGTGTAGAAAGTAGCACCCTTATACAAATGATTAAAGTTACTAATAAGTATTTAGTCTAATGCTACCTAGCTAAGTTATAATTAAGAGTAAACTGCCATTTTGGTCCATGTGGTTTGGACATTTTTGCTATTTTAGTCCAAATCTCAAACTTTTTTAATCTGGATCCCTGTGGTTTCATCTTTATTGCCATTTTACTCCAAAATTCAAAATCCCCCTTTTTTTTTACTGTTCCAAAAAGTTTGAGATTTGGACTAAAATGACAATAATTGTGAAACTACAGGGACCAAAATGGCAGTTTACTCTTAATTTTGGACTAAAATGGCAATAAAAGTGAAACCACAGGGACCCAGATTTAAAAAGTTTGAGATTTGGACTAAAATGGCAAAAGTGTCTAAACCACAGGGACCAAAATGGCAGTTTACTCTATAATTAATTTGTGTATGAAATGTATTGAGTTTTCGGTCAAAAACAAGAACAAATGATTGCAAGTGTCATCATTTTAATTGGATATTTTTTAACAGCAAATTATTACACCATTCCGCATTTAGCGGGACTCAAACCCTTGACTTAGAGAAGAGTAACACCTTAACTCCAATAACTTTGTCAATGAAACCCAACCCCAACCTTATCTGAATATTTTTTAGCATTAAAAAACACAATAAAACAACCAAGAGCTTCACCCATGGCAATAAGAAAAGACTAGCTTTTAATGAGCATGATAATATTTATTGCAAGATGCCTAATATTATTAAATAAAGTCGTCTAAATATAAATTTGTTCATGTTTTATAATTCAAGAACATGAAAGGAAGTACGTGTTAATTGAGTTATTGTTCTATTTCGATTACTTACAATCTAAATCACGAAAATGGATATTTTACCACTAAATCGTATTATACATATGAACAAATACAATAATTAACTATAACGAATGTTGTAACAATCGTTAAGCGCTAGTTGACCGATGAGGTATCGACTAGTGATTAATCGGGATTAATCGAATTGAGATTAACCGGTGAGGTATCGACTAGTGATTAATCAGCATAGGTAGCCTTTACCAACTTCATAACAGTTTATAACACTATAACACTTTATAACACTATAAGACTTTATAACATTATAAATTGCTATATAACATTATGTAACAATAAAAAACACTTTTGTGAATACTATGAAAATATCGACTAATTGCTTAAATCTGTTGTTTATTGTAAAACAGGGGTTAAATGATTTTGAAGGGACCGAAGAAAACCGATCCGAAAAGTTCTGTAGCCGAATGGAAGCAGTATTAGCGCAGACAGATGCCAATAACTTCCGAAGCTTCCAAATGATATTTGTGCCGATCTTGTATAACAAACACTACATTCTAGTATTCTTCAATCTTGCACAAACCAGATATTGGTGATCGACAACATCGAGGGTGATGTGCCGATCAACATAAGATACAGTGGTTACGTTGGAAAAACTGTAAGAACACTAACCCTTATACGGTAGTTGACTTTGAACATGCGTAACTTTTATAATTGTCAAAAATCCCCATTTGACGTCGAAACGTTTACAGATAACAGCATTCTGTTCGTATGTCAAAAAGCACTCGCCTGCTATCGCAAAAAAAAAAAAAAAAAAAAAAAAAAAACTACGGGCAACATCACTAGTTAGTCTGAAGTTCCCTTGGCAAACAATATATAGCGGCGTTGATTGTGGTATTTTCGTTATGCGTCATATGGAGACATTTGAGGTATTATTGTAATTATACTTTATTAATTGTTATAGTTAAAAAGAGCAGCAACGCTAGATTGATTTGTGTTTCTAATCGCTAGGAACAAGTGTGCGCAAATGGGACAGCGGGCTATCGCCAGAACGAGACATCAAGGGGGAGCTGATGGAAGATCAATCGAAAGATCTATCTGATTTGCGGACAAAGTACTTATCAAAATTGTTATGTAAACTCATTTCGGTCTGCGGTAGATAAAGAAGTGCATGAATACGCAATGTCGAGTGAAGATGAAAGAATGGAGAACGCTAAAAATGCAAAGGAAAGGATAGAGTGCCGATTGAAGGATTAATAGCACGTAGTTTAAAACTCTACCAAAAACTATTTCTTTTTAGAATGACAGTTGGGATGTTTTCTGACTATTGTAATGTTTCTGTTTTCTGACAAATCGCTGTAAAACACTTCATGTTAAACAGTTTAACGGCATATCACATTTGTTTCATCTTATAACACTCCAAAGATAATAGAACACTACAAGTCACTATAAAACACTACAAATAGAATATGACACCATGTAATCCTTTTATAACACTGTATAATAGAAAACTCACTATGTCTAACACTACAGCTTGTCACATTACAGAACTATGCATACCTGGTAAAAAATTGTTGATGTAAAAACACATTGAAAAAAGAATGGTTCGCGATTAACGTATTCGAGGCTGTAAAATTAAATAAAGGATATAAAAAATGACAATATAAAATCAACTACGGTCTGATGTCTACTTTGCTATATATGCATCCATATAACACTGAAATCGGAGGCAAGCATATGCAATAAAATTCCACAGAGTAAAACTACCCGCAATGAGATGAATTTAAAAAACCATGTAAAAACCGTTATGTTTCACAATAGTGTAAACATGAATGAAAAAATGAAACAAAAAGCTATAAAAACCAACAAAACGAATCCAAGAGAACAATACACGTCATTAAACTAATGAAACAAAGCTCGAATACGCATAATTTGGTAATCTACTCGTCTTTGGACATTTACTCCTGCCCTTGAACTTCCTCCTGCTCTTGAACTTCTCTGCTTCATCATCTGCTTCTCCCTCCCATTCCTCTTCTTCTGAGGTGTCATCATTCTTTTCCCTTGCGGGAACTTGCATGTACGTATATTATGCCCCTTACATTTGCAATTGCTACATTTCCGTCTCTTTTTCCCAGATTGGCTTATCGCAATTTCACGCTTAGACTTCATTCTTTTAGGCTTGCCCATACCTTTAAATCTAGTTCCAACGGGTACAGGAACAGTTACAGACGATGGTTGGGTGTTACCAGTTATTTCGGAAAACCTGTCACGATGACTCTTTAGGGGTGCGTTTACTAGTGCCTCATCAGCCTTCGATTGATACTGGACAACATGATCCCTAAAAGCGCACAACACATCGAAGTTAGTGACCAACCTGTTAATAACAAACTCCGCTGACTGTGTTATCTCACGTACAACAAGATTAACTTGCTGGTACCGATCATCACCTTCATTAATACCTAATATCACTCCAGGAGCAGTATTAGGAACAGCTTCTGTAACACCTCGAAAATTCACGTCCTATAATGTGTAGACACGTGTCAAATGTTTAAACGTGTGAAAGAAATATTATAGAAGGACTAAAGTTGACAAACATGGAAAGTATGTGAATATACGTATTCTAAGTGTCAACTGTGAATAAATATAATGTACATTAACCCTACATGGTGCTCATACCTTCAAACGAATAAATCATGGATCATACGAAGCTAAAAGTGAGAGATTTCAAACTACAGGGGCTAAATGTGTCAACATGTTTAAATTATACCTCTGAGTGACCTTTTGACAAACCCGAAGCTTTGTAACGATAAATTATACTCACTAGAATGCACGACTTAAATTTCATAAAATTTCATTATCGTATGAGCAAGTTGTGATCAAATTCGTGTGCGAGGGGTTAAAGCGTCAACATTGAAAATTAGGCCTTTTCGGGTAACAATAAAGTTAACCGAGGACTAATCAAAGTAGGTAAATGTCTTGAAGCCCTTATACGTCAATTACGAGGGCTCAAATTGCAAGAAACAAGTGTCTTTACAAAGTTTGAAGAGTCAGGGACTAAAATTGCAATTAATGAAAATTGATGTTTTCTGGCCTTACACGCTCGCGTAGCGCGAGCTCAGGGACTCATGCAGTCGCGCTACGCGACTGCCCTACCTGATCAGCCAGCTCCGAATTTCGTGGGTGCTTGTCTGCCTTTGCGTTTGTGAGCGATTCTAACTCGATTCTCCATATCACTTGGCCCCTAAAACACCCCCTAAACACTAGAGACAAGTGTTGGGCAGTTGTGGTGTGTCCTAGACTTGTTTGTCAATCAAATGTGGTGAGTAAATCCACTATAAATAGGCCTTCAAGTCACAAACATTCTCACACCAATTCCTTCAACATTCTGATCATTCCTGGAGCTCCAACCTGCTTTCAAGAGTTCTCTAATCAAGCTTAGGACCTTTGTAAGTTTCCTAACCTTCTCTAATTACTTTTAGCTTAGTTAATTAGCTAAAAGTCAAACCGTCGTAATTACGGTTTGACTTCGAGATTAGTCAATAATGGCTCAGTCATATCTCGAATCAAAAGTAGTTATAAGTTGGTATTTATGTGGGTAATAAAACCTCAAAAGGGTTTCCCCTGATCACCACTCTAACCAGGTCAAAAGTCGGGTCAAACCTTTACTTAAAAAGTCAACAGGAAGTCTAAAATGCCATTTATGCATAATTAACATTGTAGATCATGTACAACCTGTTGGATCATTGTTATAACATAGTAATAAGTGTAAGAACATGTCTAAACATGTTCAACCCGACAATATCCTGTTTAGACCCGGTTCGGAACCGAAAGTCACATAGTTTGACTTTCACTTTGACTTTCAGTTCTGACCCGTTTAGGCATGTTTTAGAAATGCCTCAGAGCTTTAATTGGATTAGGTTACTTGTTAGAACAACCCTCTGTGATTATACACCTTGGTTCACTAGTTATCCAATTAATATGCACATTTCCGTTAATTGCTCATATGTTGACCATTATGCCCTTATTACCTTAAAACGTGATTTATGGAAATGTAAAAGTGTAGAAACCTTAGTTACTGATATATAAACTTGTATGCAAAATTTGACATCAGTTTGACTTGTAGATTAAGAGTTATGCTCAATATCGCAAATTTAAAGCTTTATGTTAATTAAACGGCATAATTAGCATATAGCCTAGTTAAGCCTACTTTTTGGTATCAAACTTAATACCCACTGATGTAATATATTATTTTGGGATTTTTAAAGATTTTTAATTAATTTTAGGCTGAGCATAACTAGTAGTCGTAGGCTTAACCCGGTAATTGTCGGTTTTGCCCTTACGGGCCATAAAATGAGTTTTACATATCTAAACGACTCCAAACCTTTTGCTACTGATCACATATGATAAATAAATTATTTTAAGCCTTCTGGAAATATAAAAATATCAGATTTAAGTATCGAACCCGGAAATGGCCTTTAATCGCCTTATTTAGCGTTTTTGACGCATAGTATGTTTTAAGATCATATTGAACATACCCGGGTTGATACCTACTGATATTTTAGGAAAATTAGAATATTTTAACAGTAAGCAAAGGTTGATTAACTCAGACTTCGGTTTTGAGCTTTTCGGCTTATGTGAAATTACCAAAATGCCCCTACGGGGCATAGTTTGGTTATATTTGGTAAATTTCACATATCTAAAATACCTTACTGTTATAAATAAGTAAACAAAGTATTTTTTTTTGAATATATCAGACCTGTAAATCAGTTAAACATTTAAACTCTTTTACAACCTTTAAAATGACCAAACTACCCCTACGGGGCATAGTTTGTGTTTAAATTCGTTTCGGGCATAATGAAAGACATTTTACTGATGTCACAACATATTTGAAGCATATTAACTTAGGAAACCTGTATATGGCTCTTACGGATACCCGTTACGCTTATTACGCGTTCGGTTCGATTTATGTAACAAGTTTACATAAATTAGCCGAAACGGGTCAAACCTTAACGGTTTTATCTCAAAATCCAGAATGTGAATAATAAACCCATATTAAACAAGTCTCTGAACTTGTCGGGTCTAAATCACATTCTATCCGGTCTTCGCTTAATCGTGCGTACGAACCGTATCTTTGAAACTAGCCGGTCTAAGCTTAAGCTTAATTAAAGACCCGTTAGGATTCTAATAGGTTATATTAAACCTTCGTTCCAGATTAGGAGAACCAGTAAAAGCTACGTGCATTTTGCTTATTGTGATTAATACTTGCTCAGGTAAATACTTTTAACTTATTTTCCCTATACGGGCTTGGGTTACGGTATATAGCATACCGCTTGATCGAGCATCAAATCTCCACAGATGAGTGGGTAGTTGACTAATTTGATCGGCTCGTTTAAACAGTCTTGTTTACTTTACAGCCATTGGGGGGTTAATGACCATGTCCCGGATATCCTCGGCATCATCTTACGAGATGGCCACGACCTTAGCACACAGGTGTAGGCGTACACCTGTCAGTGTCTCATATAATTAATGTGGTGTGTCTATTGATCTTTAACCCGGCACGATCCGGGCTACTGAACGCATAAGTAACATGTAATTCATTCACAAGATTATAATATTAAATAATTCTCCCAAGTTAAAAAGATTAATTTTGCCTCTGTGCATTTTAATCAAATTATAAAAGATATTTTGTGCCACGTGCATTTCAAATCAATTTTCTTAAACCATTTTCAAAATGAGTCGGTTAATTGTATTTACCAGTGTAAACTGACGTATTTTCCAAAAAGGCTAAATGCAGGTACTATACGAAATTGGCTGGATATTTCTCCTTAGCATCAATAGAAGTCTTGCAAGCTTAAGATGCCTAAAGTCTGTTGAACTATTGTTTCCATTTTATGTTCGATCCTTCTGTGAATAAACTTCCGAATATTGTGACATTTGATATTACAATAATAAATTCGGTTGTATTATATTTTCAATTGCTTCCGCTGTGCATATTAATATTGTGTTGTTTGACTATTATGTTGCCAACCATGACGTCACGATACTCCCCCACCGGGCCCATCGGTGACACGTGGAAATCGGGGTGTGACAGGTTGGTATCAGAGCCAACATTGAGTGAATTAAACACTAGCCTTTTTTGTGTTTAATCTCAATAACACAATTGCATATAGCTAAACTTCGAGTCTAGACATTTAACATAGGATCATTCTAAATCCTAATATGAAATTTTTGCTTCCAAATTTTTATATTGGATGCGTCGCCAAGCGAAGAAGCTGTAATAAAAGTTCCCCACATTCGGAGCCCTGAAATGCTGAGCTTCGTACCGCGACCAGGATGAAACGTGCAACCAAGGAGAAAGCATTCAGGAAATGAATGAAGAAGAAACTCCTCTTGCTGAAGATCGTTTCCTTAATAAGTCCTTATAAGGACACAAATATCTTTCAGTCCCTATGAGGACAACATTATTCCTTTCAAGTCCCACTTAAGGCAACTTTATACTTTTATTTTTATATAGTCGAATGATTAAGTTTAAACTTTCATTCTAAACAAGAAATATTAAATAAATGGAAAATAACATTTCCTTTTGCAAGATCTACCATTATTATAAAATGGCAAAATCTAAAAAGGACAAGACCTAGCTTCGGGTCATATTAAGACCAGCCAAGATGGCAGTTCCTCAATTTAGATTCAGATCCTTATTAACATTTCAATTTAGAAATTGTTCTGCGATAAATATTAAAAGAATCTTAAGAGTGAAACCAAGCCTGAGTGTCCTTATAAAGACCTGGCCAAGATGGTAAGACCTGTTAAAAAGATTCCAATCCCCTGTTAACATCTGAAAATATGTTAACACTCCTGGCAGACGTGATTCATTAAAATCACATATGTTATTAAAGGAATTTTTAGAAGATTTCCTAACCCAGTTTAATGATCTCTGAATCCTGGGTTTACATCATCAATTAAGATGATCATATTTTAACCATACGTGGTAATATAGTGCCTACGGGCCTTGCTCATTTCTACATGAGCCAAAAATACAGTGGTAGCTATGACTCCCTGTCAAGGTAATGAACTAGGTTCAAACCTCAAATGCTTTGATTCTCTGAAATCCTAGCATATAATTTGTAATTGTCCTTGTGACTAGGCCTATTGTGCCAGTA
Source organism: Helianthus tuberosus (assembly GCA_030545235.1). NCBI lineage: Eukaryota > Viridiplantae > Streptophyta > Magnoliopsida > Asterales > Asteraceae > Helianthus > Helianthus tuberosus. The sequence continues at coordinate 205,374,237 of CM060415.1, read as the reverse complement.
TATCTTCATGCTTTGATTCTCTGAAATCATAGCTAATAATTTATAAATGTCTTTATGACTAGGCCATTTGTGCCAAGTATACCTACATGCTTTGATTCTCTGAAATCATAGCTAATAATTTATAAATGTCTTTATGACTAGGCCATTTGTGCCAGTATACCTACATGCTTTGATTCTCTGAAATCATAGCTAATAATTTATAAATGTCTTTATGACTAGGCCATTTGTGCCAGTATACCTACATGCTCTGATTCTCTGAAGTCATAGCTTATAATTTAAAAAGTGTCCATGTGACTAGGCCTTTTATGCCACAAATAAAACTGTTATGATTTTATAATTAGGATAAATTATAATAGAAATCCTAAATAAATATGATTAATAAATTAACCAAATATGGTCTCTGTTTACCATGGTTGATGAAGTTCCCTAAGGGGCAATTCCGTAATAAACATCCCTTATAAGGGAAGTGCCTACGGGCTATAGTTAATGTCCTCTGAGACTAAAGACAGTGGTGGCCTACAGCTCCCTGTCAGGAAAAGGTAATGAACTTTGATTCGAACCTTAATGCCGCGATTCTCTGAAATCATGGCTTATAAATTTAACTTGTCTACGCGACTAGGCCATTGGTGCTATTATTAACTTATGAATTAGGATTTTTGATAAAAATCCTGAATAAAATAAATATCCTTCCTCCCCTGCCAGTATGCATTTTAAAAAAGGGTCTTAGAGGTGAAACCTAGCCCACGCGGCCAAGATGGTGAAACCTACTCAAGGGATACAGATCCTTGTTAACACCTAAGAACGTGTTAGCACTCTTGACAAATGTGATTCGAGAAAATCACAACAGTCATCCTTATATTGGATTCTTCCAATTCCCTTATCTAACCTAGTGATTTAGGAATCATGGCTTATATCATCCTATAAGATGATCATATTATGAACATCCGTTAGTGATGAAGTGCCTACGGGCTAAACTTATTTGTCCAATAAGACAACGACAGTGGTGGTCTTTTGACCTCCTGTCTAAAATGTTGGACTATGTCCAAACATAATAGTCTATATGATCAATGCGATCATGACTAATATCATCTAATACGATGATCATATTATTTAACATCCTTTAGTGATGTTTTGCCTACGGGCTATAATATATTGTCCATTTGAGACATTGACGTTGTTATCTTTATGATTACTTGTCTAAGGTAGTGAGCTACGCTCAAGCCTAATAGTCTATATGATCAATGCCATCATGACAAAAATCATCAATACGATGATTAAAAATTTTAACATCCTTAATGATGTTTTGCCTAAGGGCTATATTATATTATCCAATTGAGACAAGGCAATCGTAATCTCTTGTGATTCTTTGCCCAAGGGGGTGAGCTATACGCAAATCCCATAGTCTATACTATCATTGCGATCCTGACTAGTATCATCGGTATGATGATCATAATATTAACATCCCTCGTGATGAAATGCCTACGGGCTATACTTTATTCTAATGTCGGTAAGACAAAGATAGTAGTGATCCTTATGACCCCCTGTTCAAAATGGTGTGATTATACCCAAACCTAATAGTCAATATGATCGATGTGATCATGACTAATATCATTAGATACGATGGTTATATATAAACATCCATTAGTGATGTTGATTGGCTTACTTTTCTGCCAAATGAATCGTCTTTCAAGACGATGACAGTTGTAGTCTATGACTCCCTGTCCAAAGGTGAAGGACCACGTTCAAACCTTGAAGCCCTAATCTAATAAGATTGCGGCTAATAAATTAAGGACCTTGGTGATAGACCATCGAGTTATGTTTTAAGTCATTCATGACAAGCCTCCGTGCTATAATTCATCGTTCGTGACAAGTTAACATACTAAATGTTAACATCACTGGTGACATGCCTTAGAGCCATATCCTATAACGTCCAAGAGACAAGGCCATTTGTGCCGTATCTAAATGTCATTACGACAAGGCCTTCGCGCCATATGATTACTTATGTCCTTCATGACTGGGCTTTATGCCATATCTTTCTACGTCCCTCGCGACAGGCTTCTATGCCAAATATGTAAATATATATAACCAAAGTCATGAAAGGCTAGCCTTTGAGCTATATATAACCGTCCTTGTGACAAAGACAGTTGTGACATTATGGTCCCCTGCCAAGCAGGTATTGGACTCGCTCCAAACCTTGAATGCCATTGATAGTCCTTTTGTGACCTAAGCTAAATGTAATAGGTATACACTCAAATAACATTCATTAAGAATGTTCGGGACATAATGGTCTATACGGTTCGTGAATGCCGTGGCTAATATATGTCAGGTCATCAGGATGATGACTAATAATGGTTTAAATTGGTATTTAGTACCAAGTTTTGAGTATGGAAAACTCGAAAGAGATAGGCAATAGTCGCGATGCTATTAATGCGACAAAAGCAAATAATGTCTCAAACGTAAACCCCAATATTAATGGAGTAAATCTCCAAGCGGTGGTTCACACAACAGTTTGAAAGGCCAAGGGGAAAAGGTCACGAAACAACCAAAGAGCCGAATGCTTCTCGCTCTGAATTTCATGCAAAACCATGTTCAATTGCTCATGAGAAGAGTTTTGTTCACACTTCGTGTATGAAGGATGAACCAAAGGAGGAAGATAACTCCCAGAAATCTAAGAAAGAAAGCAGGTACAGGCTTAATAAAAAGCAACGAAAGTTTAGTAAGAGCCTGTATGTAAGAATTGCTATAAAAGACACTAGGGACAGTGTCGATTAGAACAAAGACCAAAGCAGTGTGGCATCTGCTAAGGAAACTGGTCATCATTCCCATGAATGTGGGGACATAAAGAATGCAGTCTATTACGGCTGTGGTGAGCAAGGCCGCATCAGAACTGGACAACCTAAAGCTGCCAAAGAAGGTACAGCTAAGCCTGGAAAGGCTAAAGGAAGAAGTGCCTGAACTCACCTGATGAATGCCAAGAGGCAGTTCACGATGTCATCAAATACATTTCCTTATCATTTACCAATGATAATTCCTGCTAAGTGTCCTGTTTTTAATACAGGCAATACTAAATCTTCATAAACCATAAGCTTAGCAAACTTTTATATTATCCACAAGGTATAAATTACCAAGGAAACCATAGTAACCGATTCTTCTCGTATCGGCAAGGAATCCTTCCGGAAAATTTAAGAGTACTCTTTCTTCGCATAGAGTACGACAACATATGTATTTTAATTATTTTCTCATTGTTTTGCTATCGCCTGCGAATGCCAAACTATGTTTGATAAAAGTGCCATATGAGGATTGGCGTATCCTAGTGTGTCCCATAGATTACTTCCATGCCTGATCAGTATGGAGGTTTAATACATGGAACCCCTGAGATATCCCGATGGTCATATTGTACTAAAGTCGACTAGTAGTATTCAATGAAGATATCTAGAAAATAGAATTTTTTTTCAAATAAATGTTTCCTGGTAAAGGAACCTGTGAATTCATAACATAAAAGTGTCACTCATTTGGCACGAGCAAGGATGGATGAACTGGAGTCTGAGATTGGGAAAATCTCTGTAACCTCCTTGTACCTTGATTATCTTCTCCTAAGACTACCCTGTTTACCTCCCAAGAGGCAAGTAGAATTATGATTAACATCCTGCTTTGGGTTAGATTGTTGTAAGAACTCCATGCTGATTATGGAATAACCGAAAACCTAATTAAGTAAATTTTAAGATAGGAGATTCATATAGCCTAACTCGAGATTCTGAGAGTTTGATGTTGTTGGGTAAGAAAGACGGTTCATTTTGCTTATGCATACATTACTGCAACCCTAATTAGGCAACGATTAAGAATTGTCATCAGCTACGCAGGATCGTCGAATTGTTCGACTAACGACAAGGATTTGCTATTCCTTAAAATTAGTTAAGTAGTGGTTGGAATAACCATCTCACCTTAAGATAAGCTTTTATATAATAGTTGATATGTAAGCATCAAGGCTACTCCCTTGGAGACCTTGTATAGATGGAATGTTAAACGCCTATTGTTAGGACAATAGATTGGTAAGTCCACTTATCAGGATCTGAAAGTTGCATTAGAAACAACGAATAAGATCGTACGAATCCTTAACTATCTGTAAGCTGCCATTATTCGGCAGAAAATCAAGGATGAATGAAAATAGAGAACCTCCTAACTTCTTGTTAAGGGATAAGGTTCAACAATAGATATCACCCAGGAAGGGTGTACTAAATTTGTTAAATTATCAGGCTAGTTAAGCTCTGAGAATATATAGAATCATTCGAAGGATTCGAATGTATCAAGGTTAAATAGCTTACGAGCTAAGACCTAATTAAGAAGACTTATCACTCCGACATGTTAGACCAGTTATACGTTGATAAGATTGTAGCCTTACATGGCATACCTGTGTCTATTATCCCTGACAGAGATACTAGATACACGTCACATTTTTGGAAGAGTTTCCAATAATCTTTGGGCACACGTTTGAACTTTAGTACGGCTTACCATCCTCAGACAGACGGTCAGAGTGAGCGTACTATTCAAACGTTGGAAGACATGCTACGTGCATGTGCGATCGATTTAGGTGGTAGTTGGGATAAGAACTTACCATTAATCGAATTCTCCTACAACAATAGCTACCACACCAGCATAAAGGCTGCGCCTTTTGAGGCATTATATGGTAGAAAGTGTAGATCACCCGTGTGTTGGGCAGAAGTTGGAGATGTCCAATTATCTGGACCAGAGATAGTGTTCGAGACGACGGACAAGATTGTCCAGATTCGTGACCGTCTCAAAGCTGCCCGGGATAGGCAGAAAAGTTACGCTGATCCTAAGTGTAAAGACTTTCACTTCAAAGTAGGTGACAAAGTCCTACTTAAAGTGTCACCCTGGAAAGGAGTGATGCAGTTTGGTAAGAAAGGCAAGCTAAGCCCGAGATACATAGGACCTTTCGAGGTTATCGAACGTGTCGGGTCAGTTGCCTATAAGTTAAACTTACCTGAAGAGCTCAATGGAATTCACAATGTGTTCCACATCTGCAATCTGAAAAAGTGTTTCGCTGACGAATCACTGGTTATACCACATACAGATGTGCATATAGATGAGAGCTTAAGATTTGTTGAAAAACCGTTGTCGATTGAGGATCGACGGGTTAAGAAGCTTCGAAGGAAGCATGTACCTATTGTAAAGGTCAAATGGGATGCCCGTAGAGGACCCGAATACACGTGGGAGGTTGAATCTGTCACGGCCCCCGACCCGGTTTTACCCGTTTCAGGAGCCGCGGGACAGAAATCCCGTGGTATTTATTTAATTGAGTTTAACAGCGGAAGTTTATCATCAGGATCGTTTAAAGCTAATATTTTCCCGATTTATTTTTATTTCACAATTCGGGATAAAACCCCGATAATTTACAATATTATGTTTTTACTACGAAATCGTGATATTACAAAACTTATTTCTTTATTTTATAATGAGCCACTATCTTAAGCTTGAAATGCTCCCCAGCACTTTTCCTGAATTACAACAGATCACCTGAAACATGTTTGAAAAAGGTTTTGTCAGCGGAAAATACCGAGTGAATCATTCTATTTACTAAAATGACACATTTGTTATAATTTACAGTATTAAGAGCGATTACAATGTTTCTAATATAAACCAACTACCCACGGTATTTGTCACTCGACCGAATCTGTGACTATGGTCATATCCCCCAATTGGCTGCCCCAATGGTGACGATTATCAAGTAATGTATACAAAACCCCACATACCGGCTGTAACTTGGTGATTACAAAGACTTAATCCCCGTAATTATAACTTTGAAAATAAACATGCTTTTGTAAATAGATTTGATAAAAAGAGAATGACTCACATTGCTGATTTAATACGGGCAGAGTCTAGTCTATGAATTAGCCTGGTTAACCTAATTTAGATAACAATGCACACAAAACTGGGTTAGTAATCAGTACAGCATTTACGATAACTCACGAGATCAACCATCACAACGAGTGACAAAGTGCTATGCTTAACATCTGTCGAATTAACGACTAATGACAAAGCATCACCCTAATGTGGGCAGCACTTAAACACCCGTTGAGTACATTGATCGATCGGATAATGAATCGTAGCAGCGATCGTGCTAATACCCTGTTTTGCGACAGAATTTCGAGATTAGTGTGTGTTTGTGTAGTAATTCGAACGTAACTCGCAGTGTATAAGGAATTTTTACGTCGTTTTTCTTTCTGAATTCAAGTCCCACTGTCCTCTATTTATAGGTAAAATTTGACCCTGAGGCGGCCCGCGTGAGAATTAAGCAAACCTGAGGCGGGCCGCGTGAGACCTATTTTTAGGCCTAGGGTTGCCACGGTTGGGACTAGCCTTGCTGAGTTGACAATTTTCGAAAATTCCTTGCTGCCAACGTTTTAAGTGGATAATCGTTAATAGGGTTTAACCCCCCTTGAGTTTTAGGGGCCCTAATCCTGATTCTGAAAATTATGAAAATTTTAGGGTTTGTTCAGAATCACTTGGGTGTCTCAATTAGGGTTTCCTATTGGACTAATTAATTTAATAATTATGAATTTTGATGAGAGTTGTTACATTCTCCCCACCTTAATAAAAATCTCGTCCTCGAGATTTACTGGAATAAGTGAGGATACTTTCTCTTCATTTCTGATTCCAGCTCCCAAGTGTATTCAGGTCCTCTCTTTGAATCCCATCTGATTTTGACTAAAACTAGTCTTTTATGTTTTAGAAACTTGATCTTTCGATCCTCAATTTGAAGAGGTTTCTCCACAAATTTTAACTTTTCGTTTACCTCTATGTCTTGAAGAGGTATTACCAGAGATTCATCTGCTAAACATTTCTTGAGATTGGATACATGAAATACATCATGTACTCCAGATAATTCTTCTGGTAATTGTAAACGATAAGCTACTGGTCCTATACGTTGGATCACTGAAAATGGTCCTACGTACCTTGGACTTAGCTTTCCTTTCTTTCCAAATCTAACTACTCCTTTCTAAGGAGAAACTTTCAATAGTACTTTATCTCCTACTTGGAATTCTAACGGCTTGCTTTTATTGTCTGCATAACTTTTCTGGCGATCTCTAGCCATCTTCAGTCTTTCTTTGATTTGGGTGATCTTATCAGTCGTTTCTTGCACAATCTCCGGACCAGACAATTGACTTTCTCCTATTTCTGCCCAACAAACTGGAGTTCTGCACTTTCTTCCATATAATGCTTCAAATGGAGCAGTTTCAATGCTTGAGTGATAACTATTGTTATAGGAGAATTCAATCAATGGTAAGTGATCGTCCCAATTTCCACCAAAATCTATCACACATGCTCGGAGCATGTCTTCTAGAGTTTGGATCGTTCTTTCACTTTGTCCGTCTGTTTGTGGATGATATGCAGTGCTTAGGTTTAGTCGAGTTCCCATTGCTTGCTGGAAACTTTTCCAGAAATGAGAAGTAAAACGACTATCCCTATCTGATACAATGGAGAGTGGAACTCCATGTAAGGATACAACTTCATCTACATACAATTTAGCCAGTCTTTCCATGCTAAAGGTTTCTTTCATAGGTAGAAAGTGAGCAAATTTGGTTAATCGATCCACAATTACCCAAATCGCATCATTACCTTTTCTGGTTTTGGGTAACTTAGTAACAAAATCCATTGTTATAAGTTCCCATTTCCATACTGGCATTTCTAATTGTTGTAGTAATCCTGAAGGAAGGTTTCTGATGTTCTGCCTTAACTTGTGAACAAGTAAGACATTTAGAAACATATCTGGCTATGTCCTTTTTCATTCCTATCCACCAAAAGTTCTTTCTTAAATCTTGGTACATCTTATTGTTTCCTGGATGCATAGTGTACCTAGATTTATGAGCTTCTTCTAAAATCTTAGGTCTTAAGTCTCCCTGCTTAGGTACCCAAATTCTACTTTTGTGGAATCTCCAAATTCCATCTACTCCTTGTTCTAATTCCTTGATTTGTCCTTTCATTCCTTCAGTATCGTCTTTGATTGCTGTAGTTTGAATATTCTTCAATTGTTCCATTAAATCTATTTGTAGATTTAATCTGAGAGCACGAACTCGTCGTTGTTTTTCATGATACTTACGACTTAAAGCATCTGCAACTACATTTGCTTTTCCTTCATGATATTGAATATCACATTCGTAGTCGCTTAAGATTTCCATCCATCTCCTTTGCCTCATGTTTAACTCTTTTTGCCCAAATATATATCTTAAACTCTTATGTTCTGTATAGATAGTAAACTTACTTCCGTACAAATAATGTCTCCAAATCTTAAGGGCAAAAATTACGGCTCCTAATTCTAAATCATGAGTCGTATAGTTTTCTTCGTGCTTTTTCAATTGCCTTGATGCGTACGCAATTACCTTCTTGCGTTGCATAAGCACACATCCAAATCCTAATTTTGAAGCATCACAATATACTTCAAAATCTTCAGTTCCTTCTGGTAAGGCTAAGATTGGAGCATGGGTTAATTTCTATTTCAAAATTCTAAAAGCTTCTTCTTGTTTGGGTCCCCATTCAAACTTAGTAGCTTTACAGGTTAGCTTAGTTAATGGTACAGCTATCTTGGAAAAATCCTTAATAAACCGTCTATAATACCCAGCTAATCCTATAAAACTTCTAATTTCCATTGCGGATTGTGGAACCTTCCAATTGGTAATTGCTTCTATCTTAGCAGGATCTACATGAATACCTTCATGATTTACCATGTGTCCTAAGAATTGCACTTCCTTTAGCCAAAATTCGCATTTCGAGAATTTGGCGTACAACTTTTCTTTTCTTAACAAAGTTAAGAGTGCATGAAGATGTTCACAATGCTCTGTCTGACTTTTGGAATAAATAAGTATATCGTCTATGAAGACAATTACAAATTTATCCAAGTATGGTTTACAGATCCTATTCATCATGTCCATAAATGCTGCAGGTGCATTTGTTAACCCGAAGGGCATGACTGTAAACTCGTAATGACCATACCTAGTTCTGAAAGCAGTTTTAGGTATGTCTTCTTCTTGTACCTTCAATTGATGATATCCGGAGCGTAAATCTATCTTAGAAAAATATCTAGCCCCCTGAAGTTGATCAAAAAGATCATCAATCCTAGGTAATGGATATCGATTCTTAATTGTAACCTTATTTAATTCTCTATAATCGATACACATTCTCATTGAACCATCTTTTTTCTTCACAAACAACACTGGCGCTCCCCAAGGGGATGAGTTAGGTTGTATGAATCCTTTACTTAGTAATTCATCTAATTGCTTTTTCAGTTCTAACATTTCTGTGGGTGCTAACCGATAAGGTGCCTTGGCTATCGGTGTAGTTCCTGGAATTAGATGAATCCTAAATTCTACTTCCCTATCTGGAGGTAATCCCGGTAAATCTTCTGGAAATACATCAGGATATTCTGTGACTACTGGTATTTCCTTAAGATCTTTATCCTTAGTGCTAATGATTACCGAAATCATATACACTATTCCTTGTTTTCGTTCATAATTAGCAACTTTCATTACTGATATGAACTTCATGGGCTTATGTGGTTTATCTCCTGTAATCCCAATCACTTCTCCGGTGGGTGATTGAATTTCTATGGAATTCTGATCACAAAGGATTCTAGCATGGTTGGCTACTAACCAATCCATTCCTAATACAACATCAAATTCAGCCAAATTCATCGGCAATAGTTTTGCAGAGAATTTATGTCCTAAAAGTTCTATGTTTCCTTCTTGCAAAACTTTATCTATTTTAACGGAATTTCCGTCTGCTGTTTCAACTGTAAAAATCTGCCTAATATTGGTTAAAGGTAAACTAAGAGCTTGGCAGAATGAAGTATTTATAAAACTTTGGTTTGCACCAGAGTCAAATAATACTTTGGCGTAAACGTTGTGAACTAAGAACGTACCCGCTATCACATCTGGGATGAGTTCTGCTTCTTGAGTGGTCAGCTGAAATGCCCTAGCATTCTTCTTAGTAGTTCCTTCGGTCGCCTTGGGTTTGTTATCTACTGGTTTGATCAATTTAGGACATTCTGTTTTATAACGCCCCGCTTCTCCACAGTTAAAACAGATTACGGTTTTCTTTTTGCAGTTTTCTTCACGATGTCCTACAGTTTTGCAAAAATTGCAAGTGATATCGCATCTTCCATAATGTTTCTTTTTGCATTTCTTGCAGAATGACGGAGCTGGAGATTGCCCTGTTCCTTTTCTCTTGAAGCTGTTATTATTACCCACACGAAATCCTTGGGTAATTTTCTGAGCTAGTTCCTTTTTCCTATCTTCATCTCTTGTGCGCACCAATTCATCGGTTAGAGTATTAGCTAATTCTACCGCATCATCAATAGTGCGAGGTCTCGCAGCTTTAACAATATTGCAGATTTCTCTAATTAGCCCCCAAATATAGCGAGAAATGAGTACCGGTTCTGGCCAAGCCAGTGTTGGTACCACTCTAGCATATTCAAAGAATGTCGAGGTATAACCGCGACAATCTACACCCATCATCCGATGATTTAGAAACTTATTCGTCATCTGTTCCTTTTCATACTCAGGACAAAATTTTCTTCCCACCAAACCCTTAAATTCTTCCCAAGTCATAGCATAAGCTATTACTCTTCCTTTTGAATGTAACACAGTGTTCCACCATTCGAGTGCTCCTTCTTTGAAGAGATTTGATGCGTACATGACCTGATCATCTTTACCACATTTACTTATTGCAATGACTGCTTCGGTTTTCTCTAACCAACGCAGTGATGCAGTTGCTCCTTCATTGCCTGCAAATTCAGTGGGTTTACAAGCAAAGAATTCTTTGAAAGTGCAACCAGGCGTTGCAGTTTTCATTTTCTTGGGTAATGGAACTTGATGTGGTTCCCTATTATGCTCTATATGATTATTGCCTCCGTTTACACTATTACTGAAGTTATCTTCAGTAATCTGTTTACTAGGGACAATTTGTTGCGGTTCGATTGGATTCTTTATAGCAACAACGAATGCTGGAATAGCATTGGCTATCCCTTGAGCAACAATGTTTTCGATATCTTGCCGAGTCATATATTGATCTCTTGAATGTTGCTCAGACTGATTAACTTCATTTATAGGTTCATTACCAACGTTTGCCATCTGATAATATATATATAAATTTTATTAGTATCTGCTAAATAATTATATACAAACAATCAGAAAATTTTACAATACAGGTATAGTCAAAACAATCGATTTCTCGATTTCATTTTATATCTAGTATAGTATGCATCATTACTCACCAATATCTTACAGAGTTTTATTCGTTATTTACAGACTAACTTTACTATTACTATTATACAACTACCGTTTTATCATCGTACTATCTCTCGTCCCTTGCCGTTCTAAAAACGCATTTCCCTCTCATCGTACTTCCAGGCAATTTGTCCCCCTATTTCCCTGATTCTACTTCCCGCATCAAACAACTCTTTACCAAAGTGGCGAAGTTCAGCCATGTTTTCATTACTCATGGGTGGATTAGGTAGGGGTTCTGGATCGAATTGTGGAAGAAAAGAATAAGGATCGTTGACAATATTTTGGAATTGCCAATCGTTTGTCCACCATTCATCCATTCCTATAGGTTGGGAGTGGACTATTGGGTCTGGAATTGCTGGTTCCCAATTCATAGGGAGTTGGTTTTCAAGAGGATAAGTAAAAATATTAGTATTGACAGGCTGAATTGTTTCACAGCTTGCCAATAGAAAATCTATCTCATCTTGAAAGGTCCTTCCCTGATTTTGATTGGAGCTTTCTCCGATTTCTATTTGAGTTGGTCTAGAACCTTGCCCAACTTCCATTACTATTTCTTTAGTTCCTTCCTCCATCTGTATTCCTATCTCCTTAACCTCTTCCTTGTCTTCAGTTTCCATTTCCTGCTGTTTAGAACTTTCTCCGGTTATAATTTCTTTTCCCTTTTTCAAAGGATTGTTTATTTTGGGAAGTTTTGTAGCTGGCTTTTTCTTACGTATACGACTCCCCCAAACGTATTTACTTCTTTTCTTGGGTTTTGGATTTTTCAAGGGTGGAGCATTGAATTCTACAGGTTGTTCTATATCAGGAAAGTATCCAGTAAATTCTTTGGAAACTTCGATATTCACCGGGTAAAGATTAAGGTTCTGAAAGGCTTCAGATATCCCACTCATGCTGATGTAGCATATATGCAAAATGCATAAAATACTAAGTTAAAATTCATAAATAACCGTTTAATTTATTACATACTGTGTACTAATTTATTACAAAGATAACTGGAAAACACACTTAGGGTTTGAAATTTTATTTATTGCATAGGGTTTCTAGATTGTAAGGGTAAAGTGCTAAACTGTAAAATATTTAAAGATTTATATTTTCTGCTACTGTGGCTAGCATATATAAATTTGACCATTTCTCATCTAGCTTATCTTCCCAAGGTGATTTATCAATTAATTCCTGGATTTCCCGTTTAATCTTCTTTTCTCGGATTTTCTCTTTACTTTTCTTAATAATCATCTCCTTCCTTCTAGGAGAAAGTGATTCCTCATATTGTGCCTTTCGCACAAATATTCCTTCTTCAGGAATTTCAGCCTGATTCGAGGATTTGGTTCGGGATGAACTTCCCTTCTCATTGGATGATCTATCTAATTTAAGATAGATACTTGACAGCTTTTGCTTACCCATACTGTAACTAACAAATAATCAGTTAATAACACACATAATCACATAATAGTAATCAGGAAAAATTAAGTATTTCTAAATACTTAATTAGCTTAACTCAGTGGCTCTGATACCACTTTTTTCTGTCACGGCCCCCGACCCGGTTTTACCCGTTTCAGGAGCAACGGGACAGAAATCCCGTGGTATTTATTTAATTGAGTTTAACAGCGGAAGTTTATCATCAGGATCGTTTAAAGCTAATATTTTCCCGATTTATTTTTATTTCACAATTCGGGATAAAACCCCGATAATTTACAATATTATGTTTTTACTACGAAATCGTGATATTACAAAACTTATTTCTTTATTTTATAATGAGCCACTATCTTAAGCTTGGAATGCTCCCCAGCACTTTTCCTGAATTACAACAGATCACCTGAAACATGTTTGAAAAAGGTTTTGTCAGCGGAAAATACTGAGTGAATCATTCTATTTACTAAAATGACACATTTGTTATAATTTACAGTATTAAGAGCGATTACAATGTTTCTAATATCAACCAACTACCCACGGTATTTGTCACTCGACCGAATCTGTGACTATGGTCATATCCCCTAATTGGCGGCCCAAATGGTGACGATTATCAAGTAATGTATACAAAACCCCACATACCGGCTGTAACTTGGTGATTACAAAGACTTAATCCCCGTAATTATAACTTTGAAAATAAACATGCTTTTGTAAATAGATTTGATAAAAAGAGAATGACTCACATTGCTGATTTAATACGGGCAGAGTCTAGTCTATGAATTAGCCTGGTTAACCTAATTTAGATAACAATGCACACAAAACTGGGTTAGTAATCAACACAGCATTTACGATAACTCACGAGATCAACCATCACAACGAGTGACAAAGTGCTATGCTTAACATCTGTCGAATTAACGACTAATGACAAAGCATCACCCTAATGTGGGCAGCACTTAAACACCCGTTGAGTACATTGATCGATCGGATAATGAATCGTAGCAGCGATCGTGCTAATACCCTGTTTTGCGGCAGAATTTCAAGATTAGTGTGTGTTTGTGTAGTAATTCGAACGTAACTCGCAGTGTATAAGGAATTTTTACGTCGTTTTTCTTTTAGGAATTCAAGTCCCACTGTCCTCTATTTATAGGTAAAATTTGACCCTGAGGCGGCCCGCGTGAGAATTAAGCAAACCTGAGGCGGGCCGCGTGAGACCTATTTTTAGGCCTAGGGTTGCCACGGTTGGGACTAGCCTTGCTGAGTTGACAATTTTCGAAAATTCCTTGCTGCCAACGTTTTAAGTGGATAGTCGTTAATAGGGTTTAACCCCCCCCCTGAGTTTTAGGGGCCCTAATCCTGATTCTAAAAATTATGAAAATTTTAGGGTTTGTTCAGAATCACTTGGGTGTCTCAATTAGGGTTTCCTATTGGACTAATTAATTTAATAATTATGACTTTTGATGAGAGTTGTTACAGAATCCACGATGAAAGAAAAGTACCCTTACTTATTTCAGTAAATCTCGGGTCGAGATTTATTTTAAGGGGGCGAGGATGTAACACCTCGAAAATTCACGTCCTATAATGTGTAGACACGTGTCAAATGTTTAAACGTGTGAAAGAAATATTATAGAAGGACTAAAGTTGACAAACATGGAAAGTATGTGAATATACGTATTCTAAGTGTCAACTGTGAATAAATATAATGTACATTAACCCTACATGGTGCTCATACCTTCAAACGAATAAATCATGGATCATACGAAGCTAAAAGTGAGAGATTTCAAACTACAGGGGCTAAATGTGTCAACATGTTTAAATTATACCTCTGAGTGACCTTTTGACAAACCCGAAGCTTTGTAACGATAAATTATACTCACTAGAATGCACGACTTAAATTTCATAAAATTTCATTATCGTATGAGCAAGTTGTGATCAAATTCGTGTGCGAGGGGTTAAAGCGTCAACATTGAAAATTAGGCCTTTTCGGGTAACAATAAAGTTAACCGAGGACTAATCAAAGTAGGTAAATGTCTTGAAGCCCTTATACGTCAATTACGAGGGCTCAAATTGCAAGAAACAAGTGTCTTTACAAAGTTTGAAGAGTCAGGGACTAAAATTGCAATTAATGAAAATTGATGTTTTCTGGCCTTACACGCTCGCGTAGCGCGAGCTCAGGGACTCATGCAGTCGCGCTACGCGACTACCCTACCTGATCAGCCAGCTCCGAATTTCGTGGGTGCTTGTCTGCCTTTGCGTTTGTGAGCAATTCTAACTCGATTCTCCACATCACTTGGCCCCTAAAACACCCCCTAAACACTAGAGACAAGTGTTGGGCAGTTGTGGTGTGTCCTAGACTTGTTTGTCAATCAAATGTGGTGAGTAAATCCACTATAAATAGGCCTTCAAGTCACAAACATTCTCACACCAATTCCTTCAACATTCTGATCATTCCAGGAGCTCCAACCTGCTTTCAAGAGTTCTCTAATCAAGCTTAGGACCTTTGTAAGTTTCCTAACCTTCTCTAATTACTTTTAGCTTAGTTAATTAGCTAAAAGTCAAACCGTCGTAATTACGGTTTGACTTCGAGATTAGTCAATAATGGCTCAGTCATATCTCGAATCAAAAGTAGTTATAAGTTGGTATTTATGTGGGTAATAAAACCTCAAAAGGGTTTCCCCTGATCACCACTCTAACCAGGTCAAAAGTCGGGTCAAACCTTTACTTAAAAAGTCAACAGGAAGTCTAAAATGCCATTTATGCATAATTAACATTGTAGATCATGTACAACCTGTTGGATCATTGTTATAACATAGTAATAAGTGTAAGAACATGTCTAAACATGTTCAACCCGACAATATCCTGTTTAGACCCGGTTCGGAACCGAAAGTCACATAGTTTGACTTTCACTTTGACTTTCAGTTCTGACCCGTTTAGGCATGTTTTAGAAATGCCTCAGAGCTTTAATTGGATTAGGTTACTTGTTAGAACAACCCTCTGTGATTATACACCTTGGTTCACTAGTTATCCAATTAACATGCACATTTCCGTTAATTGCTCATATGTTGACCATTATGCCCTTATTACCTTAAAACGTGATTTATGGAAATGTAAAAGTGTAGAAACCTTAGTTACTGATATATAAACTTGTATGCAAAATTTGACATCAGTTTGACTTGTAGATTAAGAGTTATGCTCAATATCGCAAATTTAAAGCTTTATGTTAATTAAACGGCATAATTAGCATATAGCCTAGTTAAGCCTACTTTTTGGTATCAAACTTAATACCCACTGATGTAATATATTATTTTGGTATTTTTAAAGATTTTTAATTAATTTTAGGCTGAGCATAACCAGTAGTCGTAGGCTTAACCCGGTAATTGTCGGTTTTGCCCTTACGGGCCATAAAATGAGTTTTACATATCTAAACGACTCCAAACCTTTTGCTACTGATCACATATGATAAATAAATTATTTTAAGCCTTCTGGAAATATAAAAATATCAGATTTAAGTATTGAACCCGGAAATGGCCTTTAATCGCCTTATTTAGCGTTTTTAACGCATAGTATGTTTTAAGATCATATTGAACATACCCGGGTTGATACCTACTGATATTTTAGGCAAATTAGAATATTTTAACAGTAAGGAAAGGTTGATTAACTCAGACTTTGGTTTTGAGCTTTTCGGCTTATGTGAAATTACCAAAATGACTTCGGTTTTGAGCTTTTCGGCTTATGTGAAATTACCAAAATGCCCCTACGGGGCATAGTTTGGTTATATTTGGTAAATTTCACATATCTAAAATACCTTACTGTTATAAATCAGTAAACTAAGTATTTTTGCTGAATATATCAGATCTGTAAATCAGTTAAACATTTAAACTCTTTTACAACCTTTAAAATGACCAAACTACCCCTACGGGGCATAGTTTGTGTTTAAATTCGTTTCGGGCATAATGAAAGACATTTTACTGATGTCACAACATATTTGAAGCATATTAACTTAGGAAACCTGTATATGGCTCTTACGGATACCCGTTACGCTTATTACGCGTTCGGTTCGGTTTATGTAACAAGTTTACATAAATTAGCCGAAACGGGTCAAACCTTAACGGTTTTATCTCAAAATCCAGAATGTGAATAATAAACCCATATTAAACAAGTCTCTGAACTTGTCGGGTCTAAATCACATTCTATCAGGTCTTCGCTTAATCGTGCGTACGAACCGTATCTTTGAAACTAGCCGGTCTAAGCTTAAGCTTAATTAAAGACCCGTTAGGATTCTAATAGGTTATATTAAACCTTCGTTCCAGATTAGGAGAACCAGTAAAAGCTACGTGCATTTTGCTTATTGTGATTAATACTTGCTCAGGTAAATACTTTTAACTTATTTTCCCTATACGGGCTTGGGTTACGGTATATAGCATACCGCTTGATCGAGCATCAAATCTCCACAGATGAGTGGGTAGTTGACTAATTTGATCGGCTCGTTTAAATAGTCTTGTTTACTTTACAGCCATTGGGCGGTTAATGACCATGTCCCGGATATCCTCGGCATCATCTTACGAGATGACCACGACCTTAGCACACAGGTGTAGGCGTACACCTGTCAGTGTCTCATATAATTAATGTGGTGTGTCTATTGATCTTTAACCCGACACGATCCGGGCTACTGAACGCATAAGTAACATGTAATTCGTTCACAAGATTATAATATTAAATAATTCTCCCAAGTTAAAAAGATTAATTTTGCCTCTGTGCATTTTAATCAAATTATAAAAGATATTTTGTGCCACGTGCATTTCAAATCAATTTTCTTAAACCATTTTCAAAATGAGTCGGTTAATTGTATTTACCAGTGTAAACTGACGTATTTTCCAAAAAGGCTAAATGCAGGTACTATACGAAATTGGCTGGATATTTCTCCTTAGCATCAATAGAAGTCTCGCAAGCTTAAGATGCCTAAAGTCTGTTGAACTATTGTTTCCATTTTATGTTCGATCCTTCTGTGGATAAACTTCCGAATATTGTGACATTTGATATTACAATAATAAATTCGGTTGTATTATATTTTCAATTGCTTCCACTGTGCATATTAATATTGTGTTGTTTGACTATTATGTTGCCAACCATGACGTCACGATACTCCCCCACCGGGCCCATCGGTGACACGTGGAAATCGGGGTGTGACAGCTTCCCTGGTCCACCGTCGTAATATATACCTTTCAGGGAACTGCCTAATATCAAGAAACCGCAGAATGCAAAAAATGTGCGCGCACAACAGCCCAAATTGTTCATAAGTATTGCATACACAACTCATAGTCATATCTTGCTCCCGCATCATAACCTAATGCATCAAAAAATCGCCAAAAAAATGAGAAAAAATATACTCAATTCAATCTATGAAATAAAACACCATGTACACATAAATTTAGAAACAAAAAATTGTTACATTCCTTGGTTACCTCAAAAAATGTCGTACACGGTTGAGAAAAGTCCTTCACAAAGTTATCCTCTCTTTGTTCCCAGCTTCCAATACCACACTTATGAATAGCTGTCTGTATTTCAAGTTGCACATCAAAAAAAAAAAAAATTGTTTGTGTGTATATGTTTGCCGCTTGTTCTTCTAAAACAAATTCTCTTGCCCAAATGTCAGGGTTTGTGTGCCTGGTATCATGGTCGTTCTTCCTATGCTCGTGTCTTTGGGCTTCGATTGCAGAGTCAAAATGCCCCAAGAATTCCACAAGCGTACAGTCTGGGTTGCAAAACTGCCCAAAAAATGGTTCTCACTTTCCGAACGTGAGGAAGTGCGCATGAGCCCAGACATGTGTTCATCACGATAGTACGCGGGTGTTCATGAATCCCTAATCTGATATATTGACTCTAACCATTCATGATTCGCCAAATCAAAGTCAGCCAATATAATATCCCATTCAGTTTCAAACTGCTCAGGGAGTAATGCATCGGTCCAAACAATGGCACACAACCTCTTCTTAAAATCGGTGATATTACATAGGGTAGCGCCAACCTAAGAAACACGGAACAACATTAAAAAAATTAAATACCAAACCAACAGGATAAAACGTTATATAAAAGTAAAACCACATCACTAAACAATATTTCCTATTTCTACAACATAAAACCACAATCGGAGATTAATGTAAAAACCATAAACCTCGTATTCAGATATAAAAAGCTATAAAAATCCAACAAACGAATCCATTTAAACAATAAACGTTGTAAACCTAAAGAAACAAATCTCAGATACGCCTAATTTGGTAATTAAGAAACCTTGGTAGTAAGTTTGTCCATTATATGCCACATGCAAAGCCTGTGCCTACTTTCAGGCCAAGTATCTTTAAGCGCTTTCCTCATCGCCGGGTCTTGATCAGTTACAAGCACAGGTGGTGCATGCCCAAATGCCTGCCAAAAGACGTTAAGCAACCAGCTATATATTTCGGCAGTTTCATTACCTATTATAGCAGCACCCAGGGTAACATTACGATAGTGATTGTCAACGCCGGTAAACGGTATGAACATCAAATTGTACCTACAAAAAGATATAATAGTCAAAACATAAGGCACCCTATATTAGATAAACACAAAAATATGAATAAAACGAATCTAAAACATAAAACTATAAGTAAGGTACGAACTTGTTGCGACGATAAGTAGCATCAAAAGACACAACATCTCCAAACATATGAAAATTCCTCTTCGCATCTTCGTCAGCCCAAAACAACGCTTGTAAAACACCATCGTCAGTTGTTAGGTATTCCATAGAAAAATTGGGCATGAATTCTTTCTTCCTTCTTGGTCGTTTAATAACCATATCAGCGTCGTACTCAGCTATATACCTATTTAAGTATTTTTTTGAAGTTTTTAAAATCAACTTTCGTGGCACCTACCTTGTTAAACCCTCCATAAAGAGTCCTCATAATATTAAACGCTCTGACTGGACCAACGTTTATGGCACTCAACGCATTTGCGGCTTCTTCCTGAACATAATTGATTCCTCTGTTGGCATAAAGTAGGTATCTGTTATCTTTAGAAACAAATGGGTGATAAACCTCATAAAGTTTATCCGGGTTTAACTTAACCCGGATACACGCTTCACAGCCAGTCCTTATAGAAGGAACCTCGCGGGTAATCTTGCTCCTCGACTTATTATTAGAACTACAAGCTTCCCGAGTCGAGACAATCGCCTTAAACAGTTTAGTACCCTCCTTTGAGCATAGGAAATATTTATTCAATATGACATCGCGTGGATCGTATTGACTACCCTTCCTCGCTGTGAATCCTCCAGCCATTGCATATCTTTGGTAAAAAAGAAAGGCATTATTCAGCGAATCAAACGTCATGTGCATCTTTGGTTTAATCGAATCATCAACATTTGGTATAAATGTTGTAACACCTCGTAAAATCGTGTCCAATAAAGCAATGACATGCGTCCTTAACCCTAACTATGTCAAAAGTTTACTAGGAGGGACTAAAACTGCCAAAAATATGAAAAGATGTATGTGGAGGGACTAAATGTGTAAACATGCTTAAACTATGCCTCTGAGTGACCTTATACGATGTCCGTATTCCCAAACAAGTCAATTATTAGAAATGAGAAGCCGTTTGTGAAAACATTTGAAGGTTTTTGTAATAAAGGGGTTTAAAGTGTCAACATGTTAATTCTTACCTCTGAGTGACCTTTTAACGAACCAGGAGCTTCATGATGTTCGATCATACTCTCGGAAATGCTTGATATTGGCCATGGAGGGCTTTGATGTCGTTAAGTGATAATACATGCAATTTTGTAAGAAGAAGGGTTAAAAGCGTCAACATGTGAAATTGTAGACCTTTTAACGAACCGAGAGCATTATGATGTTTGTTCATACTCCCGTGTATACCTAATTTGGCTAAGTATGGCTTTTTCAAGATAAAGGATGATATATGTGAATATACAAGTCAAGGGGCCAAACATGACAAGTTTAAATTTTTTTTTTACTGACTGGCTGGTTTGCGGACCGCAAACAGTGCAGGTTTACGGTTCGTAAACCCTGCATCTGTGCAAAAATTTGCTTGTTGGCCACACTTGTTACTCAAAACCACTTCAAATCAACCTAGGGGTTGTATGCTTGCTCAACACTCATTTAGGGACACCTGGAGGCATCCTATAACATCACATAACACCTGGAATGTGATTCATCCCCTTGCACTATAAATAGAGGCCCTTTGTTGCCATTTTTTCTTGCACCTCATACTTTCTCACTTCTATCACTCTCTTGGAGATTCCTGGCTTAAAGGAGACTCCCCTCAGTTCAAGTTTTCGAGATAGGACCCTTTGTAAGTGTCCATAGCCTCTGCTTTTCATTTTATAGGCTTTTAAAAGCCAAAAGTCAAAGTTTTACGATAAACGTTTTCACTTTCGGTTTAGACCATTATGGTCCAACCATTATTCGGGGCGAACATGGCTATGTGATCGTAATTAGGTGGGTGTTAATCCCTCAAAAGGGCACATCCTAATAATCACGTTTGCTTGGTCAATTGTCGGGTCAAAGTTATTAATTTAAAAAGTCAAACGGGTCAGTTTTTAAAATAATTCAAATCTGATAATGTGGATGTTATAAAACATGTTTTTATCACTTTAATAACTTGGTAATAATTATTAGAACATGTATAAACATGTTCAACCCGACAATTCCAGGTTTAAGGTCGATTCGCAACTGAAAGTCACAAAGTTTGACTTTTGCTTTAACTTTCAGTTCTGACCCGAATTAGCATAGTTTCATTCTGTTTTAAGGTTCCTTTATGACCATATTATATTGTAGTATAACCCTCTGAGGTTATATTACATGGTCATATAGTAATCTAAGTTCATTTGCTAAGTTCCGTTATTATGCTTAAATGTTGACTAATTTGCCCTTTTGTTCAAAAATAAGGTTTTAATTGTAAATGAACATGCAAATGAGTTAGGTACTGATTAGTAAACATATTTAGCATATGTTAATGCTAACATTCTGGTCATAAACTGAAATTACTTATATAATAGTAAATCATGCTTGAGTTAATTACTGTTTTCGTCCTTGTGGTTTGTCAAAAATCACTATTTCAGACCATTAGTTTAAAAATTGCGATTTCAGTCCCTGTGGTTTCACTTTCGTAACCATTTCAGTCCACCTCGTAACCATTTCAGTCCCTGTACTTAACAGAATAATGGATTGAAATGGTTACGAACGTGAAACCACAGGGACTGAAATCATAATTTTTAAACTAATGGACTGAAATAGTGATTTTTGACAAACCATAGGGACGAAACAATAATTAACTTATCATGCTTTTAAAAGGACTAAAATGCCCTTTTGCATGTAAAATGAGTTTTAAACATATTTTCTTGACAAAACTCATTATATACTGATATAATATCATATTTAAGATTATTTGGGATGTCAAGTCAGATTACCATATGAGTTTAACTATAAGTCTTGTTAAATGCTCTTAAATGACGAAAATACCCTTATGGCACATTAAATGGGTTTTAAACATGACATGCATATAAAATCTTTTACTTACTGATATGTTATTATAAATAACATATTTTAATTGTTTAAACCTTGTTATAACATCAAATTTCTTAAATCATCGCAAAATCATCATTTAACGACTTTAACGTCGTTTAGGCGCATAGTATGGTTTTAAACCATACTTATCACCCAAGACTTATTACCTACTGATTTTATAAACCATTTTCAATATTTTTACAGTAGGCAAAATTCATAAACTCAGAATCCCAAATAAGTCCTCAAATCTATGTGTGAAATGACCAAAATGCCCCTACGATGCATAATTTGGTCATAAAGCATAAACCACACATATATTTGATATCTTACTGATATTATACCATAAATTAAATACTTTCACAGAATCTTTATGACCAAAACCTCAGTTTACTTGCAAGCTCCTTTTATAAGTCATAAATGACCAAAATGCCTTTACGGGGCTTAATTCGGTTTTAAAACCTCTATGAGCATACATGTTGATATCTTACTGATATCATAACATATTTTAAGCATAATAACGTATGGAACTTATATATGACTCATCCAGTTACCCGTTAATGCTTATACGCGTTCGGTTCGACTTATATGACTAGTTTGCATAAATTAACCGAAACGGGTTTAACCTTATCATTTAAACTTCAAATTCCAGAATGTTTTTAGTTTGCCCATATTATACAAGTCTTCATACTTGTTGGGTCTAAATTCCATTCCATTCCGGTCATCGCTTAATCTAGCGTAATGTACCGTAATTCATTCTTTAAGCTAGCCGGTCTATGTCTATGACTTGAATAGGACCCGTTAGCATTTTAATTGGTTGATATTACCATCATTCCAGACTAGAGCCTCCCAGCAAAAGCTATCTACACGTGTGTAAGTGAATTATACGACTGAGTTGTTACTTCTTGCATTTTAATCAAGTTATAACTCAAGTAAATACTTTTAACTTATTTTCCCTTATACGGGCTTGGGATACGGTAAATTATTACCGCTTGATCGGGTATGGGATCACTTAGCCAGATTGTGGTTATCAAATCTGCATAACCCGATTTAACCTATTTTGTTTGATAACTTAAACATTGGGGGTTAATGTTATGGGTGAAATTCTGAGCTCATATCCTGGATAATATCTTAAATTATATCTTGGTTGTATGATATATGTTCATGCCCGGGATGCTGATTCAGGATATTGGTAACATCCTGAATGGTATCCTGAGGATCACTAACGGATTATGTGCAGGAATACGAGTCCAAGCTTGTAACGTTCATGAGGACCCTTTCCCCGGAAGACTCGGTCTAAGTCGTTCGAAGGAAGACGTTGAAGCCGCTTTGCTCGGTCTATAACTTTAACTATGGAATATTCGGAGGCATCCCCCGTTTATAGGAATTTTTGTTTTCATTTCTTAGCTATAAATAGATGGATAAATCAGATCGAATAGGACACAACAACACTCACTGCTCTCTAACACTTTACTCTTTCGCAACTCTCACTTTCACAAAAAGCATTGTAACACTTAGCGATCTGATCAATATCCTGCACTGTATCCTGACGTTTGAAGTAATAAGAAGAACAAGGCAGCTGCGATTGTCAGCTCCCGAGGTTTTGTGCCGGTGATCTAGATTGATCAAGGGCTTTCCTCGTATATCTCGTGTCACCCCCTTTACTTTTTGCTCATAGTTTGATCATAGATACAGCTCAATATCCTGAGTCGTATCCTGAAAACTGTTTTTGCAAACAACTTAATCAGCATATTCTCAACACACTTACTTAGCACACTACCTCACTTAACTAATTTGATCACTTAATTGCTTCGGTAATTTTTGACCAAAACAATTTGGCGCCCACCATGGGGCAAGTGGTGTTATTTTTACTAAAAGCTTTTGCGAAATCGTTACGTGGTTTTCTATTCTCAAAACTTTTTACCACACTATTTACAATGGCCTCAAGATCAAACATGAGCTCCTCCACCATGTCTGCTACAACCTCTGCTACTATTGGTTTGGCGCTTCCACCACCTCCTCCAAGGATGCAAGCTTCATCACAACCTCAGGATATTATCCCTACTCGGAGCACTCAGGGATCTGGTCCTGTTTTGGCTTCTAATGATGAAATCCTAACCTTATTTGGTAGTGTATAGGAACAGATGAGGCAACAGCAGGAAACTAACCAAATGCTGATGCGAGAGATACAACTCTTGAAATCCAGCTCAAGCAGGCCCGCTGAGGATACTGTCACTCCTTTACTGCCCAGAGCTTTGAACTTCAGTTCGGCCGTATATACTGAGGATAACAGGGGAAATATTGTGCCTAGCCATTCTCAGAATCATACTCCTGAAATACCCTCCTCGATTAGGATGTCAACTGTGAGGAGCTCAGGATATGTTTCAGGATATGGCCAGAATCCTCAGACTGGTAACGTGTCAAATAATAATAATATTCTTGCTACTAATAATAGGAGAAAAATGCCCGGATAGTCCCTGTGGTTTCGCCTTTTTTCACCTATAGTCCCCAACTTTCTAAAATTACCTGAATAGTCCCCAACTTTTCATTTTTTGTTCCCGGATAGTCCCTGCATCTAACTTCAGTTTGTTTTCTCTGTTAAGAGGGTGTGAAATGACAAAAATACCCTTTCCTTAAAAGGCCAAACCATAGGGACTATCCGGGCATCTTCTTCATTTTTATTTATAAAACCCCACCACCACACTTCATCTTCAACCTCCACCCACCATCACCCTCCACCATCAACCCCCACCACCACCACCTCCACTATAACCTTCAACCCACCACCTCCACTCTAATTTCTTTATTCATCCTCAAATTTATTAAATAAAAAATTAAATGTGCAAAACAAAAACGATGAAAACAATGGTTCAGAAGTTGCCGTGGTTTCTCCCTCAAATTCTCCCAAATTTCAACCAATTTCAATCGAAATCCTAACCAGACAATTAACTCCCATATATATTAATCCAACTCTGCTTACTCCGGAGTCACAAACAACTCTCGATCAACTTCTGTCCTCTATTCGATATGAAGTCCCAAACACCTCTAGACGCTCTCAAGTCTCAACTCGTTGCCTTGCTCTGTTACATCTTGCAAATTGATTCTGTTGAAGTATTACATGTGATGATGTTATCTGTAATGCGCTGTAAAACTGATCAGAAGAGGGGTGGCGTGCAACGATCGTGGTCGTCGGTGATGCTTGGTGGGTCGTTGTGGTTACCGGAAATGAGATAACGGTGCCGAGTCGTATGCTAGGATTCAACTACTTTCGATTGAAAAAAAATACCACCTAAAGGAACGTTCTTTTCACTTCTGGTGTGGTCAAAATCATCTATTTTGCACATTTAATTTTTTATTTAATAAATTTGAGGATGAATAAAGAAATTAGAGTGGAGGTGGTGGGTTGAAGGTTACAGTGGAGGTGGTGGTGGTAGGGGTTGATGGTGGAGGGTGATGGTGGGTGGAGGTTGAAGATGAAGTGTGGTGGTGGAGTTTTATAAATAAAAATGAAGAAGATGCCCGGATAGTCCCTATGGTTTGGCCTTTTAAGGTTACAGAGAAAATAAACTGAAGTTAGACGCAGGGACTATCCGTGAACAAAAAATGAAAAGTTGGGGACTATTCAGGTAATTTTAGAAAGTTGGGGACTATAGGTGAAAAAAGGCGAAACCACAGGGACTATCCAGGCATTTTTCTCTAATAATAGTGGATCTTTGCAGGATGCAGGTATGACGTCAGCATTTTCTAGGGAGCTTCAGAAATTGAAGGACATGATATCCAGTGTACCTGGGTTGTCCAGCCAATTCCGGAAGTGTCCCAAGACAGCCATAGGGTATCCCGGTTTGCATATCCTATTTGTGATGCTGAAATCCCAAAAAGATTTCAAACCCCCAACATGAAGCTCTATGACGGAACTACGGATCCTGAAGAGCATATTGCCCAGTATAGGGAAAGAATGGAGATCAACCCTATCCCTCCGGACCTCAAGGAAGCATGCCTATGCAAGGGTTTTGGTTCTACCTTGACTGGATCAGCCTTAAAATGGCTCTTAAACGTTCCTCCTCATTCGATTACATCATTTGCTCACTTAGTGAATTTATTTAATAGTCAATTTTCTTGCAGTCGAAGTTTTGAAAAACTAACAAGTGATCTCTACAGGATAACTCAAGGACCTCAGGAATCCTTAAGAGATTATGTAAACAAGTTTAGCCGAGAATCCTTAGATATTCCACATCTTGATGTTGCAACAGCTGTGCAGGCTTTCAAGATGGGGCTGCAAAAAGACTCTCAGTTTTACCAAGATCTTGTAATGAACCCATGCAGGAACTTGGATGAAGCTCGAAACAAGGCTTTAAGATATATTCAACTGGAGGATGACAAAAAGATGCAAGAGAGGATGAATTCATCCACCACTTATGAATCAACCAATAGGAAATCAGAAACCTCGTTTAAACCATATCGCTCTAAGCCGTATAGTAGAAATGACAGCAAGAAAGTGAATGCTGTTGAAGATGAGGATCCTGAGGAGTATCTTGAATTATCTGAATATTGCTTTTCTGTTAACATACCTGAACTGATGTATGCTATGCAGGGTTTAGGAGACAAAGCCAGGTGGCCTCGAAAGAATCAACAAAAAACTGATTGGAAGGATAAGTCCAAATGGTGTGCCTTCCATGAAGATTTCGGACATGTAACTGAGGATTGCATTGCTCTAAGAAAAGAAATAAGCTATCTCCTAAGCAAGGGATATCGGAAGGACCTCATAGGAAGAAAGAAGAATAAGGGTCAGGATACTTAGAAGGATCCTGAACGAGCAGCATAACCTCCTGCGGATGCCAAGATAATTAACTTTATTTAAGGAGGATCCGACATTTATGGGACTTCGTATTCTACGGCTAAGAGACATGCAAAGGAGGCTAAGGCCGAAAGAGGAGATAAACCAGCCAGGATAACTACCCTCATAACTGATAAAGTGATCACATTCGACAGTGATGACAGGGATACTGTCCAGGATCCTCACCATGATGCTCTGGTAATAACATTATATGTGGCTAACCATTTTGTTCGCAGGATATTGGTGGATAATGGCAGCTCTGTCAACATAATCCAACTAGAGACTTTGAAGAGAATGAATATATCTCCAATGGATATCACTTCGAAATCCACCGTGCTTGTTGGGTTCAATGGAGAGGCTAGGAACACAGTGGGAGAGATAAAGTTACCAGTATATGTTGAAGGGGTCAACTCAATACAACGTTTCTGTGTGATGGACTCCCTATCCTGCTATAATATCATATTGGGTAGGCCATGGATCCATGATATGAAAGTTGTGCCATCAACTTATCATCAATGCATAAAGATCCCTACCCCTTGGGGGGTTGTCAAGGTCGATAGTGATCAGCAGGAGGCGAAGGAATGTTACTCATCCTCAATGAAATCCTCAACCAAGCCTAATGCAGCATAACAATTAAAGATGCGGGCCCAGGATATCGTGGAGGCTTCAGAGCAGGATGTAAAGAAAATTATCCTGGATTAGGATAATCCGGATATCTCGGTGCTCGTAGGAACCAATATCCCTCAGGATATTGAAGAACAGTTAACTAACTTTTTGAGATGCAGGATGTCAACATTCGCGTGGAAGCATGAGGATATGACAGGCATTTCCAAAGATATTATAACACATAAGCTCGGTATTGACAGATCATTCAAACCTGTTCAACAAAAGAGAAGGAAATTTGCTCTGGAGCGAAATATGATTATTCAGGAAAAAGTAGAGAGGCTATTGAAATCCAAAATGATCAGAGAAGTCAAGTTTCCAAGATGGCTAGCAAATGTAGTCGTGGTACAGAAGAAAAATGGGAAATGGAGAGTTTGTGTAGATTACACAGACTTGAATAAAGCTTGCCCCAAACACTCATTTCCTCTTCCTCATATTGATGCAATGGTGGATGCTACTGCCGGCCATGAGATGTTAACCTTCATGGATGCATCCTCAGGATTTCAGCAGATTCAAATGGAACCTTCAGACCAGGAGGATATCGCCTTCATGACACCAACAAGTATTTATTGTTACACTGCTACGCCTTTTGGTTTAAAAAATGCAGGTGCAACATACCAGAGATTGGTGAACATGATGTTTAAAGACAAGCTGGGGGACACCATGGAGGTGTACATTGATGATATGGTGGTAAAATCTAAGAAGGCTGAGGATCATCTCCAGGACATTAAGGGAGCGTTTGATATCCTGGATCAATATAATATGAACCTAAATCCTGCCAAGTGCCATTTTGGAGTTGGAGCAGAAGCAGTGATCCCAACAGAAATGGTGATACCTACGGCAAGATCTATCCTCCGGGATCCTGAGCAGAATCCTGAAGCTTTGTGCCAAGATTTGGACACTGTAGACGAAACAAGAGATGCAGCAAGGCTAAGGATGGCAGCATATCAACAGAGGATATCCAGAGCATATAACAAGAATATAAGAACTAGAAGATTTCAAGTTGGGGATTGGGTATTAAGAAAGGCTTTTCAAAATACTACTAATCCTGCCGATGGAAAGTTGGCTCCAAAGTGGGAAGGACCATATGAGGTTGAATCAGAATCAGGAAAAGGAGCATACCGACTCAAGAGTATGGAGGGGGATATGTTACCAAGATCCTGGAATGCTATACACTTAAAGCTCTATTTCAAGTAAGATTAGAATTTAATTTCTATCTCAGAATGGTATGTACTCTACCTCTTTTAAATATATTTGAATTTGTTTATTATCTTGAACTTAGTACTGACTTAAGCATCGGATGGGTGTTAGCCAAGCTAACACCTGTTGATGCACGAGAATGTCTGTTGACTACATCTTCATCAAGTCTTATATCAAGAATGTCAATATTGGATCTTAAATGTCAAAATTAGGGTTTAGTATTGAGTTTAGATGTGATTAGAAGGGTTCCGTTTGAAAACAGTCTTGTTATAGAGGGTTCCGTTTGAACATGATGGTTCCGTTTGAGTTCATAGTTTGAACATAGGGTTCCGTTTGAGATCTATCGTTTGAACATGATATGTGTAGTTCAAACGGAAGGGTCTAGGTCTATATATAGGGATGTGTGTGTCATATTTCAAACGGAACGGTACAAGGTCATTGTGAGAGTCACGAAGTGCTGTCGGATTTTCATCAGAAAACATTGTACAAAGCACACGGTTGTTAATAGAAAGAAAGATTAGAAGATACAAGCTGTTTTGGACATCGTTTACTTTGATTCCGCCTTAGTATTTGATGTTGAACTACCTTTACTGACTTTCAGGGTCAGGTATCAGAGCTCAGGACGAGGAGTTCATACCGAATACAACTTGAAATCATCGGATTATCTCACTTCTACTTTTCTTTTCTGTTTTTAACCGCGAGAACTGGTTAAAATGGCTTGAAACGATCACATATCAAACGAAATTGACTATTAACTAATCCTTGAAAGTTTGAAATCAAA
This sequence comes from Helianthus tuberosus, assembly GCA_030545235.1. Lineage (NCBI taxonomy): Eukaryota > Viridiplantae > Streptophyta > Magnoliopsida > Asterales > Asteraceae > Helianthus > Helianthus tuberosus. Next base: position 205,344,516 of record CM060415.1, on the reverse strand, counting down.
AATCGACCTAAAACTGATCTAAATCATGTGTACCGTTTGAAAATTTTCGCGATTGGCTGACGTCATCGTTTGAAAATTGATCCACCGTTTGAAACCTGTTCCATCGTTTGAAAATACAAGTCTATCGTTTGAAAATGGATGCTGTCGTTTGAAAAATGTCTGTCGTTTGAACTATCGTTTGAACAGTTCATCGTTTGAACTGATCGTTTGAAAGTCTGTCGTTTGAAAGTTTATCGTTTGAAACAAGTTCATCGTTTGAGTCTGTTGTTTGAAACAGTTTATCGTTTGAAACAGTCCCTCGTTTGAAATTCTTGTCGTTTGAAAACATATTGTTGTGGGAAATATTTGTCGTTTGAAATTATTGATTTTTCAAACGATACAGACCATTACGTTTGAAATTGTGTCGTTTGAATCTGATAATTTCCAAATCAAAATTTGTCTAAGTGTTGTTTGATTTTATAGGTACATTCACAATGGATGATATTTTCTTAAACCCATTTAGCGACATGTACGCATTCGCTGGAGATTCTGGAAACGATAATACTTCGACAAGCAATGTGAATGATAACACACCACCGAAAGAAAGAAAGAAGGAAGCTTGGGAGTCCGAAAGCGCATTTGGAACGTTTAACAAACCTCCTAAGCTGATGGCTATAGAAGATTACAGCAGGTGGGCAACAAAGTTCGAAGATTGGTTGATGGCATTTGCTTTCCCTTGCTGGAAGAGTATGAAGAGTGGTTATGCTCAAGGAAAGAAGAATGGTGAAGCTTTAAGATCAGTTGAAGAGATTGACAGTTTTGTGGCTGAGCAAAAATGTGTAGCATTATTGTTTCAGTCGGTGCGTGAAGACATCATTTCACTGATAGATTACTCAAATTCTAAAGACTTATGGGAAAAACTCGAAAAGAAGTGTCTTGGAAGCAAAGAGATTGTAAAAAATAAAAAGAGACTTCTTAGGAAAGAGTTTGATATGTTTAGTTGTCTTAAAATTGAGTCAGTGTGTAAAATGATTGAAAGGTTCGGTCATCTGAAGCTGGAATTAGCAAGACATGATATCAGATATTCTGATGATGAGCAAGTAGACAAGTTGTTCGATTCATTGCCAGGAGAGATGGAGTGGAGATATTATGCTCTCATGCTTAAGAACACTATTCCTTCTGATTTGTTGAAACCAGATTTGGTGATTGAGAAACTTGAAAGTCATGAACTGGAATTGAAGAAGACGTACAAAGTTAATCATTCATCTTATCAACAGAATCTGGATCTATACTATCCAAAAAGCATGATGCCAAAAGCAACTTCTCCAAAAACAGCTTTTTCTGCTGAAAATGTGTCGATAGCCGACAAAGAAAGTCAAAGTGATCAAAGCAGTGGAAGTCACAGTGGTTTTCACAGTGGATCTTCATCTTTTGGAAATGCTGATGCAAAGAATCGTTTTCAATGCAACATCGCAATAGACTTGAAGAATGCTCAGAACTTTGATGAGGAATCGGCCAAGCAGCAGATGATCTTTCTAGCATCAGTGTTGGAATCGTATGAAGGATTGGTAGCTGGGAAGATTGGCAATACAAATCTGACGAAAGAAGATTACGATCAGATTGATCCTGAGGAAATGGAACTGATCGATATTCGTTGGGCTATGGCAAGTGCTGTTCGTCGTGCACAAAGATTCATGGAAATTACTGGCAGAAAAACAATTGGTGGTGCTTCTACTAAGCTGGGGTTCGATAAATCGAAAGTGACTTGCTTCAAGTGTAAGCAGAAGGGTCATTTTAAGAGAGAATGCCGAAACGCTTATGTTGATGAATCGGAGAATCCGTTTCGAGATGATTATTACAAAAAGGCAATCTACCATCAGAATAGATCCGAGCCGCCTAGATTGAAGCAGTCTGAAGATAACAGAGACAAATCAAGGGCTCTTGCTGTGATTTATGATGATGAAGGGTATGATTGGAGTAAGGAAGTTCTACCGGAAGAAGATGCGGTGGGTTACGCATTCATGGCAAGCAATGATGAACCCGTTAAATGGAAAGATGATCGTACTGAGGAACAGAAGTATCAATACCGGAAGATGATTGCTGAAAACAAGATTATCAGACTTTCTGGTGTCTTTCTGGAAGCTAGAAGAGCAAACAGATGGGATCCAGATAGAGAGTGCTATCTTGATAGGTATGGCAACATTGCTATTGATGACAAAACGCTAGATATCGAAGCCATTATCAAGGAGTACAAAGAAGATGATGAGTATTAGCAGCACAAGTGGTGGGGAACACCAACGTCAAAGATGATTGAAGAAGCGAAAGAGAAAGAGAGAAAGGAGAAAGAGGAGAAAGAGAAGAAAGAAAAGCAGGTTGATACAGGCTTAATTGATACTACGCAGGAGTTGACAGCTGAAAATCTGGGAAAGATGGCTGACAAAGTGCTAGCTGCAAAAGCACTTGAGGTAGATTCTAATTCTGTTACTGAGTCAAAGGGATCGATCAGTCAAAGTGTGTCAACAAATGCGTCAGGTAACAAGATTGACGGGAATGCTGACTGCAAAAATTGCACCAAACAATGCAATTTTTGTAGCACTGTCACGTATCTTAATAATGAGAAAATTCAGAATCTGACAACAAAGGTGAGAAAGGTTGAAGATCAGATTCTCGATCGTGACAAAACTGTAAAAGCTTCAACTGAACGGATCAAAGAATTAACGGCTCAAATTGAAAATGATAAAACTGAACGTGAGAAAATAAAATCTGAAAATGAAAAGTTAATTCTTGAAAACCGTCAGATTTCTGAAAAGTTTGAGAAATTGAAAAACATTGTCAAAGATAGTGATGATCGTAATGGCAAAACATTTAAAGAAAATGAACATCTAAGAGCTGTTTTGAGATTAAAAGAAGAATCAATTAATGAACAACTGGATCAAATTGCTAAACTGAAACTTAAAGTTCAAGAAGCTGAAATTGAGAATGAACGAATCCAGTTGAAGCTTAACAGCTATAAATCAGCAAGCTTTGTTTTGCAGCATATTGTTCCTAAACCTATAGGGAAAAACAAAGATGGCGAGGATGTGTTTTCTGATGGAACGGGTGTAGGTTTTCACAAAGTTCCACCACCAATTTTAGACAACTACACGAAAAAGCAGTCTAGTTTGGTGGAAATTGAGGAAGAAAGTGATGTTAAACTTCCAGAGAACATTGATGTCATGTTTACGTCTTCCAATGACGATAGTGTCCAAAATGATGTGGTAAAAAGTGTGGTAGACAAAGTGCTTAAACCGGATTGTGACACTTCTGAGGAGGATGGGTGTTTCTTGGATAAATACATTCAGAAATCAAAATCCAAAAACAACTTAAGTGATGAACCGGGTCTTGTGATGTACAAGATGGCTGGATCTGATAAGTTGTATTCGGATTCTGAATTTCCCATTGAGAATGTTAATGTGAAAAAGTTGACAAATGTTTTCAAGTTAGTTGAAGTTGAATTGTCAGAAGTGAACAGTTTGTGTCAAACAAAAAGGCAAATGAATTTTGAGAAAGATAAAGCATATTACAAAAAGCCTGTTGTTCCACCACGTTTTTATAATAACAATAGAAACAATTGGTCGGGTGGTTATCGAGGTGGTAATAGTTATCAGAAAAAGAGTTTTCAAAACAAAAGGTTTGCTAATAAAAAGATGTTTGTGAACAGTTCGAGTTCATTGTCTGATGAGGAAAATGAAATCTTTTCAAAATCAAATAAAGAGTTCTTTGAGAAAAGAGCTACACATTATCGGTCTGAAGGCACAAGTCGAGTGATTGATACTCGAACATGTTTCAGATGTAACCAAGTTGGTCACATTGCACGAATGTGTATCAATGTGAAGCCTAACACTGAAAATGTGAAGGTTCAACAGAAGAAAGTTGATGTGAAGGGTAAAGCACCAATCGTTGTTGAGAAAAAGAGTGTGAAAAATAACAACATCAAAGTGAAAAATGAACCTGTAAAGAAAGTTGTAACTAAAAATGACAAGTTTTATAAACAGGTTGCATTATCTCAACAAGTTTGGAAACCAAAAACTGAGAAGAAAATTTCAACTTCTGAAGTGAAAAAGGCTGAAGAATCAATTACGGTTGATTATGATGCAAATTTTCCACCTTTGAAGGCTGAAAATTTCAAAATTCAAATTGCTAGAGTCAAGGTTACACCTAAGGCTGATGAGGCCTGGGTGGACACCATGTTCGAATAAGCAGTTTGAATTGCCGGAGCTTCCTGGATCGCGAAGCATGAATCGGCATCTTTCTTAAAAGTTGATTAATTTGAAATTTGTTATGTGCAGGATCTTCCAAGAGCCATTTGAAGATGGATCATGGATAGTGGCGCATCTCGACATATGACAGGAAAAACTGCATTACTGTATGATGTGAAGAATATCAATGGTGGTTATGTGGGATTTGCAGGTCATGAAGGTGGTAGAATTGTTGGTGAAGGAACGTTATCCAATGGGATTGTGACGTTTGAGAGAGTTAACTACATCACTGATCTGGAGAACAATCTGCTTAGTATCTCGCAGATTTGTGACAATCAGTATACTACTCACTTCACTGATAAAGAATGTTTGATTTTGAAACCTGGTTTTGTTATTCCTGAAGATTGGATTATTATGAGGGCACCCAGAGTGAATGATTTATATGTGTTAGATATGTCTGTAGCAACTACAACTACTGGTCAAGCACATTGTTTCGTGTCTAGAGCAACTGAGAAAGAATCAAGATTGTGGCACCGAAAGATGGGGCATATACATCTTAGAAAAATGAATCATTTGGTGCACAATGATTTGGTATTGGGAGTTAATATCAAAGGTTTTCATCTGGAAGGGGAGTGCATTAGCTGCATCAAAGGCAAGCAGAAGAAAAAGTCACACCCTACAAAGCAAGTCAATTCAGTTTCAAGACCGCTGGAAAGACTTCACATGGATTTGTTTGGTCCTGTGAATGTCAAAAGTATTACAGGTGATTACTATTGTTTGGTCGTTACTGATGATTATTCCAGATTTTCGTGGGTTTCTTTCTTGAAGACGAAAGATGAAACATTTGACAGTTTGATGGGGCTGTTCAGAAAGATTGAGAATTTGTACCAAAGGCGTATCAAGAGAATTCGAAGTGACAATGGTACTGAATTCAAGAACAGCAAGATGGAAGAATTTTGTGATGAAAGAGGTATTTTGCATGAGTTTAGTGCTCCGTACACTCCGCAGCAGAATGGAGTCGCAGAACGTAAAAACCGGACGCTAATCGAGACGGCCAGAACTATGCTCGCAGATTCAAAGTTACCGATAAATTTTTGGGCTGAAGCTGTTTCCGCCGCATGCTATACGCTCAACAGGGTTCTTACTGTCAAGAAGTTCAACAAAACATGCTTTGAGCTAATCAATAATCGCAAACCAAATTTGAAGTATCTAGAGCCGTTTGGGTCACCTTGTACGGTTATAGAACCTTTTGGGAAGTTTGGTCCGAAGTGCATTGAGGGTATATTTGTTGGTTATTCAAATCCATTGCGACGTGTCTTCGTTCCAAGTGAGAAGCGGATTATTGAAGCTGCAAATGTTGAATGTCAAGGTTATACTATGCCGCCGCAGAATCCTGGTGATTCATGGCGTTATCATTATGACAAACTTTGGGATTCGTTTGACATGAGAGAAGAATCAGAGGATGATGAAGATTTCTTTGATGAGTTGGATATTTTGCGTGAATATGAGTCACAGTTAAGATTCCCAGCTGAGTATTCGAGGAGACCACGGGAAACTTCAAATGATGATGAAGCAGGTCCAAGTAATGCTGGTGAACATGATGATGTCCAACAGAATGAAGTTGCTCAAGATAATCAGTCGGTTCAGAATGATAATCTAGAAGCTGAAAATATGCCAGTATTTGATCATGGTGATTCAGATTCAAATTCTGAGGGGGAGCAAATTCAGTTTTCAAGTCAAACAAATCAAGTTAGTGAACAAGATGCAGAACAGAATGTTACTAATCTGGAAGGAAATGTAGATGTTCCAAGCGAAGTGATGCCGCGAACTTTTTCATATCATCCAGAGGAGTTGATCATAGGAGATTTGCAGAAAGGCGTTCGCACTCGAAATCAGATTGATAAAGGGCTTACATGTTTTTATACAAAAGTTGCTCCTTTGCAAACTGAATTCTCATTAAGTTGTTTCATCTCGCAGGTTGAGCCAAGAACTTACAAAGAGGCACTTACTGAAGACTCTTGGGTCAATGCAATGCAGGAGGAACTTAGTCAATTCGAGAAATTGGGTGTGTGGAAGTTAGTTGATTTGCCGGATGGTTATTGGAAAATTAACACCAAGTGGGTGTTTAAGTGTAAGAGGGACGATAGAGGAGTTGTCGTAAGGAACAAAGCTCGACTCGTTGTTCAGGGATTTAGTCAACAGGAGGGAATTGATTTTACCGAAGTCTATGCTCCTGTAGCACGACTAGAGGCGATCAGAATTTTCCTAGCATTTGCGTCTTGGAAGAACTTCAAAGTTTATCAGTTGGATGTTAAATCGGTGTTTCTTTACGGGAAGGTCAAAGAGGAGGTTTATGTCGGTCAGCCACCGGGCTTTACCGATCCAATCCACAAAAACAAGGTCTACTTATTGGACAAAGCGCTGTATGGTTTACACCACGCCCCGAGAGCTTGGTACGAGACTTTGTCTCAACACCTACTAGCCAACAAGTTCATTCATGGAAAAGTGGATGCTACTCTCTTCACTAAAGAGGTCGATGGTCATCTTCTGATAGTTCAGATTTATGTGGACGATATAATATTTGGGTCGACAAATGAAAATCTATGCAAAGATTTTGAATCAGTGATGAAGCAGAAGTTTGAAATGTCATCAATGGGGGAGATGAAATTCTTTCTGGGATTACAAGTTGAACAACTTCCTGAGGGAATTTTCATTCATCAGTCAAAGTATGTTCATGATATCTTGGAGAAATTCGGGATGTCAGATTCTACTCCAGCTGCTACCCCACTTGCAACAAATCATGGGATTCACCCAGATCTCACCGGAGACAGGGCTGATGAAACATTTTATCGATCTATGATAGGTTCTTTAATGTACCTAACTGCTTCACGTCCTGATATTATGTACCCAACGTGCCTCGCAGCAAGATTTCAGTCTAACCCGAGAGCATCACATATGATCATTGTGAAGAGGATATTGCGCTATCTGAAAGGAACTCCTTCATTGGGGTTGTGGTATCCTAGAAAAGGTGATTTTACGCTCGAAGGGTATTCCGATTCGGATTTCGGATGCTGCAAAGTCAATTCAAAATCAACAACTGCAGGATGTCAGTTCTTTGGTCCTAGATTGGTTACCTGGCAGTGTAAGAAACAAACGTCTGTGGCGTTATCTACTTGTGAAGCGGAGTATGTTTCTGCTAGCAGTTGCTGCTCTCAGATCTTGTGGATACAGCAACAGATGCGCGACTACGGTTTGCAGTTTCTTAACACACCTCTTTTTGTTGATAATGAGGCCGCTATAAATATAACTAAAAATCCAGTACATCACGCTAAAACTAAACACATAGAAATTCGTCATCACTTTATTCGTGATTGCTTTGAGAAAAAGTTGATACGAATTGAGAAAATCCACACAGACGAACAGAAAGCTGATTTACATACCAAAGCTATTGATAAAAATCGGTTTAAATATTTGTTAAAACTGAATGGTATGAAGCTTTTGTCGGTGTCGGATGGCATAATTGGCGTGGATGAGGGTACTGTTGCGGATGAAGACGAGAAACAATCTGCAATGGTTTGTCGAATTTTTACTTGTTTTGGTATTTAGGGGGAGTAGATGTTTGTACATAGTTTATTTTCAGAAAATACAAAAACAGTAAAAAATGCAAAAATACAAAAACATGATAAAATCTGAAAAAGAGCTTGTGTTTATAGGGAATATGATAGTACATCAGCTAGACGATTACAGTATGCTAAAGATTTGAAAAGTTTAAATGAGTTAAACAGTCTCACTGATGATGTGTCGATAGGTTTTCGCACATTTAGTAGATTTATTCGGGATATAAACCTAAATTCAAACTTGTGAATTCGTGGGGAACACTACTTGGATATATAGGTAACCCCTGAAATCTCGTTTGAAAGGTCTCTTAATCTGATATACTAGGTCTTTATACTCTATGATGTCTGGGGTATTATTCCGGGACTTCTGCTGAACGGTAGTTCTGACCTAGTCCCTGGCTAATACTTGCTGCAATGCTTGAAACACAGCATTAAACCCTCAGCATGCTGAAACAATAAAATTGATATATGCTGCTGTTGTAAGCAAAAAGATCCTCTAAAGGGGACACACCGAAAAGTCGAAGCTGATATCTCTCTGCGTATACGGAAGTATCGACCTGAGATCCCTTGGCCCTCGCATACCTAAATTATATACAGATATCATTGTAGTATTCTCACCTGTAAGACTGATTATTGGGATTCTGGATACGGGAGTATATTCAAGAGGTGGGACACATGAATGAGCTAAGTTCTTAATTCATCTAAATCGTATCCTGAGTAAATTGAAATTTGTGTGGAAATTTAAGATGGATCAGTATATCGACAATCGAGGTGAATTGTTTAAATCTGAGTATGTAATGTAGCTTAACGGTACTTGTGATTTGTCTAAAAAGCTGATATGATTCCCTGACACGCTCACCAAAAATATGTTTGTAAATAGTTTACTTTGTTTAATTTCTGCAATTTAAGTTTTCTGTATTTCATTTCTTAGTTTAGAACATTTTGATAAAATCCAAAAAGATTTTATTTCTGCTTTATTTTACGACAAACCAAAGTGGAGAGTGGATTGTTGGATTCTCGGATGTTTGAAGCAGATGCAGGAGATTCTGGACTGAAGAATGAGGAGAGCTTACTTTGAAGAAGTTTGAATTGTTTGAAAAGTTAAAAACAAGTTCCTTAACTTGATACTTGTTATTTTTAGAAAATGTTTGAAATTGTTGTTTTAAAATTAGTTTGTTTCGTCAAAAGATCAACCAAGGTCATTAATTTGGACTTGGTAGATTAATAAAGTGATCAGGGTCATTAACTTGGACCTGAATATTTGAGTGGATTTCTAAAAACTGATTGAGTTTGTGTTTTTGTGTTTGAAAGATAGAATTGTAATGTTTGTTGGTCGAGTAACAGATTTGGTCTTCATTATTCCCAACGGAAGCTATTTGTCAAAGCTTGAACCAGATTTCTCAGATTCTAGCATATTGAGAGGGGGAGTCTGTGAAAGGGGGAGTCTGGATCAACAGTATATGGGAATGTGAAGATAGAGTGCTTATGATGAAAAGACAGAGTTGAAGAAAAGACTAAGACTGAAGATTCAGGATCTGAAGACTACGTCAACATCCAAGGGGGAGTCTGTTGATGCACGAGAATGTCTGTTGACTACATCTTCATCAAGTCTTATATCAAGAATGTCAATATTGGATCTTAAATGTCAAAATTAGGGTTTAGTATTGAGTTTAGATGTGATTAGAAGGGTTCCGTTTGAAAACAGTCTTGTTATAGAGGGTTCCGTTTGAACATGATGGTTCCGTTTGAGTTCATAGTTTGAACATAGGGTTCCGTTTGAGATCTATCGTTTGAACATGATATGTGTAGTTCAAACGGAAGGGTCTAGGTCTATATATAGGGATGTGTGTGTCATATTTCAAACGGAACGGTACAAGGTCATTGTGAGAGTCACGAAGTGCTGTCGGATTTTCATCAGAAAACATTGTACAAAGCACACGGTTGTTAATAGAAAGAAAGATTAGAAGATACAAGCTGTTTTGGACATCGTTTACTTTGATTCCGCCTTAGTATTTGATGTTGAACTACCTTTACTGACTTTCAGGGTCACGTACACGATCCAACAACACCCACCTTAGTTTAAGAATATTTTGCAGAATATGCCTCAGGATATAGCTCCAGGATACACGCTCAGGATATTTCAAAGGATTAGAGGATTGGCCCCCTCTCTCACGTATAAAGGATTCTAATCCCTTCAAAGGTTTAAAGGTATTCATCTTTCTTACGAATTGGGTTTAAACACCCCGCCTGGAGCGCAAGTTATCTAGGGATAGTTCAAGGTAGCGGGACGAGTTCATGTAAAAGTGGCTGACAATTTCGTTACTATTGTCTATATCCTGGATCCTAAAGGTATATGAGGATTGATCACCCTCTCTCACGAAAGGGTATTTTCATACTCTCTAAGCTTTAAATGTTTTCACCTTTCTAAGTCTTGGAGTTTATACACTCCCGCCTGTAGCGCATGAAAATCAGGGTTTATCCCCAGGATATTAAGGGTTTATCCCCAGGATATTAAGGGTTTATCCCCAGGTTATTCAGGATTTATCTACAAAAAAGCTAAATTATGACTATGCTTACGTTCCCAAGTCTTCAAATATGCTGAACACAGGGGACATACATCATACAATTCGAAGGATGGATTCAAACTTATAAATGTGCACTGGGGACATTCCTATGATGGAAGATTGGAATTGACTCTCTAAGAATCTTTGGTATGATCTCTCCTTTTTATTTGGATAACTTGAGTTTTATAAGTTATGTGGCAGTATCCTGAGCAGGATATCTCTCAGGATACTCTTACAATATGTTCCCAAGAATGTTCTAACAAAACTATTTTCATAAGTAAAATTTATGCAGTAAAATTGTAACAACAGAAATAAAGCCAAAAGGAGGTTATATTATTAACATATCAAAAGTTGTGCTTTTGGTTTCACCTCAAACCAAGGTCCATCCACCAAAAGCACGATTAGTTCTTTACCATATTTACTTAACAGTTGAAGGTTTCATCTCAAACTGAGACCCATCCACCTCCAACTGTTATATTGTCTAAAAGTAAAGCATACTAACATTGAGGACCAAGGGCTTCGTCCTGAAACTCAGGATCCCTCCACCTTTGGCCATCATATTGTTCAAATGCAGGAAAAGTAAATTGTTTTAGGGTTACAGACCAACATTTAAATTTAAAAAGTGGGCTCCGGCCTAGGCATCAACATCCATCATCGCCCACTTGAATGCCCTCACACAGCGGCATCTTCTCTAGCCTTCTCCGTCTTCTCAGCCTCAGCATCCTGAGCAGCATCCTCGCCAGCATCCGTCCCAGCATCCTTCTTTTCTCCAGCCTTGTCCACCGGCTCTTGCTGACTTGGAGGATTCGCCAGTCTCAGCAGGAAGCGCACAACTTTGTCTCCAAGTTCCTTTAGCTTCGCCACCCAGGAATCAACCGGCCAGGTTGGGCATTCAAGACCTGTCTCCCTGGCCTCATAAGCCATCTTGATGCGAGCTTGTAGCAGAGAGACAATAGATGAGTTCTTGATCCCTTCCCGAAAAGAGACCATGGCCTGTTCGTGTTCCACTTGAACGACAGCCAGCTTTATCTCAGCATCCTGAGTGACCTTCTTCAACTTGTCCTTATAATGCTGGGTCTTGACTTCAGTAATGGCACCTTAGTCGGCAACGGTGGTCTCAACCTGTTTGATCCTGGCCTCTTGGAACTTGTTTGTGCTGCAAGCATCGGTGTAAAGATGAAGCAGATGTTGGAGGCCCTGCACGTCAAAATTCAGGTATAAGTCAAAATACATTAACCAGGATATCCTGTCAGGATATTCTATCAGGATATGTGTACATGATATAGTATCAGGATATTACCTTGTTGAGGAAGGATGTCATCGGTTCTAAGGAGTCAGTGAAGCTGAGTTCTTCATACGAGAACCCTTCAGAAGCTGGGGTGATGACCTCAGAACCTTTCCTCTTCTCAGGGGTAGAAGCACGGGTTCTCGGGGTAGGCTTGGGAGCCGGGAGCGGTTTGGAGCTGGTAATAACAGGAGTTTCTTTCTTGACATCGACTGGAGTGGGATAGTTATCAAGCTCATCAAGGTCCAGGAAGATTGGAACTTTGCTGGAGTCTGCATACAGGGAGTAAAACTCTTTCCTAAACATATCAAATAAGAACATGTATGCAGGATATTGTGCAGGATCCTTACCAGACATGTTTGAACTAGAGAGTGGACTTGGAGATGCTGGAAACGGGTTGAAACTTCTTTCAGTCTCTGGGAGGAGTCTGATGGCGTCGATTCTCTTCTGTGAGTCAGCTAGGGGAGGTGCAAGCTTCCTGAAATCGGCTGTGTACAAGAAAATGAAAAAAATAGTACAAGATATGAAACAAGATATAAGACATGATCATCCTTAAACCCTAAATCCTACCCTTTCTCAACCACTTCATCGGATATTCCGTTCCACCAGGGATTGAGTCTCTTTTTACAAAGAAGAATTTGGATTGCCATTTCTCCTCATTCCTGGTGGCACGAAGTATCAGTGGATCGCCGGAGGTAGAATAGAACAAGAATCTACAGGAACCATGGCATCTAAGCCGATATGCTAAGGGGAGGTCATGAACGGAAAGGTCAGGAATATGATTCCTCTTGATTTGATCAAGGACAGACAAGACTCGCCAGAGCATCGGCATTGTTTGACTAAATCAGATTTTCATGGTATTAAAGAACTCGGTGATGAAATCCGGAAAGGGAAACTGCAATCCTAAGTGTTTTGGTCAAAAATCAAGCTAAGATAATGCAACCAAACTTTCTGTTGTGAGGTGTGATGCTTGAATCAATGAACAATGCTAAGGATCACTCAGAAATGAAATGAACAAGTGACACAAAGATTTATACGAGGAAAAAACCCTTGATCAAGAGTTGATCTCCGGCATAAAAAACCTCGGGTGATGGAAACTACCGATCACCAACTCAGATTAAACAAACAAGTTATTACAACTTTGGATGATAGCGAGCTAGTTACAAGGATCACTAGAGTGTAATGTGCAAAAAAGTGTGTAATCGCCAAATGAATTTTCGAGAGCTGATGAGAGCAGTTACGAGTGTGTGTGTTCAGCTAAAAATAGCCAATTGTTCTAATATAGCTCGCTATCCCCTTTTAAAAATGGAAAAAATCTAAGCTAACAAACTATCCGCATTTTGTGCAAGTCTCCCACGAACTCCATAACGTCCATATCGGTCAAGCACGTGCGGAATAAATAAGGAATATGCTCCAGGAATATCGCCAAGACCAAGTCCAAGCTCGTACTCCTGCAAAACAACATCATATTCAAAGCAGACAACCATTAGTATAAGGATCCTTATGATGATCCATGATCCTGATCCTACAATACTTTCTGAGGACCACCAATTCAGACAGAAGTGATGATCACTAAGCCCAACAGTAATTGAGGATCACTGATCATTCAAAAATCCTCCCCTAACAATTGACCCCAAAATATAAGGAGTAATGTGTAAATAAACGAGTTGTATTTTCTCGTTCTTATCCGTAACAAACCAACAGATTTATAGCCGTTACTTCCTGACTAGCCGTTGCATCCTGACGTCACTGAAGTGACAATCCTGCAAATTCATGATTATAAATTGAAGTTAGAGATAAGGGTTAGGAGGCATTTAAATTCGTGCGTTTCCTCCTTTAAATCCTCATTCGAAGACTTGATCAGGTATTCCTCTTTCCTTTCTCTCTTCATCTTCTTCTTCCGTTTCTTCTTCTTCACCATTATCATGAGCAAGATGATGCTATTATCCTCACCAACTAAGGATCACAAGAAGGACAGTCCCTTAAAGACCCAAGGCATCATCGAAGGCTTTGCGAAAGAAAGATGCTGCTTCACTGATCCACAGATAGACAGAATCCGCCATTGTTTTCTGGCGAATACCGTTTTTAAAGCTTTTGACCCCACCGTCCTAAGCGACTATGCTTCTGAAACCTAGGTAGCTTTTCTGGTCACCCCATTTACAATAGGATACTCGTATCCTTTTCCTGATTTCACCCAATCCTTCTTCTCTCTCACCGGCTTCTCCTACATCCAAGCAATGCCAATGATCTGGAGGGTCTTGTATACCCTTGAAAGAATCATTGAACGTGAAGGAATTAATCTGGGAATGTCGGAGTTAGCAGAGATGTACGACCTTGTTAGTCATGGATCCCACCGATATCTACTCAAACATAAACCTGGTGAAGAACACCCATTCTTCAAAGCCACTAAGAATGACACCAACTGGAAACGGCGATTCTTCTTTGTCAGAAGGGATTCTATCCCTGATGGAAAGGATCTGCCTAGGAAATGGACCACCCATGGTAGGATAGAAGATCCTGAGAAGGATCACGGGATGACCTTGTTTCTGCTGAGGATCACTAACATCCTTTTGTTTCTATTTTGCAGCTATTACTGTCGCACACCTTATCATAACTCCTGCAACGAAGGAAAGGCTTCCTGCTTTTCGGAGGCTTGATCCTGAAATAAGATCATTTAAAGCAAATACCCAGGATTCTCAAGAGGTATCCTCAGGTTCTGTCACAATGTCAAGTAAGTATCCCATTTTGTGCATAATTAAATGTTTAAATTAAAATGAAATGAAGATACTTATCTGTTTTGGATGCGTAGGTGCTGGAAAATCATCGAAGTCTGCTACCCGTTTCAGTGTTACCGATCTCACCACTGTTGGTCCCAGATCTGGGAGGAAGAAGGCTGCTGCTAGCCCAAGTACTGCCATCCCCAAGCCTACCACCTCCAAGGGAAAGAAGAGGAAAGCCTCTGAGGCTGAAAATCTAGAAGGCCTGCCTCTAATCCGCCACCAGTTCCTTGAATACTTTGCTGATGTAAGGATCACTGACTTAGCTTAATTATCCTGCCCACTTGAGGATCATGTGATCTTAAACTTCTCATTGTCTTTTTGCAGAAATTTGCTGAAATCGAGGACTACGTAGGCAATATTGAAGAGGTTGAGCAAAAGTGTTTGGACATCCAAAAGATCATGCTGGCCAAGGATCAGAAGATTGCCTCCCTCGAAAACGATGTCAATCTGGTAAAGAGGGAACTCGTCCTGGCTCACATTACTGCTGACCAAGAGAAGGCTGAAATCACTAATGATGCCAAAGTCTCCGCTGCCATTGCTATATACAAAACCCAGTTGCAGATGGCCCAAGAAGCTCTGGATCCTGACTTTGACAAGAGCAGCTGGGACGTAGAGGGCTGGAAGGCAAGGTTAGCTGAGCTGGACGACGAAGAAGAGGCTGATGAGGTCCTAGCAATCGAGGCTGGCGGCAGTGGGATGAAGTATCATGCGGGTGATGCTGGAGCTGGTAAAGGTGATGGTGATGCAGCAAAGGTGTAGGCTGCAGGAATGGGCGATGAAGGACATTTCTAGACGTAGCCGGAGCCCATTTTTTAGAATTTGGTAGTTTTATTTTGGTTATGGTGTTTTGAAACAATCTTGGGTTTTAATAAATTTAAACAATAGTTTCTGGGGTGAAGGATCATGGATCCTTGGACAATAGGCAGGATAATGGGTGGTGGATGGATCCTCTGTTTGGGGGATGAAGCCACTCGTTATCCTTCCGTCTTTTATTTCCTGCACTACAAAGACCCGTAAACAATGGACACCCTTTGCCAACCCATGTGGACGGGCCACGTTTTGCTGGTAGAAACGTGGGTTGGCAATTTTGACAACCTTAAAAGGTTTAACGTTTTGTTAATAAAATAACTTTAACTTGTTGGCTATTTCTCGTGTTATTATCCTTGCGAGTACTTTAATTTTCAACTGTTGTGATATATATTTTGTCTGGATTTATTAAGTAAAGAAGAAAAAATTAATCAATAATCTCAAAAAGTTTAGGATATGACCAAGGATCACATATCCTATAATCGACAGGTTTTGAAAAGTAGTGTAGTTTGAGGATCACATGTTCAGTTGTCAAAGGATAAGGGTCACTTATGTAAATAATAAACAGGATCAAAGTAATTAAGGATCATACCTGAGAATCCAAGTTAGGATCCTATCCTTTAACACTTATAATCAGGATAACCAAAAGACAAACCTTAGTGGAAGGTAAGGATCATGGATCCTTGGTCATTTAGCTTTGAAAACCTGAAATAGGATACAACTTGGGACTAAGCCAATATAAGATAAAAGTTAGTAACTGGGGACAAGCCCAACAATTCTGGGGACCAGCCCAATATACTGGGGACAAGCCCAAAGGATAACTGGGGACAAGCCCAAAGGATAACTGGGGACAAGCCCAAAGGATAACTAGGGACAAGCCCAAAGGATCGTGTGTAAACTGGAGTATGGCCAAAACCTTAGCTAACGTGAAAACGTTAGAAACCTTAGGAACGGATGTATGGTACGTCTACCATTATACGTAGGATCCTGAATATAGCCAGTATAATGAAATTGTCAGCCCCTAAAGCGAGTACTGGTCCCATTGCCATGAACTATACTAGGATCATCGTGCGCTACTGGCGAAACTGGGGACAGGCCCAAACTGGGGTCAAGCCCAAATAACTGGGGTCAAGCCCAAATAACTGGGGTCAAGCCCAAATAACTGGGGTCAAGCCCAGTCCTTTGTTAAGGATACTTGAACCTTTAAAACTCATAATCAAGTGAAAGGAGGATAAAGGATGCTGGATCCTTATCCTTATATAAGATAATTAAAGAATGAAATAGTTTGAGAATAGAATATTATCAGAATGAGGATCATCTGCCCTGTAAGGATCCTTCAAGGATACTTGTCAGGTAAGGATCATGGATCCTTATTACATAAAGTATTTCTTCAAGTGGACAGCATTCCAAGCTCTTGGTAGCAAATCACCTTCCATTGTTAGCAATCGGTATGCCCCCTTTCCTGCCTCAGCTTCGATCAAGTAAGGGCCTTCCCACTTTGGTGCCAACTTTCCATTAGCAAGATTGGTGGTAGTCTGAAATGCTTTCCTTAACACCATATCACCAACTTGGAATTTCCTGATCCTGACATTTTTGTTGTAAGCTCCAGCCATCCTTTGTTGATAACTGGCCATCCTTATCCTTGCCAAATCCCTGAGTTCTTCTATAGTATCCAAATCTTGAACCAAGTTTTCAGCATTTTCTTCAGGATCACGAATGCTTGTTCTTGCAGTAGGAACCACCATCTCTGTAGGGATCACTGATTCTGCCCTAAATACCAAAGAAAATGGAGTTTGGCCAGTGGCATTCTTGGGAGTTGTCCTATCAGCCCAAAGTACATAAGGTAGTTCTTCTGCCCATTTTCCTTTCTTGGATCCAAGCTTCTTCTTCAAATTGTTGATGATGATCTTGTTGGATGATTCTGCCTGACCATTAGCTTGTGGGTGGACTGGTGTTGATGTTATCATCTTAATCCCCCAGCTGTCACAAAAGTTAGTAGTTCTACTCCCAATAAATTGGGATCCATTATCACAAACAATTTCAGAAGGGATACCAAATCTAGTAATAATATTTCTCTTGATAAAGGATATCACTTCTTTTTCCCTGACTTGAGCAAAGGCTTCAGCCTCTATCCACTTGGAGAAGTAATCAGTCATAGCAAGCATGAATACTTTTCCACCAGGTGCCTTAGGAAGCTTACCTACTATATCCATTCCCCATCTCATAAATGGCCAAGAAGAGGATATAGGATGCAAAAGTTCTGCTGGTTGGTGAAGGATATTACTGTATCTCTGACAAGGATCACATTTCTTGGCATATTCCAAAGCATCCTTCTTCATAGTAGGCCAATAGTATCCTGTCCTTAGGATCCTTGAGAATAATGCTCTGCCCCTAGTGTGATTTCCACAATCTCCTTCATGGAAATCCTTTACGACTTCTTGGATTTCAGGATCCTCAATGCATCTTAGATATGGACCTGCAAGAGATCGTTTATATAACATGTTATTCAATATTGTAAATTGAGATACCTTGATTTTGAAAGCCCTAGGGTTTTCTCCTGTAGGAATCTCTCCATGTTGTATGTATCTCATGATCGGAAGGATCCATGATCCTGAACGAGATTGAGTATCATCACTAGGGATGATTGCAGAATCCTCTCCTATCTCCATAGCTTCATGATCCTCAATAGCAGGGGTCGAGATATGGATAATAGGGATCTTGATATCCTCCGGGATCTTCAAGGATGATCCTAGATTGGCCAATGCATCAGCCTCTGCATTCTCTTCCCTTGGTACCTGTGCCAAACTAAAGGAAACAAAAGAGAGTGCCAATTCTTTGACTATCTCTAAATATTTGATTAGCTTTTCACCTTTAACAGCATAGGATCCATTAAAGTGATTAGTGATCAATAAAGAATCTACATGTACCTCAAGATACCTGATCCTCATATGCTTGGCAATTTGCAAACCAGCTATCAAGGCTTCATACTCAGCCTCATTGTTAGTAGTTTGAAATTCACAAGCTATGGAGTGGGGTATTATGTCCCCCTGTGGCGATTTTAGTAGTATTCCAAGTCCTGTCCCTTTTAAATTAGAGGCTCCATCAGTGAAGAGTATCCAAGGATCCTTAGTTTCTTCAAGCTGTTGGACTTCTAACTCAGCTTCCTTTTGCAAGTCACTACTGAAATCTGCCACAAAGTCAGCTAAGGCTTGGGATTTAATGGCAGTTCTAGGCTCGTATCTTATATCATAAGCACTAAGCTTCACTGCCCACTTAGCCATCCTTCCTGACATTTCAGGTTTCCTGAGAACATTCTTAATTGGAAAATTAGTCTTAACAATAATGGCATGAGTCTCAAAATAATGTCTTAATTTAGTAGATGCCATAATTAATGCAAGGATAAGTTTTTCTAAATGTGAATACCTGGATTCAGCATCAAGCAAACTCTTACTTACATAATAAACAGGATGTTGTGTACCTTGGTGATCCTTAACAAGGACCGCACTTACTGCTTTTGAGGATACTGCTAGGTATAAGGATAATATATTACCCTTTTCTGGTTTCATCAAGGCGGGGGCTGAGGATAGGTAATCCTTGAGAGCTTTGAGGGCACTTTCATGTTTCTCAGTCCATTCAAATCTCTTGTTCTTCCTCAGGATGTCATAGAATTCCTTGCACTTTTCTGAGGATTTGGATATGAACCTGCTCAAGGCTGCGATCCTGCCTGTCAATCTTTGCACATCCTTGGTATTGGCAGGAGATTTGATATTCATAATAGCCTTAATCTGCTCTGGACTTGCTTCAATCCCCCTATTTGTCACCATATAGCCTAAGAATTTACCTGCTTTAACACCAAAATGACACTTGGAAGGTGGTTTTGTCAAAAATCAAGCAATGATAATGCAACCAAACTTTCTGTTGTGAGGTGTGATGCTTGAATCAATGAACAATACTAAGGATCACTCTGAAATGTAATGAACAAGTGACACAAAGATTTATACGAGGAAAAAGCCCTTGATCAATGAATGATCTCCGGCATAAAAAACCTCGGGTGATGAAAACTACCGATCACCAACTCAGATTAAACAAGAAATGTATTACAACTTCGGATGATAGCGAGCTAGTTACAAGGATCACTATAGTGTAATGTGCAAAAAAGTGTGTAAACGCCAAGTGAATTGTCGAGAGCTGGTGAGAGCAGTTGCGAGTGTGTGTGTTAAGCTAAAAATAACCAAGTGTCTTTATTTAGCTCGCTACCCCCTTTTAAAAATGGAAAATATCTAAGCTAACAAACTGTCCGCATTTTTTGCCAGTCTTCCACGACCTCCATAACGTCCACTTTAGCCATGCACGTGCGGAATAAATATGGAATATGCTCCAGGAATATCGCCAAGACCAAG
Organism: Helianthus tuberosus; assembly: GCA_030545235.1. Lineage (NCBI taxonomy): Eukaryota > Viridiplantae > Streptophyta > Magnoliopsida > Asterales > Asteraceae > Helianthus > Helianthus tuberosus. The sequence goes on along the minus strand of CM060415.1, from coordinate 205,324,846 downwards.
TCCAAGCTCGTACTCCTGTAAAACAACTTCATATTCAAAGCAGACAATAGTTAGTATAAGGATCCTGATGATGATCCATGATCCTGATCCTACAATACTTTCTGAGGATCACTAATTTAGACAGAATTGAGGATCACTAAGCCCAACAGTAAATGAGGATCACTGATCATTGAAAAATCCTCTTCTAACAATTGCCCCCAAAATATAAGGAGTGATTTGTAAATAAACGAGTTGTATTTTCTTGTTCTTATCCGTAACCAACTAACAGATATATAGCCGTTGTAATCGAACTATCCGTTGCCATCCTGACGTCACTGAAGTGACTACCCTGCAGGATCATCATTATAAATTGAAGTTAGAGATAAGGGTTAGAGAGCATTTAAATTCGTGCGTTTCCTCCTTTAAATCCTCATTCGAAGATCCGATCAGGTAATTCTCTCTCCTTTCTCTCTTCATCTTCTTTCTCTGTTCCTTCTTTCCTCATCTTTATCTGCGATCAAGATGACGTTGAGATCTTCGCCAGCTAAGGATCACCGTAAGGACATTCCCCTAAAGTCCCAAGAGATCATCAAAGACTCTGCGAAAGAAAGATACTGCTTTACCGATCCACATATGGACAGAATCCGCCATTGTTTCCCGGCGAACACCGTTTTCAAACCATTTGATCCCACCGTCCTGAGTGACTATGTTTCTGAAACCTGGGTGGCTTTTCCGGTCACACCATTTACAATAGGATACTCGTATCCTTTTCCAGATTTCACCCAATCCTTATTCTCTCTAACCGGCATCTCCTACATTCAAGCGATGCCAATGATCTGGAGGGTCTTATATACCCTTGAAAGGATCATTGAACATGAAGGAATTGATCTGGGAATGTCGGAGTTTGCAGAGATGTATGACCTTGTTAGCCATGGGTCCCACCGATATCTACTCAAACATAAACCTGGTGAAGAACACCCCATCTTCAAAGCCACTAAGAATGACACCAACTGGAAACGATGATTCTTCTTTGTCAGATGGGATTCTCTCCCTGATGGAAAGGATCTGCCTAGAAAATGGACCACCCATAGTAGGATAGAGGATCCTTAGAAGGATCACCAGATGACCTTGTTTCTGCTGAGGATCACTAACATCCTTTTGTTTCTATTTTGCAGCTATCACTGTCGCACACCTTATTTCAACACCTGCAACGAAGGAAAGGCTTGCTGCTTTTCGGAGGCTTGATCCTGAAATAAGATCATTTAAAGCAAATACCCAGGATTCTCAAGAGGTATCCTCAGGTTCTGTCACAATATCAAGTAAGTATCCATGTTTATATGTAATTAAATGCTTAAATTAAAATGAAATAAGGATACTTATCTGTTTTTGAATGTGTAGGTGCTGGAAAATCATCGAAGTCTACTACTCGTATCAGTGTTACCGATCTCACCACTGTTAAGTCCGGGAAGAAGAAGGCTGCTGCTAGCCCGAGTACTGCTATCCCCAAGCCTACTGCTTCCAAAGGAAAGAAGAGGAAAGCCTCTGAGGCTTACAATCTAGAAGGCCTGCCTCTAATTCGCCACCAATTCCTTGAGTACTTTGCTGATGTAAGTGTTAGGGGTGGATTTCTAAGTGACCCGTGATCCTCAAATATTATCCTGTTTGGTGATCCTTACTTCTGTGTCAGTTAGTGATCCTCAGAAGTGCTTCAGGATCAGGATCATGGATCATTCTAAGGATCCTTATACTAATGATTGTTCACTTTGAATACGATATTGTTTTGCAGGAGTGCCGGATTGGACTTGGTCATGGCGACATTCCTGGAGAATATTCCCTGCAATTCTGCATGTGCTGGACCATTTGTGAACGTTATGGAGAATGTGGGGAGAAGGCACGAAATGCGGATAGTTAGTTAAGCTAGTTATTTTCTGATTTAAAAGGGGTAGCGAGCTAATTAGACAACACTTTTGCTATTTTTGGCTACACACACACACTGAAAACCGCTCAGAACAGCTCTCGTTCATTCACTTAGCAATTTCGTACACTTTTTACATAGAATACTATAGTGATCCTTGTATTTAGCTCGCTATCATCCGAAGTTGTAACACATTACTTGTTTAAATTGAGTTGGTGATCGGTAGTTTCCATCACCCGGGGTTTTTTATGCCGGAGATCAACTCTTGATCAAGGGCTTTTTCCCCGTATAAACCTTGTGTCACTTGTCATTTATTTTTCATAGTGATCCTTATTGCTATAAACCAATTCAAGCATCATACCCTTAACAGAGAGTTTGGTTACATTATCCTCGTTTGATTTTTTGACCAAAACAGTTTGGCGCCCATCGTGGGGCAATTGGTGCTTCATTGCTAAGAAATTCTCATCTTTGTGATCATTCCGGTCCATTGCATACTAGCAGATGGCTTCATCATCAAAGAATACCTCAAGTGCGATGTCTGCAGTCAATTCATCCCAGGGCATTCCACCTTTGCCTCCACCACCTTCTGGACCTCAGAAAAATGCCGAGAAGAAACCAACTCCCATTTTCTCAAAACCTCCAACTTCTTCTGCTTCTTATACTCCTACTACTAGTGACTTGTTTACTTTGATTTTGCAGATGAAGGAGCATATCCAGCAGCAGGACAAGACCAATGAGAGGATCCTTAGGGAAATTGGAGACATCAAGAAACAGAAGAGATCGGCAGAGGATCATTCCCCACTAATGCCCAGATCTTTGAATTTTGATACTCCGGTTATAACTTCTCAGCCTTCGGTGGTTCTAGACGTTCAATATGTGGGAGGACCAAAAGGAGTGCATTACGGGTCGTCAGCAATGACTCAGGCTTCGGGGTTACACTTTCAACCATCAGGATCCCATCCTTAGCATATAGGATCCTTTGCAAGCTCAGGAGGATACTCGGGAGCGCAGCAGATTCAAGGATACTGGCCGTTTCAAGGATCCTCCCAGGTTCAAGGATCCTCCCAGGTTCAGGGATCCTCCTATGTTCCAGGATCCTCCCAGGTTCAAGGATCCTCCCAGGTTCAAGGATCCTCCTATGTTCAAGGATCCTCCCAAGTTCAAGGATCCTCCTATGTTCCAAGATCCTCCCAAGTTTAAGGATCCTCCCAAGTTCAAGGATCCTCCTATGTTCCAGGATCCTCCCAGGTCCAAGGATACTCACAGTTTCAAGGATCCTTAAGGAGTTTGCAATCAGGAAGTTCCGACATCCATCAGGGAGATTTCATTCCAATGCAAACCATTGCTTCTACTGGTCCATCGGTCATTCCAGAGCCTCCACAATATGGATTAACATCCACTCTTCCTAATTTGAATCCAATGGGAGGTAACACTTTTAATAATTCTTATACTACTAACCATGGCCTTATGCAGGATACAGGTATCAATCATGCCATAGCCAGAGAATTGCAAAAGTTAAAGGACATGATATCAAGTGTCCCAGGAGTGGTCAAGCCTATCCCAGAGATTGCAGATGGGAGCCACAAGATTTCTCGTTTTGCACCACCAATCTGTGATGCTGAGATACCTAAGAGGTTCCATGTACCTACCATGAAGTTGTATGATGGTTCAACGGATCCTGAGGAATACATAGCTCAATACAGGGAAAGGATGGAGATCAATCCCATCCCAGAAAGGTTAAAGGAAGCATGTCTATGCAAGGGATTTGGATCCACTCTTACTGGATCGGCTCTTAAATGGCTGCTAAGTCTTCCCCCTTACTCTATTACCTCATTTGCTAATCTAGTTAATCTATTTAATAACCAGTTTTCTTGTAGTAGAAAATTTGAGCGTTTAACTAGTGATCTGTATAGGATAACCCAGGGTCATAATGAATCATTAAGGGATTATATCACTAAATTTAGTAAAGAATCCTTAGATATTCCTAACCTAGATATAGCTACGGCTGTTGAAGCCTTTAAAATGGGATTGCTTAGGGATTCGTTATTCTATGATGATCTTGTTATGACACCATGCAGGAATCTAGATGAGGTAAGAACCCGGGCCCTTAGGTTCATCCGGCTAGAGGATGACAAAAGGATCCAGGAGAGGTTAGCAGGATCCTCATGGAAATAAAAGCAAGGATCCTCATTCAAGAACAACAAGTTCAGATCCTATAATAAATCTGACAACCAGAATGTGCATGCTGTTGAACAAGAAGAGGATGATGAGGATTATCCTCCAATTTCTGAATATTGTTTTTCTGTTGATAACAATGAACTAATCCTTGCGATGCAGAATTTAGGTGATAAAGCTAGATGGCCCAGAAAAAATGATAGACCAGCTGCAACTAAAGATAAATCAAAGTGGTGTGCATACCATGAAGATTTTGGGCATCTCACAGAGGAATGCATTGCATTGAGAAAAGAAATTGGATACTTGTTGATCAAGGGGCACTTGAAAGAATTATTGGGGAGAAAGAAGTCAAGGACTTAGGATCCTGAAAGGATCCCAGAGAAAGCTCCAGCCCCTCCAGCAGATGAACAAATTATAAACTTTATATCTGGAGGATCAGACATTTGTGGAACATCCTTCTCTGCGGCCAAAAGACATGCGAAGGAAACCAAGATGGATAATGGAGAAAGACCCATTCGAACATCCAGTGTCTCCGAAGGAAAAGTTATAACTTTCCATGAGGATGATCGTGTTGACATCCAAGATCCTCATCATGATGGTTTGGTTATCACTCTTTTTATTTCTAACCATTTTGTTCGCAGGATCCTTATAGATGGAGGAAGCTCTGTGAACATTATCCAGCTTGATGTTCTCAAGAAGATGAACATCCCTGAATCTGACATCATACCAAGATCCTCTGTGCTCGTGGGATTCAGTGGCGAGACTAAGAATACTCTGGGGGACATTAAACTCCCAATCTATATCGAAGGCCTACATTCTTACCAAAAGTTTTGTGTTATTGACTGTTTATCTTGTTGTAATGTGATCCTTGGCAGGCCTTGGATACACGATATGAAGGCAGTCCCATCCAGTTATCATCAATGTGTGAAGCTCCCTAGTCCTTGGGGAATAGTGAAGATTGATAGTGATCAGCAGGAGGCTAAGAACTGCTACACCTCATCAATGAAACCAGCATCAAAGTCCAGGGAGCAATAGCAATCAAAGTATCCTCCAAGGGATGTCTTGGAGGCAAGTGAACAGGATGTAGTGGAAATCCTTATGGATCCTGATGATCCTGAATCTAAAGTTTATATAGGATCAGGGATCCTAGGCGAAATGAAGGAAGACCTCATATCCTTCCTCAAAAGGAGAAAGACTACCTTTGCATGGAAACACGAAGACATGACAGGCATATCTAAAGATGTAATCACTCACAAACTTGGCATCGATAGGTCCTTCAAACCAATCCATCAAAGGAGAAGGAAATTTGCACCAGAAAGAAATGCCATTATCCAGGAGGAGGTAGAGAAATTACTCCGAGCAGGTATGATTAGAGAGGTCAAGTATCCAAGATGGTTGGCCAATGTGGTTGTTGTTCAAAAGAAAAACGGAAAGTGGAGGGTATGTGTCGATTTTACCGATTTAAATAAGGCATGTCCCAAGGATCCTTTCCCATTACCCCACATTGACTCCATGGTGGATGCAACTGCGGGTCATGAACTGTTAACTTTTATGGATGCTTCATCTGGATTTCAACAAATCCAAATGGAACCATCCGATCAAGAGGATACAGCCTTCATGACTCCAACTGGTATATACTGCTATATTGCTATGCCATTCGGACTAAGAAATGCAGGTGCAACTTATCAAAGGCTAGTGAATATGATGTTCAAGGATCAGATTGGACAAACTATGGAGGTTTACATAGACGATATGGTGGTAAAATCAATAAAGGCTGAGGATCACCTAAGAGACTTGGAGGAAGCCTTCAATATCCTTGACAAATATAATATGAAGCTTAATCCTTCAAAATGTCACTTTGGTGTTAAAGCAGGTAAATTCTTAGGATATATGGTGACAAAGAGAGGCATCGAAGCCAGTCCAGAACAAATAAAAGCTATAGTGAACATCAAGTCACCTACCAATGCTAAGGATGTTCAGAGATTAACAGGCAGGATTGCAGCTTTAAACAGATTCATATCCAAATCTTCAGAAAAGTGCAAGGAATTCTATGATATCCTAAGGAAGAACAAGAAATTCGAGTGGACTGAGAAGCATGAAAGTGCCTTAAGAGCTCTTAAGGATTACCTATCCTCGGCCCCGGCTTTAATGAAACCAGAAAAAGGAGATGTGTTATCCTTATATCTTGCGGTATCCTCAAAAGCAGTAAGTGCCGTCCCTGTTAAGGATCACGAAGGTACACAACATCCTGTCTATTATGTAAGTAAGAGTTTACTTGATGCTGAATCCAGGTATTCACACTTAGAAAAACTTATCCTTACATTAATTATGGCATCTACTAAATTAAGACATTATTTTGAAACTCATGCTATTATCGTCAAAACTAATTTTCCAATCAAGAATGTCCTCAGGAAACCCGAAATGTCAGGGAGGATGGCTAAGTGGGCAGTGAAGCTAAGTGCATATGATATAAGATATGAGCCCAGGACAGCCATTAAATCCCAAGCATTATCTGACTTTGTGGCAGATTTCAGTAGTGATTTGCAAAAGGAAGCTGAATTAGAAGTCCAGCAGCTAGAAGAGACTAAGGATCCTTGGATACTCTACACTGATGGATCCTCAAACGTCAAAGGAACAGGGCTTGGAATACTACTAAAATCGCCACAGGGGGACATAATACCCCACTCTATAGCTTGTGAGTTCCAAACCACTAACAATGAGGCTGAATACGAAGCCTTGATAGCTGGTTTGCAAATTGCTAAGCATATGAGGATCAAGTATCTTGAGGTACATGTAGATTCTTTGTTAATCACTAATCACTTTAATGGATCCTATGCTGTTAAAGGTGAAAAGCTAATCAAATATTTGGAGTTAGTCAAAGAATTGGCACTCTCTTTTGTATCCTTTAGTTTGACACAGGTACCAAGAGAAGAGAATGCAGAGGCAGACGCACTAGCCAATTTAGGATCATCCTTGAAGATCCCGGAGGATATCAAGATCCCTATTATCCATATCCTGACCCCGACTATCGAGGATCATGTGGCTATGGAAATAGGAGAGGATTCTGCAATTATCCCTAGTGAGGATACTCAAACTCATTCAGGATCATGGATTCTCCCAATCATGAGATATTTACAACATGGAGAGATTCCTACAGGAGAAAACCCTAGGGCTTTCAAAATTAAGGTATCTCAATTCACAATTTTAAATAATATGTTGTACAAACGATCTCTTGCAGGACCATACTTAAGATGCATTGAGGATCCTGAAATCCAAGAAGTTTTAAAAGACTTCCATGAAGGAGATTGTGGAAACCACACTGGGGGCAGGGCGTTATTCTCAAGGATCCAGAGGACAGGATACTACTGGCCAACCATGAAGAGAGATGCTGTTGAATATGCTAAAAAGTGTGATCCTTGTCAGAGACACAACAATATCCTTCATCAACCGGCTGAATTATTACATCCTATATCCTCCACTTGGCCATTCATGAGATGGGGCATGGATATAGTTGGTAAGCTTCCTAAGGCACCTGGTGGAAAAGTGTTCATGCTTGCTATGACTGATTACTTCTCCAAGTGGATAGAGGCTGAAGCTTTTGTCCAAGTCAGAGAAAAGGAAGTTATATCCTTCATTAAAAGAAATATTATAACTAGATTCGGTATTCCTTCTGAAATTATATGTGATAATGGTTCCCAATTCATTGGGGGCAGAACCACTAACTTTTGTGACAGCTGGGGGATTAAGATGATAACATCAACACCAGTCCACCCACAAGCTAATGGTCAGGCAGAATCCTCCAATAAGATCATCATCAACAATTTGAAGAAGAAGCTTGGATCCAAGAAGGGGAAATGGGCAGAAGAATTACCTTATGTGCTTTGGGCTGATAGGATAACTCCTAAGAATGCTACAGGCCAAACTCCATTCTCTTTGGTATTTGGGGCAGAATCAGTGATCCCTACAGAAATGGTGGTTCCAATTGCTAGAACCAGTATTCGTGATCCTGAGGAAAATGACAAGAACTTGGTTCAAGACCTGGATACTATAGAAGAAATCAGAGATTTGGCAAGGATAAGGATGGCCAGTTATCAGCAAAGAATGGCCGGTGCCTACAACAAAAATGTTAGGATCAGGAAATTCCAAGTTGGTGATATGGTACTAAGGAAAGCATTCCAGAATACCACCAATCCTGCTGATGGAAAGTTGGCACCAAAATGGGAAGGCCCTTACTTGATTGAAGCTGAGGCAGGAAAGGGGGCATATCGATTGCTAACAATGGAAGGTGACTTACTACCAAGAGCTTGGAATGCTGTCCATTTGAAGAGATATTTCATGTGATAAGGATCCATGATCCTCACATGATAAATATCCTTAAAGGATCCTTAAAGCACAGATGATCCTCATTTTGGTAACATTCTAATCTTGAACTATTTTCATTTCCTTACTTTCTCACATAAGGATAAGGATCTTGTATCCTTTATCCCCATTTCATGAGATTTTGAGTTTTGAAGGTTCAGGTACTCTTAGCAAAAGCATGATTATCCACACAAGAAACCAGTTATCCTTGGGCTTGTCCCCAGTTATTCTTGGGTTTGACCCCAGTTCCGCCAGTAGCGCACGATGATCCTGGTATAGTTTATGGCAGTGGGACCAGTACTCGCTTTAGGGGCTGATAATTCCATTGTACTGGCTATACCTAGGATCCTACGTATAATGGTAGACGTACCATACATCCGTTCCTAAGGTTTCTAGCGTTTTCACGTTAGCTAAGGTTTTAGCATTTTCATGTCACTAAGTTTGGATAGTCACCAGTTAGGGCCATACTCCAGTTTACATACGATCCTTGGGCTTGTCCCCAGTTATCCTTGGGCTTGTCCCCAGTTATCCTTGGGCTTGTCCCCAGTTATCCTTTAGGCTTGTCCCCAGTGGCTAACCTTTATCTTATAATGGCTTAGTCCCAAGTTATGTTCTATTTCAGGTCTTTGAAGTTAAACAATCAAGGATCCTTGATCCTTACCTTTTACTAAGGTTTGTTCTGTGGTTATCCTGTTTATAGTATTAAGAGTTAGGATCCTAACTTGGATCCTCAGGTATGATCCTTAAACTATTTTGATTTTATTCATTGATTATTTGAATAACCCTAATACTTTGACAACTGAACTCATGATCTTTAAAATATACCACTTTTCAGAATTTTTCAACTATAGGATATTTGATCCTGAATCATATCCTAAATATTTTCTATCTAATTTGTTCAACTTTTTCTGTTCAGACAAGTGTATATCAAGATAAATGGAAATTTAAAAAGAACAGAAAAGGATAACAACACAAAATAAGCCAAAAAAGATTAAGGTTATTTTATTAACAAAAGGTTAACCATCAAAGGTTGTCAAAATCACCTACCCCGAGCATCTACCAGCAATACGTGGCCCGTCCGCTGGGGTAGGTAAAGGGTGTCCATTGTCTAAAGGTCTTGATAGTGTAGGAATTAAAAAGATGGCAGGATCACAAATGGCTTCATCCCCCAAACAGAGGATCCCTCCACCAGTTGTAATCCTACCTATTGTCCAAAGGATCATTCATGATCCTTAACCCTAATAGCTATTGTTTAGTTATTACAAACCATCATTGTTTTAAAAACATCACAACCACAAAAAACTACTACCAAATTTAAAAATTGGGCTCCGGCTACGTCTAGGAATGTCCATCATCGCCCAATTGTGCAGCCTACACCTTCGCTGCATCCTCATCCCCTCCAGCTTCGGTATCCTTAACCTGATCTTTCCCGCTACCTCCAGCCTCGATCGCCAAAACCTCCTCAGCCTCCTCATCATCTTCAAGATCAGCCAACCTTGCTTTCCAGCCCTCAACATCCCAGCTGCTTCTGTCGAAGTTAGGATCTTGAGCCTCCTGGGCCATCTTTAGTTTTGTCTGGTACATTGTGATGGCAGCAGAGACCTTTGCACCTTCTATGAGATCATGCTTCTCATAGTCAATGTCGATCAGGATTTTAGCTGTCTTAGTTTTGGAATCTTAAAGGGCTTTTTCAAGATCAGCAATCTTAAGATCCTTAAGCACTGCAACTTGTTGGAGATCAGCAATCTTCTTATCCAGCTCCTCGACGCTTCCCACATAATCTTCAATCTCAGCAAATTTCTGCAAAGAAAAAGACAAAGCAGTTCAAGATCAGGTGATCCTCAAATGAATAGGATACCTAGGCAGAATTGGTGATCCTCACGTCATTGAAGTATTCAAGGAACTGGTGGCGGATCAGTGGTAGGCCTTGTAGGTCCTCTGTGTCATAAGTTTTCCTCTTCTTGCCACCCCTTCCTTTAGTGGGTGCCTTGAGAATGGAGATGCTAGGACTGGTAGTGGCCCTCTTCTTCCTGGATCGAACAACATCAAGGTTGGCCGTGTTGAACTGGGAGGCAGGCTTGGAACATTTTCCGGCACCTACGTATTTAAAGCAAGAAAAGTATCCTTATCCTATTTCAATATAACTATTTATTTTAATATTCGACTATACAAAAAGCAGGATACTTACTTGACATGGTGATGGAACCTGAGGATACTTCTTGTGAGTCTTGGGTGTCTATCTTGAATGACCTTATTTCAGGATCAAGCTTCCAAAAAGCAGCAAGCCTATCCTTGGTTGCGGGTGTTGTGATGAGGTGCGAAACAGAAATAGCTGCATAACACATGACAAAAAGGGGTTAGTGATCCTTTCACAAGAGCCAGATTACCTGATGATCCTTCTCAGGATCCTCTGTCCTACCATTGGTGGACCACTTCCTGGGTAAATGCTTTTCGTTTGGAATGGTATCCCTCCTGACAAAGAAGAAGCGTCGTTTCCAATTTGTGTCATTCTTGGTGGCTTTAAAAATGGGGTGTTCTTCGCCGGGTTTTCGCTTAAACAGATATCGATGTGATCCAAACGTCGTGAGATCATACATCTGTGTCAGCTCTGACATTCCTAGATCAATCCCTTCCTGCTCTATGATCCTCTGCAGGGTATACAAGACCCTCCAAATCATCGGCATGGCTTGGATGTAAGAGATGCCGGTAAGGGAAAAGAAGGATTGGGTAAAGTCTGGAAAAGGATAGGTGTATCCTATGGTGAAGGGAGTAACTGGAAAGGCAACCCATGTTTCAGAAACATAGTCGCTCAGAATAGTGGGATCGAAGGGTTTGAAAAAGGCATTCGCCGGAAAGCAGTGACGAATCTTATCTATTTGAGCATCGTTAAAGCAACACCTCTCATGTATTGAGTCTTTGATAATCCCTTGACTCTTCAAGGGGCTATCCTTCTGGTGATCCTTGGCGGGGGAGGACCGGAGCATCATTGATGTTGGTAAAGAAAGAAAAACAGAGTAAGAGAAGGAGAAGTAAGATAAGAGATACCTGATTGATCTTCGACTGAGAATTTAAAGGGAGTTTCTTCGGATTTAAATGCATATTGATCCTATCTCTAACTCCTATTTATAATGATGATTTGCAGGATTGTCACTTCAGTGACGTCAGCTTTGCAACGGCTAGTCCGTCTCCAATGGCTAGTTATCCGTTAGTTTGTTGGGGATAAGATCGAAAAAATATAACTCGTTTATTTACGATATAACTCCTTATATTTTGGGGGCAATTGTTAGGGGTGGATTTCTAAGTGACCCGTGATCCTCAAATATTATCCTGTTTGGTGATCCTTACTTCTGTGTCAGTTAGTGATCCTCAGAAGTGCTTCAGGATCAGGATCATGGATCATTCTAAGGATCCTTATACTAATGATTGTTCACTTTGAATACGATATTGTTTTGCAGGAGTGCCGGATTGGACTTGGTCATGGCGACATTCCTGGAGAATATTCCCTGCAATTCTGCACGTGCTGGACCATTTGTGAACGTTATGGAGAACGTGGGGAGAAGGCACGAAATGCGGATAGTTAGTTAAGCTAGTTATTTTCTGATTTAAAAGGGGTAGCGAGCTAATTAGACAACACTTTTGCTATTTTTGGCTACACACACACACTGAAAACCGCTCAGAACAGCTCTCGTTCATTCACTTAGCAATTTCGTACACTTTTTACATAGAATACTATAGTGATCCTTGTATTTAGCTCGCTATCATCCGAAGTTGTAACACATTACTTGTTTAAATTGAGTTGGTGATCGGTAGTTTCCATCACCAGGTGTTTTTTGTGCCGGAGATCAACTCTTGATCAAGGGCCTTTTCCCCATATAAACCTTGTGTCACTTGTCATTTATTTTTCATAGTGATCCTTATTGCTATAAACCAATTCAAGCATCATACCCTTAACAGAGAGTTTGGTTACATTATCCTCGTCTGATTTTTTGACCAAAACAGTAAGGATCACTAACTTAACTTAGTTATCCTGCCCACTTGAGGATCATGTTATCCTGAGCTTTATATTGTCTTTTTGCAGAAATTCGCTGAAATCGAGGATTACGTAGGCAGTGTTGAAGAAGTTGAGCAAAAGTGCATGGATCTCCAAAAGATGATGCTGGCCAAGGATAAAAAGATTGCCTCCCTTGAAAATGATGTCAATCTGGTGAAGAGGGAACTTGTCTTGGCTCACATTACAGCTGATCAGGAGAAAAATGAGATCACCAATGATGCTAAAATCTCCGCTGCCATTGCTATGTACAAAACCCAGTTGCAGATGGCCCAAGAAGCTCTGGATCCTGACTTTGACAAGAGCAGCTGGGACGTAGAGGGATGGAAGGCTAGATTGGCTGAGCTAGATGATGAAGAAGAGGTCTTAGCAATCGAGGCTGGCGGCAGTGGAGTCAAGGATCAGGTGGATGATGCTGGAGCTGGAGGAGATGGTGATGCAGCAAAGGAATAAGCTGCAGGAATGGGTGATGAAGGACATTTCTAGACGTAGCCGGAGCCCATTTTTTAGAATTTGGTAGTTTTATTTTAGTTATGGTGTTTTGAAACAATCTTGGGGTTGTAATAACTTTAGACAATAGTTTCTAGGGTGAAGGATCATGGATCCTTGAACAATAGGCAGGATAATGGATGGTGGATGGATCCTCTGTTTGGGGGATGAAGCCACTTGTTATCTTTCCGTCTTTTATTTCCTGCACTACAAAGACCCGTAAACAATGGACACCCTTTGCCAACCCATGTGGACGGGCCACGTTTTGCTGGTAGAAACGTGGGTTGGAAATTTTGACAACCTTAAAGGGTTTAATCTTTTGTGAATAAAATAACTTTAATTTTTTCGCTATCTCCCGTGTTGCTATCCTCGTTAGTACTTTACTTTTCAATCGTTGAGATATACATTTTGTCTAAATTTATTAAGTAAATAAATATTTTCAAAAAGTTTAGAATATAATCAAGGATCATATATCCTTTGTTTTGGTAAAAAATCAAGCAATGATAATGCAACCAAACTTTCTGTTGTGAGGTATGATGCTTGAATGAATGAACAACACTAAGGATCACTCTGAAATGTAATGAACAAGTGACACGAAGATTTATACGAGGAAAAAGCCCTTGATCAATAAATGATCTCCGGCATAAAAAACCTCGGGTGATGGAAACTACCGATCACCAACTCAGATTAAACAAGAAATGTATTACAACTTCGGATGATAGTGAGCTAATTACAAGGATCACTATAGTGTAACGTGCAAAAAAGTGTGTAATCGCCAAGTGAATTGTCAAGAGCTGGTGAGAGCAGTTGCAAGTGTGTGTGTTAAGCCAAAAATAGCCAAGTGTTTCTATTTAGCTCGCTATCCCGTTTAAAAATGGAAAATATCTAAGCTAACAAACATTCCGCATTTGGTGCAAGTCCTCCACGACCTCCACAACGTCCATTTCAGCCATGCACGTGCGGAATAAATATGGAATATGCTCCAGGAATATCGCCAAGACCAAGTCCAAGCTTGTACTCCTGCAAAACAACATGATATTCAAAACAGACAATCGTTAGTATAAGGATCCTTACGATGATCCATGATCCTGATCCTACAATACTTCTGAGGATCACTAATTCAGACATAATTGAGGATCACTAAACCCAACAGTAAATGAGGATCACTGATCATTGAAAAATCCTCCCCTAACATTTTCCCCCAAAATATAAGGAGTAATTTGTAAATAAGCGAGTTATATTTTCTCGTCCTTATCCGTAACCAACTAACGGATATATAGCCGTTGAATCCTGACTAGCTGTTGCTAACATCACGTCATTGAGGTGACTATCCTGCAAAATCATCATTATAAATTGAAATTAGAGATAAGAGTTAGAGAGCATTTAAATTCGTGCGTTTCCTTCTTTAAATCCTCATTCGAAGACTTGATCAGGTATTTCTCTTTCCTTTCTCTCTTCATCTTCTTTCTCTGCTCCTTCTTTCTTCACCTTCTTCATAATCAAGATGATGCTAAGATCCTCACCAGCTAAGGATCACAAGAAGGACAGCCCCTTGAAAAGCCAGGGGATCATAAAAGATTCTGCAAAAGAACGATGCTGCTTCACTGATCCACAGATAGACAGAATCCGACGTTGCTTTCCGGCAAACACCGTTTTCAAACCATTTGATCCCACCGTTCTAAGTGACTACGTTTCTGAAACTTGGGTAGCTTTCCCGGTCACTCCTTTCACAATAGGATACTCATATCCTTTCCCTGAATTCACCCAGTCTTTCTTCTCCTTCACCGGCATCTCCTACATTCAAGCTATGCCAATGATCTGGAGGGTCTTATATACCCTTGAAAGGATCATTGAGCAAGAAGGAATTGCTCTGGGAATGTCGAAGTTGGCAGAGATGTATGACCTCGTAACATTTGGATCCCACCGATATCTACTCAATCATAAACCCGGTGAAGAACACCCCATCTTCAAAGCCACTAAGAATGATACCAACTGGAAACGACGATTCTTCTTTGTCAGAAGGGATTCTATCTCTGATGGAAAGGATCTGCCTAGAAAATGGACCACTCATGGTAGGATAGAGGATCTTGAGAAGGATCACCAGATGACCTTGTTTTTGTTTAAGGATCACTAACGTACTTTTGTTCCTTTTTTGCAGCTATTACTGTCGCACACCTCATCACAACACCTGCAACAAAGGAAAGGCTTGCCGCTTTCCAGAGACTTGATCCTGCATAAAGATCATTTAAAACAAACACCCAGGATTCTCAAGAAGTATCCTCAGGTTCTGTCACTATGTCGAGTAAGTATCCTGTTTTTTGCATAATTAAATGTTTAAATAAATAGCTAAATAGAAATAGGATAAGGATACTTATCTGTTTTGGGTGTGTAGGTGCTGGGAAATCTTCAAAATCTGCCTCCAAATTCAGTGTCACTGATCTTGACACTGTCCGATCCTCAAAGAAAAAGTCTGCTGCTAGCCCCTCTGTCATAGTCCCCAAGGCGACCACTTCAAAGGGAAGAGGTGGAAAGAAAAGGAAGACCTCTGAAGTTGGCAACCTAGAAGACTTGCCTCTGATCCGCCATCAGTTCCTCGAGTACTTTGCTGATGTAAGGATCACTGACTTAACTTGATTATCCTGCCCATTTGAGGATCACGTGATCCTGAACTTTACATTGTCTTCTTTGCAGAAATTTGCTGAAATCGAGGACTATGTTGGGAACGTCGAAGAGCTTGAGGAGAAATAATCTGATCTCCAAAAAGTGGCGGTGCTCAAGGATCACAAGATTGCCTCCCTCGAAACGGACCTCAATGATGCCAAAACTCAGATGGTTGCAGCTCAGATCAATGCTGATTATGAGAAGCACGAGATCACGGAGGATGCTAAAGTCTCCGCTGCCATTGCCATGTACAAGACCAAGTTGCAGATGGCCCAAGAAGCTCAGGATCCTACCTTTGACAGGAGCAACTGGGACATGGAGGGCTAGAAGGCTAGGCTGGCTGAGTTGGAGGATGAAGAAGAGGCTGAAGAGGTTCTGGCAATCGAGGCTGGTGGCAGTGGCAAGGATCATGTGAAGGATACTGGAGCTGGAGGAGATGGTGATGCAGCGAAGGTGTAGGCTGCATGAATGGGCGACGAAGGACATTTCTAGACGTAGCCGGAGCCCATTTTTTTTTTAGAATTTGGTAGTTTATTTTGGTTATGGTGTTTTGTTGAACAATGATGGGCTGTATCTTGAACAATAGTAATTAGGGCTAAGGATCATGGATCCTTTGAACAATAGGTAGGATTACAAATGGTGGAGGGATCCTCTGTTTGGGGAATGAAGCCATTGTGATCCTGCCGTCTTTTGATTCCTGCACTTTCTAGACCTATGAACAATGGACACCCTTTGCCAACCCATGTGGACGGGCCACGTTTTGCTGGTAGAAACGTGGGTTGGCAATTTTGACAACCTTAAAGGGTTCAACATTTTGTGAATAAAATAACTTTAACTTTTTGGCTATCTCCCGTGTTGCTATCCTTGTTAGTACTTTACTTTCCAATTGTTGTGATATTCATTTTGTCTAAACTTATCAAGTAAAGGAAAAATTTAATAAATATCCTCAAAAATTTTAGGATATGATCAAGGATCACATATCCTATAGTCGATAAGTTTTGAAAAGTTATATAGTTTAAGGATTACAAGTTCAGTTGTCAAAGGATAAGGGTTATTCAAATGAATAATGAATAAAATCAAAATAGTTAAGGATCATACCTGAGAATCCAAGTTAGGATCCTAACCTTTAACACTTATAATCAGGATAACCCAAAAGACAAATCTTAGTAGAAGGTAAGGATCAAGGATCCTTGGTCATTTAGCATCAAAAACCTGAAATAGGATACAACTTGGGACTAAGCCAATATAAGATAAGAGTTACTAACTGGGGACAAGCCCAACAATTCTGGGGACAAGCCCAATATACTGTGGACAAGCCCAAAGGATAACTGGGGACAAGCCCAAAGGATAACTGGGGACAAGCCCAAAGGATAACTGGGGACAAGCCCAAAGGATCGTGTGTAAACTGGAGTATGGCCCTCACTGGCGACTATCCAAACTTAGTGACATGAAAATGCCAAAACCTTAGCTATCGTGAAAACGTTAGAAACCTTAGGAACGGATGTATGGTACGTCTACCATTATACGTAGGATCCTGAATATAGCCAGTACAATGAAATTATCAGCCCCTAAAGCGAGTACTGGTCCCATTGCCATGAACTATACCAGGATCATCGTGCGCTACTGGCGAAACTGGGGACAGGCCCAAACTGGGGTCAAGCCCAAATAACTGGGGTCAAGCCCAAATAACTGGATACTTCTGTGGATACTCAATCCTTAGTTAAGGATACCTGAACCTTTAAAACTCAGGATCAAGTGAAAGGAGGATAAAGGATGCAGGATCCTTATCCTTATATAAGAGAATAAAAGAATGAAATAGTTTGAGATTAGAATGTTACCAAAATGAGGATCATCTACTCTGTAAGGATCCTTCAAGGATACTTGTCAAGTGAGGATCATGGATCCTTGTCACATAAAATATTTCTTCAAATGGACAGCATTCCAAGCTCTTGGTAGCAAATCACCTTCCATTGTTAGCAATCGATATGCCCCCTTTCCTGCTTCAGCTTCAATCAAATAGGGGCCTTCCCATTTTGGTGCCAACTTTCCATCAGCAGGATTGGTGGTATTCTGAAATGCTTTCCTTAATACCATATCACCAACTTGGAATTTCCTGATCCTGACATTTTTGTTGTAGGCTCCAGCCATCTTTTGTTGATAACTAGCCATCCTTATCCTTGCCAAATCCCTGATTTCTTCTATAGTATCCAAGTCTTGAACCAAGTTTTCAGCATTCTCTTCAGGATCACGAATGCTTGTTCTTGCAGTTGGAACCACCATCTCTGTAGGGATCACTGATTCTGTCCCAAATACCAAAGAAAATGGAGTTTGGCCTGTAGCATTCTTGGGAGTTGTCCTATCAGCCCAAAGCACATAAGGTAGTTCTTCTGCCCATTTTCCTTTCTTGGATCCAAGCTTCTTCTTCAAATTGTTGATGATGATCTTGTTGGATGATTCTGCCTGACCATTAGCTTGTGGGTGGACTGGTGTTGATGTTATCATCTTAATCCCCCAGCTGTCACAGAAGTTAGTAGTTCTATTCCCAATAAATTGGGATCCATTATCACAAACAATTTCAGAAGGGATACCAAATCTAGTAATAATGTTTCTTTTAATAAAGGATATAACTTCCTTTTCTCTGACTTGAGCAAAGGCTTCAGCCTCTATCCACTTGGAGAAGTAATCACTCATAGCAAGCATGAATACTTTTCCACCAGGTGCCTTAGGAAGCTTACCAACTATATCCATTCCTCACCCCATAAATGGCCAAGAAGAGGATATAGGATGCAAAAGTTCTGCTGGTTGGTGAAGGATATTATTGTGTCTTTGACAAGGATCACACTTCTTGGCATACTCCATAGCATCCTTCTTCATAGTGGGCCAATAGTATCCTGTCCTCAGGATCCTTGAGAATAATGCCCTGCCCCCAGTGTGGTTTCCATAATCTCCTTCATGGAAATCTTTTAGGACTTCTTGGATTTCAGGATCCTCAATGCATCTTAGATATGGTCCTGCAAGAGATCGTTTATACAACATATTATTCAATATTGTAAATTGAGATACCTTAATTTTGAAAGCCCTAGGGTTTTCTCCTGTAGGAATCTCTCCATGTTGTATGTATCTCATGATTGGGAGTATCCATGATCCTGAATGAGATTGAGTATTATCACTAGGGATGATTGCAGAATCCTCTCCTATCTCCGTAGCTACATGATCCTCGATAGCAGGGGTCAGGATATGGATAATAGGAATCCTTATATCTTCCGGGATCTTCAAGGATGATCCTAGATTAGCTAATGCATCAGCCTCTGCATTCTCTTCCCTTGGTACCTGTGTCAAACTAAAGGAAACAAAAGAGAGTGCCAATTCTTTGACTATCTCCAAATATTTGATTAGCTTTTCACCTTTAACAGCATAGGATCCATTAAAGTGATTAGTGATTAATAATGAATCTACATGTACCTCAAGATACCTGATCCTCATATGCTTAGCAATTTGCAAACCAGCTATCAAGGCTTCATACTCAGCCTCATTGTTGGTAGTTTGAAATTCACAAGCTATGGAGTGGGGTATTATGTCCCCCTGTGGCGATTTTAGTAGTATTCCAAGTCATTTTCCTTTTACATTGGAGGCTCCATCAGTGAATAATATCCAAGGATCCTTGGTTTCTTCAAGCTGTTGGACTTCTAACTCAGCCTCCTTTTGCAAATCACTACTAAAATCTGCCACAAAGTCAGCTAAGGCTTGGGATTTGATGGCAGTCCTTGGTTCATATGTGACAACTGGCACAAACCGGTAATTTCCGTACACTTTAATTATTATTTATTGACTGCAACTATGTGCTTAATTGTCAGCAATGCCAGAACACATGATTAAGCAAGTGAATTCATGCACGTTGTATACTACAAAATATTGCTTTATGCATAAACGAGAGCATTGCGTCAGAAATAATAGTAAACTCATCGGTAAGACACACTGTGTCGACTGAACTGCAGAAAGCAGTCAGACCTTATAATTGAGGCCTAGGTGTAGGTCCGACGACAAAAGTACATTAAAACCCAAGAGTACATGTAAGGGTTTAATTTATAGACATTGCGAAAGCAAAAATAAGCACTAAAAAGCACCCGAAACGCACTTTAAGTGCAAAATTTATATAATTCAGCAATAATTCAGCATTTAAGCATATGAATATTTTGCAGAAATGTCGTTTTATCATTCGGAATACTTCCCTAAGTGTCGGGAACTGAAAAGGGTACAAAAGGGTACTTAAAAGACACTAAAAAGTGTGATTTAACACTTTAACGAATCGGTATCTAACCGAACAACCGGGCAATTGTACAAAAGGGTCCCCGAACACCCTAACGCACTATATATTACTTAACATACATGAACCACTAATTGTTTAATTTATTTCCTAACTAGATTAGTTACTCTCCATTACAACTCAACTAGAAACCAACCCCCCCCCCCCCAACCGGTTCTAGAAGTGGGATCCCCACTTTGATTTTATTGATTTTTTTAATATGGATTTATGGTACTAAGGAAGCATAATAACTAGTGGTTAACAAGATGTAGGAGGTTTATAAGAAAGACCCTAAGTCTTGAACCATCATTTTGATCCAACAAACATTTCCACCAAAACTCTCCTTCTTCTCTCTCAAGGCTACGGCCCAACACCCCCACATATCATCATCATCCTTCAATCCATTCTCAAGAATTCTAAGCATATCCTAAGGTGTATGGAGCCTAATTAGGAAGGTTGCAAGCAACGGATCTTGAAGGACCTCCTTCATTTGCTTTTATCCACTTCATTTATACTCTTGAACTTCCTTAGCCTTGTGCTAGTAGTAAGTGCACCATCTTGTTCTTGTTTAGAATGGTTAATAAGTGATTTAATGGTTAAAAATCAAACACACACAAGATCAAAACTAAAAGTCTTGAAAGAAAGATAAACTAGTTGGATAAAGAATAGATATGTGTGTAAATCATGTGAATCTTGTATGGTTGTTATTATTTGATGATTGTCATTAAAAGTGGGATGGATCATCATCTACGCATACTAGTTCATGTTCAAGAACATGAACTAGTAGTATGTTAGGTGTTAGAAATATAAAAGATGATGAAATCATCCACCATGAACTTGGAACCTGTGTAAACATAATTTTCCTTGTAAAATAAGACTCTAAACATGTAGATCTAAAGATCTACAAGTGGTTTTTCGGAAGAACCAAGAAAAAATATTAGTCTTGTTTAAAACCCGGATCTTACATGAACTAAATATATTTTTAGTAAATAAACAAGTGTGTAATGTTAGGGGTCATTTTCTTAACATACGTATCCTGACAAATATCCTGCCTTTGTTTGTTTGTTTGTTTGTGACCAGGATGCTGGAAGAGGATATTGCTAACATCTTGGGCGATATCCTGAGGTTTATAGAATTAACCACGTGCAGGTTAAAGGCTGAGACTTGCTAACGGTCAAGAGGACTTCTTCTCCTCAAGACTCGGACGAGTTTGTTGAAGGAGAGACGTTGAGCCCGAGAGACCAGGTCTACAACGTTCGATGAAGGAATATTCGGTGGATCCCGGAACTTTAGGACAGTTTGTTATTTTATCTTTACTATAAATAGATGAGGTCGGATCAGTTTAAGTCACACAATCTCCACTTACACTCTCGCATACTTTCACTTTCTAGCTCATTGCAAACACCACACTTGTATTCAAATTTCGTTGTAACACTTAGTCGATCCGTACCACATCCTGCACTGTATCCTGATATTTGAAGCAATAGAAGAACAAGGCAGCTGCGATTGTCAGCTCCCGAGGTTTTATGCCGGCGATCTAGATTGATCAAGGGCTTTCCTCGTATATCTCGTGTCGTTTACTTTACTTTTGCTCATTGTTTGATCATAGATACAGCTCTATATCCTGAGCCGTATCCTGAAACTGTTTTTACAATTAACTTGATTAACATATTTTTGACACTCATTTCTAGCACACTACCTCACTTAACTAATTTGATCACTTAATTACTTCGGTAATTTTTGACCAAAACAATTTGGCGCCCACCGTGGGGCAAGTGGTGCTCTCTTTACTAAAAATTTTTGTCAAATCGCTAATCGGTTTCCTATTTTCAAAACTTTTTGCCACATTGTCCGTAATGGCCTCAAGATCAAACATGAGTTCCTCTACTGTGTCTGCTATGACTTCTGCTACTACCAGTTCGGTGCTTCC
The DNA here is from genome assembly GCA_030545235.1 of Helianthus tuberosus. Classification (NCBI taxonomy): domain Eukaryota; kingdom Viridiplantae; phylum Streptophyta; class Magnoliopsida; order Asterales; family Asteraceae; genus Helianthus; species Helianthus tuberosus. The sequence goes on along the minus strand of CM060415.1, from coordinate 205,302,987 downwards.
ACCACCTCCTCCAAGGATGCCAGCCTCTTCACGACCTCAGGATGTTATCCCTACCCGCAGTATTCAGGAATCTGCTCCTGTTTTAGCTTCTAACGATGAAATTTTAACCTTATTTGGAAGTGTGCAGGAACAAATGAGGCAGCAACAGGAAACAAACCAAATGCTTTTAAGGGAAATACAACTCCTGAAGTCAGGCTCGAGCAGATCTACTGAGGACAATGTCACTCCATTACACCCTAGAGCGTTGAACTTCAATTCAGCTGTGTATACTGAGGATAACAGGGGGAATATCGTGCCCAGCCTTCCTCAGAATAATACTCCTGAAATACCCTCCTCGGTCAGGATATCAACCATGAGGAGCTCAGGATATGCTTCAGGATATGGGCAGAATCCTCCAACGGGTAACGTGTCAAATAATAATAATACTCATGCTACTAACAATAGTGGATCTTTGCAGGATACAGGTGTAACATCAGCACTTACTAGGGAACTTCAAAAGTTGAAGGACATGATATCTAGTGTACCTGGGGTGGTCCAGCCGATCCCAGAAGTGTCCCAGGACAGCCACAAGATATCTCGTTTTGCATATCCTATCTGTGATGCTGAGATCCCAAAGAGATTCCAAACCCCCAACATGAAGCTTTACGACGGAACTACGGATCCTGAGGAGCATATTGCTCAGTATAGGGAAAGAATGGAGATTAACCCTATCCCTCCGGAGCTCAAGGAAGCATGTTTGTGCAAGGGATTTGGTTCTACCTTAACAGGATCAGCCTTCAAATGGCTGTTAAATGTTCCTCTACACTCAATTACTTCGTTTGCTCATTTGGTTAATTTATTTAACAGTCAATTTTCTTGTAGTCGGAGTTTTGAGAAACTAACCAGTGATCTTTACAGGATAACTCAAGGGCCTCAGGAATCCTTGAGGGATTATGTGAACAAATTCAGTCGAGAATCCTTGGATATCCCACATCTTGATGTTGCAACAGCTGTGCAAGCTTTCAAGATGGGATTACAAAAGGATTCTCAGTTTTATCAGGATCTGGTAATGAATCCCTGCAGGAATCTCGACGAAGCTCGTAAGAGGGCTTTGAGATATATCCGTCTGGAGGATGACAGGAAGATGCAAGAAAGGATGAACTCATCTAACACTTATGAGTCAACTAACAGGAAGTCAGAATCCTCATTCAAGTCATATCGGCCTAAGCCATATGGCAGAAATGATAACAAGAGGGTGAATGCTGTCGAAGATGAGGATCCTGAAGAGTATCCTGAGCTATCTGAATATTGCTTTTCTGTTAACATTCCCGAATTGATGTATGCCATGCAGGGTCTAGGGGACAAGGCTAGGTGGCCTCGAAAGAATCAACAAAAGGCTGACTGGAAAGATAAGTCAAAATGGTGTGCTTTCCACGAAGATTTCGGACATGTAACCGAGGATTGTATTGCTCTAAGGAAAGAAATAAGCTATCTTCTAAGCAAGGGATATCTGAAAGATCTCTTAGGAAGAAAGAAGAATAAGGGTCAGGATACTGAGAAGGATCCTGAGCGAGCAGCATCACCTCCCGCGGATGCCAAGATAATCAACTTCATCTCGGGAGGATCCGACATTTGTGGGACCTCGTATTCGGCAGCAAAAAGACATGCAAAGGATGCTAAGGCCGAAAGGGGAGACAAACCTGTCAGGATGACTACCCTCACAACTGACAAAGTGATCACTTTTGATGCAGATGACAGGGATACTGTCCAGGATCCTCACCATGATGCTCTGGTAATAACGTTATATGTGGCTAACCATTTTGTACGCAGGATACTGGTTGATAATGGCAGCTCCGTCAACATAATCCAACTAGAAACTCTGAAGAGAATGAATGTATCTCCAATGGATATCACTTCAAAGTCTACTGTGCTTGTTGGGTTCAGTGGAGAGGCTAGAAACACAGTGGGAGAGATAAAGTTGCCAGTATACGTTGAAGGAGTCAACTCGATACAACGTTTCTGTGTGATGGATTCTCTATCCTGCTATAACATCATACTGGGAAGACCGTGGATTCACGATATGAAGGCCGTGCCATCAACATATCACCAATGCATCAAGATACCTACCCCTTGGGGAGTTGTCAAAGTTGATAGTGATCAGCAGGAGGCGAAAGAATGCTACTCATCCTCGATGAAATCCTCAACCAAACCTAGTGCAGCATAGCAATTAAAGACGCGGGCCCAGGATATCATGGAGGATCCAGAGCAGGATGTGAAGAAAATTATCCTAGACCAGGATAATCCCGATATTTCGGTGCTCGTAGGAACCAATATCCCTCAGGATATTAAAGAGCAATTAATTAACTTTTTAAAATGCAGGATGTCAACGTTTGCATGGAAGCATGAGGATATGACAGGCATATCCAAAGATATTATCACTCACAAGCTTGGAATTGATAAATCATTCAAGCCTGTGCAACAAAAAAGAAGGAAGTTTGCTCCTGAGCGGAACACGATTATCCAGGAGGAAGTTGAAAGATTATTAAAGTCCATAATGATCAGAGAGGTTAAGTTCCCAAGGTGGCTAGCAAACGTGGTTGTAGTACAGAAGAAGAATGGGAAATGGAGAGTTTGTGTAGACTACACAGACTTGAACAAAGCCTGTCCTAAAGACCCATTTCCTCTTCCCCACATTGATGCAATGGTAGATGCCACTGCCGGGCATGAAATGCTGATCTTCATGGACGCATCTTCAGGGTTTCAACAGATCCAAATGGAGCCTTCTGACCAGGAGGATACTGCCTTCATGACACCAACAGGTATTTATTGTTATACAGCTATGCCTTTTGGTTTGAAAAATGTAGGTGCAACATACCAAAGATTGGTAAACATGATGTTCAAAGACAAACTGGGGGACACCATGGAGGTATATATCGATGATATGGTGGTGAAATTTAAAAAGGCTGAGGATCACCTCCAGGATATCAAGGGAGCATTTGATATCCTGGATCAATACAACATGAAGCTGAATCCTGCTAAATGCCATTTCGGAGTGGGGGCAGGAAAGTTTCTTGGATATATGGTGACAAAAAGGGGGATAGAAGCAAGCCTAGAGCAGATCAAGGCTATCCTGGATATAAAATCACCCTCAAATATGAAGGACGTACAAAGATTGACAGGCCGAGTAGCAGCTTTAAATAGGTTTATCTCGAGATCCTCAGAGAAATGCAAAGACTTTTATGATATCCTGAAGAAGAACAAAAGATTCGAATGGGGGAGAAGCATGAAGCAGCATTGCAGGATTTGAAACGATATCTATCAACCGCACCTCTATTGATGAAGCCTGAAAATGCTGAACCACTATCCCTGTACCTTGCTGTATCAGGGAATGCTGTAAGTGCCGTTCTCATAAAGGATCATGAAGGTCAGCAATATCCTGTTTATTATGTTAGTAAAAGTTTATTAGATGCTGAAACTAGGTACTCTCACTTAGAAAAATTGATACTAGCATTAATAATGGCATCAACGAAACTTAGGCATTATTTCGAGACACATAGGATACATGTTAAAACAAATTATCCTGTCAAAAATGTGCTTAGGAAACCAGAGATGTCAGGTAGGATGGCCAAGTGGTCAGTAAAGTTAAGTGCTTATGATTTAGTATATGAACCTAGAAATGCCATAAAATCTCAGGCTTTAGCTGACTTTGTGGCTGACTTTAGTAGTGACATTCAGGACGAGGTAGACCTAGAAGTTCAACAGTTAGGAGAATCCTCAGGATCCTAGACATTATATACTGACGGTGCATCTAATGTAAGAGGAGTAGGATTAGGAATACTACTAAAATCGCCATAGGGGGACATATTACCCCAGGCTATTAGGTGTGAATTTCCTGCTACTAATAATGAAGCAGAGTATGAGGCTTTAATTGCAGGATTAGAGTTGGCAAAGAGCATGAGTATCAAAAATTTGCAAGTATATGTTGACTCTTTGTTAATTACTAACCATTTTAATGGATCCTATGCAGTTAAGGGTGAGAAATTAATCGAATATCTCGATATTCTCAAAAAATTAGCAGGATATTTCGATGTTTTTTTACTTGAACAAGTACCAAGGGAGGATAATGCTGAAGCGGATGCCTTAGCAAATTTGGGATCATCGATCAGGATACCTGAAGGGACGCAAATACCAATATTACATGTCTTACATCCTGCAACGAATCCTCAGGATAAAGAAGTAGCTGGTATTCAGGATCCTGGAGCAGAACATCTTGAAGAGGATCCTAAATCCTAGACGGCTCCAATCATGAGATATCTCAAAGAAGGACGCATCCCTGGAAATGAAAATCCTAAGGCATTTAGGATGAAGGTATCACGATTCACTATTATAAATAATATTTTATACAAGAAATCTCTTGCGGGACCGTATTTGAGATGCTTGGAGGATCCCGAAGCTAAAGAAGTACTTCAGGATATACATGAAGGGAATTGTGGTAACCATGCTGGGGGCAGGTCGTTATTCTCAAAAGTATTAAGGACAGGATATTATTGGCCAACGATGAGAAAAGATGCCGCAGAATATGTTCGAAGATGTGACGCATGTCAAAGACATAGTAACATACTGCATCAGCCGACTGAACCGTTATATCCTATTGTATCCCCTTGGCCATTTATGAAGTGGGGTATGGATATAGTGGGAAAGCTACCAAAAGCTCCGGGAGGAAAAGTCTTTATGCTAGCAATGACGGATTATTTCTCTAAGTGGGTTGAAGCAGAAGCATTTGTTCAAGTTAGAGACCAAGAAGTAGTATCCTTCATCAAGAGGAATATCCTGACCAGATTCGGAGTACCAGCCGAGATAATTTGTGACAATGGTTCTCAGTTCATAAGTAAGAGGACTACTGACTTTTGCAAGAGTTGGGGAATCAAAATGATTACATCTACTCCGGTACATCCTCAAGCAAATGGACAAGCGGAATCCTCAAACAAGATAATTGTCAATAACTTAAAGAAAAGGCTTGGAGCCAAAAAAGGAAGATGGGCAGAAGAATTACCCTTTGTTTTATGGGCTGATAGGACAACGGTAAAGAATGCAATAGGCCAAACCCCGTTTTCGTTGGTGTTTGGAGCAGAAGCAATGATTCCAACGGAAATGACAATACCTACTGCAAGATCTACCTTAAGTGATCCTGAGCAGAATCCTGAAGCCTTGAGTCAGGATTTAGACACTATAGATGAAAAGAGAGATGCGGCAAAGCTAAGGATGGCAGCATATCAACAGAGAATATCCAGGGCATATAACAAGAATATTAGAACCAGAAGATTTAAGATTGGAGATTGGGTGTTAAGAAAGGCTTTTCAGAATACTACAAATCCTGCCGATGGCAAGTTAGCTCCAAAATGGGAAGGACCATATGAAGTTGAATCAGAAGCAGGAAAAGGAGCATACAGACTCAAGAATATGGAGGGGGATATGCTACCGAGGTTTTGGAATGCTATACACCTTAAGCTCTATTTCAAGTGAGTTTAGAATTTAATTTCTAGCTCAGGATGGTATGAATTCTACCTTTTTTTAAAATATGTTTGGTTTAATTTGTTATTTGCAACCCAATACTGACTTAAGCGTCGGAGGGGTGTTAGCCAAGCTAACACCCACCTTAGTTTACAATTGTTTTGCAAGATATGTTTCAGGATATAGCTCCAGGATATGTACTCAGGATAACTCAGAAGATTAGAGGATTGGCCCCCTCTCTCACGTTTAAGGGATACTGATCCCTTCACAGGTTTAAAGGTATTCACTATTCTTCCGAATTGGGTTTAAACACCCCGCCTGGAGCGCAAGTTATTCAGGGATAGTTCAAGGTGGCGGGACCAGTCCATGTAAAAGTGGCTGACAATTTCGTTACTGTTGGCTATATCCTGAATCCTAACGGTATATGAGGATTGATCACCCTCTCTCACGAAAGGGTATTTTCATACTCTCTAAGGTTTAAAGGTTTTCACCTTTCTAAGTCTTGGAGTTTATACACTCCCGCCTGTAGCGCATGAAAATTTGGGATTTTCCCCAGGATACAAGGGATTTATCTCCAGTACATCCTTGGGTTTTACCCTTGGGACGTAAAAAATTGCCTATGCAATGGAAACTGACATTCAGTAGATTTCTAAAGTGTTAGAAGACATTGTACACAGGGGACATCCCTGCCAAGATGGTGATGTAATACTAAAAGGATGAGGCTCAGAAATTATGCACTAAGTATCTTGCACAGGGGACATCTTCATTGGAAGAGTTGCAAAGGGACTGAAGTTTGGTAATAGGTTTATACCCTATTTCTGGTATGATCTTTCCTTTGTAAACGTCGTCTAAATTTTTAGTAACATTATTTTAAGTATCCTGATATATTCTCAAAGTCCTTTTCAGGATATTTGATTAGGGTGTTTGAAACCAGTATTAGTTTGGAACTCTGATCATTTAAATATTATCAAAACTTGGTTTTGAAAAGATAGACTATTTTTCACTTTCTAAAGAAATTTTTACAAAGTTGAAGGAACGTTTGGAAGTTCTATCTAATAAAAGGTTTTTACAGTATATCGCTGAGCATACTGATCAGGATATTTTATAAGATAACAGTATGAAATTTTTTGCAAAGCTAAGATTTACACTTAGAAAAATAAAAAGATGAAATTATTCTTAAGCAATCAATATTGATTGATAACCGAAGGTTTCATCCTGAAACCCAGGACCCATCCACCTTCGGCTATCAAATTGTTTCGATACAGAAATATAAATTGTTCATAAAAACATAAAATTGTTCGAATGGTTTAAAGGAAATAAGCTCTATGGGGTAGTGTCTTCTTGTTCCATGGTAGTTTCAGCAACATCCGTCTTGGGATCCGCCTCAGCATCCTTCTCAGCATCGGTTGATTTTTCGACTGCTTTGGAAGGTTCATCGACAGTTGATTTGGAAGAGGTGCCGCCAAGGTTCTTCAGCTTAGTCTCCCAAGCACTAACATCCCAAGAAGGGCATTCGAAACCTAATGTTTTGGCTTCATGAGCCATCTTCAACCTGACTTGGAGGAGAGAAATGACGACAGAACTTTTGAGGCTTTCCCGGTAGCTGACCATATCCCGTTCGTATTGTACATGGGCGGCTTCCAGATCGGCCTGGGCTTGAAGAATAGCTTTGTTGAGAGCAACTTGGTGTTCTTGGGTCATAGCTTTGTATTTCTCCTCGTAATGACGAGATTTGGCGGCCGCAATCATACCTTGGTCGGAGATTGTGATTTCTGCTTCCTTTAACTTAGATTCAAGTGTTTTGTTAAGCTTGCAGGATTCTTGATATAAATGAACTAAACGCTCAAGACCCTACAAAGGTAAGAGGACAGGGATTAATATTATTAAATCTTTGAAATTAGTCTAAATTGCAGGATATGGTATGAAGATACTAACCTGGTTAAGAAAAGAAGTCATAAACCCACTGGCTTCAATGAACCCGTGCTTTTCGTAAGGAAAGGTGTCAGAAATGACAGGGGAATCGGGTTCTTTCCTTTTGCGGGAACTTGAGCTCCGGGGCTTAGTAGCCATTGAAGGTTTAGGAATGATGATGGCTTTGGAGCTGCTGGGTTTGGATGTAGCTGTGGTCTTGGGGCTAGGTTCTTTCTTGACCTGGATCTGGTCAGAATAGCTGTCCAATTCATCAAGATCAAAGACTTCGGGGATCTTAGCTGGTGCTGCATAAAGGGAAAAGTTTTACTTTTTATCTTATCATTATGCTGTTGTGACTAATTATTTTGAAAGAAATTCTTACCAGACATTTCGGATGATGAGTATTGACTGGAACTCGGGACGTGTGTGGTGAAAGTCCTGTCTATTGCAGGTAACCGGTAAACAGTATTGATTCTCTCTTCTGACTCAGCGGTAGGGGGAGCAACTTCCTTGAAGTTCACTGCACAAAGATCAAAAAGACGAGTATTAATAGAAGATAACAATCAAATGGTCTATGGGGATATTTATGATCCTACCGGTGGTTAACCACTCCACCGGAAGGTTGGCACCCTCGGCAATGGAAACTCGTTTGACAAAGAAGAATTTGGGTTGCCATCCGTCTTCGTTTTTGGTGGCTTTGAGAATCAGGGGTTTGCTGGAGGTCGAGAAGAGCAAGAACCGGCTGGAGCCATGGGATCGAAGGCGATAAGCAATAGGTAAATCCTCAATGCAGAGGTCGGAGCAATGGAGGTTTTTGATTTGGTTGAGTACAATTAGTACTCTCCAAACCATGGGCATGGTTTGAGCAAAAGAGATGCCGGTAATTCGAAAGAATTGCATCATGAATTCAGGAAAAGGGCATCGAAGACCTAATGAAAAAGGATATGCTGGAAAACAGACCCATTCGGTGGAAGAAACATCCGATCGGATTGACCGATCGAATGGTCTAAAGACCGTGCTGTCAGGGAAAGCGCCGGAGGCTCTTAAAGCTGCAATGTCTGCGTTGTCAAAAGCGCAGATCTCCTTTTCGGGATTTTTAAGTAGATTTTGCTGAGTGAAGGTTTCGGCGTCCATTGCAAGTAAGGTAAAGTAAATTGACAGGAAGAAAATCAGAAATGGAGAATTACCTGAAGGTTCTGTTGAAGATATCTGCTTTTCAAACAAGAAAAGAGAAGATATAGGGGCGTCGTGGATCTCCATTGAGTAAAAAACGCGTTGGAAGTTGCGATGTGATCTTGACCGTCGCTTCGTTTTAAATACCTTGAGTTATGGGATAAGACTTTTGAAATATATCCGTTGGATTGGTAACCCAACCGATATATTTGGGGACAATTGTTAGGGGTCATTTTCTTAACATACGTATCCTGACAAATATCATGCCTTTGTTTGTTTGTTTGTTTGTTTGTGACCAGGATGCTGGAAGAGGATATTGCTAACATCTTGGGCGATATCCTAAGGTTTATAGAATTAACCACGTGCAGGTTAAAGGCTGAGACTTGCTAACGGTCAAGAGGACTTCTTCTCCTCAAGACTCGGACGAGTTTGTTGAAGGAGAGACGTTGAGCCCGAGAGACCAGGTCTACAACGTTCGATGAAGGAATATTCGGTGGATCCCGAAACTTTAGGACAGTTTGTTATTTTATCTTTACTATAAATAGATGAGGTCGGATCAGTTTAAGTCACACAATCTCCACTTACACTCTCGCATACTTTCACTTTCTAGCTCATTGCAAACACCACACTTGTATTCAAATTTCGTTGTAACACTTAGTCGATCCGTACCACATCCTGCACTGTATCCTGATATTTGAAGCAATAGAAGAACAAGGCAGCTGCGATTGTCAGCTCCCGAGGTTTTATGCCGGCGATCTAGATTGGTCAAGGGCTTTCCTCGTACATCTCGTGTCGTTTACTTTACTTTTGCTCATTGTTTGATCATAGATACAGCTCTATATCCTGAGCCGTATCCTGAAACTGTTTTTACAATTAACTTGATTAACATATTTTCGACACTCATTTCTAGCACACTACCTCACTTAACTAATTTGATCACTTAATTACTTCGGTAATTTTTGACCAAAACATGTAAACACTTGTGTAACAAGGAAGTTCAACAAAGAAATATTTTTGTGAATCTTGACTAGAAGTTGTGAAACTTCATATTCTTTAAAAATAAAGTTTTTAAGAAATTAAACTTATTTTTAAAGATAACAAGACTTACTAAGTGTGCTAGTAAGTTACTACACATTTTTGTAAATATTCAAGTTCATGAAATGGAGAAATTAGTGATTATTGTTGATGAGTATTGTTGATAATTGTTGTTGATGATTGTTGACGATTTAAAAGAAAATAAACACATGTTTTGAAAACATGGGAAACCTCCATTTTTAGGGGAAACTCTGTCAAAATTTTTATAAATTTTGACACTTAGAAAATATAAGTTTTTAAGAAACTTATTCCCTAAAAATGTATTTAAGAGTATTACCAAGGTTTCCCTAATTTTTGGTGATTAGAAATGAGGATTTCTTCAAAAATAAAAATGGATAGTAAGTATATATTTTTGAGAGAAAAATATATATTATTTGATCTCCAACTTGTGTGTTAAGTGTATATAGTATGTGTTATACGTGCTAGTGTATTAAGACTTAAAAATACACTAAATACTCATGAGGAATATAAATATAAAAATACGCATACAACATACAAGATACATAATTCGGGTGCAAAGTGCAAAATACAAAAAGCTTATATTTATTTTAGAGAAAATAATGTAAGTAAGATACGTAGTTAAAAATATAGAATATTTTTTTTCTACACAAGAAAATATACACAAAAGAGAGTGACTGTACTTGTGCGACACAAGTCTAGTGACTAACGTTAAGAAAACGCGTATAGGTTACGACGTTAATTAAGCAAGTCCGGTGAAGTTTACGACGCAAGGAACGCAAAGTTGTGAGTTCATGCTCCCCCTTTTCTCTTTAACTGTTTTCAGTTTTTATAACTTCGGGGGTGAAATACATGTACAAATGTACAATATTTATAAATGGTATGATATAAATACAAGAAGTACACTTGGTGAGAACGAGAACCAAGTGTGACAAAATATAAGACAATAAGAAACGCGCTTGGTGAGGACGAGAACCAAGTTGGATGCGTTATGAGAAATGATAAAAAGAAACGCGCTTGGTGAGGACGAGAACCAAGTAGGATGCGTTATGAGAAATAGTGTCACGAATAGGGTACAGAAGCACCATTAATCGTGTACATACTTAGACCGCAGAACAAAAGGTTAGATCTAACGGGTGCCTGGCAGCCACACTCTCGGTGAGGGCGAGAATCGAGTAGTGCTTTTGTGTCTCAGAATATACCAATTAAATGCCTTAGGTTTGGTGACTTCCTATGTCGTGTCACATGTTAATGGCTTTGCAACCCATTAACAATCCTGATATTTACAGAAATACTGTATTTATATAAAATTCATACCATACTAGAATTGATATATAACTTGAAGTACGTGGGGTACTCAAGAAAATTGATATATAACTTGAAGTACGTGGAGTACTCAAGAAAAACTTGATTTATTCACAACTATGTTTTTATACAAAGTATACAAACGTGAAATACAAAACTGCATGAATTCACACCAACATTATGTTGACGTTTTTCCAAAAACTCACATGTATTTCAGGTAACTAGGATGGATGTGCGCGCGGTCTTGCTTATGCTCGTGGATGTCGCTTGTGTTTAACTTTAAATAAAGTTGTAAACTTTTAAGACAATGTTTTAAGCTGTCTAGCGATGTAAACGCTAAACTTATGTTTTCAAATCATGGTATTTGATGTTATTTTACGAGCATGTAGCATGTTTACTCTTCGTATGCAATGAGAACCTTTCATGATCACACCTCGTGCTTCCGCCACAGAAAGGGGTGTGACAGATTGGTATCAGAGCTGCGATTGTAGTGAACCAGGATTCCTTCTCGAGTCTAGTCTACAATCTCTAGGATCCATTCACGAAAACAATTTTCAAAGAGTTTTCATTGCATAAAACGTCCCGCGACATCCACTGCCTGAAACTGTCTACATGAGTCTAGAAAAGACACTACGAGACTTAGAGTGCACTTGAGTAGCACGTGTCGTTGACTAGGAACTGCTTGCAATTATGTGTGATAATTAGCCTGTACTAGAAGTAGAATGTCACAAGTATACGTGGCTCTACCTAAAAGCGATGGCCCATCTGAAGGAAGAGATACGAGGATGAAACGAACTGTGCGGACTGTGCAAGGAGTTACGTAATTATGGATGCATACATAATTATGGAATACAGTGCACAAAAATCACAGCAAGTCTTGTCACGTATAGATTCCCTCAGTGCAAGCCTACTAAGTACTCTGCTAGAGTAATAATTGTTTGATGTCACTTATGTGGTATATATACCTGTGAATATATATGATACTACTATCTAGTGTGACGATATCAAACAAATGCCTAACCCTGTTGTGTTATGTTCTGTCAGAACATGGCACCCAGGAAAGCTGTGAATGCTCGCAATGACGACCAACCTCCTCCTCCCCCACTGCCAAGAATTGCTGAAGAGCTGAACGCTCTACTGGAAGAAAGGATCTCCGCTGCTATCGCCCAGTACGAGGCGAACCGTACTCAAGACAGTGGTGGCCCAAGCAACGCTAGACGTAATGGGAATGGAGATTCATCTGGAGGCAATGCAGTTCAAGGTAATCTTAAGACGATTTGCTAAGCATGAAGAAATTTATGAACGACCTTTGTTTCATTATTTCTTCGATTGCTCACATGTGAATTGGTTGAATCAATTCCAGGCTGCACTTTCAAGTAGTTTCTCGACTGCAAGCCGATGAACTATGACGGCACAGGAGGTGCAGTAGCATTTGTGCGCTGGACGGAGAAGACTGAAGCTACTATCCGCATGAGTAAGTGTACCGCGGATCAACAAGTCACCTTTGCTACTGGGTTGTTTGTCGATGAAGCTCTGACTTGGTGGAACCTGCAAGCCCAAACTTTGGGTGATGATGCCGCTTATGGCCTAACTTGGGAGGAACTGAAGGAAAGAATGAAAGAGAAGTATTGCTCTCGCGCTGAACTCCAAAGGCTGGAAACAGAGTTCTGGCACTTGACCATGGAAGGTGCTGACATCAATGGATATACTCGAAGGTTCCACGATCTGTCTAGAGTGCTTCCCTACATGGTGACTCCTGAATTTAAGCGTGTGGAACGCTACATTTGGGGACTGGCCCCAGAGTTTCGTGGCATGGTAACGTCGGCCAAACCACAAACAATCACTGAGGCTGTAACTCTGGCTGTCAGCCTTACTGAAGATTGTGTTCGTATGAAGAAGCTATCACTGAACCCAACAGAGAAGACCGAGACACACGCTGAGTCGTCCGGTGACAAAAAGAGAAAGCATACAAGTTTGAACCAAGCAACTCGTAACAACAAGGGTTTCAGCAAGAAGCGCGACACTAATCCGCCTCCGGAGATGAAAACCCATGCAACCAAAGCATACCAAGGCTCCATACCTAGATGTCAAAAGTGTAAGTATCATCATGATGGAGCTTGTCGCATTCCAAGGTGCGACAAATGTGGTAAATTGGGTCATCAAACAGAAGACTGTTGGGGAAAAGGAAAGAACCGAAATGGAAACGGTGCTGGTAACAAGAATGGTAACGGGAAAGGGCAGAACCAAGGATGCTTCAAGTGTGGAAGCAATGATCATTTCATGAAGAACTGCCCAGAGAGAAACAATGCTCAGGCTAGAGCATTTGTGATTGGAGCAAAGAACGCACGTGAGGACCCTAACGTGGTCACCGGTATGTTTCTCATTAACAATCACTTTGCATCCATATTATTTGACACTGGCGCCGATTATAGCTTCATGTCTGTGGAATTTAAACGCATACTTGGAATAGAATCTAGTAGATTAGAAATTCCTTATTCCATAGAACTAGCCAATGGTAAACTTGTTGAATCGAGCGAAGTTGTTAGAGGCTGCACACTAGAACTTGTTGAACGAAGATTTAGCATCGACCTCTTACCTATTCAATTGGGTAGCTTCGATGTAGTAGTCGGAATGGACTGGTTTTCCAAGAACAAAGCTGAAGTTATTTGTCATGAGAAAATCATTCGCATCTCTTTAGCGAATGGTGAAACTCTCATCGTGCATGGAGAAAAACGAGACGCGCCTCTTCAAATCATCAGTTGCATAAAGGCACGGAAGTGCTTAAGGAAAGGATGTGTCGCTTTCCTAGCACACGTTATAGACAAGAAGGCTGTGGAGCCAAAACTCGAAGACATTCCTGTGGTGAAGGAATTTCCTGATGTGTTCCCTGAAGATATGCCAGGACTACCTCCGCAACGACAAGTCGAATTCCGTATAGACTTGGTTCCAGGAGCCGCTCCTGTGGCCAAGGCTCCCTATCGACTTGCTCCATCTGAAATGCAGGAATTGTCTACACAACTCCAGGAGTTGTTGGATAAAGGATTCATAAGGCCAAGCTTCTCACCCTGGGGAGCTCCAGTATTGTTCGTAAAGAAGAAGGATGGAACACTGCGGATGTGTATCGACTATAGGGAACTGAACAAGCTCACGATCAAGAATCGGTATCCGCTACCGAGGATTGATGACTTGTTTGATCAACTGCAAGGATCAAGCTACTATTCCAAAATCGACCTTCGATCTGGATACCATCAGCTGAGAATCCAAGATGAAAGTGTGCCAAAAACTGCATTTAGAACACGCTATGGGCACTACGAATTTCTTGTGATGCCATTTGGATTGACGAACGCGCCAGCGGTCTTTATGGATCTAATGAACCGCGTATGCAAACCATATCTCGATAAATTCGTGATAGTATTTATCGATGATATCCTGATTTACTCGCGAACGAAAGAAGAGCACGAGCAAATTCTCAGAACCATCTTGGAACTACTGAAGAAAGAGAAACTTTATGCAAAATTCTCGAAATGCGAATTCTGGATTCGCGAAGTACAATTTCTTGGTCACGTGGTGAATGAGAAGGGCATTCATGTAGACCCGTCCAAGATTGAAGCAATAAAGAATTGGGAAGCTCCCAAGACCCCAACTAAAGTTCGACAATTTTTGGGCTTAGCGGGCTATTATCGGCGATTCATCGAGAATTTCTCAAAGATAGCCCAACCGCTAACGACCCTTACTCAGAAAGACAAGAAGTACGACTGGGGTCACAAACAGGAAGAAGCCTTTCAGCTACTTAAGAACAAGCTCTGCGATGCACCGATACTATCGTTACCCGAAGGCACTGAAGACTTCGTGGTATACTGCGACGCCTCACGACAAGGCTTGGGTTGCGTGCTCATGCAACGCCAAAAAGTCATCGCTTATGGTTCAAGACAACTGAAGGTTCACGAGAGAAATTACACCACGCACGACTTGGAACTAGGTGCAGTGGTATTCGCCTTGAAGATTTGGCGACATTATTTATATGGTACTCGATGTACAATTTTCACAGATCACAAAAGCTTGCAACACATATTTGATCAGAAGGAATTGAATATGCGCCAGCGACGTTGGGTCGAGCTGCTAAATGATTATGACTGTGAGATTAAGTACCATCCTGGAAAGGCAAACGTTGTAGCGGACGCGTGAGCCGAAAAGAAAGGGTTAAGACCCTAAGGGTTCGAGCATTGGAAATGACCATTCGAACGAACCTCACTGCACGCATTCGAGATGCACAACAAAAAGCTCTTAAAGAAGAGAACCGTAAAGCTGAATACCTACGGGGTATGCTGAAATACATGGTGCCAAACGAAGAGGGAGCCTTATACTTCAAGAAGCGTATTTGGGTTCCACTCTATGGTGGCATACGAGAAGTCATCCTTAATGAAGCCCACAAATCGAGATATTCGATCCATCCAGGGTCGGACAAAATGTATCAAGACTTGAAAGAATACTATTGGTGGCCGAGACTCAAAAGCGACGTTGCTGTTTATGTTGGAAAATGCCTAACCTGTGCCAAGGTTAAGGCAGAATATCAGAAACCGTCCGGCCTACTACAACAACCAGAGATTCCCGTGTGGAAGTGGGAACAAATCTCGATGGACTTCATAACAAAATTACCCAGGACCCCGAGAGGGCACGATATGATATGGGTAATAGTTGATCGGTTAACGAAGTCTGCGCACTTCCTACCGATCTGAGAAAAAGACAGCACTGGAAAGCTTGCTGAAATATACTTAAGAGAAATTGTGGCACGCCATGGAGTGCCAATCTCAATTATTTCAGACAGAGATGGACGCTTTGTCTCAAGAATTTGGCAATCATTTCAGGAAGCCTTTGGATCTCAGTTAGATCTAAGCACGGCATTCCATCCACAAACAGACGGCCAGAGCGAACGGACTATACAAACGTTAGAAGATATGCTTCGCGCATGTGTCATGGATCTAGGCGGCAGCTGGGATACTCATCTACCGTTAATTGAGTTCTCCTACAATAACAGTTATCATACGAGCATAAAAGCCGCGCCGTTCGAAGCTCTGTATGGCCGCAAGTGCCGATCGCCCTTATGTTGGGCAGATGCCGGAGATAAGCGTATGGTTGGTCCTGAACTTGTACAAGAGACAACCGACAAGATTGCGCAGATCCGAGAGCGCATTAAGGCGGTGCGAGATCGACAAAAGAGCTACGCTGATCCGAAAAGAAAATCAGTAGAATTCAAGGTGGGAGACAAAGTGTTGTTAAAAGTCTCACCATGGAAGGGCGTAGTCAGATTTGGAAAGCGTGGAAAGCTGAATCCACGATACATCGGACCATTCAGAATATTGAAAAGAATTGGTACCGTGGCATACAAGTTGGAGTTACCGGAAGAACTTAATGGAGTACATGATACGTTTCATGTATCCAACCTGAAGAAGAGTCCAACACAAGAAAGTGTGATCATCCCGATGGATGAAGTGCATATTGATGAAGCCCTCCGATTTACAGAACAACCCGTTGAGGTTACCGACTGGAAGGTCAACAAGACCAGGAGGAGCAGCGTAAAACTTGTCAAAGTACGTTGGACCTCTAAGCACGGACCCGAGTACACATGGGAACGTGAAGACCAGTTCAAGGAAAAGTATCCCCACCTGTTCAAGAAGACTCCAGCGAGAGTTAGTTCAGCCTGAATTTCGGGACGAAATTCTTTTAACGGGGGGAGACTGTGACAACTGGCACAAACCGGTAATTTCCGTACACTTTAATTATTATTTATTGACTGCAACTATGTGCTTAATTGTCAGCAATGCCAGAACACATGATTAAGCAAGTGAATTCATGCACGTTGTATACTACAAAATATTGCTTTATGCATAAACGAGAGCATTGCGTCAGAAATAATAGTAAACTCACCGGTAAGACACACTGTGTCGACTGAACTGCAGAAAGCAGTCAGACCTTATAATTGAGGCCTAGGTGTAGGTCCGACGACAAAAGTACATTAAAACCCAAGAGTACATGTACGGGTTTAATTTATAGACATTGCGAAAGCAAAAATAAGCACTAAAAAGCACCCGAAACGCACTTTAAGTGCAGAATTTATATAATTCAGCAATAATTCAGCATTTAAGCATATGAATATTTTGCAGAAATGTCGTTTTATCATTCGGAATACTTCCCTAAGTGTCGGGAACTGAAAAGGGTACTTAAAAGACACTAAAAAGTGTGATTTAACACTTTAACGAATCGGTATCTAACCGAACAACCGGGCAATACCCAGAACACCAAAATAATGCTAGAAGCATTGTTTTATTTTTTTTTTCTAAGCTAGTTAGGGTCCCCGAACACCCTAACACACTATATATTACTTAACATACATGAACCACTAATTGTTTCATTTATTTCCTAACTAGATTAGTTACTCTCCATTACAACTCAACTAGAAACCAACCCCCCCCCCCCAACCGGTTCTAGAAGTGGGATCCCCACTTTGATTTTATTGATTTGTTTAATATGGATGTATGGTACTAAGGAAGCATAATAACTAGTGGTTAACAAGATGTAGGAGGTTTATAAGAAAGACCCTAAGTCTTGAACCATCATTTTGATCCAACAAACATTTCCACCAAAACTCTCCTTCTTCTCTCTCAAGGCTACGGCCCAACACCCCCACATATCATCATCATCCTTCAATCCATTCTCAAGAATTCTAAGCATATCCTAAGGTGTATGGAGCCTAATTAGGAAGGTTGCAAGCAACGGATCTTGAAGGACCTCCTTCATTTGCCTTTATCCACTTCATTTATACTCTTGAACTTCCCTAGCCTTGTGCTAGTAGTAAGTGCTCTAAAACACCATCTTGTTCTTGTTTAGAATGGTTAATAAGTGATTTAATGGTTAAAAATCAAACACACACAAGATCAAAACTAAAAGTCTTGAAAGAAAGATAAACTAGTTGGATAAAGAATAGATATGTGTGTAAATCATGTGAATCTTGTATGGTTGTTATTATTTGATGATTGTCATTAAAAGTGGGATGGATCATCATCTACGCATACTAGTTCATGTTCAAGAACATGAACTAGTAGTATGTTAGGTGTTAGAAATATAAAAGATGATGAAATCATCCACCATGAACTTGGAACTTGTGTAAACATAATTTTCCTTGTAAAATAAGACTCTAAACATGGTAGATCTAAAGATCTACAAGTGGTTTTTCGGAAGAACCAAGCAAAAATATTAGTCTTGTTTAAAACCCGGATCTTACATGAACTAAATATATTTTTAGTAAATAAACAAGTGTGTAAACACTTGTGTAACAAGGAAGTTCAACAAAGAAATATTTTTGTGAATCTTGACTAGAAGTTGTGAAACTTCATATTCTTTAAAAATAAAGTTTTTAAGAAATTAAACTTATTTTTAAAGATAACAAGACTTACTAAATGTGCTAGTAAGTTACTACACATTTTTGTAAATATTCAAGTTCATGAAATGGAGAAATTAGTGATTATTGTTGATGAGTATTGTTGATAATTGTTGTTGATGATTGTTGACGATTTAAAAGAAAATAAACACATGTTTTGAAAACATGGGAAACCTCCATTTTTAGGGGAAACTCTGTCAAAATTTTTATAAATTTTGACACTTAGAAAATATAAGTTTTTAAGAAACTTATTCCCTAAAAATGTATTTAAGAGTATTACCAAGGTTTCCCTAATTTTTGGTGATTAGAAATGAGGATTTCTTCAAAAATAAAAATGGATAGTAAGTATATATTTTTGAGAGAAAAATATATATTATTTGATCACCAACTTGTGTGTTAAGTGTATATAGTATGTGTTATACGTGCTAATGTATTAAGACTTAAAAATACACTAAATAATCATGAGGAATATAAATATAAAAATACGCATACAACATACAAGATACATAATTCGGGTGCAAAGTGCAAAATACAAAAAGCTTATATTTATTTTAGAGAAAATAATGTAAGTAAGATACGTAGTTAAAAATATAGAATATTTTTTTTCTACACAAGAAAATATACACAAAAGAGAGTGACTGTACTTGTGCGACACAAGTCTAGTGACTAACGTTAAGAAAACGCGTATAGGTTACGACGTTAATTAAGCAAGTCCGGTGAAGTTTACGACGCAAGGAACGCAAAGTTGTGAGTTCATGCTCCCCCTTTTCTCTTTAACTGTTTTCAGTTTTTATAACTTCGGGGGTGAAATACATGTACAAATGTACAATATTTATAAATGGTATGATATAAATACAAGAAGTACACTTGGTGAGAACGAGAACCAAGTGTGACAAAATATAAGACAATAAGAAACGCGCTTGGTGAGGACGAGAACCAAGTTGGATGCGTTATGAGAAATGATAAAAAGAAACGCGCTTGGTGAGGACGAGAACCAAATAGGATGCGTTATGAGAAATAGTGTCACGAATAGGGTACAGAAGCACCATTAATCGTGTACATACTTAGACCGCAGAACAAAAGGTTAGATCTAACGGGTGCCTGGCAGCCACACTCTCGGTGAGGGCGAGAATCGAGTAGTGCTTTTGTGTCTCAGAATATACCAATTAAATGCCTTAGGTTTGGTGACTTCCTATGTCGTGTCACATGTTAATGGCTTTGCAACCCATTAACAATCCTGATATTTACAGAAATACTGTATTTATATAAAATTCATACCATACTAGAATTGATATATAACTTGAAGTACGTGGGGTACTCAAGAAAATTGATATATAACTTGAAGTACGTGGAGTACTCAAGAAAAACTTGATTTATTCACAACTATGTTTTTATACAAAGTATACAAACGTGAAATACAAAACTGCATGAATTCACACCAACATTATGTTGACGTTTTTCCAAAAACTCACATGTATTTCAGGTAACTAGGATGGATGTGCGCGCGGTCTTGCTTATGCTCGTGGATGTCGCTTGTGTTTAACTTTAAATAAAGTTGTAAACTTTTAAGACAATGTTTTAAGCTGTCTAGCGATGTAAACGCTAAACTTATGTTTTCAAATCATGGTATTTGATGTTATTTTACGAGCATGTAGCATGTTTACTCTTCGTATGCAATGAGAACCTTTCATGATCACACCTCGTGCTTCCGCCGCAGAAAGGGGTGTGACATCATATCTTATATCATATGCACTTAGCTTCACTGCCCACTTAGCCATCCTTCCTAACATTTCAGGTTTCCTGAGAACATTCTTAATTGGAAAATTAGTCTTAACAATAATGGCATGAGTCTCAAAATAATGTCTTAATTTAGTAGATGCCATAATTAATGCAAAGATAAGTTTTTCTAAATGTGAATACCTGGATTCAGCATCAAGCAAACTCTTACTTACATAATAGACAGGATGTTGTGTACCTTCGTGATCCTTAACAAGGACCGCACTTACTGCTTTTGAGGATACTGCTAGGTATAAGGATAATACATCTCCCTTTTCTGGTTTCATCAAGGCAGGGGCTGAGGATAGGTAATCCTTAAGAGCTTTGAGGGCACTTTCATGTTTCTCAGTCCATTCAAATTTCTTGTTCTTCCTCAGGATGTCATAGAATTCCTTGCACTTTTCTGAGGATTTGGATATGAACCTGTTCAAGGCTGCGATCCTGCCTGTCAATCTTTGCACATCCTTGGCATTGGCAGGAGATTTGATATTCACAATAGCCTTAATATGCTCTGGACTTGCTTCAATGCCCCTCTTAGTCACCATATAGCCTAAGAATTTACCTGCTTTAACACCAAAATGACACTTGGAAGGATTTAGTTTCATATTAAATTTATCAAGGATATTGAATGCTTCCTCCAAGTCTTTAAGGTGATCCTCAGCTTTCTTGGACTTAACCACCATGTCATCAATATAAACTTCCATAGTGTGTCCAATTTGTTCCTTGAACATCATATTGACAAGCCTTTGATAAGTAGCACCTGCATTCCTTAGTCCAAATGGCATAGCAATATAACAGTATATACCAGTTGGGGTCATAAAGGCTGTATCCTCTTGATCAGATGGTTCCATCTGAATTTGTTGAAATCCAGATGAAGCATCCATAAAAGTCAACAACTCATGACCCGCGGTAGCATCCACCATGGAGTCAATGTGGGGTAATGGGAAAGGATCCTTGGGACATGCCTTGTTTAAATCAGTAAAATCGACACATACCCTCCACTTTCCATTTTTCTTTTGAACAACAACCACATTGGCTAACCATCTTGGATACTTAACCTCTCTTATCATACCTGCCTGAAGTAGTTTATCTACCTCTTCCTGGATAATAGCATTCCTTTCAGGTGCAAACTTCCTCCTCTTTTGATGTATAGGCTTGAATGACCTGTCAATGCCAAGTTTATGAGTAATTATATCCTTTGATATACCTGTCATGTCTTCATGTTTCCAGGCAAAGGTGGATTTCCTCCTCTTAAGGAAGGATACTAGATTCTGCTCGATTTCGCTAAGGATCACTGACCCTATGAAGATCCTAGATTCAGGATCATCAGGATCCATGAGGATTTCTTTCATTTCCTGCTCTCTTGCCTCCAAGACATCTCTTGAAGGATACTTTAATTGCTATTGCTCCCTTGGTCTTGAGGCTGGCTTCATTGATGAGGTATAGCAATTCTTAGCTTCTTGTTGATCACTCTCAATTTTCACCACTCCCCAAGGACTTGGAAGCTTTACACATTGATGATAGGTGGATGGAACTGCCTTCATATCATGTATCCATGGCCTGCCAAGTATAACATTGCAACAAGATAAGCAATCTATAACACAAAATTTTTTATAAGAATGCAATCCTTCAATATAGATTGGGAGTTTGATGTCCCCCAATGTGTTTTTGGTTTCCCCACTAAATCCCACAAGTACTGAGGATCTTAGGACAATATCAGACTCCGGCATATTCATCTTCTTGAGGACATCAAGCTGAATGATGTTCACAGAGCTTCCTCTATCTATAAGGATCCTGCGAACAAAGTGGTTAGAAATAAACAATGTAATTACAAGACCATCATGATGAGGATCCTGGACATCAACACGATCATCCTCATCAAAGGTTATGACTTTATCCTGGGTAACAACGGAGATCCGAACGGGTCTGTCTCCATTATCCATCTTGGTTTCCTTAGCATGTCTTTTTGCTGCTGAAAAGGAGGTACCACAAATGTCTGATCCGCCGGATATGAAGTTTATGACTTGTGCATCTGCTGGAGGAGTAGGAGCCCTTTCCAGATCCTGGATCCTTGACTTTTTTCATCCCAAAAGTTCCTTCAAATGCCCCTTGCTCAACAAGTAACCAATTTCCTTTCTTAGTGCAATACACTCCTCGGTGAGATGCCCAAAATCCTCATGATATGCACACCACTTGGACTTATCCATTGTAGCAGCTGGTTTATCACTTTTCCTTGGCCACCTAGCTTTCTCACCTAGATTCTGCATTGCAAGGATTAGTTCATTGTTATCAACAGAAAAACAGTATTCAGAAATAGGAGGATAATACTCATCATCCTCTTCTTGTTCCACCGCATGCACGTTCTGGTTATCAGACTTATTATAGGACTTGGATTTGTTGTTCTTGAAGTAGGATCCTTGTTTCTCCTATTTTGAGGATCCTGTCAACCTATCCTGGATCCTTTTGTCATCCTCTAGGCGGATGAACCTAAGGGCCCTGGTTCTTACTTCATCAAGATTTCTGCAAGGTGTCATCACAAGATCATCATAGAATAATGAATCCCTAAGCAATCCCATTTTAAAGGCTTCTATAGTCGTAGCAATATCCAAGTTAGGAATATCTAAGGATTCTTTACTAAACTTAGTGATGTAATCTCTAAGTGATTCATTTTGACATTGAGTTACCCTATATAAATCACTAGTTAATCGTTCAAATTTTCTACTACAAGAGAATTGACTATTAAATAAGTTAACTAGATTAGCAAATGAAGTAATAGAGTAAGGGGGAAGACTTAGCAGCCATTTAAGAGCAGATCCTGTGAGTGTGGATCCAAATCCCTTGCATAGACATGCTTCTTTTAACCTTTTAGGAATTGGATTGATCTTCATTCTCTCCCTGTATTGAGCTACATGCTCCTCTGGATCCGTTGAACCATCATACAATTTCATGGATGGTATCTGGAATCTTTTGGGTATCTCAGCAACACATAAGGGTGGTGCAAAACGAGATATCCTATGGCTACCATCTACAATTTCAGGAATGGGTTTAACCACTCCTGGAACACTGGATATCATATCCTTGAGCTTCTGTAACTCCCTGGCCATAGCCTGATTGATACCTGTATCCTGCATTAAGCCATGGTTAGTGTTATATGAATTATTAAAAGTGTTACCTCCCATAGGATTCGTGTTTGGAATTCCAGATGTGTATCCATATTGACGGGATTCTGGTATGATCGAAGGACCAAACGAAGCAATGGTTTGCATTGGTATTAAGTCTCCTTGATGAACATCCGAGCTCTGAGGCTGCATACTTCTCAAGAATCCTTGATCCTGAAAGACGTTGGATCTTTGAAGTTGAGATGATCCTTGAACCTGAAAGGATCCTGGAACCAGAGAGGATCCTAGGACATGGAAGGATCCTTGGACCGGGAAGGATCCTTGGACCTGGGAGGATCCTTGGACCTGGGAGGATCCTTGGACCTGGGAGGATCCTTGGACCCGGGAGGATCCTTGACCCTGGGAGGATCCTTGAACTGCAAGCATTCCCAAATATCCTCCTGATGTGAAGTATCCTTGATGCTGAAAAGAGGATCCCGATGGTTGAGAAGAGGATCCTTGAGGCTGGAAGTGAGAGCCAAATGCCTGACTCATAGTTGCTGTTCCATAACGCCTTCCTGGTAATTCACCCAAGTATTGCACGTCCGGAGCTGCTGAGTGCTGGGAAGTTATGACTGGAGTGTCGAAGTTCAGCGACCTTGGCATCAGAGGAGAGTGATCCTCCACTGATTTCTTCTGTTTCTTGATATCACCAATCTCTTGGAGGATCCGTTCATTGGTTTTGTCCTGCTCTTGCATGCAATCCCTCATATGCAAAATCAGATTAAAAAGATCATTAGAAGAAGGATTAGTGAAAACAGAAGAAGTTGGTGGTTTTGTGAAAATGGGGGTTTGTCTCTTCGCAGCATTCTCAGCATTCTTCTGAGATCCAGAAGGTGGTGGAGGTAAAGGTGGAACGCCTTGTGAAGAACTGATTGCCGGCATAGAACTTGATGTATTCTTTGTTGAGGAAGCCATCTGCTTGGTTGTAATGAACCGAAATGACCACAAAATAAGAATTTTCTTAGGAATGAAGCACCAATTGCCCCACGGTGGGCGCCAAACTGTTTTGGTAAAAAATCAAGCAATGATAATGCAACCAAACTTTCTGTTGTGAGGTATGATGCTTGAATGAATGAACAACACTAAGGATCACTCTGAAATGTAATGAACAAGTGACACGAAGATTTATACGAGGAAAAAGCCCTTGATCAATAAATGATCTCCGGCATAAAAAACCTCGGGTGATGGAAACTACCGATCACCAACTCAGATTAAACAAGAAATGTATTACAACTTCGGATGATAGCGAGCTAATTACAAGGATCACTATAGTGTAACGTGCAAAAAAGTGTGTAATCGCCAAGTGAATTGTCAAGAGCTGGTGAGAGCAGTTGCAAGTGTGTGTGTTAAGCCAAAAATAGCCAAGTGTTTCTATTTAGCTCGCTATCCCGTTTAAAAATGGAAAATATCTAAGCTAACAAACATTCCGCATTTGGTGCAAGTCCTCCACGACCTCCACAACGTCCATTTCAGCCATGCACGTGCGGAATAAATATGGAATATGCTCCAGGAATATCGCCAAGTCCAAGCTTGTACTCCTGCAAAACAACATGATATTCAAAACAGACAATCGTTAGTATAAGGATCCTTACGATGATCCATGATCCTGATCCTGCAATACTTCTGAGGATCACTAATTCAGACAGAATTGAGGATCACTAAACCCAACAGTAAATGAGGATCACTGATCATTGAAAAATCCTCCCCTAACATTTGCCCCCAAAATATAAGGAGTAATTTGTAAATAAGCGAGTTATATTTTCTCGTCCTTATCCGTAACCAACTAACGGATATATAGCCGTTGAATCCTGACTAGCCGTTGCTAACATCACGTCATTGAGGTGACTATCCTGCAAAATCATCATTATAAATTGAAATTAGAGATAAGAGTTAGAGAGCATTTAAATTCGTGCGTTTCCTTCTTTAAATCCTCATTCGAAGACTTGATCAGGTATTTCTCTTTCCTTTCTCTCTTCATCTTCTTTCTCTGCTCCTTCTTTCTTCACCTTCTTCATAATCAAGATGATGCTAAGATCCTCACCGGCTAAGGATCACAAGAAGGACAGCCCCTTGAAAAGCCAGGGGATCATAAAAGATTCTGCAAAAGAACGATGCTGCTTCATTGATCCACAGATAGACATAATCCGACGTTGCTTTCCGGCAAACACCGTTTTCAAACCATTTGATCCCACCGTTCTAAGTGACTACGTTTCTGAAACTTAGGTAGCTTTCCCGATCACTCCTTTCACAATAGGATACTCATATCCTTTCCCTGAATTCACCCAGTCTTTCTTCTCCCTCACCGGCATCTCCTACATTCAAGCTCTGCCAATGATCTGGAGGGTCTTATATACACTTGAAAGGATCATTGAGCAAGAAGGAATTGCTCTGGGAATGTCGGAGTTGGCAGAGATGTATGACCTCGTAACATTTGGATCCCACCGATATCTACTCAAGCATAAACCCGGTGAAGAACACCCCATCTTCAAAGCCACTAAGAATGATACCAACTGGAAACGACGATTCTTCTTTGTCAGAAGGGATTCTATCTCTGATGGAAAGGATCTGCCTAGAAAATGGACCACTCATGGTAGGATAGAGGATCCTGAGAAGGATCACCAGATGACCTTGTTTTTATTTAAGGATCACTAACGTACTTTTGTTCCTTTTTTGCAGCAATTACTGTCGCACACCTCATCACAACACCTGCAACAAAGGAAAGGCTTGCCGCTTTCCAGAGACTTGATCCTGCAAGAAGATCATTTAAAACAAACACCCAGGATTCTCAAGAAGTATCCTCAGGTTTTGTCACTATGTCGAGTAAGTATCCTGTTTTTTGCATAATTAAATGTTTAAATAAATAGCTAAATAGAAATAGGATAAGGATACTTATCTGTTTTGGGTGTGTAGGTGCTGGGAAATCTTCAAAATCTGCCTCCAAATTCAGTGTCACTGATCTTGACACTGTCCGATCCTCAAAGAAAAAGTCTGCTGCTAGCCCCTCTGTCATAGTCCCCAAGGCGACCACTTCAAAGGGAAGAGGCGGAATAAATATGGAATATGCTCCAGGAATATCGCCAAGACCAAGTCCAAGCTTGTACTCCTGCAAAACAACATCATATTCAAAACAGACAATCGTTAGTATAAGGATCCTTACAATGATCCATGATCCTGGTCCTGTAATACTTCTGAGGATCACTAATTCAGACAGAATTGAGGATCACTAAACCCAACAGTAAATGAGGATCACTGATCATTGAAAAATCCTCCCCTAACATCCTTTAGTTGGAAAGTTCTGAAAAGTAATATAATTTAAGGATCATAAGTTCAGTTGTCAAAGGATAAGGGTCACTCAAATGAATAATGAATAAAATCAAAATAGTTAAGGATCATACCTGAGAACCCAAGTTAGGATCCTAACCTTTAACACTTATAATCAGGATAACCAAAAGATAAACCTTAGTAAAAGGTAAGGATCAAGGATCCTTGGTCGTTTATCTCCAAAAACCTGAAATAGGATATAACTTGGGACTAAGCCAATATAAAATAAGAGTTAGTAACTGGGGACAAGCCCAACAATTCTGGGGACAAGCCCAATATACTGGGGTCAAGCCCAAAGGATAACTAGGGACAAGCCCAAAGGATAACTGGGGACAAGCCCAAAGGATAACTAGGGACAAGCCCAAAGGAGAACTGGGGACAAGCCCAAGGATCGTGTGTAAACTGGAGTATGACCCTTACTGGCGACTATCCAAACTTAGTGACATGAAAATGCCAAAACCTTAGCTAACGTGAAAACGTTAGAAACCTTAGGAATGGATGTATGGTACGTCTACCATTATACGTAGGATCCTGAATATAGCCAGTACAATGAAATTGCCAGCCCCTAAAGCGAGTACTGGTCCCATTGCCATGAACTATACCAGGATCATCGTGCGCTACTGGCGAAACTGGGGACAGGCCCAAACTGGGGTCAAGCCCAAATAACTGGGGTCAAGCCCAAATAACTGGATACTTCTGTGGATACTCAATCCTTTGTTAAGGATACCTGAACCTTCAAAACTCAAAATCAAGTGAAAGGAGGATAAAGGATGCAGGATCCTTATCCTTATGTAAGATAATTAAAGAATGAAATAGTTTGAGATTAGAATACAACCAAAATGAGGATCATCTGTCCTGTAAGGATCCTTCAAGGATACATGTCGGGTAAGGATCATGGGTCCTTATCACATAAAGTGTTTTTTTCAAGTGGACAGCATTCCAAGCTCTTGGTAGCAAGTCACCTTCCATTGTTAGCAATCGATATGCCCCCTTTCCTGCCTCAGCTTCGATCAAGTAAGGGCCTTCCCACTTTGGTGCCAATTTTCCATCAGCAGGATTGGTGGTATTCTGAAATGCTTTCCTTAACACCATATCACCAACTTGGAATTTCCTGATCCTGACATTTTTTTTGTAGGCTCCAGCCATCCTTTGTTGATAACTGGCCATCCTTATCCTTGCCAAATCCCTGAGTTCTTCTATAGTATCCAAGTCTTGAACCACGTTTTCAGCATTTTCTTCAGGATCACGAATGCTTGTTCTTGCAGTAGGAACCACCATCTCTGTAGGGATCACCGATTCTGCCCCAAATACCAAAGAAAATGGAGTTTGGCCAGTAGCATTCTTGGGAGTTGTCCTATCAGCCCATAGTACATAAGGTAGTTCTTCTGCCCACTTTCCTTTCTTGGATCCAAGATTTTTCTTTAAATTGTTTATGATGATCTTGTTGGATGATTCTGCCTGACCATTAGCTTGTGGGTGGACTGGTGTTGATGTTATCATCTTAATCCCCCAGCTGTCACAAAAGTTAGTAGTTCTATTCCCAATAAACTGGGATCCATTATCACAGACAATTTCAGAAGGGATACCAAATCTAGTAATAATGTTTCTCTTAATAAAGGATATTACTTCTTTTTCTCTGACTTGAGCAAAGGCTTCAGCCTCTATCCACTTAGAGAAGTAATCAGTCATAGCAAGCATGAATACTTTTCCACCAGGTGCCTTAGGAAGCTTACCAACTATATCCATTCCCCACCTCATAAATGGCCAAGAAGAGGATATAGGATGCAAAAGTTCTGCTGATTGGTGAAGGATATTACTGTGTCTCTGACAAGGATCACATTTCTTGGCATATTCCAAAGCATCCTTCTTCATAGTAGGCCAATAGTATCCTGTCCTCAGGATCCTTGAGAATAGTGCCCTGCCCCCAGTGTGGTTTCCGCAATCTCCTTCATGGAAATCCTTTAGGACTTCTTGGATTTCAGGATCCTCAATGCATCTTAGATATGGACCTGCAAGAGATCGTTTATACAACATGTTATTCAATATTGTAAATTGAGATACCTTAGTTTTGAAAGCCCTGGGGTTTTCTCCTGTAGGAATCTCTCCATGTTGGATGTATCTCATAATTGGAAGGATCCATGATCCTGCATGAGATTGAGTATCCTCACTAGGGATGATTGCAGAATCCTCTCCTATCTCCATAGCTACATGATCCTCGATAGCAGGGGTCAGGATATGGATAATAGGGATCTTGATATCGTCCGGGATCTTCAGGGATGATCCTAAATTGGCTAATGCATCAGCCTCTGCATTCTCTTCCCTTGGTACCTGTATCAAACTAAAGGAAACAAAAGAGAGTGCCAATTCTTTGACTATCTCTAAATATTTGATTAGCTTTTCACCTTTAACAGCATAGGATCCATTAAAGTGATTAGTGATTAATAATGAATCTACATGTACCTCAAGATACCTGATCCTCATATGCTTAGCAATTTGCAAACCAGCTATCAAGGCTTCATATTCAGCCTCATTGTTGGTAGTTTGAAATTCACAAGCTATGGAGTGGGGTATTATGTCCCCCTGTGGCGATTTTAGTAGTATTCCAAGCCCTGTTCCTTTGACATTAGAAGCACCATCAGTGAAGAGTATCTAAGGATCCTTAGTTTCTTCAAGCTGTTGGACTTCTAACTCAGCTTCCTTTTGCAAGTCACTACTGAAATCTGCCACAAAGTCAGCTAAGGCTTGGGATTTAATGGCAGTTCTAGGCTCATATCTTATATCATAAGCACTAAGCTTCACTGCCCACTTAGCCATCCTTCCTGACATTTCAGGTTTCCTGAGAACATTCTTAATTGGAAAATTAGTCTTAACAATAATGGCATGAGTCTCAAAATAATGTCTTAATTTAGTAGATGCCATAATTAATGCAAGGATAAGTTTCTCTAAGTGTGAATACCTGGATTCAGCATCAAGTAAACTCTTGCTTACATAATAAACAGGATGTTGTGTACCTTGGTGATCCTAAACAAGGACCACACTTACTGCTTTTGAGGATACTGCTAGGTATAAGGATAATATATCCCCCTTTTCTGGTTTCATCAAGGCCGGGGCTGAGGATAGGTAATCCTTAAGGGCTTTGAGGGCACTTTCATGCTTCTCAGTCCATTCAAATTTCTTGTTCTTCCTCAGGATATCATAGAATTCCTTGCACTTTTCTGAGGATTTGCATATGAACCTGTTCAAGGCTGTGATCCTGCCTGTCAATCTTTGCACATCCTTAGCGTTGGCAGGAGATTTGATATTCACGATAGCCTTGATTTTCTCTAGACTTGCTTCAATGCCCCTCTTTGTCACCATATAGCCTAAGAATGTACCTGCCTTAACACCAAAATGACACTTGGAAGGATTTAGTTTCATATTAAATTTTTCAAGGATATTGAATGCTTCCTCCAAGTCTTTAAGGTGATCCTCAGCTCTCTTGGACTTAACCACCATGTCATCAATATAGACTTCCATAGTGTGTCCAATTTGTTCCTTGAACATCATATTGACTAGCCTTTGATAAGTAGCACCTGCATTCCTTAATCCAAATGGCATAGCAATATAACAATATATACATGTTGGGGTCATAAAGGCTGTATCCTCTTGATCAGATGGTTCCATCTGAATTTGTTGAAATCCAGATGAAGCATCTATAAAAGTCAACAACTCATTACCCGCGGTAGCATCCACCATGGAGTCAATGTGGGATAATGGGAAAGGATCCTTGGGACATGCCTTGTTTAAATCAGTAAAATCGACACATACCCTCCACTTTCCATTTTTCTTTTGAACAACAACTACATTGGCTAACCATCTTGGATACTTAACCTCTCTTATCATACCTGCCCGAAGTAGTTTATCTACTTCTTCCTGGATTATAGCATTCCTTTCAGGTGCAAACTTCCTCCTCTTTTGATGTATAGGCTTGAATGACCTGTCAATGCCAAGCTTATGAGTAATTATATCCTTAGCCTGTCATGTCTTCATGCTTCCAGGAAAAGGTAGTTTTCCTTCTTTTAAGGAAGGATACTAGATCCTGTTCAATGCTGCTAAGGATCCCTGATCCTATGAAGACTATGGATTCAGGATCCATGAGGATTTCTTTTACATCCTGCTCTCTTGCCTCCAAGACATCTCTTGAAGGATACTTTAATTGTTATTGCTCCCTTGGTCTTGAGGCTAGCTTCATTGATGATGTATAACAATTCTTAGCCTCTTGTTGATCACTCTCAATTTTCACCACTCCCCATGGACTTGGAAGCTTTAAACACTGATGATATATAGGTGGATGGAACTTCCTTCATATCATGTATCCATGGCCTGCCAAGGATAACATTGCAACAAGATAAGCAATCTATAACACAAAATTTTTGATAAGAATGCAATCCTTCAATATAGATTGGGAGTTTGATGTCCCCAATGTGTTCTTGGTTTACCCACTGAATCCCACAAGTACTGAGGATCTTGGGACAATATCAGACTACGGTATATTCATCTTCTTGAGGACATCAAGCCGAATGATGTTCACAGAGCTTCCTCCATCTATAAGGATCCTGCGAACAAAGTGGTTAGAAATAAACAATGTAATTACAAGACCATCATGATGAGGATCCTGGACATCAACACGATCATCCTCATCAAAGGTTATGACTTTATCCTGGGTAACAACGGAGGTCCGGACGGGTCTGTCTCTATTATCCATCTTGGTTTCCTTAGCATGTCTTTTTTCTACTGAAAAGGAGGTACCACAAATGTCTGATCCACCGGATATGAAGTTTATAACTTGTGCATCTGCTGGAGGAGCAGGAGCCCTTTCCGGGATCCTTGACTTTTTTCGTCCCAAAAGTTCCTTCAAATGCCCCTTGCTCAACAAGTAACCAATTTCCTTTCTTAGTGCAATACACTCTTCAGTGAGATGCCCGAAATCCTCATGATATGCACACCACTTGGACTTATCCTTTGTAGCAGCTGGTTTATCACTTTTTCTCGACCACCTAGCTTTCTCACCTAGATTCTGCATTGCAAGGATTAGTTCATTGTTATCAACAGAAAAACAGTATTCAGAAATAGGAGGATAATCCTCATCATCCTCTTCTTGTTCCACTGCATGCACGTTCTGGTTATCAGATTTGTTATAGGATTTTGATTTGTTGTTCCTGAAGTAGGATCCTTGCTTTTCCTGTTTTGAGGATCCTGTCAATCTCTCCTGGATCCTTTTGTCATCCTCTAGGCGGATGAACCTAAGGGCCCTGGTTCTTACTTCATCAAGATTCCTGCAAGGGGTCATAACAAGATCATCATAGAATAGTGAATCCCTAAGCAATCCCATTTTAAAGGCTTCTATAGCCGTAGCAATATCCAAGTTACACTCCTGGTATAACTGGATATCATGATATCCTATGGCTACCATCTGCAATTTCAGGAATGGGTTTGACCACTCCTGGTACACTGGATATCATGTCCTTGAGCTTCTATAACTCCCTGGCCATAGCCTGATTGATACATGTATCCTGCATAGAGCCATGGTTAATGTTATATGAATTATTAAAAGTGTTACCTCCCACAGGATTCGTGTTTGGAATTCCAGATGTGAATCCATATTGACGAGATTCTGGTATGATTGAAGGACCAGAGGAAGCAATGGTTTGCATTGGTATGAAGTCTCCTTGATGAACATCCGAGCTCGGGGGCTGCATACTTCTTGGGAATCCTTGATCCTGAAAGATGTTGGATCCTTGAGGCTGAGATGATCCTTGAACCTGAATGGACCCTGGATTCATAAAGGATCCTTGGACCTGGGAGGATCCTTGGACCTGGGAGGATTCTTGGACCGGGGAGGATCCTTGGACCTGGGAGGATCCTTGGACCTGGGAGGATCCTTGGACCGGGGAGGATCCTTGGACCTGGGAGGATCCTTGGACCGGGAAGGATCCTTGGACCTGGGAGGATCCTTGGACCTGGGAGGATCCTTGGACCGGGAAGGATCCTTGGACCTGGGAGGATCCTTGGACCGGGTGCATTCCTAAATATCCTCCTGAGCTGATGAAGGATCCTTGATGCTGAAAAGAGGATCCCGATGGCTGAGAGCAGGATCCTTGAGGTTGGAAGTGAGAGCCAAATGCCTGACTCATAGTTGCTGTTCCATAACGCCTTTCCGATGGACCACTTTGATACTGGATGCCCGGAACTGCCGATTGTAGGGTAGTTACAACTGGAGTGTCAAAATTCAATGACCTTGGCATCAGAGGAGAGTGATCCTCCACCGATTTCTTCTGTTTCTTAATATCACCAATCTCTTAGAGAATCCGTTCATTGATTTTGTCCTGCTCTTGCATGCGATCCCTCATCTGCAAAATCAGATTAAAAAGATCATTAGTAGTAGGATTAGTGGAAACAGAAGATGTTGGTGGTTTTTGAAAAATGGGGGTTTGTCTCTTCGCAGCATTTTTAGCATTCTTCTGGGATCCAGAAGGTGGTGGAGGCAAAGGAGGAACGCCTTGTGAAGAACTGATCGCCGACATAGAGCTTGATGTGTTCTTTGCTGAGGAAGCCATTTACTTGATTGTAACGAACCGAAATTATCACCAGAATAATAATTTCTCAAGAACGAAGCATCAATTGCCCCACGGTGGGCGCCAAACTGTTTTGGTCAAAAATCAAGCAATGATAATGCAACCAAACTTTCTGTTGTGAGGTGTGATGCTTGAATCAATGAACAATACTAAGGATCACTCTGAAATGTAATGAACAAGTGACACAAAGATTTATACGAGGAAAAAGCCCTTGATCAATGAATGATCTCCGGCATAAAAAACCTCGGGTGATGGAAACTACCGATCACCAACTCAGATTAAACAAGAAATGTATTACAACTTCGGATGATAGCGAGCTAGTTACAAGGATCACTATAGTGTAATGTGCAAAAAAGTGTGTAAACGTCAAGTGAATTGTCGAGAGCTGGTGAGAGCAGTTGCGAGTGTGTTTGTTAAGCTAAAAATAGCCAAGTGTCTTTATTTAGCTCGCTATCCCCTTTTAAAAATGGAAAATATCTAAGCTAACAAACTGTCCGCATTTTATGCCAGTCTTCCACGACCTCCATAACGTCCACTTTAGCCATGCACGTGCGGAATAAATATGGAATATGCTCCAAGAATATCGCCAAGACCAAGTCCAAGCTCGTACTCCTGCAAAACAACTTCATATTTAAAGTAGACAATCGTTAGTATAAGGATCCTGATGATGATCCATGATCCTGATCCTACAATACTTTCTGAGGATCACTAATTTAGACAGAATTGAGGATCACTAAGCCCAACAGTAAATGAGGATCACTGATCATTGAAAAATCCTCCCCTAACAGAAGGATTTAGTTTCATATTAAATTTATCAAGGATATTGAATGCTTCCACCAAGTCTTTAAGGTGATCCTCAACTTTCTTGGACTTAACCACCATGTCATCTATATAGACTTCCATAGTGTGTCCAATTTGTTCCTTGAACATCATATTGACTAGCCTTTGATAAGTAGCACCTGCATTCTTTAGTCCAAATGGCATAGCAATATAACAATATATACCAGTTGGGGTCATAAAGGTTGTATCCTCTTGATCAGATGATTCCATCTGAATTTGTTGAAATCCAGATGAAGCATCCATAAAAGTCAACAACTCATGACCCGCGGTAGCATCCACCATGGAGTCAATGTGGGGTACTGGGAAAGGATCCTTGGGACATGCCTTGTTTAAATGAGTAAAATTGACACATACCCTCCACTTTCCATTTTTCTTTTGAACAACAACCACATTGGCTAACCATCTTGGATACTTAACCTCTCTTATCATACCTGCCCGAAGTAGTTTATCTACCTCCTCCTGGATAATAGCATTCCTTTCAGGTGCAAACTTTCTTCTTTTTTGATGAATTGGCTTGAATGACCTGTCAATGGCGAGTTTATACCTGTCATATCCTCATGCTTCCAGGCAAAGGTAGTTTTCCTTCTTTTAAGGAAGGATTTCTTTTACAACCTGCTCTCTTGCCTCCAAGACATCTCTTGAAGGATACTTTAATTGCTATTGCTCCCTTGGTCTTGAGGCTGGCTTCATTGATGAGGTATAGCAATTCTTAGCTTCTTGTTGATCACTCTAAATTTTCACCACTCCCCATGGACTAGGAAGCTTCACGCACTGATGATATGTGGATGGGACTGCCTTCATGTCATGTATCCATGGCCTGCCAAGGATAACATTACAACAAGATAGGGCGTTTGATGTCCCCCAATGTGTTTTTAGTTTCCCCGCTAAATCCCACAAGTACTGAGGATCTTGGGAGAATATCAGACTCCGGGATATTCATCTTTTTGAGGACATCTAGCTGAATGATGTTCACAGAGCTTCCTCCATCTATAAGGATCCTACGAACAAAATGAATAGAAATAAATAAGGTAATAACAAGACCATCATGATGAGGATCCTGAACATCAAGACGATCATCCTCATCAAAAGTTATGATCTTATCCTTGGTGAAAGTGGACGTCCGGATGGGTCTGTCTCCATTATCCATCTTGGTTTCCTTCGCATGTCTTTTGGCTGCTGAGAAGGAAGTACCACAAATGTCTGATCCACCGAATATGAAGTTTATGACTTGTGCATCTGCTGGAGGAGCAGGAGCCTTTTCCAGGATCCTTTCAGGATCCTGGATCCTTGACTTCTTTCGTCCCAAAAGCTCTTTCAAATGCCCCTTGCTTAACAAGTAACCAATTTCCTTTCTGAGTGCAATACACTCTTCAGTGAGATGCCCGAAATCCTCCTGATATGCACACCACTTGGACTTATCCTTTGTCGCAGCTGGTTTATCACTTTTTCTCGGCCACCTAGCTTTCTCACCTAGATTCTGCATTGCAAGGATTAGTTCATTGTTATCAACAGAAAAACAGTATTCAGAAATGGGAGG
This sequence comes from Helianthus tuberosus, assembly GCA_030545235.1. Lineage (NCBI taxonomy): Eukaryota > Viridiplantae > Streptophyta > Magnoliopsida > Asterales > Asteraceae > Helianthus > Helianthus tuberosus. Next base: position 205,267,371 of record CM060415.1, on the reverse strand, counting down.
ATAATCCTCATCATCCTCTTCCTGTTCCACTGCATGCACGTTCTGATTATCAGATTTGTTGTAGGATTTCGATTTGTTGTTCCTGAAGTAGGATCCTTGCTTCTCCTATTTTGAGGATCCTGTCAATCTCTCCTGGATCCTTTTGTCATCCTCTAGGCGGATGAACCTAAGGGCCCTGGTTCTTACTTCATCAAGATTCCTGCATGGGGTGATAACAAGATCATCATAGAACAATGAATCCCTAAGCAAACCCATTTTAAAGGCTTCTACAGCCGTAGCAATATCCAGGTTGGGAATGTCTAAGGATTCTTTACTAAACTTAGTGATGTAATCTCTAAGTGATTCATTTTGACCTTGTGTTACCCTATATAAATCACTAGTCAATCGTTCAAACTTTCTACTACAAGAGAATTGACTATTAAACAAATTAACTAGATTAGCAAATGAACTAATAGAGTAAGGGGGAAGACTTAGCAGCCATTTAACAGCAGATCCTGTAAGTGTGGATCCAAATCCCTTGCATAGACATGCTTCTTTTAACCTCTCCGGAATTGGATTGATCTCCATCCTCTCCCTGTATTGAGCTACATGTTCCTCTGGATCCGTTGAACCATCATATAGCTTTATGGATGGTATCTGGAATCTTTTGGGTATCTTAGCATCACATAAGGGTGGTGCAAACCGAGATATCCTATGGCTAACATCTGCGATCTCAGGAATGGGCTTGACCACTCCTGGAACACTGGATATCATATCCTTAAGCTTCTGTAATTCCCTAGCCATAGCTTGATTGATACATGTATCCTGCATAGAGCCATAGTTAGTGTTATATGAATTATTAAAAGTGTTACCTCCCAAAGGATTCGTGTTTGGAATTCCAGATGTGAATCCATATTAACGGTACTCTGGTATGATTGGAGGACCAGAGGAAGCAATGGTCTGCATTGGTATGAAGTCTCCTTGATGAACATCCGAGCTCGGAGGCTGCATACTTCTTAAGAATCCTTGATCCTGAAAGATGTTGGATCCTTGAAGCTAAGAGGATCCTTGAACCTGAAAGGATCCTGGAACCAGAGAGTGTCCTTGGACCTAGGAGGATCCTTGGACCCGGAAGGATCCTTGGACCTGGGAGGATCCTAGGACCGGGAAGGATCCTTGGACCTGGGAGGATTCTTGGACCTGAAAGGATCCTGGGACCAGAGAGGATCCTTGGACCTGGGAGGATCCTTGGACCTGGGAGGATCCTTGGACTGTGTGCATTCCCAAATATCCTCCTGAGCTGACGAAGGATCCCTGATGCTGAGAAGAGGATCCCGATGGCTGGAAATAGGATCCCTGAGGCTGGGAGTGAGAGCTAAATGCCTGACTCATAGTTGCCGTTCCATAACGCCTTTCTGATGGACCACTTTGATACTGGATGCCCGGAACTACCGATTGTAGGGTAGTTACAACTGGAGTGTCAAAATTCAATGACCTTGGCATCAGAGGAGAGTGATTCTCCACTGATTTCTTCTGTTTTTTTTTATATCACCAATCTCTTGGAGGATCCGTTCATTGGTTTTGTCCTGCTCTTGCATGCGATCCCTCATCTGCAAAATCAGATTAAAAAGATCATTAGTAGTAGGATTAGTGGAAACAGAAGAAGTTGGTGGTTTTTGGAAAATGGGGGTTTGTCTCTTCGCAGCATTTTCAGCATTCTTCTGGGATCCAGAAGGTGGAGGAGGTAAAGGAGGAACGCCTTGTGAAGAACTGATTGCCGGCATAGAGCTTGAAGTGTTCTTCGCTGAGGAAGCCATCTGCTTGGTTGTAACGAACCGAAATGACCACGAAAATACGAATCTTCTTAGGAATGAAGCACCAATTGCCCCACGGTGGGCGCCAAACTGTTTTGGTCAAAAATCAAGCTAAGATAATGCAACCAAACTTTCTGTTGTGAGGTGTGATGCTTGAATCAATGAACAATGCTAAGGATCACTCAGAAATGAAATGAACAAGTGACACAAAGATTTGTATGAGGAAAAAGCCCTTGATCAAGAGTTGATCTCCGGCATAAAAAACCTCGGGTGATGGAAACTACCGATCACCAACTCAGATTAAACAAACAAGTTATTACAACTTTGGATGATAGCGAGCTAGTTACAAGGATCACTAGAGTGTAATGTGCAAAAAAGTGTGTAATCGCTAAGTGAATTTTCGAGAGCTGATGAGAGCAGTTACGAGTGTGTGTGTTCAGCTAAAAATAGCCAATTGTTCTAATATAGCTCGCTATCCCCTTTTAAAATTGGAAAAAATCTAAGCTAACAAACTATCCGCATTTTGTGCAAGTCTCCCACAAACTCCATAACATCCATATCGGTCAAGCACGTGCGGAATAAATAAGGAATATACTCCAGGAATGTCGCCAAGACCAAGTCCAAGCTCGTACTCCTGCAAAACAACATCATATTCAAAGCAGACAACCATTAGTATAAGGATCCTTATGATGATCCATGATCCTGATCCTATAATACTTTCTGAGGATCACCAATTCAGACAGAAGTGATGATCACTAAGCCCAACAGTAATTGAGGATCACTGATCATTCAAAAATCCTCCCCTAACACTAAGGTAAAAGGGAAAGGCATTAAAACACAACCACTCGTCGGAAACCATGTCCGACCGGATTTCCCGGTCAAACGGCCGGAACACCGTCCCTTTCGGGAAGATGCCGAAGGATTTGAGAGCCGACAAGTGGGCACTATCGATGGAGCATATCTCTTTCTCCAGTTCTTGGAGAAGATTCTGGCAGAAGAATGTAGGAGCGGAGTCACCGGAGCTGGATCTTGTCCGCCTTGCCATATGGTCGCCTGAATTTTTGATCGGAAGGGAGGATGAAGATGAAGATGAGAGAGAGTTTTTACCTTTTTTCTCTACGGTAATGGTTAAATGAGGATGAGGATGAGAAGTTATAGGAGGTAATGAGTAATTATAGACTAAGCGGTTACAAGCTGTCACATCAAGGTCTAATCTGTTAATTGCCTCGTTATTTGTAAAAAAATATAACCGTTAGTATCAGGATACTAAACGGTAACATTTTTTGGGGACAATTGTTATGGGTGAAATTATGGGCTCATATCCTGGATAATATCTTAAATTATATCTTGGTTGTATGATATATGTTCATGCCCGGGATGCTGATTCAGGATATTGGTAACATCCTGAATGGTATCCTAAGGATCACTAACGGATTATGTGCAGGAATACGAGTCCAAGCTTGTAACATTCATGAGGACCCTTTCCCCGGAAGACTCGGTCTAAGTCGTTCGAAGGAAGACGTTGAAGCCGCTTTACTCGGTCTATAACGTTAACTATGGAATATTCGGAGGCATCCCCCGTTTATAGGAATTTTTGTTTTCATTTCTTAGCTATAAATAGATGGATAAATCAGATCGAATAGGACACAACAACACTCACTGCTCTCTAACACTTTACTCTCTCACAACTCTCACTTTCATAAAAAGCATTGTAACACTTAGCGATCTGATCAATATCCTGCACTGTATCCTGACGTTTGAAGTAATAAGAAGAACAAGGCAGGTGCGATTGTCAGCTCTCGAGGTTTTGTGCCGGCGATCTAAATTGATCAAGGGCTTTCCTCGTATATCTCGTGTCACCCCCTTTACTTTTTGCTCATAGTTTGATCGTAGATACAGCTCAATATCCTGAGCCGTATCCTGAAAACTGTTTTTGCAAACAACTTAATCAACATATTCTCAACACACTTACTTAGCACACTTCCTCACTTAACTAATTTGATCACTTAATTGCTTCGGTAATTTTTGACCAAAACAGTTAACACGACCGTGTCCTGGATATCCTCGGCTCATTTAAGTTATTAATGGCCACGACTTATGTACGGGGTGTAGGCATACACCCGATAGATGCAAAATGCTAAAATAAAAATTTACCCACAAGTTGGGAATAACTCTTTTGTGGGTTTTAAAAGTGGTGTGTCGGTTAATCATATGTCGGTTTCTATATTGGGCCTCATATGTATTGACAAACATGTAAAACTGTGTACAAGATTAAATTTCTTAATTGTCCCAAGTTATAAAAGATATTTCGTTCCTTGAGCACCTAAATCAATTTTTGAAGTATTTTCAAATGTGTCAGTTAATTGTATTTACCAGTGTAAACTGACGTATTTTTAAAAGACTAAGTGACAGGTACTAAACACAATAGGCCGGGACCTACTTGGTATCAATAGAGGATCTTGCAAATCCTTAGGATGCCCAAAAGTCCGTTAAACATCATTTTGTACATTTATTAAATCCGCCCGTGAATCCTTTAATACCACCGTCTGTATAATTATTATTTTGAACCTTGAACATTCAGTCTGTAATAGTAATTTCATTCCAAGCCTTTCGCTGAGCTATATCTGTGTTTAATTGTCTATGATAATATCAACTGCATCACGATACTCCCCACCGAACCCACCCGGTTATGTGGAAATATCGGGGTGTGACAAATGTCCTCCTTCCAGAACTTGGAGACACGTGAATATCACCGACCGGCCGGTATGTATGAATATCTACAATAAAAAAGGGAAACATCAATCATTTATAAAACACTATAAAACTGTCATATAACAATATCAAAAAGTTATAAAACACTAAATGAAAAGTTAACAGTATCAACATAGTTCTAAATTGAATAAAACACTATTAATCAATTTAACACTAATTGTTTATTATAAAACACTGTTGACCGGGTTTATTACAATATAACTGTAATTGACACTACCTGGTGGAATAAAACACTATTAGTCAATATAACACTAAATATTTAGTGTATGACACTACTGAACAGTCATAAAACACTATAAATGTAATTAACAATATTCTGTTGGACTAAAACACTATCAAACAAATTTACATTATCTATTCTGCATATAACACTATTGAATATACATATGACACTATAAATGTCATTACTAATAACTGGTGGAATAAAACACCATCAAACCAATGTAATTAAAAATATCTAGGGGAATAAAACATTATAAAACAAATTTACAAAATCTACTCAGTATATAACACTATTGACCATGCATATGATACTATAAATGTGATTACCAATATCTGGTGGAATAAAACACTATCAAACAAATGTAATTAACAATATTAGGATGGATAAAACACTATAAAACAAATTTATAATATCTATTCAGCATATAACACTATTTGACCATGCATATGACACTATGCATCCATTTACAAAAATCTGTACATGATATAACACTATCAAAATAACTTAACCTAATCAATTTTGTGTATAAGACACTACAATCCAAGATAACGAAATCTATTCAAGTAAAACTGTAGAGTAAGACCCCAAAATAAAAAAAACACACGTCCATCGTATGATAGTGAACGTAAAAAACCCAAATTCCCTACTAACCCAGACATGATAATTCTTAAACAGAAGAAATTCCTATGACAAATTAACGATTGTTAAAAAAAATACCACACAAATACCTGCATTAGTGGACTCCATTGAATTGAAATAAAACACTCTAAACGCACAGGAAAAACAACGGTTTGTCACGCTGAAAATTTCTTGCGATGTTCAGTATTTATAATTGATGAATGATAACACCAGAATCTGAATGGATCTTACCCAAAAATTACATAATTCATAATCTCTATAATAACTGATCGGCGGTTATATCTTTTTATCAATTAATTGAATCAAATAGAAAATTATTTGTTAAACCTTTTGAATTAATATAGATTAATGACACATGTCATCTCCATAATATTTCTCACACTTCTCATGTAACAACCCGAGTTTTCAGAAAGTCAAAGTCAGGTCGTTATTCAGATCTGACATTTCTTGCTTAATTATTGCTTGTACTCTCAGACTCGATAATCGATATATTAGTTAACGCTATTTTAAACTACGATGTATTATTATGTGAAGTAACAATGCGATAAACGCAAGAATCACAGCTAAACGTTATTTTACTAAACGCTATCACATCGCTATCGCATCGCAACTCGAACCACAACTCTTGATATTTGTTCTGTGTGTTATTATGTGCTTTACTTGTGTGTGCCTTGTATATATTTTGGGATGTTATTAGCAAACGCAATCGCAACACTATCGCATCGCAATCTCATCGCAAAAGCATAAAAGTAAATCTGCATATAATTGTAACTATTGTGTGTTTTACGTTTTTATTAGTTATGTTATTTGTGTAACTAATTGTTTAATACTATCGCATCACTTACTCGCAACTCTCCTAAACGCAACGCAACGCTCAACGCACAAAACGAAATTCAAAAAACTAACTCACGCAAGCCTTCGGATAGAATGACCAACCGATCGAATGATCATCCGACCGGATGACCATCCGATCGACTGGCCATCCGACCCACTCGCACCGCCTTTCTCACTTCTCACCTATAAATACCCCTTGTCACATCAATTGTTCATTGATGTGACAGCTCTATCCTACCAGCACACTATCAGGCTCTTTTTTCTCGGTTTCACGCGATTCTTGTAAGTATTTCATCCTAAATCTTGTACTTCCATCATCAGGACACACTTCCTCAACATTTTCTCCATCAAATCTTGCATTTTCACCATGAAATCGCCTGAATTAGACTTTAAGGTGACGTTACCTCGGGTTTCTATGAACACTGAAGTGTGACATCATCTCATCAAAGTTAGCTCAGATCTAAAGGATTTATACACACTTTTACACTGAGTTGACGAGATCTAAATATTTAACAACTGATTCAAACTTTTCTTCACTTTTTACTCGAAAACCGATGGAATCTAGACTCGTTCAAGCTCTCCACTCAAACTCTAGTTGAGAACCGGTCTGAGAATGGATTTCCACCAAAGAAGACGCCCGGTTCACGAATTGAACATGAAACTTCATCTTGAACAGTTGAGTCTGATCAAATGGGGTGATTCCCATCCGATCTACTGAGCTCGACTTGGTGCGTTTTCTGTTGTTTGACACATCGTCATGCCGTCTTCGTTAAACCGCAAAACTTTTTAACTTAACTGAGTTTACAAAGTTTCAAACAAGAAGGTTGCCCGATCGAATAGCCATCCAATCAGATGACCATCCGATCGAATGACTATTCGACCAGGTGACTTGACCCACAAGTCCAACACTTAAACAATTTCACAAAACTTCAAAGAATATCAGCTTTCAAACGAATAGCCATCCGATCGAATGGCCATCCGCCCGGATGACCATCCGATCGAATGACTTTATTTATACTACAATGAAAACTTCAAAAGTTCAAACATTTTACAAACTCACTCCTCCAATCGAATGACCAGCCGACCGAATGGTCATCCGATCGACTTATCATCTGATCGACTCACACTCATTCTGTTACGCACTGTTCAATGCTTACGCTATCATTCTGTGATCAGGCTAATCTCCCACGCGCTCCCTTCAATCCAAGATTGTGTTTATTTACTAAACATGAACTGTGAGTATACTCGAACCCTTTTTCGCTTAACTCACTTTTGGGTGTTACACACGTTATCTATATCAAATCACATCAACACAAAATGCAAACTCTTTTATACGCTAACCGCTCTCGTATGTTATACGTGTTTTTGATGAATGTGTGACAACTGGCACTTTTCCATGTATTCCATACAATGATAAACGGTAATATGTACTTTAATGACTGTGCATGATTGAATTAACAAGACGAATGGATATCTGATTACTGTCATATACATAAAAAGGCATTTCATGTTGCAAGATTGTTCATCATTATTACATGCAACACAATATGGTACAATTAGTGCACCAAACAAAGTTAGCACAGTCATTAGACAGACTAGAAGTGCTGACGGGAGTTCAGTACTTAGACAGACGTGATGTTAAGACACAGAATGAGCCCGAAACCATGAATTACACTAGAATAGTGTGTAGGAAAGTAGGGATTGTAAAACTGCTTACCTAGTGATGATTTAGGTGCCGGAAAGTGCCAGAAACACACTAAAACTGCAGAATTCTGCAGAAAATAACCAAATTCAGCAATTTTCTGCATTTAAACAACTAAATATAATGCAGAAATGTGGTTTAATGGTCCAGATTACTTTACTAAGTGTTGGGAATCAAAACAGTCATAAAAGACTACATAAAGCACACTAAACTGCGTAATTTAACACCTTAACGAACCGGTAACCAACCGAACAACCGGACACTACCCGAAACACCAAATTTACACTAGAAGCATTGTTTTAACATTTCCGAGCTAGTTATGGTCACCGAACATCATAATACATCCTACAAACACTAAACCTATATAACACTAACTAATTCCATTATAATCTAACTAGAATTCCTAACTACCATTTCAAACCAACTAGTACCCCCCCCCCCCTCTAGTTCACGACCCAACATGGGGGACCCACCTCAAGATTTTGTTGCATTTGTTTAATTGATATGTTTGTTACTTTAGGGACATATTAACCAATAGTTATGGAGATATTGGAAGAAATTCTTTAAAAACCACAAGGCACCAACATAAGATCATTTTCATCCTCACAACACCTTTTCTTCTTCCCTTCCTTTCCCCTTGCTTATGGCCTCAACCCACCACCACACCATCATCATTTTTCAATCCATTCAACACATTCTAAGGTGATCTAGTGGTGTATCAAGCACGTTTAAGAAGGGTGGAGGCATTGGAACTTGAAGGACCACTTCCTAGAGCTTTTATCCACCTAGTTTATCATCTCCATCATTTTTGGTTTCTTCCCTAGCATTGTGCTAGTAGTAAGACTCTTGAAACTTGTTTTTACTTCTTATCTTGATGGTTAAAAGATTATGTAAAAGGTTTAACATAAAGATCATAAAGAAACAAGAAGATAACTTTTTACATAAAGCTTGAAAGCATAAGAATATATGTTGTTTTAGTGTATGTGTGCATCTTGATTGTTGATTACTTGTATTTATGATGTTAAACATCATAAGAAGCTTGCTAGATTGTGATTAAACACATGAACTAGCAAGTGAGAGGATGATCTTGTGAAAAATAAAAATGATCATCCTTTATGTTCAATATGAACTTGAAAATGAAGTTGTTTTTGTATATAATAATGATGGATACATGTTATAAGTCTATTAAATGGATGATTACAAAGATAATTTTCTCAAGAAACCAAGTTTATTTACAAGATTTACAGAAACATAATTTTAGAGGAACTAATCACATTTTTAGTGATAAATCAAAGCTAGAAACACATTGTTAACAAGAAAAATTCAAGAAGAAATGTTTTTTTGAAAAATCATGTTATAAGTTGTGAAAGACTAAATTTCTCAAGAATGATGTTTACGAACAAATGACCACACTTTTAAGGGTAACTAAGTCTACTAATTAACATGGTAAGTTACTACAAGTTTTTACAAAAATTTCAAGTTCATGATGTAGTGTAATTTCAGAATATTTGGCTCATGGTAAGTGTTGAATAATTTATTGTTGATTGGTGATGATTTTAAAAGAAAATGATATGCTTTCAAAGCTGGGAAACCTCCATTTTTAAGGGGAAACTATGGCAAAATTCTTGTAGAATCTAAACACTTAAAAAATATTTTTAAACAAGTGTTTTGTAACACCCCAAAAACGGGTTTGGTAATCAAACCACGTTAATACTAAAAGACGGGTAAAGTACCGTTAGTGGTAAAAGTAACCCGGTAAATATTAGGATTTAATTAAATAAACCTAATATTAAATAAAAAGTGGACAAATCCTTTTGAGGAAATTAAAATGGATAAAAAGGCCCGAGTTAACGGGACTCGAGATAAACTTAGTCATAGATTCCCCGAACCCACTAATTTAATTAGGAATGCTTAACCTAGTTAATAAGTGGGGAACATTATTAGAAATAAGTGGGTTGTACCCTACCTAACTAACTAACCAAACTTATTGAAACTTAATATTTATTTTAATTAAAAACACTACACACAAACTAGTGTGTGAGTGTGTGTGTGCGTGAAAGAGGTCAGGGGAAGCAAGGAGAAGCCAAAACCCTAACTCAAGCTAATTCACCAAATTGAAGGTCAAAACTAGCTCAAATCAAATGCATGATCACTTACAAACGATCACCAAGTCAAGGGGATCGTGAGGTATGTCGAATTTTATAATTTGGTAATGTTTTGGATTCTATGATGAACACTCAAAATCAGAATTCGTAAATGAATGTTGAGTTTATGAGTGATATGGTATGAAATTCATGTTTAGAAATGAACCCTAGATAAAAACTTGATGAATTAGCACCTGAAACAAAGGATTTGATGATGACCCTTGTATGTGCTAAGTGGGTTTTGATTTAATAATGAAGATGATGATAACCTTGTGTTTAAAAACCATTATAATTGATAATAGAAACAAGGTACTTGATCAAATTACATGATTGGGTATTTGTTCATACAAGATTGAGATGGGTTTTTATGATATGATGATGTTAGTGTCAAACTTGTGATTAGAATCATCATATTAGTTAGTAAAGACAAAGTACTTGAACAATTTACGTGTTTGGGTACATAAATCATATTTACCATGAAATGGGTTTTTGAATAATAAGATGAAATGATGAATTTCATGAGTTTAAAGAGAAAAATAGTCAAAGAATCATAAGGTGTGAAAGTCATGATTTGGAATGACTAATCTAACAACCTTGTGAATAATGAATGATAGTTGGCGCCTAACAAGCTAGGGGAAGCTTGATGAGTGAGCGGGTCAAACGAAGCAAGTACGGAAAGAAAAGCGTGGCGTGGATGCGAGGTAAGTGTAATTTACACACTTATGTAGAATACTCGTTTATTTAATACGTTGTAAATGTGAAAACGATAATATTGGAAATATGGAAATTTTTCAAGTGTCGACTAATGTAAATCAAGGTTAAAAGGATGCCCATGGCGTAAGCCGAAATGGGTTGAACTTGTAAGAAAAGAGTGTAAAAGAAAAAGGGTATGGTAATAAAATCCGGGAAGGGATGGATGTATGAATTGGAAATCAAAAACGATGTTTTTGATTAAATAGATAACGTTGGGCATATAGTCCAAACGGGTCGAATGGTGGTGATCACACCATTTGACAATATCGACTAATGTGGTTGTCAAGTCTTATCATAACATGACCGATTAGCAAATCGGATAATTGCGTCACCATTGATGGTGTGATAATGAAAACGAGGTATAAATCGGGTCTACTTGTTGATCCGGGCCAGGTACGCATAATTATGTTGTAGTTAAAAGTGCTATTTTTGTCGAATAATTTGAGAGAGAGTCCTTCGTCGTAAAAGGACCAAAATCGACCAACACGCCCGTGTAGGCTAAATTGAACAAACAACCCTTAAAGGTTGTTTGGAAACGAGTTTTATGATTAGGCAAATACTTAGAATAAGTATAGAATCTGAAAGAGGTATTGTATTAGTCAAATGGCACTATTTGAGTTTTTGCCGTAAAATAATGATTCGAGAGGTAAAATTTGGTTTATATAGATCACTACATTAAACCCACCATAAATACTGTTGTGGTGGTAGATTTTAGGATAAGAAATGTGGTGATGGAATGCTAGAAGCAAATGAAAGCGATTTCAAGCTTTAAAGTGCTTAAATACCCTTAACGGGTCAAAATAAGCATACGAGCAAAAACAGGTTTAAATTATGTAATAAACCTGTGATTAGAACCTAAAGTGGCAGATAACATTAATTTGAAAAAGTGTATGTGATATAAGGATCAAACAAACATGTTTGTTTGATAAAATGCATAAACGGGTTAAAATTCGGTAAAAAGATAACGAGTCGAAGGCTTAGAAGCCTAAAAAAAATTATTATGTTGGATGTTGTATTTTAACTCCATATGATGGAGAATTAAATTACGGACGCGTAGGAAAAAGAATCGGGTAAAACGGATCAATAACGAAGAAGTTATGCCCGTTTCCGTGAACTCAGGTCATGCTGGGTATGTACAGCAACTGATTAAGCATCAGTCTGTGAAAACAGGGGCTCGGCGTCACGCGAAGCCCCTTGGCATCACGCGAAGCCCCCCTGAACTTGAAAAATGTTGAATTTTGTTTGTTTAACCCATGGAACTTGTTTAAACTTATTAGTTGACTATCAAAACTAACTTTTAAGTTGGTTTTGATCTTAGGTGATGTCGGGCATGCTACGGATGATGATCAAGCAGCTACGAAGAACCGAACACACGAGATTAAAGCTTCCGCACGACGTTACGTCATAAATTTTAAATGGCGAACTTATTTATATTATGTTGAAAACTTTTAAGTTGTAAAAGTTTTAAATTACTCGTATTTTCTAAGAATACTTAATCGTAATTACATGTTTGATATCGTACTTATACGAAAAATTTCAATATAATAACATGGGTGTTACATGTTTACAAGTAAATTTTGAACATAGCTTTCATATAAAAACTTGCCATAATTTTTGTTACAAAAATTACAAATATTGGAGGTCGGTTTTTTATAAATAAAAGTGACTAAGTATATATTTAGGAAATTATATATTTAGATGTCACAATTTGTGTGATTACTTGTATATTATGTGTAATAGTTATACTATTTTAGGAATTGAAATAATATAACTTACCAAAATACCAAGAATTATAATACAAAAATAATGCCAAAATTCAAAGAAAACACATATATAAATTATACCAAAAAATTGTACAAACCAAACAAAGAATATGGATTAAATATATATTTTCCGGAAGTAAGATCATATATATATATATATATATATATATATATATATATATATATATATATATATATATATATATATATATATATATATTTGACAAATAAGTTAAACGGTATTTTGGAAATCAAAGAAACGGAAATTATAATTTTTACAAGTGTTACAAAAATATGATATATTTTTGTAAGAAGAAAATATATTATTTTTGAGTAAAGAAAGAATATATATTTTCTTGGATTATTAGAAGATATATTATTTTGAAGAAAATATATTTTCTTAAACAAATTTAGAATATATTATTTTTGGGGTGAAAAATAGATTTATTAATATTTTCTAAATTAATCTTGAAAATATATTATTTTTGAGGTTTATATGAAAATATAATTATTTTTGCCAAGAAAAGATTTATAGATAATTTTCTACAAAAGTTTTCTTAAAATACATGCATTTTAAGAATATGAAGTGGTGATTTTATTTGATTAAAAATAATATTCCAGAAAATTTAATAAAAAATTAAGTATAGGGATACTTAATGAATACAAGAAAATACTTATTCTCGTACGTACAAATACACACTGGAATACGCCACCAATACTTGGCAAAAATACACAAGTCTAAGAATACGAGTATAAGTATACCCATCCTTGGGGGAAAATATACATGTATAAATACATGATGTATCAAGTTAGAATATATTATTCTAACTAACATTCCAATAAATAATAAATATAATTTGAGTTAAAATATTATTATTATTTTAACTAATAATTATATACTTTGAAATTATATAATGTACATCAAAGATGTAACTCAAAGTATACCAAGACTTCCAAAATAAGTCTTAATGAACAACTAAGACAAAGAGTCGTTACACGACCTAAACGACTAATATAACATGGCATGTGTGTAGGTAGTTGTACGACTCATATAAGGACCTTTGAGCATACGAGATAGCAAGACGCAAACTTGTGAGTTCATGTCCCCCTTTTCTCTTAACTGTTTTCGGATTTATAACTCTCGAGGGTGAAATACATGTTACATATGTTTCAATGGTATGATTTGGCTATGAAATGAACTATTAGATCATGTGAGCATAGGCTGAAACTGAAATGTCAATAACTCTCATAAGAAACATGGACAAAGGTTAGATCTAACGGGTACGACCGAGCCCCACTCATGGTCCTTATGTGACCACTTAGAGTGCTTTAGTGTCCCGGTCGAGGTGATTCGACAAAGGTCAAGGGGGATTTGACACAGTCAAGGTGATTTGATACGGTCAATGGAATTTGATACAGTCAAGGTGATTTGACACAGTAGAGGGAATTCGACACAGTCGAGGAGATTCGACTAAGACAAAAGTCTACTCATATTGAGTACCCCCTATGTCTTCACATACATTAATGTTCTTGTAAAACATTAATTGATCCGTTCATAGAAGCTTTTCATACCTGTTTTCAAAGGAGTCTCTCAGACGTTTACAAGTTTATCAGTACTCATACAAAACGCATGAACTCGCTCAACATTTGTTGATGTTTTCAAAATTACATGTATTCCAGGTAACGAGTTGGATCTTGGGCGCTGGTGTTGTTTCTGGATGTAAATTTCAAGTTTAGATGTCATCCATTTTTGTTGGTTTGTAACTTAATCAAAGGTTGTGTTGTTTGAAACTTAAACAACTGGTGTTTGTAATGTTTTGAACTTTATGAATGGATGAACATCATTTTGATCAAATAGTTGTTTGTTATAATCGAATGCAATGACAACCAATCAAGTCACACGCATACGCTTCTGCAAAAGTCAGGGTGTGACAGAATGCTTGTATATTATCTTTACACAATGATTATTTCCTGACACCTTAGCAACGATAGTACTATAGTTTGGACTCAGCACCAGTCGTGGACAGGGGTTGTTAAGGGTTTCACTTCACATGGTCACAGTGGTGATAATGTGTTGCGCATTCTACACTCGTAGTCATGTCGGTTGCATATGTCATTGTCGATAGCTTACTTGCTTCACATTTCTACGTGTTACATGCTGGTTATGCGTAAATCGCTTTCGCTATACTATATGCTATTAAACTTGTGTACTCACCTTTACACTCTGTGTATTGACTTTATTTTAACGTATGCGACAGGTGTTTAGGATGCTATGCTTTGCTTGGTGAATCTTGTTAGGTGGTCTAGAAACCCACAAATAAAACCTGAGTTGTCAGAACAATTTATTTGTCTTTGAGAAACAATGTCTGTAATAACTGTTTACGCTTTATATGTTTATGGTATGGGACGTGAGCGTTAAATATATTGTCACTAATAGTTGTTATGGATCCTCTTGGACAATTTGTTTCGCTCAGTGACGCACCCCGATGATTCCACCATCGGTTGGGGTGTGACATCTCACACTTTTGGATTAATATACAGGATCTTCAATCTGGGTACCACTAAAAACATTGAATTAATGTACAGGATCTTCAATCTGGGTACCACTAAAAACATCGAGGCCAACTTTTTATCTCGTGTGGAGGAGTTTTAATTTTAAGCACAAAATGTGAGTTGGTGGTTGAATATTCAAAAGTACATCATTGTCCCAATAAACATCTTCAATTCAGCAAACAATTGAATTAGTTCACGGGATGGAATTTGGTTAGCAAAATTTCAAGGATGGGGTCAATTCGGGTATCACACGACACGAACCTAATATAAAATTCACAGGTTTAGGTTTAGTCTAAACATGTTCATTCGGGTCAGTTTCAGAAACTGTTTTGTTACCCCATTCTTTGAAAATTAGTTTTTATGTTAA
Source organism: Helianthus tuberosus (assembly GCA_030545235.1). NCBI lineage: Eukaryota > Viridiplantae > Streptophyta > Magnoliopsida > Asterales > Asteraceae > Helianthus > Helianthus tuberosus. The sequence goes on along the minus strand of CM060415.1, from coordinate 205,251,828 downwards.
TTAAAATACATATATACTAAATACTCAAGTTATATATAGGGACATATTCAACACAAAACTTATGCTCATTATGTATTTTATGTGAAAGTTATAAAACAAAATAAAGTCAGATGTTATAGTTAAGTGTCATTATTTTATCAAGATTTATGTTTTTTTTTTGGTAAATTTGTAATTTTAGAATAGTAATAGCTAAGTCGTGTCCAGATCTATATGTCTAATATGATTCTCGTATTACTGTTTTAAGTTTGAGTTGACCTCTTGATTTGTGTAAACGACCCATATTTTGCGTTCTAGAACTAACTATCAGTGGCGAAGCTTGAGATTTTCGACCGGGGGTCGAAAACGTATATACCTAAAAATTTCTATATGAAAACTACATACCGCACACTAACGAGCGAAAAGTTTAGGAGGTCGGACACCCCCTTTTTAACCTGGCTTGGCGTCCATCTCAATCAAATAATTAATTTCATTGTTTTATATTTATTTATTAATTTAAAGTAGACTTGGATCATCAAATAACAAATCAACTTGTAGTTGTTGGAATATCAAACCACCTGCTCCCAGCCCAGTGGCCAGCAACAATGAAGGATAGGATTTGGGGCCTTTGGCGCCGGTTCGATCCCGAGGAGCGCCCGAGTTTTCTATTACAGTGCATTTACTCCGGAGAGTGTCAGTTCTTGCGGAGGGTGCAACTCCTGTCAAGTGGCAGGGGGTTGGAAATTTTCTCGGGGGACGCCAAGCCAAACTCTAATGCACCAAGCGTGGGCCCGGTTAAGACAACATAGTCTTGGTTGCGGGAGTGAGGCGATGGTAGCTACCGATTTATAGGTAGTAGCAGCATTGCCGTCTGTTGTGAAAGTCGCCGTCCCAAAAAAAAAAGTTGTTGGAATATCACAATTATCTCCCGCCAGCTCAATATAGTTTTTAAAGTAGACTAGGAAGAATAATTACACGTTACCATTTTATAATTATTACTAGCTGGTAGGCAGCATGTGCTCAGCTTCAATACACTCACAACTTGTTTATTAAGAAAATCATATGATTAATCACACTAACTTGACCATATATTAAAACTTGAGTAAAATTTGATTGATTTAATTTGCTCAACCTCATGGTAAAATGCACCATACACGAACTAATCCATACGTGATTATTTTTTATTTTTATTTTTCTAAAACGACAAGAATTGCGGTCTTCTCCCTCACCTACCCATTGTGCACCATTTAGACAATTAGAACCAACTATCAAGTGTGAGCCTGATGAGTATTTGTAAAAATTGTACATTGGTAGTGTTTAGGGCTAGCTGTTTGCTGTGAGCTACACAGAGTAAATTACATTCCACACCATGAGGTACAATTATTCATTTGCCTACTAATCTTATTGACGTTTTAGGGGTTTAATGATCAGAAATGCTCGACTTTAGTTAAAAATTATTAGGATAGGCTAAACGTACCCCTCTCTCTTACTTGTCATACCCCTCTGTAAAAATCACTTTAAAAACTGTCAAGTATACCCCCTAAAATATTTTTAAAAATGTTTTTATACAAATTGATTTACTAATTTACACTATATATTTTATTTACACTTGTATATATCTTCAACATAAACTTTAGAAATTTGAAATTAAATAAATGTTATTGTAATCGATAAAAAAATTATGATACTCCTGCATCGCCCTGCGAATGGTGTTTATTAGATTGCCTAATGTGGAGCGTGGGGAGGGGAAACCCCTACATCTCCCTGCGAATGGCGTTTAATAGCGTGAGGCGAGCGCTTGAGGATCTTCATATGGCGTAGGGGCACTTGAGGTTGGGAGGTGGACGATGATGATTGAATAAAGAATTATAATAAAAAATTGAGCTAATTGCCCGGATAGTCCCTGTGGTTTGCCACTTTTTCACATTTAGTCCCCACCTTTTCAAAATAGCATGTATAGTCCCTGTGGTTTTCAAAATAACATTTATGGTTCACCTTCAATAAAAACCAAATTGAATGACTTTTTTAACAAAGCTACATAGGTGACTAACCATACCTAGCCATAGCTAGGCCTGGCACACGGGCCGCGAAGGACAAGGATGAGGCTCTTGTGGGGCGCGAGAGACCTCCATTCCAGCCTATATAAGAAGGCCTCCAGCCTCAGTTTTCATCGTTCAATTCTTTTTTCTCTAAAGTCCCTATAATACCTAAACGTTGCTCGATATTATACCCCTAAAACACGAAGCTCTGCCTCGTTGTAAGTATTTTAACACCCGATCACTGATTCGTTACCCTACCCGATTGATCTAGGACTCCGTAACGCATGTCGAGGCTCTGCCTGACTAAGTTCGTTGGAGTTCTATCTCGTGTTGTATGGCTAATGTGATTTGAGTTATTTAACTAACACGTGTGCGTTGTTTATTTTTAATAGATTATAATCAGGAACACCATCAGGAAGCTGTAGAAATACCTAAGTCAACAAAGTGAGTCACTCTCTTTTTCTAACAAACTGTTTTACAAAACCTCAAATGTTTTCACTTATACTTACAATGATTGAGTCTATGTATTCTACAATTGCTGCCGGTATGTGGGGTTTTGTATACACTACTAGTAATCCGTTACTATTGTACAATGAGTTAGCCAATGAGTAACATGACCACAGTCATGGAACTGCCAACATGACAAATACTGAATGAGTATAGTGGTAGATATAAACATTGTAATCGCTTTCAATACTGTAAAGTTATAAAAGCTTGTTTTGATTAAACTGGGATGCACTCGCCAGTATTTCTTGCTGATAAAATCTTTTTAAAACACGTTTTAGGTAACTTAATGTGAAGCTAATAGAAGCCAGCCTTTGAGCACTGAAGGCTTAAAGAAGTGGCTATAAAAACTTACCTAAATAAAGGATATTATGTTTTCAATAATTAGGGTTTATACCTATAAATATATTATTAATGGAACATGGGTTTTATTCCATTATTTATTATAAAAGTTTGGTGTTTTGAAACTCTGAGATTTATTTCCTAACTACGATCCTGATGTTTTAAATTTCGCTGCCAAATTAATAAACACCGATACAACCAGCTCTGTGTTCTCGTGGCTCCCGCTCCCGGGTAGGGGTCGGGGGCTGCGAAGAAGGTGATATCAGAGCCATGCCACTGGTTTAAGCCATTCTGGTGTTCTCCTAATACCTAAATTTTGAACAATTTTGTTAGGAAATAACTTATGTGATTCTATGTAAAAATGTATATTATTATTTTGTGTTATTTGACAATTTGTAGTTTACATATTGAGTGAACAAGGTACCTCTGACGCTTGCCGTCAATTGCCTCATTCCCCAAAGAATAAAGGAACCTCATCCCAGCCAACCTCAGGCTACTCCGCTGATTCTGAGGAATGAATCTTTATCTTTAAGGCCCAATCTGAGTAACCATCTCCCCCGAAAAAGAGAGGATAGTTTAGTAGAGGAGCGCATGAAAGGGGGAAAAGAATGAAAAAACTCTAACAACAGCGAGCAATAGCAAAAGAAAATAGAGAAATGAATACCCAAACCCAGGGAACTAGACCATTATGGGTGGAGGAAAAAAAAGGAGGGATACCTAGAATTAGGAGGCTAGACCCTCATGGGAAGAAGATTTAGATAGACAATTAGTTGATTTTCACATGTTAGCAAATACCGCAGCAGACCCTAATCTGAACCAAGTAGCTGAACCATAACTTCTACCTTTATTCCCTAACCAACCAATGGAACTAGAACAGAATCAGGAAAATCAATTCCCGATCCTAGCATTCGACCCCATTGAGATCCCTTGAACTCCCGCACTAAACCCCATAGAGCAGTATACAACACTGAACCCTTTAGACCAATGGTGGAATGACAACATGTATATTCAGGATATATTAGACAACCCATACCCTTATGGAGAACCCATACCACGTTATCCTGAACCAGTGCCAGCACCATTACCACCTATAAGCCAAGAAAATGTGGAGGAACTTCGCCAATAAGATGAAGAGTTAGTTGAAAAGGGAAATCGGATCCGTCAGATAGTAGAGAAACTCGTCTGGAAGTATGACGAGCGTGAGATACAGTTCTAGACAAGCCAACACCTAATATAATATATATATGTGTGTAATTTTGTACTTTGATGAAAAAAAATATATATCATCAACTAGACTAGATAAACTAATATATATATCGATGCATAGTTACTAGCATTTAAATTTCAGTTGTAATTTGTAGTAGATGCATATATATATATATATAAAAGAGTAAGTCGCAATGCTCGACATTTTTTATCAAGTTGCTTGTGTGATTGTATCTTATTATATGATATTAATACCTGATAAATGTTTACAATTCAGATGGACAACGATGTAAATCAGGAAAACCAGACTAACGATAATAACGAGAATCAAGTGAATAAAAGTGTCATCGAACATATAGTAGCACAAGGAATTATAGATGCTATGCCATATATTATCAAGACTATTAAAGAAACAGAAAATAATAATTCTGTAATTGGAAGTAAACGTCAAATCACTGAACCAAGTCACAACGTGAACGAAATTCACGGACCACTGATCCAAGCTCAAATTCCAAAAAGAAGAAGAACCATCTCATATGGTTGTTCTTATAAAGAATTCTTGGCCTGCAAAACAATAGAATTTTGAGGCAACGAAGGAGCCATTTCAGCCTTGCGCTAGATAGAAAAGATAGAAGCAGTCTTAAAAATAAGTAAAGGTGCAGATGAAGATAAAATTATGTTTGTTTCTAATCTTTTTAAGAATGCAGCTGTAGAATGGTTGAATACCATTCTCCAATCTAGAGGAAGTGACAGAGTTTATAATATGGAATGCAACAACTTTAAAGAGATAATTGAAAGAAAATTTTGTCATCCTCATGAAAAGGAACAAACTGCTAATAAGTTTCTAAATCATAAAATGATTGGAATAGACTGCAGGGAGTACACTACCATATTCTTTAAATATGCAGGGATAGTACCAACCTTGGCCTCACCTGAGCCGGTATTAATCTCTCGTTACTTCTGGGGATTAATTAGTGCGATTAGACACATAGTCAAGGCAGCTAGGCCACAAACCATAGAATAAGCAGTAGAACTGGCCAACACCTTGACTGATGAATTGGTACGTATACAAGAGGAAAACCAAAGAAAGAACCTAGCTCAAAAGCTTACCCAAGAATTACATTATGGTAATTACTACCGTGGGAAAGGTATAGGTTCTTCCTCTTCACCCAATTGCAAGTATTGCAAAAGAAAGCACTCAGGAAGATGCTCAATATACTGCAACTTCTTCAAAATGTCTGGACATAAAGAAGAAGAATGCAGAAAGAAAGCTAGCAATAGATTATGCTACAATTGTGGAGAAGCTGGTCATATCAAACCGAACTGTCCGAAACTAGCTCTAGCGACAACTAGCAAAGCTAAGGCAAATGAAGGACCCAAGAAGAACGTCAGGACATTCGTTCTGACAGCTGAGGAAGCCAAGATGATTCCGGATGTGATTGCCGGTACGATTTTAGTTAATGATGTTTTTGCTAAAGTATTATTTGACACTGGTGCAAACCAAATGTCACACCCCGATATTTCCACATATTACCGGTGGGGAGTATCGTGACGTAGTTGATATCATCATAGACAATTAATCACAGTTTAATGCACATCGGAAGTCTAAAAGTAATAATACAAGCCGAATTTGAAAGTATAATAAAATATTATACAAACGGTCGATAATGGATCCACATGCGGATCTAAAACAAAAGTAAACATTGTTCAACAGACTTTAAGTATTAAGAGCTTGCAAGACTCTTTATTTAATACTTAGGAGTTTCCAGCCCATTTCGTGTAGTACCTGCACTTAATCTTTTTGAAAAATACGTCAGTTTACACTGGTAAATACAATTAACTGACACCTTTGAAAACATTTAAGAAAATTGATTTAAATGCACAAGGCACAAATATTCTTTTATAACTTGGGACAATTATTTAAAAATAATCTTGTATACAGATTTATATGTTTGTCGTACGTTCGGTAGCCCGGGTTAGAAATGTCGGGTTAAGATTAATAGACACACCACTAGTATAAGCCCCCAAGAAGTTTCCTCACGAGTGAGATACCGTTTTACATACGCAACTGTCAGGTGTATGCCTACACCCCTTGCTTAAGTCATGGCCATTTCAAATGAATGAGCCTAGGATATCCAGGACACAGTCATTTTAACCCCCAAATGCTTTGTCAAACAAAACAGATTAAAACGGGTTATCTCAATGATTTAACCACTAATCGATTAAATATTCAATACCCGACCAAGAGATAATAATTTACCCTATCCCAAGCCCGTATAAGGGAAAATAAGTTAAAAGTATTTACCTGAGCTAAAATGTAAATTAAAACTCAGCCGTATATTCTAATCAGCAAGTGCAGGGAGCTTTTACTATGCACCTAATATGGAATGAAGGTTTTAATAACCTATTAGATTCCTATCGGGTCTTATTTAAGTTATAACTTTGACCGGTTAGTTTTAAAGGAAAGTTTACGGTACAAAACACAAGATTAAGCGATGACCGGATTGGAATGTGATTTAGACCCGACAAGTATGAAGACTTGTATATAATGGGTAAACTAAATACATTCTGGATTTTGAAGTAAAAATGATAAGGTTTGACCCGTTTCAGCTAATTTATGCAAACTAGTTACATAAACCGTACCAGACGCGTATTTGCGTAACGGGTAACCGAATGAGTCATGTAGAGGTTCCATGAGTTTTTATGCTTAAAATATATTGTGATATCAGTAGGATATCTTCCATTATGCCCAAAACGAATTTAAAATCAATTTAGGCCCCGAAAGGGTATTTTGGTCATTTTAAAGTTTATAAAAGAGGTTTAATAGCAAACTGAGGTTCTGGTCTCAAACATTCTATAAAAATATTTATTTTATGTTGTTATATCAGTAAGGTATCATACATATGTGTGTTTAATCATTTATGGCCAAACTATGCACCGTAGGGGCATTTTGGTCATTTCACATATGCTTTTAAGGTTAAATTTGGAAATCTGAGTTCAAGACTTATACTTACTGTTAAAGTATAAAAATTTATTTACAACATCATTAAGTAACAAGTCTTAGGCAATAGATATGGTTTTAAACCATACTATGCGCTTAATAAGCGTAAAAGTCGGTATTTGACGATATTTGAAATGTTTATAAAATTTTGAAGTTTTGATTAGTCTCTAAAGCTTAAAATATTTTATTTAACATATGAAATCAGTAATAAAAGGTTTGGTATCAAAATGATATGTAAAACTCATTTTGTCAATGAAAAGGGCATTTTCGTCAATACCGAATTTACACTAGAACTCTATGTTATGGTCAGTATAAAATTTGACAAAAATTTCCAAAAATCCCTAAATATTATATCATAACAGTAGGTAGCAAGTTTGGTGCCAAAAATTGGGTTTAAATATGATTTAAGCCGAAAATGCAATTTAATTAACAAAAAGCTTCTTTTTTTTACGATATCTTGCATAACTTCTATTTTAGACCATAATCTAATGTCAAATTTTTAGGACATGCTTATAAATCAGTAATAAAGATTTTTGTCCTCTCACATTTTCAAAAATCTCGTTTTTATATAAAAAGGGCAAAATGGTCAATTTTAAGCATTTAATGGAAACATGCAATGAACTAAGATTTCTAAGGGACCATGTAGTATGACCTCAGAGGGTTATACTAACATATAATATGGTCCTAAAGGAACCCTAAGGCATATCTAAACTAAGTTAATTCGGGTCAGAACTGAAAGTCAAAGCAAAAGTCTACTTTTGCGACTTTCGATTGCAAACCGAGCCTAATATTCAGAATTGCCTGGTTGAACATGCCTAAACATGTTCTTATATTATTTACCAAGTTTTTTAAGTGATAAAATGTATTTTAGAGCTTCTACATTATCAGTTATGATTTATTTTGCAAAAACTAACCCGTTTGAATTTTCTGTTAAGTAGTTTGACCCGACAATTGACTGAGATAACGTGATAATTTAAAGGTACCCTTTTAAGGGTTTAACACCTACATAATTACCAACATATAGCCACTTTCAATTCGAATAATGGCTGGACCGTTAGTGATTAATCACAAAGTTAAAGCGTAATTATGATATCTTTGACTTTCGGTCATTACACTAATGAAAACTTAATTATAGAGGCTAAGAACACTTACAATAGTCCTTAGCACGAATTTTAGACTTGAGAAAGCTTCCTTGAACAACAGGATGCTTCAGAAAGTGAGTTGCGAGTAAAAATTTTGAAGTGTGCAAATGAGAACTCAAGAATTGGACCTTTATATAGGAAGTTTGGGTGTCTTAAGATCATTGCAACTGTTCCTAGGAGGTCACCAGATGTTCACAAGTGTCCCTAGGACAGTAAAAACTAGTTGCACAGTCCCTGGTATCAAAAACAAGCATGCAATGGCGGTGGACAGGCTGCAACATGCAGCTGTGCATTTTCTGTCGCTGGCACTGCAGTCGCGGCCCGCGAGGACTTGTTAATCCGGTAAAAATGTTTCCCAGCTTTGCAATTTCAGTCCCTGGTCCATTTTAAGTTTAAATAACTTTTTTTATTGCACTTTTGACCCCATAGTTAACTGTTAAGAGTTTTGGGTCCTAAAACAAACACCGTTAAGCTCCCGGTTAGTTACGAGATCACCCGAAGTGTACTTATTTGCATCGGAACTTCATGTATTCAATATTCGTCATTCTTGAGAGTATAAATAAAAATATCACAATGCTTTCGGGATCACTTAAAGGTCACTCAGAGGTAACAATTTAACATGCTGACACATTTAACCCCTATGCTTTGTGAAATTTTAATTTTGAGCACAAACGGCTTTTGATGTTCGATAATTTATTCATGAAAGAATACGAACATCGTGTGAGGTCATTCAGAGGTATAAGTTTGTCATGTTGACACTTTTGGTCCTTCTTCATACATCTTTACTTTGTGTGACGACTTTAGTCCTTCAAGGTTATCTTTGCACGTTTAAAGCTTATGACACGTGTCGTTACTATATTGGACATGATTTTGCGAGGTGTTACATCCTCACCCCCTTAAAAGAAATCTTGACCTCGAGATTTACTGAAATAAATGAGGGTATTTTTGTTTCATCGTGGATTTAACCTCTCACGTGTATTCTGGGCCTCTTTGGGCATCCCATTTCACCTTTACGATCGGCATATGCTTTCTTCAAAGCTTCTTAACCTGTCGATCCTCGATCGACAAAGGTTTTTCAACGAACTTAAATCTCTCATCGATCTGCACGTCCTTATGCGACATTGCTAGCGATTCGTCGGCTAGGCATTTCTTCAAATTGCAGATGTGGAATACATTATGTATTCCACTAAGCTCTTCGGGTAGATTCAGCTTATAGGCCACACTTCCGACACATTCGATGATCTTGAATGGTCCTATGTACCTTGGGGTCAGCTTGCCCTTTTTGCCAAAACGCATCACCCCTTTCCAGGGTGACACCTTGAGTAGCACTTTATCACCAACTTCGAACTTTAGAGGTTTGCGCCTCATATCGGCATAACTTTTCTGCCTATCCCTGGCAGCTTTCAGACGATCACGGATTTGGACAATCTTATTCGTCGTCTCGAGGACGATATCAGGTCCTGACAGTTGGGTTTCTCCAACCTCCGCCAAACAAACTGGCCTTCTGCACTTCCTTCCGTACAAGGCCTCAAAAGGCGCTGCTTGAGTGCTCGAATGATAACTATTATTGTACGAAAATTCAATCAAAGGAAGATGGTCATCCCAACTTTCACCCAAATCAATAACACAAGCCCTAAGCATATCCTCAAGCGTTTGAATTGTACACTCACTTTGGCCATCTGTCTGAGGATGATAAGCAGTGCTGAAATTTAAACGAGTGCCTAATGATTGCTGAAAGCTTTTTCAAAAATGAGATGTGTATCTTGTATCTCTATCAGAGATAATAGATACTGGCACTCCATGAAGAGATACAATCTCATCCACATATAGCTGGGCTAGTTTATCAGAGCGATGCGTCTCCTTTATAGGTATAAAATGAGCTGACTTCGTTAGTCTCTCAACTATAACCCATATTGTATCATTCCCACGTTTCGTCTTTGGTAACTTAGTAATAAAATCCATAGTTACCATTTCCCATTTCCAAGTGGGAAGTTCAGGTTGTTGTAGTAACCCTGACGGCTTTTGATGCTCGGCTTTAACCATTGCGCACGTCAGACATTTAGCCACATAAGTGGCTATAGATTTCTTCAAACCTATCCACCAATAATTTGCCTTTAAATCCTGGTACATCTTATCACTGCCTGGATGGACTGGATATTTTGAACTATGAGCCTCTTGAAGAATCACATCTCTTAGTCCTCCACAGATTGGAACCCAGATTCGACCATTCAATCTAAGGATTCCATCCATGCCATATGATAATTGATCAGCAGTTACACCTAACTTCTCATTAGGATAGTTAGTTTCTAATACAGCTTCCTTTTGTGCGGCTAACAACCTTTCATTCAAGTTGTTCTTTAATTCATTGCTTTTAGCATTGATCCTAATAGGTTTGATCCTTTCCTTCCTGCTCAAAGCATCAGCGACTACATTTGCCTTGCCGGATGATATCGGATTTCACAATCATAATCGTTTAACGTTTCCATCCATCGGCATTGCCTCATGTTAAGATCCTTCTGATTAAACAGATGCTGAAGGCTTTTATGATCAGAATAGATCACGCACTTCGTTCCATATAGATAGTGCCTCCAAAGCTTTAGTTCAAATACAACAGCAACCAATTCCAAATCATGGGTGGTGTAGTTCTTTTCATGCACCTTTAATTGACGGGATGCATAGGCAATGACCTTGCCTCTCTGCATAAGCACACAACCCATACCTGTGTGCGATGCGTCGCAGTAAACAACGAACTCTTCAATCCCTTCTGGCAATGTCAACACAGGAGCATTGCTTAATTTCTGCTTAAGAATCTCAAAGGATTCTTGTTACTTGGGACCCAGTCAAACTTGACATTCTTGAGAGTTAACGAAGTTAGAGGTGCAGCAATCCTTGAAAAGTTTTCAATGAAACGTCTATAGTAACCTGCTAGACCCAAGAAGCTGCGAATTTCAGTAGGTGTTTTAGGCGCTTGCCAATTCATAATCGCTTCAATCTTAGAGGGATCCACCTGGATACCACGCTCACTTACCACTTGTCCAAGAAATTGGACTTCACGAAGCCAAAACTCACATTTTGAAAACTTAGCGTAGAGCTTCTCTTGCTGCAGAAGTTTGAGGATACACCGAATATGTCTTTCATGATCGGCTTGATTCTTTGAATAAATAAGAATGTCATCAATGAAGACAATGACAAACTTGTCTAGATACGGCTTGCAAACGCGATTAATGAGATCCATGAATGCTGCAGGTGCATTAGTGAGCCCGAAAGGCATCACTAAGAACTCGTAGTGTCCATATCGTGTTCTGAATGCGGTCTTGTGCACATCCTCTGTTCTGACCTTCAACTGATGATAACCTGACCTTAGGTCAATCTTGGAGAAGTAATTTGCTCCTTGAAGCTGGTCGAACAAATCGTCGATCCTGGGCAATGGATATCTGTTCTTGATTGTGACTTTGTTCAGCTCAGGATAATCGATGCATAGACGCATCGAGCCATCTTTCTTCTTCACAAATAGAATGGGCGCTCCACAAGGAGATGAGCTTGGTTGAATAAAACATTTTTCTAACAAATCATCCAGTTGTGTTCTTAATTCCTTCATTTCTGTCGGTGCCAACCGATAGGGAGCTCGAGCTACAGGGGCTGCTCCTGGAATAATATCGATCCTGAATTCCACTTGTCTGTCTGGGGGTAAACCAGGTAACTCTTCAGGAAAAATGTATGGATAATCTGGAATAACAGGAATGTCTTCGATCTTGGGTTTTGGTTCATCAACGGTCACCTGTGCCATGTAAATGACACAACCTTTCTTCAAACATTTCGATGCCTTAAGCATAGATACTTGCTTAGGCAATCCATACTATGTATCTCCTTGAATTGTAAGTGGTTCACCATAAGGGGTCTTGATAACCACTTGGTTCTTATCACAAACAATTTGGGCTTGATTATGAGATAACCAATCCATGCTTATCACTATATCGAATCCTGCTAATTTCAACGGAAGCAAAGACAGCGGAAAAGAATGATTCCTAATGGATATAAAACATCCATCTAAGATTGTTGAAACAGTCTCTATAGTACCATGTTTAGAGTTTTAACAGGCAGATTTAACAGTTTACAAAATTTATTGTCTACAAAAGACTTATCTGCACCAGAATCAAATAAAACTCTAGCATATACATCATTAATGAGGAATGTACATGTTATAACATTATCATGCTGAACTGCTTCCTATGCATTCATCTGGAAGACTCGAGCATTAGTCTTTTTGACCTCTTCAGTTTTCTTTGCAAATTTGGGGAAGTTAGTCCTTATATGCCCCTTCTGGTTGCAACCATAACATGTTGCATCCTTCATTTTCTTGCAATCCAATGTTCTATGCTCTTTGGACTTGCAAATGCCACAAACTTTAGACTGTGAATACGATTGCGACTGCGATTCGAACTTACACTTTCCAAAATGGTTTTTCTTGCAGACTTACATTTGGGCTTCTCCCCTGACTGCTGGGTATCCTTTCTAAACCCAGAACCCTTCTTATGCTCAAAGTTTCCCTTTCTTTTCTTGTCAGAGCGATGAGAACTCTCATCCCCCCGCTTCCGTTTTCCTTCTTCAGAGGTCTTAATCGACCTTTGCCTAATCACATCAAGTGTGAGAGATAAAGACAGATCAACCATGGACCTAAAGGTGGTAGGTCTGGATGCTTTCACATTTCCCTTGATTTCTAGAGCCAGACCTCCTATAAAACGTGCTATGCGCTTTGGTTCCGGTGTGACCAAATAAGGAACCAATCGGGACATGGTATTGAAGCTTTTAAGATAAGCTTGGCAATCCAAATTCTTCATGACCAGAGTCAAGAAGTCTGTTTCAATCTTTTCTACCTCATGCTGAGGACATAAGTTATGCTTGATCAATGCTACAAATTGTTCCCAAGACATGTTATACAATGGGATCTTCCCTGTGGCTTGGATTAACGACCTCCACCAGGCCAAAGCTTCACCTCTAACTGATTGCGAGACAAACTTTACGATATCCTGTTCCACGCAACCACTGATATCAACCACAGTATCCATCTCATCGAGCCATGTCATACAGTCAATGGCTCCTTTTTCTCCTGTGAAGTCCCTTGGCTTGCAAGAGACAAAATATTTGTAAGAACAGGTTTTGACACGTGGCTCATGATTAAACACAATTTGCTTGGATGGGAGATTCTTCTGATTCGATGAGTGACGAGAATTGTCCTTATTTGACTCATGTGTCTGAGAAGGGGGCTTACTATGAGCCACAGATTGAGTCTTTGTACGAGTATTACTTGGTTCTTTGAACTTTCTGTCGATAGCGCTAGTAACAACATTGTCTATCAATGCTTGAAGATCTGCACCAGCTACATTTATTCTGGTGGTATCATTTCTCTCCCTTGGATGACTGTTAACCTCTTCTGATTCAGACATGTTGAAGCTTGATTGCTATAAAACAATTTGACAATAGTTTGTTCAGAGGTTTATTATGGAATCACCATTTTTGATGATTTATTAACCATGGTAAGCATAGACCATAGTGGTTAATTTATTATCAGGATATTTTAAAATTTACCTTATAATTAATCCCAGTTATAAATTACTAGGGATGCTAATGTTGGCACAGAAGGCCTAGTCACGAGGACAAGCCATGATCTTGCAAGATCGAGGCATTAAGGTTTGAACATAGTTCTTCACCCTTCTTGATAGGGAGTCATAGACTCCCACTGCCATTTGTCTTTAAAGGACAATAAGTATGGCCCGCAGGCACTTCACCACTAATGGATGTTTAAATTATCAGATAAGAAATTGGAAAAATCCAATATAAGGATGACTAGTGTGACTTTATCGAATCACATTTGCCAAGAGTGCTAACACGTTTTAAGGTGTTAACAAGGATTTATTATCTTAAAAAGGTTTTACCATTATGGCCATGTCTAAAATAACATATAGGCTAGGTTATACCTTTAAGATTTTTCTTTTAACATTTTATTGGCAGATCAAATTAAAATGGAAGTGATATTTTGTTTTGTTTTATATAGTATATGCATACATATAATGACAATAAATTTTAGAAATGAAACATTCCATAAATTTAAAGAAGTACATAGCTGCCCTAAACGGGACTTTTAAATAAATAACTTGTCCATATAGGGACTAAAATAAGAAAGATAAGTCCACGCAGGGACCAAATACATAAATAAAATGTCCACACAGGGACTTAATTGAAATAAAATTACAAAACAAATAAATAAGGATTTTCAATAATCCCTCTTCTTCTTCCCTTTTATAAGGTTTACCAAACCCTTATGTAGGCCTCGGCGGCTCCTACGCTCCTCTTCTACCCTTTGCTCCACCTCGTGCAACCGTTGGAGGAGTTCTTGCTACTGCGGTGGTTGAATCTGTGGCGGCTGCGGCGGCTGCTGCTGCTAAGGTTGAGGTTGAGGAGGTGGTGGGTATTGATACCCAAACGCTGGGTACCCAGTTGGGTACGTAGTTGGAAAGGGTCCATGGTAGAGAGCGTTGTAGTTTGCTGCCTCGAGGTACGGGTCAACGGCAGGGGCATTGTTGTAATTATAACCCGAATAAGCTGGCTGCTAGAACGGGTTGTACCCAGCTGCACCTGGGTAAGATGGGATTGGGTTTTCATAACCCATGTGTGGTGCTAGTGCGACTGGCGCATAGTCGACTTCAGAAACTGGGTTGAAGGCCCACCCATTTGAGGGTCTTCATACAGCGGCGGGTAGTGGCTGCTGCTGGATTGTTTGGGGGTGCTAAAGTGAAATCCCCCACGCACGGACATCCGTGCACCTCTTCTTCGCCTCGGTGGTTCTGGAGGCAGTTGCTGCTCTGGCGGTGGCGGTGGCGTAACCGCCTGAAAATACGGGTCCTCAGAAGGGACCTGCTGTTGTGGCGGTGAGTTGTGGTGAGGGGAAGTGTACTCCCACTTGTATGTAGCCCATCTTTCGGCCCAAATATCAGCGCCCTTGTAAGGCGAACCATGGAAGGATGATCCGCTAGATATATCAATGGGATGCGTCGGCGTCCCAGTCGGTGGTAGCTCGGGATCTGGATCCTCGTCCATCTCCATATCCTGCATCTCAGGATAATGATCAGCTGGTCCCAAAGGGTTTTGACCCTCTGGTTCTTCTACCTGGTTCATCGGGTTGAACCGGCTTTGGAAATAGGGAGTTGGGTTCTGGAAAGAACTGCGAGAGCCCGAACGCTGCAATGGGATAAAAGAATGATGCGAATCATGGGGCTCCTCATCTTGTTGTGGGCCGAAATAATGGTGGTAGGACGGTGAGGAACTGAGTGAGACTGAGCGTCTTGCGGGCTCCAAGTAAGTTCTCCAGTCTTCTTGGGGACTAGAGCTAAGTGTTGCTGATGGAGTACACCGGTGGGATTGCCCAGCTTCATGGTCGTTTCTTGCAGTAATTGGACCTTTTTCTCTTCCTCCTCGGCCTCTCACCCTTGGCGGCATTTTTGCTTTTGAACCAAAGAAAAAACAAAAGATAAAAACAATTAAGATTAGGATTAATCCTAAGTCCTTTGCCTACACTCGGAAGTTATGGAATGTGCAACTGTGTCATTGAGATTAAACACAAAAGGCTAGTGTTTAATTCACACAATGTTGGCTCTGATACCAACCTGTCACACCCCGATATTTCCACATATTACCGGTGGGCCCGGTGGGGAGTATGGTGTCGTAGTTGATATCATCGTAGAAAATTAATCACAGTTTAATGCACATCGGAAGTCTAAAAGTAATAATACAAACCGAATTTGAAAGTATAATAAAATATTATACAAACGGTCGATAATGGATCCACAGGCGGATCTAAAACAAAAGTAAACATTGTTTAACAGACTTTAAGTATTAAAAGCATGCAAGACTCTTTATTTAATACTTAGGAGTTTCCAGCCCATTTCGTGTAGTACCTGCACTTAATCTTTTTGAAAAATACGTCAGTTTACACTGGTAAATATAATTAACTGACTCCTTTGAAAACATTTAAGAAAAATGATTTAAATACACAAGGCACAAATATTCTTTTATAACTTAGGACAATTATTTAAAAATAATCTTGTATACAGATTTATATGTTTTTTGTACATTCGGTAGCCCGGGTTAGAAATGTCGGGTTAAGATTAATAGACACACCACTAGTATAAGCCCACAAGAAGTTTCCTCATGAGTGAGATACCGTTTTACATACGCAACTGTCAGGTGTATGCCTACACCCCGTGCTTAAGTATGGCCATTTCAAATGAATGAGCCGAGGATATCCAGGACAAGGTCATATTAACCCCCAAATGCTTTGTCAAACAAAACAGATTAAAACGGGTTATCTCAATGATTAACCACTAATCGATTAAATATTCAATACCCGACCAAGCAGTAATAATTTACCGTATCCCAAGCCCGTATAAGGGAAAATAAGTTAAAAGTATTTACATGAGCTAAAATGTAAATTAAAACTCAGCTGTATATTCTAATCAGCAAGTACAGGGAGCTTTTACTGTGCTCCTAATCTGGAACGAAGGTTTTAATAACCTATTAGATTCCTAACGGGTCTTATTTAAGTTATAACTTTGACCGGTTAGTTTTAAAGGAAACTGTACGGTACAAAACGCAAGATTAAGCGATGACCGGATTGGAATGTTATTTAGACCCGACAAGTATGAAGACTTGTATATAATGGGTAAACTAAATACATTCTGGATTTTGAAGTAAAAATGATAAGGTTTGACCCATTTCGGCTAATTTATGCAAACTAGTTACATAAACCGTACCGGACGCGTATTTGCGTAACGGGTAACCGAATGAGTCATGTACATGTTCCATGAGTTGTTATGCTTAAAATATATTGTGATATTAGTAGGATATCTTCCATTATGCCCAAAACGAATTTAAAATCAATTTAAGCCCCGAAAGGGTATTTTGGTCATTTTAAAGTTTATAAAAGAGGTTTAATAGCAAAATGAGGTTTTGGTCTCAAACATTCTGTAAAAATATTTATTTTATGTTGTTATATGAGCAAGACATCATACATATGTGTGTTTAATCATTTTTGGCCAAACTATGCACCGTGTGGGCATTTAGGTCATTTCACATATGCTTTTAAGGTTAAATTTGGAAATATGAGTTCAAGACTTATACTTACTATTAAAGTATAAAAATTTATTTACAACATCAGTAGGTAACAAGTCTTAGGCATTAGATATGGTTTTAAACCATACTATGCGCTTAATAAGCGTAAAAGTCGGTATTTGACGATATTTGAAATGTTTATAAAATTTTGAAGTTTTGATCAGTCTCAAATGCTTAAAAAATTTTATTTAACAAATGAAATCAGTAAGAAAAGGTTTGGTATCAAAATGATATGTAAAACTCATTTTATCAATGAAAAGGGCATTTTCGTCAATACCAAATTTACACTAGAACTCTATGTTATGGTCAGTATAAAATTTGACAAAAATTTCCAAAAATCCATAAATATTATATCATAACAGTAGGTAGCAAGTTTGGTGCCAAAAATTGGGTTTAAATATGATTTAAGCCAAAAATGCAATTTAATTAACAAAAAGCTTTTGTTTTACCATATCTTGCATAACTTTTATTTTAGACGATAAACTGATGTTAAATTTTTAGGACATGCTTATAAATCAGTAATAAAGATTTTTGTCCTCTCACGTTTTCAAAAATCTCGTTTTTATATAAAAAGGGCAAAATTGTCAATTTTAAGCATTTAATGGAAACATGCAATGAACTAAGATTTCTAAGGGACCATGTAGTATGACCTCAGTGGGTTATACTAACATATAATATGGTCCTAAAGGAACCCTAAGGCATATCTAAACTAAGCTAATTCGGGTCAGAAGTGAAAGTCAAAGCAAAAGTCTACTTTTGCGACTTTCGATTGCGAACCGAGCCTAATATTCAAAATTGTCGGGTTGAACATGCCTAAACATGTTCTTATATTATTTAAGAAGTTGTTCAAGTGATAAAATGTATTTTAGAGCTTCTGCATTATCAGTTATGATTTATTTTGCAAAAACTGACCCGTTTGACTTTTCTGTTAAGTAGTTTGACCCGACAATTGACTGAGATAACGTGATAATTTACCTACACAATTACCAACATATAGCCACTTTCAATTCGAATAATGGCTGGACCATTAGTGATTAATCACAAAGTCAAAGCGTAATTATGATATCTTTGACTTTCGGTCATTACACTAATGAAAACTTAACTATAGAGGCTAAGAACACTTACAATAGTCCTTAGCACGAGTTTTCGACTTGAGAAAGCTTCCTTGAACAGCAGGAAAGAATATGAACATCGTGTGAGGTTATTCAGAGGCATAAGTTTGGCATGTTGACACTTTTGGTGTAACAACCGTATAATTTCTAATCGAATTTAATGAAAATACGCATGATTTTATAGAAAATGGTGCTTTACTTCAAACAAGTACAAAATTTAAGTTTTAAGGTGATCACATACTAGTTGACTGCTAAACTAGTTCCAACATTCAAAACAAGATTAGTAAATTGTTTACATTATAGGCATTGTCTAAAACAAAGTTAATCTACTGCGGAAGCTTCAAAAGTGCGTGTTCCGTTCTTCAAAACATGATTGATCGCCATCCGGAAAGTCCCCATCATCACCTAAAGTCAAAACCACTTAAAATGTTAGTTTTGACATTGATATAGTACGTATAAACAAGTTCCAGCATCGAATTATTAAAAATAAAATAAAATAATTCAGAATTTGATATGTCGCGTGTCGCGCCAGACATCATTCATTCTGTCGCGTGTCGCGACAGCTCTTGCGTGTCGTGCCAGATCTAGGTGATACTATCGCGTGGCGCGGGGGATACCATCTTCCAGCAGGTGCATGTTTTTGACCTGCATTTCCTGCCAGCTCCGAAATTCACCAATTTTAAATTCAAATGCCCATAACTTTTGATCCGTAGGTCCGTTTTAGGTGATTCTTTTTCCTATACGTCTGTAATTTCATTACCGACGTGCCTATAACATTCATTATTCCAAAAATTTGGGTCACGTACCGAATGACTGAAATCACTTTGTAATTATTCAACCCACCAAGTTTATACCAATTTTTGTACAAATGAGATAGCAACCTTAAAGCATTTTTACCCAACATCCGAGGCTTAATATCACCGGCATTTCACTACCAATCTTATGGCTTCATGCCCTTGTGATTGTCGACGCCAAAAGCTAACTATCAACACTAACATTACTAACTACCCAATTATTCGACCCGTTTGGCTCAATTATGGAATCCTCCATTTATATTGACTACCAAACACTTCCTAGTCGAATCCTAACCTATTAATTCTAGTGGTGAACATTTGTCACCTTAAATCAACACAAGCTTTTGTTCTAAAACACAACTAAACAAGTTCAAATATTAAAGTTTACTTAATGTAACGAATCAAGTTACATACCTTCAATGCACACCCTTCAAACGTGCGTCAGCACCGGCTTGTCCGCTCGACGCTCCGGCTTCCTTTCCTATAGAGTTCATTCACATCACATTTAGAACTCTTTGATTCACATAATACACATAATTTACCAGTTAGTGCAAGTATGCATTTTTGTTCATATTTTCACATTTAGCCTTCTCTTAGGCATTTTTACAAACACTTTAAGGGCAGGATTTTATACAATTCATTATCAAGTTCATGACTTGTTACATAGCCGAAATTAACATCAATCGGACAATTTCATATTAACCTTTAACATCAATAACCAGAGATTACTTCATAAAATCAGATTACACTAGCATAACAACCAAAAATCCTAGTGTTTATTAAGCTCTTACAAACCCACTAATCACCTTCAATGGTGTTCATGGGATTCACTACAATTAGGCAAGATTTCATCATATAACAAACATGCAACCATAAATTTCGAATTCTCTAAGTTCACTCAGAAATTCAACTAGAGATTTCTCATCAAATTCACATACCTTGTGACTCTTTTTCAGTGGAGATCACTATTTCGTGCTCGGATTTTGATTTAGAATTGATTTTGACCTTCAATTTGAGAGATTAGACAAGAACTAGGGTTGTGGGGGTTTCTCCTGGTCGCCCTGTGCTTCAATCGACCAGACACACACTCTTGTGTGTATTAATCAAGTTTCAAATTTAACAAGTTTAGTCCCTCCGTTTTCCTTAGTTCATATTTTGACTGTTTTAACCCACTTGTGAGTCACTACAAGACTTGTAATTAACTGGGTTATTTAGTCCTAATCAGTTTGTTCTCGTTTATTTAATATTTTGTAATTCTAATATAAAAATTTACATTTTCGGGGTGTTACAAGTCCACCCCCCTTAAAAAGGGTTTCGTCCCCGAAACCATAGTACGTACCGAATAATGTAGGGTAGAGCCGTTGCATCTCTTCTTTGGACTCCCATGTGGTATCCGAGCCCTTTCTGTGTTCCCATTTGACCTTTACTTGATTAATCACTTTGTTTCTCAAGCTTTTTACTTTACGATCTAGAATCGCAATCGGCTTCACTGCGTAGTTAAGACTATTATCCACTTCAATGTCATCATAATGGATGTAAGCTGTTTCTTCGGCTAGACATTTCCGGAGATGTGATACGTGGAACGTGCTATGTATCCCACTCAACTCCTCAGGCACTTCGAGACGGTACGCTACCTTACCAACCCGTTCAATGATTTTAAATGGCCCGATAAACCTCGGGCTTAGTTTCCCTCTCTTTCTGAACCGGATAACGCCCTTCCATGGGGAAACCTTTAACATAACCCTGTCGCCCACCTGAAATTCAATCGGTTTTCGTCTTTTATCGGCATAAGACTTTTGACTGTCTTGGGCCGCTTTCAAGTGAGCTCGAACCACATCAATTTTCTCGTTAGCGGCTTGGACAACATCTTTATGGGCCAATTCACGCGGACCCACTTCACCCCAACACACCGGGGTTCTACATTTCCTACCATATAGCATCTCATACGGGGCCATGCCAATGCTGGCATGATAGCTGTTGTTATAAGAGAATTCTACTAACGACAAATACACATCCCAACTGCCCCCGAAGTCAATAATACACGCCCTCAGCATGTCTTCTAGTGTTTGGATTGTTCTCTCACTCTGTCCATTCGTCTGAGGATGGTACACCGTGCTGATAAAAAGCTTTGTCCCCATCTGTTCTTGGAAATCTCGTCAGAAGTGTGAAGTAAGCCGGTATCCCTGTCCGACCCAATAGATACCGGTACCCCATGACGTGCCACTATCTCATTTGTATATACTTCCGACATCTTTTCCGAAGTATAAGTCTCACGTATATGAATAAAGTGAGCACTCTTCGTCAATCTATCCACAACCTCCCATATAGCATCGAATCCTCGGCTCGTCCTAGGCAGTTTGGTCAACAGGACCATGGTTACATGTGTCACACCCCCAAAATATCACATGCGAAAACATCGCGGGACGTGTGACATACCAGGATCCAAGCCACCAATCATATTGAACTATACATGATATCAATAAAAGTTCTCATTTATTTCATAAACAATTTCAAATCACAACTTAAAACAGGTACGTTCAGCGGAAGCATAATGTAAATAGCTATTCAAGTAATTCAAACAAATGTGCAAGATCAATAAACAAGTATCCAAGAGCTACGACCCATGACCACTCCAGCACTCCCAGATAGCAAGTTCCATCCGTGAATCTAACGACCTACAAGCATGCAAACGAGTGTGTCAGACGACGCTGGTGAGTTCAAAGTTTGTTATCACGTTTTAGTTACCAGATATAAGTATAAACATTTCAGAAATTTGATGTCGTTAATAACTCGATTACCGCTGATGGCTCCAGATTATTTGCCCTATTCCCCAATGCCTCTATCAAAGCAATGGTCAAGACTGGGGTCATTAGTTCACGCCCGTCCTCCCCAGTACAGTGTGAGGGTGCCAAACCTAAATAGTGCTATTAACTAATACCTCGTTGCCTCCCCCGCAACAAATCGGTAGAAGGGACTTAAATGATAGATATGAGTGTATTAACCAACATCCCGAGTTTAATATTCTAGTCAAACCCAATAACCCGACATTCCTCCCCGGAATGTTTACCAGATGTCCCTCCCCAGGACGCATGCTTGGAAAAAGAGCAGTGAACTCACCTTAGACTTGCTCGGTTTAAGTAAGTTACCCGTTCCAGTTAGTCAACCAACCCTACCGTGGTTACCAATAATATTAGTTTCATAATCAACCCAGTCACATATAACACACATATGGTATACATCAACAGGTCGCTATATAACATATAGCAATTGCTCAAGTTCACACACCAAACCACATCCCATGTGCATATCACACAAAAGCATTCAACAGTTGGATTGATTATTTGCATTAGTCAATTCACGTTAGTCACTACAAGTTCCCCGTTTCTAGTTAATGTCACTATCATGCACAAAACATTACTGTGTAAATAAACATTCATCGGTTTTAGCATGCAGCCAAAGGAATTCTTTAAACACATAGTTCACTATCCATTTACCTAGTTACTATTTAACGGACATGTTTAATAGCGAAGATTCTTCGCCGACAAAGAATCCGCCAGCGACGAAATATATCACGAAGAAGATTATTCTTCGTCGTATGCATGGCTGACGAAATACCCCTGAAGATTCGTCAAGGTTGTCTGACGAAGAACCAATCCTTCGTCGAACCACCTTCTTCGTCGAGGAGTATCTTTCGTCGCCCCTCATCAGATGGTTTCAACAGTTCAAGTCAGTTACAGTTACAGATCTAGGTTAACGATCAATTACATTCTACACACGTATAACAATCCACGGTTATCCTTGTTTATTATTACGAACCATTCTATCATTCACAATAGTTCCTAATCATCATCAGTTAATCATACAAACAGATTATCCTTCTATCAAGGAACAAACTCATCAATCAGGATTATCAATTTCATCAAGCCTGTTAACATATATCAACCATCAAACCTTCATCATGCAAGTATCAGATTTACACTATTGTTAATAACCCTAATCTACACGACATCACAACAACAGAACCATAATCATCAACAATTCATCGAGTAACAATGTTTATACACTAACCTTGATGTGGTATAGATCAGTGGTGCCTAGGGTTTGAGAGTCTTGAATGGGAGATGAGGAACTGCCGTCGCTAGGTTTAGAAGAAGTCTAGGGTTGCAATTGATCAGTTATGCGACATATATACACGTACGTTCAAAAGGGAGTGGGTTGGGCCTCTCCTGGGCTTCGATGACAATTGGGCCGACGAAAAACCCACTGGCGACGAACTTCATTCTTCGTCGAACAAGCCAATGACGAAGTTCGTCCTTCGTCGAGCAGTTCTTCATCGAGCAATGTTGTGAAAAGGGTTTTTGTCATTAAAGGTTTTTATTAAATAATCAATCATTAAACTACTAAAAACTTTCCAACATAATACACATAATACCATGTACAACGAAATATAAAATAGGTGACGCGTAAAGGAAAGGTCTTGAAATCTCGGGTTGTCACAACATGTTCCCATGTCCAGACCGGGATTTCCAATGGTTGCAGTTTACCATATGGCTTTTGTGTTCTGCCTTGACTTGTAAATAAGTCAAGCACTTCTCCACATACTTAACAACATCCCTCTTCATTCCGGGCCACCAATAGCTTTGCTTCAGATCGTTATACATCGTGGTTTATGAGCCTCATCGAGTAGAAGCGTCTTAACCCCACATGAATTTGGGACCCATATTCTTCTGAATCGAGTCTTCAACCCGTTGTTACCATTCGCCAAATCCTTCAGCTGACCGACTATCCTTTCCTTTTTCAAGTTTTCCACTTTCACTGCCCCGGCTTGTGCTTCTCGGATTCGTTCGAGTAAACCTGAGGTTACAACAAGCTGCATCGACCTCACTCGTATTGGGACATAGTCCGATTTCCTGCTTAAGGCATCCGCCACCACGTTTGCCTTTTCGGGGTGGTAATATATTTCGCAGTCGTAGTCTTTTACCGTTTCTAACCACTGCCTTTGTCGCATATTTAACTCCTTCTGATCGAAGAAGTATTTTAAACTCTTGTGGTCAGTAAATATGGTGCACTTTACCCCGTATAAATAGTGCCTCCATATTTTTAACGCAAACACCACCGCCACCAATTCGAGATCGTGTGGGATATTTCTTTTCATGCACCTTTAATTGCCTCGAGGCATAAGCTATCACCTTGCCTCGTTGCATTAAAACACATCCGAGCCCCGAAAGTGACGCGTCCGAATAGACTACCAAGTCTTCGACTCCGTCCGGCAATGTCAATACTGGAGCTTGTGTTAACTTTTCTTTTAGCGTTTGGGACGCTCTTTCTTGTTCAACACCTCAAATGAATCTCTCCTCTTTCCGAGTTAATTTAGTTAACGGCGAAGCAATCTTGGAGAAGTCTTGAATGAATCTCCTATAATATCCCGCAAGCCCTAAGAAACTTCTTATTTCTGAAGGGTTATTCGGAGGGCTCCATTTTGACACGGCTTCTATCTTTGACAGATCTACCAATATTCCATCGACACTTATGATGTGGCCGACGAATTGGACCTCTCGTAACCAAAAGGCGCACTTTGAGAATTATGCATACAATCTTTCTCGTCTGAGTGTCTCTAACACCTTTTGTAAATGATGCGCATGATCTGCTTCACTTTTCGAGTATACCAGAATGTCATCGATAAACATGATTACCAACTTGTACAACATTGGCTTGCAAACCCGGTTCATGAGGTCCATGAAAGTCGCAGGTGCATTCGTCAGCCCGAATGACATCACGAGAAATTCATAATGTCCGTATCGCGTGCGGAAAGCTGTCTTCGGTACATCTTCTTCCTTGACCTTTAATTGGTGATACCCCGATCTAAGGTCGATTTTTGAAAACCAACTCGTACCTTGTAATTGGTCGAATAGATCGTCTATTCTCGGAAGCGGGTATCGATTCTTTACCGTGAGTTTGTTCAACTCCCGGTGACCGATACACATTCGCATGCTTCCGTCTTTCTTTTTCACAAATAGTACCAGTGCACCCCAAGGAGACACACTCGGCCTTATAAATCCTTTATCGAGCAAGTCTTGAATCTGCGACATTAGTTCTTGTAATTCTAACGGCGCGAGTCGGTACGGCGCTTTAGCTACGGGTTTCACGCCCGGAACCAATTCGATTCCGAACTCTACCTCCCGTTCAGGCGGTAGCCCCGGTAGATCTTCCGGAAACACATCTTCGAAGTCACGCACTACAGGTACATCTCCAATCTTCGGTGATTCTTTCTCGGGCTCATTCGCGTATATCATAAAGGCTCTACATCCATGCTTCATGAGCTTATGAGCTTTCAACATCGAACATATTATAGGATTGCCTCCTTTCTCGCCATAGATTGTAACGTCTTTTCCGCTTGGAGATGTTAGTTTTATCTCTTTACGGAAACACACGACTTTTGTGTGGTATCGGGATAACCAATCCATCCCAACAACCATGTGAAATTCTCCCATCGACATCGGGATTAGATCTATCGAGTATTCTTCATCATCAATACTCAGTTTACAGCCTTGACAGACATCACACACTATGAAACTCTGGTTATCCCCTATTTCAACTTCTAAGGGCACAGATAACTTCGTCAATACAAATGAAGGATGTCAAATAAATCCATGTGAAATAAAGGATTTATTCGCACCAGTATCAAATAATACACGTGCAGGGATCGAGTTTATTGCGAATATACCTGAAACCACATCGGGTTCTGACTTTGCTTCAGCCGCTGTTAGTTGGAAGGACCTGGCCTTCGCCTTTGGAGCTTCTGTTGGGGATTCCTTGGTATCTTTCTTTCCAACCAAGTCCGGGCACTCGGACTTTTTATGGCCCGGTTGGTAACACTTGTAGCACACAGAGACCTTTCCCGGACATAACGATGCGGTGTGCCCTGTCTTCCCACATATGAGACATGGTTTGTCTTTGAAGCGACACTCACCCTTGTAACCCTTTCCACACACCTTGCAACTCGGCGATCAACCTTTCACATCCGTCTTCTTCACCGATTCAGCCGTTCGAGCTTTCTTTGTAGGGCTCGGGTTAATATCCACTACCCTTCGTTCACCCCTCTCGATTTGTTTCTTAAATTCGATCTCCCGCTCCCGGGCGGTATTAATGATTTCCGTGAGGGTTTCATACTCTGAGGGAGTCATAAACTCCTGGTATTCAGCGCTCAACATGTTGTAATAATAGTATATCTTCTGCTCTACAGTAGTTACTAGCTCGTCACAGAATCTCAACTTATCCATAAAAATGCCCGTGATTTTATCAATTGTTTCACCCCTCTGTCTTAACTAGAAGAACTCCTCCTTGATCCTGTTGATGAGTGCCTTGGGGCTATGATGTTTAAGGAATGGTACCTTAAACTCGTCCCATGTCATGGCCCTTGCCGCTTCGGCTCCTATCTCCTTCTTTTTGTTGTCCCACCAATCCTTGGCTTGACCCCTCAACTGACCCGTTCTCTAAGCAACAAAATCGTTCACGCCACAGTGGGTCCTTTCAAACACCCCTTCGACATCAATTAGCCATCTTTGGCATATTATCAGGTCAACCTTGATGGGTTGGTAAATTTCCAAAGCTTAAAGTGTTTAATTTTACTGATTTGTGTGAAATTGAGTTTTAGAATACACTACTTTGAGATGGTTTGTATTTTGCAGGCCTTGATAGGTTTAAGGTGTATTTTGGAAGCTTTACGAGCTTTGGAATGAAGGTAACAAGGAGATGATGCATTTAGGAGCTTACCGGAGCTTAAATAAGTGCATTTCGGTAACTACTTGAGAAAAGGGAAGCATATGGAAGTAATCGAGAGTGGTTTTGAGAAGAATGGTGAAAACATGGGATGAGAACGCAAGTTACTTTATTCGGGACGCAATAGAGGGTGCATAAAAGTATGGATTTCAGAGCAGGGACACATAATGTGTCCCTGAGGACACATAATGCGTCCCTCATCAGTTACAAATTGTAAAAATACCCTTTTTGACTAATAGAAGTTATCATTCATTGAAGCTTGACACATACGAATTGGGGGGTTTTGCTAGGCGATTTTGGGTGTTTTTTGGGGGATTCTTGAAGATTCAATCCATCCATTATCACATTCCATCATGTCTTGAAGATCAATCATAAACCATGAGTGGCTAATTTCCCCAAGATCATCCCCGGGTGAAAGATTGTGAGTTTCTAGGGTTTGTTTTTCACATTTTGGTTTGATACAACATTTGTTAACCTTTGATTGAAATTGTATGAATTATTTGTTGGTATTGCTTTGAACTCAAAATTGTTAAGTTTTCTTGCAACATTGACATTGAGAGATGATTGCTACCATAAAGTTTTGATTTAAGCTAGGGTTTGAATTTTGTTCTTGATTAATAAAACATACTATTGTCTCATATTGTGATGGTTATCTTGCACTGGTTGCGTATGATAGACGATTGTTGATGTCTAAGATTAGGATTTCAAATTAACAAACTCAAGAAGTCATTGGTGTTCATAACATAATCAAACCATTCGGGTTAAATAGCCCTAGATACTTAATAATCCGAAACCCGGGTGTGATTATTTTCTAAATAGTGTTCACAAATCCATTTTAATTACTGTTTTAAAATTCGTCATTCTAAATAACATCATTAAATCGTTTTCTACAAACCAATTGGAATCACGTTGTTGGTTCACACTTTCAAACACAACTTTAAAGAAAATTAGCAAGCTTCATAATTACTTTGTACATTTTTGTAAATAGTCTAACTAATCGAACAGGTCGTGCAATACTGACCACATGCTCTTCGTGGATACGATACTCGACTTACCCTAGCTACCTAGGTTAATTGGGTTTTTGACTGATCGGGACGACACGGTCACGTCAAAATGGCACCGTTGCCGGGGAGCTAGTGCGCTTAGTATTTCATTGCTTGTTCGATTTTAGTTTAGTTTATTTTCTTTCCTTTTTCTTGTATATTTGTGATTTTACTTCGGGTGGTCGAGCTAGTTTGTGCAGGTACATGTTTTGGAGGTTCCATCTTTCAATATGAATTGGGTAGATGATGATCCGTGTGGGTGTTGCGGAAGCGGAGAGCATTATTTAGAAGATTGCTCTGTTTTCCACGAAAAAGTTCAAGCCAACAAGGATCGGGAAGACAACCTCAACGGATTATATGAGTATAGGAGGGCGGATTATGGAGATTTCAATGGTCCATCCTCGCATTCTCCATACAGTAAACCACCACCACCCCCAAATTATCAAGAATACTACTATGCAGAAATGGGTTATCATTATGAGCAAGAACGGGGTTACAACAACTATGAACCCGACTTGCCACATTTCTCAAGTTATCAGGAGGAGTATGATGACTATTATCATGACTCCCCTCAACCGACATACGAGGAGCCTCATGATTCATTACACTCTAAGCTCAACACGATCATGGACATGATGCTAGAAATGAAAAAGAAAGACGAGTTGAGAGACAGATCATTTGAGGCTTTGGTTATTCAGGTTGGTCAACTAACCGAGGAGATGGCCCAACTTAGGCGAGACCAAGAGGTTTGGGCTAATGGTACAATAGTAGATGGTGAGGTGGTGGAAGAGGTTATCGATCTTCCCGAGCAAGAAAATGAATGTTTGAACCGAGCGGAAGACATGACACCGCAAGACAAATCGGATTCGAAAGAAGCTCACATTCATATTCATCCTTCTCCCAAACTTATCACTCCAACCAACAAAGTTGGGGATGCGGGTTCGGGCATAAGGACTCGAAAAGTGGCGTTGCAAGACATTGGCCATGTTGTTAAGAGACGACCCCGAAGTTGTACATTGCGTATGCCGAATATAATAAAAAGAGTATGGATTCGGCATGCTAATTACCGAGCGTATGTTGGAAAATCGGTAGGCAAATGTGCACTTCGACCGCCATGAGAGGTAAGTCAGGTATAATTGTTGTAGAGTTTGTATTATTTTTGTTTTATTTTTATTTTCTTAGATAAATGAACGTTGTGGGTGTGTTCCCTATATAACCCTCACGAGACCTCTCGTCCTCCCAAGCTATTGGGGGATTTAAAAGGGCTTGTTGCATAAGCTAAATGCAATCGTGATTCCTACGAAAGTGAGTTAGGCTTGTTATTGTTGTAAATTATTTTTCCACATAAATCAAAGTAAATTAATGTATGACTTGGTAATATTTTCATAAAAGTAGTAGAACTAGGTAGCTAATAAATTTTAATGGTTGTGAGAAGAATGCTTCTACACAAGGGTTAAGATTTGTAGGTACATTATGTTCGTGGGACGACCGCTTTCTTGAAGAGAAGAAGAGCACACGAGGAATGAGCTCCAAAAAAATCAGGTGCATACGTTCCCTTTTTACTTTTGATTTTTAGTTAGCAAATAAGTGGAGTGTAAAGTGTATTTTATTTTCCGGGGTGAAATTTTGGGGATGTTAGCCATGTCACATCCTTTGTGCGATTTAAAAACTCTAGTTCTCACACATTGAGGACAATGTTTGCTTCAAGTGTGGGGATGGGGGAGTTAGTAAAAGTTTTCGATTTTTGACCCGTTCATTTAAACACTACACATTGAGGATAATGTTTACCTCAAGTGTGGGGATGTGGGGGAAAATTTTCAAAAAAATTTCAAAAATGTCTTTGTTTGAAGCAATCTAAAAAGCACAAGTAACTAAGTCAACGAGGGATGTCACAACCCATTTGGTCTTTTGTCATGGTCAAGTTCAAATTAATAGCATGACGGGTATTTAGCGGGTGGTTATTTGTGAATAATCCGCCTAAGAAACTAGTATTTTATGCATGTCACATACCATACCCTTTAGATATGTGAGGTTTTGAGCCACTTTTACATCATAGGATTACATATTCATGTTTCTTTGTTTGAGTGGCCATTAGTCATGTATTGTAGAACTTGCAACTTTTGATACGTTTGAGACCATAGACCGAATACAAGCACGAGAATGATTAAGGCATTAGGTAAACCTTTTCCTTTTACACCAATTATTTATCATTACCCAAACAAATTCCCTAGTCGCCCACTTTGAGCCTAAACCTTTCGTTTGACAACCCGTTTAGCCTATAACCGTTAAACCTTTTCTTTTAAACCCGTGTGATGAAAATTCGATTGTAGGATTATTTGTTTGTATAGATGTGTTTGCAAAAAAAAAATCAATCAGAAAATGTTGCGAAAATAAAAAGAGAATAGAAAATCGTTAAGAAAATACAAAAATACGAGTTATTAGTTGTGGAATAAAAGGCTAAAGTTGTTGCCTTGTAATTTGATGTTTATAATTAGTTATGTGTAGAATAATTGTTTTGTAATAAAAATTGAATTTTCATCACCTTAGCCACTTTAAAATATCCTATTTCCTACCCTTAGCCTAGCCCCGTTACAACCCTTACAAAGATCTTATGACTTGTGCTTAGTATTCGTGTTCAGTGGTGGAGAATGATTGAGTTGCAAGCCTATGCGGGTACGTGTTCTAATCGGTTTGAGTGATTATTTCAAAAGCGCTAATGAATCAATTATTAGCCAATTTTTAAACCGGGTGGAGAGAACATTGTGAGAGATGTACATGATTTATTAGTTTCAAGGGCGGGTTAATCTTGGATAACCGCTTTTACATGATTAATCATCTATTGCTAAATATGTGAAATTTGTAAAAAGTTTGAACTTTGGCATGACAATTGACCTTAACCTTAGTCTCGGGAATGGGGCGTGTGTTTCTCATTCGACCCACATGAAAGTGAAAAACAGATTTGCTTGAGGGCAAGCAAACGACAAGTGTGGGGATGTGATGGGTTGGTAAATTTCCAAAGCTTAACGTGTTTAATTTTACTGATTTGTGTGAAATTGAGTTTTAGAATACACTACTTTGAGATGGTTTGTATTTTGCAGGCCTTGATAGGTTTAAGGTGTATTTTGGAAGCTTTACGAGCTTTGGAATGAAGGTAACAAGGAGATAATGCATTTAGGAGCTTACCGGAGCTTAAATAAGTGCATTTCGGTAACTACTTGAGAAAAGGGAAGCATATGGAAGTAATCGAGAGTGGTTTTGAGAAGAATGGTGAAAACATGGGATGAGAACGCAAGTTACTTCATTCGGGACGCAATAGAGGGTGCATAAAAGTATGGATTTCAAAGCAGGGACACATAATGAGTCCCTAAGGACACATAATGCGTCCCTCATCAGTTACAAATCGTAAAAATACCTTTTTTTTACTAAAAGAAGTTATCATTCATTGAAGCTTGACACATACGAATTGGGGGGTTTTGCTAGGCGATTTTGGGTGCTTTTTGGGGGATTCTTGAAGATTCAATCCATCCATTATCACATTCCATCATATCTTGAAGATCAATCATAAACCATGAGTGGCTAATTTCCCCAAGATCATACCCGGGTGAAAGATTGTGAGTTTCTAGGGTTTGTTTTTCACATTTTGGTTTGATACAACATTTGTTAACCTTTGATTGAAATTGTATGAATCATTTGTTGGTATTGCTTTGAACTCAAAATTGTTAAGTTTTCTTGCAACATTGACATTGAGAGATGATTGCTACCATAAAGTTTTGATTTATGCTAGGGTTTGAATTTTGTTCTTGATTAATAAAACATACTATTGTCTCATATTGTGATGGTTATCTTGCACCGGTTGCGTATGATAGACGATTGTTGATGTCTAAGATTAGGATTTCAAATTAACAAACTCAAGAAGTCATTGGTGTTCATAACATAATCAAACCATTCGTGTTAAATAGCCCTAGATACTTAATAATCCGAAACCCGGGTGTGATTATTTTCTAAATAGTGATCACAAATCCATTTTAA
Organism: Helianthus tuberosus; assembly: GCA_030545235.1. Taxonomy (NCBI): domain Eukaryota; kingdom Viridiplantae; phylum Streptophyta; class Magnoliopsida; order Asterales; family Asteraceae; genus Helianthus; species Helianthus tuberosus. Next base: position 205,219,696 of record CM060415.1, on the reverse strand, counting down.
TTACCGTTTTAATATTCGTCATTCTAAATAACATCATTAAATCGTTTTCTACAAACCAATTGGAATCACGTTGTTGGTTCACACTTTCAAACACAACTTTAAAGAAAATTAGCAAGCTTCATAATTACTTTCTACATTTTTGTAAATAGTCTAACTAATCGAACAGGTCGTGCAATACTGACCACATGCTCTTCGTGGATACGATACTCGACTTACCATAGCTACCTAGGTTAATTGGGTTTTTGACTGATCGGGAAGACACGGTCACATCAAACCTCCCCGTTGTAAATCGGTGGTTTACACGTGTAGGTCCCTCGGAGGTTGAGGTTAAACCTTATCCTTGTTAAGTTTAACACACTAGCAAGTGCGGAATCCAAGCTAGAATGCAAACCGATAGTTTATATGAGAACACAAGCTACAAAGAGAAAGGTAGACACACGAGATATCAAAGTTTTCTCTTGTATTTCAGTGGACACGGTTACAGACCTTGACCAAACTGAAAATACGCTCTCTACAAGACTAAGTTCACTCACTCCGTGAAGTGAACACATTACAACAGTATATATAACCTTCACAGCTCGTCTGGTCGAAGGATCAATTAGACTGATCGAAAGATCATCTATCGAGATACAGCCTATCAAAGGATCCACATATACCTCGAAGGATTGGCATCCTTCGAGGTCCATCTATATCCATCGAAGGTTATCTTTCGAGCTCATCGAAGGATATAAACAATCCTTCGATGACTCATCCTTCGACCCACACAACTTACAAACCTTTTTCTAACTGTTTGACCAAGTCAAACCAGGAGGATGGTTGACTGGTCAAACTTACATTAAGCACACACATAAACACATCTAAGACGTAACACGACTACAAAAGACATCGTTTTATATCATTACAAAATACAGACAAAGTACAGACACAAGTGCACCAACAAACTCCCCCTTGGCTGTAGCTTTGTCTCGATCTTTGTGTCTTCAAGTCTCTGACGTCCTTTCAACCGTTAAGTGATGCGTAGACCATGCACTTCCCGCATTCACCAGTAGGTTGAAGCAATACCGGGCCATCTTCTGAAACTTCATTGCTTGTTCACGATCTCTAACCAAGTAATTGATCTCGTGATCCTTAAGAACAATAATATCCGACCTGGACATGTTAGTAATCCACATTGGATCTATCATTCGAAAGTTCTCCTGACTGTCTCGGAATAAGATCACGGCTTCTCCAGTATCTGCATCATAAACCCAGCAACGAAAGTTTCCCAGAAAATCTGTCTTCATTTTCAACAAAGGTATCTTCTTCATCAACTTTGGAGGATCATAAACCAATCGATAACGAGCGGTATTTGTCTCTGGATCTAGCGTGAACCTGATTGGCTCGTATCGAGGAAACTGCGGCTTGTATAGAGGGTCCTTCCAACCTTTTCTTCGTTCCAATCTGATCTTCTTCGCAAACAAATCCACCAACTTGTCTTTGACTCGATTAATTACCTCTAGCTGAGCCAAAACCGCAACATCATAGTAAGGAAGTGAAAGAATGCTGAGAAGAGACCTGAAGTATTGAAGGCCGCATTCTCGCTTCACAACCATGCAATGAAGCTCCTTGATGAACATCCAGCTGATAATACGGCCCCTAGCCTGATTTCTTTCCAGAATCATGTAGTTGGCCTGATCCAACGGAGGGAGCGGAGGAGGATTCCTAGCTAGGAAATCCGCTCGCCATTCGTTCACGGTCTTTTCACGGTTTTCTTGAACTGAAGGAGAATCTGAAGAAGGATTAGAAGATTCTGCTGTCTTTGCTTCCACAAAATCATCATCAAGCGAATTAAGCTCCACATTATCTTGACTAACATAAACGGGACATTCCGGATCCGAACCGATGAAGATTTCTTCAATCGTAGAGAAATCGGTTTCGTCCGGAACTAACGGAGTAGCATCGATCGTGGTCACATCAACTTCATCCATTGCTGTTAGAGCTAACACACATTCATCAGACATCTCAGTAACATGTTCTCCCTCTTCTAATAGTTCACCCGTGACTGGATGATACTGTTGAACAGTTGAGGATTCAGGGAGATCGGTGAACGCTTCCGGCTCAAGACTAATATGTTCAAAAACTGCTGAAGCTTCCAATGTTTCAGTTTGCTCAGAAGGACCAGTAGCTGTTGGAGGAGCAGAAGGAGCATCTTGAGATGTACCAGACCCACCTGCAGCACCAGATGCAGTTGCACCGGAACCTGTGGCAGCTGGTTGATCAGGATTTGCTGCATCATCATCCTTATCATCGCCACGCCTTGAAGGAGCGATGCCCAAAGCTTTGCACCGTTCATTCCAAAGTGTAACAACTTTGTGATCAAATCTCTTAAAGTTCGCTTGAACAGGCTTGAAGGCTTCCATTAATCTATCATCACGATTCTTATAGCGATCGGACAGCTCTTCATGCTTCTGTTTTAACGTTGTTGCCTCACGTTCTAGCACAGTACTATGCTTCTTCATTATCTCAACCTCTCTATCACGAGCCTTATTAGCTTCTTTCAGTCTTTCTATCTCTTGAGCCTGTTCTCTTATCTTGACATTCTGATCACTAACAAGTGAGACCAGCCTGTTGTGAGCCTCAGCATCTTGTGTTCTCTGTACACGGTATTCTTCAATCTTTCTTGTATTCCGACCGACTAAGGTACCCAATTCACTGACTTGTTCAATCAGGAAGTTAATTTTCTCAGCATCAGACAACCCAGATAACGTTTCTGCTAGAGTCGGCCGTGAGGGCTCAGGTCCTGAGAAACTAGTCTGGCCAGATGGACCAGAAGTACCTGTTGGACCAGGAATAACAAGAGGAGGACGTGGATGTGTACCTGAGACAGGGGTTGCAGGCGGCTGTTGATCAACAGGCGCCGTGCGTGCCCCAGAAGACGTCTGTGGAGATGAAATCAGCTCCAGCATCTCTGATGTAGTTAATTGTTCACTGATAGGAGGCAGCTGATGCTCAGGAGGCGTTGAATGTTGGATCGGATCAGGTACAGTGACATCACCAGCAGTTTCACCTGTTGACCTTGATCCGCCCCTTGATTTCTTTGAAGTACGAGTACCCTCTCTTCTTGCTTGCCTCTTCCTTCTGGCTAAACCAGGAGCAGCAGGAATATAATCATCATCTTTGTCAGATTCTAACCGGCTTCTCAATACTTTCAAAGCCACGAAAATTCCCTCGCTGATCATAAGCCTTACGCATCCCTGAAGGAGGAGGATTATCATCCTCAGAAGACGAATCATCATTACCAGCACCTCCTTCAGCATCAGAAGACGAACTGCTTTCATCTGCCAACCTCCTTGGCTCGTCCACCTTACTTTTACCTTTGTCAGCCACAACATCACCTGATCGACTTGCAGCACCACCAACATTACCACCGACATCTGATTCGATGAACACTCCTTGAACTTCTTCTGCAGCAACATTCACATCAACTTCAACATGTGCTGCAACACTTGAACTGCCAGCAGACTTCCTGCTCGATGCTTTAATACCATGCTTAGCCCCAAGCTGCGTGTTAGCCATAGCGATTAACCTTGGCTCTTTATCATCAGAATCACTCGCATCTCGACGCCATTTGTTGTTCTGCGGTGCCTCGTAGGCCGGAACATCGAGATGACCAATAAGCTTTCTAATTGGATCCGATTCCTTATAGTTGGACATGGATTTGAAAATCAGCAGTGTACGCTCATTCATCGAATTGACAGGTAGAACATCTGCTTCAGCTTTAGGAAGATCAAGAATCTGATCATCAATCATCATCTGCATGAATCTAGGATATAGCCAAAACTTGGTAGATGTTCGTTGAGTTGCTGACGGGAGTGGCCTTCGAGCATTTTCTTTCAGATTGTCGAAAATATAACGTGATATGTTGAAAGTCTTGTTCAGAATCAAAGCCGTAAACAATCCCGTTAAATCAATCGGTGACAGATCATATCCAGATCGTTTGTTGCTCAGGCAGTGAATAAGGATATGCAATAAGAGCTTGTATCGAAGCGGCATAAACTTTTTGTTGATCTGATTTGCAAGAACGTTATCGCTGTACCGTAGCCTCATCAGCAAGCCCCGCTGACATTGTAAATCAATAGAAGTAGAATCTTCTGGTTGATCTCCTAGTTGCAGACGTGCTCTGATAGTGTTTTCTGTAATCACCACGGGTTTCTCAGCAACTGATCCACTAATCACTTCCTTGTTATCCACTGTTTCAACCACAGCCGAATTCCAGAACTCCTTGATATGAGACTGATAATCAGTGTGCTGTGTAGTGATTGCATAGTTGATACGAGTGCGATGAAGATACTCCATTATTCCCGTGAATTCCGGACTGATTTTGTCTTCCGGTTGCAAATACGCGGCCATGTTGTGTCGTGGCTCCGACATAGATTCAACTTCCGATTTTTCTTTCTTGGTTGGTTTTGCCCGTTCCTTCTTTTCTTTCGGTGCCATTTCTGTTCATGAAAACACGGACACGTAATGAGAAACAATCAACAATCAACAAGGATTTCACACTTAGAAAGATTTCAATTTCTTGAAAAATTTCTAAGTGTTCTGTCTCGAAAGATCCCATTTAGGCATCGAAGGATGACACATTGATCGAAAGATGTTATATGCTTCGAAAGATGACAGGCCTTATCGAAAGATCAACTTTCGAAAAATAAAAATTTTGAAAGATATTTGATCAATCGAAAGATCTGATCAACCGAAGGATGATCCTTCGAAAGGCTTAGTATCCTTCGATCCTCAGTTCGAAGGATATTTTACAGTCCATCTTTCGAGGTTAAGACATCATCTTTCGAGATCGAAGGATGATCCGGTGACACTATTCATCGACGATTTTCCGGCGACACTGTTCATCGTTTTTCGGTGACAGTTTTAAGTGTGTTTTAAGTGGTTTCAGATCATTTAGGTACATCAAATATCAAACCATTTAAAACATTACTAACAAGACACTTAAAACAGACATAACAATATCAAACCCAACACTGGACACAAAACCCCAACCCGGATACAACCGCATACACATGGACCAATCAATCAAGAACACACAAAGGCTTTCAGACCATTAAAGTTCAAACCAAAGACTCTGAAACATAAAACATCAGTCAAGATATAATCATTATAAACATCAAAAACCTACAACAAACATATTCACATTGCATAAAGACACATGATCAAATGAAGTGTTTATATCGTTGTTTGATAAGTGCATTCGGATTATCCTACCGAGATTGTAGATGGAATCCTGATACACTAACTTTTTGATTCAAATTTTGGCAGAGTTTCGGTAGGATCAGACGATTTTGAAATAGTGAAGTTGAACAGTTATGTTGAAATGAAGAAGATGATACCTTTTTATACTCTGACCTCGAAAGTCGAACCGTCTCGAAGGATAAATGACCTTTCGAAAGATAAAAAGGTGTTTCGAAAGATCAGCTTTGGGTCGAAGGATCCCTATCTGGATCGAAAGATACCAGATATTTGAAGGATCTGGATCGAAGGATACCAGATATTTGTGGGAATCCTCGAAGGATATCTTTCGACCTTATCCATCTTTCATAAAGGTCTGTTGACCAATTCATCTTTCGACTGAGATGATTGACTTTCATTGACTTTCATTGACCTTCTGATCTTTCGAGGGCCATTGCTTCCTCGAAGGATCAGATTTCCACCAACACTTTGGATTTTTGGTAATTTTCAATTTAAGCCCTTCAAATTCTTAAAAGCTTTCAGAAATGACCGTTTTGAAAAAATTGTCCGTTATGAAGTTCTGCAAAGGTCAGTTTTATGAAGTATTTCGGCTTGTCAGATATCTGATCGAGTACCAACATCGGTTAATCAAAAATAAGATTAAATTGAAAATGTTTTTGGATTTTGATAAAATAAAAGACAACAATTTTAATATCCTTTGAATGTTATCAAACGACATCACCGCTAATGTCGTGCTGATATGCACCAAACGACAAAACTGTTTAAGAAGACAATAAAAGTTAAGCAGTAAATAAATATGTACAAACACAACAATATTTTTGTGAGTTTCTGGCGAAGAGAATCATATCAGTTTGCGGTCTTTTGTCAAAACACATTTTCTTTTAAAATTCCTTTACAGAAGTGGATAAGTATTCTACCATAATTACCGATATTGTTATCCACTTAAACTCAGCGATCAAGTGTAATCATAATACATTGAGATACATTTAAGGTATGATTTATACTTACCGACCGGTGTTCATCCACTCACGACACATTCCCGTATCAAGGTATGCACGAGAGTTCATCTTACTGGGGAGTATACCATTTATCATCCGTTTTTAACGTATATAAAATGTGAACAAGTCACTTATTTGATTTGAAAACAAGCCCTATGTGATAGAATCACTTATTGATGAGGAACTTGATTTTCATATGCATGAGGGCACAGGAGCAAGTCCGTGAACAGGTCAGTACTTCCGTACAGCAGAGTGACGAACTTGACTCCCGGATAAATGTGATATTTTATCACTTATTTGTTTGGACATGTGATTGTTTATCACTTATTGAGGTCGAATGCAATATGTACACGTATGTATAGTATCATGGAAGATCTAGACTTGCGTCCCCGTTATTATTTTTATTTTTTCGGTAAAAGATACAACCATGATACCCAGATGATAAACAGCATAAACCCCGAATATCTCAGAACCTCGGCAATCTATCAAACGAAATTTCGGTACCAAGACCATATGCCAATGAGCGGTTCCCACGCGGTTTTCAGTTCGTTATGTTTATATCTCCTGCACACTTTAAAATGATCGTGAATCTACCGGTACATCATTAGTAGAGCTACTTATCTTTTTCTTTTCTTTTGATTTCTAGAAACATGTTTTGACCGACCTCTGATGTAATATCATTTTCTCTTATCTTGCCAAGAAACTCATTTTTGTTTTTCTATTGTTTTTGTGTTTTTCTGAATTTTCTCCCCCTTAAATGCAGAAAGTAAATAAAGTAAAGACATATTTTTGTATTTTTGCGGTTTTTCAATGTTTTTGAATTTTTCTGAATTTTCTCCCCCTAAAATTTAAAAACAAAGAAAATAAAGACATTTTTTTTAAATATTTACAAAAACGATTTTCCGATGTCGGTTACTCTTGCTTCACCTTTATGCCGTTTACCAAAAGTAAATAATCGAATCTTGATTTATCAAATGCTTTGGTAAAAAGGTCGGCACGTTGGTGATCGGTATGAATGTGAACCACATCGATAAGTCTCTTTTCAAAGCAATCACGTATGAAGTGATATTTAATATCGATGTGCTTCGTTTTTGAGTGCTGTACAGGATTTCTAGTGATCTGTAAAGCAGCTTCATTATCAACATAAATAGGAGTAGTTAGGAATTCAAAACCGTAGTCCCACATCTGTTGTTGGATCCATAGAACCTGGGAGCAGCAACTAGACGCAGCAATGTATTCCGCTTCACATGTAGACGTAGCCACACATGTCTGCTTCTTGCACTGCCAAGTGACTAGGCGATTGCCTAAGAACTGACATCCTGCTGTAGTTGATTTTCCATCTTTCTTGCAGCCGCCGAAATCAGAATCACTGTAAGCCTTGAGATCGAAGTTATCATCCTTAGGGTACCATAACCCGGTGTCAGGGCAACCCTTCAGATAACGAAAAATCCTTTTGACAGCAGCATAGTGAGAGACCTTCGGATTCGCTTGGTATCTAGCGAGAAGACATGTTGGATACATAATGTCGGGTCTTGATGCGGTGAGATACATTAAAGATCCAATCATAGCACGATAAAGTGAAGAGTCCACAGCATCCCCTTTTTCATCCGGAGTAATCCCGTGATTCTGCGGAAGAGGAGTAGAAATTGGCTTCGAATCGGACATCTGGAACCGGCTCAAGATGTCTCCGACGTACTTGGTTTGATGGATAAAAATTCCAGATTCGGACTGATTAACTTGCAAACCCAAGAAGAACGTCATTTCACCCATCGCACTCATCTCGAATCGATCTTGCATCACCTTCTCAAATTCCTTGCATAAATTATCATCGGTAGAACCAAAGATAATGTCATCGACGTATACCTGTACCAACAGAAGATCTTCACCTTTTTCTTTGATGAAGAGGGTACAATCGATCAAACCCCGTCTAAACCCGTTGTTCAGCAAGTAGGTAGACAGTGTCTCATACCAGGCTCGAGGTGCTTGATGAAGACCATATAACGCTTTGTTAAGTAGTAAAACTCTGTCAGGATGTAATGGATCTTCAAACCCCGGTGGTTGCTCGACATATACTTCCTCTTCGACTACTCCGTGAAGAAATGCACTTTTAACATCCATCTGGTACACCTTGAATTTCTTGAAGGATGCGTAGGCTAGAAAGATTCTAATATCCTCCAGACGAGCAACAGGTGCATACACTTCATTGTAGTCAATACCTTCTATCTGACTGAAGCCTTGAACAACTAACCTTGCTTTGTTTCGGACAACAATTCCACGGTCGTCCTTCTTGCACTTAAACACCCAACGAGTTCCGATCTTCTTGTAGTGATCGGGCCTATCAACCAATTTCCATACGCCCAACTTCTCGAACTGCTGAAGTTCTTCTTGCATGGCTTCCACCCAGGAATCATCTTTCAATGCCTCCTTCCAAGATCTAGGCTCTTCTTGGCTAACGTAGCAGGCGAATGACCAATGATTTTGTTGTCCCGATTCTCGTATCTCAGCATACAAGCCAGCATTTTCGTTATTTCTGATTTGATTCCTTGTCCTTACACCACTGAGAACATCACCTATAATATTCTGCTGAGGATGAATGTTATGAATTCGGGTTTCAGGAACTAGAGGAATTTCAACATTGTTCCTCAAGTTATTGATATTTAAATTCCCGATATCATTCTGAAGCTGTTGAGTTGTAGAAGATGATGCATTTTCTTCTTGGACAATTGGCGCAGACACTGGATCCGTTGCTTCTGAAGTACCTTGAACCGGACCCCGTGCTTCACCATCATTTGCATCAACATACTCCTCATATTCCGATGACAAATTGTAGTCGACAGCATCATTAAACACCTCATTTGAAGCGAGATTGTTGACAGAAGAAGATGCTTGAGAGTCAACAAGGATTGGGCGAACTAACTGAGAGCCAGTCGCATTCTCGCTTTCAGACAACATTTGAGCAATTACATTGTCATCATCAAATGTCGGCAGATTGAATGAGTCGAAAAGACCATCATAATCGAACATCCATGGATCTCCAGAAGGCTTCGGTGGATTAGAATATCTTTGAACTCTTACTTCACCCCACTCTTCAATCTTCTTGGTAGTCAGGTTCCATACTCGCAGATTAGGAGTAGCATACCCAAGGAAGTAACCTTCGATAGCTTTGGCACCAAACTTCCCGTCAGGTTCAATCATGGTACATGGTGCACCAAAAGGTTCTAGATATTCCAAGTCAGGAGTCTTCTTGTGTAGGAGTTCGAAGCACGTTTTACCATGTCTTTTCACTGTGAGAACCCTGTTTAACGTGTAGCAAGCCGAGGCAACAGCTTCAGTCCAGAATCGAACTGGAAGCTGAGACTCAACCAACATGGTTCTTGCAGTCTCAATTAAGGTTCTGTTCTTTCTTTCAGCGACTCCGTTTTGTTGTGGCGTGTACCGAGAGCTATATTCATGAAGGATTCCTTTTGCAGTGCAAAATTCATCCATAACCCTGTTTTTGAACTCGGTTCCGTTGTCGCTTCGAATTCGCCTCACCTTTAGATTATAAAGATTTTCCAACAAGGTGATCAAATTCTTTAGAATTTCTGGAGTCTCGCTCTTGTGGACCATGAAATCAACCCATGAAAATCTTGAATAGTCATCAGTGACTACCAAGCAGAAAACTTCTCCGTGCACACTCTTGTGTTTGACTGGGCCGAAAAGATCCATATGCAGACGTTCGAGTGGCATGTTTACAGTGTTAACCTTCTTCAGTGGATGTGATTTCTTGATCTGCTTCCCTTTCTGACACGACACACAGACATCTTGAAGTTGAAAATTTTTCACATTGACACCTCTCACCAGATTGTTTTTGACAAGGTGATTCATTTTTCTGAGGTGAATATGACCTATTCGTCTGTGCCAAGAGATCTTCTCCTTTTCAGTGGCTTTTGAAATAAAGCAAGTAACTTGTTTGGACTTGGTTATTGCTTGGTTCATATCGAGGACATACAAATCATTAACTCTTGGTGCTGATAAGAGAATCCATTCTTCGGGAATCTTGAATCCTGGCTTCAGCACATAACAACCGGCATCATCAAAATGCACAGTGAACTTCTTGTCGCAGATCTGAGAAACACTCAGGAGATTGTGATCCAGCTGTTGCACATAATTGATTTTGTCGAAACTCACAACTCCATTTGAGATCATTCCCTCGCCGGTGATATACCCTCCTTTGTCTCCAGCAAACGCAACATATCCTCCTCTTATACTTCGCACATCAAAAAGAAGACGATAGTCGCCCGTCATGTGCCTGGAAGCCCCACTATCAACAATCCAATGACTATTAATAGTTCCTCCTGGAGCCGCCTGCACATGCAATTAACTTATCAGTTTGAGAGGGGGACCCAAGCCTTTGTGGACTTGGGTCGTCCTTGATCATCAAGGAAAGTGATTTCAATCACTTGATGATTAGGAAAAAGAACCTGTGGTGCTCCCCCTGATTGAATTACCTGCTTTTTCTTCCAAGCTGTTTGTCCTTTACCAGTATTTGAATTTATTGTTTTAGCATTTACTGGTTTTACAGTTTCAGATTTTGCTTGTACAGGTTTTTCTTCTTTGACCTCTGATTTTAAGGCCTTTTCAATTACCTTTTGATTCGTTTGCTTTAACTTCTTTTCCCTTTCTTTCAAGACACGTGGGTCTTGTTTCGGGGAAACTGATCGTTTTCGGTAATCGATTTCTTGGGGAGCACTCGTTTTTTACTTCAGCTTTTGCACGTGTGGGCAATATCTTACAATATGCCCAACTATCCCACATTCAAAACATGTTCTCCGCTCTACAAACTTCGGAGAAACACGTTGATGACCAGACGGAGAACCAGACCATGAACTTTGTGATCTAGACGTGCTTGGACCTAAATCACATCCGTTGGTGTGTTGGGTGTAGTAATTCTGATCATTTCGTTTTAAAATTCTAACTTGTTTTATAAAATCAATGTTAGATTTATCCTGAAATGTTTCAAGTTTGTCTGAACCCGTGGATCCAACAAAGTTCATTTTCGGTTCTCGTTTCTTAACAGGAGCTCCTTTGTTTTGCACCTTTTGTTGTTGAACCTTAGGTTGCTCAACCTTTGATTGTTGAACTTTAGGTTGTGCAGCCTTAGGTTGAGTAGCCTTAGACTGTTCAACTTTAGGTTGCTGAACCTTTGGTTGTTCAGTCTTAGGCTGCTGAACTTTAGGTGCTTGAACATTCTTGTTCTGAGCCTTCTTTCCCTGTACCTTACCCTTTCCGGAGTTGACTTGTTGTTTTCGCTCAATTGGTGGGTTTTGGTTTCCGTATTGTTTTCTAATTTGTTCACACGGAATTGGATCACATTGAGTGACGGTAACTTTTCCACTTTTGTTCCCCAAAAACTTATCAGTGCATCCTTCAAAAATTTGCTCAATTAAATCTTGATTTACATATTTAATTGGAAAATCTTTGTTAGAGTAGATTTTGCTATCTCCTTTGAGCGTGTACAACAAGTTATTCTCTTCACTGCTAGATACAAGGGACTCCATTGCCTTTGACATTTCACTCTTACTCGGTTTCACTGGTGGATCACACAGGATGTGATTCTCGATTGGAATATCTGTTGTAACCGAGTTAGACTGTTGTTTCACAATTTCTTCAGATTCATCATCCGAAGAATCAGCATCCTCAACAATGGGAGGACTCTGTTCTTTAACACACGATGAATCTGTCACATTCTCAGATTCTGATTGACCCGAGGATGATGTACCAGTTGTAAACCCAAGGCCTGCTGCAAAGTCATCTAGACCGAGTGGCACAGTAGGTTCAAAACGGGGCATATCCTCGTCATCAGGCAATTTGGAGTAATTGTGATTCATTGGGGGAGGACATGATTTGAATCCAATACATGTTTTATCCCCCTTTTTCTTTCTCTTTTGAACGTCAATGATGTGATCCAATACAAAGCGGGAATTGGAATAGCTTTCCAGTTTCTGCTTAATTGTTTCACATTCACATCGAGCTGTTGCCAATTCTACCATTTGCTTTTCAATTGTGTCAATAAGATTATTGTTAGCATGTTGTTTTCGCAAAACAGCCTTTTGTAATTCTGAAACATCATGTTTTAATGACGCAATTGTTGCTTTAAATTCCTTTTCATTTCTGGTTAAAAACAAGTTAGCTTCAGTTGCTTTAGAAAGATCTACAATCAATTCTTGATTGTGTTTGTATGTGATTTCAAACTGACTTTCCTTTTCAGCATATTTAACATTTAAGCTATCACAATTTTCACAACTAACTACAGTGGGTTCATCGACACATACCTGACTTGATGAACTGTCGACATTAGCCATAAAGGCTGAATGGAAAGAAAAAGATCCATCTTCAGAGAAGAACTGAGCAAGCTTCTCGGAAGTTCCAGCAGATTTCTGGCAAATAATAGATCTCCTCTTGCATAATGCTTCAGCTTCAGCCAAAAGCTCATCAACTTCCAAATCTAAAGCATCACTTGATAAATCACCAGCATCAAGTGATTCCCCATCCATGCTCCCACTATAACCCGAACTATCTTCATCTTCTGAAGATTCACCAGCTGACATGGGTTCTACTACCTTCTCAATCACTTTAGCATAACATGCTGTTCCACCATTTCCTCCTTCTCCAAGCTGAAGATTCCAATTGCAGATTTCATCAGCTTGAACAACCAATCCTCTGTGGGGATTAGTATTTGTGGATCCAGATGCATTTCCTCCAGCGGGAACTATTGATCTGTCAGAATTGTTGTTCGGTTGCTGTTGTGACTGTCCTTGATTCCTGAAGGGATTCTGATTTCCTTGCTTAGGTGGCTTCTGACACTCCCGCTTGAAGTGACCCTTTTCACCACAATTGAAGCAAGTGACAGCATTCTTATCAAAACCATACTTGGTGTTGTTGTTGCTATTCAAGTTGGTTCTCCCCGTCCTTTCCATAAACTCCTTTGCTCTTCGAATTGCACTAGCAAGAGCCCATTTGATATCCATCATTTCAAACTCCTCTCTATCCACTTGCTGATAATCTTCATTGGTTAGATTGATATTCCCAATCTGACCTGCGACCAATCCACAATAAGCACTAACCAAGGTGTTCAACATCTCCATATGCTCCTTGGCTATTTCGACACTGACTTTGGAAAAGTTGGAAGTGTCTAATCTGACTGTGTTCGGATTGGAAGTGGCTTGAAAATTTGAAGAGCTTCCATAAAACCCTTGCTGTTGCGGTTGTTGCTGCTGTGCTCTGCTTGGGTCTAAGAAAGGCGGTGGTGTGAATTGCTGAGCTGTCGGTTGCACATTCTGTTGTAGAGAAGAAGAATCTGGTCTTGAATACATCATCGTGTATGCTGAAGGATCAAACTGATTTGTTGTGGAAGGTCCGGTGTTTGAGATGAAAGCTGTTTGAAGCTTCGCATGTTGAGAGGCTGGTTTTTCTCCACTGATACCTCCTGCAATCCCATAGTACATCTCTGGATTTTGAGGAGTTAGTGTTCTTTTTGCCTTAAGCTTTTCTTCTATATCCTTGTTCTCCAATCTTTGAATTAACTCATAAACGGTGATTGTGTCTAGAACACCATTTTCTTTGAGAATTTCAAGATAACTGCTCCACTTTGCTGGTAAGCTATCAGCGAATCTCTTCACCATTTCTTGTGGAGTGGCAGTGACTCTGAAAGCAAACATCTCGCTCAACAAGTGATGGAACCTTGTAGATAAATCTGCCAAAGTCTCATTCTCCATACACGTGAATCCTTCAAACTCTTTCTTCAGTAATTCTTGCTTGATCTTTCTAGATTGAGCATTTCCTTCACATCGTAATGTGAGCATATCCCACAAGCTTTTAGTAGTCGTGCAGTAAACAAACTGGTGGTAAATGTCTTTGTGAAGAGCTTGTGTGAGAATCATGAATGCCTTCTTTTCTAACTCAAATTTCTTCTTATCATCATCAGACATAGTGCTGTAAGTTTCTGGATTAGATCCTGCAACTTCCAAATCATTGTCAAATGCGGTGAAGAAGCACATCCATAGATCTTGACCTTGCCCCTGAACATAAGTTCTCAGCCTTTCTTTCCACCATCCCCAATCATTGATGTGATTTAGCTTTGGCGGTTTTGTGCTTGTACCAGTTTCCCTGTCGTTCTGCATCATAGCTTGAATGCTGTTGCTTTGATTTGTGACCAATGCCCATTGATTTGCAGTTATCATTGCAGCTTGAGGTGGGGCAATAGCCTGCATCCATGCATTTTTGTTGAAATCTGACTGAGATTGCGTAGCTGATGATTGCGTAGCTGATGATTGTGGAGTCAAAGTTGTTTGAGTCCACGCGGTTGGATCCCACTGACCGTTTGTTCCCATTTTATAAAGAAAATTAATATATTAAGTGAAAATATATTTAAAATTTTGAAAAACAAGTTTTCCCCTTTTTAAAATTTAATTTTCACAAACTATATTAATATCTCGAAGGATGACAATCAGCCGAAAGATCCCTGATCGAAAGACCTGAAAAACACAGACTTGTTAAACTTAAACAGATTAGAATCGAAGGAACAGAACTTGTTCGAAGGATCAACAGTGTTCGAAAGATCACTGTTGAGTTTCGAACAATGACTTCGAAAGACTCTCCAATCGAAGGATCCTTGTCTTTCGAATAAGACCTGTAGATCGACAGATATATCCTTCGAAAAGATTCCTTGGATCGAAAGATAAGTCACAGACTTCGAAGGATGTTCGAAAGATGATTATCTATCGAACCTCCTTTGATCGAAAGATGATCTTTCGACTTCGAAGGATATCCTTCGATCTGCACTGACACAGTTGACAAAAGTTGACAGGTTGGTGAAAAGGTGATTGGTTGGTAGAAAGCTTTCGGCAGAAGGTATGTTCAGACCATACTTTCTCCCAACCCAGATTTGACCAATAAAATATTGCCTAAAAAGAAGGTTCTTATCCAGAAACCGGTCACCGGAGTAAGCCGGAATATGGCCGGAAATTACCAAACTTCTTAAAAACAAGTTTTTAAGTTACCCAACCCGTCCTTTAACGCACCCGGTAAGTTTAGAACACGTTTTTATGACCAGAAAAGCGAGAAAAACAGTAAAACGGGAGCTAAACCAAGTGAGTTTTTGTCCAAAACACTCCAAAGTCTTGTATAAACTCGGTTTTTAACAAGGAGAAGAGCCACGGCTCTGATACCACTTGTAGGTCCCTCGGAGGTTGAGGTTAAACCTTATCCTTGTTAAGTTTAACACACTAGCAAGTGCGGAATCCAAGCTAGAATGCAAACCGATAGTTTATATGAGAACACAAGCTACAAAGAGAAAGGTAGACACACGAGATATCAAAGTTTTCTCTTGTATTTCAGTGGACACGGTTACAGACCTTGACCAAACTGAAAATACGCTCTCTACAAGACTAAGTTCACTCACTCCGTGAAGTGAACACATTACAACAGTATATATAACCTTCACAGCTCGTCTGGTCGAAGGATCAATTAGACTGATCGAAAGATCATCTATCGAGATACAGCCTATCGAAGGATCCACATATACCTCGAAGGATTGGCATCCTTCGAGGTCCATCTATATCCATCGAAGGTTATCTTTCGAGCTCATTGAAGGATATAAACAATCCTTCGATGACTCATCCTTCGACCCACACAACTTACAAACCTTTTTCTAACTGTTTGACCAAGTCAAACCAGGAGGATGGTTGACTGGTCAAACTTACATTAAGCACACACATAAACACATCTAAGACGTAACACGACTACAAAAGACATCGTTTTATATCATTACAAAATACAGACAAAGTACAGACACAAGTGCACCAACAACACACCATGAACTCCTTATACGAACATCCCTTACGTTCTCCAGATTTTTCTTTCATAAGGTTGACATTGTCTTCCAACCTTTAACTCATTCTTCGACTAATGATAACACTATATTCTGAATTTTGTCTATGAACCCGGATAGACTGCCCTCAATTGCCTTTCCCACTTCTTCGACAATTATCTCTTTCATTTGTTCGGTGCATGTCAGCACCGGATCATCTTCATTCCTTTCCGCCATCTCAAAACTGAAATGTTTACTTCAATTATTAAACATTTCATTTATAACATAGCTTTATTTGCTTCGGTTTAGCCAAGTTCATAACTTGCTTTGACCGTTCTCATTTAGTGCACCTTCCGGGTTTGAGTGTGTTAACACATTCTTCCCGTGCACATTAATTCCCATCTCTTTTACTTACACAGGACAAGATCTACTAAAATAAATAATTAATCCTTATCGGACGATCGATCAAGCTTGAACCGAACACTTGTTGACAACCTTGATGTAATAGCCCAGGGTAACCGCACCATAATGTTGTCCGCTTTGGCGGCCAGCACGCCCCCGGCGTCCGCCCCTCACGGTTTTCAAAACACGTCATGATGGTGAAGGTATCCAGCCCCTTATAAGGAAGCCTTTGTTCCCCTTCACAACCGATGTGGGATGTCACAATCCATCCCCCTTAAGGGGTCCAGCGTCCTCGCACGACCTGGCACCACCGGTCTAGCCCTGGCTCTGATACCATCTGTAACAACCCAGCATAACCGCACCATGATATTGTCCGCTTTGGCGGCCAGCACGCCCCCGGCGTCCGCCCCTCACGGTTTTCAAAATGAGTCATGATGGTGAAGGTATCCCGCCCCTTATAAGGAAGCCTTTGTTCCCCTTCACAACCGATGTGGGATGTCACACTTGAGCTCTGATGCTAACTTGTAACAACCGTCTAATTTCTAATCGAATTTAATGAAAATACGCATGATTTTATAGAAAATGGTGCTTTACTTTAAACAAGTACAAAATTTAAGTTTTAAGGTGATCACATACTAGTTGACTACTAAACTAGTTCCAACATTCAAAACACGATTAGTAAATTGTTTACATTATAGACATTGTCTAAAACAAAGTTAATCTAATGTGGAAGCTTCAAAAGTGCGTGTTTGGTTCTTAAAAACATGCTTGATCGCCATCCGAAAAGTCCCCATCATCACCTAAAGTCAAAACCACTTAAAATGTTAGTTTTGACATTGATATAGTACGTATAAACAAGTTCCAGCATCGAATTATTAAAAAAATAAAAAAAATCAGAAGTTTATCTGTCGCGTGTCGCGCCAGACATCATTCATTCTGTCGCTTGTTGCGACGGCCCTCGCCTGTCGCGCCAGATCAAGATGATCCTGTTGCGTGGCGCGGGGGATACCATTTTCCAGCAGGTGCGGGTTTTTGACCTGCATTTCCTGCCAGCTCTGAAATTCACCAATTTTAACTTCAAATGCCCATAACTTTTGATCCGTAGGTCCGTTTTAGGTGATTCTTTTTCCTATACGTCTGTAATTTCATTACCGACGTGCCTATAACATTCATTATTCTAAAAATTTGGGTTACGGACCTAACGACTGAAATCACTTTGTAATTATTCAACCCACCAAGTTTATACCAATTTTTGTACTAATTAGATAGCAACCTTAAGGCATTTTTACCCAACATCCGAGGCTTAATATCACCGGCATTTCACTACCAATTTTATGGCTTCATGCTCTTGTGATTGTCAACGCCAAAAGCTAACTATCAACACTAACATTACTAACTACCCAATTATTCGACACGTTTGGCTCAATTATGGAATCCTCCATTTATATTGACTACCAAGGACTTCCCAGTCGAATCCTAACCTATTAATTCAAGTGGTGAACATTTGTCACCTTAAATCAACATAAGCTTTTGTTCTAAAACACAACTAAACAAGTTCAAATATTAAAGTTTACTAAATGTATCAAATCAAGTTACATACCTTCAATGCACACCTTCAAACGTGCGTCAACACCGGCTTGTCCGCTCGACGCTCCGGCTTCCTTTCCTCTAGAGTTCATTCACATCACATTTAGAACTCTTTGATTCACATAATACGCATAATTTACCAGTTAGTGCAAGTATGCGTTTTTGTTCATATTTCCACATTTAGCCTTCTCTTAGGCATTTTTACAAACACTTTCAGGGCAGGATTTTATACAATTCATTATCAAGTTCATGACTTGTTACATAGCCGAAATTAACATCAATCGGACAATTTCATATTAACCTTTAACATCAATAATCAGAGATTACTTCATAAAATCATATTACACTAGCATAACAACCAAAAATCCAAGTGTTTATTTGTAGGATCGTGTACGGACCCAAAATGAGTCGTTCAGAGGCGTTCTACACAATATGAAAGGCGGAAACAGACATATTGTGTGTAAATCAGCAAGATATTCACTAATAACTGTCTTTTGATTGATTTCTGAGCAATTACAAGTCTGTAGACACTTCGACAGAGCTTCGCCGTCGGAAACACACATACAAGAACTCCCTCAAATGAAATCAGGACTCAACTATATATAGGCAAAGTAATTTCGCTTGAACCAGTCTCAAACGGAATCAATTTCAAGCGGAATTACCACTTCAAACGAAATTACGAGTTCAAGCGGAATTAACCTTGTGATTTCGTTTGAAATGGCTATTGCCCATTTCAAACGGAATTACCTATATTTGACATTTTCTTGTATAACGTGCTCTGATCTATATAAATACAAACAAGACTCGATACAAGACGAAGTCGACAGACGTATGCACCAACAGACTCCCCCTCGGATGTTGAAGAGTCTTAAGTGTCGAGTCTTCAACGTCTTCAGTCTTTATCAGTCTTTCTGCTCTTTCTGAAGTATCTTAACAATGTATGACTTCTCAATCTTCTCTCCTCTTCAGCGCCAACACACTCCCATAGAATGAATCCTTGAATGTTGATCTTCAAAAAGTTTCACAGGATCAGGATCATGATCTGACTCTTGAAAAATCAGAGTCCTCAGGTATCGGAACCTGGCTCTCTATCATTCAGCTTCAGAATCTGAAACCTGGCATCCTGCACATTCTCTACCTCACAATAAATTTCACAAATTTTACATTTGATAAATTTATAATTACAGACTCCCCCTCAAATTTAACCATAATGATTTAACAATGTCAATTTCTGATGAACCACTTGTAAAAATATCTTTCTCAAATATTTTCACCCAAACCTGTTCATCATATTCAGCACTTGGAATTTTGAAATATCAGCTTTCCAATATCAGTTATCGAAAATCTTTTTGACTTTTTCAAAATTTTATGCTAAAACACACTGAAAATCTTTTTGGATTTTTAGAAGTAGAAATGAAATGCAATAAAGAAATATTTACAGACAATATTTTTGCGAGTTTATGTAAGAGGATCATATCAGTTTTTGACAAGTCATAAGTACCGTTGAGCTTAGTTACACAATAAGGATTAAACAATTCACTTAGATTGCCAATATACTGATCCACTTAAATTCTCACACAAATTTCAACTGATTCAGGATATGAATTAGGTGTATTAAGGACTTAAACACATTCATGTATCCCACCTCTTGAATATACTCCCGTATCCAGATCCCAATATTCAGTCTTACAGGTGAGTATAGCACAGATGATATCTGTAAGGGGTTAAATGCGAAGAACCGTGAGAGCTCAGGTCAGAACTTCCGTTCAGCAGAGAGATAACGGCTTCGACTGTTGGTGGGTCCCCTTTAGAGGATCTTTTTTACAACAACACATGATTAGCATTTTTCAATGTTTCATCATTTTTTTGTACTGAGGGTAGGCTTTTGTTTCAAGCAAGCGTAAAGTATTCTCCGGGGACTAGGCCATTGCTTCCGCAAAATCAGAAGTCCCGGGATAATACCCCAGATATCACTGAGCATAAAGACCTAGTATCTCAGAAAGAGGGATCTTTCAAACGAAATTTCAGGGGTTACCTATATATCTAAGTAGTGTTCCCCACAAAATAAGCAAGTTTGAAATTTTAGGTTTATATCCCGAAAAAGCTTACTAAATGTGTAAAAACCTATCAGCATATCATTAGTGAGACCGTTTAACGTTATTTAAACATTACATTTATTTAGCATACTGTAACTGTCTACTGATGTACTATCATTTCCTCTTTTTCACAACAAAACTCCTTTTTGATTTTTATCATGTTTTTTACTTTTTCAAATTTTCTAATGTTTTTGGATTTTCTGAAAATTCTTACTCCCCCTAAAATTTAAAACCATTTAAGGAAATTTGAAAACAAACTGTACAAGTAACGTGACAACTGATATCGAATCACTTCAAATCGCCATCCACTTGGCATAAACAATCAGAACTCCCCCTTACAACAAACTATTTTCTCATTATGATTTCAAAACACTTAAGTTTGTTTTAACCAAAATGATTTTTCCGGAAAATAAGTTTTGTTGTTTGTAACACTTGTAGGTTAAGGGTTCATCACATTGTTTTTCTCAACCATTTGACAAATTTAACAATTTTGAATTTTAACAACAATATCACTTGTAAAAAATCAAGTACAACTTAATGTCCCTGATTTACCACTTTGAAAGACGAAATACCACAAAAATGAATTTCTCAAGAAAGATGTCGATTCCTGCTCCACACTTACCAACCTGGGAGCTACAGCAAGTCAGGTTTTTCAAACAAAGAGTATGGACACCCAAGCCTGACCTTCCTTGGGTGTGACTTCCTCATCTTTATCAGGGATATAAGTTGTTTTCTTTGTAGCATAAAAATCTTTAACCCCTTTGACTTTTCCCTCAATCATTTTCCAAAAATCTTTTTAACATTTCCATTAAAAGCTTTCTCGACATCAAATTCTTTCTTCCCAGAATAGAATTGATTCGAAATTTCAACCTTTCCAACCTTTGATTTAAAATTCTCAGCCCTCAATGGTGGAAAGTTCTCATTATCCATTGGAGGAACTGAGTTTTCTTCTTTTACTTCAACCTGTGGCTCCTCTGACTTTGTGGAATCAGATTCATCACCAGATTTTACATCTGATTTCTTAACAACCCAAGCTTGATTGTCAAGATTTCCCCTTTTCTTGTAAAATCTTTTTGAACACTCACCAACTTCATATATAGAATTTTTAAACACTTTAAATTTTTCAGTTGGTGGTTCGGTTTTATCAACAACTATTTCTTTAAGTTTTTTCTGAAACTCCCTGTTTTGTGTTGGCTGCCTTAGGACAGTTCCAGGCAATGTGACCAACTTCTTGACATCTGTAACAAGTTCTAGTCTCTTTTCTCTGATGAACTTCAGTTTTCTTCTTTTCAGCAAGAAGTTCCTGATTTGACTGTCTCCAGAAAGAGCTCTTTTCTTCTTCTTCACAGCTTGTTCCTGAAACAAATTTTGTATTTGTTTAAGAAATTTTCTCGTTTTTATGATTTTCAGGTGGAATAAATCATAATCCTTTTCTTTTGAAATTACCGTTATGGTTTGGCTTCTTTTGAAAACCAGAACCAGAACTTTAACCTTTTTTCTTGTTCAATCTTTGTTGAACTCTTGAAGTGTACTTTTTAGGTTTTTCAGAAATATTAATTTCTGTTAATTTGAAAACCTTTTTAATCTTTTCAATTTGAACACTTCTTATTGGAAATTCTTTATCAAAATATAATTTGTCAGAATCATTCAAAGTATATGCAACTTCAAATGTTTCGTCATTCAAATTAGATTTTGACAACAAAAATTCTTTACTATACACCCGTTTTCCCGATGATTTTGAACTCTTTTCAGACGAACTCGAACTCCCGACTGACAGACACGGACTTTCGGACTCGGATTTTGACTCTGACTCCTCATCCCTATCCAACACCTAATCGACTATCTTTTTTATTAACTCAGACTCATGATCTGTGTCGGACGCTGTGAACGTGACGTCAATACTGTCTGGTAACATGTCAGTTATCTCGGACTCTAACTTTATATTGACCGCCTTTATTACTTGTTCTTCATTTGGTTTTCTAGGCGAATACCCTTCCCAAATTGGAGGCGGACACTTGTTATAATTGACACTCTGTTTCTAACCAGTATCCTTTTTCTTCAATTCCTTGTCTTCAAACACTTCAAAACCTGCAACAGTTGGATAAATTCTGTCAATTAAGTAATCAGAACTTGTATAACTTCGCAGCGGTCGTCTGATTCTTTCATTTTCAGCTTTCTCAGTTTCCAACTCTTGCTTCCTCTTAGCACATTCTTCAATGTAAAAATTTATCTCTTTCTGCTTAGACATCATTGTTGCATTCATCATCTTCAAAGCATCTTCTCTTTCAGAATTTGTTTTCTGCAAACTATTCACAGTTCAGTTCAATACATCATATGACTCTTTCACATTCTTGACATCAAACAACAACTTTTCTTTCAACTTTTCTAATTCACTAAACCTCTCGTCTTTTTCTTCACATTGTTTGCAAGATTCCAAACACTTAAGACAAGGTTTTGTGACTTCAACAATCTTTTCAATCTCCACAATCTTCTCGACTTCAACTACTTTCTCCACTTCAAATATCTTCTCAACAACCTTAACTTCTTTCATTTCTTTTGCAGCTTTTCTCTCTTTAAGTTTCGTCAATTTATCTGCAAAATAGAATTCAAAACTGTCAGAAGATAAATGAGTTTTTCCAATGTTTATATGTTCAATTTCTTCATTATCATCACTAGTATCTGTTGAACTGTTTTCAGAAGAAACAGATTCTTCATCTTGACTTTCTTCTTCATCAGATAACACTGCTATCCATTCTTTCATCAATTCTGGCTTTAGAACAATTTGAGCAATGAAAGCTTTAAACTTTCTATTCTCATCCACAAACCTATCCCAGCTAAATCCTGGAGCCATTTTCTCATCATCTTGATCAATGATACCATAATAAGCTTTCTTATTTGTATCTTCGATCATTTTCCCATGTGCAGTTTGTGATTGTTGATGCGGTTGATGAGAAACCTGTTGATATATGGCTTTTCGATAGTAATCATCTTTTCCAAAAGGATTCTCTGCTCCATTAGCTTTCTGATTTTTGCATTCTCTCTTGAAATGACCTTTCTCCCTGCATTTAAAACAAGTAACTTTAGATTTATCAAAACCCAAAGCTGAAACATGAACATCCAAAAAAATCATTTCTTCCTGTAATCATTTTGAACTTTTCAGCTCTTCTAAAGACACTAGCTAGACACCACTTGATGTCCCTGAGCTCCAATTCTTCTGCATCAATCTGATCGTAATCTTCTTTGGTTAGCATAGGATTACCAATTTTTCCAGCAATCAATCCTTCATAAGATTCCAAAGCAGTAATCAGTAATGCCATATGACTTTTAACGACTTCTTCAGAAAAATTCTGACCATTTTGAAGATGCAAAGCAACATTGCACTGAATCATATGTTCATTACCAACATTTGAACTTTGAACACTTGGAGGATTGACATTTGAAAATCCACTAGTGTTGATTGAACTTTGACTAACTGATCCAGATGAATTTCCTGCACTAAAAGCAGTTTGGATCTTTGGACTTGCTTCAACAGTTTGAAAATTTCCTTTGTAATACAATTTGATGTCTTGTTGATTGCTCGAGCTGTTCATTCTGGCAATCTTTTGTTGTTCAAGATCCTGTGCCTCAAGTTTTTCAATAAACTGTCCAATAGGCAATCTACTAAACTCTCCAGAATTCTTCAGAATCATCAGATAAGTACCCCATTCTTTCTGCGGTAATGCGTCAGCAAGCTTCTCAACCCATTATGCTGGAGTTTTGGTAATTTTCAACTGAGACATGGTACGCACAAGATGACAATATCTCTCAATGAGAGTCTTTGTGGTCTCCCCTGGCACACTCGTAAACAAATCAAACTCTTTTTTCATCAAAGATGCTTTACTCCTGAGCATCTCTGCACTTCCTTCAAATTTTTTCTCAAGTGCCTCCCATATCGAAAACGCACTTCCATCATGCTGAAGTAAAACAAATATATCCTCTTTAACAGCTTGTTGCAAAAGGCTTATCATCGTTTTCTCTCCTTTATAACTATCTATCTCTTTGTCTGTAAATTATGAGATGATTTTATCAACTTTCAAAGCGGTTTGTGGTCTAACATATTTTGTTTGAATGCTCTCCCAAGATCTCAGATGATTTGCTTGAACCCAATTCTCAAATCTTTCTTTCCAACTATGGTATTCTTCAATACCCATAAGCTTCGAGGGCTTTTGCAAAGTTCCGGTTTCATTTTCCATATTCATGTTTTGAGCAATGGCAGCCGGAGTAGTTGAGGATGTGGCAAACGCGTTGTAGAATTCTTCTTCCATGATTCGGTAACAAATTTTTCACAACAGACACTTTCAAACGGAATTAATTCCTTCAAATAGAATTCCTCAAGCGAAATTACCTGCACCACACACTTTCAAACGAGATTAGAAACTTTCAAGCGGAATCAGGTAATTCCGTGTGAAATTACTCAGATTTCAAGCGAAATTAAGTTTGAAACGAAATCATAATTTCGTTTGAACAATTTCAAGCGGAATATCTATCTGAAATGGAATCACCAGCAATATTCAATCGGAATAATGTTTTCAAACGAGATTAACATCAATTTTCAAGCGGAATTACAATGATTATCAGTTTAAGATTGAATTAAAGTCCAATTTTCTCAAGGCTTTGTTAAAACACTGTTCCGCTTATGATGTGTGAAAATCAGGCCATTTTAACCGTTAAATCTTGATCAATTGAGAAAAAAAGGTGTAGATGTAAGAAAATGAGATGAAATCAGGCTGAAATCTGCAGAACTCCTCCTCCTGTGCTCTGATACCACATGTAGGATCGTGTACGGACCCAAAATGAGTCGTTCAGAGGCATTCTACACAATATGAAAGGCGGAAACAGACATATGGTGTGTAAATCAGCAAGATATTCACTAATAACTGTCTTTTGATTGATTTCTGAGCAATTACAAGTCTGTAGACACTTCGACAGAGCTTCGCCGTCGGAAACACACATACAAGAACTCCCTCAAATGAAATCAGGACTCAACTATATATAGGCGAAGTAATTTCGCTTGAACCAGTCTCAAACGGAATCATGTTCAAGCGGAATTACACTTCAAACGAGATTACGAGTTCAAGCGGAATTAACCTTGTGATTTCGTTTGAAATGGCTATTGCCCATTTCAAATGGAATTACCTATATTTGACATTTTCTCGTATAACGTGCTCTGATCTATCTAAATACAAACAAGACTCGATACAAGACGAAGTCGACAGACGTATGCACCAACATTATTAAGCTCTCACAAACCCCCTAATCACCTTCAATGGGGTTCATGGGATTCACTACAATTAGGCATGATTTCATCATATACTTGTCTAGGGTTTTCTCCTAGAGACTGTATTGTTCCTATTCCATCATATAACAAACATGCAACCATAAATTTCGAATTCTCTAAGTTCACTCAGAAATTCAACTAGAGATTTCTCATCAAATTCACATACCTTGTGACTCCTTTTTCAGCGGAGATCACTATTTCATTCTCGGATTTTGATTTAGAATTGATTTTAACCTTCAGTTTGAGAGATTAGACAAGAACTAGGGTTGTGGGGGTTTCTCCTGGTCGCCCTGTGCTTCAATCGACCAGACACACACTCTTGTGTGTGTTTGGTGTATTTTATTTGTTTTTATTAAATCAAGTTTCAAATTTAACACGTTTAGTCCCTCCATTTTCCTTAGTTCATATTTTGAGTGTTTTAACCCACTTGTGAGTCACTACAAGACTTGTAATTAACTGGGTTATTTAGTCCTAATCAGTTTGTTCTTGTTTATTTAATATTTTGTAATTCTAATATAAAACTTTACATTTTCGGGGTGTTACATTTGGTCCTTCTTCATGCATCTTTACTTTGTTTGACGACTTTAGTCCTTCAAGGTTATCTGTACACGTTTAAAGCTTATGCACGTGTCGTTACTATATTGGACATGATTTTGCGAGGTGTTACACCAAAGTTTTATCAACACTTATTTCTAGAAACTTCTTAACCAACCATTAACTAAACTTCAACAAGACTGTCTGGTGGAGACAGCAAATGGAGATTCCATTAAGATAAGCGAAATCCTGCAGGGAGCAAGGATAGAAATTCTAAACCATAATTTTACTGCTAATCTTTTTCCAATGAATCTAGTCGGATTTGATGTCGTATTAGGAATGGATTGGCTGGTAGCCAATCATGCCAGTATTTTATATGATCAAAAGTTTGTGCAAGTATGTACACCAAACGGTGAAAAGATCACAATTAAAGGAGACAAGCCAACCAGATCAACAAACTTCATCTCTATGTGTAGGATCATTATACGACCTGAATGAGTCGATCAGAAGAGTTGTTTATCCGAATCAAAGGCGGAATCAATGACACGGACGCTCAATTCAATTATAACATCTCTAATATTGATTTAACACTGATTTACAACCTGGAGACAATTCGGCAGAGCTTCGCTACTCAGAGCTGAAAGTTACAAATGGCAAACCAAGTGCACCTATTTATAATGTTGTGATTTCACTTGAACTGACCAAAGATACTTTCAAGCGAAATTAACAAACTTAATTTCGCTTGAAATGGTCCTTGGCTGTTTCAAGCGGAATTAGCATAAAATACCTAAAACTTAGTTTTTAGCACCCGAGCACTGGTTTATCCTATCTTATTCTATTACATGACTCGATACAAGACGAAGTCAATAGACATAGTGCACTAACAGACTCCCCCTTGGATATTGATGAAGTCTTCAGTGTCGAGTCTTTATCATGACACATCTTCAGTCTTGATCAGTCTTCATGCTCTTTCCAAATTGTCTAACACTGTAAGCATCCTTCAATCTTTATCTTTAATCTGTATCTGCCTCTAACATTAACAGCTTTTTCAGGCTCCCCCTTTCGTCAAGCTTCCGTGCTTTAGGGATCGACACCTTGCTTTCAGGTTTCAAGCTCCTCCTTGCTTTGAGCTCGTCTTCAGACTCCCCCTTAGACTCAGCTATCGGGATCATAGTCTGGTACAATATCTGCAATCACTCAGACATTTATAAGTAACAACATTTTGAACTTCCAGGAATCGTAACCTGGCAATTTAATTTCTTCTATCAACAAATTTTATGATTTGGCAATTTCAGAATCAGAAACTAACTCTATTTCATAGATTTTAACAATATAAACATCCAAATCCTTCACAGTTAATCATCCAAGTCCAACCTAATGACCTTGGAGATATCACAAACTGTTTTTGATTTTTTATGTTAAAAACTTCAAGTTTCAAATTAATGAACATGTTTTATTTTCAGAAACACAATCGGCATACTTAAATTTTGACACTCAGCACTTCAGACATCAGTTGTCGAAAAATAAAATGAAATCAAAATCTTTTTGTATTTTCTGAAACATAAAGCAATAAAGAAATATTCACAAACATATTTACAATCAATATTTTTGTTTGAGTTTGCGTTAGAGGATCATATCAGTTTCTGACAAGTCACAAGTACCATTGAGCTTAGTTACACGTTAAGAATTAAACAATTCACTTAGATTGTCGATATACTGATCCACTTAAATTTTCATACAAATTTCAACTGATTCAGGATACGAATTAGGTATATTAAGGACTTAAACTTATTCTTGTGTCCCACCTCTTGAATATACTCATGTATCCAGATTCCAATATTCAGTCTTACAGGTGAGTATACCTAGATGATATCTGTAAAAGGTTAAATGCGAGACCGTGAGAGCTTAGGTCAGAACTTCCATTCAGCAAAGAGATGACGGTTCGACTTTAGGTGTGTTCCCTTTAGAGAATCTTTTCTTCAACAGCACATGATTAGCATTTTTCAATGTTTCATCATTTTTTGTACTGAGGGCAGTGCTATGTTTCAAGCAAGCAGAAAGTATTATACGGGGACTAGGCCATTGCTTCCGCAAAATCAGAAGTCCAGGGATAATACCCCAGATATCACTGAGTATAAAGACCTAGTATCTCAGAAAAAGGGACCTTTCGGACAAGATTTCAGGGGTTACCTATATATCCAAGTATTGTTCCCCATGAAATAAGTAAGTTTGAATTTATGTTTATATCCCGAAAAAGTTTACTAAATGTATAAAAACCTATCGGCATATCATCAGTGAGACTGTTTAACCCTCTTTAAACATTACATTTCTTTAGCATACTGTAACTGTCTACTGATGTACTATCATTTCCTCTTTATACACAAAACTCATTTTTGAATTTTATCATGTTTTTGACTTTTTCAAATTTTCAAATGTTTTTGGATTTTCTAACAACAATACTCCCCCTAAAATGCAAAACCATTTAAAGAAAATTTGACAACCTGATACTGATAGCTTCGTCTCGCCATCCATTTTCTGCTTCTCATGTACTGATTTACAGAAAATCTAACGTACCCCCATGATTTACAACACATTGATATTTTACATTTTGAAAACCGTTTTTCAATCTTGTGAAATTAATCATGTTTGTTCAGCCGTGAGGGTTTCGGCATATTCAAGTAACATATTTTTGTAATTTTTCAAATTTTTGACAAACTAAAAACACACATATTTTTGGTTTTTAAATTTTTCAATTTTTAGGATTTTTGAAATATTGTTTATTTATATACATAAAAGAAACAAACTCCCTGTTTCAACTAATACAAGGTTCAGCAGCCTTCTCCTCTAGTTGTGCCAGGCTGCTCCGAATTCCATTTTCACAATCTTTGGTTTTCTTGAGCACCTGCACATTCAGGCTACTTAATTACTTGAACAATTTAGCCCAGGTCTGTTGGACCTTAGGCATTTCAACACAATATGTATCATGCAGTTTAGGAAAATCTTTTTCATCAAAGACTTTTTCAACTTTGACTTCACCTTTCTCATCTTTTACCGAAGTCACTTGTTTCTTAGCAGACCATGTTTGACCTTTTGGAGTACCTCGTTTGTAAAAATTTGATTCTTTTTGAACATTTTGATTTTGAACAACAACTTTTGGTTTCCAAAACTCATTTGGTTTTGTTGCATCGACAATTGTCTTGCAACTTTGTGTTGTTCTTAATCTGGGTGTATGAGAATTCCAGGTCTGTCGAGAATCGAACCTATGCAAGTTTGATTTCCAAGTTTGATTCGAAACCAACTTGTTTGTGTTGTATCTGCAAGTTTGTTTTGAGTCAAATCTAGTTGACCTTTGTTTCACATCCTCAGATTTTTGTTTTTGAACATTATCAAACTTGTTTTGGTCAACATCCACAAGTTTCAGATTTGGACACTTTCGTGCAATATGTCCAGTTTTATCACACTTAAAACATGTTCTCTTTGACACATCTTTGACCTGTGGTTGTTGCTTTTTCTTTTGAGCACTGAACTCTTCATTAGACTGTCGTATAACTTGGATTTTTTCCTCTTCTTCTAAACTTATTCCTTGAACAAAATTCATTTTTTCCTGAAAATTTGGACTTTCGTTTTTCTTCCAATTCTATTTCTTTTTATAACCGAACCCAGCCTTCATGTTTTTCTTCTTAAAACCAGGTTTGTTATAAAAAATTTTGTGACCTTTTCCAGCAAACTTTGAAATTTCAGATTTTTCAATCTCAACAATTTTGAAAACTTTATCAACCTTTTCTGAAATCACATTCTGAATCAGGAATACAATATCTAAGAATAATTTGTCTGATCCAATCATGGTATAAACCAATCCTTTTGAATCTTCATTCAAATTTTTCTTGGATTTTGAATTTTTCAGATATTCATCATGAAAATTACCTTCATTTTCATCCTGTGATTCAGTTTTACCTTTATCAACCGACTCTTCTTTCAACACACTTTCAAGGACTTTACCTACCACCTCTGAATCATGAGAATCATCAGATTTGGAATAGGTTACGTCAATGTTGTCTGGAAATTGATCTACCATGTTGAAAGCTTTTTCGACCTTTTCATCATCATAAAACACAAACTTTCCCGGTGGTGGAACTTGATGAAAATCTGAGCCAATGCCTTTCTTGTTTTGTTCAGACTCACCATCTTCCGGTTTTATATTGAAAATTCTTTCAAGCACATATGACGACGCGTGATAACTTTTTAACTTGTTATTATCCTGTTCTAAATCAGCAATCTAACGCTTAAGTTTAGCAACATCCTCAATGTAAGAATTAACAACTTGTTGCTTTATTTCATACTGTCTCTTAAACATATCAGTTGTTTCAGAACAATATTTCAATCTTGATTGAACAAGTTTAATTTCACTTTTTACTTTTTCAAATGATTCTTTTGAAATATGATAAGCCAATTTTATTGAATCATACTCCTTTTTCATTTCTTGACAAACATTTTCCTTTTGATCACATTCTTCTGTCATTTTTGAAACCTTTTCTTTTAAATTTCCATTTTCTTTTTCTAATTTTTTACATTTTTCTGAAAGCGTTTCATTATTTTCTTTTAAAACGTTTTCATTTTCTAACATTTCTTTACACTTATTTTTGAAAATTTCTTCGATTTTTGTTAAATCAAGATCTCTTGTTCTTAACTTTTCATCTTTTTCAGTACAAGCACTGCATGGCTCCATGCATTTCTTGCACTTTTCAACAACTTTATTTAAAATTTTCGAATTAGAATTTATCTCAGTGATTGGCACCTTGGTGTTTGAATCTGTCTGCTTCTGATCAACTTCACTCTTTTTGTCTTCACCAATGCTAGCATCACCAACAACAACTGTTGAACTTTCAATCTTCATTTCTGTCGAACTTTCCATCTTCTTCTTATATTCTTCAACTTGCTGTTCTTCAGTAACAACTTCTTTCTCAACAACTTTTTCTTTTATCACCTCCTCTTTTTCAGACATCTTCACATTCTCAACTTTCTCAACTTCAACTTTCACTTCTGCAACCTTAACCTCCTCAACAACCTTTTTCAGATCATCAACCAGATTCTCAATATTCTTTTTCATTCTTTCTTCATTCCTCTTCCTCAGCTTTGATGTCATAGCATTCCTGATGATTTTATCCAGCCTTTTTACATATGTCTTGTCTTTTTTAACATTTGAGTAATATTCACCGGATCGAGGAATTACTAGAAGAACATCATCATGAACTATGTCACTTCTTGGAACAACAGGTTCTCCTTCTTTGTTGACATAACATTCTTGCTTCTTGTCCCATCTTTTATTTCTAACTGCATTTTCATATTCTTCCTGCATTTTCTCCATTCTGCACCCAACAATGAAAATTTCTCTCTCAGTTTTCTCTTTCAAAATATCTTCTTGAGTTTTCTCTTTTATTTCAGCAACAAAACCATAATGATCATGTTTTTTTGTAAGAAGTTTCTGCAACTTCCTTTGTTCTAATTTTGAATCGATAATCAATACGATCTTCTTCTGGACAAATTTCACTCCAGTCATATCCTTCATCATCATGAAAAACTGCACAAGCTCTTGACTTATCTCTGGGTTTATCTTCAATCATTTTTGGCTCTTCTTTACTTCGATGGTAGATCGCCTTTCGATAATAATCATCATTGAAAGGACGTTCATTTTCTCCAACTGCAGAATTATTGCATTCTCTCTTGAAATGACCTTTTTGCTTACATCTGAAGCAGGTCACTTTGGATTTGTCGAATCCAAGTTTTGTTGACGGACCACCTAAAGATTGCTTTCCAGTAATCTCCATATACCTCTGTGCTCTTCGAATACAACTTTCTAAACACCAACGAATGTCAATGACTTCCATCTCTTCTGGATCAATCTGGTCGTAGTCTTCTTTGGTTAACTCTGAGTTTCCAATTTTGCCTGCAACTAGACCTTCATACGATTCCAGAACAGATGCAAGAAAACTCATTTGCTGTTTAGCTGCATTGATGCTCATAGCCGGAGAATTCTTCAGTTTGAGAGCAATGTTGCACAGTATTTCTTTAGAATCTTCAGGAATTGCTTTTGAAGATGAATGATATCCAGAATTGTAGCTTGATGAGGTTGTTTGCGGTTCTTTATCTTCTCATCACTGAATGCTGTCTTTGGTGAACTATCAGCTTTTACCGAAGGTAAATTGCCTTTGTAATACAGACCAACATTCTGATGATGCGACGAACTGTTCATCTTGCTTTGCTTTTGTAACTCAAGATCATGACTCTCAATTTTTTCTAACAAAACATCAAGAGTAATTGAATCATATAATACATCATTTTTCAAGATGAAAACAAACGTTTGCCACTGATCAGCTCGTGGTAACGCTTCAATTACTTTGTCAATTATTTCTTCTCTTGTTTTCACAATTTTAAACCTTTCAAGTTCAGTTTTTAGGTGACAAAAGCGTTCAATCATTTGTCTAACAGTCTCTCCTTTCAAACTATCGAACAAATCAAATTCTTTTTTTAATAACGCAATTTTGTTTTTCTGGATTTGTTTACCCCCCTCAGCTTTAACCTTTAAAGCATTCCATACAGATTTCGATGACCCATCATGAATTAATAATGAAAAAATATCATCTCGAACTGATTGTTGGATCAAGGCAATCATCTTCTGCTCGTATGAGAATTACTTTTTGTCTTCCTCTGAAAAACTTTTGATTGGAATTTCTTCACTTTTGTCATCAACAGGTTTATCATACCCAAACTCCAAGCAAAACCAACTTTCATGTGCGTACGCTTTAGTCCAGTTGATAAACCTTTCTTTCCACCAAACATAATCCTCAATATTATCAAGCTTAGGTGGTTTCGAATAAGTTCCATAGAAATTATCATGTTTAATGTTGTCTTTAATTGTTTTTGTAATCGCTTTGGGTGTAACATCTGAAGCTTCCACTGTATCCGAGGTAAACGCTTTGTAGAAAGTATTGTAAAATTCTTCAGCCATGATGTAATCACTCGGTTGACGTGAAATGATCTTGACGTATAATTTCCAATTTCAAACTAAATCATTTTTGGAGCGAAATCACTTGTTCAAACAGAATATCAGCTTTCAAGCGAAATATCTAGATGACACTTCAAGCGAAATTAAAACTTCAAACTGAATCTGGACTTTCAAGCGGAATAACTAATTCCAAGTGAAACCTTCAAGCGAAATACCACTTTGAAGCGAAATTAACACACAATTTCAAGCGGAATTATTATTTGAAGCGAAATCAGGTGAACTTTCAAGCGAAATTACTGTTTCAAGCGGAATCAGGTGCTGATTTGAAGCGAAATCATGATTATTTTAAGCGGAATTACAATGCTCGTTCAAGCGAAATCAGGTTTTTGGTCCATGTTAGTCACTTTTAAGCTGAATTTTGGTCTGATTCTCTCAAGGCTTTGTTAAAACACTGTTTCGCATGTAATGTGTGAAATTCAATCCATTTTGACCGTGAAATCTTGTTCAATTTAGAAAAGAAGATGTAGAAGTCAGAAAACTGATGAAATCGAGCTGAACTCTTCTTCCTGAGCTCTGATACCACTTGTAGGATAGTTGTACGACCTGAATGAGTCGATCAGAAGAGTTGTTTATCCGAATCAAAGGCGGAATCAATGACACGAACGCTCAATTCAATTATAACATCTCTAATATTGATTTAACACTGATTTACAACCTGGAGACAATTCGGCAGAGCTTCGCTACTCAGATCCGAAAGTTACAAATGACAAACCAAGTGCACCTATTTATAATGTTATGATTTCGCTTGAACTGACCAAAGATACTTTCAAGCGAAATTAACAAGCTTAATTTCTCTTGAAATGGTCCTTGGTTGTTTCAAGCGGAATTAGCATAAAATACCTAAAACTCAGTTTCTAGCACCCGAGCACTGGTTATCCTATCTTATCCTATTACATGACTCGATACAAGAGGAAGTCAATAGACATAGTGCACTAACACTATGATGAAAGCTGCAAGCTATGCAAGGAAAGGAGGAAAGGTGTATATGATTTCAGTAATCATTAACACTAAAGGAAAAGAATTAAAAGTTATTCCCGTAGTATCTAAATTCTCAGACATTTTTCCAGAAGAGTTACCTGGATTAGAATTCACCTAATACCAGTAACGGTACCGATTGCCAAAGCACCATACCGACTAGCACTAATGGAGATGCAGGAACTGAAGAAACAATTGGACGGACTACTCAAAAAAGGTTTTATACAGCCTAGTTCATCCCCCTGGGGAGCACCGACACTTTTTGTCAAAAAAAAGGATGGATCAATGCGTATGTGCATTGATTACCGGGAATTGAATAAGGTTTCGATTAAAAATCGGTACCCACTACCGAGAATCGATGATCTATTCGATCAACTTCAAGGAGCTCGATTCTTTTATAAGAGCGACTTACTATCAGGATATCATCAATTGAAAGTATAGGAAGAGGATATTCCTAAAACTCCAACCTAAAAAAGGTACAGTCATTATGAATTTACAGTCATACCATTTGGTTTAACCAATGCCCCAGCCGAATTTATGGACATGATGAACAGGACATGTAAGCCATACCTGGATAAATTCATAATTGTCTTTATAGATGATATTCTAATTTACTCTAAGAGTAAAGAGGACCATGTAGAGCATTTGCATACAATTCTAACATTATTTAGAAAAGAAAAGATTTATGCAAAATTCTCAAAATACGAATTCTGGTTACAAGAAGTGCAATTCCTTGGACATCTGGTTAATCATGAAGGAATTCATATGGATCCCACAAAGATCAAGGCTGTTACCAAATGGAAAGTCCCTGAGACACCAACGAAAGTAAGAAGTTTTCTTAGATTGGTAGGATATTATAGACGTTTTATTCAAGATTTCTCTAGAATAGCCATTCCATTAACCAAACTGACCTGGAAATCAGTTAAGTTTGAATGGGGACCAAAACAGGAGGAAGCATTTAGGATTTTAAAACAAAGGTTAACCAATGCACCAATACTCGTGCTGCCAGAAGGAACTGAAGACTTGGTAGTCTATTGTGACGCGTCTAAGTTAAGATACGGATGTGTGCGGATGCAACGTCAAAAGGTTATAGCTTATGCCTCTAGACAAATTAAGAAACATGAAAAAAACTATACAACCCACGATCTAGAGTTAGGAGACATAATTTTTGCCCTGAAGATTTAGAGACACTGTCTTTATGGTAGTATTGTATTCACAGATCATAAGAGTTTAAGATATGTTTTTGGGCAAAAAGAATTAAATATGAGACAGAGACGTTGGATGGAAATTCTTAGTGATTATGATAGTGATATCCAGTATCATGCAGGAAAAGCTAATGTAGTTGCTGATGCTTTAAGTCAAAAGTATCATGAAAAGTCAAAATGAGTACGCTCTCAGACTAAATCTGCAGATAAATTTAAATGAATAAATTAGAGAAATACAAGAAACAACAATCAAGGACGATGCTGAAGGATTAAAGGGTATGATTATGGAATTAGAAAAAGGAATAGATGGAATTTGGAGATTACATAGGAAAAGGATATGGATACCTATTCAAGGAAACTTGCAAAACCAAATTTTAGAAGAAGCCCATAAGTCTAAGTATACGATACATCCTGGTAATGGTAAGGTGTATCAAGATTTAATAAAGAATTTCTGGTGGTTATTAATGAAGAAGGATATAGCAAACTATGTTGCTAAATGTCTAACTTGTTCACAGGTTAAAGCTGAACATCAGAAACCTTCAGGGTTATTGCAGCAACTAGAAATGCCAATATGGAAATGGGAATTGATAACAATGGACTTTGTTACCTAATTACCCAAGACATGAAAAGATAATGATACAATCTGGGTGATTGTAGACAGATTAACCAAATCTGCTCATTTCCTACATATGAAGGAAACTTTCAGTATGGAACAGCTAGCCAAGTTATATGTAAGTGAAATAGTTTCATTATTCCTTTATCCATTGTGTCTGATAGAGATAGGCGTTTTACATCTTATTTTTGGACAAGTTTCCAAAAGGAAATGGGAACCAGGTTAAATCTAAGCACAGTTTCTCATCCTCAAACGGACGGACAAAGAGAAAGGACAATTCAGACAATGGAAGATATGCTTAGAGCCTGTGTAATTTATTTTGAAGGAAATTGGGACGATCACTTACCATTAATAGAACTTTCCTACAATAACAGCTATCATACCAGTATCAATGCTGCACCGTTTGAAGCATTTTATGGAGGAAAGTGCCGAACTCCAGTCTGTTGGGCATAGATTGGAGAAAAGCAACTATCTGGACCAGAGATAGTGCAAGAAACAACGGACAAAATTATTCAAGTCAAGGAAAGACTAAAAGCAGGCCGAGATCATTAAAAGAGTTATGCATATAATAGACGAAATCCATTGGAATTTCAAGTTGGAGATAAGGTATTGTTAAAAGTTCTCCATGGAAAGGAGTGGTCAGATTCGATAAAAGAGGAAAGCTAAGCCCAAGGTATGTTGGACCTTTTGAGTTTATCAAAAGAATAGGACCAGTAGCTTATCAGCTACAACTGCCAGAGGAAATGGCAGGAATACATGATGTATTTCATGTATGTAACCTCAAGAAGTGCTTAGTAGACTAATCTTTAGTAGTACCTCTTCAGGACATAAAGATAAATGAGAAACTTAAGTTTGTAGAAAAACCACTACATATTGAAGATAGAAAAATCAAGAATCTCAAACACAAAAGACTAGTTCTGGTCAAAGTGAAATGTGATTCAAAGAGAGGACCAGAATACACATGGGAACTCGAATCAGAAATGCAAAGGAAATATCTACACCTGTTCTGGTGAATCTCGAGGACAAGATTTAAAATAAGGTGGGGAGGATATAAAAACCCTCATCAAAAGCCCCATTAGACCCCGTATACACGTAAATGGACCCTTATAACTTCAGTTTTTACAAAAATCAAATAAAACAAGAAATACATGTCGCTCACGGGTCGCGACCAAGTTCACACGGTGAGTCGTGGGGCGCAACCAAGATATACCATGCGGCCTCTCAACGTGCCACGTGGCACGACTCCCGGCATGGCTACATAGGTGACTATCCAGACCTAGCCGTAGCTATGCCTGGCTCGCGGGCCGCGAAGGACAAGGACAAGGCTCTCGCGGGGAGCGAGAGACCTCCGTTCCAGCATATATAAGGAGGCCTCCAGCCTCAGTTTTCATTGTTCAATTCTTTTCTCTCAAAAGTCCCTATAATAGCTAAACGCTGCTCAATATTATACCCCTAAAACACAAAGCACTGCCTCGTTGTAGGTATTTTAACCCCCGATCACTGATTCGTTACCCTACCAGATTAATCTAGGACTCCGTAACGCATGTCGAGGCTCTGCCTGACTAAGTTCGTTGGAGTTCTGTCTTATGTTGTATGGCTAATGTGATTTAGGTTATCTTACTAACGCATGTGCATTGCTTATTTTTAATAGATAATAATCAGGAACACCATTAGGAAGCTGTAGAAATACCTAAGTCAACAAAGTGAGTCATTCTCTTTTTCTACCAAACATTTTTACAACACCTCAAATGTTTTCACTTATACTTATAGTGATTGAGTCTATGTATTCTACAATTGCTACTAGTATGTGGGGTTTTGTATACACTACTAGTATTTCGTTACTATTGGACAATGAGTTAGCCAATGAGTAACATGACCACAGTCATGGAACTGCCAACATGACAAATACTGAATGAGTATATTGGTAGATATAAACATTGTAATCGCTCTCAATACTGTAATGTTATAAAAGCTTGTTTTGATTAAACTGGGATGCACTCGCAAGTATTTCTTGTGGATAAAATCTTTTTAAAAAGCGTTTTAGATAACTTAATGTGAAGCTAATAGAGGCCAGTCGTGGAGCACTGAAAGCTTAAAGAAGTGGCTATAAAAAGTTACCAAAATAAAGGAGATTATGTTTTCAATAATTAGGGTTTATCTCTATAAATGTATTATCAATGGAACATGAGTTTTATCCCATTTATTTATTATAAAAGTCTGGTGTTTTGAAACTTTGAGATTTATTTCCTAACTACGATCCTGATGTTTTAAATTCCGCTGTCAAATTAATAAACACCAATACCACCAGTTCTGTGTTCTCGCGGCTCCCGCTCTTAGGGTAGGGGTCGGGGGCTGCTACAGCGGGTGGGGGTAAAACCTGCGACCTCTTTGATTCAAGTGTAGTTCTATCAATGGAATTACTCTGTGACCGCGTTATGCAGCGAAAACTCGTTCGTTGACTGTTTGGTTCGTTACCACATCAGGAACCAAACAAATTCTTTAAATCTTCTATATATCATAAAACCCAAAAAAATAAATACCAACTCTGGCCCAACTTAACAAATACACCTAAACAAATTCTTTAAACCTTCTATATATCATCATTTTCTTCATCTTAATTTTCTTAAATAAACCATTGCAAATTATCTAACACATCAGGAACAAAAGTTAGTTGATGATGATTAGGTGTGTTAGACTATCAGGTGTGAAGGAGGCAAGTCCTTTGAGGATGCTTCTCTACGTCAACATCCAAGTAGGATGCCCCTTGATGCGTGTGAAGTGTTATATATATTAGGTGTATATTTTAAGCCCCTTTAACACTTTTTAGTCAAGTTTTAAATTTATAAAACACGATATTTTACTAACACTAAACACACATATGGGCAAGTGCACCCATCGTGAGCGTAGTATAGCGTTGGTAAGATACCGAGGTCGTCCAAGGACACAAGAGCTTTTAGAACCGGTTTATCCTCAACGTCTAATCAAAATAAAAAGTTTAGAAAAATGTTTTAAACTAAGAAAAATAAAAACTAACTAAAATGCTGAAAATAAAAATAAAAAAAAACAGATAGACAAGATGAATCACTTGGTTCCGACTCGTATCTAGTATAACCTTTGATTATTTCCGCACTTTTGCACATAATTAAGAGATTATCTTAGTTATTGTAGTAGGCCCCTCTTTTGAAGGTGACGTTACCCTCACCCCAGTAGTTTGAGTCAGCAAGGATACAATCCTAAAAGGGTGGATTATTGGAAGATAATTAATTAAGTTATTAATGCAAATTATGGTAGGCCCCGCTTTTGGCGGTGATGTTACCCTCGACTAAGTAGTCTGAGTCAGCAGGGATACAGTCCTAAATAGCCGGGTTATAGTATTAATAGTAGTTAACTTATGAGGGGATCAAAGAGTTTGGACCCCCGCCATCCAATACCGTGAAGCATTGAAGGAGGTCCTACTAAATTTGACCCAAGTCCATTGCAGGACCTCTAAACGCTGAACAATGGCAAGACCTTTACCAAACCGTTCCCTTAACCCCTGACCAGGTAGCCAACATACCTCCATATAGACCGTGGAGATATGAATGGTGAAAATCTTTTATTTTATATAGACAGTAAAATAATTTCAAGACACCACGGACAAACGATAAAGAAAGATCACCTTCAACATAAGCAACTAGTTATTAAAGTCATTAATACGAAACCAAATAAAAAGTGCAAAAGATTAGAAATAAAAAGTATTACACTAGACACTTTGTCTTCACCAAGTGATGTAAGAGACTTAGGCAAACATGGCCTTGATTGTCAAGAACTCTTACAATCAATCTTGGATCCCGAGACGACTCACACACTCTATGATGGACAATGGATGATGGTGGTGGATGATGGTGTTGTGATGGTGGTGGGTGGTGGATGAAGTGTGAGAGAGGTGGTGTGCCAAGGGATGAGTTGAAATGAAACCAAGCACTCCTATTTATAGGCTGAACAGAAGGCTGGGCACGGCCCCGTGTCCGCTGGACACGCCCCCGTGCCTGTCTGACACTCTCTCTCTTCATTAATTGTAATTCTCAATTACAATTAATGCGCCTGCTGTACTTTCGCCACGCCCCCGTGTTCACTGGACACGGCCCCGTGGTGGGCAATAGAAGCTTCTATAGGTTTGTCTTTTCTGCTGCTTCTTGGGCACGGCCCCGTGCTGGCTGAGCACGGGGCATGTTCAGTCTTCTGCCTCCTCTATTTTGCTTGGGAAGATGCCGTTGAGGGGTCGGGCAGTCCACTTATGTTCCTTTTCTTGTATTTATGTTAGATTTAGCTGTCTTTTTGCTTCTTTTGTGAATTTGAGCTCATTTAATCCTGAAAATACAAAAGGAAGACAAAAACACTCTTTTTCCAACATTAGTACTTAAAAAGGGTTAGTTTTATGCCTCATTTGATGTAATTTATATGTTACATTTTACACACATCAAATACCCCCACACTTGAACTTTTGCTTGTCCTCAAGCAAAACTCTTTAATATGTGGCTTACACTCCCAAATGGAATGGGTAGAAGAGAAGGTTTTGGCTTGTCATAGAGTGTTGGGAATCCAAGATCTTTTTGGGTTTTATTTTTATCTATTTACAATCCTATTCGTTATGATTTGTTTAGAACGTTTCATAGGAGAAATTACTTATTTGGGCATAACATGCCTTTTTAAAATTCCATTTATATACAAGTTCACATAGCTCACGGGAGAAATCACTCATACTCGGCCGAAGGTGTATTTTTAGTGAATCACTCGAGAGCGGCATGGAACTTATTCCTACCATAGGCTTGCCAAGCAATCAATCCTCCTCCTTTTTAACTTTTATACCTTTGTAAATATCAAGAGGACTTTGTGGGTGAAGGGTTAGGCTTGGGTTAAAGGTAGGTGGTTGGGTTAGTGGTTAGTGGTTAGTAGAAAAAGGGTGAAAAAGCGTAACAAGTGTCGGTTTTCGTAGGACTTATTTTTGTAACTTTTATTTTGATGAAGCTATTATTCAAACAAAGTTATTTTTGATGAACTTGTTTGTTTATTTTCTTTTGCTTCATCATCAACACAATTTTTTATTTTTATTTTTTTTTTTTTTTTTGAACGATCATACGAAAAACCGAACTTGTTACTAAAACAAAGGGTTGAAAATGATAAAGGTTTTGGTGGGTAAAAGGGTGTTTGGTTTGGGTTATGAAATGAAAAGGGTTTAGGCTCAAAGGGGCAAACTAGGGGGATTTTGGGTAGGTGGTAAAAAAAAAAGAAAAATAATGGTGTAGAAATAAAAAGGTTAGTCCTAATGCCTCCATCATTTAGTTACTTGGGTTTAAGTTGGTAAGGACCGGGAATGAATCGTCGTGGCAAGTTCTAGAGTCGTAAGAACCAAGCGGCTGTTCACACAAGAAACGAAAAATGAGCATTTAGTCTAAAGATGTAAATTTGTATGCTCAATAAAGGCTCAAAAACTCACTTTTTGTGGGAACGGGTTTTTCTATGTGATCAAGTATATATAATCAAATTTTAACTAAGCTTGTCATGCCGTTTCGTAATTTTCTTATGTTGGTTCTTGTTATCACGACGCTCTCGGTTGTAAATTTGTAAAAATATAACCTTATTAATCTTATGATTCCTAACTTAAACTTTAGACAAGTAAAAAAAATGAAAATTTTTGAAAAAATTTGGGGTGTTTAGCGGTTCCAATAGAGTTTTGTGTAAGGCTTGTTATTAGGACTTGCAAAATTTCAAGGTTTTAGCATCCCCCCCACACTTAAATTACACATTGTCCTCAATGTGTCCCAAAAATAAATTTTTAGGTTGATTAGATGTGTAAAATGGTGTTAAAAGCAAAGATTTATGTTACTGGCAGTCTGGACACGGCCCCGTGTCCGTTGGACACGACCCCGTGTCCGTTGGACACGACCCCGTGGCGAACTGTCAGTAACGAAAACTTACAGAAGGCGAACACGGGGGCGTGTTGGTTAAGCACGGCCCCGTGTCTTGACAAAAATCTACAGGACAGTAACCAAACAGCAGGTCTGGGAGGTGAGCACGGGGGCGTTTTGGCTGGACACGTCCCCGTGTGGACAGTCTGTAAGCCAGAAAAACAGGTTTCTTCCCCCGGTTTTTCCATCCTGGCCCTATAAGTGCTGAGGCTTAGCACTCCAAGCCTTGGTTTGTACCTGTTTCATCACTTAATACCACCAAGTAACACAAACATCCTACATTACCATAGTTAATTGTCTCAAGCATAAAGTAAAAGAAAAAAATAAAACGGAAAATAAAAGTGGTCAACGAAAGTAAATTGTTCAACACTTGGCACGCAGGCCATCAACTGTTCGATAGATAAAGGGTCTTAAACCTGTGGGCTTGCCATCAACCCGCCCCTGCTCTTCCAAACTCCCTACTCCATGTCCTCATCGCTATCATCACCTCCATCCCCATGCCCCGCCATATATTCCCGGATGCTGCCGATATCGTCTTGTATATCGTTGATGTTGCGTTCAATAGCTCCGACCCGGTGGTATGTGTTGTTGGCGAGGTTGTAGGCGTTCCTGGTACACATGAGGTTTTCCTGCAAAAGATAATGTAAGCTTTGAAAGTTAGGAAAACCGCCTCCTTGTGAGGAGGATTGACCCGGATCACCATGGGGTTGATACTGGTAGTGGGGAGGTGGTGCGTGAAGAACCAGGGCCTCCTGCGGGTTCCATGCATAGCCTTGCGTCCTTTGGAAGCTCACCGACCCGTCTTCCGCCTCATAAAGTAAGTTCATGGCTCGGCAAATGTGGTAGTCAACTCGTCCCGACCATGGGCTTCTTTCAAAGGACCTTGGAATTCGCGTGTAATGCTTGAAGAGACGGTACACCCATCCTCCGAAGAAGATAGGTGTTGGAGCGCGAGCAAGGCGGTTGAGATGCATGTTTCGTAACAGGAGATATGGAACATCGAGAGGCTTCCGGTTGTGGATACACTGTAGGACAACCAAATCTTTCAACCCTACAACGCCACTACTGTCGTGACGTTGGTTAAGAGAGTAGGTGAGAAGCCTGTGAATGTAGCGATAGAGCGGATCCCTTAGCTTAGTACTCTTGGTGCTGCTAGGGTTGTAGATTCCTTCACCGATTTGAGCCCACGCGGCTTGTCGTTCATTTTCATCCAAGTCTCGTAATCCCCCGGTATTTTCCTCGTTTCCCGATTCCTCTTCCCCGTACAGTCCTATTATAGCTCCAAACTGTGCCATAGAGATCGAGTACCTTGTCCCGCCACACCGAAATGCAACCCCTTCATTGTCGAATGGGTCACACCTTGAAGTGAAGGTGAAAGTACTGTAGAACTCCATGGTGCATTGATGCACCGACCGAAGCCGAGTGTTCAATGCAACAGCTAGTGGTCCCGTAACGATGTTGTTGAATCGGTCCAGCTGGTTTACCAAGGTTAACAGGTCCGTGCATGCTCGCCTGGGGTACTCCTCGGGTCTTGTTTGAAGTATCTCGTATCTTGCCCTGGCATCGATCTCACTTGCATTGAACCTTGTGAACTTTGCCATCTGAAAGAATACACCAAAAATTAGCACGAAACAATGAGATTTTTAAAGAAACTGCAAACAGTAGGCTGGACACGGCCCCGTGTTCAGCGGGCACGGCCCCGTGTCCAGACACCTGTAACCCAAAAACTTCATTTTTCGTCCCGGTCCCGAAAATCTGAAAATTTTTTTTGTCAAGTATGTGCGGTTTCCCCCGAAAATGGAACCCTAAGTGCCGTTTTTCCCAAAATAACCCGTTTACCCTATTAATTTTATCTTTTTCGGTTCAAGAACAAGGGTTTGGGGTTTTTGTAAGAAATCGGGTGAATTTATGAACAATACAAGTGTATTTACTTCCCTTAACACTAATCTAACTAAATGCAAACAGATTTAGGCAAAAATTTTAGGTTTGATTCGAATGAACTTCAAGAACCCTAGATTTTTCCCCAAATTTGTGGTGTTTTAACTACATGCAAGTAACTAATCTAACTACTAAAAGTGATAGAGTCATACCTTGATGTTGTTAGAGTGATAGGAGACGTCGAAATTTTTCAAAAAATCGCCTGGAACCAGAGCTTTTTCGGGGAAACGGGGCATGTGGAATGAAGAAACTATTTTGATATAGGGGATATATCTCGACTGCAGCGCGGACACGGCCCCGTGTCCAGCGGACACGGCCTCGTGCCGAGCAAAGTTTTTTTTTTTTTTAGTGCTCGTGTGAGTGCCCTTGTTTCCCATAAGCCTTGGTTAGAAAACTTACCGCTTTCGATATCTTCCCAATTGCTCGTAACTTACCAGGTATGATGTTGGTTTCATCCTTCCACTGTTTGAAACGAGATCTCTTCCTCTTCATCCTCAATGAATCCTTGATAAAGTTTCAGCCGTTGCCCATTGACTTTGAATGGAGGCCCATTTCGAGATTTAATTTCTACTGCACCGTGTGGGAAAATATGGGTGACGGAAAAAGGTC
Source organism: Helianthus tuberosus (assembly GCA_030545235.1). Taxonomy (NCBI): domain Eukaryota; kingdom Viridiplantae; phylum Streptophyta; class Magnoliopsida; order Asterales; family Asteraceae; genus Helianthus; species Helianthus tuberosus. The sequence goes on along the minus strand of CM060415.1, from coordinate 205,175,323 downwards.
CTGACCACCTAGACTTTAATTTACCAGGAAACAATCGAAGTCGTGAATTAAACAAAAGAACTAGATCTCCTACCCGAAATTCATTAGGTTTAATATGTTTGTCATGCAAATTTTTCATTCTTTCCTTATAAATTTCAGAGTTTGAGTATGCATAATTCCTAAGCTCGTCTAATTCGTTTAATTGACAAAATTGATTTTTACCAGCAAATTCTAAATCTAAGTTTACATTTTTGATTGCCCAGTAGGCCTTGTGTGCAATTTCTACTGGTAAGTGACAACTTTTTCCAAAAACTAGCTTATATGGGGTTGTACCTATTGTTGTTTTATAAGCAGTTCGAAAAGCCCATAAAGCATCATCTAATTTATCAGCCCATTCCTTTTTATTTAACCCTACGGTTTTTTCAAGTATTCGTTTTAAACCTCTATTAGTCACTTCGGCTTGTCCGTTTGTTTGAGGGTGATATGTTGTTGAGACCCGGTGATAGACCCCATATCTTGTTAAAAAAATTTCAAGTTGATGGTTGCAAAAATGGGTACCTCTATCACTTATTAAAGCTTTAGGTGTGCCAAAACGAGAGAATAATTTTTTTCAGAAATTTTACCACGACTCTTCCATCATTTGTTGGAAGTGCCTCGGCCTCGGCCCATTTAGACAAGTAATCTACTGCCACAACTATATTTGTTTCCTTTCGATGGTGGGAAAGGTCCCATAAAGTCGAGTCCCCACACATCAAAAATTTCACAAACAAGAATGCCATTTTGTGGCATTTCGTTTTTGGAAGAAATATTACCTGTTCTTTGGCAAGCATCACATGTTTTTACAAGACTTTGGGCGTCTTTGTAAATGGTTGGCCAATAAAATCCTGAATCGAATACCTTTCGTGCGGTACTAGCAGCACCATGATGTCCTCCGTATGGACCTTCATGACAATGGCGGAGAATTCTTCGTGCTTCACTACCATGTACGCATCGACGGACGAGTTGGTCGGCACACATTTTGAAAAGATATGGATCTTCCCAAAAGTAGTGTTTCACATTGGCAAAGAATTTTTTTCTTCGATGATGTGGCCACCCTTTTGCGACTATACCGCTAGCTAGGTAGTTAGCATAGTCGGCGTACCATGGTTCTTCCTTGTATTCCACCATTTTCAGGGACTCAGCTGGGAATTTTTCGTTGATTTGCTCGTCCCTGGTTGCTTTTAAAGTTGGGTCTTCTAAGCGCGAAAGATGATCTGCTGCGGTATTTTCAGCTCCTCTTTTGTCTCTGATTTCAATGTCGAATTCTTGGAGGAGTAGAATCCACCTAATCAAACGTGGTTTTGCGTCCTGCTTCTTGAAGAGATATCGAATGGCTGCATGATCTGTATAGACTATAGTTTTAGAAAGAACAAGATAAGAACGAAATTTATCAAAAGCAAATACCACAGCTAGTAATTCTTTTTCAGTTGTTGTGTAGTTTTCTTGTGCATCATTAAGTGTTTTACTAGCATAATAAATTGGGTGGAAATGCTTTTCTTTTCTTGTGCATCATTAAGTGTTTTACTAGCATCACACATGATTTCGAAAGGAAATTTCCAATCAGGCGCTATCATGATAGGTGCATTGACTAGCATTTCCTTTAAGGTGAGAAATGCTTGATTGCAATCATTGTCAAAGATGAAAGGAGCATCTTTTTCAAGTAATTTTGTTAGAGGTCTAGAAATTTTAGAAAAGTCTTTGATAAACCGCCTATAGAATCCGGCATGCCCTAGGAAACTTCTGATAGCTCGTACGGAGGATGGAGGTGGTAATCTAGAAATGGTATCTATTTTGGCTCGATCCACCTCCATTCCTTCGCTTGAGATCTTGTGACCGAGTACTATTCCCTCCGTTACCATGAAATGGCATTTTTTCCCAATTAAGGGCGAGGTTAGTTTCCTCACATCGGGATAGCATTCGTTCAAGGTTATCGAGGCATTGGTCATATGAATCCCCAAAGATAGAAAAGTCGTCCATAAAGACTTCCATTGTCCTTTCTATCATGTCATGGAAAATGGCTACCATGCAACGTTGAAATGTTGCGGGGGCATTACAGAGACCAAACGGCATGCGTCGATAAGCAAAAGTTCCATAGGGACATGTGAAAGTTGTCTTTTCTTGGTCTTCGGGTGCTATCGGGATTTGAAAGTAACCTGAAAAACAATCCAAGAAACAATAAAATTTATGACCGGATAATCTTTCTAACATTTGATCAATGAAGGGTAAAGGAAAGTGATCCTTTCTTGTTGCTTCATTTAATCGTCTATAATCTATACATACTCTCCATCCTGTGACGGTTCTCGTTGGTATTAGTTCATTCTTTTCGTTGGTTATTACCGTCATACCTCCTTTCTTTGGAACTACTTGGACAGGACTTACCCAAGGGCTATCGGAGATAGGATAGATAAGTCCGGCGTCAAGTAATTTGATGACTTCGTTTTTAACCACTTCTTGAACATTTGGATTTACTCGACGTTGTGGTTGTATTACTGATTTGTAGTCATCGTTCATCAAAATTTTGTGTGTGCACATGGAAGGACTAATTCCTTTTATGTCTACAAGTTTCCAAGCTATTGCGTTTTTGTGTTTTTTCAAAAGATTAATTAATTTTTCCTTTTCTAAGTTATCTAATTTAGACGAAATAATTACAGGTAAATTACCATCTTTGTCTAGAAAAGCATATTCCAAACCTTTTGGAAGTTCTTTGAGCTCAAGTGGTGGGTCTTTAGGAGACTCCTTATTTGGTTGCTCATTTCGATCAAGAACTTTAAAAGTTTATTCTATGGCGACCTCTTCTTCAACAAAGTGGTCAATCTCTTCACTTGTATCGGGTGGTTCATCTTCATCTTCAATTAGGGGGTCATTATTGCCGAAAGGATATTTCATTGACTGTTCGAGATCGACACTTCTTTTAAATGCCCCTAATTGAAGAGGTAGATTTTTGAACTTCCGGTTTTTCATAGCTTCGTGAGTTTTTACAAATGGTCGTCCCAACACTAGAGGAGCGTCATCAAGAATGACAAAGTCGGTCGGGATTACCATTTGATTCGTTTGAACCAATACATCTTCAACTATACCGATTGATTTTATTACTTTCCGATTGGATAGAAAAATGGGTATTTGAAGTGGAGAAAAATCACTAATACTTAATTTTTCGAAAATGTAATTAGGCATTATGTTAACACAAAGATCTTTATCGATGGTGACATTACTAATAAACGAATTTTGAAAGAAACATGGAACCGGTGTAATGTTAATTTCAAATGGGACTTCTTTTATTAGCGAAGTTTGATCATTAGTTAACTTAACACTTACCGTTTCGTCAATTTTAGTGTTAGTGTTTAACTCTTTTAAAAACTTAGCATGAGTGGGTACTAAACAATGATTTTCAAAAGAAGGTGACAAGAGATTAATTTCTTCCAAATTAGACTCTTCTTGAATTTTAACGTTGTCGGACTCACCTTTTTCGTTGTTTAACTCATGTGTCGGTTTTTCACTTATTTGTTCTTCCATTTTTACACTTTCAGTTATCTCTTCCCTTTTTAATTCTTCTCTTACGCGGGACTCCTCTTCCCTTGCGCGAGCTTCTTTTATACATCGATCAATAACTCTAATGTGTTCTAATATCCTATCGGTCACTTCGGTTATAGAAAAAGAATCGGAATTTTCTAAGCTTGAATCCGGTTGTTCGATCCTTTGTTCCTCATAATACCCATATGAAGTAGATGGTTCACACCATTGTTCTTCATTGTAAGTATATGATGGATAAGGTTCGTAATTTTGTTCTTCGTAATACTCATATGAGGTGGGTTGTTCACGCCATGATTCCTCATAATAAGCATACGAAGGTGGTGGCTCATATCTTGGTTCCTCAAAGTATGAGTAAGAAGGCTCATACCTTGGTTCATCAAAATATGAGTATGAGGGAGGAGGTTCATACCTTTGGTCTTCATAGGATGTGTATGAAGTTGATGGCTCGTACCTGGGCTCCTCATAGTAGGTGTATGAATGGGATGGTTGATATGAGCGATTATTTTGAACCGATCGTGCGTTACGACAATTAGTGCAATAATTACCCCTATAATCATCCTCCTCATAGGTGTAGTTGTAACCTCCTGAGTATTGATCCATAAGAATCACTTAGCAGACCACAACCAAGTCTCGAGATCAGAAAACAAAAATAAAAACGGAAACAGAGGACTGGACACGGCCCCGTGTTCAGGATCTGGATCTGGGCGTTTTAATTAAAGTTACTGGTCACGTTGAGCACGGGGGCGTGTTCAGTGAGCACGGCCCCGTGTTCAGACTCTGTATCTGGGTATCTAACTAAAAATATGCAGCACGGGGGCGTGTTCAGTGAGCACGACCCCGTGTTCAGGCTACTGTAAATGCAAACTAAACTAAAATGCAGAAAAATGTGCGCGCGTTTTGAAAAGGTTTTGAAAAACTGATTAGGCCGTCGATTTTAAGCTTTCTTAAAATCCTTGTGTCCCCGGCAGCGGCGCCAAAAACTTGATGCGTGTGAAGTGTTATATATATTAGGTGTATATTTTAAGCCCCTATAACACTTTTTAGTCAAGTTTTAAATTTATAAAACACGATATTTTACTAACACTAAACACACATATGGGCAAGTGCACCCATCGTGAGCGTAGTATAGCGTTGGTAAGATACCGAGGTCGTCCAAGGACACAAGAGCTTTTAGTACCGGTTTATCCTCAACGTCTAATCAAAATAAAAAGTTTAGAAAAATGTTTTAAACTAAGAAAAATAAAAACTAACTAAAATGCTGAAAATAAAAATAAAAAAACAGATAGACAAGATGAATCACTTGGTTCCGACTCGTATCTAGTATAACCTTTGATTATTTCCGCACTTTTGCACATAATTAAGAGATTATCTTAGTTATTGTAGTAGGCCCCCCTTTTGAAGGTGACGTTACCCTCACCCCAGTAGTTTGAGTCAGCAAGGATACAATCCTAAAAGGGTGGATTATTGGAAGATAACTAATTAAGTTATTAATGCAAATTATGGTAGGCCCCGCTTTTGGCGGTGACGTTACCCTCGACTAAGTAGTCTGAGTCAGCAGGGATACAGTCCTAAATAGCCGGGTTATAGTATTAATAGTAGTTAACTTATGAGGGGATCAAAGAGTTTGGACCCCCGTCATCCAATACCGTGAAGCATTGAAGGAGGTCCTACTAAATTTGACCCAGGTCCATTGCAGGACCTCTAAACGCTGAACAATGGCAAGACCTTTACCAAACCGTTCCCTTAACCCCCGACCAGGTAGCCAACATACCTCCATATAGACCGTGGAGATATGAATGGTGAAAATCTTTTATTTTATATAGACAGTAAAATAATTTCAAGACACCACGGACAAACGATAAAGAAAGATCACCTTCAACATAAGCAACTAGTTATTAAAGTCATTAATACGAAACCAAATAAAAAGTGCAAAAGATTAGAAATAAAAAGTATTACACTAGACACTTTGTCTTCACCAAGTGATGTAAGAGACTTAGGCAAACATGGCCTTGATTGTCAAGAATTCTTACGATCAATCTTGGATCCCGAGACGACTCACACACTCTATGATGGACAATGGATGATGGTGGTGGATGATGGTGTTGTGATGGCGGTGGGTGGTGGATGAAGTGTGAGAGAGGTGGTGTGCCAAGGGATGAGTTGAAATGAAACCAAGCACTCCTATTTATAGGCTGAACAGAAGGCTGGGCACGGCCCCGTGTCCGCTGGACACGCCCCCGTGCCTGTCTGACACTCTCTCTCTTCATTAATTGTAATTCGCAATTACAATTAATGCGCCTGCTGTACTTTCACCACGCCCCCTGTTCACTGGACACGGCCCCGTGGTGGGCAATAGAAGCTTCTATAGGTTTGTCTTTTCTGCTGCTTCTTGGGCACGGCCCCACGCTGGCTGAGCACGGGGTGTGTTCAGTCTTCTGCCTTCTCTATTTTTCTTGGGAAGATGCCGTTGAGGGGTCGGGCGGTCCACTTATGTTCCTTTTCTTGTATTTATGTTAGATTTAGCTGTCTTTTTGCTTCTTTTGTGAATTTGAGCTCATTTAATCCTGAAAATACAAAAGGAAGACAAAAACACTCTTTTTCCAACATTAGTACTTAAAAGGGGTTAGTTTTATGCCTCATTTGATGTAATTTATATGTTGCATTTTACACACATCACCCCTTCAATGATGGAGGATGGTGTCACACCCCCAAAAATACCACATGCGGTAACCCCCGCTAGGCGTGTGATGTACCAGGATCTAGCCACCAATCACATTAAACTAACCATAATAAGTTTAACAAAGCTCCATTCATTAAATAAAACGTTCATAAAATATAATCCAAGTTAAACAGTGACAGCGGAAGCAAATAACAATTCATTGTTTAAATGTTTCAAAACCCAATGTAAATGAATTCAGTAAATAAGACACGCGTAATCAAGCACTGCGAGCCATGACCACTCGAGCCATCCAGATAGCAAGTTCCCATCCAAAGTACCTAACGACCTGCGAGCATGCAACAAGTGTATCAGACAAAGCTGGTGAGTTCATAGTTTTACAAAAACGTTGGTTACCAAATGTTTAGTTTAATCCATTGAATTTAATGTTGATAATATCCCGAATACAAGACGGCTCCTGATTATTTTGCCCTTTTTTCCAATGCTCCTATCAAAATATTGGTCATGACTAGGTCATTAGTTCACACCCGTCCTCTCAGGTACGGGGAGAGGGTGCCAAACCTAAGTAGCGCTACCAACTAATACCTTGTTACCTTTCAGGTAACCAAACAACACGGGGGGACTTTAATGGTGATAGGATGAGTATATTTTCCAACATTCCAGATTTACTCAAAGACATATTCCTCTCAGGAATACCCATGATTTACCCAAAACCAATCCCTCTTAGGGATACCCAAAGACTGTCCCAACCACCGGGACGCATGCTTAGGAGAAATGAACTCACCTTGGTTTGCTAGGTATGTTTTAATTACCCGATCCAGTTAATCAACCAACCCTACCGTGGTTACCAGACAATATCAGTTTCATAATCATTCGCATTACATGTTTGCACACAGAAAATCACACAGTTTGCATCCAACATTAAGATTCATGTTATCATGTAACACATACTGAATTATCATACAGATTCACATCTCATGAACAACACACAGATATATCATCACAGTTAACTTAACTAGGCTCCTTAACCAAGCCCAACCCAAACAAGTCACCATTTGACGAAAGACCTCTCTGACGAAAACCCTAATGACGAAACACCCTACTTTCGTCGACATCCCATGTGACGAAACTCCCTACTTTCGTCAAGTTCAACTATGACGAAAGTCTATCCAGGTTCATCGAGCACAACAGTTATAGATTCAACAAGGCATTAACAGATTCAATCAGTTACAACATCTCGTTCTCCTAGAACCCTAATCATCAGTAACAGTTTCAATACAATCATCAACCAATCCTCAAGTTAACATGTAATAGGCATTAACAATCCTCATAATCGTATTATCATTGCTATCATAACAATCAATCATCATTCGAAACTATTTTTACATAACAGTTTCATCAAGCTTTAAAAACATCAACCACCTACACGAAATCAGCGAATCACAATAAAATCATAAAGTTGTACAGAATCTATCAAACCCTCATAAGAGCAGCACTACATACAAATCACCGAATTCTTAGCATAACGGTTCTAAGTTCATAATGTTTATGAAAACCCTAACCTTACACACAAAATCATCACATCAAGATTACATCAAACAGTAGGGTTTTACACTAACCGTAACGCCGAAAAGCTTATATGAGATCAGATGAAAAGGAATGCTTCGTGGTTCTTTCTGCCTTCACCAGACTCTAGGGTTCTAAGTGTTCTCATGTAACTGATCCCAGGCTTTTATAATATAAAAGAAGTTGGGCCGAAACAACCTGTGCCGAAGCCCCTTAATGACGAAACCCATGCTCGACGAATCCCCTATGTTTCGTCGAGAGCATGGGTGGCGAAACTCTAGTGTTTCGTTGGGACCATGGATGACAAGTAACTTTACATTTAATCTTTAATCATACATCATTCGATCATATTAACACCACACATACAATCATCAAACATAACACATAATACATAACTGTTAACACATAACGCATAACTGTTAACACATAACACATAACTGTTAGTCATTCACAAAACTACACTCGACACCACATGAATCAAATTATGAAACAGGATTTCAAGATCAATGATGGGTAAACGGAAAGACCTTGAAATCTTGGGTTGTCACATCATCCTTAACTTGAAAGAAATTTCGTCCCGAAATTTGACAAGCAATCCAAAGCAGCAAGACGTTAACTCAGGATGACTGTGGATTTTCCGCGGGTACCATATCATCCCCAACTTGAACGGGAATTTTGTCCCGAAATTCACTAGTTGCATTGGATTTAGATTTGCCAGGCTTGGACTTGTCATCTAGGAATAAATGTGGGTACTTGAGCTTCATCTGATCCTCGCGTTCCCACGGGAACTCAGGTCCACGCCTTGAGTTCCAATGAACTCTCACAATCGGAATACGACTGTGCTTACGGACCTTGACCTCCCGGTCCATAATTTCTATTGGTTCTTTGACAAACTGCAACTTGTCGTCGATTTTCAGCTCTTGAAACGATACCACAAGTGTTTCATCAGACAAGCACTTCTTTAACTAGGAGACATGGAAGACATCATGGACGTTACCCAACTCAGCGGGTAACTCCAACTTGAAGGCCACTTTACCAATGCGCTCCAGAATTTTAAATGGCTCCACATAACTAGGGTTAAGCTTACCGCGTTTTCCAAAACGCACCACACCCTTCCAGGGTGCGACCTTCAACATAACACGATCATCAACTTCGAATTCCAAAGGCTTCCTATGCTTGTCAGTGTAGCTTTTCTGATGGTCGCACGCTGCTGCCATACGGTTCCTGATCTGTACGATCTTTTCGGAAGTTTCAAGGATAAGTTCTGGGCCTGTGACTTGGCTGTCAGCCACCTTGTGACACCTGGGTCACTGCGACCATCAAACAAATGCCAAGCCAATTAAATATTGTATTTCATACTTGGGATCTGTATAAATATGTGTATCTTTTGCACATATCAATTCTTGTTCGATTTCAAGCTCTAAATCGCTTTCTGGAAGGTTATACGCGCACTGATGCGTAAATATACCCAGTTTAATGCAACAAACACTCCGGAATAGTGAAATAGGCTTAACATACCTTAAATAAACTTTACATAACTTAGAAATAAGTTTTGAAGGCTTTGGTATGGCAAAATCAAGTTAAATCGCTTATAGGGACTAAAGTTGACAAACTACGAAAGTATGCCAATTTGAACTGTAACAGACATTCCGAAACATGGCCATAAGTTAAACATACCATAAATATCCTATACATATATTAGAAATAGGCCTTGAGGGGTTCGGTATGCTTAAATAAACTTTTGGGTCATTCAGGGACTAAAAGCGTCAAAAAGTGCATAAGTTTGCACTTTCGCGCATAACTTACGTTCTGAATACATCCGGACATCCAAAAATTTATGTAAGCACTAAAATATTTTATTTTAGTGTTTGGCATGAGAAAAATCCATTTGTCGCGTCATTTGGATCGTTTTTCGCGCTTATGCGCATTCCGTCGTAATTAACCAAACATCGCGATCGTACGACCAAACGAACCAACATCCGGCATATTTTTGAGCATGTTTCAAGTCCACAATGTTTAGGCATCATTTTAGGTCCTTGAAGTTTGCTTAACGAGCCTTAGAAGTGTCGTAAATGGCTTAAACACATAACAGGGGCTGAAACTGTCATTTTTTAAAGTTTGTTTCTGATCAGAAGGCCCAGGCGGCCCGCGTAAGACCTGGGTGATCTCTTACGCGGCCCGCGTCAGGCTCCCAGACCAGATTCATTGTTTAAACAGCCTTTTAACAACTGCATTACCCACAAAACCCATATGCACATGGTATTTCTCAATACTAGGGGCTCAAATGGTTTTGTAAAACCATGTTCTTAAGGTGTATGGCCAAGATACAAGCACGGTTTCCAAGAAACGATCTTAACGGCTTTACGAATCCTATAAATACCCAACCCACTACATTGCAAAACCCACAAAATCTGATCTTAGAAGCTCTAAGTTGAAACCATTGTTTCATACCTGAGCTACTTGGATCAAGATTAGCTTTCGGGGACCCTTTGTAAGTGTTCCTTCGTTCTTTTATTGCTTTTCGAGTCCGAAAGTCAAACTTTGTTTGACTTTCTGCATTAACCAGTTTATGGTCAATGCGAAGTTCGTTTGAACTTCGCAACGTGAGGGTAATCACGATGGTTATAGTCCCTTGTGACTATGCCTACTGATTACCACGTTGTCTAGGGTCGTAAGGGTAAGCGATCTAATAAATCGCTTATACCTTCGAACCCGACCCATTTGGTCGATCATTAGGATCCGACCAAACGCATTAGGTGACCATAGCATATAGGGAATAACCTTCCGATGTTATACCTTATGGTCACATCGTTTAAGTAGTTGTATGATAGGTAGTTTATATGCCTTAGGTAAATTACCAAAATACCCCTTTGACGCTAGAATTCATTTTAAACATATGTAACATAACTTTTGACATCTAAACTGATTTGGCGACAATATTAGGCATGTTAAGGCATATTCTACTTGTCATAGGACTAGTTAGGCGGTCCGAACGCGTTTCACGTGAACGACGCGTTAAAGTAGCATAAGCTACCTAAACGGGTCGTAATGGGTCGTAAGCACTTAGGTTAGGTTTTATTTTAGAATGTAGGCTTTGTTGAACCATACAACATGATTTTCCATACTCATTTGGTTTACGAACCTTCATTCTATCCGATCCTTTGATTTAGGTCCGGTTTATTAACATAGTTACCTATATTAGGTGCCGTTTGATTTCCGTGATCTCTAGCATTGTTTGGTTGTTTCTCAAGGACTGCTAAGCAATCTCAAGTGAGTACATAGACCCCTCTTTTACTGTTTTCCAAACTGTTTTGGGGTGAAACACATGTGCCTACTTGTTACTTTCATGCTTTCCTGTTTTCACATCATATACTTGCTATGTTTATTAGTACATTTATAGAACATGATTTCAATATATTTTATGCTATGTATGCCCATTGTGTGCATACTTAGTACATCACTTTACAATACATTTTATGCTATGTATGACCATTGTGTGCATACTTAGTACATCACTTTACAATACATTTTATGCTATGTATGCCCATTCTGTGCATACTTAGTACATCACTTTACAATACATTTCATGCTATGTACACCCATTGTGTGCATACTTAGTACATTGTTTTACATTACACTTATGCTATGTATGTCCATTACGTGCATACTTAGTACATTGTTTTACATTACACTTATGTTATGTATGTCCATTACGTGCATACTTAGTACATTGTTTTACATTGCATTTCTGTTGCATATGCTCATCCAACATATGAACACATTATACTACATTTTGAACCGTTGTAACCATTTGACTATGTGAACCATCGTAACCCTTTGATTATATGAACGGTTTGTAACTATTGAACCGTGTGAACCAGTTGTATCTGTTGACATGATTTACATTTGACAATAGACATTTGACTATACATAAACACTTCTACAATTGTTAAACATTTTACTTTGGTGGTTTGGTTTGAGTAAGTGATTTAAGTAACGAGGCATATGTAATATGATACAAGCACGGTGGATACGCCGCTGGTACTTCCTATATATAAGTGTTTGTATGGTATCACATATTGTAGCGTTATTTGAATCATTTCAATTTGAGACATATAACATTTTATACAAATAACATACTTTTCACAAGACATTGATTTACAAACAACTTATCTTATACAAACTCATTTTACATGGTTATTCATTTAACCATACATTATTCTCTATTTATACATATCATCTGATCTTATCGTTTTTCAAATGATTTACAAGACAAGGCAAATTACAAGGTTCATGACTAAACATTTTCTCAAACATAAGTCATGAATTCTGTTTTCACAAAACCTATGTATCTCACAGGCATTTTTATGCTGACGTACCTATTTTCACATGTGTTTTCAGGAGATGATGCATAGGACTTATCAAGACATACTTAGGCGGACCTGTGCCTTAGTGACTTAAAACGAGACAAGAACTAGTTAATTTATGTTATGTACTCTTTGGTGTCACACCCCGACCACGTAGAACATACAAAACGTGGCGGAAACATCGGGGAGTGTTGTAACAGAATTAATGTTTCACAACCATGGAAATTAAAGTTTCGTTTTATTGATTAAAAGTGTTACTATGTCTTAACAAACAAAGAAATACAACATAATTAACTAGTCTTGCATCTATTATTGTCACTAAAGCCCAAGTCTGTCTATGTGTATCTTGAACATCTTATGCAACAGCTCCTGAAAAACACATGTGAAAATAGGTACGTCAGCATAAAAATGCCTGTGAGATACATAGGTTTTGTGAAAATAAGATTCATGACTTATGTTTGAGAAAATGTTTAGTCATGAACCTTGTTATTTGCTTTGTCTTTTAAATCATTTGAAAAACGATACGATCAGATGATAAGTATAAATAAATGTAAGGTTAAATGAATAACCAAGTAAAATGTGTTTGCAAAAGATAAGTTGTTTATAAATCAATGTCTTGTGAAAAGTATGTTATTTGTATGAAATGTTCTATGTCTCAAACTGAAATGATTCAAATAACGCTACGATATGTAATACCATACAAACACTTATATATAGGAAGTACCAGCGGCGTATCCACCATGCTTGTATCATATTACACACACATCGTTACTTAATCACTTAATCAAACCAAACCAAACAATGTAAAATGTCTTATGTTTAAATCAATTGTCAAATGTATTGAATAATATGTCAAAGTATTCATGTCAAGATGTAAATCATGTCAAAATGTCTATGTCAAATATCCATGTCAAATGTCTATGTCAAATATCCATGTCAAATGTCTATGTCAAATTGTCATGTAAAACGATGTACTAAGTAATGCACACAATGGCAATACATAGCATGAAATGTAATGAAATCATGTACTATAATGTACTAACGAACATAGCAGTATATGATGTGAAAACAGGAAAGCAGGAAAGTAACAAGTAGGCACATGTGTTCCACCCCAAAACAGTTTGGAAAACAGTAAAAGAGGGGTCTATGTACTCACTTGAGATTGCTCAGATGTATAAAGATAATCACCAAGTAATGCTAGAGATCTCGGAATCAAACGGCACCTAATATAGGTATCTATGTTAATAACCGGACCTTAATCGGATGATTGGATAGAATGAGGTTTCGTAAACCAAACGAGTGTAGAGACTCGTGTCCTTTGGTTTAACAAAGCCTACATACTAAATGAAACCTATCCTAAGTGCTTGTGACCCATTACGACCCGTTTAGGTAGCTTATGCTACTTTAACGCGTCGTTCGCGTGAAACGCGTTCGGACTGCCTAACTAGTCCTATGACAAGTAATATATGCCTTAACATGTCTAATATGGTTGTCAAATCAGTTTAGATGTCAAAAGTTATGTTACATATGTTTAAAATGAATTTTGGCATCAAAAGGGTATTTTGGTAATTTACCTAAGGCATATAAACTACCTATCATACAACTACTTAAACGAAGCGACCATAAGGTATAACCTCGTAAGGTTATTCCCTATATACTATGGTCACCTAATGTGCTTGGTCGGATCCTAATGATCGACCAAACGGGTCGGGTTCGAAAGTATAAGCGATTGTTTAGATCGCTTACCTTACGACCCTATCTAAGCACTAAACTAAAAGTGACGAGCTAAGCATGTTAAAACATGCTTAACTAAGTTTAGAAAACAGGTTTGGTATCACAACAAACGGTTGTGATACCTAAGAGTAGTTTGGTTACAAAATACGTAAGAATACGTATTCTGCCCGAAACTACGGCTCGTCACTGAGCCTAGATAACGTGGTAATCAGTAGGTATAGTCGCTAGGGGCTATAACCATCGTGATCACACTCACGTTATGAAGTTCAAATGAACTTCGCATCGACCATAAATTGGTCAATGCAGAAAGTCAAACAAAGTTTGACTTTCGGACTCGAAAAGCAATAAAAGAACGAAAGAGGACTTACGAAGGGTCCCCGAATGCTAATCCCGATCCAAGTAACTCAGGTATGAAACGAAGGTTCCAACTTAGAGCCCAAATGATCAGATTTGTGGGTTTTGAAGCAATGGGGGGTGGGTATTTATAGGAAAAGTAGAGCCGTTAGGATCGTTTCTTGAATATCGTGCCACGATCCGAGCCGTACACTTGTGACAAAGTTGTGGTGGCTAGAAATGATGTTTATCAGCTGAAAATGCAAGTTGCAAACATGTGGTTGTGGTTTAATCCGCTGATAATCTGCTGACTGTTTGATATTATCTGTTCTGCAGAACCCATACGCATCGTATGGTAAAGATACCATACGCATCGTATGGTGCAAGTTTGGCAGAATTACAGTTTTGGTCCCTGCAGTGCAATCAGCCCATTTTCGACACGTTTAAGGCCCGTTAACCCCATTTCAAAGCTCTAAAATGAAGTTAAAGTATGGGGAACTTAAAACATGCTCAAAAATACCTCGGATGTCGGTTCGTTTGGCCGTACGAACGCGATGTTTGCTTAATTACGACGGAATGCGCATAAGCGCGAAAAACGATCCAAATGACGTGATAAATGGATTTTTCTTATGGCGAACACTAAAATATAATATAGTCATGCTTACATAAATTTTTGGATGTCCGGATGTATTCAGAACGTAAGTTATGCGCGAAAATGCAAACTTGTGCACTTTTTGACACTTTTAGTCCCTGAGTGACCCAAAAGTTTATTTTAGCATACCGAACCCCTCAAAGCCTATTTCTAAGCTATGTGAAGGATATTTATGGTATGTTTAACTTATGGTCATGTTCCGGAATGTCTGTTACAGTTCAAATTGGCATACTTTCGCAGTTTGTCAAGTTTAGTCCCTGTAAGCGATATAACTTTGATTTCACCACATCAAACCTTCCAAAACTTATATCTAAGTTATGTAAAGGTTATTTAAGGTATGTTAAACCTATTTCACTATTCCGGAGTGTTTGTTGCATTAAACTGGTTATATTTACGCATTAGTGCGCGTATAACCTTCCAGAAAGCGATTTAGAGTTTGAAATCGAACAAGAGTTGATATGTGCAAAAGATACACATATTTATACAAGTCCAAAGTATGAAATACAATATTTCATTGGTTTGGCATTTGTTTGATGGTTGAAATGACACAGGTGTTACAGTCTCCCCTACTTTAAGAAATTTCGTCCCGAAATTTAGTTTTAGAGGAAACTTGTGGAGACAGCTGTGCCGGTTTTGCCTTCAGACAAATCCATTGAGCCCTTAAGTAAAACTCTGGGCCATGTTAGGATTCTTAGCAAAGATGTCAACCCTCAAATTGAAGTCATTGTAGTAACAAAACATGGAGTTTTGAACTATAGACAAGAGAACAGTTCCCGTGAAGAATTATCATAGGAAACTTGTGTGTGCTTGAAATCAAAATTGGGTAGTGTAAGAATAAATGACATTGGTCAAAGTCCAAGACTTCTCCCGTATCATTACTCTTGCCACTGTTGGTCTTAACATATGACAAAACTTCCTGTGGTTCCTATGCACTGAACTCCATAATTATGTAGGCCTCCATAATTACGTAGTTCCTTGCACAGTCCGCACAGTTTATTTCATAATGCGTATGGGGAAAAATTAAACGAATAATCTCTTGAACTAGACCTCACGAGGGTCTATCTAACTACATAAACACATGATACATTTAACTAGATTGTCGAACCAATCTATTTAACTTAACTACTCAAGAGAATTATTTAACTACTACATCGACGTAGGATGTATTTAACTACTACACCGACGTAGGATGTATTTAACTACTACACCGACGTAGGATGTATTTAACTACTACACCGACGTAGGATGTATTTAACTAGATTGTCGAACCAATCTATTTAACTTAGATCGACATAGGATCTCTTTAACTACTACACCGACGTAGGATGTATTTAACTAGATTGTCAAACCAATCTATTTAACTTAGATCGACGTAGGATCTCTTTAACTACTACACCGACGTAGGATGTATTTAACTAGATTGTCGGACCAATCTATTTAACTTAGATCGACGTAGGATCTCTTTAACTACTACACCGACGTAGGATGTATTTAACTAGATTGTCGAACCAATCTATTTAACTTAGATCGACGTAGGATCTCTTTAACTAAATTACCTACGGGGAATATTTAACTACATCGACGTAGGATGTATTTAACTTATCAACACATGTTGCCTTTAAACTTTGGAATAGTACTTTATAATCCAAGGGACTTAACTACAACGTAGAAGTCCATTAAGGATTTAAGATAGTACCTTTTTGAATATCCTACTACGAATCCTTCATATGGAGATAAGAAAGATTCTATGAGGATTTGGATAACGAATATCCAGAGTATACAAAAACACAAAATGCATAAACACATAGTCACGTAACCATAAAATTGTTTATCTAGATCTTTGATTTGTAAGTTTTGTTTTGTTAATTACGTACATGCATTTAAAGCACACTAGGAATCCATTTCATGGATTTCATTCGGCACTTTAAACATTAATAAGAATCTAACTATGAAGATAGAAAGATCTTCCAAAAATTCGATTTCGTTTTCAAGAAAACGCAATATTCGAATTAAGGTACAATAATTTTGAAGATACTGAAATACCCTTAGGTATCCTATTAAGAATTTATAGTGGTACGTTGGGTATTCATACAGAGTTGTAACTTGCGCCTTGTACTTCGTTTCTTTGCAAGAGACGGTTACTAAGGATTTCCGTGGAAAACGCAAGAGATAATAAAATGGAAGAAATTACGGGGTAGTCTGTTCTTCAAGGAATACGATTCCTTGATTGTCGGTATTGTAGGGGATACGTTGTTTATACATGCCATCATATTTGTACATTGCAATGCAAAATAAAAAGATTTATTTATAAACAACCACAACAACAACTGTTTCATGGACCCTGACAACAAAAGAAAATAATACATAAGGCTGGATTATTTCTAAACAACGTTGTCTTTTAGTTGGTCTGATGCTCATCCTTGCGATGGATTCGCGTTAGCAATCTTTGGGCAATTTCTTCGGAAATGGCTCATCTCGCCACAGTTGAAGCAAGGACCTCGTGGAAGACGAGCTTGAGCAGGATTTACTTGAGGTTGGTTTGGACCAGCTTGGTTCGGGGTAAAACGACAAGCATTTGCCAGGTGACCGAGTCACCCACATGATGCACACAAACGACACTGTAGGTGAGCTAAGTGGTGTGCATTACATTTGTCGCATATCGGTGCAGTACCGGCATAAGGTTTCCTTGCAGGAGGCTGAGCTGGTTGGTGGCGGATGTTTTGGTTGGGTTGAGCAGCAATCGCAAAATTCTGCGAAGCCTTACGCTTCTTATTCTTGGACACCTCAGCATGTTCTTCCTTTGGTTCCACTTGAGCAGTCTTGTCGGATGGTCTTGGGTCGCCTTTTCGAAAAAGCTTTTTCTTTCTGATGTGGGATTCAGTTAGAGTAGCTGACAATTCAATGGCTTGTCTGACAGTAGTAGGGTTGATGCCAGTAACAATATCCTGAACTAGGTCAGGAAGACCATCAGTATATTTCTCGATCGCCTTATCCACAGGAGTAACCATAGCAGGACACAACAGGCTCAATTCTTCAAAACGGTCAGTAATGCTCGATGTTCACCACTGTCTTGCTTCAAATCATCAAACTCCCTCTCCAAAGCTCGCAGTTCATGACGAGGACAGAATTCCCTCATCATAAGAGCTCTAAGCTCGGCCCAAGTCTGTGCTAGTGCAATTTCAGCACCCCGGTCTCTCATAATCCCGTTCCACCATGTAAGAGCACTCTTCTGAAACACGCTCGAAGAAAACTCGACCTTGCGATTTTCAGGACACTAAACGTGACGGAACGTATTCTCAATGCTCTCGAACCATTGAAGAAGCCCAGTTGCTCCCTCTGAACCACTAAACTTGAGCGGTTTAGCTGAATTGAAACTCTTAAAGTTGCAGGGAGCATTGTTGTTGTTGATGGTCTGCATCATTTGAGCATAAAGATTTGGGAAGGCAACAGCCATTTGCTGCGCGATGATTTCCGCCAGTTCGGCAGTCTCTATCTGATTCTCGCGTCGAGGAGGCATTCTAAAAGAGGAACATGAAAGGAAACGAGTGAGAGAATTAGACGAAATGGATGAGATGAAACAAATTTGATGAGAGCAAGGATAGTGGTCATTTGTTTGTTACCACAAGGTAAACAAACGACACACAGTGACTAATCAAAGTAAATGGGTCAAAAATAATGTATCGCGAAGACATGCTCGCCTATAAGTGAACACTCATCCCAAGAATTCCCAGGTAAGCACAACTGGTCTCGCGTCTGATGAGATGTATACGAAGTGCTTGCCTAGACAGAAAACCCAGAATACAGGCATTCACCCTTCCAGTTTGCACGTGTTCACATTATTTAAAACCCAAAACCTTGACGAGATTTTGAAAACTCAAAGGGGTTCAAAACCATATAACAGACGGTTCAAAACCTAGTAAGCAATCATCCTAGAACAGATGATTAGTTTTCAAAGCGGTTTTGAAATTTATGTTCTTGTTGTGGTCGTCGCCTAAGGATAGGTGACGGTATTGTTTTATGACTAAACGCAAGTAAACTCGCGTTAGGGTCCTAAGAAAGTTATAGACTAGGTCAAAGCATTACTAATAACCTAATTCCCTATAACCATTGGCTCTGATACCATCTTTTCTGTCACACCCCGACCACGTAGAACATACAAAACGTGGCGGAAACATCGGGGAGTGTTGTAACAGAATTAATGTTTCACAACCATGGAAATTAAAGTTTCGTTTTATTGATTAAAAGTGTTACTATGTCTTAACAAACAAAGAAATACAACATAATTAACTAGTCTTGCATCTATTATTGTCACTAAAGCCCAAGTCTGTCTATGTGTATCTTGAACATCTTATGCAACAGCTCCTGAAAAACACATGTGAAAATAGGTACGTCAGCATAAAAATGCCTGTGAGATACATAGGTTTTGTGAAAATAAGATTCATGACTTATGTTTGAGAAAATGTTTAGTCATGAACCTTGTTATTTGCTTTGTCTTTTAAATCATTTGAAAAACGATACGATCAGATGATAAGTATAAATAAATGTAAGGTTAAATGAATAACCAAGTAAAATGTGTTTGCATAAGATAAGTTGTTTATAAATCAATGTCTTGTGAAAAGTATGTTATTTGTATGAAATGTTCTATGTCTCAAACTGAAATGATTCAAATAACGCTACGATATGTAATACCATACAAACACTTATATATAGGAAGTACCAGCGGCGTATCCACCATGCTTGTATCATATTACACACACATCGTTACTTAATCACTTAATCAAATCAAACCAAACCAAACAATGTAAAATGTCTTATGTTTAAATCAATTGTCAAATGTATTGAATAATATGTCAAAGTATTCATGTCAAGATGTAAATCATGTCAAAATGTCTATGTCAAATATCCATGTCAAATGTCTATGTCAAATATCCATGTCAAATGTCTATGTCAAATTGTCATGTAAAACGATGTACTAAGTAATGCACACAATGGCAATACATAGCATGAAATGTAATGAAATCATGTACTATAATGTACTAACGAACATAGCAGTATATGATGTGAAAACAGGAAAGCAGGAAAGTAACAAGTAGGCACATGTGTTCCACCCCAAAACAGTTTGGAAAACAGTAAAAGAGGGGTCTATGTACTCACTTGAGATTGCTCAGATGTATAAAGATAATCACCAAGTAATGCTAGAGATCTCGGAATCAAACGGCACCTAATATAGGTATCTATGTTAATAACCGGACCTTAATCGGATGATTGGATAGAATGAGGTTTCGTAAACCAAACGAGTGTAGAGACTCGTGTCCTTTGGTTTAACAAAGCCTACATACTAAATGAAACCTATCCTAAGTGCTTGTGACCCATTACGACCCGTTTAGGTAGCTTATGCTACTTTAACGCGTCGTTCGCGTGAAACGCGTTCGGACTGCCTAACTAGTCCTATGACAAGTAATATATGCCTTAACATGTCTAATATGGTTGTCAAATCAGTTTAGATGTCAAAAGTTATGTTACATATGTTTAAAATGAATTTTGGCATCAAAAGGGTATTTTGGTAATTTACCTAAGGCATATAAACTACCTATCATACAACTACTTAAACGAAGCGACCATAAGGTATAACCTCGTAAGGTTATTCCCTATATACTATGGTCACCTAATGTGCTTGGTCGGATCCTAATGATCGACCAAACGGGTCGGGTTCGAAAGTATAAGCGATTGTTTAGATCGCTTACCTTACGACCCTATCTAAGCACTAAACTAAAAGTGACGAGCTAAGCATGTTAAAACATGCTTAACTAAGTTTAGAAAACAGGTTTGGTATCACAACAAACGGTTGTGATACCTAAGAGTAGTTTGGTTACAAAATACGTAAGAATACGTATTCTGCCCGAAACTACGGCTCGTCACTGAGCCTAGATAACGTGGTAATCAGTAGGTATAGTCGCTAGGGGCTATAACCATCGTGATCACACTCACGTTATGAAGTTCAAATGAACTTCGCATCGACCATAAATTGGTCAATGCAGAAAGTCAAACAAAGTTTGACTTTCGGACTCGAAAAGCAATAAAAGAACGAAAGAGGACTTACGAAGGGTCCCCGAATGCTAATCCCGATCCAAGTAACTCAGGTATGAAACGAAGGTTCCAACTTATAGCCCAAATGATCAGATTTGTGGGTTTTGAAGCAATGGGGGGTGGGTATTTATAGGAAAAGTAGAGCCGTTAGGATCGTTTCTTGAATATCGTGCCACGATCCGAGCCGTACACTTGTGACAAAGTTGTGGTGGCTAGAAATGATGTTTATCAGCTGAAAATGCAAGTTGCAAACATGTGGTTGTGGTTTAATCCGCTGATAATCTGCTGACTGTTTGATATTATCTGTTCTGCAGAACCCATACGCATCGTATGGTAAAGATACCATACGCATCGTATGGTGCAAGTTTGGCAGAATTACAGTTTTGGTCCCTGCAGTGCAATCAGCCCATTTTCGACACGTTTAAGGCCCGTTAACCCCATTTCAAAGCTCTAAAATGAAGTTAAAGTATGGGGAACTTAAAACATGCTAAAAAATACCTCGGATGTCGGTTCGTTTGGCCGTACGAACGCGATGTTCGCTTAATTACGACGGAATGCGCATAAGCGCGAAAAACGATCCAAATGACGTGATAAATGGATTTTTCTTATGGCGAACACTAAAATATAATATAGTCATGCTTACATAAATTTTTGGATGTCCGGATGTATTCAGAACGTAAGTTATGCGCGAAAATGCAAACTTGTGCACTTTTTGACACTTTTAGTCCCTGAGTGACCCAAAAGTTTATTTTAGCATACCGAACCCCTCAAAGCCTATTTCTAAGCTATGTGAAGGATATTTATGGTATGTTTAACTTATGGTCATGTTCCGGAATGTCTGTTACAGTTCAAATTGGCATACTTTCGCAGTTTGTCAAGTTTAGTCCCTGTAAGCGATATAACTTTGATTTCACCACATCAAACCTTCCAAAACTTATATCTAAGTTATGTAAAGGTTATTTAAGGTATGTTAAACCTATTTCACTATTCCGGAGTGTTTGTTGCATTAAACTGGTTATATTTACGCATTAGTGCGCGTATAACCTTCCAGAAAGCGATTTAGAGTTTGAAATCGAACAAGAGTTGATATGTGCAAAAGATACACATATTTATACAAGTCCAAAGTATGAAATACAATATTTCATTGGTTTGGCATTTGTTTGATGGTTGAAATGACACTGGTGTTACATTTGGTTCTTGTTTAAAACAATGAAAACTTTCATGTTTGATTAATAAAACGAAACTTCAATTGCCATGGATTTGAAACAATTAATTCTGTTACAACACTCCCCGACGTTTCCGCCACGTTTCGTTGTCTCACGTGGTCGGGGTGTGACAGAAAAGTTGGTATCAGAGCCAATGGTTATAGGGAATTAGGTTATTAGTATTTCTTTGACCTAGACTATAACCTTTCTAGGACCCTAACACAAGTTATCTTGTGTTTAGATTTTAAAACATGCACTTCACCTATCCTTAGGTGATAACCACAACGAGAACATCGATTCCGAATCCGCTTTGAAAATTAATCATCTGTTCTAGGATGATTGATTACTAGGTTTTGAACCCTCTATTGTAAGGTTTTGAACCCACTATTATATGGTTTTGAACCCCTTTGAGTTTTCAAAATCTCGTCAAAATTTTGGGTTTTAAATAGTGTGAACACGTGCAAACTGGAAGAGTGAATGCCTGTACCCTGGGTTTTCTGTCTAAGGCTAGAGTGTTCGTACAAATCCACATAATCGGACCAGTCACTCTTACCTGGGAACTCTTGGGGTGAGTGTTCACTTATAGGCGAGCATGTCTTCGCGATACATTATATTTGACCCATCTACTTTGATTAGTCACTGTGTGTCGTTTGCTTACTTTGCGATGCGGACAAATGACCACCACCTTTGCTTTTGTTGATTTTGTTTCATCTCATTCTCTTCATCCAATCGTCTCACTCGTTTCCTTTCATGTTTTCCTCTTTTAGAATGGCTCCTCGACGCGAAAACCAGATAGCGACTGCCAAACTGGCAGAAATCATTGCGCAGCAAATGGCTGCTTAATTCCCAAACCTCTTTGCTCAATGGAACCTAGCCAACAACAACAACAATGGTCCATGCAATTTCAAGAGTTTTAACTCGGCTAAACCACTCAAGTTTAGTGGTTCTGAGGGAGCGACTGGGCTTCTTCAATGGTTTGAGAGCATTGAGAATACTTTCCGCCACGTGCAGTGTCCTGACAATCGCAATGTCGAGTTTTCTTCGAGTGTGTTCCAGAAGAGGCCCCTTAGGTGGTGGAACGGGGTTATGAGAGATCGTGGTGCAGAAGTTGCTCTAGCACAGACACGGGCTGAACTTAGGGCCCTTATGATGAGGGAATTATGTCCTCGTCACGAGATCAGGGCCTTGGAAAGGGAATTTGACGATCTTACGCAAGATAGCGGTGAGCATCGAGCCTACACGGACCGTTATGAGGAGTTAAGTCTGTTATGCCCAAACATGGTCACGCCTTTGGATAAGGCAATCGAAAAGTACATTGATGGCCTCCCTGACTCAATACAAGACATTGTGACTGGTAGCAACCCTAATACAGTTAGACAGGCCATTGAGCTATCTGCAACCTTGACTGAATCAAAGATCAGGAAAGGTAAACTTTTTCGAAAAGGTGACAAGAAACCGGTCGAGGAATCGAACCCAATCGAGGAATCAAAGACCATGGATGAACAGACTGGATCCCCTAAGAAGTCAAAGAAGCGAAAGGCTTCTCAGAACTTCGCCATGGTTACTCACAATGATCAAGCCGTCCCCAACCAACCAGCTCAACCCCCTGCTAGGAAGCCATACAATGGAACTGCACCCTTGTGCAACCAATGTAGCCTCCATCATCATGCCAATGTAAAGTGCCGCAAATGCCAAACTTGTGGAGTTATAGGCCACACAGCAAGAGTCTGCCCAGCTGCAGCTGCACCAAACCAAGCTGGCAACAATCCTGCTCAAGTTCGTTTTCTACCAGGTTCTTGCTTCCACTGTGGCGAGATGGGTCATTTCCGAAGAAATTGCCCAAAGCTTGCTAATGCAAATCCAGCACAGGGATGAGCATCTGACCGAATGGAAGACAACGCTGTTTAGAAATAATCAATCCTTATGTATTATTCTCTTTTGTTGTCAAGATCTAAGAAACAGTTGTTATCATTGTTTATAAATAAATCTTTTATTTACATTGCAATGTATTTATGAGGTTGTATGTATAACCAACATATCCCTTACAATACCGACAATCAAGGAATCATATTCCTTGAAATGCAAACTACCCCCAAATAATTTTTCTATTTTATAATCTCTTGCGTTTCCCACGAAATTTCCTAAGTACCCGTTTTTCCTAGGAAAACGAAGTACAAGGCGCAAGTTACAACACTGGACGAATACCCAAAGTACCACTATAAATCCTTAATAGGGTACCTAAGGGTATTTCCGTAAATCCTAAAAATTGTTGTGTTCCTTAATTCGAATATTACGTTTCTTTGAAAACAAAATCGAATTTTTGGGAGATCATCCTATCTTTTCAAGATAGATCCCAGAGGACATTGAAGTCCATCGACTGGTTTCCCGGTGTACCTTGAATATCCATATTCAATCGATAACAACTTAATAACAAATTAATAATCAAGTTAAACAACTATGTGATTATGTGCTTATGTGTTCCCTTTTATGTTTTTGGTGTAATCCAAGTTTTTGTTATCCAAATCCTCGTAGAATCTTCCATATCATGCGTATAAGGGATTCATAGTAGGATACCCAAAAGTACTATCTAAAATCCTTAATGGACTTCTACGTTGTAGTTAAGTCCCTTGGATTATAAAGTACTACTCCATAATTAGACCCCTTGAGTGGTCTAGTTAGACAGATTGATCCAAAAATCTTGTTAGGAACATCATGTGATGGTAGGGGTGTTCAGAATTCGATTCGAATTCAAAAAATTCGAAATTCGACTCGATTCGAATTCGATTAAAAAGATTCGAATTCGAGTTGATTCGTATTCGAGTCCAGTAATCGAATTAGAATTGAATACGAATTTATGATTTTGAATTCGATTCGATTCGAAATTCGAATTCAATTTATATATAATTTTTTGATATATTTATATGCACACACAAACATATATACACACATATAACTTCTAAACATGGCCAAAATAAGAACTACCTCCATAAGTGATAAGTTTATTATTTATAACATTACCAAACCTACTGACAAATTGTCCATGCTACTTATTTCTAAATTTTTACCTAACTTAAATCGCTACCGGTAACCAACCTATCTTCTAATTTTTGGTGTTTTGACATATTGATAGTTAATTAATTTTGCAGATTATTATGTTTTATGTTGAATATAATTAGTTTGTAGTATTTTAAAAAATGAAAGTAAAATAATTTATTGTTTAAGGTGAATTTGAATTAAATCGAATTTATTCGAATTCGCTTCGAATTCGAGTTTCATATATTAATCGAATCGAATCGAATACGAATTCTGGTAAAAATAATAAAAATTCGAAAAATTCGATTCGAATAATTCGAAAATTCGGTATTCGATTCGATGAACACCCCTATGTGATGGTATAGCTGAAAGGTCTCCTTGGTGGCCTAATTAAAAAGATCATCTGTCGATCTAATTAAAAGGGACCCTATGGTAGTCTAGTCACCCTCATCACAGGTTTGATTTTCTTCCCCTAAACATTACAAGATAAACTGTGCGGACTGTGCAAGGAATTACGTAATTATGGATGCATACATAATTATGGAATTTAGTGCACAGAAACCATAGCGAGCTTTGTCATGTGCCTAGAAGTTAACTCTATTCATTTCCGTTTCTGAGGAAGCACCCGTTGAAAATGACTCCGTTTGTTCATTTTCGTTTCTGAAGATTGTCTGTTGAGGAAATGAATATCCGTTTGATTATCCTTTTCATTTCCGTTTCTGAGGAAGCACCCGTTGAAAATGACTCCGTTTGTTCATTTTCGTTTCTGAAGATTGTCCGTTGAGGAAATGAATATCCGTTTGATTATCCTTTTCATTTCCATTTCGGAGGAAGCACCCGTTGAAAATGACTCCGTCAGTTCAATTTTTCGTTTCTGAAGATTGTCCGTTGAGGAAATGAATATCCGTTTGTCTATCATTTTCATTTCCATTTCTGATGAAGCACCCGTTGAAAATGACTCCGTCAGTTCATTTTACGTTTCTGAAGATTGTTCGTTGAGGAAATGAATCCCTGTTTGTTTATTCCTTCATTTTCGTTCTGAAGAATGTCCGTTAAGGAAATGACAGGATTATGCCTTGCATATCTCTGGTGGTTTTTGACATAAAGTCACAGATAGACTCCTACGAATAAATTTCGGGATGAAATTTCCTAAAGTAGGGGAGACTGTGACACCTGGGTCACTGCGACCATCAAACAAATGCCAAGCCAATAAAATATTGTAATTCATACTTGGGATCTGTATAAATATGTGTATCTTTTGCACATATCAATTCTTGTTCGATTTTAAGCTCTAAATCGCTTTCTGGAAGGTTATACGCGCACTGATGCGTAAATATAACCAGTTTAATGCAACAAACACTCCGGAATAGTGAAATAGGCTTAACATACCATAAATAACCTTAACATAACTTAGAAATAAGTTTTGAAGGCTTTGGTATGGCAAAATCAAGTTAAATCGCTTACAAGGACTAAAGTTGACAAACTACGAAAGTATGCCAATTTGAACTGTAACAGACATTCCGGAACATGGCCATAAGTTAAAAATACCATAAATATCCTATACATAGCTTAGAAATAGGCTTTGAGGGGTTCGGTATGCCTAAATAAACTTTTGGGTCATTCAGGGACTAAAAGCGTCAAAAAGTGCATAAGTTTGCACTTTCGCGCATAACTTACGTTCTGAATACATCCGGACATCCAAAAATTTATGTAAGCACTAAAATATTTTATTTTAGTGTTTGGCATGAGAAAAATCCATTCGTCGCGTCATTTGGATCGTTTTTCGCGCTTATGCGCATTCCGTCGTAATTAACAAAACATCGCGATCGTACGACCAAACGAACCAACATCCGGCATATTTTTGAGCATGTTTCATGTCCACAATGTTTAGGCATCATTTTAGGTCCTTGAAGTTTGCTTAACGAGCCTTAGAAGTGTCTGAAATGGCTTAAACACATAACAAGGGCTGAAACTGTCATTTTTGAAATTTGTTTCTGATCAGAAGGCCCAGGCGGCCCGCGTAAGACCTGGATGATCTCTTACGCGGCCTGCGTCAGGCTCCCAGACCAGATTCAATATTTAAACAGCCTGTTAACAGCTGCACTACCCACAAAACCCATATGCACATGGTATTTCTCAATACTAGGGGCTCAAATGGTTTTGTAAAACCATGTTCTTAAGGTGTATGGCCAAGATACAAGCACGGTTTCCAAGAAACGATCTTAACAACTCTACGAATCCTATAAATACCCAACCCACTACATTGCAAAACCCACAAAATCTGATCTTAGAATCTCTAAGTTGAAACCATTGTTTCATACCTGAGCTACTTGGATCAAGATTAGCTTTCGGGGACCCTTTGTAAGTGTTCCTTCGTTCTTTTATTGCTTTTCGAGTCCGAAAGTCAAACTTTGTTTGACTTTCTGCATTCACCAGTTTATGGTCAATGCGAAGTTCGTTTGAACTTCGCAACATGAGCGTAATCACGATGGTTATAGTCCCTTGTGACTATGCCTACTGATTACCACGTTGTCTAGGGTCGTAAGGGTAAGCGATCTAATAAATCGCTTATACCTTCGAACCTGACCCATTTAGTCGATCATTAGGATCCGACCAAACGCATTAGGTGACCATAGCATATAGGGAATAACCTTCCGAGGTTATACCTTATGGTCACATCGTTTAAGTAGTTGTATGATAGGTAGTTTATATGCCTTAGGTAAATTACCAAAATACCCCTTTGACGCCAGAATTCATTTTAAACATATGTAACATAACTTTTGACATATAAACTGATTTGGCGACAATATTAGGAATGTTAAGGCATATTCTACTTGTCATAGGACAAGTTAGGCGGTCCGAACGCGTTTCACGCGAACGACGCGTTAAAGTAGCATAAGCTACCTAAACGGGTCGTAATGGGTCGTAAGCACCTAGGTTAGGTTTCATTTTAGAATGTAGGCTTTGTTGAACCATACTACATGAGTTTCCATACTCATTTGGTTTACGAACCTTCATTCTATCCGATCCTTCGATTTAGGTCCGGTTTATTAACATAGTTACCTATATTAGGTGTCGTTTGATTTCCGTGATCTCAAGCATTGTTTGGTTGTTTCTCAAGGACTACTAAGCAATCTCAAGTGAGTACATAGACCCCTCGTTTACTGTTTTCCAAACTGTTTTGGGGTGAAACACATGTGCCTACTTGTTACTTTCATGCTTTCCTGTTTTCACATCATATACTTGCTATGTTTGTTAGTACATTTATAGTACATTATTTCAATACATTTTATGCTATGTATGCCCATTGTGTGCATACTTAGTACATCACTTTACAATACATTTTATGCTATGTATGCCCATTATGAGCATACTTAGTACATCACTTTACAATACATTTTATGCTATGTATGCCCATTGTGTGCATACTTAGTACATCACTTTACAATACATTTCATGCTATGTACGCCCATTGTGTGCATACTTAGTACATTGTTTTACATTACACTTATGCTATGTATGTCCATTACGTGCATACTTAGTACATTGTTTTACATTACACTTATGCTATGTATGTCAATTACGTGCATACTTAGTACATTGTTTTACGTTGCATTTCTGTTGCATATGCTCATCCAGCATATGAACACATTATACTACATTTTGAACCGTTGTAACCATTTTACTATGTGAACCGTCGTAACCCTTTGATTATATGAATCATTTGTAACTATTGAACCGTGTGAACTAGCTGTATCTGTTGACATGATTTACATTTGACAATAGACATTTGACTATACATAAACACTTCTACAATTGTTAAACATTTTACTTTGGTGGTTTGGTTTGAGTAAGTGATTTAAGTAACGAGGCGTATGTAATATGATACAAGCACGGTGGATACGCCGCTGGTACTTCCTATATATAAGTGTTTGTATGGTATCACATATTGTAGCGTTATTTGAATCATTCCAATTTGAGACATATAACATTTTATACAAATAACATACTTTTCACAAGACATTGATTTACAAACAACTTATCTTATACAAACTCATTTTACATGGTTATTCATTTAACCATACATTATTCTCTATTTATACATATCATCTGATCTTATCGTTTTTCAAATGATTTACAAGACAAAGCAAATTACAAGGTTCATGACTAAACATTTTCTCAAACATAAGTCATGAATTCTGTTTTCACAAAACCTATGTATCTCACAGGCATTTTTATGCTGACGTACCTATTTTCACATGTGTTTTCAGGAGATGATGCATAGGACTTATCAAGACATACTTAGGCGGACCTGTGCCTTAGTGACTTAAAACGAGACAAGAACTAGTTAATTTATGTTATGTACTCTTTGGTTCTTGTTTAAAACAATGTAAACTTTCATGTTTGATTAATAAAACGAAACTTCAATTGCCATGGATTTGAAACAATTAATTCTGTTACAACAATCCCCGACGTTTCCGCCACGTTTCGTTGTCTCACGTGGTCGGGGTGTGACACACCTCAGCCCAACAGAGAGGGGAACGGCATTTCCGGCCGTACAACGCCTCAAACGGAGCTACCTGAATGCTAGTGTGGTAACTGTTGTTGTAGGAGAACTCGATCAACGGCAAATGTTTCTCCCAGCCCTTACCAAAATCAATAACACATGCTCGCAGCATGTCTTCAAGTGTCTGGATGGTTCGTTCACTTTGACCATCCGTCTGTGGGTGGTAAGCACTACTCATGTCGAGACGCGAGCCGAATGATTTGTGCATCGACTGCCACAAATCCGAAATGAAACGCTGTTCACGGTCAGAGATAATAGAAGTTGGCACCCCGTGCCTAGAAATAATTCTTTCAGATAAACAGCAGCGAGTTGAGAAAACTTATCCGTTTCCTTGATCGCAAGGAAGTGCGCAGATTTCGTGAGGCGGCCAACGATTGACGGGTGGTCCGTAGGACAACCCTTAAGTGCTTTAAATAGAATAAACACCCATATTTTATCCGGTTATTTGCGTGAATTAGGTAATCACAAGATATTGATGATGCAGGTGTTAAAGTGTTCAAGATGAAGGTTTTAGGAGGCACGAATGGATGCTAGAGGTTGAAGAATCAAAGTGTTGAAGAAATCAAGTTTTGATAAAGAACAAGAAGAATTATCATGCTCAGCACCGTAACCTACAGCTCCCAGCCGTAGGTTACGGCCCTCATAATCATCCAAAAAGGCTGCCGTAAAACAGGAAGTTCGGGCCGTAAGGTTTGATGACAGCCGTAACCTACGGCTCCTAGCCGTAGCTTACGGCTCTGGGTTGACTTCCTGGGTGTGTTGACTGCCGTAACCTACGGCTGGGAGCCGTAGGTTACGGCCCCGACTGATCCATAAAGTGTAACTCCTCATTTAATGGTGAATTTGATGGATTTTAAGGAGGCTTTTCACTTGTTTTCGGTTATCAATCATTGTGGACGAATTTGTGAGCTATCTTGGAGACTTTTTGGCAACAACAACACATCTTAATCATTAGTTTTTGTTGCTTTGATCTTGATGAACAATAATACTTTTGTGATGATGTTGTTTCAAGCCATGAGTGGCTAAGTATTTTGTGACTATCTTTGGTGGAAGGTTTGCAAGACATTTATGCTTATTTCCATATTTCTAGAATAACAATCTTCTCTTTATTGAATTGCTTCTTATGGTATGTGATTATTTGTTAGTAAATTGTTAATTCTTGTGCTGAACTAATTAGAAACCATACGTTCTTGGTGCCGTTGGCAATCGAGATATCATGGGTATAGTTAGGCTTGGGTAAGGGTTGATTGATCATCGGGTAACAACCTCACGTTCTAGGAATCTGAGTACTTAGTTCCCTTTCATCACTGCAATTGATCACATATGAACTATGTCTATGTAGTTCTTTCTAGTGGAATGTTAACATAAGTGTCATAGCAAACCGGAAACTAAAGATGGTTACTTGTTTCTAAATTGTTTACAACCAAAACTTTTCTCTTGCAATTTAATTAGTTAAATTTAGTCTAAAACCAATTCACTCAAATCAACTTTTGAATTCTAATTTATTTGCAATTAGTTTAATTTTAGTCAAGTTAGATAATCTTCAAATAACACACATTCCACAAACTCCCTGTGTTCGATACCCACTTGCCACTATCTATATAGTTGTTTTTGGGATTAAATTTGCGTGACCACGACAATCACGTCAACGATCACCCAGATGGTATCGTTTCCGTTTTGTGTTCTCGGCAATCCAGTGATGAAATCCATAGCAATCTGTTCCCATTTCCACATGGGTATCTCTGGTTGTTGAAGCAGGCCCGAGGGTTTCTGATATTCTACCTTGACTTTCGCACTAGTCAAACACTTACTCACGTACATCACGATGTCAGCTTTCATCTTCGGCCACCAATACAAAACTTTGAGGTCCTGATACATCTTATCTGAACCTGGATGAACAGAGTATCGAGACTTGTGCACTTCGTCCATCACAAGGCCCCTAAGGTTACCAAACAACGGAATACATATTCGCTCCATGCAGTAGAGAATACCATCAGATCTCTTAATAAGTCATTTTTCCATGCCCCGCAAGTATTCAGCTTCATAGTTTTCTTCCTTCAACGCTTCTGTCTGAGCCGAATGGATCTGATCAGGAAGATTTAAGTGAATAGTGAGCTGGATGGCTCGCACACGCCTAGGTTTCGTCTCCTTTCGGCTAAGTGCATCAGCTACAACATTAGCTTTACCTGGGTGATATTTGATGGCACAATCGTAGTCGTTCAATAGTTCTATCCAGCGATGTTGTCGCATATTCAATTCCTTCTGGTCGAGGATATGCTGAAGGCTTCTGTGATCGGTGTAGATGGTGCATTTGGTACCGTACAGATAGTGCCTCCAGATCTTCAACGCGAAAACCACGGCCCCCAACTCCAAGTCGTGGGTCGTGTAATTCTTCTCATGAACCCTCAGTTGTCGAGAAGCATAAGCTATCACATTGTTGCGTTGCATCAGCACGCAACCCAGACCCTGAATAGAAGCATTACAGTAAACCACAAAATCCTCAGTACCTTCTGGTAAAGACAAGATCGGTGCACTGCAAAGTTTCTGTTTCAAAAGTTGGAAAGCATCCTCCTGCTTTGTTCCCCAAGAATATACCACGCCTTTCTGTGTTAACGAGGTAAGAGGTTGAGCGATCTTCGAGAAATCCTTGATAAATCTTCGATAATACCCAGTGAGACTAAGGAATTTTCGCACCTCCGAAGGATTCTTTGGTGCCACCCAAATTCTGACAGCATCAACCTTAGCCGGGTCCACATGTATCCCTAATTCATTAACAATATGGCCAAGGAAGTGTACCTCTCGAATCCAGAAGTCACACTTTGAAAACTTCGCGTAGAGTTGCTCCTTTCGCAGGAGCTCCAAAATAAGACGTAAGTTCCGCTCGTGGTCCTCCTTGCTCTTAGAGTAGATCAAGATGTCATCAATAAACACAATAACAAAGTCGTCAAGGTACGGCTTGCATACACGATTCATAAGGTCCATGAAGACTGTTGGCGCTTTTGTCAACCCAAACGGCATAAATAAAAACTCATAATGCCCATACCGCGTTCGAAAAGTCGTTTTAGGAACATCCTCCTCTCGAACTCTCATCTGATGATAGCCCGACCTTAAATCGATCTTCGAGTAAAAACTTGACCCTTGTAAATGGTCAAACAAGTCGTCAATACGCGGTAAAGGGTGGCGGTTCTTGACTGTCACCTAGTTGAGCTCTCTATAATCAATACACATACGAAAAGTCCCGTTCTTCTTCTTCACAAACAAAACGGGGGCTCCCCAAGGTGATGAACTGGGTCGGAAAAACCTCTATCCAACAGTTCTTGAAGTTGGTTAGACAGCTCTTGCAACTCTCCTGGTGCAAGACGATAAGGAGCGCGAGCAATCGGAGCTGCTCCTGGCATAAGGTCAATCTGAAATTCCACCTGGCGATGAGGAGGTATAACTAAAAACTCATAATGCCCATACCGCGTTCAAAAAGCCATTTTAGGAACATCCTCCTCTCGAACTCTCATCAGATGATAGCCCGACCTTAAATCGATCTTCGAGTAAAAACTTGACCCTTGCAACTGGTCAAACAAGTCGTCAATACGCGGTAAAGGGTGGCGGTTCTTGACTGTCACCTTGTTGAGCTCTCTATGATCTATACACATACGAAAAGTCCCGTCCTTCTTCTTCACAAACAAAACAGGGGCTCCCCTAGGCGATGAACTGGGTCGGATAAAACCTATATCCAACAGTTCTTGAAGTTGGTTAGACAGCTCTTGCAACTCTCCTGGTGCAAGACGATAAGGAGCGCGAGCAATCGGAGCTGCTCCTGGCATAAGGTCAATCTGAAATTCCACCTGGCGATGAGGAGGTAAACCAGGAAGTTCCTCAGGAAACACATCTGCTAATTCACGTACGACTAGCAGATCCTCGATCTTTCTCTCTTCAGACGAAGTATTAGTAACAAGTGCTAGAATAGCAGGATACCCCTTACGTAGACACTTCTGCGCTTGCATAGCTGAAATGATACCAACCATCGCCCCACTACGATGCCCTTGAGCCGTCAAGGATTCCCCACCGGGAAGAGGGATTCGCTCGACTTTCTCTTTACAGAGAATCTCCGCTTGATGCTTGGACAACTAGTCCATGCCAACGACCACATCAAAAATTCCAAGGGTAACGGGGAGTAGGTCAATGTCGAACACTTAACCCATGAGATCAAGTTTACAACCAAAAAGAAAATGAGAAGCTTCTATCGATTTACCATATGCTAATTCTACTACATGCTTATTTACAAGGGGTGTAGGAGTCAACCCTAACTAACGACTGAACCCCAAAGACACGTAACTCCAATCGGCACGTAGGGACTTTAATGGTGATAGGATGAGTATATTATCCAACATTCCAGATATACTCAAAGACATATTTCTCTCAAGAATACCCATGATTTACCCAAAACCAATCCCTCTCAGGGATACCCAAAGACTGTCCCAACCATCGGGATGCATGCTCAGGAGAAATGAACTCACCTTGGTTTGCTCGGTCTGTTTTAATTACCCGATCCAGTTAATCAACCAACCCTACCGTGGTTACCAGACAATATCAGTTTCATAATCATTCGCATTACATGTTTGCACACAGAATATCACACAGTTTTCATCCAACGTTAAGATTCATGTTATCATGTAACACATACTGAATTATCATACAGATTCACATCCCATGAACAACACACGGATATATCATCACAGTTAACTTAACTGGGCTCCTTAACCAAGCCCAACCAAAACAAGTCAACATTCGACGAAAGACCTCTCCGATGAAAACCCTGATGATGAAACACCCTACTTTCGTCGACATCCCATGTTACGAAACTCCCTACTTTCGTCGACATCCCATGTGACGAAACTCCCTACTTTCGTCAAGTTCAACTATGACGAAAGTCTATCCAGGTTCATCGAGCACAACAGTTACAGATTCAACAAGGCATTAACCGATTCAATCAGTTACAACATCTCGTTCTCCTAGAACCCTAATCATCAGTAACAGTTTCAATACAATCATCATCTAATCCTCAAATTAACATGTAATAGGCATTAACAATCCTCATAATCGTATTATCATTGCTATCATAACAATCAATCATCATTCGAAACTGTTTTTACATAACAATTTCATCAAGCTTTAAAAACATCAACCACCTACATGAAATCAGCGATTCACAATAGAATCAAAAAGTTGTACAGAATCTATCAAACCCTCATAAGAGCAGCACTACATACAAATCACCGAATTCTTAGCATAACGGTTCTAAGTTCATAATGTTTATGAAAACCCTAACCTTACACACAAAATCATCACATCAAGATTACATCAAACAGTAGGGTTTTACACTAACCGTAACGCCGAAAAGCTTATATGAGATCAGATGAAAAGGAATGCTTCGTGGTTCTTTCTGCCGTCACACAGACTCTAGGGTTCTAAGTGTTCTCACGTAACAGATCCCAGGCTTTTATAATATAAAAGAAGTTGGGCCGAAACAACCTGGGCCGAAGCCCCTTAATGACGAAACCCATGCTCGACGAATCCCCTATGTTTCATCGAGAGCATGGGTGGCGAAACTCTAGTGTTTCGTTGGGACCAGGGATGACAAGTAACTTTACATTTAATCTTTAATCATACATCATTCGATCATATTAACACCACACATACAATCATCAAACATAACACATAACACATAACTGTTAACACATAACGCATAACTGTTAACACATAACACATAACTGTTAGTCATTCACAAAACTACACTCGACACCACATGAATCAAATTGTGAAACAGGATTGCGAGATCAATGATAGGTAAACGGAAAGTCCTTGAAATCTTGGGTTGTCACAGATGGGCCTCCCCCCATTTTTTTTATTTTGACAAATTAAATATGCAATATCTATATAAAACTAAAATTAATTTAAACTCTAAAATAAAAATTAATTCTTACATTATATTAAAAAAACTTAAACTTAAAAAAAGAATTAAAAAACTACTAGTTTTCATCCGGCATATCGTCATTGGGTTCGTTTTGTGCGTTGTTCCAAATGTATTCCACCAAGTCTGCTTGAAGGTTTTAATATGTGTACTTCTTACGTAAGGAGAATCCGTTTAAATTTTGTTGTTCTACACTCACCGGAACAGAATTCCTGTTAGGCGCATTTTCATCCTACTCACAAATCGCTCTACCTTCGTCTTCGATGATCATGTTATGCAGCAAGATACAAGCATACACAGAGTATCGCAACTTCTGTGGTGTAAAAGCTCGTGTTGGATGTTCAAGGAAATGCCATTTTTTGTAGAACTCCAAAACACCGTTCAATGTCTTTTCTCGCCGCCTCTTGAAACTTGGCAAATTCCTTTCTTTTATCGTCTGTCTGGTGCAGAATAGTTTTAACGATTGTAGAGTACGTTGGGTATAATCCATCTGCAAGGTAGTAACCGCGCCTATATTCCACTAACAAAATCGTAAAATTGGTGTCTTGACCAGTTCCTGCTATGACATCGTTAAAGATCTCTGATTGGTAGATGAGGTTAAGGTCGTTAAGTAAACCAGGAACACCAAAAAAAGCATGCCAAATCTAAAGATCTTGTGACGCAACAACCTCTATTATTATAGTGGGATGACCATGATCGCCTCGAGTATATTGACCTCGCCACACAGTAGGGCAGTTATGCCACAACCAGTGCGTGCAATCAATGCTTCTGAGCATTCCTGGAAAACCATGCCTTTCTTCGTGCACTTGATAGAATTTTTGGATGCCAGTTGCATTTGGTTTCCGCAGATATTTCCTGCTATATAGCTTCACCATCCATTCGCAAAACTTGTGCAAACATTCTCGTGCAATTCTTTCGGACATCCTTAAATACTCGTCCAACGAAACGGGTGCCGTCCCGTTTTCCAGTTGGCAAATGGCCGTCGTGCATTTCTGTAAAGTGGTGAATCCCTTATGGCCCCTAGCGTCATATCGAAGTGTAAAAAACGGATCAGACCACGCCAAGTCATCTGCTATACGTAAGAACAGTCGATGACTCATTCGCAACAGATGTCTAAACATCGCGGCCGTATACAAAGGTTCATCGGCAAAATATTCGACCATTAATCTATCATGGGCACCTAAATTATTAACACAAAAAAATAAATTAAATACATTATTAACACCGAAAAATAAATATAACTAAATTTTTAACAACGGAAAAAAATATAACTCAATTATTGACAACTAAAAAAATATAACCTTCTCGGTCTTAATACCGTCCTAGGCCTTCACCGACCCTAGACCGCTCCCCATAACGTCCATTCTTAAAACTCGTACCGTTGAAAATATGGATGATGATTAATTTGAACTAAAATTGAAAAAAAAATGGACTAATCTATAAATTCATGTAATGGTTTATTTGGGGCAAATTGGTTATTTTGTGACAAAATTAGTTTACCATAAAAATTTTATTTGGAAATAGAATTCATGAAAACCAGTTATGATGAATTCTACTTAACTTATTGACTTTGAGTGGTTATAGTCACTTGAATCTAAAATTAAAAAGTTTAACGTTCTTAGTCTTTAAGTGTTCATTTGTTAACGTTTTAAGTCCATTTTTTAACACTTGTACTTTTGATTTTGAACTCAAATAGTTAAAACCACTAAAACATAGAGACTGAAAACGTTATAAAATAAATAGTTAGAAACTCATAACGTTAAACTTTTTAATTTTAGACTTAAATTGTTAAACCTATTAAAAACGGTGGGGTTATCCATACATCCCCCCAAAAGTATTTACACATCCCCTAACCCTTAATGCCCCTCATTGCCCAATACGCCTCAAACTGCCCCACCAATACGCCCCTCATTGTCCAATACGCTTGAAAATGGTCCCTACCATCTAATTAATGTCAATCATTGGGTGTCAGCCAATGATTACCAATGATTGGGATGTAAGGAACTTTATTTTGATAGGGTTTTTGTATGGGGAAGTTGTATAATATTTATATAAGAAAATTAATATTTTTTTTATAAAATGTTATTATAAAAATTGTGTTAGTATTATAAAACTTTATATTTTTATGAAATGAATTGCGTATATGTTTAATAAAAAATGTGAATATGTTTTTTTATTAAGTATTATTATTAAAAACTTCATATTTTTATGAAATGAATTCTGTATATTATAAAATGCCAATGTTTTATAAGTATTATTAAATGTCAATTTTTTTATTTAAAACGAATTGTACATATTATAACAAATTTTTTTATTTATGAATTATTATTATGTCTTTAATTGTCAAAATTTTTAAATGTCAAATTTTTATTAAACGAGTTTTATTTAATATTACTAAATGAGTATTATTACATCTTTAATTGTCAAACTTTTAAATGTCAAATTTTATTAAATGGGTATTTTATAACGTTTTATTAAATGTCAACTTTTTTATTTATCAATTATTATTATGTGTTTAATTGTTTCCATAACGTAATGTGTATGTTATAAAATGTCAAATTTTTATGTCTTTAATTGTTTTTCACTTGTCGTTTATTAACCATAACGCAACAAGAAACGTAATTCAAAATGTAATTAAACATCGTTTTATATTAATACACAAAACATGTAACTTTAATACAGAATGTAACGACTAAACCCTAAACCGCTAATTGTTACATATTCTTGAATTCCTGTACAGGAAAACGATGGGTGCACCATACACAATTTCACGACAGGCCGACTGTCTTGAAATTGGGTGTCGAACCCTACCTTCCAACGGGATTTCTGCTTCACACCTACCACACTGAGATGGCACAAGGGATCCGGAGGTTGGAGCAGTGGAGTCGGCATTTCCTTCATTAACCACCGTCTAGTCTTCCGCGTCTTGTCAGGATGGTGAGCGAAGTGGCATTCCCATTGGTGGAAGGCTCATGAGAACACTAATGAACTCCTCTCTTGGAAGGACATGTTACAGGGCAGACCGCGTTGGCTAGCGTCACTGGGAGCTGACGAGGCAACAGGCTACTCCGTTAACACGTAATCCTAGATCGGCGTTCTAGTGCCTGAATCTGAAATACGAACGTAGTTTCTCCATAAGGATTACGCTACCACCACCGTCAAAACACCGACTTTCGATATCCTGTTAATAAAATACAATTTAGCATTAGACTCGGCATTCGAAAATATATTGTAAAAATAAAAAAAACAAACAAAACACTACCACAGCCAACCCACCACCACAGCCGACCCACCACCACCACCACCACCACAGTCGACCCACCACAACCACAACCGACCCACCACCATCACCATCACCACCACCACCACCACAGCCAACCCACCACCACCACAACTGACCCACCACCACCACCCCAGCCGACCCACTACCACCATCACAACCACCCCAGCTGGCCCACCACCACCACCACCACCACCATAGACGACCCACCACCACCACCACAACCTACCCACCACAACCACAACCCCAACACCACCACAAACAGCCAAAATAAAACCACAAAAAACAAACCTTGAATATTCCGACCCTATAGACCGATACGAGAGCGAAAACTATACGAGAGACGCGTGTGGTCCCTTTCCGGATTGTCATCGTGTGGTCCAAAAAATATCTTTACATATGTACTTGTTCGTTTAACTATAAAAAGAAAAGAAATTGAAGTTCAATGAGACCCGTATGGGTCGATGAGACGCGTATGGAAGTGGAGTGTCATAAATGTCCTGTTAACTTTTCAAAAAAAGTAGATGTATACGGGTCTCATCGGGCTATACGAGGAATATCGGCTAAAAAGTTGTCAACCTCCGTTCCCCAAT
This sequence comes from Helianthus tuberosus, assembly GCA_030545235.1. Classification (NCBI taxonomy): domain Eukaryota; kingdom Viridiplantae; phylum Streptophyta; class Magnoliopsida; order Asterales; family Asteraceae; genus Helianthus; species Helianthus tuberosus. Next base: position 205,135,715 of record CM060415.1, on the reverse strand, counting down.
ACGCGCGTATGGCCCTATGAGCGGCTTATTGAGTTGTTGTTTTTTAAAGCTTGTATATGTTGGTTGCAAATGTCGGGTATTTTTGTCATCCTTACTTGCCAAAGTGGTTGTTTGCAAATTCAAAAATATACACCATCTTCACAATCACAAATTCACAATGGTTGTTTGCAAATGTGGTAGGATGGCTGCACTAAGAACATCTTGGACTGAAGCTAATCCCGGACGTCAATTTTACACTTGCCACAGTATGGTATGTTTTTAATCCCATACCCATACCCGGTTATAAAAATATAAATTAAAAAAAATCGGGTAGGGATGGCAAAAACACCCGAGCCCGATGGGTATACCCGAAACCCGACACAAATGGGATGGGTATACCCAATACCCGACGGGTATTGGGCCGGGTAACGGATTAGTTTTCGAAATTTTCGCGGGTATGGATCGGGTATGGGATTAGGAGATACCCGACCCGATTACCTGAAACGACATACCCGTTTACCCGAACTATATACCCGAATTTTAATGTATTTTTTTTTCCATTAACCCTTGTATATTAGTGATTTATTTTAGTATGTTCATAACATAAAAAGAAAATTTTCTTTTAATATATGTATTTGATAATAGTATTTATATATTGTATGTTGTGAAGTGTATAAATATAAGTGTATAAGTATTATTAATTTATAATAAAAACTATATGTATGTAATGTACATTTTTTTTCCATTAACCCTTGTATACCCGAAACCCGACGGGTAATTACCCGAAAAATACCCGACGGGTATTGGGTCGGGTATGGGACACAATTTTACAACCGGGTATGGGTATGGGATTACCAATACCCGCCCCAAACCCAACCCATTGCCATCCCTAAAATCGGGTATATGATCGGGTATTTTTGTCATCCTTACTTTGAAACACTAAATCCTCTTCCGTGTCAGCGATCTAAGTGCAACTTCTTTGTGTGGGTCGATCCTCCCATGTGTCGTCAGGCATGTGTGGTCATCAAAGAACTGATGGATACGAAGGCTGTGCTTGAAAACAAAGTCAAGTATTTGAGAGAGGAGGTTCGAATTTATAAATTGCAAGAAGCGGAATTTGAAGATAATCATTCAAGGGTTGTCCGTAAAAGGGAAAGTTGTTTGATAATCAGTTGGATTTTTTTTGTGTTGTTTGTCTTGTTATTTTTCATTGTTAGTATGTAAGTTTATGCAAGACATGTAATCGAATATTAGTTATAAATGTCATTTTTTAATATTATTATAAATATTAAGTTTTTTAAAAAATGTTGTTTTTTATAATAAGTCGACTAAGCATAAATAACTAAGCATAAATAACAAAACGAACAAACATTCATCAGGTTACAAATGTTTAAACATACCAAAATGAAATAAATATTTGTTCATACATGCCCACAAATGTTTAACAAAATAAAGTTCACCCGACAAATAGAAATACTAATCCTCCATGTCCTCACCGATGTTGTCAGAATCATCCCCACCACCTGTCATATGGATCTGCGTATGTAACACCACGTAAAAATGTGTCCATTTATGTAAAGACACGTGTCCTAAACCCTAATCATGTGAAAGATTGAGTTTGAAGGACTAAACTTGACAAACGATGAAAATATTAAACCACAGGGACTAAAAGTGTCAACATGCCAAACTGGTGCCTCTGAATGACCACACACGAAGAACATATTCTTAAACGAGTGATTAGTTGGATAAAAGAAGCCATTTATGAAAATAATCGAAAGCTTATAAACTACAGGGGTTAAACGTGTCAACATGTTAATTCTTACCTCTGATTGACCTTTTAATGAACCCGAGGCTTCGAAATATTCAAATATACTCTCAAGAATAAGTGATATAAATTTCACGAGGTTTCGAGATCGTTATACGTTGTTTACGCAAATTCCCAAGAATTAGGGTTTAAAGCTTCAACGAGGCAAAACTTATGTTTTCGGTGATCAATTAATGAAACCGGGCCTAACGGAGTTTGGTTATACTCCCTATATCATCTACAAACTAGCTACAAGGGCTAAAGGTGCTTAAAATGAAAGATATAAGGCTTGAAAAGGGTGCACGGACTGAACTTGCCATAAATAAAACTTGTTTGACTGGTAACTTGGGTGGTCGTGTGGCGCGACCTTGGAGCCACTCAGCCGTCGTGCAGCGCGACGGCACTAAATTGACAACCTTCTCTTGCTAGGTGCAGGTTTATGTCTATACTTGTGCTCCAAACAAATAATTTCGATACAATGGACTTGTATATGGTTTTTACAAACCACCAAGACACCTGTAGAGACCTGATTTCATCCCCTATCACCTGTTATCTTCTGGAGCCATTTGAATTCCCTATATAAAGAACCTTATGTCCAACAATTCAAGTGCTCATTCACTCATATTTCACTACCAACTCTCCAAGCTTGAGTTCTGGACATCTCTGGAGGTTCTTGGATCAGGAGGAAGATTTTTTTTGTAGAAAAGATAGCTAGGGCCCTTTGTAAGTGTCATAGTTCCCTTCTTTAGTTCAGTTTTAGTTTTAAAAACCGAAAAGTCAAAGATATTGTAGTTTGATTTTGACCTTCGGTTTAATCACAAATGGTCCAGCCACTGTCCGAATTAAAAGTGGTTATGTGACCATATTAGGGTCGGTGATTAACCCTTAAAATGGCACTTCCTAATTATTTCCTTTGTCTAGTTAATTGTCGGGTCAAACTGTTTGCATAAAAAGTCAAACTGACCAGAAATCTAAATAACAATTATAATTAACAATCCAGAGGTTATAAGTTATATTTTATCATTCAAACAACTTGGTAATTAGTATTAGAACATGTTTAAGCATGTTCGACCCGGCAATTATCAGTTTAAGGTCGGTTCATAACCGAAAGTCGCAAAAGCTTGACTTTCGCTTTGACTTTCAGTTCTGACCCGATTGAGCTTAATTCTTCCATGTTTTAAGCTTCCATTAGGACCACCTTATGCTGTAGTATAACCCTCTGGAGTTATATTACTTGGTCCTTAGTAGTTTGAATTATATGCTCTTGTTTGTTATTATGCTTATAAATGCCATAATTGCCCTTTTGACATATAAACAAGATTTTTAGAAATGTGAGAGGACAAAAACCTTTGTTACTAATATATAAGTTAGTCCCAAAAATTTGACATCAGTTCTTGATCTCAAACAGAAGTTATGCTCGATATCGTAAATGGAAACTTTTTATTAATTAAATTGTGATATCTTGCATAAGGCATGCTTAAACTTGGATTTTGACTCAAAACTCATTACCTAATCTTAAGATATTATTTTTAGGGATTTTTGGAATTTTTGATCATATTATAAACTGATCAAATCGTGGAGTTCATTTGTAATTCGGTAAATGAAGATAATAACCTTTTCATGCATAAAATGAGATTAACAAATGATTTGAATGCGAAACCATTTCCTACTGATTTCATACATTAAAATAAATTATTATGAGCATTTAAAACTCATCAAAATCTCAGATTTACATAAACATCTTAATTATCGTCAATTAACGAGTTTTACACCAATTAGGTGCATAGTATGGTTTAAAACCATATTTAACACCTAAGACTTATTACCTACTGAATTTTTAAACAAATTTCAATATTATTACAGTAAGTATAAATCATGAACTCAGTCTTCCAAAAATGCCCTTGAAAGCATATGTGAAATGACCAAAATACCCTTTCGGGGCATAGTTTGGCCATAAATGGTAAACCTCACATATGTATAATATCCTACTGATGTAATGTGATAAAATAAATATTTTCACTGATTACAAAAGACCAGATCCTTATTTTATTATAGAATCTCTTTTATAATCATTAAAATGACCAAAATGCCCCTACGGGACTTAAATTGGTTTTAAATACTTTTTGGGCATATATGTTAACATCCTAGTGATGTAATAACATATTCTAAGAATAATAACATTTGAAGCCTGTATATAATTCATTTGGTTACCTGTTATGCATTTATGCGTTCGGATCGGTTTATGTGACTAGTTTACGTAAAATAGCCGAAACGGGTTTAACCTTATCAATAAATCCTCAAATTCTAGAATGTATAGTTTGCCCATATTATACAAGTAACCAAACTTTTCGGGTCTGAATCACTTTCTATTCCGGTCTCCGCTTAATCTAGAGTATAGAACCGTTAAGTATCTTTCAAGCTAACCGGTCTAAGTCTTTGACTTAAATAAAGACCCGTTAGTATCCTAATATGTTAATAAACCTTCTATACAGATTGAGTAGCTTTGGTTGAAGGTACTTTCATAAGGCTTTAGGAATATACGGCTGAGTTACTTCTTCCATCTAGCTCAGGTAAATACTTTTAACTTATTTTCCGTTATAAGGGCTTGGGATACGGTATTATAATAATAATACCGCTTGGTCGGGTATGAAATCATTTAATCGGATTGTGATTAATAAATTTACAAATTTCTGAAGGGCCTTGCGAACCTCATAAAAGGAAAAAAGAAGTAGAAGTTCATTTTATTTTATTTTGTATTGTGTTTACAATCAAGTCCCTGCGAGGACATTTTTATTTCTGTACTTGGTCCCTGCGTGGACCTATTTTCTTTTTCTGTAGTCCCTATGTGGACAGTTTGTTATTTTCAAGACCCGTTTAGGTCATATCTTGTAATCGTTTAGTTTTTCAATGGAGTTCTTTTTGAAATTTTTTATGTAGTTTATTACATCATTTTGTTAATATCATTTCAATTTTTAAATTGATCTGCCAAATCTATACCAAAAGAAATTCTTAAAGGTATAACCTAGCCAATACTAATGGCTATGATGGTACAACCTTTTTAAGAAAATAATTCCTAGTTAACATCTGAAAACATGTTAACATTCTTGACTGTGTGACTTTAGAAATCACACTAACTTCCAAGGGTACTTGGATTCTTCCAAGCCACCTTCATAGCCTATATGATTATTTTGGATCATGGCTATTAAAGATCAAATATGATGTATACACCAAAACATCTATATGAGGTGTACGCCTACGAGCGAAGGTGTATTCATGACAATGATAGTTTTATTTTATAAACTTCTTGTCAAGAAAGCGATGAACTATGTTCGACCCATAAAATCACTGATCCAAAGGATCATTGATAATACTTGAATTGTCTTAATGACAAGGCCTTTTGTGCCATCTAAATGTCCTTCGAGACGAGCCTTGTGCTATATGAAAATATCTCTATGACATCGACAGTTGTGACTCATGTTCCCTGTCTAATGAAAAAAAAACAGGATTGTATCCTATAATGGTTCAGTTGTAGCCAAGGAAAATCTTGAACAAGTATATTTTTAACTTGTTATTTAAAATGGTCTATATGGTTTATTGATACCATGGCCATCTAATCATCAATAAGATGATTCATTATATAATTTAAATAAATCATTATTGTTTAATTTTAGTACCCAAATCATGGTTGGCTCTGATGAAGCAAACAGTCATCTGCGAGAAGGGAGCAATAATGAAGCAAGGATAAATCTTACAAATGCTAAATTACAAGCAATGATTGACACCGCAGTTGCTCAAGCTGTGGATAAAATATTCAAAGAGCCGAGTCATGTTCGGTCCAAAACTCATACAAAACCCTTATCGCATTCGCATGCATCAAAAGGGGATGAATCTCAGCATTCATCCAACCAGAGATCTGAATCTCAAAAGGTTGTGTTAAATCAGACTCCCAAGTACAACAAAGGTTGTACCTACAAATACTTTGTCTCGTGTAGACCAAGAGACTTCACGGGAGAAAAGGGAGCGATAGATTGTATGAAGTGGTTAGATGGAATGGAAACGGTGATTAATATCAGTGGGTGTGCAAAGAAGGACATCATCAAGTTTATATCTCAGTCCTTCAAGGGTGACGCCCTAACTTGGTGGAAAGCCTTGGTGCAATGCACTAGGAAGGTTTCTCTGTATAACCTTTCCTGGAACAAATTTGTTGATCTTATGAAGGACACTTACTGTCCCCAACATGAAGTGGAAAGGATAGAGACTGACTTCCTCACTCTGGTGATGAAGGATTTGGATTGCAGGTCATATGTGACCAGTTTCAACTCCATATCGAGACTAGTACCGTATTTGGTCACCCCTGAACCCAAACGAATTGCGCGTTTTATAGGTGGTTTAGCCCCAGAGGTTAAAGGAAACATCAAGGCTTCTAAGCCTGCTACCTATAGATCTGCTGTTGATCTATCTTTGTCCCTCACTCTCGATGTTGTAAGGAGTAGGGCAAAGAAAACCACCGAGGAGGGAAAGAGAAAAAGGGATGATGATCAGTCCTATCACTCAAACAAAAAGAAGAAAGGAAACTCTGGTTTCAAAAAGGGGCAATCGGATGAAAAGCCCAGATGTAAGACGTGTAACAAGAGGCACTTTGGAAAGTGCAACCAGGACCCACAAACTAAACCTTGTGGGATTTGCAAGAAGAAAGGGCACAAGACTGTAGAGTGCCGAAACATCAAGGACGCGACCTACTATGGTTGCAACGAGAAGGGGCACATAACGACTAATTGCCCTAAAAATGCTAAGAAGCATGAAGAGGCAAAGAAGACTAATGCAAGGGTCTTTCAGATGAACGCCAGGGAGGCGGTGAACGACAATAATGTTATAACAGGTACCTTCCTCATTAACAATACTTATGCTAGAGTTTTATTTGATTCAGGTGCTGATAAATCTTTTGTAGACCATAAGTTTAGTAAGTTACTGAATCTGCCTATTAAAACTCTAGACATAAAAATATGAGGTAGAATTAGCAGATGGTACCTTAGAAACTGCTTCAACTCTTCTTGATGGATGCGCTTTATCCATTGAGAATCATTCTATCCCGCTATCCCTTTTGCCAATGAAATTGGCTGGGTTTGATGTAGTATTAGGCATGGATTGGTTATCGCATAACCAAGCGCCAAATAGCCTGCGATAAGAAGCTGGTTAACATCAAAACCCCTTCTGGAGAATCAGTCATCATTCATGGAGATACTCAATATGGGTTGCCCGACAACGTGTCTATACTCAAAGTCTCAAAGTGTCTGAAGAACGGATGTGTCATTTACATGGCACAAGTGACAGTGAATGACCCAAAACCCAAGATTGAAGATATTCCAATCATTTCGGAATACCCTGATGTCTTTCCTGATGAGTTACCTGGATTACCTCCTGAGAGGCAAGTTGAATTTAGGATAGACATTTTGCCAGGATCTGCACCAATTGCACGAGCTCCTTACCGTCTAACGCCTACTGAAATGAAAGAGCTCAGGACTCAATTGGACAATTTATTAGAAAAAGGTTTCATTCAGCCCAGCTCTTCGCCTTGGGGAGCTCCTATCTTGTTTGTGAAGAAGAAGGATGGATCAATGCGCTTATGCACTGATTACCGAGAGCTAAATAAGGTAACAATAAAGAATCATTATCCTTTACCCAGGATCGATGACTTATTCGACCAGCTCCAAGGAGCAAGCTTCTTCTCAAAGATTGACTTGAGATCTGGATATCATCAGCTCAAGGTTAGAGCAGAAGATGTACCTAAAACAGCCTTTAGAACTAGGTATGGCCATTTCGAGTTCTTGGTGATGCCTTTCGGGCTCACTAATGCGCCTGCAGCATTCATGGATCTCATGAATCGAGTCTGCAAACCATACTTAGATAAGTTTGTCATCGTCTTTATAGACGACATACTTATTTATTCTCGTATTCAAGTCGACCACGAGAAACACCTTCGGTGTATCTTAGAATTGCTACAAAAGGAGAAGTTGTATGCTAAGTTCTCAAAATGCGAGTTCTGGCTTCGCGAAGTCCAATTCCTTGGGCATATTATCAGTGAACGAGGCATCCAAGTAGATCCCGCCAAAATAGAAGCCACAATGAATTAGGAAGCCCCAAAAACTTCAACTGAAATTTGCAGCTTCCTGGGATTAGCTGGTTATTATAGAAGATTCATTGAGAACTTCTCAAGGATAGCTGCACCATTGACTACTCTGACCCGCAAAAATGTGAAGTTTGACTGGGGTCCCAAACAAGAATCTTTTGAGATTCTTAAACAGAAATTGAGCAATGCTCCGGTATTGGCATTACCTGAAGGAATAGAAGAGTTTGTCGTGTATTGTGACGCGTCACACACCGGTATGGGTTGTTTACTTATGCAGAGGGGCAAGGTGATTGCCTATGCATCAAGACAGTTAAAAGTGCATGAAAAGAACCACCCACGATTTAGAATTGGGTGTCATTGTCTTTTTGCTTAAGTTATGGAGACATTATTTATATGGAACTAAATGTGTGATCTATTCAGATCACAAAAGTCTCCAACACTTATTCAATCAAAAGGAGCTTAATATGAGACAACGCCATTGGATGGAGACTCTAAATGACTATGATTGTGAAATTCACTACCATCCTGGCAAAGTGAATGTAGTCGCTGATGCTCTAAGCCGAAAGGAAAGGATCAAACCAATAAGGATTAATACCAAGAGCATTGAACTCAAGAATAACTTGACTGAAAGGTTGTTAGCTGTCCAGAAGGAAGCTGTTTTGGAAGCTAACCTTCCAGGTGAAAAGTTAGGTGTAACTGTTGAACAGTTAGCACCTGGCAAGGATGGAATCCTTAGAATGAATGGAAGAATTCGGGTTCCTATTCATGGAGGGCTTCGAGATATAATCTTCCAGGAAGCTCACAATTCCAAATATTCAGTTCACCCTGGAGGTGACAAAATGTATCAAGATTTGAAAGCTGGTTATTGGTGGATAGGTTTGAAGAAATCTATTGCCACACATGTAGCTAATTTCCTGACCTGTGCTCAGATTAAAGCTGAACATCAAAAGCCTTCAGGTCTGCTGCAACAGCCAGAGCTTCCCACATGGAAGTGGGAGATGGTAACTATGGATTTTATAACCAAGTTACCTAAAACAAGGCATGGTAATGATACCATATGGGTCATAGTTTATAGAGTGACTAAGTCAGCACACTTCTTACCCATCAAGGAAACTCATAGCTCTGACAAGCTAGCTCAACTATACGTGGATAAGATTGTATCTCTCCACAAAGTGCCGGTATCTATTATATCTGATAGAGATACTAGATACACCTCTCACTTTTGGAAAAGTTTCCAACAATCATTAGGCACTCATTTGAATTTTAGTACTGCTTACCATCCTCAAACAGATGGACAAAGTGAGCGTACAATTCAGACCTTAGAATACATGCTTCGTGCATGTGTTATTGATTTGGGTGGTAGCTAGGATGACCACCTACCATTGATCGAGTTCACCTATAATAATAGTTATCATACTAGCATCCAGGCTGCGCCTTTTGAGGCATTGTATGGAAGAAAATGCAGAACGCCTGTTTGTTGGGCATAAGTAGGAGAAGCTCAGTTATCAGGACCTGATATAGTTCTTGAAACAACGGACAAGATTGTCCAGATTCCTGATCCTGAAAGCTTCCAAGGATAGGCAGAAAAGTTATGCTGATAAGAGGCGAAAGCCTCTAAATTTTGAAGTAGGCGATAAAGTCTTACTGAAAGTATCACCCTGGAAAGGTGTGATGCGTTTTGGTAAGAAGGGCAAGCTAAGTCCAAGGTATATTGGACCATTCGAGATCATTGAATGTGTCGGTAGCATAGCGTATAAGCTAAACTTGCCTGAGGAGCTGAGTGGAATTCACAATGTATTCCACATCTGTAATTTAAAGAAATGTATAGCTGATAAATCGCTAGCAATGTCTCATAAAGACGTACAGATTGATGAAAGCCTGAAGTTTGTTGAAAGACCAATATTGATCGAGGATCGACAGGTTAAAAAGCTCCAAAGGAAACATGTGCCTATAGTTAAAGTTAAATGGGAAGCCCGTAGAGGCCCTGAATACACGTGGGAAGTTGAGTCCACTATGCGACAAAAGTACCCTCACTTATTCCAGTAAATCTCATGGTCGAGATTTCTTTTAAAGGGGTGAGGATGTAACACCACGTAAAAACGTGTCCATTTACGTAAAGACACGTGTCCTAAACCCTAATCATGTGAAAGATTGAGTTTGAAGGACTAAAGTTGACAAACGATGAAAATATGAAACCACAGGGACTAAAAGTGTCAACATGCCAAACGGGTGCCTCTGAATGACCAGACACAAAGAACATATTCTTAAACGAGTGATTAATTGGATAAAAGAAGCCATTTATGAAAATAATCGAAAGATTATAAACTACAGGGGTTAAACGTGTCAACATGTTAATTCTTACCTCTGAGTTACCTTTTAATGAACCCGAGGCTTCGAAATATTCAAATATACTCTCAAGAATAAGTGATATAAATTTCACGAGGTTTCGAGATCGTTATACGTTGTTTACGTAAATTCCCAAGAATTAGGGTTTAAAGCGTCAACGGGGCAAAACTTATGTTTCGGGTGATCAATTAACGAAACCGGGCCTAACGGAGTTTGGTTATACTCCCTAGATCATCTACAAACTAGCTACAAGGGCCAAAGGTGCTTAAAATGAAAGATATAAGGCATGAAAAGGGTGCAGGGACTGAACTTGCCATAAATAAAACTTGTTTGACTGGTAACTTGGGTGGTCGCGTGGCGCGACCTTGGAGCCTCTCAGCCGTCGCGCAGCGCGAGGACACTAAATTGACAGCCTTCTCTTGCCGGGTGCAGGTTTATGTCTATACTTGTGCTCCAAACAAATAATTTCGATACAATGGACTTGTAGATGGTTTTTACAAACCACCAAGACACCTGTAGAGACCTGATTTCATCCCCTAACACCTGTTATCATCTGGAGCCACTTGAATTCCCTATATAAAGAACCTCATGTCCAACAATTCAAGTGCTCATTCACTCATATTTCACTACCAACTCTCCAAGCTTGAGTTCTGGACATCTCTGGAGGTTCTTGGATCAGGAGGAAATTTTTTTTTGTAGAAAAGATAGCTAGGACCCTTTGTAAGTGTCTTAGTTCCCTTCTTTAGTTCAGTTTTTGTTTTAAAAACCGAAAAGTCAAAGATATCGTAGTTTGATTTTGACCTTCGGTTTAATCACAAATGGTCCAGCCACTATCCGAATGAAAAGTGGTTATGTGACCATATTAGGGTAGGTGATTAACCCTTAAAAGGGCACCTCCTAATTATTTCGTTTGTCTAGTTAATTGTCGGGTCAATCTATTTGCATAAAAAGTCAAACTGACCAGAAATCTAAATAACAATTATAATTAACAATCCAGAGGTTATAAGTTATATTTTATCATTCAAACAACTTGGTAATTAGTATTAGAACATGTTTAAGCATGTTCAACCCGACAATTATCAGTTTAAGGTCGGTTCATAACGGAAAGTCGCAAAAGCTTGACTTTTGCTTTGACTTTCAGTTCTGACCCGATTGAGCTTAATTCTTCAATGTTTTAAGCTTCCATTAGGACCACCTTATGCTGTAGTATAACCCTCTGGAGTTATATTACTTGGTCCTTAGTAGTTTGAATTATATGCTCTTGTTTGTTATTATGCTTATAAATGGCATAATTTCCCTTTTGACATATAAACAAGATTTTTAGAAATGTGAGAGGACAAAAACCTTTTTTACTGATATATAAGCTTGTCCTGAAAATTTGACGTCAGTTCTTGATCTCAAACAGAAGTTATGCTCGATATCGTAAATAGAAGCTTTTTATTAATTAAATTGTGATATCTTGCATAAGGCATGTTTAAACTTGGATTTTGACTCAAAACTCATTACCTACTGTTAAGATATTATTTTTAGGGATTTTTGGAATTTTTTATCAGATTATAAACTGATCAAATCATGGAGTTCATGTGTAATTCGGTAAATGACGATAATACTCTTTTCATGCATAAAATGAGATTAACAAATGATTTGAATGCCAAACCTTTTCCTACTAATTTCATACATTAAAATAAATTATTTTGAGCATTTAAAACTGATCAAAATCTCAGACTTACATAAACATCTTAATTATCGTCAATTAGCGAGTTTTACACCAATTAAGTGCATAGTATGGTTTAAAACCATATTTAACACCTAAGACTTATTACCTACTGAATTTTTAAACATATTTCAATATTATTATAGTAATTATAAGTCATGAACTCAGACTTCCAAAAATGTCCTTGAAAGCATATGTGAAATGACCAAAATACCCTTTCAGGGCATAGTTTGGCCATAAATGGTAAACCTCACATATGTATAATACCCTACTGATGTAATGTGATAAAATAAATATTTTCACTGATTACAAAAGACCAGAACCTCAATTTATTATAGAATCTCTTTTATAATCATTAAAATGACCAAAATGCCCCTACGGGACTTAAATTGGTTTTAAATACTTTTTGGGCATATATGTTAACATCCTAGTGATGTAATAACATATTCTAAGCATAATAACATTTGAGACCTGTATATAATTCATTTGGTTACCTGTTATGCATTTATGCATTCGGATCGGTTTATGTGACTAGTTTACCTAAAATAGCCGAAACGGGTTTAACCTTATCAATAAATCCTCAAATTCCAGAATGTGTATAGTTTGCCCATATTATACAAGTATCCAAACTTGTCGGCTCTGAATAACATTCTATTCTGGTCTCCGCTTAATCTAGCGTTTAGAACCATTAAGTATCTTTCAAGCTAACCGGTCTAAGTCTTTGACTTAAATAAAGACCCGTTAGTATCCTAATAGGTTAATAAACCTTCTATACAGATTGAGTAGCTTTGGTTGAAGGTACTTTCATAAGGCTTTAGGAATATACGGCTGAGTTACTTCTTCCATCTAGCTCAGGTAAATACTTTTAACTTACTTTCCGTTATACGGGCTTGGGATACGGTATTATAATAATACCGCTTGGTCGGGTATGAAATCATTTAATCGGATTGTTATTAATAAATTTACATAACCCGTTTTAATCTGTTTTGTTTGATAACATAAACAATGGGGGTTAATACGACCGTGTCCTGGATATCCTCGGCTAATTTCATTTGAAAATGGCCACGGCCTAAGCACGGGGTGTAGGCATACACCTGACAGATGCAAATGCTAAATACCCCACATGTTGGGGATAACTCCTTTGTGGGTTTTATAGTGGTGAGTCGGTTAATCATGACCGCCTTCCAACCCAGCCCCATATGTATGACAAACATGTAAAATAGTATACAAGATTATCTTAAATAATTGTCGTAAGTATAAAAGATTTGTGCCTTGTGCACTTAAATCAACTTTTATAAAATCTTTTAAAATGTGTCGGTTAATTGTATTTACCAGTGTAAACTGACGTATTTTCCAAAGACTAATTGATAGGTACCTCACGTAAATAGGCTGGAGCTACTAGGTGTCAAAGAAGAGGATCTTGCAAATCCCTAGATACCTGGAGTCTGTTATTTCAGTTTTCTTGTATTTTATTTATGATCCACCTGTGGATCTCTATTACAACCAAGTCTGTATATTCTTTTATTTGGACACTCGGACACTATGGTTTGTAATAGTATTTATTCACCAAGCCTTCCGCTGTGCTATTTATTGTGTGTATTGACAATGATGATATCAACTACGTCACGATACTCCCCGTCGGGCCCACCGGTAATATGTGGAAATATCGGGGTGTGGAAGCGTAGGGGACGTGCCTGCTTGCGTCCCGGACGGGCCTGCCTCCATGTCGGTTCCCGGATACACTCGTGGATGTGGCGGGGGTCGAACCACCAACCTCGCCTGGGTACGTCTCTCGGCCTCACTAGCCATCACCCACTCATCAAATCCTCCATCCGGTCCATCCGCTGAAACTGCTGTGTCCAGCTCGCCGTCATACCGTCCTGACCCGCCACCATCCGCTCAAGGAGGCGTTGGGTGGACTGAGGCAACCTCACTGCATAATAAACGCGTTGTGGAATCTGTGGCGGCTCCTGCGGATACCCCTGTTCAACCTGAGGCTCCATGTCTCCATCCATAACAGGCACGTCAGCAATATGCGGCATCTCCACCTCCCCAGCCTTGAGCTGTGCCTGGTGGACTATCGGTTCGGGTTCAAAAATCTGTTGGTGATTGTCAACAAGCCGATCCCGAGATCCGGGAAGTTCACCGCAATCTTCACCCCTCTCATCGTCCTAAGATATAAGGGCTCGTGTGGTGCTGGGGTCGGCATATCCTCAAGGAATGCGAAATACAGGCCTCAATGTTGGGCAATACGCGTGATAAACGTCCCTCCAATCAAACGGCTACGCCTCTGCCGTTTGCCGTACGAGGCGAAATACTCCGCCAGACAGCGATGGAGGCCGCATGGTGTGCCCGTATATAAGCAGTACAGAAAGAACATATCCACCTTCGTGATTCACTCGTTGCTTTTGCCACGTATAGAGATCGACGTGGCAATGCAGCGGTGTATGTAGCGAACGAGTGGGTCTGGAATCGCAGATACTCGGGCCTTCTTACCGAAGGGTTCAGGACATAGGGTGGGCCACCAAGCAAACAACTGATCATCAGGCATAGCCGAGTTCGCGGTGGTATAGATGTCCTGAACCAACTCATCCTCGGTATAGAACCCGGTGGCAACAACAAACTGACGCAACGACATATTTTGTCGCTGCCCGAACAAACAGAAAGATACCTCGGGAGGCGGTGGTTCCATGTTCGGATCGTCCATATCCGAATTAGGCCGGTCAGCCGGCCGTGGATGAAACACGAATGTGGACAGAAACTCCACCATCATGGTCCTATAAGACGGCCCAGCCGCCACCGAAAACATGCGATCCCATGGGGAATTCTCCCTGATCAAACCCCGGGCTCACTCCTCCTCCCCGACCTCCCGTAAAGCATCCCATGAAAACGACCTCTGCCGCCCCACCTTCATTTGTCGCAACCTGTTAAAACGTTTATACTCCTTAGAATTGTTAGGGTAGTCCATATAGGGAATACCCAAACAATCACCCCGGGCCATATCATCGAATCCAGGCACCTGTCCCATACCAAACTCCTCCTCGTCTGACGACATATCTGCAAAAATTAATATATAATACGTGTCATATTATAAACTGTTTACAATTTTTATAAACTTGTAATAATTTTAGTAACAAATTGTATAGCCGACCCACCACCACCACATCCGACCCACCTTAACGAAATGAAAGCCTAAATAATCGACAAAGTTTCTAACAAATTAACATCTAAATAGTCGACAAACAATATCAAATAACACCCGAATAATCAACACTTTACGCTGTCACACCCCCAAAATCCACACGAGGAGTATCACCGCTTGGAGGCTTGACTGACCAGGATCAAGCCACCAATCATATTGAACAAGCATGTAAGTAAACATAATTCAACCAAACAATATGAAAGGTGTTCAAAAACCAAAGCATAGTTAAGTGTTTAGCGGAAGAATAATTGTAAAACCCATTGTAAGTATAAAATACGAAATAAAGTAATATTTATAGCATGGCACACACTGCCATGTCCCACAACGACCGTTCCTCCCTGTGCAAGCTCCATAAGTACCTATTGACCTGCAAGGCATGTAGCAACGAATCAACAACAAAGTTGAGCGAGTTCACAGTTGGTTGTTTAGTTATAGTATTCGTTTTGTAAATCGTATGTCGTTTTGTAAACCATGTATCGTATTAATTCGTATCGCGGTCATCCTGACATGTTGCGATGATTAGTGGGGGCTTCCCATGTGTAATTAGACCACGCGTATCGACTGCTATGAAAATGTAAGAGGTGCCCTAAGTTAATGTCTATCAGCATAAACCCTTTGCCCATAGTCCATTAGTACACGCCCGTCCGACTGGCACAGTGTGAGGTTTGTTAAACCCTAATAGCGCTATCTACTAATGACCCGCTCGCCATAGGCCTCGGCGATTAAGTCGATAAATGAGGGACTTAAAATTGATAGAGTTGATGGTCTTATGATCGTGTACGTAGGTTTTACGTACGTGCCCTTCAATCCGAGGACAGTAGTCAGTATGAGTGTACGTAGGTTTTACGTACGTGCCCTTCAATCCGAGGACAGTAGTAAGTAGTTTAGTAGTAATGGTTGTACGAGTAGTTATTCAATCCCATTCCCAACCCACCGGGAATCCCATGCCTTGGCTAGTGTGAACTCACCTTGGTTTGCTCGGCAGATACACAGAAAGGTCAAGTCTAGCTGCTAGTGGTCAACCACGTCCTAACATGGTTACCATACAAGTCAGGTTTTGGTTATGAGTAGTGCACATAAGTATCACATAAGCTAACAGATAAGGAACACATATAGATCATGGCAAATACATATCATCACATTTAACAGTCATAACGTATTCAACTTGTGTGATTAAAAGATTGGGCTCGCACAAGCTTAATGGCCTTGTGCGAGTCATCCGTTGGAGCCCACTAATACCCGGCCCAATATCAAGAAACCCAACAAAACTATAAACATGAACACGGCCCAATCAAATAAATCTAAGCCTTGTGTGATCCGGACATCTTGTACGATCCGGTCGACTTGTGCGATCCGATTGGGTTGGGCGATCAGAACTAGCCCAGCCCAACATGAATATCCGGCCCAACAGTTAAACAAACATAACAACTTCCAAACCAAACAGAAATCGATCAAATCATTGTTTTCAACAATTGATTCACATAAACCCTAAAATCATAATTATGAACAACAACTTAACAAAACCCTCAATCATATTATCAGTCGAAGATTCCTATTTCTAGCATACATGCTAACATAATCAGTCCATCAACCAATCATTCGAATGTGAATACATCTCGGCCAAATATCATTCAATCGGTTCTAGATCATTAACACTTAATTATCAACTCTACATGATTAACAATCATAATCTATTCAAGTCATGCAACACTTATGAACCGATTATTTGAACACAAAACTCATCATGTATCGTTTACAAATCAATGTATAGAATCATATAAATCATAACATCATTCGACAAAACACCAAATCATAAATCACTAACCGGTTAAGATAAGATCAGAGTGATCTGAATCAAGAGCTTCGATGAGGATGGGATGTTGTTTGGCGTCGGCTTTGAGAGGAGAGAAAGAGAGCTAGGGTTTGTGTGTGTGAATGTTTTGCAACAATTGAGAAACAAACTTTCTAAGGGTGTGTGTGTATGCGTATGATGGAGTGGGCCGAACCCAACTTGGGCTGCCCTATGTTCGGATGCAAGGAGTGTAGCCCGAGTGGGCTTGTGCGATTGGTTCGTGTTGTGCGTTTGGGCTGTTAATATACATACATACATTACACAAAGCACATATCAACATAACATTCATTTAATCAATCACTTTCATATAATCACATCACGTACACATACGTTACATTGAGCCTAAAGATATGTTCTGAAATACGAGTTGTCACATTATCCCCAAGTTGAAAGAAATTTCGTCCCGAAATTTAGCACGTACTCACTGAGAAAGCTAGTTAAGTTGCATGGTTTTCCTGGTTTTCCTGGGGTGCCACATCCTCCCCCCGTTGATCTGGAATTTCGTCCCGAAATTCCGTAGCTTCGGCCTCACTAGTGGTTGTACTGTTTGCGAATAGTTGGGGATACTTTTGTTTCATTTGATCTTCGCGTTCCCAGGTGAACTCTGGGCCGCGACGTGAGTTCCAACGAACTCTAACGAGAGGTATCCTAGTGCTCTTGAGGACCTTAACATCCCGGTCCGTGATTTCAACTGGTTCTTCGACGAATTGTAACTGCTCGTCGAGAGTGAGCTCCTTCAAAGGAACTATGTGGGTCTCATCTAACAGACACCTCTTCAGATTCGACACGTGGAAAACGTTGTGAACTGCACTGAGTTCTACTGGTAGATTCAGTTTGTAGGCCACCTTGCCTATTTTCTCGATGACTTCGAAAGGTCCGACGTATCGTGGGTTAAGTTTGCCTCGTTTACCAAAACGAACAACACCCTTCCAGGGTGAAACTTTGAGTAGCACTCGCTCCCCAACCTGGAGCTCGAGTGGTTTCCTGTCCTTATCGGCGTAGCTTTTCTGACGGTCACGAGCTGCCGCCATTCGTTGTCGTATTTGAGCAATTCGTTCTGTCGTGTCTACCACAAGTTCTGGGCCAGTGGTCTGACTATCCCCCACTTCTGCCCAACAAAGAGGTGACCGGCATTTACGCCCGTACAATGCCTCAAACGGAGCAGCTTTAATGCTGGTGTGGTAGCTGTTATTGTACGAAAATTCCACAAGTGGCAGATGCTTTTCCCAACCGTTGCCAAAGTCAATTACACATGCCCTAAGCATGTCTTCGAGGGTCTGGATGGTGCGTTCAGACTGTCCATCCGTTTGCGGGTGATAAGCATGTCTTCGAGGGTCTGGATGCCCTAAACGTGAGCCAAAAGACTTGTGCATTGCTTGCCATAGTTCTGAAGTAAAACATGCATCACGATCCGAGATAATAGAGGTGGGCACTCCGTGCCTCGAGACTACTTCCTTAAGATAAACGTCTGCTAATGTGGAGAACTTATCCGTTTCCTTGATAGCCAAGAAGTGAGCAGACTTTGTGAGTCGATCCACGATCACCCAAATAGTATCGTTACCACGTTGAGATCTAGGCAGGCCAGTAACAAAATCCATGGAAATTTTCTCCCATTTCCATTGTGGTATCTCTGGTTGTTGGAGTAGGCCTGAGGGTTTCTGGTATTCGACTTTGACTCTCGCACAAGTCAAACATTTGCTGACGTAAGTTGCTATGTGGGCCTTCATGCTAGGCCACCAGTAGGTAGTTCTGAGGTCGTGGTACATCTTATCCGATCCAGGATGTACTGAGTAGCGAGACTTGTGTGCCTCATCCATCACAAGCTCTCGTAGGTTGCCATAGAGTGGGACCCAGATGCGTCCTGTTACGTAGTAAGCACCGTCTTCCTTTTGTTCCAATCGTTGCCTTGAACCGCGTAGGGCTTCAGCCCTGATGTTTTCTGGTTTCAATGCTTCTATCTGAGCATCTCGTATCTGAGAAGGAAGACTAGACTGTATAGTGAGTTGTAAAGCTCGTACGCGCTTAGGCGCAGTGTTCTTTCGACTGAGGACGTCAGCCACAACATTGGCTTTTCCTGGGTGGTACCTGATCGAGCATTCGTAGTCATTCAGTAGCTCGACCCATCGTCGTTGTCGCATATTCAACTCCTTCTGTTTGAAGATGTGCTCGAGACTCCTATGATCTGTATAGATGGCGCATTTGGTACCGTACAGGTAATGTCTCCATATCTTAAGCGCAAAAACAACAACTCCCAGCTCTAAATCGTGTGTAGTGTAGTTCTTTTCATGAACTTTAAGTTGGCGTGAGGTGTAGGCTATAACTTTATCCCGTTGCATCAATACACAACCAAGACCCTGAATTGATGCGTCGCAGTAAACCACGAAGTCGTCTGTGCCCTCTGGCAAGGAAAGGATAGGTGCGCTGCAGAGTCTATCCTTTAAGTGTTGAAACGCTAATTCCTGTGCATTTCCCCATCGATAAACAACGCCTTTCTGCATTAGTGAGGTGAGAGGTTGTGCAATCTTGGAGAAATCCTTGATGAACCTTCTGTAGTAACCTGCCAAGCCCAAGAATTGGCGAATTTCCGTTGGTGTACGAGGTGCAGGCCAATTCTTAATCGAGTCTACCTTGGATGGGTCAACGTGAATCCCATCCTTTTTCACAACATGGCCTAAGAAATGGACTTCACGAAGCCAGAAGTCGCATTTTGAAAACTTGGCGTACAACTGTTCTGTTCGAAGGAGTTCCAAAATGAGTCGTAGATGCTGCTCGTGTTCCTCCTGACTCTTAGAATATATCAGGATGTCGTCGATGAAAACTATGACGAACTTGTCCAGGTATGGCTTGCACACTCTATTCATCAAATCCATGAAGACCGCAGGTGCGTTTGTCAGCCCAAAAGGCATGACCAAAAAATCATAGTGTCCATATCGAGTTCTAAAGGCTGTTTTGGAGACGTCCTCTTCTCGGACTCTCAGCTGGTGATATCCTGATCTCAAATCAATCTTTGAATAATAGCTCGACCCTTGCAGCTGGTCGAATAGGTCGTCGATGCGTGGAAGAGGATAGCGATTCTTCACAGTCACCTTGCTGAGTTCACGATAGTCGATGCACATTCTGAAAGTATCGTCTTTCTTCTTCACAAACAGGACTGGAGCTCCCCAGGGCGAAGAGCTAGGACGAATAAAACCCTTATCCAAGAGTTCTTGGAGTTACGTAGAAAGTTCTTCCAACTCTAATGGAGCTAGGCGATACGGTGCATGAGCTATGGGCGCTGCTCCAGGGGCTAGCTCAATTTGGAATTCGACTTGGCGATGAGGCGGAAGACCAGGTAACTCCTTAGGGAATACCTCAGGATAGTCGTGTACAATCGGAAAATCTTCTATCTTCTTCTCTTTCTTCGAGGCGTCAGTGACGAGAGCCAAAATAGCAGTGTGGCCCTTACGCAAACATTTCTGGGCCTTAAGGAAAGAGATGATGCTCACAACAGCACCACTCTTGTCACCACGAATCAATAGAGGTTCATCACCTGGGCGAGGAATACGGACAATCTTCTCGTTGCAAAGAATCTCTGCTTGGTGTTGGGATAACCAGTCCATCCCTATGACAACGTCGAAACTACCCAGAGTGATAGGAAGGAGGTTGATTGAGAAAGTATGACCAGCAAGAACAAGGTTACAACCCTTGACTACGTGCGTGACCTCTAAATTTTTACCATTAGCTAACTCTACGGTGTGCTTGGTGTTCAATAGTGTTGGGGTACGCTTAAGCATTTGACTAACTTTTAGGGACACGTAGCTAGTATCAGCACCTGAATCAAATAAGACAGTAACATAAAATTCGTCGAGAAGGAACTTACCCGTCACTACGTTGGGATCATTCCTCGCTTCACCTTGACCAATAACGAATACCCGACCCCTTGCACCATTGCCGTTGTTACCCCCGTTGTTTCCATTCCCCTGATTGTTATTATTGTTATTGTTCTGGTTCTGAATCAGCTGGGGACAATTTCTCTTGATGTGGCCTTCAGCTCCACACTGATAGCATCCCTTGTTGTCTCGTTGTTGCTGCTGCTGGTCTTGTGGAGCTGGTGGTTGTTGTCGCTGGTTCTGATTCGCAGGTCGTAAGCTCCTACAATCCTTAGCTTCATGACCCATCTTGAGACACCTCTGGCAACGACCCTTGTTGCACTGACCACTGTGGTGTCTGTTGCATCTGTTGCACTTTGGAAGGTTTCCTCGATATCCACCTTGCCCTTGGCTACCAGAATGTTGCTGACCAGGGCTCTTGTAGTCTTCAGTTCTTCTCTGCTGAGACTGAGACTGAACAGAAGTTGAACCTTTGCTTAAATACTTTTTGGCCCGATGTATCGTATAATAATAATAATAATAATAATAATAATAATAATAATAATAGTAATAATAATAATAATAAAATAATAATAATAATAATAATAATAGTAATAATAATAATAATAAAGCATATGCACATATTGAGTTGCTCATTGACCAATAATAATAATAATAATAAATAATAATAATAATAACAATAATAATAATAATAATAATAATAATAATAATAATAATAATAAAGCATATGCACATATTGAGTTGCTCATTAACCAATAATAATAATAAATAATAATAATAATAATAGTAATACTTAATAAAAAAAACATATGCACATTTAAAAAAACGATGTTATATCTAGTCCCGGCAAACGTGTCGGGTCGGGGGTCTGGTAGGGTCTTTGACCCATGACCCTACCCGACCCCCGGCCCAACCCGTTTGCCGGGTCTAGTAATATCATCATTTTTTTAAATGTGCATATGCTATTTTTATTAAGTAATATTATTATTATTATTATTATTATTATTATTATTATTATTATTATTTAAAACTTCATATTTTATGAAATGAATTGTGTGTATTATAAAATGTCAAATTTATCAATTATTATGTCTTTAATTATTTTTCACTTGTCATTTATTAACCATAACGCAATAAATACACGAAACATCGTTTTATATTAATACACAAAACATGTCACTTTAATACAAAATGTAACGACTAAACCCTAAACCCTAAATCGCTAACTATTACATATTCTTAAATTCTTGCAAACTGTATCGGTTATTCAGATCTCTATTCGGTCACCATATTGTTGCTATCAAGTTTAAGGATGCATTCCACGGTAAACGTGTTTTCCGCTTCTTCATTACCACATGAAGAACCTCCGACCTGATCTGGCGCTCCCTAGTTGTTGCCGAAGAATTCTCAGTAACCGCTTCCACACCATAAAGAACCAATCCATACAGAAGGAGTTCTCCCTCAAGGTTGGTGACGCAGAAGCATTGTCGTTGGTGGACATTCCAGGACATTCCAGTGCATGAATCTGGAATACGAACGCAGTTAAGCGTTTGAATCTGAAATATGAACGCATTGTACTTCTCCATAAGGATTACGCTACCACCACCATCAAAACACCGACTTTCGATATCTTGTTAATAAAACATACAATTATAGCATTAGACCCGGCATCCGAAAATATATTGTTAACAACAACAACAACAACAACAATAATAATAATAATATATTACTTAATAAAAATAACACATGCACATTTAAAAAAAACGATGATATAAGTTTAGACCCGGCAAACGGGTCGGGCCGGGGGTCGGGTAGGGTTACGCTACCACCACCACTACCACAGCCACCACCACACCCGCCTAACCACCACCACCACCACACCCGCCTAACCACCACCATAACAACCACCACCACCACAGCTGTCAATCCCCACCACCACCACACCCGCCTAACCACCACCACCACAGCCGTCAATCCCACCACCATAGTCGTCAATCCCCACCACCACCACCACCACGACAGCCGTCAATCACCACCGTCGTCATTCCCCACCACCGTCAATCCCCCACTGCCGTCAATCCACCACCACCACCACAGCCACTACCACCCCCTCCACCACCACCACCACCACCACAGCCACCACCACACCCGCCTAACCACCACCACAACAACCACCACCACCATCGTCAAACCCAACACCACCACAAACGGCGGAAATAAAACCAAAAAATAAAAAAAGGTTGAAGATTAAGCAATAAAATTTGGAATACAAACTAACCTTCATCGTTTTGTCAAGAGTTTGTCTTGTGAAAATCGTGTGGTCCAGAGCGTTTGTGTGTGTGTTCTTGGTGTTTTAGTGTGTGAGTTTTCAAATTTTAGATCTATTTTACCCCTTTATTGAAGCTGGGAAAGTGTTTGGGGTCAATGAGAGCCGTATGGGTCAATGAGCGGCGTATAGAAGTTGTTTTTTCCTTTTTGAATCTATGAAACTTAGTATAAGAGAAAAAAGAATCGGGATAATCAACGGGTGAGACACTTGTCCCAGTGGAAGGGATGGGTGCATTTAACTGAGAGGTCACGAGTTCGAGCCGTGTTGAAACTGGTTTAGGGACGGTTTTTTACATTTTTTGACATTTTTTATTATTCATTTATTTATATTAAAATTAATTCCTTTTATGAAAAAAAAACAAAAAACATATTTCATTTTTATTTTGAGTCAACAATTTTAAATCCCTTTAAAACAATAGTTTTCTTTTATTTTGTACTCCGTTCTTTCATATGAAGCACTTTAATTAAAAAACAATTATAAAAAAATTGTTGTGTACACTAGATTTGACGGATGTTACAATATATTTAAATTATATTAAAGAGAAACATTAATAAATTCGTTGCGTACACTATGTTTCACGGATGCTACACCTAATACAAGGCAATAACTTCTTTTTGTCGAGTACTATTACTACGTAGTAACGCCCTACCCTGTGCAATACGAGACATGTACATTGTCTTCCATTCCATAGCTTCCATACTTCGGTATATATTCCAAAGTCCATTTGGTACTGGCATCGGGCTATCATCCGCTAACTTAACCGTGATGAAATGGCCATCCTCGACATAAGCGATCGTTAAAATGGAATGGTTTGGGTAAACCTGCGGTCCATCGAACATCGGGAAGTAAGTTTGACAAACACCGTTGCTTAAATGTTGAACAATCACACCAAATTTTTGAGCCACCAACAACCCTGTGCAGGGCAACACCATCCAACATGCCATTGGTGCAGGTTCAACATTTAACCAATTTATCGATCGATACACATTGTCTTAACATCCCTTGTCTAATGATTCGAGTATATGCCCCCAACGCTTTTTGTTAATGAACATCTCGTCGAGTAGCTCTTGGCTGACCCACTTCCACTGTTTCTGGTCCAACCCCAAACCCATAGCTATGGATCGAAACCCACAGTTACCGTCCGGCTGGGCATCTTCGATATGTGTTATGTATCTCCGATAACTAGATGGAAGCCAATCCTTAAAACGCTCGATCATGTTTTTGTTCCTATAATTGGCAAAACAAAAACTAAAAAAACTAAAAAATATTAAAAAATAAAAAATTGAAAAAGAATTCTAAAAATAAGTATGTATGCACGTATATACATGTGCCCGGCCAACAGTGGAAAGTCTTTATTTATAATCGGAAGTGTATTTTTTTCTTCTTTGCTTTTCTTTGAACGACTACGTCGCACATTTGGCTTTTGAGTGTAGTCATTCCCCTGTGATTCGGGTTGTTTATCTTTACATCTCCCAGCGTCTTCATTCTTTTGTTGTTTTGCTTTCGTAGTTGGGCGGCCCCGGGTATCTTGTTGTACCTCAGGCGGTTGATGATCAGTCATACTTGGATTCAACAACGCTTTCATCTTCGACAACATACTTTTACCACTAGAGGTGGCTGCGCCTGTAGTTGCTGTGTGAGTCTATCCATTTCCGCCTGAATATTACAATCGTCTTGATTAAGTTTTTCTGTCGAAAAATCAAGTTTGGTCCAGAATTTGTCTATCGCGGCAAGTGGAATTTTGCAACCTGTTTTTCAATAATCATTGTTAAAACATTAAGTATAATGATGAATATATTCTATGGATCAAAGCATATGTTATAGTTGTTATGTTACCTGTACTTTCCCACCACTCCATCTGACAAGCACATGGTAACCCACAACCCGTAGAAAGCTGGTGGCCACAAGTCCCACCTCCTACCCTCAACGCATGTAGCTTTTTCCTCTCGACAACCAACTACTCTAAGGCTTTTTGGGAAACATTACCGCGTAGGTTGTCAAAAAACGGAAATCTGTGGTCCCCCATTTGCACGGACCTGCTCTCTTGAAAACTAAGTTTTATTTGTATCTTTTGTGACTCTACAACTTTGCCAATAAGCCACACAAGTCTATGGAGCGAGTTGTTTGGCCCTTTAATGTATCTCTTAAACTTAGAATGTTGGCTTTCAACTCTGTTGGTTGTATGTTGACCAAAATTGGGGACTGTGTTAGTCTAAGCTGAAACGAACTTTTCTTTATAATCTTTCAGCCACACGTCATATAAATAATCCAGAACATCTGAAAAAAATTAAATACAATGATTTGTAATGTTTGTATGTATATATGTATGGATGAATGTATGTAAACTAATATAATATGTACCTGATCATCCGTCGTCAATCAGTGCGTGAAAAGCCGCTCAAAGTTATAATTGTATAGCGTGGGAGTGGGAGAACTACACAGTCGAGACCAAGAAAGCTTGAATATTTTCCAGTCTTCATCCGTAAATTTTGCCCGACAGTGTTTTAGAATATTCTGTGAGATGTGCCACCTACATAGCAATTTGGAAGCTTTTGGGAATACTTTATCGCAAGCATTCATCAAAGCTTGATCACTATCTGTCACAATTACACGTGGCTCCATACAATCTCCCAACAATTCTTTGAGCTTCTCCAGGACCCATAAGAAGTTATCTTTTTTTTTTCTTTAGAGTCAAATGCATGAGCCACACAA
This sequence comes from Helianthus tuberosus, assembly GCA_030545235.1. Classification (NCBI taxonomy): domain Eukaryota; kingdom Viridiplantae; phylum Streptophyta; class Magnoliopsida; order Asterales; family Asteraceae; genus Helianthus; species Helianthus tuberosus. The sequence goes on along the minus strand of CM060415.1, from coordinate 205,109,781 downwards.
AAAGACTTGTGTGTCGATGTCACACCCACAACTTGAATAAACGGAAACTTATACTCATTTGTCTTGTAGGTAGCATCAATCATCAACACATGTGGGAATGCACGCCACATGTTGTACGAGTCCGGATGAATGAAAAACACCTCCTCGGCCGCATTTGTGGAGGGATTCACCCTGGTGAAATAAACGTACCTTTCTTCTTGCAACATGCTCTCCAATATCTGCATTGGAGTTCGATCGTCGTACATTTTGAGTTTAATCTTTTTAATCATGTTTTGTATGTCTTGTAGAATGCACACGCTATGTGGGTTTTGTTTTCTTATGGTTAAATGTATATTTGTAGGCTCCATGTTTTGCAGATAAAGTTTCTCCACCAGTGATTCTTCGTCCGGGGTCAGCCTTCTAGCAAACGCGTGGCCCTCGAGAAATTCAGCAGGCTCATGGTTGTGAATATTTTTCTTCTCCACAAGGCTCCAATTACCACTGCTTGAGTCTAGTTTCCCTATCAGACTAAAAGGACAACCAACCTTTTTGCTACCGGAACGCCGAACTGTTGCTTTACTTTTGGGTTCGCCGCCACGATCGCATTGCAACCATATCTTCACTGTCCTTGCTAACGAACCTTCACCTTTTGTTATCGTTCGTTGGGTCACAATGACGTAACCTTTCGCAAGTTCTCTTTTGTATACCCAATTCTTCAATTCTTCAAGTGACCCAAATACCTCAAAAAAAAGGTTCATTAGAAATCCACATGAATGAAATTAATATATTAATTTGTCGAAAAAACAATAAAAAAACTCGGGTTGAACATCTGGTTCGGGTTAATATGTATGACACATTTTTGGGTTTGTATGAAATTTCGTGTCATACATTTTCTACTTTTAATCAGTATAAACCTCGTTCGTGTTCGTTCGGTTCATTTACAAGCCTAAGTAATCTATTTTTAACAAAATATTTCACCAGAACATATATAATATTTCACCAAAATGATAATGAAATCGGGTTAATATGTATGACACAATTTTCGGGTCGGGTTCGGGTTAAGGTCGGGTCGGGTCAAACATTTTCTAGATTTCTCCTACCTAATAAAAATTATATATAATGAATAACACGTATACAAAATCATTTTATTCACTCTAAATTTATATCAACATTATATATCACGTAATTAACTACCTAATAAAAATTATATATAACGAATAACACGTATACAAAATCATTTTTTTCACTCTAAAATTATATCAACATTATATAACACGTAATTGACGGTTATGTCATACTTTTTTTATTTTTTTCTCGTCATTAGCACCTTCCTCGTTATCACGTTCCTCGTTAGCACGTTCGTCATCGTCAACACCTTCCTCGTTAGCAGGTTCGTCGTCGTCAACACCCTCCTCAAAGTGCATTACACCTTCCTCGATTTCGTTATCATTTTCCTCAAAGTCGTTAGCACCTTCTTCGACTTCGTTATCATTTTCATCAAACTCCTTAGCACCTTCCTCATACTCTAACTTGTGTTGGTTTTCTGTATACGAATGGTAAGTCCCGTATTCGTGTCGCGGATAACTTTGGGCAATGTAAGATGGTTCTGCCTCATCTACAAACACCTGGTTCAAGTCAGGTAACACGGGACGCACACCCCCGTCATCACAACGAGGCACGGACACAACCTCCTACTCACCTCGATCAATGCCGGATAATCAAACACTTTCAGAGACGTACGACTGGTTTGAATCTTTGCCAAAAAAATTACCAACGTCCCAAAACGACATCTTTATGCTTCACGGTCTCAACCAATGTTTTTATTTGAGAATTTCTTCAGTTTTATCAGTATTTTGTTAGTTTGAAAAATTTTGAATCAAATAAATCCCGTAAGCTTGGGTAAATAAACATTTTTGGTCGATAAGGGTCGTATAGGTCGATAAGGGTCGTATGGGTCACTTTCACGCTTTTTCAGACTGAACTCACTTCATTTCAGTAATTATACCTTAAATTTATCAAAAGTCGTGCCGATAAGCCTCTCATTGCTCAAGGAGAGGCGTATAAGGTTTAATGCTCCAACTACCACAACCTTATAAACCTTATACGCCTCTCATAGGGCAATGAGGGGCTTTTCAAAACCCTTTTTCTGACACATTTAATGTTTTCATACTCTATACTCCCCTTATTGCCCCTTAAAAAGTGAGGATGTATCAATACCCTCACCCATTAAAAAACACTCCTCAAAAAGTAATTTACTGAAGTTATTTAAATTGTAGGTTTTTTATTACTTTTGCATTGTGCTTCTTTTCGGTGTCTTTATATACACGTCTCTACAACACACTAGTTTCAAATCACACTCCTTTCAACTTCTTTTTTTATTCCGGTGAACAGACCTCCCTCTCCCGATCAATCACCACCCACTTGAAGCGACCAGCATCCCCACCATCTGCTACTCCGTAGCACCACCGTCATATCTCCCTCATTCTGTACTTATTTAAAACTCCCTTTCAAGAAGGATCCAGATCCCCCCTTGTAGCCTATTGAACCCATCAACACAACAGCCCTCACCAATTTCAACTACATCGCCTATCTCTCTTTCTGATCTTCCGGATTCGACACTTTCAACCCCAACTTCGGTATCTACTTCTTCAACCTCACCCCTACACGCCGTTGCTCCATTTCCGGTGGTAGATCCGACGGCGATTACAACTCAGATCTTACCTTGTCATTCATTTGAAACCCACTGATTTTGCACTCCATTTTCCTTGATAAACAGAAGCATGACAACAACAATCGCCAAGTTTGCTCACTTACAAATCCCACTTGAAGAGGTGCTAAAGTCCACCAACAACTTTGCTGAGGAAAACATCATCGGACGCGGTGGGTTTGGACCAGCATACAAAGGACAACTCTTCCAGTCGGGAGAGTTGATCACGATTGTTGCCCAGAGGTTAGATCGTAAGCACGGTGGAGGAGTCGTCGAGTTCTGGACCGAAGTTTCAATGCTTTCTGATCTCAAGCATCCAAATATAGTCTCTATGGTTGGATTTTGTGATGAGGAACATGAGAAGATCATTGTGACCACGTATGAGGCCAAAAATGGAAGTCTCAAGGAGCATCTAAGCAACCTGAACCTCACGTGGACGCAAAGATTGAAGATATCTGTAGGCGTGGCTCGTGCGTTGAGTTACCTCCATTATGACGAGGGACGTGGCTATGGTGTTATACATCTTAACATCAATAGCTCCACAATTTTATTAGACGAGAACTGGGAACCCAAGTTATCCGGTTTTAAAGTTTCCATCAAACAATCACTTAACCGAATGGACCAGGTCGTCCTTTCTGAACCTATTGGCACAATAGGGTATTTGGACCCAGAAATTGAAAAGTCCAAAGGGGTGACCTGCAAGTCGGATATCTACGCATTCGGTGTTGTTTTATTCGAGATATTGTGTGGGAGGAGAGCATATATTGGGAACGATGCTAATAGGTTACTAGCTCCGTTGGTCATGCATCATTATGAAAACGAAACGTTGCCGGATATAATCCATCCCGATCTAAAGAATCAAATGTCCCAAGGATCACTTAGATTATACTCAAAGACGGCATATTTTTGCTTAAAGGAAGAGCGAGCACACCGCCCACGTATCCTCAATATTGTTGATGAACTTGAGAAAGCACTTGAACTCCAACTCCAACAGCAACATGAAAATTTAGTAAGACCCTTTTTTTATTTTTATTTTTCGTTGCTGGAATTAGTTTTTACTTTGAAAAATACCAGTTTAGGAATGAAAAAAAAACATTCCTTAACATATAAAACAACTACTTATCCCCGTTAAAATAGGCGACTTGGAGTCTTACAAAGTGAGCAATGGGTGAATTTTAGGAGGAGAGTTTGTTTTTGTTCGCTATTATAAAAGATATAAAACAACTTTTAACAAATTAATGTTTTAACTACAACCTATAAAATTATCATGCGTGTTGCGGTGGGAATCCGATTATAAACATAGAGAATTTAGTGGGCATTGGTTCGTCTCATTCCGGTATCAATATGATTCTGGCACTCCGTATAACAACAAAAAAATATAGCGTAAACCTATGAAAACATAATGTCAAACATCAACATATATAACTTTATATAAGATAAATAAAGCATGGACCCATGAAAACATAATGTCAAACATCAACATATATAACTTTATATAAGATAAATAAAGGCATGGACGTCGTTGATAATTTTCATAACTTTAGACGTCGCGCGGATGAAAAATTATTATCTTCGCGAAGTGTCAACATACTTTATTTTATATAAGAAAAACGAAATGTGGACGTTGTCGATAACATTTGTAACCTTAAATACAATAAACAAACCATCGTATGCCTGGAAAAAAATATTAACACGCTCGTATAGAAATTTTTATAATGAGAACAATGACTCGATTTAAAAGAAAATAAAAGTTAAAGAAAATTATAATTTTTACAAAGTACAATCAAAGTCAAAACCTAAAGTGGCCAAAATGAGAATATCTATACTCTTGTGGCCAAAATAAGAAAGATTTATTCAAAGTACACGTAAGTGTTTTAATAAATATAATAGTAAATAAGGGTGAGGATCAAATAGAAAGTTTATTTTGGCTAGAATGATAGAAAACAATAGCATTAGGACATGTGGCAAAATTTAAAATAAAGAGGAAATGTATTTTAGTCAATCTTATCATTTCTTCTTCTTTCTTCTCCCCAGTATCTTCAAAACCCACCATTTTTAAAACCCGTCATCTTCAACCATTTCTTCACTTTCTATCTCAATAATCACTACATTATAGTGCGATTTTCGTCACCAATCAATGATTCAAACACCCGATCAACGTGTTCTTCAGCTTTTTTGAATAAAACCCAGTTTAATTTCATACAAAATCGTCGTTTTTTCCTGTAATTTTGAAGATAATCACTCGATCCGTTCGATTCGATCGCTGATAATTGTTTCTATCATTCAAATTTCATCAAATGTTGAAGAAACCAACTTCGATCCATGTAAGAAGTTCTTTAATTTCATTTTTCTGATATGGGTTTTTGATTTAGTCATTGCGTTTTACGATTTCGGCGGGGGTCCGGGGGCAGCGCCCCTGGTAGCAGGGTCCTAGGGGCGGCAGCCCCTGGCGGGGTCCAAGGGGCAGAGCCCCTGGCTGGGGTCGATTAAATTGCTTTAATAAAAATGCATCAGAAAATTTAATTTTCTGTAAATTGCCTCTGGAAAACTGCATTCGTAGACAGCCTTTTGATCTCCTACTTCCTGGTTCAGACAATTCACAGACATTTTTAGGCCATTGCGTTTTAGAACTAAGACAATTTTATGTGTTTTCTGGCCATTGCGATTTAGAAAAAACACATTTTTGAAGTGTTTTTAGTCATTGCGTTTTAGGTAAAACACATTTTTAGGTGTTTTCAGTCCATTGCGTTTTAGAGAGAACACTTTCTTTTGTTTTTTTTTTGTCATTGCGTTTTAGAAAGGAGACATTTTTAAGTGTTTTCTGGCCATTGCGTTTTATAAATAAGACATTTCGTTGTGTTTTTTGTGCATTGCGTTTTAGGTAAAACACATTTTTATTTGTTTTCAGTCCATTGCGTTTTAGAAAACAGTCATTTTAAGTGTTTTCTGGCCATTGCGTTTTAGAAATAAGACATTTATTTGTGTTTTTTGTGCATTGCGTTTTAGGTAAAACACATTTTTATGTGTTTTCAGTCCATTGCGTTTTAGAAAGTACACTTTCTTTTGTGTTTTTAGGCTATTGCGTTTTGGAAATAACACATTTCTTTGTGTTTTCTGGCCATTGCGTTTTACAAATAAGATATTTTTTTGTGTTTTTAGTGCATTGCGTTTTAGAAAAATGTAATTTTTTAGTTTTTTTTCCATTGCATTTTACGCAACTGGGTTTTATCCATTGCGTTTTACGCAACTGGGTTTTCAATTTTTTTTTCTAAAATATAGCAATAGTATACTCGTTTTAAAGATAAAAAAACGCTCGTTTTTTTTGTGCAATTTTTATAAAAAAATAATGTCGTATGAAAGAGTTATTAACGTTTAAAAAATGGGGGGGGGGGGGAGTTGGAGTAGAGAGAAACTATTGCCTTGGATTGACTAAAATGCCCCTAAACAAACTCACTCGCTTCTTTTCTTCCCTTCAATTTCCATCATTTAATCTTAGCCTTTGATTAACTAAATGAATGATCAAGATCACTTCCTAGACTTCTTAGCCAAATAAACTTCCTATTAAGAGTACGAATTTCTTTGAATTATGAGTGCACCATCCACTTGTACCAGATACACCTTATTGATATGCAATACACCATCATCCAGTCTATTACCCATTATTTAATTATCTATTATCTAATACTATAATTTAGAACATTTTTATGAGGTGTTGTATCTTATGGTTTAAGAGTTTTTCAAAAAAAAAAAAATACTTTTTACTTTTTTTATGATAATTTAATTTCCATTTATACTTGTCAATTTATAATTTTATATCAAAACAGAAGGTAGATGGAAAACAAGCTGCATCGCCACCATAAAAATTACAAGTTTTTTCCTTTATCTTTATACCACTTTTCAGGCGGTGTCCTTTAACGAATGTTGACATGCGGGTGTTCTTTACTAGGTATTTTGTTGCAAGTTTAGTCCTTTACATCCAACCCAGTTAAAAAACCCTGTTAATTGTTGACAGACGGTGTCCTTTACTAGGTATTTTCTTGCAAGTTTAGTCCTTTACCTAGGTATTTTGTTACAAGTTTAGTCCTTTACACCCAACATTTAACAGGATTTTTTAACTGGGTTGGGTGTAAATGACTAAACTTGCAACAAAATACCTTGTAAAGGACACCGGCTGTCAACATTCGTTAAAAAGATACCGCCTGAAAAGTGGTAGAAAGATAAAGGACAAAACTTGTAATTTTTCCAACTATTTTACTTTTAACCTAAAGAGTTAAATGTCATTTTAGTCCCTATGGTTTGGGTCATTTCGCCAGTTTAGTCCAAATGTTTCATTTTTCACCTGTGGGTCCAAAAAGGTTTCACCGTTGCCATTTTAGTCCACTGGGTTAAATTCATCCATTTTTTATGTTAACGAAAAGGGCAATTCTGTTACATGTAGTTCTGTTAACGAGAAGGGCAATTCGGCCATATAAAATGACCGAATTGCCCTTTCGGTTAACAGAAATAATTGATGAAGTTAACCCAGTGGACTAAAATGGCAACAGTGAAACGTTTTTGGACCCACAGGCAAAAAATGAAACCTTTGGACTAAACTAGTAAAATGGCACAAACCATAGGGACTAAAATGGCATTTAACTCTAACCTAAAAGTATTTGATTCTTTGTTTTTCACCCAAAACTATTTTATTTTATTTTTTATTTTCAACCCCAAAACTTTTAATCTTTCGAAATTTAACCACATAACTTTTTTACTTTCAACTTTGGTCGTCTATAATTTTCATTTTTTTTGCAATGTTTTTATTTTACGTTGCGTTCTAAATTTTGCAAGTTAATAGTGCGTGTGTGGTTAAACGTTTTTACGTCGTCTGTTTTGTCATGTTTCCCTTTAATCAAGGAAGAAAGTGGGTTCTTTTCCCATGATCTCCATGTAAGTGCAATTCTGCATACATGTTTGTAGGGATTGTTTTGTTTTCATGGAAAGATACGGAAGAATATTGAATCAGCATATCTCCCTAATTTCTTTCTTGTTCTTTGCTAGTTTCTTTAGAGCTTGACCCACTCAACGGGTTATTTATAAATCCATTTGGTACGTAACAGTAACATCCACTTCTTCGATTAGAATACATATGCATGTTCCCTTCTCGTCCTTGGACAAGGCCTCGGATATTGTTTCTGTATCTTTTCTTCCCCTTTCTTATTCTTTACTTTAGTATCAGATTTTGACGCGAAAATCCTATAATTTAATGTTAAGTTTTTGGTGGGTTTTAAGGTTTTATCTGCGAATACCAATTTATCAGTATCCTTATTGTTTTAGGCTGGATCTATTTGGACACCCTCTGACACTATTTGGACACTTTTTGTGCCCAAGACGCCTCGTATAGGGCTATACGAGGCGTCTAGGCACTGAATTCAAGGGGGTCTTCAGGGATGTCAGGCACAAAGTTTAAGAAACCCTAGACGCCTCGTACAGGCCTATACGAGGCATCTAGGTGTTGGGTTTTTTTTTTTGGTTGAAAGAAAGGGTGTTTTGGTGGGTTTTGGTGTGTTTTTTTGATAGTTTTTGAAGGTGTGTTTTTTTAGCGAAAATTTTTTTGGTTTTAAAAAAAGTTTTGTTTTTTTTTGTTTTTTACACTATAAAAAAATCAACTATTTTAAAAATCGGCTCTTTAAATAGATTCTATCGATTAAATATTATAATGTTTTTAACATTTTACTTTTTTAAATATTATTCTTCCGATGAAAAATTTATCTCGTTCAAATATTGTTTTCGTATTATATTCAGGGGATATATTGTTTCCGTATTATATTCAAAACATATATTGTTTCCGTATTATATCAATTTAAGACAACAATCATTAAGTAACCGAATAACTGAAAACAAACATAAATATGACATATATAAGATAACTTTTGTACATCCATAACAAAAATATATAAAGATAAGTTTGTACATTCATAACAAAAATAAAAACAACAACATGTCTATGCATCAGAATCCGAATCTGGATCTGGCTGCTGCGGCTGCTGCTGCTGATGTGGTGCTCGAGGTGGTGGGAGCGGTATCGCGGGTAACCCCCCCCCCCCCCTCTCTCTTGTCTATCCTGCGCCTCCCGGACCAACCAACCTACCAAATCGTTGAGCCTGTCAAGCTCGGCTCGTACCTCCGGACGTAGCGCAGCTCCTGGGGCATGACCTGGAATAACGTGACGTGGAAACTAAGGCGCCCCGGGAGGTGGCGATGGTTGTGGCATCGCTGCACCGTCTAAATCTACCGGAGGGTCCGGCACGGGCACTGCAGCAGCAGGATCTGGCGGAGGATAGACTAGCTCGAACTGCTCTGGTAGGGGCTCCTTTGTCCATATGCCCCGTTGCGGTTTTTAAATCGCAGGCCAACGATGAACCTCTTGATCAGTGTCATCCGCCACAGCGATGGAAAACCCATCCGCGTCGGCAAAACTGGCGGCGTCCGTAAATGTGGGTCCTGCTCCGGTACGAGGCCCAATGAACGGGCAATGACGTTCACGTACGCGTCGCCATACAAAAATTTGCGCTCCTGCCGGTGATGGGCGGAGGCGTAGTACTGGGCTAGACCGTGTGCTAGTGCGCACAGCCTCCTGTACAACAAACAATAAAAGAAAAAAAGATCTGTGCTCGTACACCACTCACAGCTGTAGTCGCGCCCTGCAATAGTAGTAGCGAGCAAATGGTGCATATATCTGCAGATAGTGTTAGCGAAATACAGAAACAGAGATTAATAAACAATACACATAATCACAATAATTGCTGTAATAAACGTACGTACTTGTACAATGGGTCTCTAATAAATGAAACCCTCCCCTTCGACTTGTCGTGCTCCCAAGTATTTGGCGCCACAATCACCTGCTAAAACCCTAAAAGAGTGGGTCTATCAACCACCACTAGCCCCGCTGTGTAAACGTCAGTCTCGATCTCATCCTGCCTGTATTAAACCGCAATGCACCGCAAACTGTGCTAGCGTCATACCACGGTCACATTCAAGCCATAATCTCCCGGTTCTTCCCACGATTTTCTTCGATCAACGGGTGACAATAACGAAACCATCCGCGTTTGCTATTTCTTGTATCCGTTTCTTTAGTTCATCTAAAGAGTTGAAAAGCTGTAACATCGACAATAATAATAATAATAATAATAATAATAATAATAATAATAATAATAATAATAATATAATATAATATAATATAATAGTAATAATAACAATAACAATTAATCTATGTAACATAAAAAAATAAAATTGATACCTACTTTTTTAAGTACGGATTGTCCGGGAAGGGGGGTGCCTCACCACCATATCTACCATAACCACCATATCTTCCAACATCCGGATTGTTTTGATGAACGTAAGGACTGTCCAGGGAAATGAATTGCTGATGACCACCGTCTCCTCCGTATCCACCGTATCCACCATATCCACCGTCTCCTCCGCATCTACCGTCTCCTCCGTATCCACAGTCTCCTCCGTAGGAATATTCACACCCGTATCTATAATCCGGATACCCTTGTTGCGTCGGATAACTTGGTTGACCAGCATGGTATGAGTCATCTACAGGGGATGTTTCATCAACAGGGGGATGCGTGTTCAAATCTAAAAACGGTCTGTTTTGTTTTCCTTATATACTAGACACAACCTCCTCTTGCTCGTTAGAATCGGGAACGCCAGACTCCTCCAAAATAGATGACCGTATCATCATTAGTAAATAATAAACTAAAACAACAAGTAATTAAAACATTTAAGCTAATAACTGTTACCGGAACGCTTTCGGGCACCCAGTTGTCGCTAGAATACTCCCCGAAGACATAGTTGTCGTCCCAGTATGATGACATTTCAACACTTCGGGATGATAAGAACACAAATGCAAACAACAAGAGTTTCTTTCGAAGAAATAGTAGAAGAAACAGAATGAAATGAATGTTGAATGCTCGGGTGGACCAACAATGCACTGTATGTTGCACTTTATATGAAATATAGACGCCTCGTATAGCTCTAGACGCCCCATATTGCTTTAAGTTACATTCAGACACATAGTCAAATCAGTCTCTAAGATGCATCGTATAGGCCTATATGAGGCGTCTTAGTACCCTTGTATTGGTCCCTCGTACAGGCCTAGACTCCCCGTCTGATGTGACGTTGTACGAGGTTCAGAGGTTGGTCGGAAAAAGTAACCCTAGACGCCTCGTATAGGCCTATACGAGGCGTCTAGTAAGGTGTGGAAATAGGGAGTTGGGTGTGGGAATATGTACACCCTTGTTTTATAGTTTTTTCTTAGTAAATAGTTTTTCGTCACACTTGTAGTTTTTATCACAAATTTATAGTATTGAGCACTAACTTTTCTTTTTCTTTCATTTTATTTCTTAAAGGATGAGCAACTGCAAATTCCAGATAAGGACCAAGTTGTCGATGAGCTTAATAATGCATTGGAACTTCAGTTGACACATGAAATCCCTGTGAGACCTTCCTCTTGTTTTTTTTTCACTACATAATTTTGCTAGAAAAATCTTTATAAAAGAAATATAATCTATACGTCGAACTAGAATTTGATATAAGTTGAATATGGTAAATCTGGAATAGGCACGTTGTTTATACGCCGAACAGGTAGAGATAATTAATTATCTGCATCAGGGTCGTTACAACGTTTTTGTAGACCCTAAGCGTATTATGAAGTGGAGGCCCTTTTGCAAAACATATAGAGATTAATAGAAAAATTAGCTGCTAAAGTTAACCTACGTTTAGTAATTAGCCCTAATTTTGCCCATAAATTATCCTCCAATCCCGACAGACCCGATTCCATGAGTGATTACCATTAGTGATTGCCGATAACCTAGAAAATCGAAAGAGCAGGTTGTGATATGAGGTAAGAATGATGACTGCAGCTCAATTTTAGAGATTTTTGGCACTAATTCACGGAATTCGGATGATGTCGAGTGGTAGATGGTTGCTACAGATTGCAGTTATGTCTGTGGCTTAATTTCGAAACTGTGTCTTGAATTTGGGCCCTTTTTCCTAAACCATTTTTATCTGGGTAACTTTATTAAAATAAAATTAACTAATATTATTTATCATTTATACATTTACGGAGTTTTAAATAAAGGGTTAAATTTATTGTGACTTCGTTAACAAATTTTGCAAGAACAGAATAATCTATTTTTATCACGAAAATCAAACTTTGTATTACTATATTAAATATTTTTATTTTCACTATACAAAATTAGATTTACTCGACCCATGTAACACATGAGGTTTTTTAAGATATAACTTTTTATTATTTGATATATAAAATTAGATTTATTCAATTCGTACAATACACGAGGTTTTTTAAGAATATCTATTTTTTATTATTTAGTACAGAAAATTACATTTATTCAAACCGTGTAATGCGCATATTTTTAAAGATGTAATTTTTTATTGTTTGGTATATAAAATTACATTTAGTCAACCCGTGTAATAAATTAGGTTGTTTAAAGACGTATTATTTTATTATTTGGTAAACAGTATTACATTTATTCAACCCGTGTAATACACGTGATTTTAAAGATATAACTTTTTTATTTGGTATATAAAATTACATTTATTCAACCCGTACAATATTGTTCTTTTAGAAATAACTTTTTATTATTTAATATATAAAATTATATTCATTCAACCCGTACAATAACAATAAATGAGGTTTTAAAGATATATTGTTTTATTATTTAGTATATAAAATTTACTAGGTTAGAACCCCGTGTATTACACGGGTTGAATAAATGTAATTTTATATATTAAATAATAAAAAGTTATATTTTTATGAACGTCGTATATTGTACGGGTTAAATAAATGTAATTTTATATATCAAATAATAATAAAAAGTTATATATTTGAAAACCATGTGTATTACACAGATTAAATAAATGTAATTTTGTATACTAAATACTAAAAATGTCGTATCTTTAAAAAAAGCCATGTATAATCGGGTTGAATAAATCTACCAAATAATAAAAAAATTACATCCTTAAAAACCTCGTATGTTACACGTGTTGAATAAATCTAAAAAGAGTTATATATTTAAAAATCATGCGTATTACACATACTAAATAAATGTAATTTTATATATTAAATACTAAAAAGGTCGTATCTTTAAAAACCTCGTGTATAGTTGGGTCGAAAAATCTACCAAATAATAAAAACATTATATCTTTAAAAACCTCTTGTATTATACGTGTTGAATAAATCTAATTTTACATAGCAAATGATAAAAAAAGTTATATTTTTAAAAACTTCGTGTATTACACGGGTTATATAAATGTAACTTTGTATAGTAAATAATAAAAAAAAGTTATATTTTTCAAAACCCCGCATTTTAGACTTGTTGAATAAATATAATTTTGTATATCAAATAATAAAAAATTATATTTTTAATAAATCAAAATAACATTTAATATTAATTTATTATTTATATATTTAATATAAGATAAGATAAGTATATTAGATAGATTATTCTTTTGAAAAGCATTAAGGTAGTGTTTGGTATGCAGGAATGAGAGGTGGAATGGAATGGATGATTACGAGGGAATGAAGAAAAGGGTGTTTGGTTGGTCAATGGAATGGAATCACCCATTCCAAAATGCATTCCATTCCCTCAAAATCATTCCTTCCACCCCCCATGTTTTTTTTCCATTCCATCCCCTCTTCCACCATTCATCAACACCACAACCCCCCACCTTCGCCACAACCCACCACCACCACCCACTGGCGCCATCGCCGCCACCCGCCACCACCTCACCCCGACAACCACCGTCGCCGCCGCCACCCACTCGCCACCGTTATCACCCACAGCCGCGACCAACCGCCAACGCCACCGCCCACCACCATCGTCGACGACACCACCATCGCCACCACCAACCGCCGCCACCACGCACCACCACCTCTGCTGTCACCCACCACCAACGACCACCTTGCCGCCACCACCACTCGTCGTCACCACCGCACCGCCACTCGCCTCCACCACCACCCATCGCCGCCGCCGACACCCACCACCACCACCTACAACCACCCACAATCACTACCACCGACCACCACCACCACCACTACTCACCGCTGATTTTGTTACTCCATTTTTCTTGCCTACCGAACAATACACAATAATAATTCATTCCATTCACACATGGTAACCAAACAAGAAATGGAATAATAATGATCTATTGCATTCCCCCGTCCATTCCATTACCTTGTCTATTCCATTCCTTCGTTCATTCCATTACCCCATACCAAACAGACCCTAAATATCGAAGATTTTTAAAATTATTTTGTTAATGATTAGCATGAAAAATTTAATATTCTTTATATACTTATAACTTTTAAATTAAATACTAATTCTAATTCAAAATTATGAATATTAATGAAATAGAATGATTTTAGCAGTACCGTTACTAAATTATGTTTAATATAAGTTAATTTTTTTTTGAATGGCTAACGTTACTCTCCCAAACTACTATATTTACAAATAACTCACCCTTGCTTGGGATTGAATCCAAGACCTCCCACTAAGAGGCAAGAGCTTCTACCAAGTGAGCTAGCCCCACTTGGCTAATATAAGTTAATTACAATTAACTTAAAATTAATTACAATTAATTTTCTAGTTGTTTGTTATTTAATATCTTTGTTTTAAAAAATGACCATAAATTACGTTGTAATTACTTTATTCACACACACATTTATATATGTATATATATTAATGATAAAAATTTGTATTAATTTAGATTAAATATTATTATTATTATTAGTATTATTAATAATTTTAATCATTTAAATGAGGGAATGACAAGTGTCCCAAAACAGATTTCTTTTATTATATAGTATAGATTTATTCAACCTGATGTAATACACGGGGTTATAACATAATATACAATATATAAAACTTTACTAAAAATTGGAGGCCCTTGATATTTGGTGGCCCTAGGCTAGTGCCTAGATTGGTAAGCCTAACGGGCTGACCCTGATCTGCATTAATAAATGAGTTATAACTTTAACACTAAAGACCTTGTGTAGTGGTACACATGAATAATGCCCATACCGATGGGTGTTTTGCGACATGTGTCAGTCTAGTTAACAAAGGGTCATAATGAAGCGTTTTCATAAATGAGTGCAGTGGGATAATGCCCAATAATAAACCATCAATGATTACCAAATTATTAATTTTTTTAAATTAAAAGTAATAAAATTTCATTAATAAAAAAAGTTACCTTGCTAAAAAAAATAAAAATCGAAAAAAGAAATAAAAAATTACAAGTCCATTTGCTCGAAATAGAATCTTTGTCCCGATATTCATCTTTACCCATCATCTTAAAGAAGATTTCACCATTTTTTTGCCAAAAAAATTAGTGATGTTTGATAATTTGCTAAAAAAATACAAAAAATATAATGTTATATTATTAAAAAATAAAATACAAAAAGTGGACCGAAAAAGGTGGTAGAGAAAGTTTTTATAAAAATAAGAAGAATAGAAGGAAGTAGAGAAAGTTATATAAAAATACTAGGTTATAACCCCGTGTATTACACGGGTCGAATAAATGAATTTTATATACTAAATAATAAAACAATATATCTTTAAAAACCTCTTTTATTGAACGGGTTTTAATAAATATAATTTTATATATTAAATAATAAAAAAATTATATCTATAAGAACCATATTGTACGGGTTGAATAAATGTAATATTGTTTACCAAACAATAAAATAATACATTTTTGAGAAATCTCATTTATTACATGGGTTGAATAAATGTAATTTTATATACAAAATAATAAAAAAGTAAAATCTATTTGATACCAAACTAAACAAAACGTTCAAATGTATAGTTAATATCAAGAGTAAATTACGATTTTGTCCCATGTGGTGATATCACTTTTATCCTTTTAGCCAAAAAACGAATCTTTTAACATCTGAGCCCACAACGTCTTTTTTTCTAACCCTTTTGGCCCCTACCAAAAGGGTTAGAAAAAAGACGTTGAGGTCCAAAAGGGTTAGAAAAAAAGACGTTGAGGGCTCAGATGTTAAAAAAATCCTTTTTGGACTAAAAGGGTAAAAGTGATATAACCACATGGGCCAAAATCGTAATTTACTCTAATATCAAATTAGATAACTAAGTTTGAATTTGAAGTAAATAGATAAATATAAAAGTAATAATTAAACTAAATAATATTTAGTAAAAGGATTATCTATAATTAATTAAAAAAAATAAATTAAAATTATAATTATCCATAAGACATGGCCTAATATGATGACAAGTGTCCTCAAAGTGGTTTCTTTTATTATATGTACTAGGTTAGTAACCCGTGTATTACACGGGCTGAACAATAAAAACAATAAAATTCATAAAATTGTAACGCGGTTTAAATGTTTAAAACTTGAATTAATTTTTTAAATATTTTTAATGTGTGTCAAATTTAACACACATCACTTAAAAGAAACAAATTACCATCCATCTACCCTATAAAATCTTTTGAAGAACCACTTTCACCAACGTGATGAAGGTTTGAATGTTTAAAACTTTTTTTTTTATATATTTTTTAATGTGTGTCAAATTTTAAACACATCACTCAAAGAAACAAATCACCATTCATCTACACTACAAATTCTTTAGAAGAACAACTTTCACCAACCAACACTACAAATTCTTTAGAAGAACAACTTTCACCAACCAACACGATGAACGATGGTTTAATGCTAGAACAATAATAATAGTGTAACAATAAAAGAGTGCATTTCACTAAGAAATAGATAACAAAGTATTTTGAAACAAACAAAACAAAACATAAATTCTTCTTAAAACTAAATACTTCACGCCATAATAGTTTCGGTGTAAACTCCTCCCTTGAAGCAACTGAAAACTCATAAGAATAAAATTGTTGGAACTTTTTCGGGTTAAATAAATGTAATGCTATATACTTAGTAATAAGGATTTAAGAATTTTATAACAATATTTTAAGTTAGTATATAACTTACAAGAGACAGCATTAGAACATAATTAATATTTATGAAACTACATTACAAATTCTAAAAGTATGTTGCAAACCTAATCAAAATTTAAATTTCTACAATTATATGTTCATGAGCAGGAGAACCGATTGTATCACCATTTTAAATTTCTACAATTATATCTTCATGAGCAGGAACATCGTTTGTTTTACCATAGGCAATCACTCTATTTATACATACATGGTAATTAAACGCACAATGCTAATAGCAAGATAAATACGACTACCCTATATTTCCTTTTGAATTTATTTAGTTGTTTGAAAAAAAAAATTCACGTAAGAACTAACAGCATCAGGTTATTAATAAATCAACCATATCATCAAGTTTCAAACCCAGCCTCTTAACAATGAAAAAAGGGCACATGTATGGTTCGATCTAAATTAACCATATTCCTCAAACAATTTAATAATTATACATAACCATATTCCTCAAATAATTTAATAATTATACATCACATATTTAACGTCATATGCGGATTGGAAAAGTATTGAAAAGCGAATGATATTAGGGATTCATTTTGACCTTTTAGGTTTACAATTGAATAGGGGAAAAAAGAACGGCAATAGCGGAAGTTGCAACTTAATTTGTTTTTAGTTAATATATTAGTTATAATTATATATATTTTTAATAAATCCCAAAATTACAAAAACCTTTCCCTCCAAAATGATGGATTGTTAAGGATGCCATGTGGCAATCCAAAATCGTTATTTATTAGATAGTATAGATAGATGTGAAAGGTGGGTGTTTTTATAGGTGAAAAAGGTGAATAAAATAAAATAAAAATTAATTTTTGACCGTTTGGTAACAATCTTATTTTGAAAAAGGAGCCATGCACCAGCGTTGTTTTGAGAACGCCTCCCCCCATATTTTTGAAAATAACGCCTATGGGAGCGGTATGGCAGTGTTGTGGGGCGTTTTTCTGGCCAAAACCCCCCACTATAAGTGGTCTAATAAAGAATAACAAGTATTTACCATAATAAATAAACATTCGAATAAAAAACTATGATAATCTATTAGGCTAAAGGGTGTTGGGATCATAATTGGGACATGATTCGTCACATAGGAACATGAGTGGAAGGCTACACCACCCCCTTGCTTGATTCACCATGGTTTGCATGGATTAAACCATGGAAATCATGATCCTCCTTTCCCGAGTTTCATTTAAGGAAGGAAAAGATAGGAACTGAAAGGAAAACTAGGCTAAATTCTTTAGGTTTTTTTTCCTTCCGATTTGGGAGGAAATGGTGGGAAAGACATCTTTCTTTTTCCTTTCTCGTCCTTTCCTTTCTCCCTTTTACTTTCTTTTCTTATCTCTCGTTAAGTTAACTCGGGAACAGAGCGTTAGAGTAGTGCTTTTGGATGGTGGATTAGAGATGGGTGACATGACACTAACATGGAAGGTCATGGCGGTCATGAGAGTCTTGACCACACCCTATAACCTTATAATGAACCAATCATTTATCTTATATTTTTAAGTAATATAACTAGAATTGTTTAAGATACAAGGGTGTGCTATATGGTTTGTGGAGGAGGTTTATGGAGCTGAGGTGGCTTTACTTAATAAATTACATTTTAGTTTTGCCACTAATAGAATACCACCCATTTCATTAGTAAACGATGAAGATTTACCATAGTGGAAATTTTCATGAAGCAACGAGTCCACCAACTTGGATTAAATCTAGAGGGGATAGTGGAGGGTTAATGAACAATTCTAATAGAAAATAGGGTTTTTGCCACCGTATTTTCGGTTGCAAAACGTAGCAATTGCCCCGTTGCCATGGTTTTGCAACCGAAAATGTGGTGGCAAAAACACTTGTACCAATTGCCTTATTGTCACCAAATAGTGACCGGTTTTATATTTTGCTACCACATTTTTGCCACAACAAAAATTGTCAAAATTATTTGTGACTGCTCATTGTTTTCTATAAGGTTGCGATCGGGTCTTGTTTGCATCCTAGTTGTGACGATTTTTTTGCCATCGTTTTGGTACCATTTAGCCATCGATATTGCCACCATTTAGCCACCACTTTCATTTGTGACTAATTTTTTTTGTCACCATTTTGTTACCATTTAGCTACCGATTTTCATTGACTTTGCCACCATACTTATTTCATTATTGTTTTTTTATGAAAATTACATTTCAATAAAATTACAAAATTATATAAAACAATCCAATATAATCACAAAAATCCCAAAATTATATAAAACATCTGTATTTCAGTTTTTACTATTACAAAATATAAAACATTCAAATAAAAACACCAACTAAAACACTAAATAACCAAAATTATCCTAATATGATAAACATCCAAACATTCAAAACCAAGTGTTTATAGCCTATCTTCGAAGCATAGTTATTATCATAGCTTCAATTTGTGACATCCTATTAACTATTGAGCGTAACATCTTTATCCACCTTGTCTTTTTCTTTATCAGCCAACAACCCCTCAATAATTCCATTTAATCTTTCTTTTTCGTCGTCATTTTCCTTAACAAGCTCCTCGATAAACAAGTTCAACTTTCAATCTACAAAACAACCAATGAACAAAATCAAGAAATCAGAATAAAAGAAAACTAATAACAGGTCAAGTTGGTTGCAGAGTTACAAAATCCAATTGTGAGTCGATTGGCTTGGGTACTTGGACTTGGGAAATAGACATCACAACCTGTCACACCCTGATTTCTGGTGGGCCCGGTCAGTGGGTTTATATGTGACGATTGATAACAGTTTCACAATTGGCAGTGGAAGATAGGATGATAAAATATTAAATATAAAAGCTTGAAATATATTAAATAAAAATTTATAACAAGTTGTTCGGTACAAATATCCCACAAGGTAGGATCAAAATAAAATAGACTTTGGACATCATAGGTCTTTAGCCATGGAGTAACAAATTCCATTGCTTTTCTTGAACGAACCAAAAGCTTGAAATATATTAAATAAAAATTTATAACAAGCTGTTCGGTACAAATATCCCACAAGGTAGGATCAAAATAAAATAGACTTTGGACATCATAGGTCTTTAGCCATGGAGTAACAAATTCCATTGCTTTCTTGAACGAACCATATCCAGCCTATTATCAAGGTTCGTTACCTGTGATTTGAAAATATATCAGTTTTCTCTGTTAAATACAATTAACCGACTGTTTTTGAAAATCATTTTGAAATCTCATTTGATATATATTATAAAAACCTGTATGTAATCATTTTAGTATTTCTTGGATAGATTTCTTGTCACTAGTTTTACATGCTTTTCAATACAGTCGGGGACCAGAAATCTATGTCGGTGCTTGGTCAATGTACACACACCATCTTTAATATTTGTGTCTGCTAGGTGTATGCCTATACCACGTGCATATTTTATATGACCATTACAATTTTAATGAGTCAGGAAGCTCAGACACGGTACCATTAACCCTCAAGTGTTTAAAGTTAATCAAGCAATACGGATTAAACCGGGTTCTTATGTTTATGAAACCATTTGCCCAGTTATATAATACCCGCTCCAAGTGGCTAATGCCATATCCCAAGTTTTTAAATTAAAATAGGCTAATAGTATTTACCTTTGCTAGTTGTCTTAAAACACAATATTTGGTTCTCGTAAGAAAGCCGTAACCAAAGTTGATTAATCCTAGGTACGATTATTTGAAGGGCTTTATAGTCTGGAATGAACAAAATTATTATCCGTTAGAATGTTTACGGTTCATTGATAAGTCTTTTGACTTGACCCGTTAACTTTAGCATTTCGCTCAATTCTGCTAGATTGAGCGTTGACCTGATAGAATGTGGTTTATACTGAGTGCAAGGCCTAGTCGGACATGAGTATTTAACCAAACATTTTGATTTGGAATGGTTTCGAAAACAATTGACCCCCTGTGACTAGTTTATACGGATTATGTTCATATAACTAGTCACGCGCGTAAAAGCGGTTTTGGGTAGTCAAATGGGGTTATAACGAGTCCAGCATGATATATATATATATATATATATATATAGGGGAATGATAAAATGAAAAGCCCACTTGAGTTGAAAAACTTAAAAAACCCTTGTAAAAATCCTATGTAACATTTTTTATTTTTTTTTCTAAAAAAAATAAGGAATGTAACATACATATATTTGAACCAAAACTAAGATCGTCCACCAAATGGACTTTGCAATCCAGCAATCCTTAGGCCACCTCTTGAGCAAAACATATCTGGTATATTAACTCCTCTAACTGCCAAACTCGCTTTAGACGGTATCCTATTAAGCGCAGCTCTCTACCCGAAAATATTAACTATCGGTGGGACTTAATTATTCCACAACGCCCGTTGTTGGTTGTCACTAGAATTGGACGCTTCATATATTTTCTTCCGCATTCCCACATCCAGTCCAGTAGATGTATTTAGGAGTATGTTAGTTTGTTGTTAAAAAAACACACATATATAATCCACGTTTCTTACCCAGAATTAACTTAATTTGTTGTTGTAACAACTTACTTCATATAACTAAGGACATACTTATTATTGCAACACTTTTGACATGTAGAAGTATTGAAACACTTTTTGTACATTTAGAAGTTTTGCTATCGTCTGCTAGACCGTGGGGTGTGGGAGGGCTTGGGTTGGGGGCATTGCTCGACACGTGGTGAGTGTGGGCTCCACCAGACCACCCCAAAAAAGTGGGGCGTGGAAGCTGCGTGGCCAGGCCGACATGGGGTGACATGTGGATTTTTTTTATATAGACCAAACGCTAGCCCAAATGGTTATCTCTCACCAGCCAATCCAAGCCAACCACATCACCTCTCCCCTACGCCAGGCTTCAAACCCCAGCCAGCGGGGCAACACCGTGGTTAACGCTGGCCCTATGTGGTTTAGCCAGCGTTGCTTGACAACCCCGCCCCACACCCTGTAGCCTTATATGCAATGGACACTTAATTTCATTAAAATTTACTAAAAGAGAGGATTTAGATTTCTTTCATTATCATCTACTAGGTTATAACCCCGTGTATTACACGAGTTGAATAAATGTAATTTTATATACCAAATAATAAAAAAATATATCTTTAAAAATCTTGTTTACTACACGGGTTGAATAAATATAATTTTATATACCAAGTAATAAAACAATATATATTTAAAAATCTCGTTTATTACATGGGTTGAATAAATGTAATTTTATATATTAAATAATAAAAAAGTTGTATTTTTAAGAACCCCGTGTATTGTACGGTTTGAATAAATTTAATTTTATATATTAAATAATGAAAAAAGTTACATTTATTTTTCAGAACCTTATGTGTTATACGGGTTGAGCACATGTAATTTTATATACCAAACAATAAAAAGTTATATCTTTATAAACCCTATGTATTATATGGATTGAATAAATCTAATTTTATATACTACATAATAAAAAAAGTTATATTTTTAAAAATCACGTGTATTACACGAGTTGCATAAATGTAATTTTATATAGTAAAAAATAAAAATGTTATATCTTTAAAAAACCTCGTTTATTACACGGGTTGAATGAATCTAATAAAAATTTATATCTTTAAAAAAACTAACGGATATACTCGATATACGATGGATGGGGTGATTGCGGTGATGTTTCTTATAAATGTAACGTAAACATAGTGATTACCGTAATTGAGTTGAGAGTTGAACACCAAAATAAAAGTATAGAACCAATAAACATTGATTAATATTTTTGTTTACTCCTTATAAACATTTTTGAAATAGTTTATACTCTTAACTACTTTAGTTTAATAAAATAAATAAATCATTTACATTATATTAATTTATATTTAGCGTACGTCTTTTGTTAATTTCAGGATAAATAATTTTGAAATCTGATAAATATTTTAAAATATTATATTATCTCCCATATGAATTGTTTAAATTTATATTAAATTAAATTTTATAATTATCTTTTAATTGATATTAATTATCTATAAAAAATAGATGACTTTAATGAATCACATGTATTCTGTTTCTTTTATTATATAGTATAGATAGATTGTAGATAATTTAGTTTTCCTTAATTAATTCAGTTTTGTGTTTGGGCCTTCTTTACGTACGGTACTACGAACTGACAAACCACAAAGGTTTATGGGATTTGATTTTGGAGCTGGGCTGGCCCATTTGCTAAGGCCCAAACATGATGGCTTGATGTAAAATAAGGGCACACAATACATAATACGAGCTGGGGTTCCTCAGGTCGACACCTCATAACAACATACGAGCTGTGAATTAGTTACGTTGTATTAGGTAGGTATATATATGTTTGCCTCCGGTCAGTCATCATGAAGATGGGTTGAAATTAACTTGATTTGTCGAAAAATATGATAATCATGGGTATAGGCTGTGTGCAGATAAGAGAGCAGAAAAGACTCTGGTTTGACCCAAATCTTGCAACCTAAAACATATATTGTTCATTTTTTTTATTATTCGGGTTATTTTATTACTAATATGTATCTTAAGATTTTATTGTTTTTAGAGTTAAATGCCATTTTAGTCGGTTTGGGCCATTTTGCCAGTTTAGTCCAAAGGTTTCATTTTTAACCTGTGGGTCCAAAAAGGTTTCACAGTCCAAAAAGGTTTCACAGTTGCCATTTTAGTCCACTGGGTTAACTTCATCCGTTTTTTCTGTTAACGAGAAGGCCAATTCGGTCATTTTATATGGCTGAATTGCCCTTTTAGTTAACAGAATTACATACAAAATGACCAAATTGGCCTTCTCGTTAACATAAAAAATGGATGAAGTTAACCCAGTGGACTAAAATGGTAACTGTGAAACCTTTTTGGACCCACAGGTTAAAAATGAAACCTTTGGACTAAACTGGCAAAATGACCCAAACCACAGGAACTAAAATGACATTTAACTCTTGTTTTTATTACCATTCACCAATTTGTATATATATTTTTTATCATTTTAACCATCAATTTATACTGTAACAAGTTGTTGTTATCAATATATGTATTTTATTTTGTTTTAAATGTTTGCCAGGAAAACATGGACAACCTCCGAATTCCACTTGAAGACGTATAATTGGCCACTCAAAACTTCCATGACGACTATTACATTGGCGGAGGAGGGTTTGGGAGAGTTTATAAAGGAAACCTTCGAGAGGGTGATGGATTTCAAACCATCGTTGCAAAGCGATTGGATACGAGGTATGGTCAAGGGGAACGCCAATTCTTGAATGAGCTCGAAATTCTTTCGGAGTATAAGCACGAGAATGTGATTGGTCTTGTAGGCTACTGTGATGAAAAAGATGAAAAAGTCATTGTTTATGAGTATGCGTCCAGAGGAAGTCTTGATAGATATTTGAGGGACCCTTCTCTTACATGGGTGAAACGACTTAATATATGCATTGATGTTGCAAGCGCATTAGATTTCCTTCATGGAGGAGTTGGAAGACAAGCAAAGGTGATACACAGGGACATCACTACTGCTAACATTCTACTAAACTATGATTGGAAAGCAATGCTATCTGATTTTGGGTTTTCCTTAATAAGTCCAATAAACAAGGAAACAGACTATGTTATCGATCATGTTTATGGCACAACAGGTTACTTGGACCCATTATACAGAAAATCAGGATTTCTAACCTTAGAATCTGATATTTATTCTTTTGGTGTGGTTTTATTTGAGATGTTGTGCGGAAGATCAACGTTTATGGTCAACAAGCATGAGGGTCACTATCTACCTGATTTCATTAAAAATAGATTTGAAGAAGGAATGCATGGTGAGGTGGTGTTCGAGCAAATAAGGGAACAAATCATGCCTAAATCATTGATCACATTTCAAGAGATTGCCTACCAATGCTTACATCATGAAAGAGAAAAACGGCCCACAACAAAAGACGTTTTAATGCAACTTAAGAAGGCATTAGAATTTCAAGTAAGTTTTATGAAAACTAGTTGTGTTCCTTTAAATTTGTTAATATAAACAATAACTTTAAGTTGTGTTCATCACAAAAAGTTAGAGTGAATTTCAAGGATTGTCCTTTATCTTATACTCATTTTCAGGCGCTGTCCTTTATCTTTAAAATTGACGAGTTTTGTCCTTTATGTTTTCATATCATACACGATTTGTCCTTTAGGCCTAACCTAGTTAGTTGTTTCAGTTAAATTTGGTCATGTGCTTTGCACATGAGGGCATTTTTGTCAATTCAAAGGTAAGTTCAACGGTTACAGCTCAAAGCTTCTACAACCTATGAATTAACAAAAATGCCCTCATGTGCAAAGCACATGACCAAATTTAACTGAAAAAACTAACTGAGTTAGGCCTAAAGGACAAATCGTCAATTTTGAACATAAAGGACAACGCCTGAAAATGAGTAGAAAGATAAAGGACAATCCTTGAAATTCACTCCAAAAAGTTATTTATGGTAACTTTCTACACCAGTAATCTTTTATTAAACTGTGTTTATTCTAGATATTTTAGTGTAATGTTTTTCATTTTACCTTTTAATTATTTACTTCCTATGGTAAAATACTTGAATATTATGCCATGTTTGATAACCGAATAAAAATAGTATGTAGATGTTCAAGTACAGGTCCTGTATTAGAGTTATAGAGTTTAATATACTGTGTGTACCTTTAGAATGAGAATTACCACATACTGAATTCATATTTGTTCAATTAATTAATGTTATCTTATATTAAAAGGAATAAAATTAGTATGCAGATGCTAACGGAAAAAATAGTACGCAGATGTTCATGTACAGGTCTTGTATTATACGTATAGAATTTAATATACTGTGTGTACCTTTAAAGTGAGAATTACCATATAATTCATTCATATTTGTTCAATTAATTAAGGATTTTATATTAAAAGGAATAAAATTAGTATGGAGATGCTAATGATCGTGTATATCTATGCATGCATACATCTTATTAGATCTTGCCTTCTCATTCATTTGTAACCCATTGTTTTTCACCCATTTCTATTTGATATACAGAAGATGGCATCAACAATGACCAAGTTCGCTCACTTACAAATCCCACTCGAAGACGTAGTAAAGGCCACCAACAACTTTCATCATGATAACATAATCAGGCAAGGTGGATTTTGTACTGCATATAAAGGACGACTCTTGATGTTTGGAAGGGTGATGCAAATTGTTGCAAAGAGGTTTGATTATAAGTATGGGGAAGGAGACCTTAACTTCTTGAATGAAATATTAACGCTTTCTGATCTCAAGCATAAAAATATAGTGTCTATTATTGGGTTTTGTGACGAGATAGATGAAAAAATCATTGTCACTACGTATGAGGCCAATGGAAGTCTCAGACAGTATCTACACCACAACCCGAACCTCACTTGGATGCAAAGATTGAGGATATGTGTAGGCGTGGCTCGTGCATTGAGTTTCCTCCATTATGATGAGGAACGTGATTATGCTATTATACATTGTAACATCAACAGCGACGCTATTTTATTAGATGAGAACTGGGAAGCTAAGTTATCTGACTTTGAATTTTCTATCAAACACGTTATATACTACAAGGACCAGGTCTACCTTAGTGAACAAATTGGCCAAATGGGTTATATGGACCCAGCAATTGAAAAGACGGGGGGTGTGACCCACAAGTCGGACGTCTACTCATTTGGTGTTGTTTTATTCGAAATATTGTGTGGGAGGAACGCATTTATCGAGAACGAGGCTAATAGGTTTCTGGCTCCATTGGCCAAGTATCATTATGAAAACAGAACACTAGAGGATGTAATCCATCCTGATCTATGGAATCAAATGTTCCCGCAATCCCTTGTCAGATACTCAAAAGCAGCATATTCTTGCTTAAATGATGAGCCAGCAGACCGCCCAGATATGAACTATATTGTCAATCAACTTGAGAAAGCACTGGAACTCGAGCTGCGACACGAAAACTTGGTAAGACACTTTTTTTATTATTATTTCTTTTCTATTTTTTTCTTTTTGTCTATTACTTTATTTATTGTTGATTTAATTAGGAGTTAATTGCCAAAATCGTCCCTGAGGTTTGGGCAGGTTTGCTATTTTCGTCCAAAATAACACTTTTGTACCAAATTGCCCCAACGTTTGTAACTTTTTTTCCATTTTCATCCAAACCACTAACTTAGTTTATTTTTTCTGTTAAGTTGAGGATATTTGGATGAAACTAACAAATATTAAACCACAGGGACGATTTTGGCAATTTACTCAAACTCTTTTAAATTTCTTTTATTTAATTAGTTTTGTTACATATATAATAAAAAAAGAATATACATGCAATTTTTATATGAAAAAAATAATAGCTTTGTCACATAATTTTTATTAATTTTCATCCAACCACTAACTAAGTTAGTTTTTCTATTAAGGCGAATGATGTTTATAAACTAAGACAGAAATTAATTTCTAATTATTTATATAGATCAGTTTTATAAAAATAAAATCTACTTAAACCTCTAAATTTTATATAATTAAAATGCTGGTGACATTATTGAAAAAGGTCAAACAAAAAAATCTTATCATATGTACCAAGTTTGTAATTCATCTTCTACTCTTTTAAATTAGCTCCTAAAGAAAAACAGAAGCGAGTGCCCCCTCCCTATCAAATAACGTATCGTTACCAAATCTTAAAATTACCCACCAAATTGTAATTATAATGTTATGAACGAAAAGTTTCTTTACTCAAGCCACTCAAAATAAGTATTAGTTAGTTACACTTATAATCTTAATTAAATAAATATTTTATTTCTACCAACATATTTCCTACGTGCTCAACACATTTAAAAAATATGTAACGTTTTAAAATTTTTTTCTATCTCTACAACTGATAAATACTAAAAGTTGTAATCGATTGTTATGTGTTGCACACCAATGACGTTTTCTCTTTATAAAACTGATTTATATAAAGAAGCTGTAAATTAATTTATGTCTTAATTTATAAAATTTAAAACATCCTTCACCTTAATAGAAAAAATAAACTGAGTTAGTAATTTGGATGAAAATTTATAAAAATTATGTGACAAAACTATTAATTTTTTTTTCTAAAAACTCCATGTATATTCTTTTTTATTATATATGTAACAAAAATAGTTAAATAAAAGAAATTAAAAAGGGTTTGAGTAAATTGCGAAAATCGTCTCCGTGGTTTTATATTTGCCAGTTTCATCCAAATATCCTCAACTTAACATAACAGAAGAAATAAACTAATTTAGTGGTTTGGATGAAAATGGCAAAAAGTTACAAACGTTGGGGGCAATTTGGTACAAAGGTGTTATTTTAGACGAAAATAACAAACGTGCCCAAAACTCAGGGACGATTTAGGCAATTAACTCTTTAATAATTAGGTTAATTTGAAAATGGACAGTTCTTGAAAAAAATTAATCAACATATAACATTTATTTTGAAGTTTGTCTTTAGTTACGATTTAATTTTGTTTTAAATTTAAATTACTGTATGGGTTTACAAAATAAAAGTTGTGCATTTGGTATCGATGGTACATATGAATACCAACCATCACCTAACCACAACCACTAAGGGGATACCGAGTGGGGCGGCAAATGGGTTCGGCAAAAGGGTTTGCCGCGCGGGAACATTGCCGCCAACCATGTTTGCCGCGCAGTGAAGGTGGAGGTGCGACAACCTGTTACCGATTGGGGAGAGGGAGGGTAGGAGAGAGATGGGTGTGTGGGGTGGGGTCCATGCCATCTTTAACCAATCACACATTTTTCCTTTTTTTAAAATAGTTTACCAATTGATGAAGTGTCTAACCATTCCCATCACTTTTGAGCATAGTTTACCACTTTGACATGACACACTCTTATTGGTTGATTTGAAGTTTACCACTTTCAAATGTCTAACCACTCCCTATATGCATGTCACTAAGATTTCTTAGGAACGAGTCAAGCCGAACCAACTTTAGCGAAAGTTGGGGCTCCAAGTTAGACGAGTTCGTTTGCATAATTTTGAAATTTTGAAAATGTTGTATTTATTGAACATATGAATAGGTATAACATAAAGGGGTGAGTTTTTTACCTGATACGATTCGAAAGCCTCCGGGACGAAAGATTCATAGTACTTCAAGAATCTAGGTTTTCAAGGCATGGACCACTACATTCATTTTATCAACATCACAACATGTTTTCAAACCTGAAGAATACTATTTCAAGGTTGAAATCGAGGCGAAACTTGATACCGGAAACAGGGGCGGATCTAGTATAGAAAGACCGGGTTCCCAGGAACCCAGTCATTTCGGAAAAAAACGTTTTTTTGTAGTGTAAATCTTGTATGATTTGGAAAAAAAACGTTTTTTTGTAGTGTAAACCTTGTATGATTTGGAAAAAGGAACCCAGTGATTTCTCCGGCTGGATCCGCCACTGACCGGAAAAACCCATCCCATGTAACCCAATAGCCGAATACCAGAAACCCGAGTAACCCAATTGCAAGTTTGCAATCAGGCTCGGCTATAAGTTAGACGTTCAAACAACAAAAAGCATAATAACACCAACCGATCAACCGAAAACCCGATTAACATACCCGATCAACACCCTTAATTAGTTGTATCATACTATGAATAAGCAGTTTACTTGTACTTTTCTAAAGATTATCCAAATCCGAAGCAACTTTCAGTAGTATTTAATAGGGATGAGCATTTGGTATTGGGTACCGGTACCGAATTTCCCGTACCGAATCTTTTTGGTACCAGTACCGGTACCCACTTTTTGGCATTTTCGGTATCGGTACTTTCGTTATCGGTACCGGTACCTAGTTTTGACGAATTTCGGTACCGGTACCACGCTCATCCCTAGTATTTAAATACTACTGATAGTATTTCCACGAACCCCAACGGCGGTGTTGCTCCCGAACTCTACTACACGGGCGCTACCCCTTGTACCCGAGGGTTGTTAGTAATGAAATAAGAACAGCCATGAATGAGTTTGTACTCGACACATCCTAACTTGTATCATCATTTGTTCTTATCCATTTCATTTAAAATAAATTCAACAACAACCGTATTCGGTAAATCCCACAAATCGCCCCTTTGGAGCAAGCTGGATATCAGCTACCACCGATAAAAAAAGTAGAAGCCAAATGTGTCTAGGCCTAGAATTTAGAAAAAAAAATCACTGCAGATTTGAAACAGAAACTATGCAAAATAACAAGCAAAGACTATTGTAGGAGTAGCTGTAACATCCGTCCACTTTTTACCACTAATATTGTCCGTTTTGCCCCCGATGGGTTCCCTATCCAGGAACTAACGGATTTATTTTTGGTTGCCCCGGTAGAGACTTCCCATGAGGTCACCCATCCTAGTACTACTCCCACCTGAGCACGCTTAACTATGGAGTTTTCATATGCTCCACAGCCAACCTATGCAGTTAATCTCGGCGATATATCGGTGATATATCACCGATATCTCAGTTATCGGACCTCCACAATAATATCAGTTTAAAATCTCGGTAATAATCTCGGTCCCGATAATATCGGCGATATATACCTATATCGCCGATATTTTGTAACTGTGATATCGGTTGTCTCGCTGATAATATCGGTTGGCCTAGTTTTGTTGTTTTTTCTTTAAAAGCCTGCCATCCAAATCAAAAGCGCATTCCATTTGCGATGTTGGCCCATATTTATCATTAATCCAATCTATCGCACACCAATTACATGTATCGGCAGACAAAGAAACTTGTAACTCAACCCTAATTTCATTGCTATCGTCCCTCCCACTCTCCCAGTTGACTATTCCAGAGTCCAGACTCCGGTCCGCAATCGCAACAGTTATTTATATATATATATATATATATATAGGGGTCCGCTAAAATGAGAACCACCTCAAGTTGTAAGAACCGTGAGAACTACACCGTACAGGGCGAGGTGGACCAAATTTTTTTTCATAAACGTAGATGCGTGTATTATAAACACATTTGTAAAAAAAAATTCAAAAAAAAAATGACTTGTGTGTAGTTTTGAGCACCACAAGTTTGTGTTTACGGGTACCGTAAATCCTACCGGAAAATTTACGGTACCCGTAAACACACACTTGTGGTGCTCAAAAACTTTTTTTTTTGAATTTTTTTTACAAATGTGTTTATAATACACGCATCTACGTTTGTGAAAAAAAAATTTGGTCCACCTCGCCCCGTACGGTGTAGTTGTCACGGTTCTTACAACTCGAGGTGGTTCTCATTTTAGCGGTCCCACATATATATATATATATATATATGTGTGTGTGTGTGTGTGTGTGTGTACGAGATCAGGAGAAAACGCCCTTAAGTGTGAGAACGGCGAGAACGGATCCTGGTCCAACATGTGGCACACGATATAGTGAAAGGCGGACCGGCGGAGGGCTTTTTTTGTCCTTTTATATTCTTTTTTTTCAATTCGTCTCATAACACCGCTTCATTTTTTTGGCGTTTAGTTAGATTCAACAAATAAATGACGTTTTTATTGTTCTTTTAGATTACATGCATATTTTGGCGTTTATGACGTTTAGTAAAATCATTTAGTAATTATAATTTATTTTCCTTTATGGCGTTTGCCAAATTCATTTTGCGTTTTTGTAGATTAACAGTTCATATATGTTATCAAGGTAAATTTCTTGGTGTTCATGGCGTTTTAAATTCATTAGTAATTTAAAAGAGTACAACTAAGATGAAATCCAACAAAAACTAATAGTTTTCTGTGGATGGTATTACATCAGAAATGTAACCATCGCTTTGTTCATCACTCTCCTCGGACTCATCATCATCATCTTGTTCATTGGCGTATAACGCCATAATCTCGTCTCTTCTTTGTTGCATCTTATACTTGAATGTACTCACAACGTTGGATCTAGCATCGTTCGTAGGTGCTAAATCACAGAGTTGTTCAATAAGATGCAGTCTATCTGCGTTCAGCACTTCGTCCATTGTCAATGAATAATCTTCCCCGTGTTGAAAGCTCACCCTCACCATTCTTGATTGTTCATCCAGAATCCAACTGGTAACTTTTGGTAGATCAGAATCGTCAATGTCATCTTCTGGAAATTTTCTCTTTAATCTTCTTATTACCGTTCGCTTCCTCTCACAATCGTAGGCCACTAGGACCCCAAGGGCTAGAATATCCCTCTGAATGGATTCATCCATACTAAGTATGGTCTTTTAATTGTTTTGACTTTCACCCTTCTCCTGACAGAGAACTTTAGGACGAAACGTCCCTCTGACCTCTCAAACCTCCATGCAATAACATGTGCCATTTTTTGTTGAATTGTATTGCGTTTTATACAATGCGTGGCGTTTTTAGTGAATGTGTGGAGTGTGAAGCTTTTTGTTTTAGTTGTTGTACTTATATAATGAGCTTTATTTTCTTTTTTTTTTTGGCGCCAGGTAGATATATGTTTTTGGCGGTAAAAAGTATTAGTATTTTTTTATATGTATTTTGTGTATCAATTGTTGTGCCATTTAGGATGCAGACATATAATGTGACAGGTAATTATGACGTTTTGAAAAGATAAATAAATTCAATTTCCAACGTAGAGGCTTTTAATATAATAAATGTTAGTAATAATGTTCCCGTCTCTTCATTTTTACTGTTTTCAGTTACTGTTTTGTTCAGTTTCATCTGTTAAGGCTGTGACACATCCCATCTTATCAAGGTTTGGAGTTTTGTTTTTTATCGTGTTTAGATACCGATGACACGTTGTTTTATACATTTTTTAATGTCCTGTAGCCAGTTGTTGTTTTTAATAATACATTGCCAGCATCCGTTTTCACAGTTTCCATACTATTAGGCGTTTTGGTGTTTGTAGTTTTTGGCGTTTTATAAACATTTTTTTAACAGATATAACGTGTTTTATTAGTAGAGAATTAGATAATAAACAACAGAAAATGATCCCCTAAAAAAATAGAGATAGAAAATGAAAAATAAATAAATAAAAAATGATAATATAATTTCTCATTCAAATCTTCACTGTCATCGGCTTCTTCATCTTGAATTTGTTTTGGCGTTTTGAATATTCGAATACCTTAAGTAGATGCCAATTTTCCTACATAACACCCATCTCTAGACGAAGCTGATTAGTGGCATCCTGTATTTTGGTGTGATATATTCTTGTTTGGTGACATGTCATTGAAGATCAACTCCTGCTTGGATGCTATTATAATAATGGAGTCCAAAATAGCATTTACACTGGTATCGATCCCTTCATGCCATGCATATATTCATCAAGAACAAAGCTCACATGATGACATATCACTGTCATCAGTCTCTTTTTCTTGAATATTTATCCATCTCATTCAGCAAAAGCTTATAAAGATACTCACCTTAGAGAAGAATCCATTCAGTGAAACTTCATGCAGAACAATACTGGATATAGAAGAAACGAGCTTTGCCATATGTGGTTTTATTAACTATTTTTTGGCGTTTTAAAGTGAGTGATTTCTAGGAAACATGGCGTTTGTTTTTTGGGTGTGATCAATTAGTTGTGCAGAGACGTCTCTCTTATAGTATGTTTTTTGGCGCGTAGTTTAGGCGAGATTTTAATATAATAAATGCTAGTAATAAAGTAACCGTCTTTTTCAGTTACTGTGTGTATTTACTTTTTTGTTCAGCTTTATCAGTTTAGGCTGATAGACGTCCCATCTTCCAAGGTTGGCGTTTTTTTTAATGGCGTTTTGTAGACCAAGATGACAAAATACACTAACAGAGAAAATATTCAACAGGAAAAATATTTTTTATTATTTTTGGCGTTTTTGTATGCAATGACTTTTTGTAGTATTTTTGGTGTTTTTAAACTAAGAGGAGAAATATAGCATTTTATTATCTTCAAAAAAAGATTACACAGAAGAAAACAAAAAAAAATTAAAACTTCTCGTCAGAAGGTACTTTTTATGAGAAGTATCCATCACTTCCTTCGTCTTCTTCTTCGGAGTCTTCTTCTAGTCCATCATCTAATTCATCACTTTCACTTTCATTGGCTTGTTGTTGTTGAAGATTCTGAAGCCTCCATTTGAACATGTCCTGCATCAACGTAATTTTTATGTCCATGTCTGTGTTCAAACATGTGGCGTTGTGAAACTCTTCCATGAACCCAACCCCTTGCTTTGTCATGTTGTCTTCAAGCAGGTAGTCTTCCTGCTCTCCGTTGTCACATATAACGGTCACCATGTCTGTTTCTTCATCAAAACGCCATGATGTTATGACTGGGTCCATTTTCCCATCTGCTTTTCTTGGTCCAAAATTCCTTGTTAATGTTCTCATAAGCTTTTCCATGACATTCGTTATCCAGAGCGATGCCAAGCGATAGGATACTCCTCTATACATCTTCTTCCATCTTCAAAATTGCTTTGATTGTCCTAACATACACCCTCCTTCTGTTGTCAAAACGTTTGACGAATCTTCTGATTCTCAGAGTGTATCCCCATGAAACGATGGTTGCAATTTTTGGCGTTTTGGTTAAACTTTGGCGTTTGTGGTGAAAGATGTTTTTTAGAATGATGGATTGAAGTGATTATGGAAGCGATGTTTAGCGTCGTTTATATAATGTTGTTTTTGGCGCGTAATTTAGGAGGAAATTTCTTCTAATAAATGTTAATAATTGATTTTCAGTTACTGTGTTGTTTTATCTTCCTTTAATCTCCAACGTGTTTTATCACTAATTTTTGGCGTTTTGTATTAATAGCGTTTTATTTGTTCGGGTTTATGTTTAGGGTTTAGTTTTAGGTTTTCGGGAGGGTGGGGGGTGGGGGGGTTTAGGTTTTTGGGGGGTGGGGGGTTGGGCTTTTGGTGGGAGGGTGAATTTAGGTTTTTGGGGGGTGGGGGTGGGGGGGTTTAGGTTTTTGGGGGGTGTCGGTGGGGGGTGGGTTAAGTGGTTTAGGCTTTCCGTATTAGTGTACTACACATGTGCAGTACAACAAAAAAAAAAATTATTATTTTTTTTTTTTTTTTGAAATTTTTTTTTCATATATAAAAACCAGCGAATTTAATAAAAAAAATTGAAAAAAAAAAAAAAAAATTGTGTGTTTTTTAGGCTTTTTTTAGTTAGTTTTCGAGTTTTCGCGTTAAAAGTGGTTTTCATTTGAACCATCCCCTATATATATATAGGGAGAGGATCATGAGAAAACTAGATATAAATGAGAAAACCAAAAAACTAACCAAAAAAGCACTAAAAAGGAGGGGGAAGACTTTTAATGAAGGAGGGGGGGGGGGGGGGAGACTTTTAATGAAGGAGGGGTAAAATTGAAAAAAAAATATATAACTTTTCAAACATTTCCCATTTCTCCATACGTTATCATTTTAAAACAAAAATGGCACTATAAGATCACAAATTTTAGTATCTTTCATTCAAGTATATTCGAGCATATTTTTTATGACATAAAAAAAGATTTATGGTGTCGTCTTGTTTTCAATACTATTAATATAGTAGTGCACATGTGCAATATAACATGTACTACAATTGCATTACATGCTTAAAATTAGCTTTTTGAGTCTAGTTTAGCTTTTAGGGTTAGTTTTTTTGAAGGTTTAGGATTAGGATTAGGTTTTTGGG
The DNA here is from genome assembly GCA_030545235.1 of Helianthus tuberosus. NCBI lineage: Eukaryota > Viridiplantae > Streptophyta > Magnoliopsida > Asterales > Asteraceae > Helianthus > Helianthus tuberosus. Next base: position 205,074,559 of record CM060415.1, on the reverse strand, counting down.
TGTGGGGGGGGGGGGGGTTTAGGTTTTTGGGGGGTGGGGGTAGGGGGTTTAGTTTTTTTTCGGGTTTACAATTGCATTACATGCTTAAAATTAGCTTTTTGAGTCTAGTTTAGCTTTTAGGGTTAGTTTTTTTTTTAGGTTTAGGATTAGGATTAGGTTTTTGGGTGTGGGGGGGAGGGGGGTTTAGGTTTTTGGGGGGTGGGGGGGTTTAGGTTTTTTTCGGGTTTATGTTTAGTGTTTAGTTTTAGGTTTTCGGGAGTGTGGGGGGTGGGGGGGGGGGGGGTTAGGCTTTTGGTGGGAGGGTGAATTTAGGTTTTTGGGGGGTGGGGGTGGGGGGTTTAGGTTTTTGGGGGGTGGGTTAAGTGGTTTAAGCTTTATGTATTAGTGCACATGTGCAGTACAACAAATAAAAAAACAAACTTTTTTTTTTTTTTTGAAATTTTTTTTCTAGGCATAAAAACTTGCGATTTTTTTTATTAAAAATTGTAAAAAAAAAAAAAAAATTGGTATGTTTTTAGGTTTTTTTAGGCTTTTTTTGGTTAGTTTTTTGGTTTTCTCATTTAAACTAGTTTTCTCATGATCCATCCCTTATATATATATAAAAGGTATATCGTACATTACGGCTTAACGTACTTCACGTACGACATCGTGCGTGATTTGTTCTATCACATGCGTGATTAATGTTTTCTATATGCGTGATTATTGTGTTTCAGCATGCGTGATTTTGGATTTATGAGTTATAACGAACGTGATTTTAAAATTAACGTGCGTAATTACCTGTCGTACGTGATGTACGTTAAGCCGTAATGTACGTTAACCTTCCTCTCTATCTCTCTCTCTCTCTCTCTCTCTCTATATATATATATATATATATAATATGTGCATTATATTATAAATTACCGATATCCCACCGCGATAACTGATATCTCAAAATCGGTCCTTGACCGATATCTAATAATTTTCCGCATTAACTGCATAGCAGCCAACTAAGCCCAAAACGCGTTGGTGATATAAGAGGCGAGGAATGTCTTATGAACCAAGAATCTCTCCTGGCCATGGCCGATGTGGGATTTGCTTAGGGTGTCACAATGGTCCATGTTAATCTTTCAGTACTCGGTATCGGTTTCGTTACAGTAGCAACCGGGCCCAATTTTCGGATGTTGTCTTTATATTGTAAAGGGGCCAACCAATTATTAACAATTATTAACGACACAATTTCTGTTTAATTTCTGTTTAATTTCGTTCTCATTTTTCTAGCTAGTAGAAGCTGTAACACTCTTTTGCCCTTTCACATATTTGCAGGAAATGAACTTTGAACACTTGAAGATTCGTCTCAGTGATATAAAATTGGCCACGGATAATTTTTCTCAGACATACATCATTGGGTCTATCGGATACCATACTTTGTATAGAGTAGAACTCGACCATTTTGGTGAAGGATATCCTTCCGATGTAGAAGGAAAGAATAAAGGCAAACTATCCAAGAGACAAAACTCTGTAGTCATAAAACGCATGCTTCCTATAGATGATGAACAAGAAATAGAAAGGTATTTTACAGAAATTGAAACGCTTACCCGTGTTAAGCATCACAACATAGTTACTCTACTTGGATTTTGTGCTGAAAGTCATGAAATGATCATTGTTATTGAGAATGTATCTAATGGGTGCCTTAGTGATTATTTTGAAAACGTCAACGACATGCATATTTTGACTTGGGAAAAACGTTTGAAAATCAGCATTGATGTTGCACATGCACTAAATTACCTTCATTGTGGGATGGAAGATGCAAATATTATAATAAGCCGTGGTATAATGAGCAACAACATTGGGTTGGATGAGAACTGGGGTGCAAAAATTGTTGACTTTAGGCTCTCTTTATTCCTGTCCCCAAATCAACAAGACGAAGCTCTCTATCTTGATACAATTGTTGGCACAGAGTACTACATAGATCCAGAATATAATAAAACTGGTAAGTTGAAAAGAGAATCAGACGTTTATAGTTTTGGAGCCCTTTTGTTTGAAATTCTATGTGGGGGAACAACCTGTGATCCAATTTGGCTGGCCTATGTGGCAAAACGAAGCTTCCACATGGGAACACTAGAGAACATGATGGATCCTATAATAAAGGAAGAAATCGATGAAAACAATTTTCTTATAAATAGAGGACCTGACATGGATTCTTTGCACACATTTATTGAAATCGCACATCAGTGTGTGGCAGAAATGCAAGACCAACGTCCAACAATGAAAGTCGTTATCAAGGAACTTGAGAAAGCGTTATTCTATCAAGTAAGTTCATGTTTAAAAAACATAACCTCTCCGAACATATCATATATTTAAAATCCTGTATAGGGCACACATAACATTTTACTAAAATCTGTTAGGGTTTGAATTAAACTTACAATATACACTTTTCAACTTATTGTTTTCAAATTTGGTAACTGATTGCAAAACTTATGTCATTTCAAGTTTGGCTACCCTTTTTTGCTCCCACGACATAAATTTTTACGATTTTTAACCAGCCTTATCATGCATTTCGACATAAATTCCAATCCAATCACATATGTACAAGCCATCTAAACTGTTTCATGGTTTTGCTTTTACATAAAGTTTCATCCTTTGTCCTTTTTATACAGTTTGGTTTTCAACCACTCTTATCATACGTTTCTACATTTCGACGTAAATTATAATTATATAAAGACCTGATTTGTTGTGGCATTCTTCTTTTTATGTGAAGTTTAAATCTGATTATAACCACTCCTATAATGCGTTTTGACAAGTCATCTAAACTAATTC